>CM072909.1:1806340-3006340 GCA_037013685.1 Acridotheres tristis | reverse complement strand
TATTTTGAAATGACTTTCCTGAAGAGACCCATGTTAAATATATGCCATAATATCTGTTAAATTATCACAGAATTATCACAGGAATCCTGCTGGATTTGTCCCTGCAAGAAAGATCAGGCTCTTCCCTCCCTGTTTGTGCATTAATGTTCTCCCAGTAACTTTCAGCCTCAGGCTTGTGACCTCTGAACACAAACTCAAAAATTAATGATTTTCTCCTCTTTTTTTCAAGCCAGTGCCTGCGTTTCTTCAAGTCACTTATCATGTGTCACATGACAAATGAGCTTCTGGAGTGCTGAAACTTCGAAGAATATTATTTTTCATCTTTTTTACTCTGCTCTGTCTGAAAAACAACTCAGTGCCTCTTAGTCTTGGACAGAAAGCTGAGGTAGAGAAAATCCTTGAGGCTGCAGTGAGTGCCTTTAGGTGTCATTTCACCTTTTTAGCTGCTGATACTAAAAATTAAAGTTTCCTTGATTAATTAAGTTTAGGAAAGGCCTCCAACTTCATCCATTCAGTCTCTGACCAAATCCCAGCCCAGTGCATCCCTTTGGGAAGTGCCACCTCCAGGGATGGGGACTCCAAACCTCCATGGGCAGCCCCTTCCAATGTTTAACAACTCCTTTCCATGAAGAAATCCCTCCTGATGTCCAACCCGAACCTCTCCTTGCTCAGTTTGGGATTATTTCTCCTTGTACTATCCTAGCTGGCTGTAAATGGAAAAAAGAAAATGCTGATTTTGCATCCTGGAGTGTGTCCATCCAGCTCCAGAAGAGTTCACGGAATCATGGAATGGTTTGGGTTGGGATGGACCTGGAAACTCCTCCACTTCCAAACCCAACCCCTCCCACTGTCCCAGATTGTTCCAGCCTGGCCTTGGGCACTTCCAGGGATCCAGGGGCAGCCCCAGCAAATCTGGGAATTCCAGCCCAGCCAGGGAGGAATTTCTCCCTGTAAGTTCAGCAGTGCCTCGCTGTAATTCAGGAAAGCTCGAACCATGTGGGCACTGGAGAACTTCTGAACCTTTTCCTGGGCTCAGAACTGTAATTCCTCTGTGCTTTGCTCTTTTTTTTAAATTTTTTTTTTTTTTTGCCTCGTTTTGTGAAGGATGAATGCAGAAAGCAGTGGAGGAGTTTGGGTGGTTGGGCTTCCAGGGCACAGGTGATGGGAAAGTCCACGAGCCAGTGGAAAACCAGCAAATTCTTTCACTGCAGGACTACCCTGGCTGGGGACAGGATTTTGGATTTTCCTGCCTTTCCCCCTGGCTGGAATGCCCCGACCTGCTCTGTGTTTGTGCAGTTTTGCTGAATTTCAGCCAAGCACTGAGGTTCCCTCTGAAACACTTCGTGACTCCATTAGGGATAAAAAAAACCCCCAAGATTGATGTTACATTAATGGCAAATCTGGGAGCTAAGTTTTATTTCCAAAGTGAAAAATCTGCCTGTAGGTGAATCTGTTCCAGGGCTGTCCAGTTTGACTTATCTGAAAGGGAATCACTTATCAGCAAGGCAGGTGTTTCTCTCTGGGTCCCTGAAAATCATTACTCGTGACTGGAAATCTTGTTCCTGTGTTTTAAATTTTCCTTTTCCCCTTCTTTTTTTTTTTTTTTTTTTTCCCCTCCCCTCCCTCTCAGTTTCTGAAGCTGAGCAGCCAAATGTTGGGAATTACTGGTCTCTCAGAGACACGGAAGATTTTCAAATGGTTTTCGTGTTTTTTGGAACAGTTTACATTTGGCTGATCTCTTTTAGTAAGAATCCTTGGATTTCCAACTCCCCCCCCCCCCCCCCTTTTTTTTTTTTTTTTTTCTCTTTGCATTTATGAAAACCAGGTTTGCTGCCTTGGGGGAAGGGGAGAGGAGCTGAGGAAAGCGAGGCTGGCAAGCAGAAGATGAATTTATTCTGACTTTATCTTTATTTCATTCTCCCGAGTTAAATTCTACCCTGCTTCTCCGTGGCCAGCTGGTTTTAATCATTCCAAGAGAACACTATTTATTAAGTGTCTGTTTCAGGCAGTGTCAAATCCTTCAGCTCCTGCTCTATTCTCCATTGTAAGCAGGAACATCAGTAGCCCAGGTGGGCTTTGAATAGCTCTGGAAAGTGGCGAGGTGAGAATCTATTTATTACTTACTGTGGATCTCAGCAGACAGAGACTCCAATTAAGGCAGGAAGCTGACACACTTTGCCAACTCCTTCCAAGCAGAGGATGCAAAATGAGGGAATAAAAAATTAAATAAAAATACCCCAAACTTCTCTGCGTTCTCTCCCACAGCCTAGAACTGTAATTCCTCTGTGCTTTGCTCTTTTTTTTTATTTTTTTTTTGCCTCCTTTTGTGAAGGATGAATGCAGAAAGCAGTGGGGGAGTTTGGTTGGTTGAGCTTCCAGGGCACAGGTGATGGAAAAGTCCACGAGCCAGTGGAAAACCAGCAAATTCTTTCACTGCAGGATTTGATTCGACCCCTCTTTATCTCTGTGCCTGAAATAAATGAATTTACACTTCTGAAACTGATAATTGGCAGCGTTGTAGCCCCACTGTAACTTAAGATCACGATCAGATTTACAGTATCTTGTTTTTAGAGCATCAAATAATGTTTATGCTCCTGTTTAGCCAATACCTGCATTCAAATCCACAGAAAATATCAAAACCAGATTATTTATTTTAGCAACAAATGTGTGCATTGCAAATACACCGAAGAGCAGGGGGAAAGTAAAAAAAAATAAATAATAACTTGCTGATTTTTACTTGTGTTTGCTGACATCTAATTCAGAGATCACAGAATCTGCAGCAGCTCTGGTAATTTCTGATTTCCTTCTCACAAATCCCAGTTCTGCCATAGGAGAGTATCAGCCAAGGTAGTTCCTGTAATCTCATTCAAAGTGATTTGATTTATAGAAATAAAGTTGGGTTTTTTTTAATAAAATAAAATAAAATAAAATATTGTTTTTTGTAACATAGATATAACTGGAATTTCCACATATGGCATACCTGCTTTCAGGCTGGTTAAATCTAGAAGTTATTCACATGCTCATTTTAATTGCAACTTTGATTTTTCTATAGCATTTCACCCCCTGTTAAACTGCTTTGGAAACAAAGCAGAATAAAACAGGGAAGAAAAAAAAAAAAAGAAAGAAAGAGAAAAAAAAAACCCACCCATCATCAAAATTTCCAACTCTGGAAGTTTTCCAGTAAACTATTCCTGAATGAAGGCAGTGCTCTGTAACAATGGCTCTAATGGAGATAAATCAGAGCATCCAGTTATTCACAGAAATCTTTAAAGGAGAGGGAAAAACCCCCAAGGAAAGAATGATCCTGAGCATTAACATTTATTTAGCAGCTCAGGAGGAATCTGTGGCTGGTGAAGCACAAAGTGCAGCTGCTGGTGCTGGAGGAGGAAAAAACTCTCCACGTACTTTGTTATTCTCTTTTTTTTTTTTTTTCCTGGAAAATTCATAGGGCTATAAAGTATTTGCATTGAGTCCTAACCCTGCATTTTGGTGCAATACAAAATAGTTTTTATTTCTTCTCTCTACCTGCTTCCAGTTCCTCCAAAAAGCCTTTTCTTCAATCAAAAATAAATTCAAGATGCTGCATTAGGAGATTTTTTTGGAAGCCTTTTCCCACACCTACACTTGGGTAGTTCCTTTTTGCACCTGTTGTTCAAACATTATTTTAAGTGCTTTGCTCAGGATTTGAAGCTTTCCCGAGTTTTGAAATGCTTCAAATTCAGCCACAATTTCTTCTGCCATTGGTGTCAATCTGTGAAATAAATACGTAAAAATATTGAGAGCTGTAGAAAGAGTGGCATGAAAATGAAAGGATCAGGGAATCCTGGAATGGTTTGGGTTGGAAGGGACCTGAAAACTCCTCCAGTTCCAACCCCAACACCTCCCACTGTCCCAGACTGACCCAACCTGGCCTTGGACAGCTTCCCTTGGGAATTCCATCCCACCCTCACAGGCAGGAATTTTTTCCATCCATCTGACCAAAATTTCCCTTCTTTCAAACAAATTCACAGAAAGTTACAGAGGCTGAGTAAAACAGATGCTGATGTATTGTCTGGGGTTTTTTTTCAGGCATTTAAATAACTTTTGCTACTTCACTGGTATTGATAATATTGGGAATTATTACCTTTTAAAGCAGACTGGAAAATATTTTTAATTAGTTTATGGGGTGGCTGCACTGAAGTCATTGGAGCTGCAGCCACTGGGGGGAACTTTGCTCTGCAGAGTCAGGGGTAATCTGATTTTGGGGCATTTTAAGGACTCCTGACTCCCAAAAACATCTGTAAGAGCTGAAGATGATCCCAGTGGTTTTCCTGGGAATTCTCTCTGTGACAGATCCACGGCTGGATCTGTCTGAGCATCACCTGAGATCCAAACATTTTAATGCAACCGATTTTGGGGGTGTTTTGTTAAGGGAGAGCTGCTGTGGTCCAGCACCAGTTCAGGAATTATTGAATTCCTGATAAATAAACCACAACAATTCAGGAATTATTGAAACCCACCTGCACATGGAGAGGATTTCGTTGTTCACACACATCTCCTCCACTTGACATTTCTGCAACCTTGTGTCATCCTGCAGCATCTCCTCTTCAAATTAACAGCAATTCATCATTAATCCATTTGAATAATACTTTATTTTTTTTTTCCAATGGAAAGAGACAGAAAACATCTGCATATTGAGTAATATTAGCTGCAGTTTGTGTCTCAAGTGAGCCAAACTGACAACCCTCATTTGTTATGACTGTGGAGGCTTAATTGGGTTGACGTAGGATTTGGACTTTATGAAAGGAGAAACAGTTTGAAAATCTTTCCCCGCACCAAAAAAACCAAAAAAACCCACAACAAAACACTTTTAGAGAGGGAAAGAGCAGGGAGAGGAGAGAAAAAAAAAAAAGATTGAATGTGTAAAATAACAACGCTGAGATGTCCTGGTAAGGCCCAAACATTCAGGAGGTGTTTTAATAACGATGCTTAAATGAGAGATTAGTTATTAAGCCATATGGTTTGGATTACAGCTCTCATCTTTTGTTTCCTGCTTATGCTGTCAGGCATTAATGTGATTGTTTTGATTCTTTAATGCCTTAATGCATCATTCCTCCCGTGCATTAGGATAATAACTTTGGTCCTCCAAAGGGCAGCACTGCCATTCATTACTCTTCTGGGTTTTTTTGGCTGACCAGGGAGGTGGAAATGACTTGGGAAATATTCCATGTTCCAACGGAGCCAGCATGGGGAGATGACCCAGGAAACCTGAAGGGCATCAGGAGCTGCTTTGGCACAGGGCTGGTGGCACAGGGCTGGTGGCCCAGGGCTGGTGGCACAGGGCTAGTGGCACAGGGCTGGTGGCACTTGTGCCATGCCCAGGCTGCGTAAAACCCTCCTGCTCCGAGGGAATGGCATCTGGGCTCAGCTCTGCACCAGCTCCCGGGGGGCTCCTCATGGAAATCTCAGGAAAAATCGTGTGTTCAGCTGGAATTCCTTCCTGTTTGGGCACGGGACTGCACCTGTGTGTGGGGGGGAGCGTGGTTTTATATTAAATCTCATCTTTTATTCATTAACAGAAGTGGCTTTTTGGGTGAATCTCAGCAGTAACCACCCACCAGCACAGCCTGGTTCCGATCTGCTCTTGTTCAGGAGCTCTGAACTCCAAGTGCTCCGTGATCTGGATTTTACAGAGCATTTACACAGCTCTGCTTCCCTGCCCTTCACCCAGGTGAGAGCTGAGATTTCCGGTGAAATTTTCATGTCTGAGGCTGGGAATTGTCCATTTTGGTCCCCCTTCACAGCAGAGTCAACTGTGGAGCTGATTTCACAAGGAAGAGTTTATTTTTTTTAACGTTCTAATAAATCAGAGCAGTAGTGAAACAGGCAGCTTTATTCTGCAGGGTGTGCTGCGAAGGCTTGACCTTGAAATGATAAAGTTTTGATAAATTAGAAGAGTTTTGATTAAATTATTAATTTTCAGCGCCTGTGCATGTGGACAGAGCAGACAGGCAAAACAGACACATAGAAAATAACTAAATCATAAACAATCCTTAGCAACTTAGAAAAAAAAATCAACACATTTTCTTCGGGGCCATTTGGACATATTCTTCTAATGGGGTTGCTCCCATTTTTATCTTCTGAAAGCCACCCTGTGATTTCCCACGGTGCTAAAGCTCCACGAGGTTCTGGGGCAGCAGGCAGGCAGGGAATCACAGGTGAAATGTGAAATGTGAAATGTGAAATGTGAAATGTGAAATGTGAAATGTGAAAATTCGCTCAGCAATCCAGGGAGGGGGGGGATGGAAAGTGGTGCATCAGCCCGAGATCGTTGTCATTCTCTGGTCACCCCAATTTACCCAGCAGGAAGAGCAGAGGTAGAAAGGTGGAAGGAGGATGAAAGGTGTGACGGGCTGCTCACGACATTAAAATGCTGCTCTGCGTTCCACATGTCACTGCAACACTCCCGTGATGGGGCTGCACTGGAGGAAGTGTCAACGTGAAAGACAAGCCCATGATTTAAGAACAGGAAATACCCAGTAGGATACTCACAGAGCCTGGAACTGAAACACTCAACACTCCTCAGGCTGGCAAGGGCCAGGATCAGAGTTTTGGGGAGGTGGGAGATGTATTTTACCAGGATGATTATCCAGAGCTTTTTGGGTTTGGGGCTTTTGGGGCAGATTTTTGAGGATTTTTGCTTTTTTTTCTCCTCACAGGACATTTCTGGTGTATCTGTGAGCAAATTGGGTGTGTTGTGTGCAGGAACACAACAAACTTGGAGACACTGGAAGGAACTGAAGCTGCAGAATTCAGCCTGGGGAAGAGAAGATGAGCCTGGGGCAGAAAATAGAACGTGGTTTTGGGGCCAGCAATTGTTTAAAGGGAAAAAAGCAGATTCCAGTGTTTTGTTGTATCAGAGTTGATATTTCCTGTTGCTTGGCAGAAAAAGATCCTTTTTTACAGAGCAGCAGAGGTGAAAATGCTTTTAGGATGGAGAAGTGCAGAATTTGTTGAGCACAAACCTTGCCTCCTTCCCCTTGAGCCTGACTTAGAACCCAGCAGTCCCTTCCCAGGAAATATTTGTGCTGATCCTGGGAGTGGTTGTGCAAAATCTGTGGTGTATGAGGGGAAAAAAACCCACAATAACCGAAAAGAAATTAAATCTTTTTTCAAATAATGGAAATAATTCAGCAAATCCTGATGTGATACAAGAGTGTTTTGACCAGAGCAAGGGAAGGTGGGTAGGAAGGTCTGTCTCAGGGAGGGTGATTTGAATTCTCTTCAGGCTGCTCAGCATTCCAGGAGGGGAAGATTTGGGATTTGGTGTGGGACACACATTGAGAAAGTAAAAAAATTACAGCCTGGAAAATATTCCAGGCTGGATCTTCTCAGCTCTGTTCCCAGCCTGATGAGCTGCTCCAGCTCAAGGCCAGGGAGAATTTCTCCCAGAGTAATAATTTAGTTAAAATAAAAAAGAATTAATAACAAAGATAGAACCCCTGTTGTTCCAGGCCCTGGAAATGGGGTGTCTTCTCTCTGAACAAATCATCTTTTTTCTGTCCTTGGAGTTGCAGTCCTGCTGTAAAACCAAGGGTGTTTCTCAATAAACTTGGCTCTTTCTATCATGACAGACGCCCATGGAGCTGTGCATCTTATTTCTGCCTCCCTTAAAGGGTTAAAATCCCTTTCCACGGCTGCAGATTTGGGAGAGGAGAGGGTTAAGGCAGCCCCAGAAGCACAACTGGAGGATGGTTTTCCAATTGGGAATAAGGACTCAGGGCTTGCTCCCTCCCCAGCCCCTTTGGGCTCTGCAGAGCTCTGCATCCTCCCCACCCCCAAAATCAAACCCAGCACGGGATGGGGGGGAAATTCAAGGCTCCATCCCCTGCCAATCCAGCCCTGCTGTGTGAAGGAACCCCTCCATCCCACGGGGGGGTTGGGATGAATTTGGGGCTGTTTGCTCCCACTCTGCCTGTGCCTGGCTGAGCCCCCCAAGAGCAGAGCTCAGGCTCTGGGGGCTGCTGAATTAAACAATGAGAAATATACGCCAGCTCTTTCCATTTGCTTATTAATAGGTTCTGTGTCTCGTGCTCCGAGGGGATTGTCCTTGCTCTGGAATTGCTGGCGGGGAAGCATTCAAGCATTCAGTGCCTGCAAATGGAGAAAAATGGGGAAGGGGACGGGAGGGTTTCAGGGCAGGTGGGAGTGTGGCTTCAGAAATGTGAGGCTGGGCAGAAATTGGGATGCTGGGTTTAGAGGAGCTTGGTTTTAACGCTCAGGGTCTCTGTAAATCCAGCACTCTGTGTAAATCGTGTCATTTCCTGGTAGCACCAGCAATTCCTTGGGCTGGAGCATCTGTGCATTCATGGGACACTCCACTGTGGAATTCCTTGGTTAGATGAGCAGGTTCAGTGGGATATTTTATGAAGACACGACTAAATATTTTATCCTCTTCCCCAAATCTCCAGCGATTTGTGAATATGGGTAATATTTGTGAATGCAGGCATGAGTTTTGAGCTCCTCATTCACTTGAAATCATTGGTTTCTAATAAATCCTTTAGGGTTTGAAAATCTCAGCCTTGTGGTGGTTGTTTCCCCAGAAAAACCTGGTGGTTTAACAAGTAATTATCTGTTCCTGTTAATATCACTGCAGTTTCATTCTTTAAAAGGCTGATTTCAGTCCATCCTTAACCTTTCCTGATGGAGTTACAGGATAGTTTGAGTGTGGAGGTCATTGCTCCAATCCCCCACTCCAAGCTGGGCCACTTCTGAGTTGGATCATGACGTTCACAGCCAATAAAGAGATTTAGACCAAAGGAAAATAAATCAGGCACAAACCTCAAATGGGGGGATGTTTGGAAGTGCTCATGTGTTCCTTTTTCAGCAGAGATTTTGGAGATTAAATTCCATTGTCTCTCACTGTTTGGTTTGTTCGGGGTTTTTTTTGTTTTGTTTTGGTTTTTTGGGGTTTTTTTGCCCCAATTTTTGAATGATATTGTTAACTCAACCGTTTTGGAAACCAAAAATTCATTTACTTTGGAAAATGGAACACATACAGACTTGGACTTTACGTTAATCAGGTGATTTCCTTCAATTTAATTGCTGAAATTCCTCACGTGAGCATGGCCACAATCTCTGGGTGATGGTTCTAAATCATGAGATAAATAGACAAACTTTGAGCTGATGAGTTTTAGGTGCCAAACAGTGGCTTCAAATCCTGAATGAAGAGTGACAATGGCTGAAGGGATGCAGGACTGACTTCATGATTTTCCAACTTGTTCTTGCACAATTTTCAAACGGAAAAAATCCCTGCAGGAAACCCTGGGCAGGTGCATCAGTAATTCCATTTATTCTGCTGTTGGGTAAAGGACTCAGGGATATTTGCATGCCCAGGGTTTATGTGAATATGTGAAGTTTTTATGGATGGAGGCTTGGATTGGAAACAAAGTGGAAACAAACCCAAACATTGGGGCTTGGTGATTCTTGTGGGTCCCTCCCAGCTGAGCAGATTCTGTGATTTTGCATCCCAAAAACTGCTGTTAATTCCCTAAATTTGCTGTATTGGGCACCCATGGGCTGAATGACCCAGCACCTCAATCCTGATATCCCACCAGAAAAAAAAAAAACAAACAAAAAACCAGTGACACCTCCCAGACCAGGCAAACCCAATGAGTTAATTAAGGAAGAATTCTCTATGATTTCATCTCACCTTTTATTTCCAGCCCCAGCCCTGAGCACTGGAGCTGCCTCTTGCCCCCCGTGCCAGGATGATGAATGGGGGGAGCACAACAAGGTCAATTAGCTGGGTCAGGTTGGAGCTGAGAGGTGCAGAGTGTTTCTTTATTGAACGCTGCATTCACACTCCAGCCCCTGACCTGGGCCCTGGTGATTTATTACAGGGGCAGTGTTTTGATCACTTACCTTCAGTACCTTAGGTTGGCTCCAGAAATCAGCTTTTCACTGTCAATTAGAGGCTGGGAAAAGAGATCCCTTCAAAAATCCGAAATGTGAGCCCCGAGAAAAAGGGATGGGGAGCCTGGGGATGCTTTTCAAAACTGTCTTTGGAAGTAACAAAGAAATTAGATTTGGGTTCTCTCTATCTCAGAGAGAAAAAAAAAAATAAAAATCATCCAAAGCTGAAATTTTACAGCGATTTTCCCCACTGAGCTGAAATAGAGGAACCAAATCTGTCCTAACAAACTTGGAAGAGCTGCCAGGGAAAAAAACCCTGCACTTAACATTTATATGGATTTGTGGTGGAAATCGCAGGAGAACTGCTGCTTTTGAAGGGTTAAAAAGCACTCATATGTGTAGAGAAGGTGTTTATTACTGAATTTTAGCAGTTTTGAGGCATCTTTCACCAGAGGAACTGAAGCTTTTGTTGGTGGAATTGGGGACACAAATCCCTGCTGGTCCTCCTTGGGGTGTCAGACTGGGATGTACAGGGGTAGGTTGGGAGAAAAGGGGAATTGAAGCAGCAGGAAAAGTGTTTGTGGTTTTGTTTGGGGATTTTTGGGGTCGTTGATTTGTTTTGAGGATTTTTTGCAGTTGTAGGGTTGGGGTTTTGGGTGATGGTTGGGTGGTTTTTGGTTTTTTGTGGGTCTTTTTTTTCATTTTTGTTTGATTTTTGTTGGTTTTGTTTGTTTGTTTTTGGTTTTGTTTGGTTGATCGGTTTGGGGGATTTTTTTGGTTTTTTGTTTGTAGCCCAAACTTCTATTTTTATTTCCTTATTATCTCAATCAGCATCTCAGCCCTTTGCCTCAATCCTTGATTTAGGTCTCATCCCTTCATTTATGAAGGATTTGGTTTTTCTTTTTGTGAGGTGTCTGTTGTTAAGTGTGAGCAGAGCCTTTCCTGTGTCCCAGAACCAAACAAACCCAACACTAAAAACACAAATTAAAGATGAACTTCCTCAAACATTTCTCAAGTTCAGTAAAACCCATTCAGATTCATCTGAGATGTAACCCTGGAGTAAAATTCCCTCAGCTCTGGACAAGTAGTTTTATATTTCAAGACACAATAATGTGTTTCCCCCTGCATCTTCATGGCATTTAAAGGTGAATTTTTTCCTCTTCTAGACTTCTTTTAAGCTTTTACTGCTGTGGCAGGATTTAAAATATGAGCATATGAGAAAAGAAAACGTATTTAAAACTTCACCTGTCCTTGTAGATTTTGGAGTAATTTCCATGGCATCCTGTTTAATTCCTATAGACTGCTGTTGACTCAGTGCCTATTAATTTTTCTAAGATTCTCTCCATCAAGCTTTGTAAGGGAGAGGCAGATATTTAGTCCCTGGCCTGGTAAATTTTAATGATAATTTTGCATGCTTGACTTAATTCCTATTTCTTGTGTCCCAGCCGTGCCTCTCCCTCACCTTGCTCTGTCAGGGCTGGATTTTTGTCTTTTGAGGCTGATCCAAGAACACCCTCAAGCATTTCCTCCCTCACATTTAACGGAGGGGATTTTTCCAAGGTGAGTTGGTCCCGAATCTCTCTGGATTCCTGAATCCCAGCTGCCCTCCTTGCCTTCCACACCAGAGCTGGGACACTGAGAGAGCTGGAAAACAGGGTGAGAAAATGGCTCTCAGCACTGCTGGAAACCTTTTGGATCTTGTATTAAATCCCACACACTGAAATAGTGGAAAAGGAGATGATTTCTCCCTGTTTTCTGTTAAATAAAAGTATAATGGAACAATGACAGTGGTTTTTCTCCTGCTCACTGCAAACAGGCTTGCCTGGGGACAATGAGCAGAGAAGAACTGGTTTTCCCTTGTACCAAGCAGGAGAAATGTTGATTTTGGTTCTGGATCAGCATTTCGATACCAGTTACACTCATCCCATCACTGCCTTTGGCACTGGGATCACTGGGATCAGCTCCTGCCCTGGACTGGTGAGCTGGATATCCACAACAGGATTAACACAGAGTCTGGAGAAGCAGGATCTAGTCACAGATTGATCTGAAATTCAATGAATTGGCCTCATCTGTTAAACTCTTTCTACCTCAGAGGCGACCTGGAACAGCATAAAAATCCCAAATATTTTCTAACACCTCTTACTCTGGCTGTCCCAGGGTCCAGGCAGGTTTGTCCTTCCATTGGAAGCTGAAAAATCTGAGTCAGCTCAATCCCTGCAGGCCGTGGGAGGTGGGATCTGGAATTCCAGGGCTGGTTCCATCCCCAATTCCCTCACAACTCTGGGGAAGTGTTTTCCCCTCTCTGCTCTTTGTTTATCTCCAGGATCCCAGAATGGGCTGGGGAGGTTCCTTCAAGTCCAGCTCATTCCAAGCCCTGGGGTGTTGCCTGATCAGAGCCTCAGGATTTGGCTGCAGTGGGAGAATTCATTCCTAGCAGGATAACAGGAATGGAGTCAAACACAAGCCCCAGGTGTTTCCATGCCTTTAGAATTATTCACTGCCTGAGTCCTAAAACACAGTCCTGGGCTCCCAGATAATCTCGTGTAATTGCTCTGCAAATTTTTCCTTCCCAAAGAGCAGCTCACAAGCCAAAATCCCAAATTATTAATCGATTTGTCCCCATTGTAGGCAAGATGAACTTGATAAAACGCTCCCCGAGCCCCTGGGTGCCCTCAGGGCCTGACCCTACCTGGTTTTCTCCTGTGAATATTTACTTGGGAATGGTGCTGCAATTACAGCTTCTCATATTGGCAATGAAAGCTGCTGGAAATCAACAACAACGACAGAAAAAAAACCCCAAAAAACAATTAGTAAATAATACCACAATGAATTTTCCATTTTGTGACATTCCTACAGAATTTCATTGAGGGTTGGATCCAAACCATTGCATTCCCCAGGACACCCTGCAAGCCTCATCCTTGAAATAACCCACGGAAATGATCTGATTTAAATCCTGCAGTGGTTTGAGGTGTATTTATAGAGGTCCCTTTTGGCTTTCTCCCCAGTAATCACTATAAAACTTTCCCTGAAGGGAACATGAATATATGTAAACCATGGTGGGAGTAGGAAAATAAAAATAGAGCCATGAACCGCATTTGCAGCAAATATCAACTCTTTTAACTCTCTTCAGGATGAATAAAGCAGCTGAAAAGTTCAGGAGAAATGGGCTTCTCTCCTTTTCCGAGCTGCAAATGAATTTGGGGTTTATCCCTTGTTTCCTGAGTAGTCCCAATAAATTAATCTCCTTTTTTTGTGTGGGCACAGAGCAGGGTCGTGGTGGCTCCCAGCAATGCCTGAACTTTGCTTGTGGCCTTTATATAAAGGCCTTTATGTTATATTTTAGCTCTTTATATGTGGTTTAAATAAACCTTTATTGTGGTTTTGATATGGATCCCCAAACTGGGAAGGTTGGGGAGCCCTGACTGGGGGGGTGATGGGGACCAGGCACGGGGACGTGGTGACACCTGACCCTGGAGCAGGGACAGGGTCCATCACACCCAGGGGATTTCTCTGAATGAACCTGATTTCACCCAGAGCTGCTTCCCTCCACAGAAATCCCCACTGCGGGCTGGCAACGGAGATTTTCCTTTCTGGGGACGCCATTCCGGAATTATTTATTACTATTTATTATTTATTGGGAATGTGTCCCAATAAAAGCAGGGCAGAATTCCGTGGGATGAACGGGGTCAGCTGGAATTCCACACCTGCCCTCACTCCCTGTTCAGGCTCTTCCCGTGCTTTTATTCACTCCCCTTCTCCCCATATTAACCTGCTTCTATTTTTCAGCAAAAAAATATAAAATTTTAGATTTCAAGGCTCCTTTCAGCCTTAAAATAATTCCACAAGCCAACACCAACTGCTAATGCTACCAGAGAAGAAGGTTCTTTCTTTCATTATGACGTTGATAATGATGATGATGATTATTTGGGAAGAAGGTGGTGAAAAAGGGAGAATTTGTCATTACTGTATAATTTAAAATTGCACAGCCTACAGCCCACAAAACAGAGCATGTAATTACACACTTACGAGAGGTAACAGCAGTGCTGATAATTATTCTTTACACAGGAGAATCTCGCTGATATCCCAGAGTCAGAAAGTGGGAACTACAATATCTTTAATACCATCCTTGGAGACCCTCATAAGCAGAGGAGAAGTATGAGGAGGCACACAGGGTCCAGAGCAATATCTTTATCGTGCTGGAATGTCAGGGGCTTTGCTACAGCACAAATCAATAGATCCAACTACTTCTATTTTTTTCTCTTTTTTTTTTAACTCCTTTTTTCTTTTTTTTCCTTCTTTTTTGGTACAATATATATATATTTTTTTTTTTTATGACCCGACCTCAGAAAAGTACAGTGAAGGCAGAGGATGGGATGAAACAAACAGTTTGAGTGGGAGCCGTGGTGGTTTAGGAGAAGAGAGAGCTGAGATTTATTCATTTATTAATTTATTTATTTATTTTTAAGGCATGTTCTGCTGCAGGAATTTTTAACAGTTTCGGGACTGTAACCTTAATATTTCTCAGACATCAAAACCCCAATGGTTGGGATTTTAAAACCCCAAAACTGTTTTTTTTTCCTCAACCTTTTTTTTTTTTTTTACTATTATTTTATATTCCTCTCTCTCGCTGTTCTCTCTCAGCCTTTTTTTAGTATTTTTGTCCCCTTGATTTAAATAATTCAGGTTTCATCTTAGCTTTGGCATTTCTCTTTGTGCTTGCCAATCTGAGCTAGAAAACAACCTGCTGGAGTATTTTCCCCATCCTAAATACTTTTTTTTTTTTTTTCCAGTAATTCATTAAAATCAGGCTGTGGCTTATAATCTAAGTATCCTTCCCTTTATTTCTGAGTGGTGTTTTATTTTACAAGCAATTCACTTGATTTTTTTAAGGAATTAAATTCTATTTACTCCCTAAACTTCCCCGTGTTTTACCAGTTTGCTTTTCCCCAGCTGGTGCAGAGTGATGGGGATTTACCTGGCAATGGTGAACATTGATGGAAGGAGGCTCTAAATTCATGAGTTCCTACAGAGATGTGGGGTAAAAAACAGACAAAAATAACCTGCTGGCACCTGATTTTCCTGTGCTGTGGGGTCCAATTTCATATCCCTGATAATAAATTGTAACAGTGGTGGGTGTTTTGGACTGCTAAATTAGTGGGTTTTTTCTCAGTCTCTTCTGCCTTCACTCAGAGCCGGGATTAAAAAACTTACAAAGGAGACGAATTTTCTCCTGTTTTGGGCTTGGTTGTTTATTGAATCTTACCAAAATCCATCCACCTGCTAGGAGTGAGCAAAATGGAGACAGATCCAGCTGCTACAAGGTCTCTTAAACCTGAACAGTCCAATAAAGAATTAACACCGATATTATTGATACTTTTAGCCCAATAACCAAACTCCTGTGACCCCCCGTGCAGCACTGACTGTCCAACCAAAAACTGCCTGAAATCCTGGAGAAGGAGGGAGATGAGCACAGAAAGAGACACCACCCAAAATCCTCCATCCTGTCCCACACCTGTTATTATATTATAAAAACCCCAAATTCCAAACCCTTCACCGTGTGCAATCACACACTGCTGTTTAACCACACACCCGTGATTTTAACTCCACCACTCAAATTTTGGAAGCTTCTCCAAGGCCTCAGGTCCAAAGCTGTGTTCTCCTGGGGGTCAGTGCCAGAAAGCACAGAAAGTTAAAAACCCCCAGGGTTTCTGGGATCCACCAACAAATGTAATATTGACATCCAGGTCATGGGAAATGGAACCGTTTGTGCTCCAAACGAGAGCTGGGAGCACCTGAGGCTGAAATCAGGGTCTCCCCTTTGAAAGGGGATTTTCCAACAACCTCTGTAAGGGATTTCCCAATATCCTGGACACCCCTGAACGTGTGGATGTGGCTCTGGAGGACGTGGGGAGCACGGGGGCTGATGAACTGAAGGGTCCTCTCAAACCTTCATTGTCCTGTGCTTCCATAGCAGGGAGAGAGAGCAAAGGTGAAAATTCCTGCACCTTCCTGTGGCTGGGGGTCTTGTGGGGGCAGCAGGGGGTGCTGGGAAGGTCTCAAGTGCTGTGTCCGAGGTTAAAATGTAAAGATGTGCCCAAAAGGATGGATTCTATCCCCAGCTGTTCACCCAGCTGTGGCAGTGATCCTGATCTCTGGGGGGATCTCTGCTGTTCCTGTTCCAGCTGTTCACCCAGCTGTGGCAGTGATCCTGATCTCTGTGGGGATCTCTGCTGTTCATGTTCCAGCTGTTCACCCAGCTGTGGCAGTGATCCTGATCCCTGTGGGGATCTCTGCTGTTCATGTTCCAGCTGTTCACCCAGCTGTGGCAGTGATCCTGATCTCTGGGGGGATCTCTGCTGTTCATGTTCCAGCTGTTCACCCAGCTGTGGCAGTGATCCTGATCCCTGTGGGGATCTCTGCTGTTCATGTTCCAGCTGTTCACCCAGCTGTGGCAGTGATCCTGATCCCTGTGGGGATCTCTGCTGTTCCTGTTCCAGCTGTTCACCCAGCTGTTGCAGTGTTCTTTCTCTTCCCCACAGCCCATCCTCCCTCCAGGAGATCTCTCCTGTCCATGGCCATGCAGTCCCAGGGCAGGGCTGATCAAATTCCATCATCCCATGGGGAGATGCTCCAGCCAGGGCAGGAGCCGAGCATTTCCTACCCAGATCAAAGGGGAGATTTGGAACAGCAGAGCAGCCTTTTCCCACTGGATCCCAGAGGACAAGAGCTGCCAGACCTTCCTACAGGATCTTTGCTTCAACAAGAAAACTTCACCTGGACTGCTCCCACCACCCTGGCTGACAGGGTGTCAGGTTGTATTCTGACTCTGGCAGTGCTTTCCTTTTGTACTATTGCATAGAATTTATTTTTCCTTTTTTTTCCTATTAAATTGTATTTCTGACTTGGAGTCTCTCGCTGCTTTTGCTTTCAAACCAGCTGGAATGCAGGAATTCTCCATCCCAGTGCTGGTGCCTGCTCAGGATGCTCCTGTGCCAGTGCCTGCCTCAGGTCAGTAATTCAGCTGATGTTCAGCACAAAATATTTATTTTTTTTCCTTTAAAAACTCCAAATCTGTCAAATTCAAAGTGTCTTGCACCAGATCTACAGCAGTAAACAATTTAAAATAGCAAAACAACAGAGGAGGAATCGACCTGTAAGAATCGACTGAAATGACACTAATTTGTATTTGCTCCAAACCCTTGGTGTGGATAAAAACTTAAAGCAGTTCAACATTTTGACTCTTCACACTTAATAAAGTAGGATAAATGGACCTCTGGTAAAAAAACCCAACTAATGTCTTGCAAGAATTTCAGACTTTTCTTGAGGTTTATTAATAGTGATAGATCTGAAATGAATCAGGGTCTTGGAAGCTAGAGCAATGTATTTTTTTTTTTTTAATTTTTTTTTTATATGAGCTAAAATGCACTGGAGTCCTTCAGAAATCTCGTGTTTAGGGGCTGGTTCTGGTTTTCCTTCATTTTGTGGTAGAGATGCAGGATATTGAATATGGGAACTCTGGATTCAGCTGGTGGCTCTGCTGGAGACTCCCAGGGTGACCTTGAGTGAATCACAAAATCTCTTTGGGCCTCCATCCTCCCCTTTCAGAACTCAGGTAAAAAATTAGAGCAAATCTAAGCACAAAGTTATCTCAAATATTCTCGGGGCTGTGTAAATGTTTCATTTATCCTCTGCCTATTGTGCCCAGCAAAAAGGGAGAGGAATTAACAGCACACAGGTGATAATAGATTATCAGTAATTAATTATTTATTAATAATGGATTGTTTCTCCTATAGTTTTTCCTATAATTTTCCAGGAAAAAACCCCAAAATTTCAGGTCTCTTTTAATTGGCAGAGATCAAATTTTTATCAGAGGAATGAAGTCTCATGGAGCAATATGGGATGGGATTGGGAGGTTTTGTGCAAGCTCCTTCTTCTCCACGGGTTTAAAATACAGGAAAAACTTCTGAGACTTTGGAATTGTCATGGTTTGGTTTTGAATGACAAAATACTGGGGAACCTCATGTTCTAAATGCTCCTCGGGAACACCTTGGGGACTTTTGAAAAAATATTCAGGTGGTGCTTGGAGCTGGTTTGTGCCACCAAAATTAAAGCTCAGCTTCTGGCTGCGCTCAGCTTGGGGTTGAGCTGGAAATGGGGAGTCTGGGGCCACTTGGGGAGAGTCTGGGGCCACTTGGGGAGAGTCTGGGGCCACTTGGGGGGAGTCTGGGGCCACTTGGGGAGAGTCTGGGGCCACTTGGGGAATGTCTGGGGCCACTTGGGGAGAGTCTGGGGCCACTTGGAGGGAGTCTGGGGCCACTTGGGGAATGTCTGGGGCCACTTGGGGAGTGTCTGGGGCCACTTGGGGAGAGTCTGGGGCCACTTGGGGAGGGTCTGGGGCCACTTGGGGAGAGTCTGGGGCCACTTGGGGAATGTCTGGGGCCATTGGGGAGTGTCTGGGGCCACTTGGGGAGAGTCTGGGGCCACTTGGGGAATGTCTGGGGCCACTTGGGGAGTGTCTGGGGCCACTTGGGGAGAGTCTGGGGCCACTTGGGGAGGGTCTGGGGCCACTTGGGGAGGTTGTGTGTGAAGCTGGGACATGGGAGGGGTTCTGGTGGCACATGGATGAGATCTTGGTGCCAGGTGTCTGATGCCACACCCAGGGCCAGGTGGGGACATGCAGGTGACATCCCAGGCATGTTGGGAGCTCCATTCCCATTGAACTTCCACCTTGCTCCAGTTCCACACCTCCTGGAGCTGGAGCAGGAGGGAAAGGGCAGAACAGGCCCCGTGCTGGGGACAGGAGCTGTGACAGCCCTTTTGTCCTGACAGAGCCAGACAAGCAGCTCCACTCGGGCTCTGCCCCTGGATATTTCCCCCCTTGGCCCTGTGGGGCCCCCCTGCAGTTCCATGGCTGAAGCTGATCCTTTTCTCCAGGACTTCCCTTGCAGTCTGGTGCCAAAAGTGAGGTGCCATTTCCATATTCATGCCTGCAGACATCAGTGGTGGTGCTTGGGCTGATATCTCTCTTTGCTTTTGCAGCTGGATTATATCTGGTTTGTGATTCCCATGCCATACCCCTAATTATTATTATTTCACACTTCATAACATTTTGGTAACCAAAATGCTCTGGGGCTCCAAACTTATCTATTCCATTTTAGCCCAGAGGAAACTTCGCAGCCAGTTCCAACTTCTAACCCCCCAAATATGAATTTAGATTGGAAATTCTGATGGATCCTGCCCGGGATTGGCACAGCCCTGATAGAATATTGTAAAAACTGACTTTGTTGCACGTTGAGAGGGGGGTGTTTTATACCCCCCCCCCCCTTCCTTTCTTTTGTGTAAATCTGTTTTCACCACAGGAGCACATGCTGTCTCTTCTGGCTACAACACTACTTACTAATTCATCGATTCATCTTTAATGAGGCCCCCTGCCAATGTTTAAATAGCATTCGGAACAAAGAAAAAGGCAACATTTCCAAAACAGCTGCTTCTCCCCAGTCTTGACATCTCAGCCTTTCAGAATTTTTAAGTTTTTCCTTTTTTTTTTTTTTTTTTTTTTTGTGCCCCCCGAAAGTTGGTAATTTATAATTTAGGTGTAGCATTCTAATTAATTGTTTGCAAGATGGAGGGGAAATAGGAAGAGATAGGAATGGAATTAGAATAAAAGAAAGGAGTAAAGTTTCCCCCAGGCTGTTGTGAGACATGAAACCAACACTGTGGTTTGTGTGCACGGCTCAGCATTGCAGATGGGGCAGTGGGAGAATTCTCCTTGGCAGCCAAAATCATTTGCTGTGTGTGGTGAGTTGGTCCAAGGACACGAGAAAGCAAAGTTTCCTCTGTTCCTGCAGCTTCTCTTTCCTTGCAAACGTTCAAAAAATGTGGGGATGTGGCACTGGAAGACGTTGGTTTAGTGGTGAACGTGGTGGGGTTGGGTTGGAAGTTGCATTTGATGGGCTTAGAAGTCTTTTCCAGCCTTAACAATTCCATGATTCCAATAGTTCAACCCGGCTCAGAGTTGAGTTGGCTCCACCAGCTGCTCCTGAAGGGGTTTGTGTCATCCTGGTCACTCCTGTCCTAATCCTGGCTTCTCTTTCCTCCCGTGATCAGAGGGATGGAGCAGCTCTGCAGGGAGGAAAGGCTCAGGGAATTGGGATTGCTCAGGATGGAGAAGAGAAGCTTTGGGGGGGCCTCGTTGTGGCCTTCCAGGACCTGAAGGAGCCACCAGGAAAGATGGAGAGAGAGCTTTCCCAAGGGCCTGAAGTGCCAGGACACAGGGAATGGCTTCCCACTGCCAGAAGTGGGTTAGGTGGGATATTGGGAAGGGATTCCTGGCTGTGAAGGTGGGGAGGAGCTGGGAGGGAATTCTCAGAGCAGCTGTGGCTGCTCCTGGATCTCTGGAAGTGTCCAAGGTCAAACTGGAGCCCCCTGGGACAGCAGAAGGTGTCCCTGCCCGTGGCAGGGGGTTGAATGAGATGAGCTTTAAGGTCCCTTCCCAACCCAAACCATTCCAGGATTCCATGAAAATTCTGTGTAATGGTTTCAGACCACCAGGACTCTGCTCTCCTGAGCACTTGTGTCACACTGAGTTTTGAAATTCTGCTAAATCCATGTACCCCTTTCTAGGATTAACTTGGAACTTCTGGATGCTGCCCAAAGCAGGAGCACTCCTTACACTCAGGTTCTTCCTCTGGATTCTCTCCAGCAGCTCCACATCCTTCCAGTCCAACCTCCAGCACTTAACAAGGCCATGGAAAATCATCCTCATGCTGAAATTGAGGGTGAACTGGAGGGTTGGATCTGCTGTGGGAGAAGAGATCCTTGGGATTGCCCCAGAGGGTTTGGGCACAGCCCCAAGAGCTCCAGGGGAGTTTGGACAGTGCTCCAGGAATGCCCAGGGTGGGATTTTGGGGTGTCTGTGCAGGGCCAGGAGCTGGGCTGGCTGATCCCAGCTCAGGGTATTCCGTAGTTCTGTGATTCTCTTTCCTCTTGACCAAGACAGATGTAGGGAAATCAGTGAATATTTTAATACCCACATGCCATCCAAACTTCAAGGCCAATGTTGGCAAAGGAGCCCAAGGCAGAAGAGTGGAAATCTTTGGGAAAAAAAGAGGATATTTTCCACTTAAATTAATGTTGCAGCCGATTTGGTTTCCCAAAAGGACGTTTCTACATTAAATAACAGAAATCCTACAGCCTCAGCGAGCACAGGCAGCAGAGTTGTCTGGAAAGAACAACAAAACCAAATGAAGGCAGTTGGGAGGCATTTCCTGGGAAAAGGATTCATGATTCTGTTTCCATGGAAGCGACAGCACATCCCAAGTGGCAGAGGGAGCTGCCAGAGTGAGGCTGGGAGAGGGAAAGAGGGAAAGTGCCATCTCCTCCCTCCCGGCAGAGCAGGGGGGCAGAGCTGGGGGGAAACGGCTTCTGCAAACGAGGCAGGGAAATGCGAAAGGACACACGGACATCTGGAGACGTGGCAGGGCTGGGGAGCTGGGCTGGTGCCACAAAACCTCCCGTGTCCCTCTGGGCACCTCACACGAGACAAGACATCTTCCAGTTCCTGTGGAAATCAATAATTGATTGCATCGGGCACTGAATCAGAGCCTTAAACATCCTGGGCAGGGTTCAGGCTGGGTCCTTTGGATCCCCACGGATCAGGTCCAAGTCCAGCTTGGTTTTCCTGTTGATCTTCTGCTCTCCTCAGGAATTAAGCACTGCCCGTTTCCCCCATGCTGTCTGATCTCCTCAGGATGAGGGGCTTCAAAATCTGCCCCTCCAGAGCTTTACAGAAAAAATGTAAAAAAAAACCCAGAAAAACTGCTGGCAACTCCACAGGACTAGAAACACCTTTAGGGAAGCCTTTCCTTGCTTTGGATCACACACTTCAATTTGTGGCCGTGAATATTTTTGGTTTTAGGTATGACAATGAGAAGACTGAAAGGGGTGAGGAAGGGGAAGAAAATAAATTGAGTGTGTGCAAATATCACAGAAAATTCCTCCTCAGCCACACCCAGACACAGGAGGACCCTGCTGTGCTCGTGGAGTAGGATCTGGGATTTGTTCCCTTTAGAAATGAAAGCCCAGTGAAAAAGGACAGGAGACCATCAAACTGCAGCTTATTACAAATATCTCATGTGGGTTTTTTTCCACATACATCCCATGTTTGATTTCTAATTCTTCACTTCTTTTAACCTGAAAAAGAATAGTTGGCTCAGGGGGATTTTCTGGGGGGAATGTTGTAGGGGCATAGAGAGCTGAGGGGAAAAAAAATCCTTTTATTGGGAAGAATTATTTTGGCTGAAGTTTAGTTTGTCTCATATTTAAACTTAGCCTTTGCCCCGGGGACAATGAGTGTGATGGAATCTCAGCCTTTCCTCTTCTCCACTCTCTGACTGAGTGCCTTTTTGGAAAGCAGCAGGAGCTGGTGAGCTCAGGGTGTTGGGAGAATTCTCCAGCCTGTGCTGCACAGGAGAGGGAATTATGTGATGGCACTGCTGGCCTTAAAATCCAGCACATCATTCCACAGGCTCCTGGGCCCAGGGGAGGACTTTTGTAGATCCCAAATAATAATATAATGATAGATATATAATTTATAATATAAAAATATAATAATAGTGGGTTTGCACAAGGCCTGGCCACAAAACACCAAGTCTGGCTACCAGGGCTTCCTCCACAGCCAGAATCCAGCCCTGCCTGCACTGGCCACTGCATGAATTAATTAATACAACTTCTGAATTTCATTCTTTCCAGGAGCTCTAACTGAACTGGAATGCTTTAACTGGAGTCCCCAGAGCAGGAACTGGGGTGCAGGGCCATCCCCAGCAGGCAGGGCAGGGAGCTGCAGTGCCTGAGCTGCTGGGTTTTTATTTCTAATGGTTTCTGGCACTGCATTACACCGAGGTAAGTGCTTTGTTTCTCCCTCAAGTGGCACTCAGCTCCCTGGGGTTTGCTTATGAATGCTGAAGGAGAATGTCCACTCGCTTTACCTCTGTTGTGTTTGTACTGTACAAGCTTTTGGCTGTCTTTGCCAAAGGAAAAGACAGGTTGCTGCTACTTAGAAGAAATATTTTTAATTGCATAGTATTGATTTTTCTCTTTTTCCTTGGTGGAGTGTGTGCTCTGCTGCTCATGGATGCAGCAGAACGTGGGGCTGGTTTGTGGAGATGGATCAGCTCTGAAATAATGAAATTGTACATTGGGGTTTAAACCCATCCAGTTCTTTTGGGGCAGGTTTTCCTGCCTTTGAGCCACAGAGAATTTGGCTTTCTGTGCTGGATTTAATGAAATACACACAACTGAGCATCTTGCTCTGTCTGTGCTGTGCTTTCTGCATTCATGTAAACCACAGCAGCACCACACACTGATGTTACCCACGTTATCCACACCCATGGCTGCTGGGATTCACGTGCTGGATTCCTCCTCCTGCTCCTCTCCACAGCTTTGGGGTGGATCCTGGCCAAGGGAGATGGTCCCAGGTTTTTATTTTGTTACCCCTCACCGAAAAGAAACAAACTGCAGAGCCCTCAGCATCGCCAGCAGCAGCTCGAGGGGAAAAAGAGCAATTCTGCAAATACTTGGATGTGAGCAGGTTAACCCAGAGCTGTGGAGCAGAACCATTTCCTTTATCGTGGCTCTAAACTTAGGATAATACCCAGCTCAGAGCTGCTAAAAGGCACATGAATGTTGATGCAGGGCCAGGGAGTTCTAAAATTGTTTTCACATTTATATGTAAAGCAATTACTGATGATTTTTTTTTTTTTTCTCTGCCTCATAACCTGAGAAGTGGAGCAGACATGCAGGAAGTCTTATTTTTTATTTCACTCCAGTAGACTTGTAAAGCAGGCAGCCCTGGTGTACAGAGCAACAGGAGTCAAATGAAACTGGAATTTTCTTTTTATGGCATTACTTGCAGCCCCATAACGCAGGCAGATACTTTGGGATTGGGGAAGGGGGTGACTGAAGCCCAGCGTGTTCTGACAGCCCAAAACCATTCCAGAGAGATTCCTGGTGACCAGAGCATCACCCAGCACTCTGATCTCTGCTGTTCAAGGCGCTGGGCAATGCAATTTATTTTTTTCCCCCCATTATTACTTTGCAAACTGCTCGCTCAGACCCTCCTCCGAGCCCACACATTCTTTCCCGAGGTCTAATTAATTCATTTGCAGAGCGTGTGCTGCTCTCCCTGCTCGTTCTGCAGAGGTGCTAAGTCTTGCAATCAGAGAGGAGGAACCTGAACAGATTTCTTGTCGAGGTTGATGGAATCAGATCCTGTGCTGGGAAAAAAAAAGAGATATCTTTGAGATATCTCAAAAAGAGAACAGCAGAAGTGTTTGGGTCGGGATAATAATAATAATAATAATAATATTATTATTGTTATTATTATTATTATTATTACTGTTATTATTATTGTTATTATTATTATTTTTGAGCCCTGTTTTCCCAGCACCCAGCCCCTGGAGCAGGAGCTCTGCACTAAGAAACAAAACCTGGCCCTGTTGGTGCTCAGCTTTTAGCTGCAGCCCCTGGTTGGAGCAGGGAAAATGTTTCATTTTCCACCCTGGAGACGAGGGGAGGCTGTGGAGAGCATCACCAGTAATTAATTAATTAATTAATTGATAACCCATCAGTGGTGCCAGGCTGGGCTCCTGGCCATGCTCGGGCACTGGGAGGGGTTTGGGAGGAGGGGACCCAGGGGAGGGGAGCAGGGGGTGCTGGCTGCACCTCCCACCTCTCCCGGGGCTTCATCCTGGGGGTGCTGCAGCCTTTCGCCATGGAAAGGGCTTTAACCCTTTAAGGGAGGCAGAAATAAGATGCACAGCTCCATGGGCGTCTGTCATGACAGGAGGAAAGAGCCAAGTTTATTGAGAAACACCCTTGGTTTTATAGCAGGACTGCAACTGCCAGAGCAGAGAAAAGGAGATTGGTTCAGAGAGAAGACACCCCATGGCCAGGGCCTGGGCACACACCACAACAGGGCTTCTGTCTTGGTATTAATTCCTTTTGATTGTGACCAAATGATCACCCTGGCAGAAATTCTCCCTGGCCTTGAGCTGGAGCAGCTCATCAGGCTGGGAACAGAGCTGAGAAGATCCAGCCTGGAATATTTTCCAGGTTGGCTTTCTCAAGTGAGTGTCCACACAGCCTCTCATCACAAGATTCCCTACAAAACCTGGAGAAATGAGTCCCCTTGATGGCTCTGTGGAGCATCTGCTTTGCACAGAATTAGGGAATCCTGGAATGGTTGGGGTTGGAACCCAAATCCCACCCAGAGCCGTGGGCTGACACCTCCCACTGTCCCAGGCTGCTCCCTTCATCCTTCATCCCTCCTCCATTTGGGAACAGCAGTTAAATTTAAGATTTTAGAGCCTAAACCCAGCTCTGCCAAAGAGCCAGAGCTGTTGGTGTGGGGTTTATTGTGGGGTCAGGGCTGAAGATATTTGTTTTCTGCAGAATCTGGATGTGCTGAAACCTAAAACACTTTGGTTTTTTTTTCTGTGAGCTTCATGGCATCCTAAATAAATGTTTTGTAATGAGCTGAAAGGCATCTAATCAAACAAATCAGGTGGCAAAATGCCTCTGAGTATTTCAACTTTCAGGCATCTCCTGGCATACGGACATGAGTAGTTTGAAATTTCATTTTATTTGCTTATCCCACCCTTGTAATGATGCCTGGATATTAAATACACAATTTAGGGTCTTTTTCTGGGGGACAAGGGGCTGCACAGTAGCACTAGAAAGACTCCACATCATCAGGGTTATGTTTTTTAGAGGTCTCCCTGACTAGGCAATTTTGAAAGCTCAAGGTTTCAAAAAAAAAAGAAAAAAAAAAAAAAAAACCAAAAGAACAACCAACAAGTAAACTAAAAAAAACCAAAAAACCAACAAAACAAGGGGGAAAAAAAGGAAAAAGCAGTTGCTAACAATAATTTATTGTGGAAAAATATTTACACAGATTCAAATATTGCACTTAGCATGTTAGGACCAGGAATAAACTCGTCTCTTGTCCTGTAGCTCTCATCTATTATTCATTCTTGCTGTTTGGCTCTTTTCATGTCGACATCTCAAAGCATTTTGGAAATGAAGATGTAAATTGTTCTCCTTGTTTTGCAGTGGAATGGCTGAGAGAGGGAAATGACTGCACTGGAATTAAGGGGCCTCCATCATCCCAGGCCAGGGGATCCTGGAGGTGCCATTTCTTTCCAGGGTAAGAAACGTGATGGGATTAATCAGCTCAGAGGAAAAACCAAGGTGGAGAGGTTGGGAAGCACAGAACCAAAGGCTGAGGGGATTTAGGAGAGCGGATTTAGGAAAAGCAGATGATGGGAGGGGAGTGGGTGAGGAGATGTGGGTGGCTGGAGGGGGCTGGAATGATGGGGGCTGGCAGGGATGTGAGCTCTGCATCTCAGGTGGTGCCCAGGGAGCTGCAGAAAACTTCCAGGACGGTTTTGTCATTTACTGGAATCTGGGAGTTGCTCCATGTAGAAATTGGGAAATAAGGGTCTGCCTCTCAGGCACACTGAGGCTCCTCTGTGCCAAAAAAGACCCCCAAGTCTTCATTTCACATCAGATCTTTCATAAACTGCACCCGTGGCTTTTCCAGCAGCTTTAGGGAAAACCAGAACAAGCTGAGCTGGAAGGGACCCACAGGGTCATCGAGTGCACTGCAGGCATTGACTGGGAGCCCTGCAGAAGCTCCTAAACTTCATAATTAATACAAATCTACCTGGCTCTGCAAATGGGAGAATTCACAGCTCAGTGCCTCACGAGTCTGTTAAATTGTGACCCCTTGTCCTTGTCCTTGATGCTGGCTCTGGGTGCCAATGGTGCTGATGGCTCTGCCTCTGAATATCCATAATGTGCCCATCCAGGTGACGACACAGCCCAAATGTTTGAGACTGGAAATGTCACTCTGGGCCTGGAAGGATGTTTGATTTCATTCCAGGCATTGAGTAACAAATTGCCTTTAATGGCAGCATCACCAGAAACAGGCCTCCCTCACTTTTTCATGTCACTTCCAAGTGTCTCGTTGATATTTTTATGGATTTTTATCATCCAGCTTGTTATGCAGCAGCCAGAGCCATGCCAGGTTCTCAGGGATCAGCAGGCAGGGGGGGGAGATAAACCAGAATAAGAACTCCTGCACTCGTGGTTCTAATATCTTTTACTTCAAAGCAAGGAGCTGATGTGATCTTTCATCATCTCAGCTGTTGTTTACCGGCTTCCTACAGATGCTGTTTGAACTAACAAACCCCACATTTCCTGGCTGGAGTGAGGAATTCCCTGGGTGGCTGCAATCCCTTCCCTCGGAGGCTGAGTCGTCCTGATTGAACGGTGCCACTAAAGGCGAAGGGGGATCGACGTTCAGGCAAAGCAAAACTGCCCAAATTACTCTGGCTCAGCTCCTCAGCCCTGCTCCCGATCTTCTGCTTCCAGGGAAAAGCCCCGGCAGCTGCAGGGCTGGGTTTGGGGTCAGTTCTCTGCGTGTCTCAGGGACAGAGGGACGTGCCCGGGGTGCAGGGGATGCTCCTTGGCTCAGAGCTGTGAGCAGGGCTCATTGTGCAGCAGGCTCTGAAATGAGCTGAAATGCAGCAATTGCAGGTGAGCCGAGAGCTGGGAGGTCACCTGTGCTGAGAGGATCCGAGCAGGGAGTTCAGTGCCTGTGATTAAAGTGTGTGAGAGGCTGTGAGGGAGAAAATAGCAGCAGTTGCAGACAGGTTCCTTTTTCTTCCCCTTTCTCTCCTTTTTTCCCGTTTTTTTTTCCCAAGCCCATCAGCAACGTGCTCCTGCTACTTTTATCCCTTTTCCTGGAAGTTTGGTCCTGCTGCAGAAGCTGATGGAGCTTTCAAACACGCTGAAATAAATATGTTATAATAAAAAATAGGCTGAAGCTTTAGTGTGCCAGACTGGTCTTCAAATAGATTTTCCTTCCAGGATACAGGATAGCAGCCAAACAGGACCTTTTTTTTTTTTTTTTTACTTCCCATTATTTATATCATAAATCATGGAATTATTTGGGTTGGAAGAGACCTTAAAGATCTCATTCCAGGCAGGGACACCTTCCACTATCCCACATTGCTCCAAGTCCCCCCAGCCTGGCCCTGGACACCCACAGGGGTGGAGCACATTCCAGTCACTTCGTGTATTTGTATTTTTATAGGAATATTGTCCAGCTGCAGAGCCACCATGCCATTAAACCTGCTCACCTCTCACATCCAGTGACCCTGCCCCCAGTAGCTGATGGTCTTGGGAATAAAAAAGGATTTGGGAAGTGATTTGCTGGAGGTGATTCAGTGAGCAGGCAGGGAGGGGAAACAGAAGGTGATTTTATGGGCCGCCCTTAGTTCTGCTGTTCTCTAATTGTTTTATTGGTGAAGAAATGCTCTTTAAAGTTGAGATTTGTGATAGAGCTGAGCAGTGTAAAGTGCAGGGAAAATTGGCTGCTTCTGGAAAGGATGCCTGGCTATGATGAGTTTCTCATTTCCAAAGAGCAGGGTGGACAGTAACCATATTTTAGAATATAGCAATGATATAGAAATGGATGAATTTGTGGATATATCTGAGTTCAGCTGGTCTGAATGCCACGGAGCTGCCAGCCAGGAGCTCCTGTCCATGGGATATATGGAATGGAAATGGGGCTGAGCAGCCATAATTCCCTTTCCTTCCCATCACACTCCTGCAGCTTTCCTTCCTCCTCATCCCAGCATTTATGTGGAAAATTGGAGCCTTAGAAACCCCCTCTGCCCAGCCAGCTGAAAATGCTCCTTTTTGGGTGCTGGCAGCCTCCAATCAATGCCTCCTCTTGGTAGACTCTTGTCTCCAGTGCAATTTTGGTGAACAAAAGTGTTATTGACCTGAAAGAGAAACTAAACTGCTTTTCAAAGCCACCAGTGCACCTAAGCAAAATAAACAATCTGTAGGGCAACTTCCATGTTATTTCTCTGTAGACTTGCTGGGTTTTTCCCTGCCAAACAGGCACCTCTCAGAGCAAAAAGCAAAACCACCCTGTTGGAGTCTCCTCTGCTCTTAATATTTCCTAATAAAACAGCATTTTAAAACGAAAAGGATTTTTTTCTAAGGAGCAAGTGTGGGAAAATGATGGAGAACCTCATTTCATACAGATCCAAGAATAATTTTTCCACTGTTCAGGATGCTTGGCTATTTAGTCTGCATCAGAGGCATGGGACTTTATCAATCAAAGAGCCACTTTGTCATTAACTGGAATCTGGGAGTTGCTCTGAGATTCAGCTCCATGTAGAAATTGGGAAATAAGGGTCTGCTTCTCAGGCACACTGAGGCTCCTTTGTGCACCTACAGTGCCAAAAAAGGCCCCCAAGACTTCATTTCGCATCAGATCTTTCATAAAATCTATTCACCCAAAGTGCTTTAGGGTTAAAATTAATTCAGTTAATGAGTTAAATAACTGCCAAGGGAGAGAGAAATTAAGAGTCATGGGCAAAGGGGAAAAGAGATGCTTCCAGCTGAGTTTAGAAGAGAGTGTGAATGAGTTGGAGGGGAAAAGAGATGCAAAGGAGATGCACTGATGGGCAAGAGCTGCAGAGGAGAAAGCTCTTGTGCCCTGGGGGTCAAATTATCTGAAGGGAGGAGGAAGGGGCCTCTTTCTGCAGGAGAATTGTACCAGTGGCAGCTGATTTCACACCCAGCACAGAGGCAGCAAGAGAAGCTGAAGGTTTGTACCCAGTGTGGCTCTAAATTCTGCCCAGGCTGTACAAACACTCATCTTTTATTGTTTGTATTGCAATGGAAATTGTCATGGACTTGGTTCCTATTGCATCAGGGAAGGAAAGGCAGACTCTGACTTGGTCTTTTGACTCCCAGAGTCATTTTAGAGAATCATGGAAAAAAATGAGGTTGGAAAAGCCCTTCCAGCTCATGGATCTGTGCCCAATCCCCACCTTGTCCCCAGCCCAGAGCTCCCAGTGCCACCTCCAGGACACTTCCACCTCCTTGGGCAGCTCATTCCAATGTTTAACAACCCTTTTTGTGCTGAAATTCTTCCAGAATTTGGGCCAGACAGAGCTGGAGCTGGTAGGTAACTCCCACATCCCCATTCTCTCAGTCCTTAGCAGCCCTTCCATTAGTCCTGGGCTCCTCTGGATCTGAGTCTGTCACTGCTCTAGGTGACAAAGAACATTTGAACAGATGTTTTCCAAGTGAGCCATTCTTTCCCAGTTTTTATAGAACCTCTCACTTCACATGAGGTGGGGCTTAAGTGGGTCTGAACCTGAAAGAAACTGTTCTCCACCAAGCTTTAAACAGCCCCCAGCCCCCAGCCCAGTCAGACTGATGACGTTCCCCACGCTTTAAGAAACCTCTGAGGCTCACAAACAGAAGTTTTACATTTAATAGTTTGGATATGACCAGCTCTGATTCATTTCCCTCCTTTTTTTTTTTCCCCCCCTCACTGCTCCATGATGGTGCATTTATGGTGCAGGAAGGTGCCTTGGAAGCTTGAGAATAGTAAATGCAGGCCTGGATTTGCTCAGCAGAACTTGTTCAGGGCTTTACAAGAAATTTTCAGACAAACTCATCCGACAAAAGATGGTTTGAAACAAAAAGGAAAAAAAAAAAAAGCAAAAACAAAACCAAACCCACAAAACCCCCAAAGGCCCAAGTGCCTTATTTGAGGAATGTAAATAAAACACGTTCTGGATATTCTCTTAACTTTGGCTGATGTACGAGAGGATTTGCTCGTGCCTGATGTTCACTTGGTGAATTTGGGAGAGGATTTGCTCGTGCCTGATGTTCACTTGGTGAATTTGGGAGAGGATTTGCTCTTGCCTGATGTTCACTTGGTGAATTTGGGAGAGGATTTGCTCTTGCCTGATGTTCACTTGGTGAATTTGGGAGAGGATTTGCTCGTGCCTGATGTTCACTTGGTGAATTTAAGAGAGGATTTGCTCGTGCCTGATGTTCACTTGGTGAATTTGGGAGAGGATTTGCTCGTGCCTGATGTTCCCTTGGTGTGGAGGTTGCTGCTCTGTCCCAGGTCATTGGGAGCTCCTTTAATCAAGGCAGGGGAAGGGATGCTGAGGAGGGGACTGTGAGGTTTTTGGGTTGTACCCACGTGTGGGTGGGTTCAGTGTAAAACACCAGCAGGATCCCCAGGAGATTCTTTTCTTCCCAAGTCCCTGTCAGCAAGCAGAGGGAAGCATTCCCAGGACACTGAGAGGGTCCTGTAAAGCAGCTCTGGGTAAGACACACATCCACGAGGCTTTTCCTGCTGCCTCTAGAGCTTGAGGAGGCTGAGATTTCCATAAATCCTTCTGTGAAGCCAGAGGCAAGGTTTGGATTTCAGATGTTGAGTCCGTGCCAGTTTGCCAGGTCTAAAAGCAAGAACTGGGTGCTCGTTCTGAGGGAAAAGAGCAATTAATGGGATTTCTCCAGACTATTCATGTTCAGTGCCCATGGACTCGTCCCTCCCATCGGGTTTTGTCTCCTCTCCACTCGAGCTCTGTGGCTCAGGGATGAGCTCACCAAACCCTTTAAAGCAGGGGCTGCCTCCAGTCTGTTGTTTTTGGATCCTTGTGCATCCTCGTGTTTGATTTGGACATACCTTGAGTCACGGAGTGCAGGTCTGAGGGAGTTTCTGTGCAAGCCTCATTTCCTCTCCTCTGTGAACCAGGGAAGATAATTCCTGCCTTGTGGGCATGTAAATTTTAATAGTTCGGTCCCCCAGTTCAGCAAAGCACTTGAGTACATTCTGCTGGAGTAAATGGGATTTTAATTCTGTGATTACATTTTTTTTTGGTGAACAAGGGCCACAATAAAATACTGGGAGATCATTGGAATTAGAGGTGTTAGAGAACTGAAATGTCATTATCAGTATTTTGCAGTAAAAGAAAAAAGCCATGGTGATATTTATTCCCTACTTCCAACCAGGATTAAATTGGGTTTGCTCATCTTAAACTTAAAATTTAGAAGTGACAAATAGCCTGAGATACTTGGGGGTAATGCTTTGCCTGGTTATTTCGGGTTAGTTTTGTTATTTAAAATGCAGTAATTCTGTGCCTTAATGTGCTTTTCTGGGCTTTGGGAATGCAGTTTCAGCTCCTTTCTGCAAGTTCTTGTGGGGTGTGTGTGTCTGTCAGGGAATGGGTGTTAATTTAGGATTAGGAGTTCTGTATTTGCATAAATAACACCATAATAAATATAAATAATATCTGCAAATGGCTCAACCCCAGTCCTCAAAGGAAAGGAAAGGAAAGGAAAGGAAAGGAAAGGAAAGGAAAGGAAAGGAAAGGAAAGGAAAGGAAAGGAAAGGAAAGGAAAGGAAAGGAAAGGAAAGGAAAGGAAAGGAAAGGAAAGGAAAGGAAAGGAAAGGAAAGGAAAGCCCGGTGGCTCGGCAGCTTGTTCTTATCACCTCCCGGGGCTGATTGCAGCTTATCACACCCTGCCCGCAGCTCCCTGCCCAGACAATCCCCTAATTGTCTGTCCCCCGTTAAGTAGCAGCTCTGGTGACATTCCAGACCTTGACCCCTGCCCTGTCCAGCGCCAAAAAAGTGCCATTAGGAATCATGTAACGCCGGGAATTGGGGATTGCTGGAAGAGGCCAGGGGTCAATCTGCTGTGGAGCTGGAGCAACAATGCTGGGAGCAGCTGCCTCCCCCTTCCCAGAGCTGGGAAAACGGGGCTGGAGCACGCAGGGAAGGAGGAATGGACAAGCCCGGGATTGCTGAGGAATTCCATCCATTCCAGAAAGAGTTTGGGCAATGCTTGGCCAAGAGAAGTGCTTTCAATATTTTATATTTAGGGTTTTTTGGGCACTGGGGCTTGGAGAGTGAGTGTGCAAAGGTCCTGGCAGCCACAGCAGCAGGTTCTGTGTGTGTGTTAGAGCACCAGAAATGCCAGCTGAGATTTGGGGATCTGGGAGATGGGAATCAGAGCACCAGCCACTCCTGAAACCCTCCAAGAACCTGTGAAGGAAAAGGCTACAGAAGTCGGGAAATATCAGCCTTCCAGAACATTTTTCTATATTCAAATCCCTCCTCTCCACAGGGAACTTTGTGTATAACTTATCCAAACGAAGATCCTCCTGGCTATGGCTGTCAAAATCCCACCTTCTGCACGTCCCAGCCACTGGAAATGTGGATTTTTTTGGCACATTGGAAGATGAGGCACTGAACTTATGAACTGAGGGTCCAGTTCAAGGAGTTAATTGAGGATATTGATAGATTCAATAGACCTCCCATTAGGCACGTCCCAAAATGCAATCTCCACTTAGTCTGGAAATCTCTTCTTTAATAACAGCTGCTCTTATCACTTGAGTTTGATTTTTTTATGCAGTAGTCAAGCTGAGCCTTTTAAATAATGAGAAATAAGCTTGTCTGAGCCTGTAAATGTGCAAAGATTCTCAGTGAACCCTCCAAGTGGTGCAAAACCAAGGTAACCATTAAAATCAGTGGAGCTCTGCCAGTTTACATCCTTTAAAGACCTGCCTCTCTATTCCCAGGCATGTTAGAGGTGTTACTGCATAAATGACTGCAAAAAAAATTATTGCTGAAAGGTTTTTTTTATGCTCCAAAGGCAGATCAGGTACCCGGTCCGGGGAGGGCACATCCATTGCTGCAGGAGGATATAAAGGAGAGAAAATTGGGAAGTGTTAAAGGAGATTTTTTAGAAGCTCTGTACTGACAGGTCACATTCCCAAGGACTATAAAGTGGCAAATCTAACACCAATTATTCAAGAGGGGCAAAAAAGATGCAGCCAGCAATTACAGCTTAACACCAGTTGTGGGAAAAATATGAGGAAGCATTTGAGGGTATTTGGGGAGCGAACAGCTTGAGAAGTGTAATTTGATTAGAGATGGCCAATGTGGGGGTTTGAGGTGGGTTTTGTCTGACTGAGGATTCTTCCCAGGTATTGCTGCCAGGGGAGGGCTGGATGGGGGTGGGATGATGTGAACTTGCATTTTTTGAAGTGCCAACCTGGGATGCAGCAGCAGAGTTTCACGGGGCTGGGCTGCAGAACCCATTTTTAAATGTTTAAATGTTTAAACCCGTGTTTAAATGAGGGGGGGGGTGATGGATGCTCTTTGTCAGGAGAGCCAGATTTGGTTGGAAGAAATGAAATGAAGGGCTTGGTTTTTTGTGCCTGACAGTCACACAAGGCCATCACACAGGGGAAAAGGGGGACCTGGGCAGGCTGGACTCCCCTGCCAAGCCCTGGCACCTGGGGAGGGGTCTCGAAATGAACTTTTCTGGTGTCTCAGTGCAGTCCAGGAGCTCTCTCGAGGTCGTGCACAGAGCAGGGAACTGTGCCAGTGGGTCTTTCCCCACACACACAAATCCTCTTTTTTTTTTTTTGTTGTGAATCACTTGGAAAATGTCCTTTTCTGCTGCCTTTTTTAATTGCAGGCTGCAGCTCTGGGAATGTCTCCCAGGGTGTCCCCTTGCCTTGGCCTGTGGATCTGCACGGGTCCCTTTTCTCTGCTATTTATTCCCCCTGAAACCCTGTCTGGGGGACATTGTCCTGCCACCTGAGGGACAACAGGACAGGACCCTTAAAGCTCCTCATATTAATAATATTAATATAAAAAAGAACCAAAACAGCTTTGAACAAAGAAACAGAGAGGATTCTCCTCCTGAACTATCAAAAAGCAACTTAAGATCCATAATTAACATACATCAGGTCTCTTGGTGGGGCCAGCAAATGACCTCAGTACCTGATTGTGGGGAACCCAGTGGATTAAAAAGGTAATTTTTTGGTTATGCAGAGATACCCGTTTTGGGAGGGAATAACTGGAATATTGCAAGCAGCATCCACAGATTCCCACTTCTCTCTCAAAATGCTTTTTCAGCTCAGTTTTAAGCTCTTTGGATCCAACTCTTCCGGGTTTTGTGATTATAAACACCTCACAGTCACAGATCAGCACAGCATTCCCTGGGTGCTGCTCCAGGACAAATAAAACCTGCACTGAGCTGTGAGGAAATGGTTGGGAAATGGTGAGTGACCGTGTGCTTCTGTTATTGTAAACCCAGAAATGTTTACTCATTATATTGAAATAGGTTTGGATCGCTGTGGATGAAAGTGAAACAAGATATAAGCCTGCAATGACATGCATAAATACATAATTAAGTGTATTTCCTTTCCATATGGAGAGGATTAACTCCCTTGCCTCAGCAGGGAGTTGCTTTATTTGGTGTCTGCTTTGGTGTCCCTTTCTCTCTGACAGCTTTCAGGGGACGCTGAAAGGGAATTTCACTCGCTGCCTAATGAATCTTGGAATAAGGACTTGGAGGGCAAAGAAGAAGTGATTACCTCAGAAAACAGAAGTTTGGTGACCTGGAGGACCGCCCTGATTTCTCTTTTTGACCTTAAGTGGGCCCTATGGGATGGCAGTGCCCACCTTTCCAGTCCTGACTGCTTAGTCATAAATCCACATGGAGGGGAGAGGGATGTGTCTGGTAAATGCTGAGGCGTCAGCAAAAGCTCCCGAGCTCAGGTTTCATAACTTGAGAAATATTTTATCACCCCTGTGAGCCAAACCTCTGAAAAATCAATAGAACTTGAGAGTTGTCTGTATTGATCTGAAGGGCTGAGCTGTGCTGAAATATTCATGGCCCTGTGTGTTTGTCTATGTGTGGTTTGGGGACCGAGGCGTGGGCAGATTTCAGAGGGAAATATTCTCATTTTTTTCACTTTAACTGGATTAAGGTGCCTTGCAAAGCACACCCTTAAGAGACACTGGATTTGTTTGTCTCACAACCAGGCTCCTGCCAGCCAGCCAGAAATGCATTCTCATTATTTATTATTATTATTATTATTATTGTTATTTCTCTTAAATGACAAACTGTTGGGAGGAAGGAGTCAGGGAGATCTGATAAAATTAGCACCAGCTCCTCCTGGGGATCCCCGGGCTTGCTTTGTTTGCAAAGCCAATTTGGACACTGCGTCTTTGATCTTCACTTTCAGGATTTGAGCAGGCATGTTTAGTATCACTCATTTCACTGGAGATTTGGGATTCAAGTTTCCTCAACAAGCTCCAAAGCAGTACATTAGAAGGGGAATTGTCTGCCAGGCGTCTCAGAATCTCAATACCCTTGATACTAATTTGATGTGATGCATTTCACCAGATGTGTCTACCTGAGCACTGCTTTATGCCCAGGGGGGCTGTGCTACTGTAGAGTATTAAAGTTGCCTCTTCCCCCCCCTCCCTTCTTTCCTTTTCTTCCTTTTTTTCTTCCAAAAGCAGCTGAATGAAAAAGCATCCATGATTTTAATCTGCATAGAGGTGGATATTTGGAAGGAATTGTGTGTGTGTGTGTTGGCAGGATTTATGCAAAAAAAAAACCCCACTGATAATAAAGCTACAAAAATATTTTAAGGAACTCCAATAAAGCTTCAAAAATATTTTAAGAAACTGGTGCTTAAATATAGGCTAACTGATTAATTTATCCCCTCAAACTCCAAAACCTGCCTTTTTACTTTTTCTGTAATTATGGATGGAAAGGGAAAGGCTGAGAAAGGAGAAATGGAGAAAAAAAAGAGTGAAAATTAGTCTTTAAGAAAAAATATTGGCTAAACAGGCAGCCAGGGGGCTGAAAATACTGTTATGGGACTGAGCATCTCCATAATGTTTATGATAAAAAGTGTGGGGCTCAGGCTGTCGAGGGTTTGGGGGTGGTGTTGGAGCCCAGATCTTAAATCTTACAAATAAGAGCAATTAGAACCGATCTCTTCCTTAACTCTCCACGCCGTGCAAACTCACCCATGGTTAAAAATAATCCCACGGAATAAAAACAAGCACCCTGGAGAGGCATTGCTGCAATCAGAGCCTCGAACCAAGCAGCGAGCCGGGCTTTGGGCACCTGAGATTTGCTGGTGTTGCCACAGAGACCAGGAACAGATCGTTCCCTGCAGCCAGGGAAGAGTTTTTCTCCCCAGGGAATGGGCTCTGAAGGCTCCTGGCTTTGGGATCTGCCTCACCACAGTCGCTTCCTTTAAAATCCAATAATCTGAATTTTTGCTGCTGTGTGGAACCTCTAAATTCAGTGTAAACGCCAAGTGGAGCCCCACTGTGACACTGAGTGTGAGCAGAGCTGTGACCAGGGTTTCATTCACTCACACTGGAAGGGCATTTTTTTTTTCCTTGCACGAATCCCATTTTTATCCATGTGACTTTCACAAACCTTCCCTGTAGAAAGCAGGAGGAGGTGGGAAAAAAAGCATCCTGGGCATCCTTTATTTATTTCCATTCCTCAATGGCAAAGTAAACGGAGTGTTTAAGAGACTGACATCAAAGATGTGATTCCTCTGAAGCTAAAAAGCCGATTAATCACAATTTTAAAGTGTTCTTTAATTACCCTGTAATAAAACAACACACGCAGAGAGGGAGGAAAAATTGTGTACTTTTAGAGTTCCTCATGTTTGTTTGTGTTTCAAATCTCCCCGGAAATCCTCGCTGATCCCTCTCGCTCCTGCTGCTAAATTCCACCCTGCCACAGCTCCTGTGCTGTGCCGACTGTGCTGTCTGAGGAACAGGAAAAGTGGGCAGGAAAAACAGGGAAAATTGGGAATTCTATCCTCGGAGGGAAGCACAGAGCTCATCCTGGACTGAAGGCTCAGGAAAAGTGAGGAGGGAGAACAGGGAAAATTGGGAATTCCATCCTCTGAGGGAATGAGGAGAAGGACAGAGCTCATCCTGGACTGAAAGAACAGGAAAAGTGAGGAGGGAGAACAGGGAAAATTGGGAATTCCATCTTCTGAGGGAATGAGGAGAAGGACAGAGCTCATCCTGGACTGAAAGAACAGGAAAAGTGAGGAGGGAGAACAGGGAAAATTGGGAATTCCATCTTCTGAAGGAATGAGGAGAAGCACAGCTCATCCTGGATTGGAGGCACAGGAAAAATGGGAAAGGAGAAGAGGGGAAATTTGGAATTCCATGCCCTGAGGGAAGCACAGAGCTCATCCTGGATTGAAGGCACAGGAAAAATGGGAAGGGAGAAGAGGGAAAATTGGGAATTCCATCCTCTGAGGGAAGCACAGAGCTCATCCTGGATTGAAAGCACAGGAAAATTGGGAATTCCATCTTCTGAAGGAATGACGTGGAGCACAGAGCTCATCCTGGATTGAAAAAACAGGAAAAGTGAGGAGGTCCTGGATTGAAGGCACAGGAAAAATGGGCAGGAAAAAGAGGGGAAATTTGGAATTCCATGCTCTGAGGGAAGCACAGAGCTCATCCTGGACTGAAGTCTCAGCAAACTGAGGGGACAGGGACGATTCCCATGGTGGAAATTTGAGATTTGATGCATCAGGGCTCCAAGGCTGTGCTGTTTCCTGGGAGGGCTGGCCCTGGAATCCTCCCCAGGGATAAAGGGAGAGATGCAGGAGCCCTGGGTGGTGCTGAGGGGGACAGGGCAGGGGATGGAGCTGGGCAGGACCAGCCCAGCACCTTCCAGGGTCTCACCCCTAAAAATGGGCTCTGGGTGGAAGCACTGGGACAAGGGGACAGGCAAGAGACACCAAAGGGGGGCTGGGTGACACTTGCAGGGATTTGGGCATTGAGGAAAAGGTGAAAATTTGGTTAAAAACCTCTTTGTAAAACTCGAATTCGTAAAGGAAGGAGAGTGAAAAGTCGGAGCACGGTGGGCACCCCACTCCTGTCCCTTGAGGGAGGTGCTTGGGGTCGTGGCAGTAAAGAAAAGCTTGGGAATAAAAAAGAAACCTTGGGAATAAAAAAGAAACCTTGGGAATACAAAGGAAACTTTGGGAATACAAAGGAAACCTTGGGAATACAAAGGAAACTTTGGGAATACAAAGGAAACCTTGGGAATACAAAGGAAACCTTGGGAATACAAAGGAAACTTTGGGAATACAAAGGAAACTTTGGGAATACAAAAGAAACCTTAGGAATACAAGGGAAATTTTGGGAATACAAAGGAAACCTTGGGAATACAAAGGAAACCTTGGGAATACAAAGGAAACCTTGGGAATACAAAGGAAACCTTGGGAATACAAAGGAAACCTTGGGAATACAAAGGAAACTTTGGGAATACAAGGTAAATTCCGAGGCCAGCAAAATCAAAGACCTCACCTCACCAAAATTCCAAGTCCTGCAATCCAATAAAATTTAGCAGGTCCTAGAAACCCTCTGTGAATTTTTTTAAAACCTGAGATTATCCATAGAATTGGGAGCTCCAGCTGTGAGCCCTGTCCCTGTGGGCAGTGTTGGTGAATCCTCATCTCCCTGGGGGTGGAATAACTGGGAGCTGGAGGTGGGAACGGGAATTTTCCCCTTTTGCACACCCAGCTGGTCCAGGCTGGTGTGTTTTGGGCTGGAATTCACTGCTCTTGCCAAACTCAGCCAAGTGGGTATGTTCTGAGTTGGTCTGTTTTCAAACCCAGACAGTTGTTAATGAAACAGTTGCTGTTTTGTTGACAGAACATTAATTACTTGATCTTAGGACTTGGTAATTGCACGGGGGCCCCTCTGTATACATCACTAATTACATTAGCAATTATATGGCATTTTAAAGACAAAGAAATGACTGCAGCAATTGCAGTGTCAGAGGGACCCTGCTGGTAAATTCCAATCAAGTGCCTGCAATGGCAGGGAGGTGTTGGGAGAAATCCTTCTCCACCCCAACCCCACACAAATCCCACTCTGCTCCCGTGTGGTGCTGCCACAATTTAAACCAGGGGGTCCTGAGAACGGAAGGGGGGCTTGGATTTCTCACCCAGCTTCATTGCACTCTTAAAATGGATCCAAAGCGTTCTCCAAAGGCTGCTTGCTGTTGGAAACGTTTTTATTTTCTATCACTCTTAGAAATAACTGAGTCATATCTTAAAAATCACAGCTTCAATTAGGAATAACCACCGCTGTAAAAGCAAAAGTAAAAAGTAAAATGCCTCTCGGAAAAGCTGAGCTTTATTTCTAAGGACCTTCCTCTGCCAATGATGGGCCAGAAAGCGACTTCAGAAGGTCCAATTCCTGCAGAAGGAATTTGCATCCACACCTCCCCGTGCAAAAGGACGTGCCAAGGGCCAGGTTTGTGGATTTTTTTTCTGTTGTAATTTTGCCCAGACCTGACACAGGACAACAGATCCCATTTCCCTTCCCCACTGTGCTTCCCCTAGAATTCTTCCACGGGATTTTTTTTTTGGTGTCTTTTCCCCCAGGATGGAGAAGTGTTGGGTTTCCCCCTTGCCCTTATCTCCCCTGGTGTTTGTTCTCCTGCTCTGTCAGTGCCCTCAGCTCCGTGCCCAGCTGCAGGTTAAGCCAGGCCTGCTCTGGGACTTAATGAGACATTCCTGCCTAAATAACGTGGTGCCATTAAAGCCTCAGATCTCTGCCCCTCAGCAGCTGGGTGTTGTCACAGAGATAAATATTTTAACTGGGCTGGCAATTGCCTGCCTGCCCTGCACAAGTGGCTCAGGGAGTGGCTTTTGTTTCACCGTTATTGAGGTGAAATTCAGATTTTTTTTTTCCTATCTAGAAAATACCTGGAAATGAATAAAAACCAGGGTGGGAGAGGATGTGTTGGTCTGGAAGGACCTTCTGAGCCAAGGCAGAGCATCGTGGCCATGCCCAGATGTGACAATTCCCTCCCTGGGGAAGAGCAACCTGCACTGAATTCCCTGGAGCTTCCATTATTTGTTAATTATTAATTAATTATTAATAATTAATTATTCCTGCTCTTAGCAGGAATATTCCTTTGCTCTTCCTGATGCTCTCCAAACTCAGCCAGACACTTTGGTTTTGGGGAAGGGACACTTTCTCTGTCTGATGTGACCAAACTCCTCCCAGGGCGTGGCAGCAGCCTTGGAGGGAAGGTTGAACATCTGATCCTCCTGTAAAACCGAGGATTTTTACATGGGGGGAGCTTTCAAACCTTTATTGGTCTTAACATTGACCAAAAAACCTCTTTTCACAATGTTTTATAAGAGTGGAGCAAGACTGATAACAAAAAACGTTCAGGACAGCGATCCTAGAGATTTTTGGTTTGTTTTTTAAAGACATTTCTGTGCAGATAATCCTTGATAATCTCAGCTGTTCATTTAAGAACTTGCTTTTTTTTTTTTTGGTCTGAAACTCATCCATCTCCTTCTTCCCTCCCTTTTTTTTTTTTTTTTTTTTTAAATTTTTTTGGAAGTTCTCAGGCTCCAGCTCGGAGGGTGACACAGCCCAGGCTCGTGTTTTTCTGTGTCCATCATCAGGTCCTTAAGAGATGTAAGACAAGATGTAAGAAAAGAAAAGTGGAGCAGCAGATCCCCAGCTTTCATCTGCCCAGCACACTTCCTCCCCTGGAATACAACAGCAGGGCCCTGTTAAAAACTGAGAATTCTCTTTCACAGCAACCAGGGGAGGGGGGTTTTATCACCAAAATCATCACTTAAAGCACTGCTGGGATTTCTTAGGGGGAGGAAAAAAAAAAAAAAAGAGCTGAATCAGATTTTCAGGAGAATGGGCCTCTGTTCAAGAGGAGATGAAGGAAATTTCATCGGGACAGTGGAAAACCTGGGTTTCAGTGCCGGGCTGGAGGTCATCTGCTGATTGCACCTTTTCCTGAAAGAAGGAATTGGTGCAGGCTACCAAAAACTTCTGTTTTCTCCTCAGTTTTGGGCTGATAGTGCCTCATGTTTTCAGATGCTTTCACTGACATCTGGCAGTAATTTAAACACTGACTCACATTCTGTCAAAGATGTCAGTAAAAACCACCTTCATCATTAAAATTTTCATTTGTTTGAACCTTTCCAGTAATTTTCATTGAAGAAAATGGAACATTCCTGGTTCAAATGGCCAATTGCCATTTTCCAAGCAGCTTTCAGCACTCTGAGATGTGCACTCTGCACAAGAGGGAGTAAATATATCCAGATTATTTTTGGGAGCCAATGTGATTCACCTCATTGTTTACTCAGAGTTTTGCACAAAGACGGTGCCTAAAACAGGACCCACCCCAAATTAATCCAGGGAAAAGTCAAGATCAGTCAGTCCCAGTTTTTCATTTTGATTTTGTTCTTTGACCAACTATATACTCATAAAAAAGGGGAGGTGTCCAAAAATGACATCCCCTTCGAGTCCTTCCCCTCAAAAAAGGACTGAACTCTCACAGAGGTGTTTTCCATTTGTAATAAAGGAATGGTCAGAAAAAAACCCAAAAATTAAAATTAATTATCCTCTTATTCCAGCATAATCTCAAATCGTGGCTCTCCCTAATTGTGGTTGGATGTTTTACAGGCAAACCTTCAAATCTTGATTGAAAAACTCTCACATAACATTTTATACCATTTTTAAAGTGTTGTTGTTACCCATATTGTGACCCATAAAGATGATAAAGAAGCAGATTGAACACTCTGAAATTAAGATAATTCCCCCCTTATTTACAGTACAAAAATTTTATTTTTTTTTTTTTGTTAGGATAATTTAAAGTTTAAAACGGAAGTAGACATATTCATTTTACAAACAAGATATTCTTCCATAAGTAGGACCATTAAAAACAGTAAACAAAAAAACCAAAAAAAAGCTATCTTTACAAAAGCTCTGTGCATAGCAACTTCATACTGTATATAACTGACAAAGCAAAAAAAAATAAAAAATAAAAACCAACCAAAAAAAAAACCAAACCAAAAACCAAAAAAAAAAAAAAAAAAAACCAGCCAACCCCAAAACTATACAGGAGGGAGAAATGAGGCTTTAATTTACAGGAAATGGTTTGGAGAAACCAGAAACCATGCATGGTGGAAGTGTGCAAAGAAAGAGGGAGAGGAGGATGCTCTACCGAGAGAAATGAGGAGATCAAACCAACTCTTCCAAAGTCATGATGAAATTGGTCATGAAATTGGTCATGAAATTGGTCATTACCTATTGCAACACTTTCATCTTGCCAGTGGCAAAGAGGAAAACTCTCGGGGAATTGGCAGCAGCAACCACTCAAAGAGGGCAGGTTTGCTTGGAAAAAATCCTCCCACATTAATTCTGAAATCAATTCTGATATCAATTCTGAAATCAATTCTGATATCAATTCTGAAATCAATTCTGAAATCAATTCTGATATCAATTCTGAAATCAATTCTGATATCAATTCTGAACTCAATTCCGAAATCAATTCTGATATCAATTCTGATATCAATTCCAAAATCAATTCTGAAATCAATTCTGATATCAATTCTGAAATCAATTCTGAAATCAATTCTGATATCAATTCTGATATCAATTCTGATATCAATTCTGAAATCAATTCTGATATCAATTCTGAACTCAATTCTGAAATCAATTCTGATATCAATTCTGATATCAATTCCGAAATCAATTCTGAACTCAATTCTGATATCAATTCTGAACTCAATTCTGATATCAATTCTGATATCAATTCTGAAATCAATTCTGAAATCATCTTTTCCCCTTTTTGTTGAGCGTTTTGCCACTGCCAAAGTCCTTTTTTTTGGCCAAGGATTTCTGGTTGTGTTTATTTACAGGTGTTTTATTCAATTAATTCCACACTCATCCCCACTGCCATGATTTCCCTGCATGAGCAAAATCCATGTTGGAAATAATTCCGAGGTTTCATTTGTTCTCATAATTTTGGCTCAAAGCAAACCAGATTTTTTCACATTTGCATCAACACGGGCAGTTCCTCTTCTGCAAGTGCTTGGAGCAGCTTTTTAGGGAGGTTTCTCTTTTTCACTTGGGCTCGTGGGCAAGTGGACAGAACTGATAAAAACAACTGAAGGGTGAAAGGAATGTTCAGTGCTCCTGAAACTTTCATCTTTTTCTATTTTTTATTGCCAGACTGTCATTTCCCCCCCTGAATTTTCCCCAGATTTCAGTGATGTGGTAGATCATTTTTTGTTTTTAATGTGCCTGTGCTGAATAAGCAAAAATCAAACAGAAGGATGGACAAAACCCAGAATTTTCCTTTTTCTTTTTAATTGGAAACTTTCCTGACTGAGATTTTTGTGATGCAAATCCCATTTGTTAAAAAGAGGGAGAGGATTTAAGGTAGCAAACTCTCCAGCAGATGGTCTAGAAATTCCTCCTGATCTGGAATATTTGGCAGACAGAATGTTGAGTCCATTTGATGATCAATTTTAGAAGTAGTCTGTACAGAGAAGGGCAGGGGGAATATTCACCATCTTCAGCTCTTTGGGGTTTTCAGGAGGTGGGAATGGAGGGAGGGATTTGATAGAATGAACCTGGTCCACCAAGATAATTTTTGGATTTAGGACTCGATATGTTCTCACTGAAATTTATGGCAGTTTTAATCCCTGATCTTCCAGCCCTTAATCCATTTTAATGGATAAATCCAAAATTCCAAATATGAATTTGGACCTCCCACTTAGCCCTGCTGGGATATCAGTACCTATGAATGGATGAAATATTTTGGGGAGTTTTGTTGCTGCTGTTTGGAATGTCCAGGTCAGATATTCCTGCTTTGTTACCAGAGGCCCACTGAGGACTCCAGACTTTTTAGCATCGATGATTCTGGGATATTTCAGAGCTCACTTGGTTTCAGGGGTGCTGGTTGACCTCCAGTGGCTGCCACACCCCTGGTGGCACGAGGGGCACGCAGAGAACCCGTAAGGACAATCAACCTGCAGCCAGAATTAACAGGGATTTCCTTTATTTCATTTTTCCTGCAGCTCAGACAGTTTCAGTAGCCTGACTGTGAAATATTACTGATATCCACGTTTTTCTCAAACCCACATTATTCCCACCAAATCTCTCTTTAAGTTGTCGTTTTTGCTGATACGAGTTGGGCCTTGAGTTTTAGAAGAGATTAAGAGAATGGGACTCGATGGCACCGAGGAGGCACCAAGAAGACCCTGCCAGGAATCCAAAACCCCTTCCCAACACCTGGGGCTTTCTTTAGGAATGGCCAGAGCAGCCCCACTGGTGTCTCCAGTCCCTCTGGGAAATCCTTTCAGAGTCCTCGTGGGTTTATCCCATAAACTGAACTACACCAGGAAAGGGAACTTGCAGGACCTTGTCCCATCCTTGGAAGTGTTTCCCAATCCCTGGAAGTGTCCCAGGCCAGGCTGGGACACCCTGGGACAGTGGGAGGTGTCCCTGCCATGGCAGGGGTGGCCCTGGGTGGGATTTCTGTCCCTTCCAACCCAAACCATTCCAGGATTTTCTGATTCCATGCCCTGCTCTCTTTGCCCTGTGCCCAAAACCTGTCCTTCAGCTGAGGGTCCCTGAGGTCACCCCCCACCATGTGCAGAGAGGATTTTTGGCTCTTCCTGATCCCAATTAGCCCCACACCAGCTCCAGACGAGCTCAGCCATGTGAGTTGTCCCAATGTCACCATCCCGAGCACAGCTCAACTTGTGCCATCCCTAAAGATCACCAAGAACACAATTTGCCTTTTACATCCATGAAACTACTGGGCAAATGGAGAAGTTCAGATCCTGGGGCCTAATTTAGGGTTTATTGATTAACATCAAGGTGTTTCCATAGGAACAACTGTCCGTGCACCCATTAATTGTGTGGATTTTAGAGGGGTCTCCATAGTATAACTGATTTTTTTTTTTCCCCCCATTAAAAATGGCTTTCCAACAACCAAATTCTTTTGAGTATTCTCTGGTTTAGTTGGATAATTTGTGATTTAGTTTATCAGACTTGTCCTCACCTTCCAATTTCAGAAGAGGAGATGCAAAGGAGAACTAAATTATTTTTTTTTAGGCTAAAATGCAGGAAAATTCAAAGCAATTGATTACCTCTATGAAATTCAATATATAACTGGCAAATACTTACCATTTAAAATGACTCAGGATAAAAGTGCATAAATCACTCAAATACATGTTCACCCTTTATAAATGCACCCTTAATATGAAGCATAACTGAATTTAAGGTGTTCTAACTACATGGAAAAAACCACAGAGAACCCTTCCCCTCCTAATTCATACATTGAACCTATAAAATAAACTCAGTACCTCATGAAAAACCCGATTCACTCAAATCCCTAAGTGCCACTCACTCGTCAGCTGGGTCTTAGCATTTAATCTTAGTACCTGAATATTTTAATTGAAGCAAAAAAAAAAAAAAAATGGAAAGGGGTGGTGGGGAAAAGATGAGGAGGGTGAAAAAAATTCCTACATGACCTGTTTAGCACAATGTAGGCAAAAGTTTCTGAGGGTTTTGTTAATCAGAAAGAATCCTATACATCCTTGCACAAGAATTCAGTGAAAAGGGGGGGGAAAAGTGAGGAGCAATTGCAGCAGTAATAATATATCTCAAACTTATCACTACATTTTTGCATCATCTTTCTTCATTGTACAACTGGAGGAAAAAAGTCCAAAAAAGGGTTGAATTTCTACCTCTACATACAATAAGTTACAAGTTTATTTATTTAAATAATTGTAAAACATCTTACATTTTTTTAAAGAGGTTAAACTATAAGCAAATACACACATACACCAAGTTCCATCATTCATGTCAGTTTGTCCTAGAAATTCTTTCATGCTGGTACCCTGTTTTGTTGAATTGTTTTTTCTGCATAAACTAAATCAATATCTGAAAGGCTCCATAGAAAATAGAAACTTCAGCTTTTTTTTTTTTTTCACCCCTACAAAGTAAAACAAATTGTATCCAAAATATCGAGCTTGAATCGTTTCGCCAATTTCTTTTTTTCCCTTTGAATATTTTACAAATCTTAGGAAGGTTTTCGTGTCTTCCAGGAAAGACTTTGCATTTCTAATTCCATTCTGCCAACTCTTGTTCCTCCTGGCTCTTGCTGATTCTTCATTCCTAATGTTTGAGGAGTTGATGTGGTTGTGTCAGAAATATGAAACAGGTAAATGATGCAGACTTCTATCTTGTCCAATCCATAAAAAATGTTCCTTTTTTTTTTTTTTTTTTTTTTTCCGGGCCTGGCTTTCCCCCAAAAAAGAGCTTGTAGTGCTATTTTTTTTTTCTTTTTAGTGGTCCATCACAATAAGTAGTTTTGTGCTGTAAAAGAAAAATGAAAAAAAAAAGGAGGAAAAGGGGAAGAGGGAGAGCAGCAAAGCTGCCCCTTCCTTACATCGGGGGAACGACAAGACCAGTCATGGCTGAAAAAGAAAAGTGAAAAAGATGAAATTGTGACAAAATGTTATGGAACAAAATATATTCAAGCCCTTTGTGAGCAGTCAGGAATCACAGAAGGGCCTGATCTGAAGTTAAATTAGAATTTTAGTGTCTTGAAATCTTTTGGAGAACTGTGAGGACTGACCATGACACAGGCAATGGGAAAAGGGCTATTCCAGGGTAAAAAAAAAATAAATAAATTTTTTTCCTGTGAGGGTGGTGAGGGGCTGAGGGAATTCCCAGATTTGCTGTGGCTGCCCCTGGATCCCTGGAAGTGTCCCAGGCCAGGCTGGAGCCCCCTGGGACAGTGGGAGGTGTCCCTGCCATGGCAGGGGTGGCTCTGATGGGATTTAAGGTCCTTTCCCAAACCACCCCATGGTTTTCTGATCCTGTGAAAAGCCAGGGTTATTAAATAAATATATTTATAAGTGGATAAAAAAGAGAGAGGATCAATTCACGTGCATTTGCAGAAAAAACCTTCCCATTTTTGAGTGCTTTGCTCTTGGAGATGGACACAGCACAGAAACGTCCCCAAATCCAGATTTCTCAAGCCGAGCACTCAAAACCATCCTCAAAACCCAAAACCGAGCAGGGAGAAAAAAATCAAAACTCTGCTCCTTATCCCAAGCTCATGTGCTTGGAAGGGCTGGGAGCACAGGAAGGAGTGGAAGCAAAGGGATCTCCCCCCTGTGCCACTGACAAGGGAATTGCTGCGAGCCCGGGAATTCCAAGCCCTGAATCCCAAACCAAGGCTCAGGGCTGGGTTTTGCCGGTCTGGGTCCAGTGGAAACCGCCTCACTCGGTTTCCCCCACGTGTCTGAGTCACTGCAGCCCTACCTGGCACACTCCCAGAACGCTGGGCTTGTGTAAATTATTTATTAGTCACTCTCCTGCCTTTAATTGCAGCTCTGCTCCTCGTAACCAACAGCAGCAACGTTTGGAGCTGCTCCCCGAGGTTTTCAGGGCTGAGTTGAGTTTGGATGTATTTATATAACAAATGAGTGAGTCACCTTTTCAAAGGGGCCTCGGTGCAGTGCAAGGTCCTAATCCTGCAAAGATTTATGTTCGCTGAAATTTGTGGGATTATTGGCGTGTTTAAAGCCACGTCCCTCTGAGAATTCGTTTCACCCTTTTCCTTGAGAGGGTTTTTTTTAAAAAAGTGCTTTGGGCAAATTGCTGAGCTAACACAAGGCTGTTACTGGAGCTGTGTTTTTAAACAACTGTGGATATGGTCTGTGATTTAATACAATAGGAAAATAAATATTTTCGTATTTTCTTACTGACTGGGGCTAAAGTCCCTGCCAATTTTAGCAGATAGCTGAAAGAGAAAGTGAAACCCAACAGCTCCAAGCGAAACAGATACTTTTTGTAATTGCTTTGGAATGTGCTGTTGTTCCTCGTATTTTCAACCCTAAATAAAGCAGGTAAACACTTTCATGCCTCTTTTTGGGATGTGTGTGAGTGCATTAGAAGAGAGATTTTCTGATGACACCAAGGATGCTGCTCCATTCCTTCTCCCCGCCCCCAAACCCCAAAAATAATCCTAATGGTGACCTCGAAAGTGACATGGAGAGCTGGATATTCACCCCGTGCCTGCTTTTCTGTCCTTTGAAAGGAAAACTTGATTTAACCTTGGATTTCTGGCCTGCTCCAGGCTCTGCTGGGCTGCAGGAAGAGGTGAGGGAGTGCTGGCTCCATCCCACAGGTACCCCAGGGGAGCAGATCCTCATGTCCTGCTCCAGGCAAAACCATCCAGGAGTTTATCCTGGTTTTATCTGGAGTGTCCTGGCTGGGTCTTTGAATTTATTCTGTTTATCTGAGGTGTCCTGGCTGGGTCTTTGAGTTTATTCTGTTTATCTGAGGTGTCCTGCATGGGTCTTTTCCAGTGTGGTTTGAGCTCTGTTCCCAAGAGAGTCAGTCCATCATGGCATCAATGCTTTTTTTTTGTGATACTATTTTTATTAAGAATAAAAAATATTATTTTCACTTTTTTTTTTTTTTTATATCAAGGGAAACTTCCAGCAAAGCAAAGTTTAAATCTGAGTTTCTGCCTTGTCTCTTCAAAAATGTTTTGAGAAAACTGGTAGATGGGTGATTTTGGGAAGTTTCTTAACTTTAAATGAAAGTACGTTTTTTACTGTAGGATTACAGATATTAATAATAAAATGATATATATCTTGGAATGGAGCAGGTTCCCAGAGAAGCTGTGGCTGCTCCATCCCTGGAAGTGTCCAGGGCCAGGTTGGATGGGGTTGGAGCAGCCTGGGATAGTGGGAAGTGTCCCTGCCCATGGATGGGTTTTAATGTCCCTCCCAACCCAAAGGATCCTGGAATTCTGTGATTCCACGAGCTGCCACAGCAAGTTCTATAACACAAAAAAAATACAAGCAAAGCCTAATTTGTGTCACTGGCATTTCACCCTCAGCCTCACCTCCTCCTGCAACAAAGAGTGAGTTTGTCGAGGAATATTGGCTGGAATTCTGCCCTGGTTTTCCCCAGCTCAGCTCAAGGCTTCTCTCTCTTTTCACACACCCAGCTCTGCCCATTTCCACCCCACCTCCACTCCCCGTTGGGGCTGCACTGTCAAAAGCCTATTCCCAGCCTGGATCGCTTTTTATTGAATGTTTGGGAGGTTTGGATTAAGGTCTTACACTGCTAGCAAAGCTGTAATTATTTTTGCCTGTATTACTATATATTGAATCGATGTAACTTTTCAATAAAGGTGGTTCAATGCAGGACACTCCCTGATGAGTTGGGAATATAGCAACCACCAGTCATTATCCCAGAGGGTCTTTTCTTTTTTTTTTTTTTTTTCCTCTTGGAGGGAAATGGAAAAAGAATTAGAGATGAGCCTTATTGTATTAACCTTGACAGCTTGCAATTATCAACTGAAACACTTGATTAAAATTGTCACAAGGTTGGAGAAATTTTTTTATAAATAAATAATCAAAGATGGGTAGCAGCCAGATGATCTGGTGATAGGCACCTTTAATGGGTGCAATTAATAATGATCACAAGCCTGGTGAGTACAAACGGCCTTTGGAAAACTGTCTTGGAGTGGAAATTCAGATGTGAGGACTGGGAAGGGGATTAGAGCTGAGCTCCAGGATCATGGAATGGTTTGGGTGAGAAGGGAAATGAAAGATTCTCTAATTCCAACCCATGGCAGGGACACCTCCAGCCTGGCCTGGGACACTCCCAGGGATCCAGGGGCAGCCACAGCTCCTCTGGGAATTCCATCCCAGCCCCACAGGGAGCAAATCTTCCTAAAATACATTTTTGAAAAAAAAAACCAAAAAACCCTCCCTGTAAACGACTGGAATAATGGGAATGCAAATCTGAGGATTGCACAGCTGCTCCTGTTTAGACTGAGGTTTAATCCAGGCTTAAATACTGCTATGGTTAACATATATGGAAGGTGTAATCTAGATTTTCATTGCTGGTAAATAATAATAATAATAATAATAATAATAATAATAATAATAATAATAATAATAATAATAATAATAAGAAGAAGAAGAAGAAGAAGAAGAAGAAGAAGAAGAAGAAGAAGAAGAAGGAGAAGAAGGAGAAGAAGGAGAAGAAGGAGAAGAAGGAGGAGAAGGAGAAGGAGAAGATTATAATCTTCTAAATGTAGATATATAATTCTGTAATTTATTATTATTATTTTTATTATTATTACTATTACTATTATATATTGAGGAGATGTTTTCCACATGTTATGGGTGGGGAAATTCAGAATTAATGGGCTTTGGAAAGAGGCCTGCACATATTCACTGCTTGCTCTGTGTTTTTCTCTCTCTCCCCAGCAGCATTTTCAGATGCCTAGGTTTGATAAATCAGTAAATAAATCCTAAATGCCATGCCCAGCACACCTAACCTGGTTTGCAGCCCCAGGGGGTGGCAGAAGGTTTTATCCATCTCCCAATTCCTGAATCCAGGCAAGGAGCCTCTTTGGGAGCCTCCTGTTGACTTTTTTGGCCACATCTGTCTGTCAGCACTGTGGGAACGTTAATTTGGATATCAGGCTGCATGTACCTGGATCCTTTCCAAAGCATGTGCTCCCCAGCTTGCATCAATTTAAATATTTCAGCTGGAATTTGCATCCATGGCTGGGAGGGTTCAATAGTTACCAAGACCTGGTGTAACAAACCTTGTTTCCTCTTGTTGTGTCACTGAGCAGTCCTGCTTTACTGGATATTTATATTTAACAGTTGTAAAATAGGAATATATTTATGTTTGTGTTGATGTACAGGTAGAAATGGCACAGAGAAAGGGATGTGGTGAATAAATTCTGTATCCATTTATCTCTGATTTTGCCAATTCAGCAATTATTCACAGCCTTGACTCCGAGATTAATCCTGACCAGCTCAGGACTGGACTTAGGTCAGTAGAAATGGATGGATGTCAGGTTTTAGCTTTGAGATTTTGTAATATTGAATATTAAATCTCATTTTTTTTAGAAGCTCTCATTGATTACTGATTTATAGACTGCATAAAATACATTATAGACACCAAATGGCACAGATGGCACCAACTGGTCTCTAGTACTTAATTTCTTTATAGGTTGCAAGAGAGATAAACTCTTTCTAAGCAGAGCCTTGAGTGTTATCTTAAGGAAAATTACTCATTTAAACATTTCAATATTTTAATCTGTCCTTTTTCTGTCTCCCAGAAGCAGCCTGAGTGGTTTTCTCTCTGATTTGTGTTTAGCAGCACCTCAGGTAACTCCTTAATATTTAGGCTTAATATTTAGGCCTTCTCTACATAACAGTTAGACAAGTTTAAATTTAAAGCAGACTTGAATCTATGCATTCACATGGTGAGATCAATGGATCTACCCATTCATGGGGAGAAAATTATCTTAGGAAAATGTGGATTTTCTTGTAATTGGGGCAGGGGAAGAAGCTGTTTCAGAATTCTCTGGCTTAGCCTTTAAAAGTGTTACTGTTTTTGTTCAGCACACTTTAGAATTTCCTTATTACATAAAATAATCACACTTTCTGCAGGTCCCTGTGGCCCAGCTGAGGGTTTCTGTCACACCCAGCCCAACAGGTGCTGTTTGTGGGGCTCATTTGGAATTGCCACTGCCTCTTGGCACGGCTCAGTTCCCACATTTGTGTTTCCTAGGCTATCTCTAGTGAAGTCTGAAGGAGCCAGATGACTTCCCGGGCCCTATAAAGGCATTTTTTTATGGAGACTTGGAGCATATTTATGTGCTGCACACACCCCCCACCAGCCTGTTAAAAGCAAGAATTCCATACAGGTTTCCATTCTTATCTCACTGCTCACATTTGTTTCACAGATCACCTTTAAAAGGGCTGTAAATGGGTTGTGGGGCTCAATTCCCAGGCTGAGCCTAAACCTTGCAGCAGGTCTGTGCTCTGGACAGAGCTGGGGGTTAACTCTGCTCTGTTTAACGTGTTCCCCAAGCCTGAGGAGAAGTCATTCCCCACAAAAGAGCTCCTACTCCATGATATTCCAGGGAAAGGTGGCCCTGCCTGTGCTGGGGGTTTGGAATTGGATCTTTAGGGTCCTGTCCCGGCCCAAACCATTCTGGGGTTGAAATGTATCGGGTCAGAACCTTCCTGTGGAAATCAGTGCCTGGCCCCTGCTTTAAAGCCAAAAGTTTGGATTGAATCCAAACATTTAATCCAACATTTAATCCAAACATTTAATCCAACATTTAATCCAACATTTAATCCAACATTTAATCCTTTAATCCAGCTGGGCTGGGGCAGATTTTCCCTCCTGAGCCCTGCACTGGCCTGGTGATGGCACTCAAGGTGATGTTTGGTGGTGCCCAAATTGAAATGTGTGGACACACACATTCACAGAGCTGGGGAATTCCAGCTTGGGAATTCTCTCCAGGCCTGGATTTCTCCTGACTCTCAGCTCCATTCCCAGGCTGCCAAGCTGACTGCAGCTTCAGTTAGGGAGGAGTCTCCCAGGGTGACAACACGGTGACAAACAGAGTGGAATTCATCACCAACATTAACCCCTGGTGTCTTTGCCGTGGGACACATCCTGAGGTGCTGTCCCAAGGATGTTTTTCCCAATTGTCCCATCAGCTCCTGTCCTGTCCTGGCTGCACTGACACACTTTAAATCCGGGCTGGCTGTACAATAAATTGGCCTTTTTTCCCCAAAGAGCTCCGTGGGTGTTGCTGTCCTTTCTCTCTCTGTGCAGCGCAGTGACCACCGAAATGTAATGTGAATTAATGAATTAATGAATTAATTAATCGACACACTGCTCACCTCTGAAGCCATTCCCATTGCCACTGGAGCAGGCAGGAGAGGGGGACCCTTGGGGTCTGATGACAGGAGCAAAGGCACTCTTCTGTTTGACAGCAGGGAACACCGAGGAGGAGAACGGGAGGATGGAAGAAGTGCTGGAGGAACCAACGGTTGGACTTGAGGACATCACTGCCAGAGGAAAAACAAAAGGGGATTTCTCGTCAGAAATTTGGTAAAAACTCCTTCAAGGATCCGTTGGCTGATTCTTTGTTCTGCCTCTCAAAGGAGTGTCGTTCTCTCAGTGAGTACAGTTAAGGTCTGGAGTAGAGAGGGAGTTAAACTGAATGGTTCAGAAAAAAAATGGTGCCTAATTCTTTCAGAATTAAGGGTGAAGGTGCCAGAAAATTGAAATCCATCAAGGGAGAAACAGAGTCAATAGGAACAGTAATGGCCTGTCCACTCAGTGTCCTTGGAATTTGGAAAGGTTGGCAAATCCTGTGTCTTCCCAAGTTTCCTAAAAATTAAATTTCCCATGTTTCAAGCTGCTGCTTAGATTTTACTCTAAATTGGCTACTTTTTAAAGAAGTGCCTTGCAAGAAAAAAGCTTTTTCTATGTCCAATAACTTGTCCAGGAACTGTTTGCTGAGCTTCCAGAACTGTATCAGCCATTCCTCAGCAAAAGGGGGAATAAATAACAATATTTCATGTGAATTGCCTCTCTTGGAAGGATTAGTTTGAAATCACAATAACACGATGCTGGAGACCTGGTCCTTTCCTTATGGAAAGCTCCAGAACAGAGGATGATGATATAATAATAATAATAATAACAACAATAATAATAGTAATAATATATCTGTTTAACTCTTTATCCTGTTTTTTTAGATATATATATATATCATATATTTAATTATTTACTTACACCATAGCTGGTGGTGTACACAATTTTTTTTTTTTTGCTTTTCACACATCCCCTAGCCAGAGAGAAATCAAGTTATGGAAGGAAGAGTGGCTGGCCATGGTAAAACATGCAGAAATTGAGAGCTTAATTCCATTATATGTTATATATATATTATAATTCTGGTTATTAATTTATCCAAGCTAATATGGTGGCACAGGAAATTAATCCCCAATTCAGTTCTCAGTTATTGATAATGCCTTCAAACTCATAAAAATTACTTCAGAGTGGCTTTTACCCAGGATTTGCAAAGTCTCTGTGCTAAAAGCAGTGGCTACTCGCTTAATAAAGCTGCTCCTAATTTCCCACCGTGGCTTTTCCACTCGAGAATCTGCACTAGGATAAAAAATAAATGGAGGAAAATAAAGAAGCAAGGTTCAAAACTCAAAAAAAAAAAAAAAAAAAGCAGGGTTCAACATTCAAAAAAACCCGGGAGCTTTTTCTAGTTTGTACCCAAACACAGAGAGAGCCTTTGGCAAAATGGGAACTAAAGTGGTTTTTGATGGTTTCTGAGGCAGAAAGGACCAGGATGGGGTGGAAATGGACTATAAATGGGGTATAAATGGGGTATAAATGGGGTGTAAATGGGGTGTAAATGGGGTGTAAATGGGGTGTAAATGGGGTCCCTGAAGCAGGATTCAATGGGGTATAAATAGGGTATAAATGGGGTATAAATAGGGTATAAATGAGGTATATGTGGGGTATAAATAGGGTATAAATGAGGTGTAAGTGGGGTATAAATGAGGTGTAAATGAGGTGTAAGTGGGGTATAAATAGGGTATAAATGAGGTATAAATAGGGTGTAAATGGGGTCTAAATAGGGTATAAATGGAGTATAAATAGGGTATAAATGGGGTATAAGTGGGGTATAAACAGGGTGTAAATGGAGTATAAATAGGCTATAAATAGGGTATAAATAGGCTACAAATGGAGTATAAATAGGGTATAAATAGGCTATAAATGGGGTATTAATAGGCTATAAATAGGCTATAAATGAGGTATAGACTATAAATAGGGTATAAATTGGCTATAAATAGTCTATAAATAGGCTATAAATGGGCTATAAATGGGGTATAAATGGAGTATAAATAGGGTATAAATGGGCTATAAATGGGGTATAAATAGGGTATAAATGGGGTATCAATAGGGTATAAATAGAGTATAAATAGGCTATAAATGGGGTATAAATGGGGTATCAATAGGGTATAAATGGGCTCTAAATGGGGTATAAATGGGGTACAAATGGGATATCAATAGGGTATAAATGGGCTCTAAATGGGGTATAAATGGGGTATAAATGGGGTATCAATAGGGTATAAATGGGCTCTAAATGGGGTACAAATGGGGTACAAACGGGGTACAAGTGGGGTACAAATGGGGTATCACTGGGGCAGGGGTGGCCGTACATCCGTACGGGGACGCCGTGGGCGAGCCGTTGATGAAGCCGGGCGAGCCGGGCACGCCCAGGTTGCCCATGGGCACGTTGCTGTAGCCGTTCATGCCGCTGCTGGACGTGCTGTAGTTGGATTGCTGCGGGGTGGAGCTGGACGAGTAACCCCGGGGAGAGATGCTGCTGGTGTTCCGGATGTAACCTGCAAATAAAAGCCATTTCAGAGCTGAAAACTTCCTCCTGCACACCCCCCTGCTTCAATAATTAGCACTGAAGCCCACGTTATTTCAAATTTTTAAGCAATGATGATAAATCCGGTGGGTTTTTTTCTGCAGTTCGAGTTCTGAACCAACTTTTTAAAGCGATCTGATGCATATTTTTCCAATAAAATTTGATTTGTGAAAACTTTAAATTCACTCCAAGACCTGGATAATATTGTGTGTGCTTATATTTACCTGGGATAGTATTTATAATATATGGGAATATATTTATAATATATTCTACCATTGAATGGAGGAGGTTTTATTCTTCAAATTATTGTTGAATCGTTGAATTAGAGATAAAGCAAGTACATTACTAAAGGGAAATTATAACCCATATAAAGTTTGCAATTTAACTTTTAATTTCCTCTACTTGGGAGAAAGAAATAAAGTGGATATGTAAAACCCATTTTTGTTGTATTAAAAAATGCTAACAAATATTTGAGAGCCAGAATTTAGCCTTTTTTTACTCAAAAAGAGAGTTGAAAACTGTAGCTACCAGCATAAAAGAACAAAACCATTATTCCAGCTGCAAAGGGTTTTTCCATGGAAAAACTTTCATTGGAGAAACTGATACAATAATTACATTAAGAGTTGTCACTATTTAGAAATAATATTTTAGTATATCAAGTCAGGTAATTTCTGCTCATTTGCATTATGAGGTTCTAATTCAGGGCTGGTAAGACCTTGAAAAAATGAGCAAAATTATCTTTATGATGGATTTTAACTGGGCAGATAGAAAATTAATTGTAAAGGATCTGGGTTTGCTGCCTTAGAGTGTTACACACAGCCAATTATTGAGATCAACCCCAGACTGTGTGTGCTAAAAATATATCAAAATATTCAGGAGGCAGAAAAGTTGATAATTCTTCCAATGTTCATACAGTGGTTTATGGGTTGTTTCCCTCACAATCAATAGTGTATCTGGACTAAATGTAATACATACAATATATGAATATTGGTAAAATTAACACTGAAGCAAATGCCTTAAAAACAAAAAAATAGGAAAATTTTCCATCTCTGTGTGAGGCTTTTTCCTGCTGCTGCCATTGTTTGTGAAAACAGAGATAAAATTTTTAAAAAAATGATATTTTGAGGTGGACAGGGAAGGAATTCAGGGGTGAATTGATATAAAAAAATATCAAAAATTATTTCAATTAGGACATGGGACAGTATTACCCTTTGGGACGGGAGTTAAAGGCATCACTGAGCACATGGAGAGGTTAGAAAAACTTTTCCAGGGAAAAAATTATTGAGAATGTGACTGGGTAAAAAGGATTGGGAATGTGACTGGGTAAATATTATTGGGAATGTGACTGGGTAAAAAGGATTGGGAATGTGACTGGGTAAAAAGGATTGGGAATGTGACTGGGTAAAAAGGATTGGGAATGTGACTGGGTAAATATTATTGGGAATGTGACTGGGTAAAAATTATTGGGAATGTGACTGGGTTGGGGCTTTCAGAGCCCAGGGAATGTTTGGGGCTCACTGGGGGCTTTTTGCTCCCACGTTATCACATTCCATGGGGATTCTTCCTTACTCCCAACGAGGCAGAGAGATGGGACTTGTGGATGCCCAGAAAGTGTGGTTTATTTTTCTTATCTCCTACAGAAAACCTGAGTTCTTGCTACAGGTATTGAAATCAAGACCAGAAGTCACAAGACTTATGGCTACAAGATCTTTTAAGGGCTTATTCACCAATAAAACTCTGCCAACAAGGATATTTTTATTTCTAATCCAATACTAAGAAATTTTGTCTAATTACAGGTGACTTTTCTCAATCCTGTCCGGACACACAAACCCATTGTGTCCCCTTTGCAACCACTTTATTCTTTCTAGATCCTGAACTTTATAACTACATTTTTTTCCGCTTAACACATCTCTGCTTTAAATTTTACATCAATATTCTTACTTCTTATTCCCTGTTTATCCCTCTCTGCCTCTGGTAGAACAACACGAAGGTAACAGCTCACATTCCCCACCCAGCCGCATTTTCCATTTTTGAATTTTTTCTCAATTCAACTCCCGTGCTTTGACTGACAGGACCGTGAGGGTTTCTGGCACTGTGGAGCCGCTGAGCTCACCCTGGTTGTTGCCCTGAGCCGACTCGGAGATGCTGACGCCCAGCTGGCTGCCGTAGGAGTTGATGCCCATCATGGAGCTGTGGGCAGGGGAGCTGGAGAGCGCCGGGATCTGCGCGGGGTTCCGGGGAACGCTGTACAGAGCCTCGGCAATGTCGGCCGCGCGCTTCAGGATCAGGTCCTGAGAACGAGACGGGGCTCAGGGAGGGGAAGGGAGAAATGGGGGACGGGAATGGGAGTGGGAGAGGGAATGGGAATGGGAGTGGGAATGGGAATGGGAGTGGGGATGGGAATGGGAGTGGGAATGGGAGTGGGAGTGGGAGTGGGAACGGGAATGGGAGTGGGAGTGGGAATGGGAATGGGAATGGGAATGGGAATGGGAATGGGAATGGGAGTGGGAGTGGGAGTGGGAACGGGAAACCTTCCTGGGGTTTGGGAATGGGAATGGGAATGGGAATGGGAATGGGAAACCTTCCTGGAGAATGGGAATGGGAATGGAAATGGGAAACCTTCCTGGAGAATGGGAATGGGAATGGAAATGGGAATGGGAATGGGAAACCTTCCTGGAGTTTGGGAATGGGAATGGGAATGGGAAACCTTCCTGGAGAATGGGAATGGGAATGGGAAACCTTCCTGGAGAATGGGAATGGAAATGGGAATGGGAATGGGAATGGGAGTGGGAATGGGAATGGGAGTGGGAATGGGAATGGGAGTGGGAATGGGAATGGGAGTGGGAATGGGAAACCTTCCTGGAGAATGGGAATGGGAAACCTTCCTGGGGTTTGGCAATGGGAATGGGAATGAGAATGGGAAACCTTCCTGTGGTCTGGGAATGGGAAACCTTCCCAGGGATTGGAAATGGGAAACCTTCCTGGGGATTGGGAATGGGAATGGGAAACCTTCCTGGTGTTTGGGATTGGGAAACCTTCCTGGCACTTGGGAATGGAGGAATGGGAAACCTTCCTTCGGTTTGGGAATGGGAAACCTTCCCAGGGTCTGGGAATGGGAAACCTTCCCAGGGATTGGAAATGGGAAACCTTCCTGGGGATTGGGAATGGGAAACCTTCCTTCGGTTTGGGAATGGGAAACCTTCCCAGGGTCTGGGAATGGGAAACGTTCCCAGGGTTTGGGAATGGGAATGGGAACCTCCCCGGGTTTGGGAATGGGAAACATTCCCAGTGTCTGGGGCTGCACCGTCCCACCCCTGGCAGCCTGACCTGGTTGTTGTGGGGGGTCCCATACAGGGCCTCGACCAGGTCTGCAGCTCGTTTCAACAGCATTTCCTGTGGGGCAGAGGGAAAGAGGTGTTTTAGTGGCAAAAAACAAATAAAAAACCCAAACATAGCTCTTGTCAGTAAAATGAAGTAAAAAAGATTATAATAAATGAAAAAAATACATTTAAAAATTAAATAGGTAATAGATAAATAATAAAGAAATAAATAATATAAATAAATGTATAATAAATTAAAAATACATACAAAAATATAATTAAATAAATACGTAATAAATAAAATACAAATAAATAAATAAGTACAATAAACACAATATAATAATAAAATAAAATAGGAGAAAATAAATAAAATAGTAAATTGAATATGAGACTAGACTAGCCTAAAGTAAAATTTAAAAATAAATGTAATGAATGGAATGGAATGGAATGGAATGGAATGGAATGGAAATGAATAGAATAGAATAGAATAGAATAGAATAGAATAGAATAGAATAGAATAGAATAGAATAGAATAGAATAGAATAGAATAGAATAGAAATAGAATAGAATAGAATAGAATAGAATAGAATAGAATAGAATAGAATAGAATAGAATAGAATAGAATAGAATAGAATAATTAAATAAATTAAATAACACCATGAGCTAGTATTCTCTCAAGTGACTCCAGTGTTTGTGTGTGGTCACTCTGAAGCCCGGCTGCGCTCACCAGGTGTTATTTGCCAGGTACCCGAGGAATTTAATCCCTCCCAGAGGCTCAGAGCAGCCCCCCCAAAGCCCGAGTCCCTTCGGAGCCAGCGGGGGCTGATGGTGGCTCGGCCGGGGCTGCTCCGTGACCCGGAGCTCTCCAGAGTCCTGAAGCTGCTCCACCTCAGCAGCCCCAAAAAAGAGACAAATCCCAGGTGTCCCTGTGCTCCCCCGGGGATTTCAGTGGGTCCTTTCCACGGACACGCTGACGTGTGTAGGGTTCAATCAATCCCTTGGTGTGGACACAGCGTTTGGGCTCAGGGATCTGCCACCAAGGATGGGGCAGAGCACAAGGACAACGAACTGGGAACGTTCACTGGACTCAATTCAGCAGCAAAACGACACAAAGACTGAACTCTAACACACAAAAATCACTGTGAGCTTACACAACCCCATTCGTGCCACACTTGCAACTAACTGGTGAATTCAGATGTGATTGCCATTTAAGATATAATTGTGTCTCTTTTATGAATTAGAAGTGAAAGAACACGGTTGGTGGGCTGGGTGAAATGGTTAAAATGATTTTACCTTAGCTAATCTTTCAGGGTCCCCAGGATGTCTTGGGATGACCTTCTGCAGTCTTTGGAAGCCGTAATCTATGGTAGGTTCATTTAAAGCTGGAAGGAAAACATCAAACCCCGCCACATTTTAGGAGTGTATCTAAGCATGGATTTTTATATGGCTCTGTCTCAACAGGACAACAAAGAAATCACAATTTCTGCCCTTAAAAGTGCTCCAGTTTCCCTGGCTGACTCCTCTATCAAAGGCTGAATGAACAATTGGCAAGATGCAGCAGCGCTGTCACAAAATACTCCTTTAAGGATGAATGTTTCACTCTGGACAGAACCATGACAGCAATAAAGCAAATTATGAGACAAATACCCACCAGAACAGGTCTGGTCCTGCTGCTTACACAGCCAGAAATCAGCCAGCCGTGTTTGCTCCTCTAATAAACACATTCCACACATGCCCCCAACGTTTTGCAGTCCCAAAGTAGGGCACAGCTCTTCATTAGACACGTTCCCCTCCCCAGTTGTGTGCTCTGCATACGCCACCACTTCCCTGTAATGATCTGAATCTCTGGTGGATAAACCAGGATATTTTGACCCAGATCCTCAGTTAGCAAGAGCTGGCAGAGCCCTACTGGCATCGCTGATGATTTCAGAAAACTTCAGACACTCTCCCAGTCTCTGCTAGGAAATCACAGCAATAATAATCAAATTCCTGATTATTCAAACTCCAATTTCAATCGGTGCAGAACCCAAAAGTCAGCTTGCAGCATTCTGTGTGCTCGGGCTCTGCCTGCCTCCAACACCTCAGCAGTGCCACTCTGCACCAGCACAGCTACAGGGATGTTTTTCTTTGAATTCCCTTATTCTTCAGAATGCACATTTTAACACAAACGACACATTCATGCTGAGGATTCTGTGAAGAATTTCATGACACATTTAATCAGTAACATATGTAAGTCCTTTAGCACTACTCTCACTCAGTGCTGGCTTAGACCTTCTTGTACCATTTGTGGTCCTTTGGGGAGAAAAAAAAAAATCTTTGTTTTTAAAATAACTATCTCTGGCACTGGCACAGCTGAAAACTCCTGATGACAAGAGATGCTGATGGTTCTTACTGAATCATCCAAAATATCCTGAGCACCTCACAGGAGAAGCATCTCCTGCACCAGGAGATGAACCCATCAAGTGAGAGACTTTTACACTGATCCAGGTTCCCTGTTTATCCCTGTCTGCCTTTGGGTAGAACAACATGAAGGTAAAAGGTCACATTCCCCACTGAGATACATTTTATATTTACTTTTTATTAAATAATTATGGCATGGCATGAAGTTTAAATATTACAGGAGATAATCGAGTGGGAATTGAGCAGAGAAAACCCAGACCTGAGAATTTAGTCTTGGCTATACTTAGAATGTCTTTGCTCTCCACTGGGAGCCATTCTGGTTTGCTTAAGGAGTTTAATAATACACATTTCAACTGCCACACAATCTACATCCCGTTTGGGAAGAGCCGTTTTTTGGGGGGTTATTTGGGGGGTTATTTTGCCAATAATCCTGAGAATTAAAGGGCAAGAGCCTAAACATCATTATGTGCCATTTCTCTTCTTGATCACAAATCTATTCATTTAAGTTATGTATCTAAAGCTACAGGAATGTGAAATATATAGGAATTCAAACATGTGAAATGTACAGGAATTCAAATATATATATATATATATATATATATATATATATGAAGTTACTAAAAATAGCTAGTGGGAATATTCAAAATTCTAATTCAGGAAGAAGAAGCTGGCTGTTATTCAACAAACATTTTTCCAGTGGATTGACATGGACAGTTTCATCCTGATAGATCAGCAGCAGCAGCAAATGATTTGCCAACAATGCTGAATTGTTCTCAGGACTCAGGCACCCTGAATCAATGTGTACATTATTTCTTTCAGCACAAAGCTTTTCTGTGCAGCCTGCAACAAAATTGCCCACTACTGGTTTTACTCATTAATGGAACAAAAATATCTCTGTTGTGAAATCCTGTGAAAAACCAGCACCAAGTATTTGGAGGAGTAAATGACACCTTCCCAAGTGGAGCCAAAGATGAAGAATCCACCAGGAAGTTTAAGCAGCTTCCCCACAATCCCACTTCCACTGAGGAAAGATTTATCTGTGTTTTGCACAGAAATATGCCAGAATTAAATCCAAATGCTTTGGGGTTCGTGGATTCAGAGACCATAAAGGGGTCTGACACACAAGCAGGCTGTTCATTATTTCCTAGAAATCAGATATCTGAAATGAAACCTCTCAGAAAATGGACTCAGGTACAAAATCCCTTTGGCAATCCTCAAATCCAGAGTGTCGGGTTCAAGGGGTCTCTTGAACTTCCCAAAACAGTTTAAAAACCTGGGCATGGCACGATATAATTTATTCACAAAAAGAGAAGCCACCTAGAGAATAAACGAAATTATCAGTGAGCCTGTAAACCTCTCCCTAGCACGCCTGTTGTAACAAGAGATTTGTTGTATAAGAGTAGGGAGGGATCTAAACATGTCAACAACTGATTTTATTTAAGTGAGGCTCAGAGTCTGGACAGTGCTTCCTCTTTGATGTCCTTTACCCTTCCAAACCTGTGTTTTCATCTTCAACACAGCTATTCTGACTTGAGGAGGAGGGGAAGGATTCTCACAGCTGAGCAGGTTCTTCCCTGACACTTGGCTGCATCTGCCAGAGCTGCAGCAGCAGCAGCTCAGCCCCTGTCTGTGGCTGCAACACCCACCCAGCACAGTGCTGCCACTGGAAATATTAATTGTTTCAGCACATATCAAAGCACATCAGGCTGCTGCAGGAGGATGATGCATGATTTACCCTGAGTGGCAGCAGCTCGAGCTGGGATCACCCTGGGAGATGTGGGAAAGGGCCACAGCTCTGCAGCTCACCTTGGATTTACCCCACAGAGCACAGGGAAAACAGGAGAACCAAGTCTGGATATCTCTAGAAACACCCTGAGCCCACAAAGCTGCAGCAGAGGGAGAGCAGTTTTGCAGTGGGCTGCCCAACCTTTAAGGTGTTAACAGAGAAAAGGCACCTGTGGCATCACAGTTTGAGTCATGAAATGGTTTGGCTTGGAAGGGACCTGAAAAATCATCTTGTTCTACCCTGCTGCCATGGGCAGACACACCTTCCACTAGTCCTGGATGCTCCAAGCCCTGTCCAACCCGGCCCTGGACATTCCCAGGCTCACCTTCCACTAGTCCTGGATGCTCCAAGCCCTGTCCAACCTGGCCTTGGACATTCCCAGGCTCACCTTCCACTAGTCCTGGATGCCCCAAGCCCTGTCCAACCTGGCCTTGGACATTCCCAGGCTCACCTTCCACTAGTCCTGGATGCTCCAAGCCCTGTCCAACCTGGCCTTGGACATTCCCAGGCACACCTTCCACTAGTCCTGGATGCTCCAAACTCTGTCCAACCCGGCCCTGGACTTCCCAGGTTCACCTTCCACAAATCCTGGATGCCCCAAGCCCTGTCCAACCTGGCCTTGGACATTCCCAGGCTCACCTTCCACAAATCCTGGATGCTCCAAGCCCTGTCCAACCTGGCCCTGGACATTCCCAGGGATGGGGCAGGCACAGCTTCTATGGACAGCCTGTGCCAGGGCATCATCACCCTCACTGGGAGGAATTTCTTCTGTAAATCTCACCTAAATTTCCCCCCTTTCAGTTCCAACCCATTACTCCTTGTCCTGTCACCACAGTTCTCGGTGAAGGGTCCCTCTCTGGTTTTCCTGTCAGCCCCCTCAGATCCTGGAATTCTCTTTTTCCCCCCATGTCTCTCACAGGCTAAAGCAGTGACAGCAGGAAATGCTTTGTCACCTCAGCATTTTCTGTCCAACTCACTCCCCCAATTCATAGAGCTCTCTGCATCCTTGTAAGTGCTGCTTCTCACAAGCAGAAAACAAGAGCTCCAATCTCCTTACAAGATTTAGCAAACCAGCACCTTCCCCTCCCTGGATCCTGGCTGATACAGCACAACCCAGAGCCCCACCTCTCCCACAGATGATTTTATATTGCTTTGCTCTGACAAGGTAACCCCTGGAGGATTTCTGCTCAGCAAGGAAAATTATGTTCCAAATCTCCTTGATATACACATTTCCAGGTTAGCATCTCTGTGACAAAGTAAATGCAGAGCTGTGATCAAAGCTGAGCTAGGAAAGCCTCCAAGACGTGCCCTCAGCTGGCATAAACTGGTGTGTTATTAAAGCCAAGGGAACTATAATGGAACCACTTACAGCAGCAGAGAATTTGAATTTGTGTCGTATTAAAAGCAGAATATGAGGCTACAGAAAGATTAGCAGCAGAGAACAAATGTCTTTTTATTCCAGGAGCAGCTGATGAAAGGAGAGCAATTCAGAGCAGGGATGTGCGTGCAACCTGCATCCCCACCAGATGAAGGCACACACGGGGACTAAATGTTTGGGTGTGGTGATTTAAAAACAGGCTTTTATCTCTCATTTTAAGTATTTCATCTCTTACTTCAGCTGCTGAAGTTGCTTCAGCAGCTGCCACTCCCCTCCAAGGAGCCGTTTGTCTGGGTTTTTGCTCTACTCTCCTGCACATCATTACCTGTCTACAGAGCCCTGCTGGCTTCACTCTGACAGGAAGTTTTCCATGTGGGAACCTTTTGGAAAAGTCCACAGGTCCCATTTTGGTGATGAGAGGAGGCTGATGGCCAGGCTGCAGCACCCGGGGTGACAGCACTGGGGAGTGGGAATGCTGAGAGCCCCAAAGTGCAGCAGTGCCACCACAGCACACTGTGCAGGAGCCCAGCTTAAAGACACAGATGAGCTCCCACAACAGCCTCACTGTGCCAGTCAGATTTACCCTTCAAATGTGTAGCTCATTTTTATATTCATCTTTCCAACAGCTTTGCCATTTTTTTTCTTCAAGCAATCTGTCTTAGTGTGACTCTCTCCAAAAAAAGAAAACAGAAAAGCTCAAATATAAATCAGGTTGAACATAAATATTTGGTTGCATATTCTGTAGGCAGACCCATGTTGTGACAGCAGTTGGGGAAAAATAAGAATGTGAAGTCAAAATGCTTTATGAAATCTCCTCCTTACACCCCAAAATGTCACCACTGCCAGAGTGGCCTTGGAAGAACAAGAGGGCAAATAGATTAATTGATTAATGAATTAATTAATCAAACCAAACCACGGACACAGCTCCTGCAGCCCCAATCCCAGGCACCCACCTGTGTAAATGAACCTGCCTGGTGCTCCTTTGCAGAACTGTTTGGATTTGTAGGACAATGTCACCTCCACCACGCCGGGAATGTGCCGGGGCGGCGTCTGCACACGGATGGCGTGAGGCGTGATCAGCTGGGGATGGCAACAGGACAGGCACGTCAGCTGGCTGCTCCAGCCTTTATTCCATGAGTAAATCACTGAAAAGTCGGGGCTTGGAAGGACCCTAAAGACCATCCAGTCCAACCCTCAGTGAACACCTCCCAGATTGCTCCAAATCCTGTTCAACCTTGGACACTTCCAGGGATGGGGCAGCCACAGCTTCTCTGGGTCTCACCAAAAAAATTGTCATCCTCATCTCCAACTCGACCCTTGTTCACTTTAAAACCATCCCCCCTTGTCCTGCATCACAGGCCCCAGTAAAAACTCTTTATTTTTTATTAGCACTATAGATCAGCAGAGGGGTACACCTGCTTGGGTCCTGGCCTCCAGGAGAGGATCACACATTTTAGGACAAATTGTCATCAAGAAATTTGTACTGTTAAGCCCATTGGTTAATTGATGGTTTATTCCTGGGCCCAGATAGATTTTTTTTTTCCTCCTTCCCAAACTCAAACCCTTTCTTTATTTCTCTCCCTTTTCTTATGTAACTAAACCTGTGTAAATAAGAAACCCCGTGGAAAATTTGGTAGTTTAACATTAATTAAGTTCATCAATGGGTTCAAAAAAGATATGGGAATATCTAATGTCTCCTTCAGCTCATATCAGGAGACAATTTCTAATAATTTCCTTGATTTTATAGATGCCTAAAATTGTTCAGTTCCATTCTGGCATCACTCAACAATATCACAGAGCAAGGAAAACACATCCCATGAATTCCCTTCACACGGGTTTCTGTGTCCCACCTGACACAGCACCACAGAATGGCAACAGGAATTAACCCCATTCCTTCTCAGGAAAGGGAATTTACTCTGTTCCTCCCCAGAAAAGGGAAATAACCCCATTCCTTCTCAGAAAAGGGAATTTACCCTGTTCCTCCCCGGAAAAGGGAATTAACCCCATCCCTCCCCAGAAAAGGGAATTAACCCCATTCCTTCTCAGAAAAGGGAATTAACCCCATCCCTCTCCAGAAAAGGGAATTAACCCCATTCCTTCTCAGAAAAGGGAATTTACCCCATCTCTCCCCAGAAAAGGGAATTTACCCTGTTCCTCCCCAGAAAAGGGAATTAACCCCATTCCTCCTTGGAAAAGGGAATTAACCCTGTTGCTCCTCGGAAAAGGGAATTGTCCCCAGCTGCACCCACCTCGCTCCACACCAGCATGGTCCCAAACACCACCTGCAGCCCATCGAAGAAGTTGTCCCCGATGATGATCACCATGGCCCCCCCTGTGGTCCAGCCCTCGCTCGGGCTGATGGCTTTGATGCAGGGCGTGGCTGCACAGAACAACAACAACAAAAACCCATCAAAACATCGCTTTAAGGTGTCTTTTTTTTATCCCCTCCAACAGGTTTGAGGCCGTTTGCAGGCCTGGGTGTAAATCCCTGCAGCAATTCCTGTGAGCATCCAACATCCCAAGTGGTGAAAACAGGAGCTGAGAGCAGCTCCACCCATGCACACCCGGGAATTCCTCAATTCCCACTGCTGGCAGAGGCCTGGGACAAATCCCTTCACCCATGAAGGCTGCTCACCCCTCCACAACCCCCAGAATGTTGATAAATAAATAAATAAATAAACAAATAAATAAATAAATAAATAAAGGAGTGTTTTCTGCCTTGCAAGTGTTAATTACTTGCCTATTCATTACTGGCACTTAACATCGTGTCATTAAAGCCTAATAGGCCAACTGTAGTGGGTGTAAAAACGAAAGGCTTAAATGGTTGTGCAGAGGCTGCTTAAAAATCCAAAATAACACCCACTCATTAGCATATGATCCCACAGACACAAACCCACTGGAAAAAAAGGTAGAGTCACATCCATTAAGTTTATCAACGGGTGAGAGAAGATATAGGAATATCAAATGTCTCCTCCAATTCATATCAGGAGATAATTTCTAATAATTTTCTTGATTTTATAGAGTCAAATTTTTTTTTTATTTCTTTCTTCCATATGTTCAAGGCCTCTGGACTATGCATCCCATCAGGAACCCAATATGGTTTCCAGGCCATAACCAAAGTCAATCCATCACTCCATTCCCAATGTTGACAGGGTCAGAGGTGGAGGGGAACTTTGGCAGTGCTCCAAAAACATGAGACTCCTTTGAACAGCCAGTCAATCACATCCAATCAGTCAAGGAAAAACTGGATGGCTTCCTAGGCTAGGAATCCTGGGATTTTCCTTCTACCATTTCACTGCCCGCTGGGGGAGAATTAACACCACTCTGAATTCTTTACTGATTCAATCATTTTCTTCCAGTTCATTAATTCTTCTTTTAGGTTGATACAGGGCACAGTTAAGAAGTGGGGCAGCAAAACATTATAATGAAATAATATCCTTGCTTGTCTATTCCACTAACATCACCAGCTCTTCTCACTTTCAGTGGCTGCAGGAGAGGGAAAAGCAGGCACTGGTAGCATTTTCCAGCACTTTCCAGCCGTTTTTGAGCACTGCCTGCCCGAGGGAGGTGAAATGTTTTGGGAACCAAGAGGGAGAGGAGGGGGCCGAACGTTTTGAAACTTAACAGATACAAGAATTTGTAATTGCTTGAATCCAGTCCCCAACCCATCCTGGAGCTGGCCATGAGTGTGGCTTAGCCAAACAAACTCCCATCAATTAGTGTCAGCTCCCTCTGCGCATCGTTAGGCTCCGTGCACAGTTTGTTTAAGGCAACCAGTGACACTTTTTCATACACATCTCGTGCTGGAACGGCTCTGTTTAACTAAGATGTCATCTTGCCTAATTTGCCTGAAATCAAATCTATCCCAGCTGAATGAGAGGGCTGAAATTTAGATAATACTTGGTGTTTTCTGTGTTTTTCATCTTTGCAGTACATACTAATTAATAAATTGCAGGGGGAGGGGGAGCCAGTCCCTTAGATGTGAGGAGGATCATATTTTGCATGCAGTAGACACTGTTTTCCTGCCTCTGCCTTCCCCAAACCCCCTGAGGCTCTGCAATTCCCCCCTCAGCTCTCTCCTTCACTCCTGAAAACAAACAGAAATGGAAGAATGGGTCATTTCTGCTCTGCTCTCCAGACGAAATTCCCACCTTCTGAGGGGTCGAGTCTCCTTGCTCTCCTCCCGTGCTTTGAGTTGTTGTGCACGAACATGTTGTCAGACACTGCCAGCACGTGTCCATCCACGTTCACTGTTGTCGATAGCACCACCTGGATATTGAGAAAGAGAAGTGAAAAACACCCTGGTAAACGATTTATTCCAAACTCAGCTCGTTAGGGATTAATTACTCAGTTCGGCTAGACCCTCGTTTTGTAAAATGGCAGCACACCTTGCAGGGGTTTAAGAAGGGGAGAAAATATTCTCAGCCTTCATTCAGTGCATTAATTGCATTTAACACAGGATCCTGTGGGCTGCATGGAAGCCTCACTGTATAATGACCCAGTTCCTGCAGGATGGAAACTCCATGAAAACAAGACCTAATATCGTGCCTGGTTTTGACAGGTGAGTTCACAGTGCCTCCTGAAAAATCGTCTGAGCCTGAGCACCCCAAAGTGAGCAGCAGGTTTAAAAAACCTCCACGACCAGGCTCCAATTTGAATTCTTAGAGGAAGTAATTGTACATGTTAATTAATCCCACTTTAGTTTTCACAGTATCCAAAGCTCTAAATCCCGTCAATCCAGGAAGATGTGTGACTTCAAACCACAAATTTTTGGGACAAACAAACATTTTTTTAACTCCTGGAAGAAGACGCCCTCTGACTGAGCAGTTTTGACCATCAGTTGGTGTAAAGGAGTTTAATTCCATCCCACTGCCACACCCACAGTCATGCACAGCCACGGGGAGTCAAACCCTGGATGTGTTCATGGATTTTCACAGCCTCAGCTGTCACAGGCGAGGTAAGAGAATGTCAAGCTCCAATTGTTGATAAAACTCTATCCAGCACAGAGCAGCAGAGACCTTGCCCTCCCCAGGCTTAGGCGAGCTTAAAGAATACTTTCTTTCTCGAGACAACTCTAATTCATTCCAAAAGGCTCTTGTCATCCTGTACTCTTATACTTCTCAAGCATTCTTGTCACAGAATGTGTTGCTTTTGTGTGCCAACTGATTTCCTCATTCCCTTTAGGGTGGGGTGTGACTCCATCCGAAGGGAACGTTTCCCGCATGACATAGCTGAGCCCACTCAGATGCACTTCATTATTTTCCCTTAAACAATGGAAATAAATTTTAGTTCTCTCACTGGCCAGCCCAGAGCACACTGTGGCAAAGGGGAATAGGCCTGAATTATTCCAGTGTCTGAAATATTTACAGCAAGTGTTTAAATTGCAACCAAATGTAAATAAAAAAAGAGTGTGTTGTATATACAGTTCCACTGTGGAATAGAGACATCTCTGAGCTCACTTACACGAGTGGGATCAATACACAGCCACGTGCTCCCAGGAAGAGAGAACAGAGGCAGGCTAAGTGTTCACACATAGAAAAGAACAATGGAATGTCCTGAGTGGAAAAGACACCCACTGGGATCATCCAGCCCAGCTCCTGGCCCTGCACAGACACCCCAAAATCCCACCCTGGCCATCCCTGGCAGTGCTGTCCAAACTCTCCGGGAGCTCTTGGGGCTGTGCCCATTCCCTGGGAGCCTGGGCAGTGCCCAAACCCTCTGGGGAAGGACCTTTCCCAAAATCCAACCTTTCCCAAAATCCAACCTTTCCCTGCTCTCCAGCCTAACCCTCCCTGCACAGCTCCAGCTGTTCCCTGGCTCCTGTCACTGTCCCAGAGCAGAGGGCAGTGTTGGAATCACCATTGGGGTTGTGCACAACACAAGAGCCACATTTTGGTAGGACATGAAGAGACCCCCACAGCAATGGCAGAGAAATGGCAAGAAGCACTCCAGGAAACAAATGCTGAGATTCCTCTGCTCCCTGAGCCAGAGCAATGGAAGAGGCACTTCCAGACCTCTCCCCGTGTGTGGTTCCATTTTTATCCACCTTTCCCATCCATGGCAGCAGGGCCAGAGCCCCTTGGCCTGTCCCCAGCTGGGACCCAGGGTGAATAAACACCAGTCTCATGGACAGGGTGAGATGCAAAGTCCAGATCTGGAGCAGAACCTTCTCGAAGTCTGGGAGGTTTTTTGTTGTAACCTGAATTTCGGCAGAGACCTCTGTCATTGCTACACCACCAGCAGCCACCTCCTCATCCGTGGTGTGGAGGAAGGACACGTGAAATCATCCAAATGTCTGAACTTCTTCACCTTGCCCCAGCCATCCCCTCTTGCCAGATGGAGATCACAATACAATTATTTTATTCTGCAGATTAAAAACCAATGTTTTATGGATAAAAGGAGGAGGAATGTGCATTCCACCATGGTCTCTAACTCCCAGGCCCTTCCCTTTCACAAGCCAACTGCTTTCCCCCAGTGAGTATTTCCTGGGTCATGAAGGGTGACCCTTTCCATCTGGAATCAATCAGTCAACTCCTGACAACTTCCTGAAACACCTCACTCCATTTCCTGTTCTCTCCCCCTTCCCTCTTTCCCCCTGGTTTGCTTCACTCTTCAAAACTGCAGGCCACAGCAGCTTAATGTTAGAGGGTCAGACACAGTTAGACTCCAAAACACTACACAAGAACACCTTTGACCTTCAAAAATCTTTACATCTTAGCTAAACAAATCAAGGTCAACATTTCTTACCATTACCTTGTTAACCATTTCTGTGCACTTTTGCCAAAACCCTCCTGAACACGTATTTATCAACAACACTTGTTCTCCCAACGTCGTAAAATAGTCCAAGCCCTTTTGAAAAACCCCTGTATTTGGTGCTGATGAAAGGTGATGTGCAAACTCCCCTGGAGATTTAAATTCTGATTTTTGCCCACTGGCAAATGGCTCTGGTGAGTTTTTCTTTTCCTGCCCTGATGGCACTGCTTCTTGTGCATGATAATTTGGCTTCTTTGCCTGCTCTCCGTGGGTGATCTTCTGCCTAACACCATTTGTTAATACAAAATTTAATCCAAAGGGAATGATCTGAGGACAACAAAATAGGTCGGGTAGGCCATGGATTAGGGCCAAATTTCGGGCAAAAGCAGCATAAAAATTTAAGATTCTGTTTGAGAATGTGTTTGAGAATCTGTTAAGAGTCCAGCTGCCCAAAAGCTGGACCAAACTGTCACCTCTGCTGGGGTTTCAGAGAACAGCAAGCAAGAAGGAAACAGAGAGGGCAGTGTGTTATTCCTGCATCCTCCCAAACACAGATCCCATCTCCCCCAGAACTCTGGGGGAATTACAGGATCCTGAGCTGTTTTCACACTCCTTGAGGTTCTCCCTGCCAATCTGCAAAGCTCTTCTTATCAGCTGGGAGGCCACAGGCACAGAGCAGCCGTTCCCCAGCAGAGCTGCAGAAATGCTGGGGCTGCATCTCCGCATGATTTTTGTTTCCCAGGTGGATTTCTGTAATGCAATCCTCGCTCACAACCCACGGGGAGGCTTCACCTCCCGTGACATCCAGCCAAAGTGTCTTTAGCACATTAAACTCGGCTCCTCTGAGCTGCACTGCCCCTCCTTCACCTCCCTGCACAGCTCAGGGCTTTGTGTTTCTTTACAAGCCTCCACCTGGCTACTACAAATTTCCCTCCCCCAGCTAGGTTGTATCAGTGTTTTTACATTCTAAAGTGTGCTGCTCTTCAAATCACAGATATGCAAATCCGTTCACATCCCCAGATAGAAAACCTGTATCAGTCACAGACACCTATTTAGACATATGGTACAAACATTCCAGGCATACAGGCATTTACTTACATGTAACATATCTCATCACTGTGTAAATGATCTCTCTCAAAAAATTCCTGTTACCATTCCAAGTGTGGAAAAAATTCTTTATGACATCGTACATCTGGAAACAATATTGAATTCCTGATGCACTTTCCCTTAAACTCTCTAGTCACAGCACCATGTTATTTGAACTTTAAAAAAAAAAAAAAAACAACTGCTATGAGGATTTAAAAAATTAATAACAACAACAGCAACAATAAAAATTATTAATAATAAAAATTATGATTAATAATAATAATAATTTCCAGCTGAGTGGAAGGAAATATGTCAAGCCTCATCCTGGGCTTGGACAGGGCTCCCACTGATGTCAACAGGAATTTTGGTTGAGGGAGTAACACAGGAGGAGAGCCTGGATATGGTGGGTTTGCTTCAGTTGGATTAGGAATAAGATAAACCATGGGGAAAATGCCAGCAGCCTCACTCTGCTCAAAACTTCCATGGAACTGTTTGGGAAATCCTCTCCAGGACCCTGAGCCTACAAACTGGGAGCTGGCAGGGCAAACTGGGCATTCTCACCCCAGGGAATCTGAAGGATTTTGGGCACAGGGGTTGGGCACCACTCCTGGGTCACTGGCACCTTTTCTCCTGCTTTTATCCACAGATAATGGCAGCTGCTTTCATAAAATAATTTGCAACCATTTCCACCTTCTGCCTTGGACACTCATCTTGTTTTAAAGGCTGATGATGAGGGAATTTATGGCTTACAGCCTCAATTTATTCCTAGTCAGTTTATACTTAACATTAGCTTTAAAATAATTATTTCCCTTCCTGACCTACCTGAGGGTAATTTCAGAGAGCACTTCCATCCCTGTTCAGGGTAAATATTTGAGCCAAACTCTTGTCCAGCCCTGTCCCCCTAATGCCCCATTCCTGCATCTGTTCCAATGTCACTTTGCTCTCTTTTGGCTGTAGTTAATCCAGTTTATTGTACCCAAACAAGAAACCAGAGGAGCCCAATGCAACAAATTCCCCTCCTTTCTGCTGGCAGTGTGGGACAGAGTGGATCTCATCTGTGGTTTGTTTTTAATGGATGAGACATCACTCTGGGAGCTTTCTTTCCCCATGGATATTTGGCCTTCAGATCTGAGCACATTAAACTTCTTGAGTAGTTTTTCTCTTGCAATTGAGTCAGTCCTTCCCTTAGTCACACAGAATCCAAAATAACATCACCTTTTGTTGGATCAGTCAGTACCCAGGGAAGAAATCTGCCCCCTCCAGTATCGGGCCCGGGCTCTGCTGACACCAGCTGCATTTGTTTTGCAGTTTTTACCCGGGGATTGAGTCCCCACAATGATTATTCCAGGTAGCATTCACCTGTCCCAGCATTCAGTGATCCCCATCCCCATCCCAGCCTGACCACGGGAGTCTCTGGCACAGTTCCCCATCAGGATTCCCATTCTGGGCAGTTCTGTTTTATCCTTGCCACCCTTTTTTCCTACATTCCTAACTCCCAATATCATCCCACCCTTCTTAATCATTTTCCATTCCCTGAGTGACACAGAGCCCTCTGAGCTGTGGATTAGAGTGAGCTGGGTGAAATCCCAGCTTTGCTCACATGCCTGATGATGAACTGATCCAACCACTCCGAGGTCAGGAAGAAAACCTCCCCAGGGATGCACCTTGTTATTTTTCCTTTCTCTTCCTCCCTAGAGCATCTAGAGGAGGGGGGGGATACCTGCCAGGAAACACTCCATGTCATGTTTTCTGCTGAAAACACAGGGCAATTACTGACCTTCCTCTCTCTTCTCCTAAGAAAGGACATTGGTTCAAAGCTGGCCACTGTTAATATAAATTTCTGCTGCCTGCACCCCTCCCTGGCACTGCAGGACCTGTTTAATCACTGTGCTCCTGCAGGAAGGAGAATTCCCAACCAACAGGAGCCAAATGTGTGAGCAGCAGGTCTCAGCTGAAGCATTTCAGCTGAAGAGCCTCATCTTAATTCCACAGAATGATTGTTCCCCTTTACACACCAGTCGTTACCATTAAATATCGTTGGGCTTCAATCAAGTTCTGCAGGAGAATTCCTCATTAAATGGAGGGCATCGTTTTTATTTTTTTTTAATTTTTTATTTTATTTTAAGTTCCATTCCTGGGAGAATCCCTCACTGAGAACACAGCCCTGCTTAACAATACCTGTGTAAACTCGATTTGCAGAGGAGCTGAACTCAAACCCAGGGTTTGAATAGGTGATTTTAGGATGGTTTTTGCCTCAGTTTTCCACCCACCAGCTTTATTTGGAAATATTTTAATTGATAAATAACCAATATTTGCTTCAGTTGAATTCACAAGGGCGTATTGCTCGATCTCTGTGGGTTTTGGGCAGCCATCAAGTATCCATGAAATTATCCCTTAGTTCTAGAAATATTCCCTTTCCTTTAGCTCAAGAATCTTTTTCCCTCCTTTAGCCACTGACAGACACTGAAGTAGTGATTCACAATAAAATCATGTTACTACAGGGGAAAAAAACCCTAAAACACTAAAAAACTCTAAAAACCACTAAAACAATGATCACACATTCCTCAACTTCTGATGGAAAACATGGTTTTCAACAGCACAAAATCGTTGCATTTGGTTGAAAGAAAAAAAGGAAAGCAAGAGAATTTCGTTCTATTTTTGGAGCTCTACTTAATATCAAAGCAAATTTCCAATAGTCAATGGGATCACAAAGCAGCTGGTGTTGCTCTCCAAACTAAAGGATTATAATAAAAAAGCCACAAGTCTTCAGGCATCTGGAGCTGCATTAAATTTACAATGCAGTGTTAATGTAACCTTTCCTCCCCTTTCTCTCCCCACCCCCTTCTCCTTTTAATGATACACGTGAAGCCTAACATTTAATTTATCTTGATTTATTACCAGTATAGTATGAAATATCTGAATATTGTAATGGCTCTGGAAGTGAGGCTGGAGCCAGGCTTGGACACTGGATCCCAGAGCCTTGGAATTTTGGGGGTGAGCCAAGCCCAGCCCAAACTGTGCAGCTTCACACCCATCTCTGATCTGAAACATGAGCTTGACATTTTTCCAGTCATGAGCAACCATTGCTCCGTGCTGGAAAAGCCAGCAGGATGAACTGGAAGGCTCCATTTCCACATCTCTTATTTGTGTTTGTGTCTCATCAACAAAGCCTCAGCTTTGGGCTTTCATTAATTCTCCATTAAAGAGCAAAAGTGGGGCTGGGTGAGACCCTTTCAGGCCAGGTTTCAGCAGTGATTTAAATGAGAATTTTGATAGAGGGATTCTCTCTGCTCTTTTGTTTAATAATCACAGAAAAAAAAAAGTTCTGATGTCTCCTGGAGGTTTGACAAGCACTACTCCATTGAAAATGGAAATATTTCTGCTGCAGAAGAACACATACAGGAATTAAAACCCACTTAGATGAGCATTGCTGCAGAATTCTGTTTGCATAAGGGAAGTGAAGTGCTTGGAAATGTCTGGAAAAGGAGGGACTTAATAACAACAGCTGCACAAATAATTTATTGGGGAAAAACCAGCAGAGGTCTTAGATATGGCCCAAGACTGAAACATAATGAATTAAATCATGAAATGAATAAACCACTCTACTGCACTGTGTGTTTTTTGACAGGATACAAAACTATCCCTGCAAACCTCACAGACAACTCTGCACATTCATTACTGTGCCTGGTGAATAAATTAACAATTGCAATGAAAATTAACACGTCCAAAGTGTGCAAACAGACCACTAATATTTTAACGCAATTTTTTCCCCCCCACACACTTTTGACTTTCAGGGTTGCTGACAGACCATGTCCAACAAGCAGCAGGCAAAAAGGATTTATCAACATTTTAAAAGAGAAAATTCAATAAACACACACACAAAAAAAAAAAAAAAAAAAGAAAGAAAATAAAAAATAAAAAACCAACCAAGAATAAAAGAAGTGTCCAGAAGCCACTGGAGTGTCCAAGAACACTCCAAATTTTGGGTTTGTTCAGGGAAGTAATGCTGCTTTCCTTAGAAAGCAGGAGGCAGACAGAAAACAAGCTGTCTTTGCCTATTGTCCTTACTGTTCATCATGGCTAATTTGCTTTGGAACACGGAGCTTTGTTATTCCCAAGGTGTCAAATTTTAGCGATTTGAGCCACTTTTTGTATCTTTTTTTTTTTTTTTATCCACACTGACCTCTGCAGCCCAGAATAAAGCTCAGCAACCCACGTGCCCAGCTTTGAAGGAGCCTGAATGAAGATCTTTGGTCTCACTCAAAAACCTCAAGAATTCTGCAATTTGTCTCAAAGGTTTCAGTTCTGCAACCCTGAGAAAAGGTTGGAAGTTCGGGGTTGATAAAAAAGCGAATTAACTTAATGGTTTTAAAGGCTGATCTTGATTAATTCGGGGGCCTGAAGTGAATTCTCACACTGAGACTCAAAGGGGATGAGCTCCCAAGGAAGGAAGGGCAGGAGGAGTTGAAATTATCCCAGAAAACAGAACCCTGCACTTTCACTTGGCTCTGTTTGCCCAGCTTGGCACAAAACCCCAGCTCGTGTCCTCGATAAAATGCTGATTTTAGTCCAGAGATCAAAAGCAAGGCCAGGCTCTGTCCCATCCAGGATGGGGGGATTCCATCCCCATCCCTGTGATCCTGCAGGATTGGGTTTAATTTCGTTTAATTTCCCTCTTTCAGGTTTCCCTGGACATCTGAGGCTGCTGGGCTCTGTCACATCCCTGTTTGGGTGAGGTGACACCAACAATAACCCTGACACCACAGAGAGATTTCTGCCCCCTTCCAAAAAAAAAAAAAAAAAAAAAAATTAGATCCAAACTCCCCCTGCAGCTCAGCATCTGATGGAAATCAAGGATTTGAGGATTTTTTGGGAGTGGCCGGCGTGGGTTTGAAATCAGAGCTGAATTTCTCCAATATTCCAGCGTGTTTGGGTGCAGAATTTCTCTTTTGGCAGTTACCACCAATATTCTGTGTATCGTGGCAATGCCTCAGGTCCCCGGGTGTTAATCAGGAGAATCCTGGGCACAACATTTTACAAACTCAGGACAAACCCCCCCCCAAAAAATGAGATTATTTATGTCTCCTGACATTCCACAATCAGCTCTCCTCGCTGCCTCCAAGAGCCTCCAAGATGTGTTTACACGCTGTAAAAGAGGTTTTCTTTTGCTTTGCAGATTTTTTTTAGCATTCTTGGCAGATGATAACTAATTGCTGGGTTTTTTTTTCTTTATGGAAACTGCCACTTGAAAAAAAAACTCAGTAGGAATTTGCTAACAATGAGCACCTCTTTTTTCCTCCTGTCTTATCATCTCTGAAAAACACAGAGTGAAGAAGTCACTGCAGTCTCTTTAAACTGCTGGTGGAAAAAAATTAGGTTGGTCAGGAATTTTTCTTTCAATTTCTTCGTGCTCCAAAACAAAAGCTAATAAATCTTTTTTAATATTTTTTTTGTCTGCATTTCTTTAATTTTTCTGAGCTTTCAAAAGCTTTCGCTTTACAGGATTTCTCGTAAAAGTTGAAACTTTTTTTAATTATTAAATTTTTCATTGCTAGCCGAAGCGGAAGGAAAATAAAAATCACTTTTTCTATGAGAACACATTTTGATGGAAAGTCTGAAGCAACTCAGTAAACTCCTGTGGAGTTTTTAACTCCGTTTATAAATGAGGAAACTGATGCAAATGAACACAAAACATGAAATATGAAGCGATGGAGCATCAAGTGCCAAAGCTGTGGATGTCACCTTCCCTTGTCAAGGATCCACAGGAAAACCACACATCCCTCAGTGAGCTAAAATCCAGTTTTTGTTAGAGATGTGAGACAGTGAGGGCACAATAACAAAGAGAACAAGCAGCGTTTTCAAGGGTGGCCCTGGGTTCCACCAGTGAATTTTGGAGGCTCTGGATGGCAAAGGACTGGTGGAGTTGATCCAAGGCTCTCCTGGATCAAGAGCACGGATTTACCAAGGGAAGGGACCCCAGCTGGAATCAGAGATGGGAAGAGAGGGACAATGGCTCAAAGGTCACCCAGAAAATCTGGGGTGCAGCCCAACCACCCAATTTCATCCCTGAGTCACTCCCAGCCCCACTTTCCTCCCCCTTTCCTGCCGGAGTTAGCAAGGCTGGAGATTTTTTTGAATTTTTTAGAGAGAGATTAGAATGCAGGGATTGAATTAAAGCCATTGCATGGGTTGAAGTTTGTTAAACCTTTACCTCATAACAACTATTAACTACTTCAGTTTTTGGAAGAGGAACATAACCCAACAATGTGAGAACCTCAGAGCACCCAGAGGTGCCCAAATCCTCCCCCTTCCCAGTGCCCTGACCCCACACCCAGGCTGCCAGGGCTGGGCCCTTCCCCTCACTCTTTACCAGGGGCTGAGCTACAGGTGAAAGCTTCTCATTTATTAATTTATTATCTTTATTATTTATTTATTTTCTTTTTGAGCTGCCCAAATGTGAGGGATGGGAGCTGTGCCTGGCCCTGCTCTCCCCACTGCCCCTCTCCCTCTGCTCTGCCGTTTCTGGGAGCTGGAATTCACAATCCAGTGGCAGATTTCACTGCACAACAGCTGGGTCAAGGTCCCAGGGGGGCTTGTAGCTTTTGCTGTGAGATCTTAAAGTGACCATCACTATTTTGGCTTCTTGGTTTGTTGCTTTTTTTTTTTTTTTTTAAGCTGAAGGGAGGATTTGAGAGTGTTAGAAAGAAAAAAAAAAAACAGGGAAAGAGGTAGGAAATGAGGAGGGTGCTCGTGTAGCACGTACAGAGCTACTTTGAAAAATTCTGAGGCATCTAAATATCACAAGCACGATCCCTGCTGTGGGCAGCTGTATGTGTGAGTGCTTTGCCCGAGGGTGTCAAATCAAATATCCACTGCTGGTTGGTACAGTACAGCACTTCCCCCTGGGGATTCAGGGTGGAAAAAGAGGGAAGGGAGGAGAAAAAAAAAAAAAAAAAGGGGAAAAAAAAGGTTTAAACACAACAAATGGAGAAAAAACTTTAACACTGTCTGATATGGCTTTTCATAGATTGTCATCGTGTTTATTAGGAGCAACGTGGCAGAGAGGAGATGGGAAAGGAAAAGAAGAACAAAGGCAGGCAGGTTAATGCTGAGCCTTTAGGACTTACCTGGAACCGTCTCATGTCTCTGGGGTTTCCTGCTGTTTTCAAGCAATTCTGATTGCACTTGAGAAAAAATTTTAGGAAGAATCTGGAAAGATAAAGAACCACGTCACTTCTATTAACCACAGCAAGAGGTGTTGTTGTATTCTGGTTTTAAATGTACAGGAGGTGATTTGCAGGAGGGTGGATCTTACAGGGCTACAAGAATCTCTAAAAAACACAAACGGAACAAACTGTAATAAAGAGAATTTACAAAAAACAACAGGTCAAGTGTGACTGAAATCCACCGTGGTGTGAGTGAAGATCATTGCTCTGATCTACACCCACTGCCTCTCTGCAGGTTTGGCCGCACAATTTCAGTCCCTTCCTTTTTGTCTCCCTCCCATCCAAGGTCTGGCTTTGGCTGTCTGGAGGGATTTTCCACGGGGCAGCGCAGCAGGAGAGTGGTGGTGTGGAAACCACAAAACCAACGGGGCAACTCCGAGGCAGATAAGCTTGGAACGACTTGGGATGCAGGAAAAAGCCAGGAGCAAACACAGATCCGAGAAGAATCTGATGAGGTTTCATCCTGATCATTTTTTTTGTGTGTGTTTTTTGGTTTTTTGGGGTTTTTTTTTTGATGAAGGTTCCAGTCCCTAAAGCAGAGGAGCAGAACTGCCAAGAGCCCCGATTATTCCTACCTGGATTTTTGGGGGGAGGATAAGGAAAACACGAGCTCAAGTGGAACATGACAGCTCACGCTGTCCCAGCAGAAAAACCCATTAATATCCCACAAAGTTCTCGTGCCGATTATTTCTGCCCTGTCACAAACACCCGTCTTCATATGGTTTATTATTCTGTGGAGTTGAACTTGTCATGTACCCAAGGTGAACCTCCAGCCTGTTTGGTGACTCACCCAACGCTGCACGGAGATTTTTTAGAGTTTAGAAATATTAAGCAGGAATTTTTTTTTTTTTTTTTTTTTTTTTTGCCCCCTAAAGCTATTCCACCAAATTTTGTCTCACGTCCACGGAGGAAAGGATTCACCCCTTTGTTTTCTGATTCAATCTGGATATTTTAGAGGTAAAGAAACTGTGTGAAAAGCTTCAGTTGCTGGATTAAAACCAAAACAAACAAGTTTTCAAAATTCAGGCACAAGCAAGAAATTTTTTGGCATCCTCTGTTGCAAGTGAAAAATATTCTCTGTGATTCTTTCCGTTTCTATTTGTCAGACAAGATGGTTTTAACCGCAACAATTGTAATTAAAAAAATAAATCAAAGACTTCGAGATAGATTTAGAAGGGAAAAGAGTCGGATACAAGAAAAAATAAATAGTTGAAGAATTGATTTCGAATACAAAGAACGAGTTATTTATTTATTTCTCTTGCCGAGTGCTTTCCTTAAAAAAAAAAAAAAAAAAAAAAATCTGCTTTTGCAGTAAGTTAAAGTCCCAGGTGAGCCAGGCCTATTTCCCTTTCTGTTACTATGACAACGATTTTTTACCGCAGTCCCTAAGTCCCTTCAGAACTCACACATTCATGCCTTGAATTAGAACTTTAAAGGAGAAAGATGGATATTTCCCGGGTTTACCAACACCACCCTCCAAAGCAGCCCCTGCCCGAGACAATAAGGCAGAAATCTGCTCTCCCTCGTTAGTGCCACTTCCTCTGCGCTGCTCCCACCACGACATTTCTCCTCCATCTGCCCCAAAATACAAAGAAAAAGCCACGGCTTGGATCCGTTTGTGCGTTGCTCGAACGAACAAAACCCCTCCGAAAACCTCACCCACAAAACAGACCCAGATTGTGCCGTAAAAAATATACAAAATCCGCCCTGCCGGGGATTTTCAATTAAAATATTCTAATTTTTAACTATTATTTCCTTAAATCTCTCACAAATAGATGAGGTATTTTAAAAATGTTTCTTTTTCTCGAGGTGAAAAGTGTTGTTTTCTTGATATTTCCTTCTTGTTTCAGATCTCCCTGGAGCAGGACATGGGAGGTTGAGCAGGAGAGAGTGCTCAGCTCTCAGAGGGCAACTTCTCCCCTGGCCTCCAGACTAAAAATCCTACAGAATTTCACGCCTTGGGAGCAGCACTGAATATATTTTATGAAATAAGTCCCGTCGAGTCCGTGCTAAAACCTGTGACCTCTTTCATATGAAAGATTTGGGTGAGATTTGATATAAAATAAAAGTTTTTTCAGCAGGAAAAAAAAAATCCCCTGCACGCCGGCACCCTCGGGGATGCACAGGACAACGTGAGGAATAAACTCACAAATTCACAATTTTATCTTTCCCCCTTTCTTAGAGATATGAAAAAGAATATTTGTAGATGTAGAAACAGCTTATAGGAGATTTGCCTGCTCAAAAGAAAACTCCAGAATGGAACCAAACTGTAAAATGAACCAAAGCAAGGAACTTTTCTGGGAAAATCAATGAGGTGCTGGCTGATCGTTCTGCAGGAAAACCACAACAACAACAACAACAGCCAAAAAAATCCACAAGTTGTTACTTGGAAGGAAATATAAAACAAATAAAGCAGGAAAATGGCCAGCTTGTTTTTTAATGTTTGTAATGCTTGCATCCCTTTTGATTGAGAGGGGAAAAATTCTCAGCGTGGACCAAAGAATGAAGAAAAGGAGCAGGGAAAGGTGGCTGGGGGAGAAGTTGGGGTGGGCACAGATCCTGGGGGACCGTGAGTGACACAACCCCGAAAATGAAGATACAGAGAGGCAAAAATTCCAAAAGAACATTTAACTGCATCCACGAGCAAACTCAGCAACACGGCGTGGCGAGGAACGAAAATCTCCTTTTTATTTTTTTTTCTTTTTCCTGCTAAACACCAGCAGAAAATCAGGGTTCAGACCCCCAGCAAACACAAACCAAGAGCACACTTGAAAATGAAGCTGCGTTCCCAATTAAATCCGGGCTGATTTGTGCCGAGGGGGGCAATGGCCATTAAAAAAAAAAAAAAAAAAAAAAAAAAATTAAAAAAAAAAAAAAAAAAAACACAGAAAAACAAAATTTCCCTTCTCCCTGAGCTGCTGCAGCGCTGAACGTTCCCGATGCTCCCCGAGTGCTCTGCACCAAAAAAAACATCCAAACCACGGAGCCCCAGGCTGGATTTTAATTTGGGTAAATTTGGGGGATCCCACTGAGGTGTTTTAGGGGTGCCCTGACTTTCTGGAATTGCTGAACCAGCTCAAAATGCTGAAATTCCTGCTGCTTTAAGAGATCGCCAAATTGCCTGGCACACTTCACAAAGTGCTGGGTTTGCTCTCAGTTAGGAATATTCACATTTATTTTGCTGAAATATCGGAGATACTGAATATGCTGGTCCTTCCTATCACCCCAAAATTCAGATTTCATTTCGTTTAGCTGCATGCACACAGGAATTTAATTTTTTTTTTTTTTTTTTCAAGTCGAACCACATCTTTCTTTTTCTCTTTTTCACAATTCCTCCAGCCAAATTTGAGCTGCAAGTGGGTACCTGCATGAAGTATTTGGAAGGCTGATATATATATATATATATATATACACATATATATGTGTGTGTGTGTGTGTATATATATATTTAAGAGGTTGCATCTGGGAAAGGCATTAATATTTATTGCAGAATTAGAATAAAAATGACTTGGGGGGAGCAAAGAGGATGGAAGGTTTAGCACTAAATGAAGCTGATTTAGGGGTAACAGGAGAATTGCAGAAAGATTTTTATTAATTTCTTTAAATGAGACACTTTAGCCAGTTTTTGGCCTTGACCGAGATACAAATCAAAAACAAAATAATAAGTTTTTCAAAACAGGATTATCAAAAACCAGCTGATTTTGATGTTTCTTGGCCAATCTTTGGCCTTGCTAAGGAGACAGAATTAGGTGGGAGTTTAGGAAGTGACTCTGGCTCCAGCCAAGCAAAGGAACCTTGGCCCATCCTCTCAATATTTTCAGGGTGGTGGGGGAAAAATCTGAACACATTTCAAGAATTCCCCCTGAAAACCCTGGCATTGCTATAGAAAAGCTGATTGACTTCATGCACAGACATAAAATTAATTAAGATAAAAGTCCAGATTTCTGTTCCTGTTGCCTCTCTCTTGTTGGGTACACATTGATGCACTTAAGAGGTTTCCAAAATGCCATTTGAAATCTGCCTCCCTCTTTTTTAGAGCTTTTTAAAAGTTCCTGCTCCTCCTGCTGGGAGTTCCCACCGAGCCCAGGAGTTCAGCTGATGAATTCAGTGCCCCTTTTCCACTCCATACCAAGTCACTGGTGTCAGCTCAACAATTTTTAGTATTTTTTAGTAAATCCTTGAGGAATCCTTGGTTAAAAAATCAATTCATAATTTTTTTCTCCATCCGTCTTTTATGCTCCATTAAAATACAGGTACAGAATCAAGAGGTTCAACATTGGCTGTATATTGGGACAGTCCTAAAATTCTGGGTACACCTAAAAATTCTCCCTCATAAAGCAAATAATTCTGGATTTTTGGGGTTGCTGTGGAATTTGGACTCGTGGCCTCAGTGATTTTTTGGCATGAGAACACACCTACCATCTAGGATAATTCTGATTATGCTTACCAGCAAATCCTGTGATCCCAAAATCTAACGAAAATATAAAGATACAATGCAATCCTGCTTAAATAATTCAGTGCTTCCAAAACAGCACTGAGAGAAACAAAGAAAAAAAAAAAAAACAGAAGTTGTTATTATGAGTATAGGTTAAACAATATTAAATTCAAATTTCCTGAGAGGTGCAGAAGTGTTGTTATTGCAGTGAGGGCCTGACTCCAACTCCTCAGAGCCAGGGAATTGTGGATCAGGGCAGATCCTCCCCCCAGGGCACCCAGGGGTGCCTTGGCATGGCCAGCTCTGAGACAAACGTGGCCAGTGACCCCACACAGCCCCAAATTCCTGCCTTGCAAAGGGCCAGATCTGAAGGCGGCTGCTTCCAATCAATTAATTGTATTTATTTGCTATCACCATCCTGATTTTAATGAATCTCACAGTAGAAGGCTTCTTTGTAATCTGAATATTTATCTCTGGAGTAATCTCGATCTATTATGTCAGGGTGTGTTATTAGGGAGCTGATGAGAAAATTTCCCTTTTTTTTGCAGCAGTTACAGTCAGTGTGGGATCAGGCAGGGCACAAAGGCACTTTAAATGAACGTTCACCTTCCACTGTGTGAGAAATGAGAGGGGTTATTGCACAGAGCCAGAGTATTTATATGATACTCCACAAACAGCAGCTAATTAATCTTCACAAAACTCCTGTGCATAAAGTGTGAACCCAGTTTAACAAACGTGAAAACCAACATATGTAGGTCAGGAGACTTCTCTGAGTGTGTCAGAGACTCACTGGGAGAGAAGGGAGCAGGAGCCACAGGATGAGATCCCAATCCTGGGCCACGAGAAGAGCACTTGGATGCTCATTTGTCACTTGGTTTTTCTTCTTAAATAAAAATACTCCAGTTGCACAAAAAAAACAACCAACCAACCAAAATAAACCAAACAAAACACAAAAAAACCCCACAAAAACAAACAAACAAAAAACCCAAAAAATCAACCAAACGAACAAACCAAAAACCAACCAAACAAAAACAGACAAAAAAAACCCCAAAAAATCAACCAAACAAACCAAAAACCAACCAAACAAAAACAAAACAAAACAAAAAACCAAAAACGAAACAAAAAAAAAGAAAAGAAAAAAGAAAAAAACAAACAAAACAAACAAACAAAATTTAAAAAACCAACCAAAAACACACACACAAAAAACCCAAACCAAACAACCAAACAAAACCAAACAAACCAGAAAGCATTAACACAATTAACACTATGCCTGTTATTCCTACCCCAACAAAATCCTCATTTCCTGATGGGACAAACCAGAAACTCTTCTCCATCCTCTTGCCTTGACTCAAAATAATTTCTTTCAGTCTGGTTAGACTTTTTTTTTTCTAAGTGACTTTTCTTGCAGTCACTCACTCCAATTTAGATTTTGGGTTTAAAGTTTAAGTGTGGATGTGGGGACATTATTTAGGGCCTAATTCCTGAAATGGAGAAGGCAGAAGTGTCTGATTTCCTCTGGCCCTGAGTTCAAAAAAGCCAATATTGGAGATTGGTGTGAAAAAGGAACAAAACCAGGGGCAGGGAATCAGCTGAGGGACCCCAAGACATCTGACCAACTTAAAAATCAACTTTAAAACTACAGCATGGCAGAACCCATCTTCAAACTGCCTCAAATTACGATTTTTTTGCTGTGCCAACACGTCCTGCTCACACTTGGGTGGGTAATAATCTCTAGAATGGATTAAAGAAGACATGGGGTGAAAATATCCTGTATTTCAGATGGATCCAGAGAGAACAGTGCCCACAAGTCCACAGCAATGGATCCATGTGCAGCTCCCAGTCCTTTCCCTCAGCCACAGAACAATTCCTCTTCAAATATCCCCTCTCTCTGCAGCCTGGAACAACTTATTTCTCTCCACCCTTTACCTAGTGGGTTTGGTTTTTAAAAAAAAAAAAAAATCTTAGTTTCAAACCAATAATAATTGAATAGAAACCTTAGGTTCAAACCAATAATAAATAAATAGAAACCTGAGTTTCAAACCAGTGATAACTGAATATAAACCTGCAATGTGTCACCCAACCTCCGAAGGTGTCAGGATATTTGATATTTATTTTCTGTGGATTTTTGCGATTTTCTTCTCTGAAGCAGATTGTGTCCCCCTCGTTCAGAGCAGGAACACCCCCACAACGGCAATTCCCACTCTTTGGGGTAAATAAATGCTGCTTCTGCTGCAAAATGATCCCATTTTCCAGAAATAAGGGCTGGGGGGAGTGCCCTGCCAGGTACCCAGGCAGTCATTTCTCGGTGCTCCACGTATTTTATTTCCCATGGCCACATTTGCTAAGGGGACAAAAACCAAAATCTCCAAGGAAAACCTCCTTGTTTGTGCACTCTGATGAGAACCTGACACCATTAATGAAAATAATAATTGAACTCTATGGGCTCAAATTGAAAATGAAACACAACACTAACAGTGTTTGTAATTGCAATTGTTCTCCAAAAAGTCTTTGGAGGACTCTTTGCAATTTGAGCAGTTTCCCCTTGATCCTTGGGGCTTTCCCCTTTCCTCCCACACCAAAACTTTCCACTAACTTCCAAGACAATAGGTAAAAGCTTATTTATCCTGTAAGATCCATATTATTCATGCCATTTGGCACGGGCCCAAATGCCAGAGCATTTTCAAGAGTCAATAGGCAGGGAGGTAATAGAGGAGAGGATTGGGCTGATGGGTTGTTGAAAGGGACCTTCAGATAATATTCCCTGGTTTATTACGATGTCTGTGCTGGGCCACGCTGTGAAATCGTTATTGGGGAGGGGAGGCACAAAGGACAGCAGGGAGGAAAGGATTTTGTGCGTCTCAGGGACGGGGAAGTTGAGGCACAGGGAAATTCGGTGCCTGCCCCGTCACACAGAGCAACAGCCACATCCCATTGCTGCCACCGCGTTCGGGATTTGACTGGTTCTTTTTGAGAGTGGCACAAATTTTCGTAGAGCTCGTTGCCTCCACCCAGAACACCCGGCAGGGTTTGGAGAACGTGGCCAAATTCTTGTTCTTTGCACTCAGCAGCACACACAGGGTTTGGAGCTGGGCTGTGACACCAAACACGGGCCCAAGGATGCTCTGCTTAAACCCAGCCACTTTTGGCATCCCTTCATCCTCAGAGCTCTGCACAGGCGCAGATTTATCTCCAGATCCACTCTGCAAAGGCTGCAGATCCCACGAAGGCTGGCACAGGTGTTAAAGGAGCACACACTCCAATCCCCACTCTTTTTTTGATTTTCCATACAAAGAAAAACCTACAATTCCTTCCTCTTGTGACTCTTCCATCCTCCCAGCCCATCTCTCTCCAAATCCTCAGTCTGCTGAGCCATGCTAGGCTGAGCAGTGAGCACCGATTACAGCAGTGGCCTCTCTCTGCTGGCTCTGCTGGTTTGTACTGACTCTGCCAGATGGCAGAGCCCGAAACACAAAAAATCCCGACCCCGCACTCAATGCAGAACTTGGAAAGAACTTCCCAGCCACTCCAGGAGATCACAGAGCTGCACTGATGGGAACATCAGGGATGGAACCAAGGTGAGGCTCCCATTTTACACCTGCCAGAGTGGATATGGCTCAGCTCAGGGCTCTCCCTCATTTGTGGAGGGATCGGTCCCCAGACTGGGGTTGTGTGGAATAAACGTGCCCTCATTCATTTGCTAAAGAGGCAGATTTGCATGCCAGCAGCTCGGGATGCAGGCACACTCTGCTCCTCCCTTCTCCAGGGCCATTCAGAGGCTGGATTTGCACCTATTGTACTTGTGGGTGCAGGCACAGATGACCTTGAAGCCGAACATTGGTGTAACATTATATTCCTATGACAGATTTACGGGTTGGCAGATAGGGGTGCATTCCTTCCCTAAGACAGGACAGCATCCAATGTTTGTTAGCATCATTAAACTAAAACTGACTTTTCACCTGCTCCCATACCATATGCAGCTGCAAATTTTTAAATTAAACTATGAAGCCATGCATAAATTTACATATATTACAGACTAGCCTCTCCATTTAACATGCAAATGTACTCCAATGTTTCAGAACACCTTCTGTCGCTAATTAATTTGCTGAATTATAATTAGACTAATCCTGCATAATTAATAAGCACAGATTTTTTTTTAATTTCTAAGCAGCTTGATGAGATCATTCACTTCCTTCTATAAACTGCTAAGTAACTGTTAAAAAAAATCTGGAAAGAACATATGTGAAAAGGTATGTTTGATGTCGCATACAAATTCAAACTAGCGGGCAGGCTTCAAGAAAGTCAAAATTAATAGAGGTGTGTGCTTGAAGAGACCATCAGCACATTATTTTGGGGGGCATGGAGCAAGATTTTCCGTGTCTGTTTTATTCCTGGATTTTTTTTTTTAATTTTTTTTTTTACCTCTCAGACTGTCCAAGATCACAGAGGGAGCAGGGCAGGATGAGAGAGGCTCGTGTAGGATCAGGAGATGCTCTGATGCCACCCCACGGTGTCCCCCAATCCCTCAATCCCTCACCCCGGACACGCTGGGTGTGGATCAGCTCCTTTGATGGGATTTGGAATTGTTTTCATCCCGGCTGCCAAAACCAACCGAGAGCATTCTAGAGAAACAATTAAGTGCTATTAGCACCGGGTTCATTCTCCACTGATTAAAATGAAAGGTTTTGCTTTCATGCTGGAGAGCTGCAGAGAAGGGCACGTGCCACAGCAGCTTTAAATGGGCTGGGTTAGAGGCCACAAACTGAGGCACAAAGAACCCTGGTGCTTCAAACTGCCCAGTCTTAAGATCTAAAATACCTCTTCCTAAAATACATCTTCCTAAAACATATCTTCCTAAAATGCATCTTCCTAAAATACATCTTCCTAAAATACATCTTCCTAAAATACATCTTCCTAAAATATAACTTCCTAAAAAAATATATCTTCCTAAAATATAACTTCCCAAAATAATCATGCAGGGCAAGAGGGAAACCCTAAACATCCCAGGATATTGTGCAAACAAGGGTGCCCCCGATAATGAGTGTTAGATTTACAAACATTGTCTGGAGCCTCACTCCCTGTGTTTATTCACCTGCTTTGGGATGTGGTATTTCAGCTCTACTGCTCCTCGTTTTTTCTTCCCCCTCACTCCTCCTCAAATTCAGCACCACCACCATCACCCTGTGTTTGTCTCGACTGTGAGTAAGCAAAATCTGTGACAAGACTCCCTGATTCCCAACAAAGGAAGCAAGGAAAAAGTTAATTATTATCTGAGGAAATTGCTGAACCACTTCAGGTCTTTGAAGGTGGCTTGTCTGCTGCAGACAATGCATGGAACATCCTCATCAGGCACTTCTGCCTCAAGTTTCTGTTATTTTTTATTAACTTGGACGAGAGCCCTTCTTCAGATAAATATATCATTTTAATTGACCTGGGCTCTGCATAAACAGAAAACATAAAAGCTTAAACAGGACAAGTTCTTGGCACTGTGTGCCAACCAAGCCTCTTTCTAGTATTTCCTACTGGACAGTCCATAGGAAATCATTCTTTTTTTAAAATAGAAATCAAGCCAAACAAATTTTTTGGCCCACGGAAGACTTGAAATTATTCTGGTGTGCTTGAACTCGTCAGAATCTCCTCAGAGCAGAGAGGAGCTTTCAGTTGAACAAAGGTCTCTCTTTGGGGGAAGAAATATCATCTTGAAATTAAAAATACAGAAAAACTGCACTCTTGGAATCCTGTCCACTCCCAAAACACAGCAATAGCATGAAATCACCACAGGACTGAACATGGAACAGCTCTAACAATTCTGTGTTATAAATTTACACACAGCCCCAGTAGAAGTTGTTTTCTTAATAGCCACTAGACACATCACCAGCTGACAAAGAGGAACAAAGAAAACATTTCTCTGCCTCGTCCATCTCCATTTCTTGCCTTCCAATATCCCAAAAGATGTAATGAGTTTAAAAAAAAAAAAAAAGTCAGGATTAGGTCTGTATTTTTGCCCTCCACGTTTCTGCCTGCACTTATTGTTTTTTTTTTTTTTAAACCATGGATGAATTGGCCCAAAGATATCTAGGTCACATGGCTGAGGCAGAATTAGAATCTGCATCTCCAGAGCCGTGGTTCTGCTACACGAGCAAGTCCTTGCATCCTTTAAAGTTATTCCAGTTTTCTCAGAAGAAGAGATCCTGCAGCCACAGCACGGGGCCAACCCCAAATATCAACACCCACATCTTTCAGATTTCTGATGCCCAGGGCTTCCCACCATTCCCCAGCTCTTTGGCCACAGAATCTGACACAGCTGAGACGATTTTTCACTTTTTTTGTTGTTTCAGCTGCTGATAAAGATTGTGTGTGTGCACATCTGCCTGTGTACGGAGATGCAATTTTGCTTTAAAGAGAAAAATTCTGAACTCTGAACCCCACCTTTTCCTATATTTTAACATATATCCTCAGAAATCCACTCATTTTCCAGAGACTTTGTATTTTAGACACGTATGCACCATCTCGAGTTTATGAGGAACAAGAAAATACATTACATGCTGTAAAAAAATTAATACATTTCAAGTGATCCCACCCTGGACTGCAATCATTTCATCCATCCCTGGGTACTGGACTCCAAATTTAATTAACCTTTGATGTAGCACGTACAGAGACCAAAAAAGCAGCAGGATTTTGGGGTACAGACTCTGTGAACTGGCAAAGAGGGGTGAGGTATCCGTGGAGAAAGCTGATATGATTTTTTCAGGATTTTAACATGGGGCTGTAGAAAAGGGCAGGAGGTTGTGGGAAGGACCAGGACAAGCTCTAAGAGCAGATTTCATGCAAGAAGAACAACCACAAGCGCCAAATCTCAGCTCCAGAACAGCCCAAATATTCCTGAAATACCAAAAACCATATTCCTTAGAAATGCTTTAAACTGAGTACCCAGAAATCTCAGTGAGGAAAAATCCAAGCCCTTGGGCAGTGCCTTTGCTGGAAACTCGTGGCTGCAGGAAGTTATTTCACACCTGCAGGAGAAACTGCTTCCCTTCCATGCCTGTCCCTCACGTGTGCACACACACACACACACACACACACCCCACGTTGTGCAGTGATGTTAACAGCAGAGAAAAATTGCTTCCTGACCTTCCCAGCGATGAATTTACACCCTGGAGCACGGGATTGCTTTCATTTTGATGTGTGTGTGCAGCACCTATTCCCACGTGGCTGCAGACAATGCAGAACCTGCTGCTCACCTGAGCAAACAGAGCTCAGGGCTGGCTTGAGCAGGAATCCCCCTCCAGGACGTGGAATTCTGGTGAGGGAGCTGCTCCTTCTGCACAGGTTTTGTCGGGAAGGTCACAGCTTTGATTTTCCCCTTGATCGTGCCAGCCTGTCTGTGTATTGGTGTCTATAGATATGTACACAGCCTATCTGTGTGCATATTTAGCAAGTTTTTGTGTTCAGCGGCAGAGATTTTGTCTCTGGCTGGAGCCAGGAGCACTCCCAGGGCTGCTGGGAGAGACCCTAAATGAGCACTTGGTGATTTCAGCTCCTGACCTTCCGCCCCCTGCAAGTGCAGGTGCATTTTTTTTCCCCAAGAAATGCAAAAATATCTCATTCCTGGACCCCTTTCCCATGGTGATTACAGAGCTGCTTTGGACTCCAAATGTCCAAAGGGGGCTACAAGGATGGGGAAGGGTCTGGAGGGGCACAGGAGAGGCAGGGGAGGGCACTGGATTGTTCAGCTGGAGAAGAGGAGGCTGAGGGGTCAGCAGCTCCTCTCTGTTCTCTGTGACAGGAACAGGACCAGGGAATGCTGGAGCTGTGTCAGGGAGGATCAGGTTGGATTTGGGGAAAGGCTGGATTTTGGGAAAGGATGGATTTTGGGAAAGGTTCTTCCCCCAGAGGGTGCCCTGGGCACTGCCCAGGCTCCCCAGGGAATGGGCACATTCCCCAATCTGCCAGAGCTCCAGGGGAGTTTGGACAGCCCTCCCAGGGATGCCCAGGGTGGGATTTTGGGGTGTCTGTGCAGGGCCGGGGGCTGGGCTGGATGATCCCAGTGGGTCCCTTCCAGCTCAGGATATTCCAGGATCCTGCATCTCCCCGAGGGGAATTGCAGGAGGCTGAACACTGTGGGTAGTTTGGGACAAGCTGAGTGACCAAACTTTCTGTCCCCAGCCAGTTTCTGATCACACAACTCCCTCCAGTGATGGACAAAGACCCCAAATCCCCAAAAGCCTCCCAAAGTAACCAAGAGCTCACCCGGAGCCCACCCAGAGCTGGTCATTCCCACCCGCGGTTGTTTGGGGTTGGTTTGAATTCCATGAAGGGAAAACTTGTGCAAGGCTCTGCTTTGTGACCAGACTAACGAGCTCGTGTGAGGGCTCCAGATGTTTCCAAACACATCCTTCACTAAACTTCAAATCCTGATATTCCTCCCCGGTCTGTGGAGATCCCAGGGACCGAGGTGCTGCAGGAGCTGTTGCAAAAGTCAGAGATGAGGCTCAGTGGAGTCTGGCAGTGACAAAGCTGGACACAAACCCACACTAAACTGAGCTAGAAAAACTTCTCAGGGAGACAAGCCAGCCTAGTTTATCTCCTGGAGATGCCCAACATATCCCCGTGCACAGGCACGGCATGTTTGATGGGCAGGCACACACACACACTCCACAGAGCACAGACTGGCAGCCGACAGTTGGCTTCTTGATTGGAAAATCCTCCTGTTTGAAAGCCTCCAACAACAAGGTACAGCTCCAGATGCATCATCACAACGTGCTCTGCACTGACAAAAGGTCTCTTGGCACTTCCCAACTTTAGGATTTCCTGCCCAGGTCCCTGGTGAACTGAGAGCCTGATGTGTGCAGTGAATTTGGATTTTTTTTTTCCTTCCTTCCCAAGTTCGACTGCAGGATAATTCCTAGAGAAAAGTTTTTGAGTGCCTGAAACATTTGCTGGATGTTTTCTTCATTTATTTAATCCAGATGTTTACATTTTAAATAATTGAGAAGCTGCTATGGTAAATAGACATCAAGGAAGGCTAATGGGAGTCGTGCTGCCATTAGGGAGAACTTGTAGGATGAGACACTGGATAAGGACTCAGTCCCCGCAGTGTCAGGATGGGTTAGGGGAGGGAAGGAGTGCAGCTTGTTGGAAAACATTAAATCAGTGCAATCCCTGACACCCAGAGAGATCCTGAGCGAGGTTTGACACAAACTGCACGGAATTCCTAAGGGAAAATAGACCCTGAGCTTTGCCATTGTAGAAGCTTCTGTTTCTTTATAGGGTTTGATTTTAAAAAACCCTTAAATTTAAAAATTTAAATTTAAAAATTTAGATTTTAAAAAATAAATTTGAAAATTTAAATTTAAAATTTAATGTCCCCATTTCTCCACTTTGTAGACCCTCTCACTAAGCTCATCAAACGGCCAGGGTGGTTTCTGAGGCTCCCAAATGAAAAGCTGCAGTTGTTGCTTGACTTAAGCCCAAGCAGGGTTGCTTTGATTGAAGGTTTCAGGGCTGACAGTGAAACTCTCAGTCCCAGGGAATGTGGGTTCTACTCAAAGCACTGGAAATTTGCTGTCCTAATTTTTGCCTCGATTCTTAAACTCTCATTTCATTTTCATTTGAAGCTCCTAAAACCAACCTTAACCTCACTGGAGTCAAGGCAGTATAAGAGGAACTAACAAAATGTTCAGGGGTGATAAATTGGTTTTTTTATAAATTCATTTTTAAAAATCACTTCTTAAATTCCTCTGCTGTACCTGAGGATGGTGACAGCTTTGTGATGGTTGAACTTTCTGCTGTTTCTTACAGGTTTTTCCCCTGATTTTCTCAAATACTCTCAGCTATGAAAAGTCACACAGAAATTGTTAAGTTATAATAATCTGGAGCAGGTAAAGACTTTTCCCTATGAAATCAGCTCCTGTCTATTCCCTCTCCACTCCACTGCACAACTGAGTTTTCCCCCAATATGCAGGAAGATTTCAATGACTCCACATGATGATGTAATCCCCTGTAAAAGCTCCTTTGGAGCTGTTAGGAAGTATCTCCTGGAATATCTGGGCAGCAGCAATTTTACAGGCATTCTGTTCCTCTGGGCCCAAAATCCAGCTTAAAAGGAGCCAGCAGGAGAGGGGAAAATGCTCCATAAAAGACCAAAAGATTTTCAAAGGTGTTTTTTTGCTACCAAGAAAATTAACTCTGCCAAGTTTCTTCATGCCTGAGTGTCCAATTGCAGCTCTGGTGAAAGCTGTGAACTCAAAGAGCTCCCAAAACCACCCCAAAACCCCAGCCTGGGTTGGGTTTGCACTGGGAGATGCCTCTAGAGGGTCTCTATAGGAATTTGTGCATCATTTTTTGTAGGACAATTCCAGCAACATTTGCCTTGTGAGACCTTACAGCCAAAAATTCAGTTCAACACAGAGATTTAGGGTTAAGTGACTTTACAGGCATAATTTTGGTAAAACGTGTTTTCTTGGGGACCCAGAGGCAAAACCTGACATCTCTTTCTAGAAGATGAGGATTTACTATAAATGAACTAAAAGATTTGCACATTTTAATGCTTGTCCCACAAGGATGTGCCACAGCCCTGAAACTCTTGGGGTTTAAATCTATTGATCACACTCATAAGAAATCATCAAACCAAGGAATGCCAAGGCACAAACTCTGATCTCTGCCAGGACACTTAAAAATTTTTAGAAAATTAATCAGTTCCTCTAATAATAGATCCCAAATCCCTCCCTTCTCCAGTCCTCTTTTTCCTCTCTACCTTCCACCAAAAAAAAAAAAAAAAAAATATTGAACAGTTTCAGTCTAAATTCTGGTTTTGTAATCATTCAGTGAATGCCAACATAATTTTTTGTTGCTTAATTAGACTACTGATTTGGAGGACAGCTTAGGAAAAACATTCACTACAATTCTTGAAATGAGGCATTAGAAACCATTTAATCTGTCCTACATAATTACTTTGTACTTATCCATTAGCAAGTAAAATATTAGGGGGAAAAGTGTCTTTTACACACAACAGAGCATTTCTTTCTAATAAAATAAAAGCCTGCTCATTTTCTTCCCATGTTGAGTAAGCTCACAGTCCTGAGCACCTGAGCAAAAAATAATAGGGCAGTTATTATTCTTGGCACTGTTTGTGTGGAGCTCAGAAAAGGACAAAACTCTGGGAAAAGGTGGAATTTTTTTCCTGCATGGTTTTTCCTCTCCCATTCCCTGCCATGGTTTGGTTTGGCTCCCTGTGCCTGCCTGGGACTTGTGAACGTCTTTCCCTCTCGGTGACAGGAATTATTTTTACTGTCCAAGGCCTTTAAAAAGGGATCCCAGCAGTTATAAAAAGAGCAGGAGACAGAGCAGTTCCTTTCCTGAGCCCCCAAGGATCCAGCAATGAGGGGAAATCAGCTCCAAAGCCTTGCTTGGATCCAGCAGAAATTTTATTTCACCAGTGACTGCTCCCACCCCGGAGTGTCTGAAGTGGGAGGTGAAGCTGACAATAAGAAATTATTCAAAACTGGTTTATTCTCCTGGTGAATAACCCCTCCTGCTTTCTCACAACCAATCCTCCCACCATGAGCATTTCCTTCTTTTTCTGGGTGGGAGGGTGATTTTCATTTTCCTGTAGCATCCTGTGGGGAACTCCCTGCTCAGAATAAACTTGGAGGTAAATGTTTCAAACTCTGCTGTCACAGCCTTGGTGTGAATGCACCCATTTATTCACCATCCCAGTGGTGTTGGTTTTGTTTTTGTTGCAGCTGTTTACAAGAACAAATCCTGTTCTGACCAACACAACCACCCCAACTCCATTTCTTATTTCTGAGCAGGGATTCTATGAAGATTAAGACTTAATATTCTGCTGAAGCCAGAGCTGTACCTGCAAACTCCAAGACCTGCACACATAGGAGCACCCCAAACTTTGCTCTGCATCACATTATCCTTTTTAATCACAGTAAAATCCCAGGCCTGACCACAGAACAGCAGCAGACAGAAGAAAATAGAATGGCATTTATGATTCAGAGACCTTCTAACAGGAATTTTTGGACAATTTTCTGACAAAGCCTTACCCAGACTGGGATGGTCCAGCAGCCCTCAGGACTTCCTTGGGGACAGCAAAGTTTGTGCTGTTATTGCCCTTCCACGGGCATTTTATGGTCAAATAGTCACTGCCCACTGCTGGCCACCAAACCTTGCCCTCTTTGGCCAAGCTGAACTTCTGAACAGACAGAAAATGATCCCACAGTGGGGGAGGAACGAGATAAAACTTGGGCTTTAAAACTCGTTCCGCTTTTAAAGAGGAACTTTAAAAGTGACAGGTAACAAATATTGTGCTCACTGCAGACCAAGAACTGACACCTCAGGGCAGAAATGCACCAGCCTGCAGAATAACCCTGGTTAAAACACACCAATAAATGCTTGGGAGGGCATTTTGGGGGTTTTTAGGGTAAAGCTGTGAGTGGGCCACTGGAGATGGTTCCTACAAGCCCTGGACCACGCTCTGCTCACCAGGAGTGCCATGAGCTCGGAGCTCCCCTTTAATTTACACCTCAGGCTCAAGAGCTGGGGGGCTCGGGCTTCCAGAGAGCTTAGCATCTTTAAAATCTCCCAAAAATAAACTACTGCAGCCCAGGGCACCCCCAGCACTGCCCCTTCCCTCCGAGCTAAGCACAGCCTGGCCTGGGTCTGCAGAGTGCCCAGAGATTCTGTCTCGAGTGGCCACTTTGGGACATCTTCAGATGAGCCCATTTTTTACCAAGGACTGCTCACCTGGTCTCTTCATTGTCTTAAATTTAAAATCGAATATTTCCAGATGTTTTAACCCAATATTTTCGTGGCTGCCACCAAAAGAGTTTTGTTTTCTTACTCAAACACTGAATTTTGGTGAGAGTGCATATGCAGAGAGGCTCCAAGGGGCAAGAGGCATAAATCATTCCAAACTGCTGCTGTAATAAATGTGGACAAATGAATAAAATTTGTCACCAGCCTAACATCACCATCAATGTTTTGTTTAGCCACATTTCTTCCAATTCGAAAACAGTTCAATACCCCTTTTACCTTCAAGTAGCAGCACTTAATAAACAGTGATGGATGCTTTTTATTCCCTTCCACCCCCCACCCTCCCCCTTCCTCCCATTCCAGGCTTTCCTGTGTCTTTTACAAGGGGATTGTTTAGCTTGGGGGAGATGTAGATCCTCCATCCTTCTTGCATTGACATGCATCCCTCAAGGAATGACGACCATATTTAATTCATAACCCCCGTTGGCTACACAAACATACAACTTCCCATCAATTAGGCAACACAGAGATGCTGTTAAAAATCAATGAGCTTATTATTAAATATATTTTCTTTTCATGTAACAATAATAGTTATTGCCTCTCCATTGTTAGGGCAGTGATATCAGCTGGTTTAGCAGCTCTAAAAAAAAAAAAAAAAAAAAAAAAGGGGGTTGATTGCTTTTGGATCAGCTGGGGTGATATCAGAGAGTGTCAGGATATTGTGTGACAGACACCAGTGGATAAAGGTGCTAAAAAGTGACCAAATAGATGTGTTTTTTTTGAATAAAATCATCTGGTGTGAGTGGAACACAGCAGAGACTGAATATTTACCTGATTTTCACAGCTGTACACAGATCTGTGTCAGCACCAGGCACTGAGCATCCATCACACCCCATCAAAGCATGGCCAGGCTGGTATTTGTGTTCTCACTGTGGTGCATTTATCAGGAATTATTGGGATATTTTGACACATGCCACTACTGAAGGAGCTCCCTGCCTACAACAGAGATGTAAAATCCGTGCCAGCTCATGCAAAGGTTCAAAAAAAATTACACACACACACACTCCACACACACACACACAAATAGAAAAAAAAAAAATTAAAACCACAGTGCACAGATTTTGGCAAGTGCATCAGATGCTGTCTGGCCACAGCTGATCTGAAGCGAGTCCCCTGTAATTACGGGAGAAGGTGGAACAGGTTTCCTGCTAATTGGAAAATTCTGCAAATGGCACCACTGAAGTAAATTGACAGTCGTTAGAATATTAGCAAAATGAGGGAACTGATTAGGAAAAAGCTCAGATGTGGATTTCTGGTTTGGAGGGGGGTTTTTTTGGTTTTGAATAGTGCCTGATTCTACCAGCAAATTGATAATAAAAGCTGAACTTAATGATAACAGCTGTTATTTGACCTGGATGCAAATAGATTTGTGCAAATATGCATTCATACACATATAGGTACTGTACACACATTTATTAAGTGTATAAACACAACATTCCTGTCACTTTTCTCACATTAAGGCAAATACACAGAATGTTTGCTAACTCTTTTTTTTAGAAAAAAAACCCAAACTATTTTCCCCAAATATTTACACCTAGTAGGGGAGAAAAGCTGCATTTCAGGACTCCAGCAAGAGGCAAGTTCTAACGAAACCATCATCACTTCATGCCCCAAACAAACCTTACAGGGGAATTGTTTGCATCCTTAAATCTTTCAGTGGTTTGTTCTTAGGGGAAACCGAATTTTCCATTGTGAGTGTGGTCTTGATTGACTGCTGGGGAGAATTCCAGTAGCAACTTCTCTTTGTGTTTGAGTTGGAGCTGCACAGGAAGCACAAATTGGGATTTGGCCATCCATCAATGCCCCTGGTGTTTGGATTCCTGATTTTCCACCACCAGGAGCAAGGGGGAAGCAGAAGTGAGGGGGGAAAATGAGACATTCTAATTAAAGACACTCCTAGAAATGCCATCAAACCCAACCTCTGTAACTCCATCAGGAGTCTCCAGGTTCTTTCCCTACAATCCTGGTTTTGGTCTCAAAATAATCTCCAGGAGCTGATCCTGCTCTGATTTTTTGGGAGCTCTGCCTCTCTTTGCTAAGGACTTTGGCACTGGATGATCCCCCTGGTCACTGAGACCCCTCATTTCCAGAATCCCAGACTGGATTCAGTGGGAAGGACCTTGAAGATCATCTTTTCCAACCCACATTTCCCATCAACTCCACAAAAAGATTCTCAATCGGCCCTGGCTTTGATGGAAGGAGGATGTTTCTGGATTTTTTTCCATTTTTAACAAACTCAGACAGTTACTTCCCTTCTTGGAAAGAATTCCAAAAGGCACTAATATAATTTAGCCAGAGATTCCTAGATGAAATTCCTATAAAATCCTTCCAAGTTTAATTTTAAAGTTAGATGCTATCAGTAGGTTTGCAGCATTTTTTAAAACAATCCAATGGAATAAAAACACAACAGCCTGTGAAATCCTATAGACAATCCAATAAAAGTCACATTGTCATTTCATTAAGACTTTTCCTCATAACAACCACCTCAGAAATTTTTATTAATCCAAACCAGTGCAGACTAGGCATTTCTACTACGAGTTTGAGATTACTTTATTCATCCCAGTGATGCCATAAACTTAATAAAAACTCCAGCCTGGAAGACTCTATCCCAGGAAGAACCAAAATAACTGCAGAGTATTCTCCTTGCCTAACACAGTGTAACCTTGAATTGATTTTTAAGTATAACATTTTCAGACTTCAGAGATTTCTCTTTAATGTAGCCCTTCTTCCTGTTCCTTCAACATTTATAACATTTTATTTCCTTCAGTGTAATTTTTAGTGTGGGTTTGGTGTCTCTTATTGCACTTCACTCTTTGGGGGTTTGTTCTTCTACCTGTGTGTCATCCAATAACAGAATTTTTTTATACCTAAAACACAACTTAAAACGATAAAATATGCCAGAATTGAACAAAGAATGAGAATTTATAGGCCAGATCCAGAGTTAATTTAAATAACCATGTGTTTGGGCTTGGGGAACCTCCAGCCTGAGACACGATGGTTTATAGAGCAATTCCAGCAGAATAATATCAGTTTATATCCTGTTAAAATTCTACAGGACTTTTGTAGCTTTTTTTCTTTTTTTCCCCAGTACATTTTTTTTGCTTGATCTGATGCAGAGAACCTCCTGTTTGCATTTCAAGCATCCCCGTTTATTTTCACATATTTATTTAAACAAATCAGGCAGTCCAAACACTGCCAGCTCTGCTCTCCTCGTGGCACTCCCTGGATGAGAACACCCAGAAATTCCAAATTCCCACCCTGTAAGCGCTGCTCTGGCCACCTCAGCACCTGAGATCCTGCCCCAGAGCCAATTCCAGATTCCAAAATCTCTGGGCTCATCCTCATGGGTTTTGGATCAGCTCTTTGGGTGCCAAAATCCACTGGAATATTTTCCAGCAGAGCAGATCTGCTGCTGCCCGTGGGGAAGGCCAAGGCACAATGGAAGCACACAGGATTCCCTTTTAAAATTACCGGGTGAAAGGAGAGGAATAAAGAGGTTTTATGGCTCAGTACATGATTTTTCCTTCCTATTACTGTGGATGTTGAACGTTCTATCCCAGTTTCCAGCCCCTCAGAAGGAATTCTCAGTAGAGAGACACAAAATCTTCAAGCCATTTGTTGTCAGTCCTAGGAGAAGCTGGGCCTTGACAGCTTTTAGAGGAGGAACCAGACTCCTCTCCACACAAACCAGGTTCTTCTCTCCCACCTTTGCAAATTTTTTTTATTATTATTTTTTTTTTTTGCTTTGTTTTCCATTTTTGGTGTTTCTCCTTTCCTAGTTTTCATTCATCCTGACAATGAAACAAAAGAAGGGAGGAGGGGGAGAATGGAAGAGGAGGAGGAGAAATCCTACCCAAATAAATAAATAAATAAATAAAGTCAACCCAGACATTTTGTGCCAAATTCAGTTAAAGGTGGATGGGGAAGAGTGAGAAGGAAAAAAAAAAAAAAAATCAAGTCACTCTCAATCAAGTGTCACACCTTTAAATAGTGGTTAAATCTTTGCATTATGCAGCTCATCCCTTTTACAACACGGGGTTCCCGTGGAGAATTCCCTGTTTACACTGGGAATTCCTCCAGGAGAGCATCAATAAAGCCGAACAGATGTCGGGGTGGGATGCCAGCGGCGGTGGCTGTTGTCAGGGGTGGCGGGGGGGACAATGAGCGGCGGCAGCTGCGGCACAAAGCCCCGGTGCGGGTGGGGCCGTGCCCGGCTTTGTGCGAGCCCCTGGCCCAGCGCTGCCACCTGGCCCCGGCTCGCCCCGCGGCTCTGCCGTGCCCGCTGCCGGACCGAGCCCGCCGGGCACGCAGGGCGACAACGTGCAGGGCAGGGGGGGACAGGAAATCAAACATCAGAAAAGGGATAGGACATCCTAAAAGAAATCAAACGTCATAAAAGAAATCAAACGCCATAAAAGAAATCAAACGTCATAAAAGAAATCAAACGTCATAAAAGAAATCAAACGCCATAAAAGAAATCAAACGTAATAAAAGAGAGCCACTCCCCAAGCTCATAGGTGCTCCCTGAGATGCAATTTGGTGATGGACTTTGTGCTCAGTTTGGTGATGGACCTTGTGTCCAATATTGGTGATGGACTTTGTGTTCAGTTTGGTGATGCATTTTGTGTTCAGTTTGGTGATACATTTTGTGTTTAATTTGGTGATGGACTTTGTGTTCAGTTTGGTGATGGACTTTGTGTCCAATTCAGGGATGCATTTTGTGCCCAATTCGGGGATGCACTTTGTGTCCAGTTTGGTGATACACTTTGTGTTTAATTTGGTGATACACTTTGTGTTCAGTTTGGTGATGTACTTTGTGTCCAATTCGGTGATAAAATTTGTGTTCAGTTTGGTGATGCATTTTGTGTTTAATTTGGTGATACATTTTGTGTTTAATTTGGTGATACACTTTGTGTTTAATTTGGTGATACATTTTGTGTTTAATTTGGTGATACACTTTGTGTTTAATTTGGTGATGCACTTTGTGTTTAATTCAGTGATGCATTTTGTGCCCAATATTGGTGATACACTTTGTGTTTAATTTGGTGATGCATTTTGTGCCCAATTCAGCGATGCATTTTGTGTCCAATTCGGTGATTTGCATTTTGTGTCCTCCCTGAGATACAAATCAGTGATGCACTTTGTGTCCAATTTGGTGACACATTTTGTGTCCAATTCCGTGACATAATTTGTGCCCAATTCGGGGATGCACTTTGTGTCCAGTTTGGTGACACACTTTGTGTTTAATTTGGTGATACACTTTGTGTCCAGTTTGGTGACACACTTTGTGTTTAATTTGGTGATACACTTTGTGTCCAATTCGGTGATGTACTTTGTGTCCAATATTGGTGATACATTTTGTGTCCAGTTTGGTGATGCACTTTGTGTTTAATTTGGTGATACATTTTGTGTTTAATTTGGTGATGCACTTTGTATCCATTCAGTGACACATTTTGTGCCCAATTCAGTGATGCACTTTGTGTCCAGTGCATTCGGTGATGGACTTTGTGATCAATTTGATGATTAAATTTGTGTCCAACTCTGTGATGCATTTTGTGTCCTCCCTGAGACACAATTTGGTGATGCACTTTGCATTCAATTCGGTGATGCATTTTGTGCCCAATTCAGGGATGCATTTTGTGCCCAATTTGGTGATACAATTTGTGTCCAATTCGGTGACATAATTTGTGTCCAATTCTGTGATAAAATTTGTGTCCAGTTCTGTGATAAAATTTGTGTTCAAGTCTGTGATATAATTTGTGTCCAATTCTGTGATAAAATTTGTGTTCAATTCAGTGATGTAATTTGTGTTCAGTTTGGTGATACTCTTTGTGTTTAATTTGGTGATGTAATTTGTGTCCAATTTGGGTGATGCACTTCGTGGCCAAAATGATGGAGGTGCCCTGCTTGTAATGAAAATTAGGTTGGTGAAAGCAAATTCACAGGGAAAACGCCCCAGAATGTGAAATACTACTTGAGGGTAAGTCCACACAGCTGGAAATTTGATTCAAATGCCAGAATCAAAATTTGGGTTGTAATGAATGTACAAAAAACAAAAATGAAAGTTGCCACTCTCTTAAAAAAACCCAAACAATAATCATACTAAGTGTCAGGGATAAATGGAAATATTTTCATGCTGAGCTCTATTTTGACTGCAAATTTCATCACAACATTGACTAAAAGTTTGCAATCAAACTCTCATTAATAAGCTCATGGAGGATTTGCACCTCAGTGTGACTTTGTATTCAGATCTCCTGATGGCTTAAATAACAAAAAAAAAAAAAAAAAAAAAAACCAAACAAAAAAAAAACCAAACAAAAAAAAAGAGAGAGATAGAGAGAGAACTAAATAATAATGTAAAAAAAAAAAAAAACTTAAAAAAAAAAGTAAAATAAAAATGTAGATTATAAAACTAAGAAAGGAGGAGATGGTTGTGGGGGTAGACAAGCAGGTTGTTGCACACTGAGGGCAAGGCTCATTATTTGGGTTTATCTAAAGATCCACAATGGAATTTTGACAGTCTTTATCTTCACTCTTGAGAAATAATAATGAGAAAATAAGGATAATTTGGATAACTATTCTCTCTTTTACAAAAAAAAACTTATCACAGTATCCTTCCCCTCAATTAAAATTTAAAAGACATTTTAAGATAATCTTCACCCAAAACCTAAAGCTGCCCAAAAGAATGCTCAGTTCCCTGTGACAGGGAAGGATTTTAGCAAAAACCACCTCGAGTTTTTGGGAAGGATCCTGACCCCCAACCAAAGGGATTTAGGGACATTCTCTGCAAGGAGCAGAGTCAAAGCTTTGAACCTTCCCCCCTCCAAAATTTCTCCATTCTTTGCAGGAGTTCAAAAAAGGAACCCACATATGCAGAGTTCAGGATTCCTCTCTGATTAAATGCTTGGGAAATAAAAGAAATCTCACTTTTAAAAATCTTTATATGCTTCAGAAATGCAGAGTTTGGGTGGGGTTTTTTTTTCTCCCCCTTTTGACAATTAGAAATTATTTTTGGCTACTATGTAGCTAGCAAAGGTTAATTGGGTTTGCTGCTGTAAAATACAGAATTCTGATCACTTGATTAATGAGGTGTCAGAAGCCACAAGTAACCAACGCTTTTTTGAAGGGAAAACATTGAAATAAAATGTAGTTTTAAAGATTTTATGTTTCTCCCACTTTTCTTCCCACCCTACAACAGGCAGCTGTTTCAAAGGCAGATGAGTTTTCAGTCAAAAAAAATAGAATATAATAAAAAAAATCAATACTCCAGTTAAGGTTAGAGTAGCCACAAATTTTGGGGAGGTTAACCCCTTTAATCATGACAATGAAATGGGATTTTGGGGCCATGTGAAGTGATGGAGCCTTACAGGAGATTCCTAAATTCCCTCCCTGCTTCCTTCCCTCCTATTCCCACCATCAACAACAGCACAGAACACACAAATTTGGGTGAATCCTCAGCTTAAAAAAAAAAAAATCCTTTGGAAAATTTCAATAGACTCCACGCAATTTAAGGAACACAAGTTTCCTGTGTATTTGTCTTATGCCTACAATGAAAAAAAAAAAATTATAAATAACTAAGCCAACCCATGGTAAATGGTATTCTGCTGCCATTTGACTCCACTCAGGAGCAAAGCAATCCCTCTCTGTTTGTGGTGTAGATGCACTTTGTCACAATAAACCACTGTACACTGTGTTTATATATGTCCTTCAGGCATGTCACAACAGTTTGGCATTCGGGGCTGCTCTACCACTGTGTACATTAAATAGTCATGTAGTTACATTAAACAGTGGGGAGTTCACACTTCACAACCACTCAGTGCTTTAAAACAGATGTGGGCTGTCTGCTGTCAGCCTCGGAGAGGGAGACTCTGCAGGATCTTGGTGGGAATTTAACCTCCAGATGATTGAGGGCTCCCTCCATTCCCTTCCCACCCCTTTTTTTCCTCCCTCCACTCACACCCAGAACCCTGGCTCCAGAGGAGGAGGATGGGAAGTCAATAAACAAATAAATAAACAAACAAATAAATAAAAATTAAATCACCAAACCCCCGCGCAAATAAATAACCAAATAAATCATAAACAAATGAAAACCAAATAAACAACTAGATAGATAGATAAATAGATAGATAGATAGATAGATAGATAGATAGATACATAAATATAGATAGATAGATAGATAGATAGATAGATAAATAGATAGATGATAGATAGATAGATAGATAGATAGATAGATAGATAGATAAATAGATAGATAGATAGATAGATAGATAAATAGATAGATAGATGATAGATAGATAAATAGATAGATGATAGATAGATAGATAGATAGATAGATAAATAGATAGATAGATGATAGATAGATAGATAGATAGATAGATAGATAGATAGATAGATAGATAGATAGATAGATAGATAGATAGATAGATAGATAGATAGATAGATAGATAGATAGATAGATAGATAGATAGATAGATAGATAGATAGATAGATAAATAGATAGATAAATAAATGAATAAACAACCAGGCCCTACAAGTTTGGGAGCAGCGAGAGCAGAGCTGGGAAGGGAAGGGAGGGGAGGGGGCCAGGGGGGCCATTCAGAATTCGGAGGATTCTGTGGCTCAGAATATTTTGAAGTGGGGTGGGCTGGAGGGAGAGTACCCAGGGATTTACTGACAGGAGAATTTTTGACAGTTGATGGACAGATGAATTCCGTCATGGAAGCGTTAGTCGAAAGCGGCAAGGCCAGATGGAAACTCACAGCTTGTCTTTAATATTAATTTTCTCCCCCCCTCCCCTCCTTTTTTTTCTCTTTTGCAGGAGATCAGAATTCCCTAATTCCCTAAAATGTTTCAATGCATCTTGAGGTATTATTTTTCCAATGCCTTTACCTACCTACTCTTAATAAGAAGTGCTCCTTTGTGTTAATGTTATTTTTTTTTCTTGCTTTCCTCTCTGCTTACTCCCCTGCCCTGACAAGAGTCAAAAGAAATTAAGGAAAAAGAAAAAAAAAATAAATAAATCAGTTTAGCTACATGGCTGCCTGGCTTAAAATACACTGAGATGTCTCATATCTTAACCTTGTACAGAATTTTACAGATCCGGATGTATTGGGTGAGATTTAGCTAAAAAGAACCAAATAAATACCTGAAAGAAATGAAAACTAGGAAGGAAACTCTAATGACATCATCTGGTTTTTAATAGAGGAAAAAGTCACAGGAGTGGGAGTGCAACTGTGTCACTGTCCAGAGATGATTTTTCAACAGTTGCACAGAAAGAAGTCTCTTGTTTAAAAAAAAAAACAAAACCCCAGATACGACAGAGAATCAAATATCAGCCAACAAAAAAAGTCACACATTTCTAGATTTTTCTTCCATATTTGTTCACAGGCTCGACTGTCAGAAACATCTCTTTTAGAATCAAAATCAACTCCCACCATCCCACAGTGGCCCTTCAAAAAAAAAATAAAAAAAAAAAAAGGAATATTTTAACAGCTTCATTTCCCTAATATATACTTGTGAAACTGATGTAAATAGACAATGATGGCTGTACTGAAAAAAAATTTATGCCACCATCCTCTTTTTCAGAAGTCCTATATTCAGTTGGGAATAAACCATATGGTTCTATCATAATTTAGCATGTAGGATCCTATGGATATTTACTCAGTAGAATTCCAAGAGGGAAGAAATAAATATTTTTTCCAACTACTACTCTGGTGAATTAAATCGCATTGATGCAAAATTTAGAGATAATTTCACAGAAGTGTCAAAATACTTGGAGAAAGGAGCTTTTCCTTCAAACAACTCACAGAACTCATATTTAACATTCCTAACAAAAGGAAGCTCATCCCAGCTCGGAGCTCTCAGCCAGTTCAGGGGGAGTCTCTGTAAGTGTTGCTCCAATCCTGCTGCACATTAACAGGCTCCAAGATTAGTATTTCACATTGAAATTAGAACATATGCACATCCTGCATATTTGTTTTCTTCTCAATCTTGGTTATGTGCAAATATTTGCCAAGCAGGATGATTGACATGCAGCACGATGCCCTTTTGTAATTGCAGTAATTAAACATTTGGCCAAACTGCTGAAATCAGGGGGATGTGCTGGAGCTGCACTTTGGGGGAAGAACCAAATCCCAGCTCCCTGCTGCAGGGATCTGCTTGGGGCACTAATGGTTTGCACAGAGCTTCAGCCTCGGAGCTTCCCTGCAGCAGGAATTGCAATTTGCACACTGCAATCCAAAATTTGGGAAACGTGCAAGGATCACGCAGAGACGAGGCACAGAGCAATTATTCCAATGGTAATGGAAGCCCCATGCCCGGTCGAAGCGTTGATTTTTTAACATCCCAGCTACAAATATTTCATCAGCTCTGAGATCTCCACATTTCTGCTGGACCCAGGCCCCTCCTCAGAAGGACATTTGTGATTCCTTCACTCCAGCACAGTTCTGCCCTCCCTGCCAGCACACGGGGAAATTCGAGCGCTGCAAACCTCCACCAGCTCAGGCTGTGAACTGAAGGGAACAAAACAAGCTCCGAAAGAAAAACACGAGGATCTCAACTGGACCCAGCCCAAGGAGCAGCTCAGACTGCAATCTCACATCCCAACGCTCATGCCTGTGAATCTGGAAATGAATCCAAACCTTGTGGCTCAGACACATCCTTATTCACAGCTGCAGTTTTCACATAGTTTCGACACAAAAACAGCCCTATTAGCCACCCCCGCGGGTCAGGAAGTCCTCTCAACCTTATTTGCAAATCTGGTCCTATTTTTGAGTGTGGAAATGCACCATTTCCTTCTCCAGTCATCACCCTGTCAGTCTCCCATCTTAGACAAAATATAGGTTTTAAAGAATTTTAGATGGACCTTAAAGCAGAGGTTGGGGATTTTGACCTCTTTCCATTGTTAATGAAATAAAACTGCCCAGAACCTAAATTAGAGTTGAGAACCACTGTGTCTCATTTATCCTATGGGCAACAATCTCACAGATAGATTTAAATCAAGAAAGTTGGATGTCCCCAGAAACTTGGGACCCACCAAACCAGTGAATGATTCAGGCTTGACTGGGAATCCCATCACACACAGCCAGCCCAGACTGACACCTGCCCAAACTCAACCAGGTCATTTAAAGCACATTGCAAAGATCTGGAGTTTCAAAAAACTGACATCAATTTAATCACAGAGTTGCACGTAACAGAGCAAGGTCTGAGCTGTGGAAACATTTCTGATTCCAGTGGATGACAAAACCTTTCAGTCACTGATATGATCCCATCCAGCATTCAGATAAATTACCAGGCTGATTCTTGACAAACTGCTCGGCAGCAAAGGGGATTTTTATTGCAAAGTGGGTGACTGGGGAGAGGTGTCTGACTCATTTCTGGTGTGGGATACAGTCTGTGGAAAGGGAATGACTCAGGAATTCACTGGAGCAGGGTTTTCAGAGAGGGAACATAACCCAGCCTCATCACAGTGGGCACAGAGGGGCACAAGAGAGCCGTGGGCACTGAGGAAGGATTCCCAGGATGGCAGCACCAACCATGTCCAAAAACAGCCCCATCCCACACCAGCTCCCTGCCAGCATGAATCAGAAGGTGGATTTTTCCAAGCCTATTCTATCTGCAAAGATTATTCCCCTTTCTTTTTTATTTTCTTTTCTTTTCCAATAAATTGCTGCTTCTCTTCCCTCTCCTTCCCCTGCCCTGCTCTCCTGTGCTCCAGGCAGGGTGTGGACACAGCACACAGGGGTGGAATCACGGAATCATCAAATATCCTGAGTTGGAAGGATCCTCAAAGCCCTGCACAGGACACCCCCAACAATCCCACCACATTCCCTGTGGATGGGAAGAGATGGAAAGAGATGGAAAAGCTTTCCTGCCTACCCAGCACGAACTTTGGCACGGGTGGGGTGAATTTTTGGTGGAGCTGGGAAGGGTTTGGTGCTCTCCTGAGGAATTATTGCTGCCCTCAGCTCTTGCCTGCCTGATCGCTGTCCCCACCCCGGGGCTGGCTGAGCTTCAATGGGCCCGTGCCTGTCCTGGAAACACTCGTGGGGTGGCATTGCCAAATGCTGTCATCTATAGGTTGTTATTATTATTAGTGTGTTGTATGTTCTTAGCAGCAGAAATGTGTCTGCAGGTGAAGTTTTTCAAAGAATTTGATAAATGACCACTGAACATTGACCCTCTGAGCTTTTCCTGTTTCTCACCTTCTTGTGTCTTGCTTTGTGGAGCTTTTTCCTTGCCTTTTTTTTCAATGACCATCTCATCAACTCAGATTTGAGGGGGTTTAAGCACTAATTTTACATCTTCTGCCATCTCTGCCTTGTGTTCACACAGAGTTTTGTCATTCATAATCCTACAGGATTTCTCCTGTGTCACTTTCACCTGGTCCAAATTTTAATCCAGGACTGGGCTCAAACCCTGTCACAGAATCCTGAAGTGCCCAAGGCCAGGTTGGGGCACCCTGGGGTGGTGGGAGCTGTCCCTGCCCATGGCAGGGGTGGGATTTTGGTTTCCTTCCATAATTCCCTGAGGACACATTCCCTTCCCAGCCTGTCCAGTGAAAAGTTTCAGCCTTGGAGCAGAGCACTTTTCCACTCTGCCCTCCCTGTCCAGGCTCCCATGTGGTGCCAGCGCTGCCCAGATGTGTATCCCACCCCTGCACATCTGTTCAGCATTTCCAGGGGTTTGCACTGCAAGTTTTACAGCTGTTTAGGCATGTAAGTAGCATCTACACTTAAAAGATTCCATGAAAGGAAGGGTGGGGGGAGAGGGGATGAGATACGAAGCAGAAATGGAGAAAGAGAATAAAGAAGGTGGCCAGATGCTGCTTGAAAAACTGGGATAACACTCCTTTAAATTTTGTGTCCTTTAAAAACACATTTCATTTTGCAGGTTTATTTTTTTTTTCAGCAATTCCCTGAAACATAAAGAAAATGTTGTGCAACCACTACTCATAGTTAAGAGCAAAACAACAGCTGTGAAAAAGCTACAAATTCCTTCTAGAGCTCAAAAGACAATAAAGACTTTCTGGAGTGGAGACATTTTATACTTGAGCTAAATATCAAATGATGCTTAGATGCCAAAATGTCATTTATTTTCTGTTTAATGAAAAATAAAATCCAGAGTCAGATGGCCAAGTTCCTAAACTGCAAGAATTAAAATAGCAAACTGCCTACAATGAGTTTATTATTAGATAAAGTTAATATCTTCTAAGTAATATGGAAGTTTTTATTTATTATTGTTGGTTTGGATTGCTTAAGGTCTTCCTTTCTGTAAAACCAGGCTCATTAATTGCCATGATCATGGGATCTAAGCTCTCATGAAAACTCAGATAACAATATATTGGGATATTTTGTAGAAACTGATGTCACAAGGCATAAAGGTCTAGGACAGAGCTCAGACAACCCAATTTTCCATATTTTGGCCTCACTTTCCTGATCCAAGCCTTTGAGGCTGACAGCACCTGCCACGGTTTTCACTGGGACAATCCAGCCACAGATTTTCAATGATCACTCCAAAAAAATCCAGGAGGGTTGGGCTGGTTTTACTGAGCACCAGTGAGGTGCCAGGGGGTTTAACCAGAAAATTATCCAGTGGTTACATAAAAACAGAGATGACCAGGAAAGAAAGGGACTGGCACATCAAATCCTACCTTGTTCCATTTTTACTAACACTGGTTAACTCTTTAACCTCAGCCTTGGCCTCTGACCTGAGGCACCATTTCAGAAGAAAGTCAGCAAGTAAATACGTCAGGAAGCCTTGAAGAATTTGCCTTTAGCCCTGCAATGGGAGCTGTAATGTCTCTTCACAGCTTTCCTTTTATTAATCAATATAACTTCGATGCATTGCATCTTCCCTGGTGGAAGGGTTAGAGGGAGGGAACGGATTTAAATCCATATAAGTAATTCTTTTATTAAATCCTCGTTTTTCCATTAAATTTCCTGTCATCTTTGTCAAAGCAGTTGTTTAACCTCTCCCTGTTTTTCTCCTTTCAATCTCTCCACGTCTTGCTCTTTACTCAACTTCTCTTTATCTTTTTTCCCCTCACCTGTGCTGAGCCACAATAATACACAAAGTCCCCTCTGTGACCTTGACACTGAATTTAAAAGTCAAATAACCGGTAGGGGGTTACCCACCTTTACACGTGGAAAGGCCTAAAACATCAGTAACTGGTTTTTTGTGACTGCCTTAGGTAGGGAAACAATTTTCCTGGACAGGCCCTTTAAAAAGTCAACAGGGCCTGGGACAGATTGAATTACAAGATGAGGGTCTAACACCACGAATCCATGAGCCACAGAATGATTTGGTCCAAATTACTCAAAGGCTGCCATTCATTTTGGCTGCTGTTTGCAGGGAGTTCTGGCACCATGCATCCTTGTCGTTTATTAACTGTGCAAAAATTCCAACAAAATTCCAACTTTGCTGCTTGGCAAATGGCACACAGGACAGGGGTCAGCTGAGAACCAGGCTCTTCAGAAACCCACCACGACATTTGTAACAGATTTTCTAGTTGCACAGATTTAAACTTGTGTGTTCGAGGCACAAGGCATCAATTAAAAGTAATTACATTTGTAGGATCTCCAGGCTGAGCTCCATGTGAAGAGGACACTGGGCTGGTTATTCCCTGAGCTCCAGCTCTGTGAGAACGGCATTGAAGGAATTGCTGAAGCCCAGCCTGAGTTTAGAAAGCCCAGATCCCACCCCGAGCTCTGCTCCAGGCTATGGGATTATCTGGCAAGTTGCTAAGACCATATTTCTGATTTTATGGGCTCGGATCAATAGGAGGCAAAGGGCTGAGCTCTGCCTTTACTGGGTGCTCAGCAGGAGGGACAGGACTTCCCCTCGTCACCAAAGCTGTGAGGAGCCACATCCCCACACAAGAAACCAGAAGCAACTGCAGTGAGGGCCATAAAAGGACTTTGGGGAAAGGACACAACAGCATCACTCATCAGCTGAAGTGCAGGAAGGGAAAGAAAACTGTCATTAGGCTGCCCCACTGCAGGGGGAAATGGGCTCAAATTCGCAGCAGTTTAAGCAAATCAGCCTACTTTGTAATTAGCAGGAACATACCCGCTGTCAGTTGTCACAATGTGGGCTTATTTAAATAATACATGATAAATTTTGATTGTGCTGCCACATGCCTGGAGTTAGGCATGTAAATACTCCACTGCAGAGAGGTAGGAAGGAACAGAAACAATTGAGAAAATGATAACACCAATAAAAACCTGCAGAGAAGACTTTACATCCCAGGCTCTTTATGAGAGGTCCAGAACATAAACCCTGCGGTCCCAGCAATGACATCAGCTCCTCTTCTAGAGGAGATCCTGTCAGATGATAAATGAGCAGATTCCCAATCCCACCTCACACCTCGATGTGGAACAGCACAACCCAAAGGAATGTGGGGCCAAAACACACCGGGGGCAAGGACAAGTTAAATGTAAAAATCTGCTCTCTGTAGAATGCAATGATCGAGCTGAGCCCAGACCTGTCATTCTCTACGGACCCACAGAGAAAAATTGCTCCAAAAAAACATTAAACATGAATGCTCCTACTTTCAGCGTTATTTCCCCTCCATTTTTCTTTTTTTTTTTTTTTCTTTTCTTTATTCCTCTCTCCCCATCAGCCCCCCTCTCCCTGTTTCTACATCTGTACTTTATTCAATGAACACATCTGCATTCTTTCTTTCTGTTTTTGGCCAGAAACTCTATCCAACCTTTATCACTGACACCTCTCTGCAGTTTCAAATTCCAACCTTGTGCCAAATCCCCATTTCCTGCTGCTTAATTTCCATTCATTTACTCTTGTTTTTGCTTCTTCTGCCATTCCCAGCATGGACCAGCTCCAACCCAGCTTCTTCTAATTTTTTAAGGAAGGCTCCCTATTGAGTGCTATTGGAACTTGATCCTCTGCTCCAAGCCAATGGCTGGCTATTGTTTATACTACCTAACAACAGTTGCCAATATTACTGCTTTTTTCCTTTTCTTTACTTCACTCTCTAAGTGTATATCCTAAGACCCAAGAGAACTCCTCTCCACATATGGTGACCCATTAGGTCTGGTTTTATTATTACTTCTGCAGAATCTGAAGTAGCCTCTTTATACTTATTTTTTTTTAATGGTTGAAAATCAAAAAAAAAAGAAAAAATCAAGTAGATAGTCTGTGGTGTCTTGTTTACACAGGTCTGTTGATCTGGCTCTGGACATGTGGAATAATCTGGCATTAGGATTGTGGTCTTTAAAGAAAAATCATCCTCTCAGTGGCTCATTTAAGGGTGTGTTTTATGCAGGTGGAGCCCAAAAGCTGAACTGCAGCACAACTGAAGCTCTCACTAAAACTGTCCAGAGTAAAAGAACTTTCCAGGTTCTAAATTACACAGAACTGTTCTGGGTTGGGGGGGGCTTGTAAAAAATCTCTCCCCTTTTCACACATGAAGGAAATTCTGTTAATAAATGGGAATCAGAGTCCCACTCACCCTGAGCAGGTGTCAGGCACCCAGAGATCACAGAGGATCAGGGAAAGGACCAGAAACTGAGGTGAGAGCAGCCCTAAACCAACCAGGTTTACAGGGGAAATATTTCCTGGGAGCAGCCCTAAACCAATCAGGTTTACAGGGGAAATATTTCCTGAGAGCAGCCCTAAACCAACCAGGCTTACAGGGGAAATATTTCCTGGGAGCAGCCCTAAACCAACCAGGCTTACAGGGGAAATATTTCCTGAGAACAGCCCTAAACCAACCAGGCTTACAGGGGAAATATTTCCTGAGAACAGCCCTAAACCAACCAGGCTTACAGGGGAAATATTTCCTGGGAGCAGCCCTAAACCAACCAGGCTTACAGGGGAAATATTTCCTGAGAACAGCCCTAAACCAACCAGGCTTACAGGGGAAATATTTCCTGGGAGCTGCAAATGGAAAAGGCTGAATTTCCCTCTCATTCCTGCTGGGTTTGGTGCTTTTCTTCCATAATCGTTGAGTCTTCTCCTCAGCACCTCCTTCCTCCAGGTCAGCTCACTCCAGCAATCCCAACACATTTTCTTGGACTCCCACTTCAAACACCTCACAAACCTCTCCACCTCTCCCTAAGTCTTTTCCACTCTTATGGGAGCTGACAACTCCACGAGTAATTTTATCCAGGACTTTCACATTTGCATAAATATTCCTGGCATCACTATTTGCAGCACCCCCTCTCCAAATTAACTCCTGCACCCGAGGAGTAATGGCAGAATTTGATCCTTCTGTTCTTTCCCCTCTGGTGTAATCCCGAATTTCAACCTGCAGCTTCCAAAACCTTCAGCCCATCTTAGGCTGGGGCCTTTCCCTTTAACCTAATGACTGTAGATCTGAGCTTTGGACAGTGAACCACCATTATTCAAATATTTGTTCTCCTTTTCAGATAGGAGAGGACCTAATTCTTGCCAAAGACCTGCATGTATTTCACTTTGCTGGGAGCTGCTGGTTCTTGCTGGTTCTCTCCCTTGAACTTCTCCCTGACCTCCCTGTGAGAGAGAGAACTCAAGTAACACTTAGCTTCAAATCACACCCAGGCACAGATAAAAGTTTCAGGCCCAGAGTGTGCACTGTGCTCCAGCACATTCCCTGCCCCTGGCTGCAGCAGCACTGGTGTTAAAGCTCAGCCTTGCAAAGGCAATTTTGCCTCCTTGGAAGCTTCCATGGCACAAAACTTTAGCAAACTTTGTTCCGTTGCCTTTTTTGTTGATTTATTTGTTTGCTCTATCCAAAGTAATGATAGCAAATTTGAAAAGCAACGTGTTTTTTCACAGTTCTGCTCCTGTTTCCAGGTTTTGCAGCAGTGCTGGGGGCTGGCCCTGCTCTTCCTCGGGCTTTGCCCAAAGGCAGCAGTGGTGTGGCCGAGGCCGTCATTGTGGGGAGAATAAAGTGAGGTCTCAGCTCGCAGACAGGGAGGGACACGGCCTGGCAGGGCTGGGATGAGAAAACCTTGGAAAATCTGTTTTGTGTGTGTCTAAAGCAGAGAGGCAAAGAGGGTGTGAAGTGCAGTTTCATGGATCACAGCAAGGACTGGTTTGAGCTCTCCTGCAATTCTGCCTCCTCCTCCTCCTTCTCTTCCTCCTCCTCCTCCTTCTCCTCCTCCTCCTCCTCCTCCTCCTCCTCCAGGTCAGCATTTCTCTCCCTTTGGACTGGGAACTCACCACTGCAATTATTCTATTCCCAAATCCCTCGACCCAGAGTTTTTCACCCACGTTGCTGTGCCTAAGGCACTCTGACACAGCTCCCAGCCCCGTGCTCCAGACCAAGCCGGCCAAGGCCATTCAAATTACCTCAAAAAATAATTAACACAAAAACACAACTCCTCCTCACACCCCGACTGCCAATACTAAAATGAATATTCAAAACAAAAATTCCTTTTACCCACCATACCACTAATACCACATAAAACAAATAAGCCATCACACAACACACCCATATTAATAAACTAAATCACCCTAAAATTTTAAAAATAATTACCAACTAACCAAAAAAAACCCCACTTTAATCTCACCAATAAAAAAAACCAGAAACAAATAACCCAAACTAAAAAAAAAAACAACCATACAACCAACTACCAACAAATAAAACACACTATACTCTTTTCACCAACAATTCCTACCACATCATAAAAATAAACTAAAAATAAAAAAACATATGAAACAACTGTATAAAACCCCACACAACAAATTACACAAACTACCAAAACAAAAAAAATCAAACCAACTTACTAAGCTCAAAACTATTCAACTCACCCTAAACATTACTAAAAAAAAAAAACCCAACAAAACTCGACCTTTACACTAATTCATAAATAATAACCAATACTCTATAAAATTAACTAAAAAAATTAAAAGTGCATCCTTATCCCCTGTTAATTGAGGCACGGAGTGAAGATCCCAGCAAAGACAACGACTGAGCTCCAGTGACTGGAAATAAAACTTCATCCCCTCTCCTGTTCTCCTGACAATCACAAGAGTGAACATCAACCCCCACCTTCCTCTCCACTGGATTTATCCTTCCCCTTGCAATCCATTTCTTTTTTATTAAGATCTTTTCCTCGGTTTGGAGCATTCCTCTAACACCAGGGATTTTCTTTAACTTCTGTATTTAATATTTCTTTACATTTCTTCTTTTATCCCAACCTGAGCCTGGCCCAGCCCCACCCCAGCAGCATCTCCTGGTGGGGGGCACGGAGGTGCAAACCCAAATATTTTTTTATTGCCTCCTTTTATTGATTTAAATGGCACAGGAAGAGCCAGGATCAAACTGGAGCAGCAGACAGGCAGTGATAACAAAGGTGTGTTCACACAGCCACAGGACTGGAGATAAAGTGATTTACTGGTGTAAACTCGTGTCTGCTGAAACAACCTGCAAGCTTTTTTTATCAAAATTCATATTAACCTGAAGCCAGGGTGTTATACCAGTTTTTTTCCTCATTAGAAGGATATTCCTGCTGGAATTCTGGCCATTCCTGCTGACCCAGAAGTAAGGATCACCAAAGTGATACATATTTAGCCTCAAAAATGTTGCACTTTTAATCTTCTAACCACATGGCTTAGGAAAAAAATCCTAAAAGTGTCATCATGGTGATTAGCAGCATTTCTACAAACACAGAATCACACCTCAAGTTCCAGTGTGCAATGCAAAAAGCCAAAGGAGATTTATCATTTGTTTCATTTTTCACAGGGAGCAAAGGTATTCAGAGTGTAAAATCATTTTATTATCACTATTTAAAAGAAGGAGTTTGACTTTAAGACAGAATTCCGTTTTTAGACTCAAAATCATGAAAAATTCTATTCTTAAATTGGCTTGAAATTTCCTATTTTTAGCATTTCAAAACTTTTCATTTGGGATGTCTGACATATTTTAGTGAATAAACCAAGAAGTTGATTAAAGCACAGCTCTGCTGAGGACACCAAGTTCTGCTTAATGGAAGAAAATCCAGCAAAATGAGAAAACTTTGGTGTCAGAGAGGAAAAGAGGAGGACAAGGTTTGCACAAGAGACTGAGCAGCAAATTTAATAAATTCCTCCCATGTCTCCCACCCTTCCCTGGAAGCCTCACCCCCAGCCCAGCCCCTGGAACTTTGCAGATGTGACACACAGAGCCCAGCACAGCAGGTAGAAAGATTTTGGCAAGAATTTTTGCAAGTTTAAGTCTGGCCAGGGCTTGGCACCATCATCATCATCATCATCATCATCATCATCATCATCATCATCATCATCATCATCATCATCCTTGGCCACCAGCTCAGGAATTACAAATGTGAGATTTCTTCACTCACAGACAGAGGGGCTCAGCCAGCCCCAAACCAACTCTGCACCCAAAAAATAAATCCAGCTGGGCACTTTATACCTCAGCTTGCTCACTTTAAATATAAATAAATAGATTTAAAAATAGATAAATAGATAAATAGATAAATGGATAGATAGATAGATAGATAGACAGAAAGATACATAGACAGATAAACGAATAGAATAGAATAGAATAGAATAGAATAGAATAGAATAGAATAGAATAGAATAGAATAGAATAGAATAGAATAGGATAAAATAGGATAAAATAGGATAAAATAGGATAAAATAGGATAAAATAGGATAGGATAAAATAGGATAGGATAAAATAGGATAGGATAAAATAGGATAGGATAAAATAGGATAGGATAAAATAGAATAAAATAGAATAAAATAAAATAGAATAGAATAAAATAAAATAAAATAAAATAAAATAAAATAAAATAAAATAAAATAAAATAAAATAAAATAAAATAAAATAAAATAAAATAAAATAAAATAAAATAAAATAAAATAAACCATGGTGAAATGCTGTTGTAACAGGCTGGGATTTAGGGACTGAGCTCTAATCCTGGTGCTGCCACTGCCCTGCTGTGAAATCCTCAGGAAGTTGTTGCACAGGCTGCTGTGGTTTCTGGGCTCTGTGTTTGTATAATCTGATTTTAAAGTGAATTCTCTCTCTGGCAGGGACTGTGGTGAGCAGCACCCAACAGAGCCAGGCCAGCTCCCAGCACTGCTGGGACACAAATTGGTACATTTTGATGTAAATAACTGCAAATATCACTGTAAATTATCAAAAAGTGGGGAAAGCATAATCCAAATAAATGTAACAACATTAATAAACCCAGACAAATAGATGCCACATATTTTCCTGGTGACTCGTGCGTCAGAACAAATTCCCATTTTGCAAGAAACCTCTAAGCCATGACATCATTTTGGAAGTATTTTGGTGGCTCTTCCCCCCTCCCAGATCAAGTCTGCTTCCCTCTTTCCTCCACAGCCTGGAAATGTTGCTGAGGATAAAAACCAGGGGGGATCAGCACGAGGCACAAATTCCCCCTGTGCATTTAAACCCTTCCTAAACCTCTGAGAGGAAGAAGCTTTCAGCTCACTCCAGCACACGACTGCAACACGGGATATTTTTCCAGCTCACTGATATTTCATAAATACCATTTGTTGTCATGTGGTAAATTAAAAACTCAGGATATCAAACATCAAACAGTATGTTAATGTCAAGTATGCTTGAATAAATACTAAAGAGTTCAACTGACTGAAATATGTGGACTACCAGCTAATTAAGAAAGAAGCAGGTGTGAAAAAAACCCTAATTTAAGCAATTTTTTTTTTTTTTATAATTAATAATGTTTACTTGTAGTTCCCCTTATAATAAGGCTCTGGTTTAACCTCCAGAGAATTTGTAGCTGTAATCCAACATTTTAAAAATAATAATTGAACACTGGGTTCTTAAAAGGAGATCAGTTTCCAAACCTGGATAATCTGCATGGCATGTATTCAGAGAGGGGTTTGATTTGAAATAACGCTGCATCTTTGTATCCACTGGGTCAGTTCCCAAATAATTCCAGCAAATCCACAAAACCAGCCCAGCTCAGTGTCCACTGTGCTGATTCCTGCAGGGATTGGAGCAGGAACGAGGTGGAAACCCCATCCCCTTGGCCAAACAAACACAGGTAATTTGGAGGCTGAGTTCTCTCCACTTTCTCAGAGGAGCAGTGTCTCTGTGACATTATGGCCCAGTTTTACACAGGCAAAAAAAAAAAAAATTAAAAAAAAAATAAAAAACAACATTAAGGTTTTTATTTGAACTGTTCTGGCAGCACACACACACCCAGCCAATCAACTAATCCAAGGCTGTATTTAATGGAGAGTTTCTTTCCAAGAAGGCAAATGGAAGTACAGGAGGAGAAAATGGCTACAGATGTAAAAACAGACCTGGAATATTTCATTGACATGACATATCTACTGCATTTAATTAAAAGAAGAATGTATGGGAACAATGCATCCTACTCAATTCGGGTCGGGGGAACAAAATAGGACTGGATTAGATAGGACAAGCCTAATCCCCAGGGAGATTCCCATGTTTAATGGGAGAGCCACATGTTTGATATGTAGGGAAGCAAGTGGGTGTTCCTGGCCTTGATCCACTATTCATCATAATACCACAGCCTTGTTCATTCCCAGTGAGGAGGCTTAAAACCATGAAACCATATGTGGAATATTAAAAATCATTTAAAGTGAAAACGAACATGATGAAGCCGAGCTCTGGGGCTGGGGCTGCTGTCCAAGAGGAGCCCGGCTGTGCCTGGGGCGGCCAGAGAGGGAATCCACACTCGTGTGCTCACACACCTCCCCTCAGAGTGCAAAGAATTCCTCCCCTAACGCTGCAGCGAGCTCATTATCAATAATTGATGCCCCTTTAATACCTACAGCATCAATGCTTTCATTTATAATTAAAGATCAGAAACTCCACTTCTATTTTTCCCCTCCTACTATCTGGTATTTAAACTTTTTTATTTTTTCCCCCCCTTTTTCTCCCCGACATTAAATTGTTTCTCAGACACAGTCAATAACTTTACTATATTCTCATTGCCTCTGAATTAATCATGGCTCTGCACTAACCACATGGAATTTAATTTCCCATAAGAGAAATGTTTACTTTGGTTTACTTTGTTGGAACTCGACGTACTTATAGAGTCTATAAAGATTTACTGTAACATATTTTGTTAAGCAACATTAAAGCCTGTGCTGACAGATCTTGTCTTGCATTACTTCACTTATATTCAGGTCTTTAATGCTTTTGCTTTTCACCAATGGGGCAGCAGGAGCAGCTTAGAAATTCAGGTTTTAAAAGTACATTAAATGCAGGAATCTCGGGGCCATGTTGTGTCCCAAGTTTATTCAGAGCAAACCACTCCTTCCTTTGCCTGAATTTTTATGGCACTCGTTACAGCCGTGGGGATGAATGAACAGAAGACAAGAGCTTTAATTCTTTGTTGCGCGTTAATTGGATCTAAATTTATTGCATGCGAGAAGCGAAAGGAAGTTTAAAGATAAGATAATGTCAGATAAAGCGGTCTGGGGAGAGGAAAATTCGAGGCTTGCAGCCTTGTGGAAGGAATTCCTCCCTGTGAAGGGCTGGGATGGAATTCCCAGAGCAGCTGTGGCTGCCCCTGGATCCCTGGGAATGTCCAAAGCCAGGTTGGACCAACCTGGGACGGTGGAAGGAGAGCAGAGATCCCCTCCAGTGCCCCACTGAAATATTCAGAGATTCCGAGAAAGTGCCACCGAAATCCCTGGGAATTGCCATAGATCAGTGCCAATGGAAATGGAATTGGAGGTCTCAGAAGCAGAAAATTCCCATAAATATCCAAGCAGAGCTGCACACACACATCAGGCAGTCCCTGCATTCGAGCATCCTACTGCTAAATGTTAAGCAACAAGAACTAAAATATTTACTGTACCACTGAGCAAATTCGGTTAGGGAAGTTAGGGAATTTAGGGAATTTAGGGAATTCCATTTAGTGCCAGCAGGTTTTGGCAAAAGGATGAGCCCAGTCTCTGGTGGTAACTGTGACCTGGTCACCCTGATTTTCCCTTTCTCCACAGTCTAATATTTAATTCACATTCTAACTGCGAGATGGACTTTTACCCCAGATCCAAAATACACAAGCAGTGGGAGAAGGGAAAAAAAAAAAAGAATAAAAAAGGAGCTAGTTAAAAATAAAAATGTCCAGATCATCTTAAGTTCTGGTGAAATCAGAGCTATCAGTGCCTGCAGATGTGAATTCAGTTCACATTCTGGGGGTGGGAGTTGGCAGCTGGGTGGAGGAGAAAGGAAAAAGTGATTTTGAAATGTATTTGTTAAATCACTGCTGAGAGCAGGAGGGAAAAGAGAAGCCTGGGAATCTGCTGCAGAGGCTGAACCGATGAGAAGACAAAGAGGCCAAGGCACTACAGGAAAGGAATTTCAAAAAAAAAGAGAAAGAAATCACCCCAAATTTTCACCCATCCCCCAAGCAAGAGAAACATTTGGGTTAAAGGGACAGGACAGGAACCAGTGAGATAAATCAGGACAGTGCCTTGCAAATATTTTGTGTGAAGGCAGCATTTGGGGTGTCCCTGCCAGTTCTGCATGGAACTGCTCATGTTAATGAACTTTTCGAGTAATTAACAGTTTCTTGCAGGGTGTGGCAGAAAATGGGGCTCCATCAGAGTCAGGGCAGCTCGCCCTGGGTGCTGCTTTGGCTGGTGGCCAGCCCTGAAAATCCTCAGGGATTGTGCCAGAGGGGCTGGGCCGGTTCCCAAGGGTCCCAAAGCAGCTTCTGCTCACCCACAGATCCTCTGGAAAATCCCTGTCCTGGCACCCTCTGGGGAATCCCTGTCCTGGCACCCTCTGGGGAATCCCTGTCCTGGCACCCTCTGGGGAATCCTTTCCTTTCTGGAGTCAGTCCAGACTCTGGGCAATGAATCCAGAATTTCTTTCCTCCTACCCCAAGCTGGGAATGGGAAGAGCAGACTGAGAGCAATGAGGGATTTGTCTTTCCAAACCAGCTCTGGGTCTGCTGGGAGATAAAAACCAGCACTGAGAGAGAAAAGGAACAATGGGAAGGATTCCACTGATTGATGAATGGGAAAAAAAAAGTTATTTGCCTTTACAAACAAACTGTAGGTTTGGTGATCAATGAAATTGGGTATTGAAAGATGGAAGAAGCAATGGGGGAAAACCATGAATTCTGTAAGAATTAAAAATGCCAAGGGAGGGTTGTACATTAGAGGGGAATCTCAGGGATCAGGGGTTTGGGAAGTCTGGGCCTCTCAATTATCTCAGCCCATGGGGAAAGAGAGAGGGAAATTGGGATAAAAAGGGAGGGGAGTCCTCCAAAAATGTGAGAGACCCCAGGGGAATGTCCCATGGCCTCTCCCTTTATCCCAATAAAGTTCCAGGGCTCCTCTGGCTCCTTTTTGGACACTCTGGAGTTTGTGGGTTCATTTTCCTGACAGTCTTTACAAACAAACTGTGGGTCAGCTGAGAAATAAAATTGGATATTAGAGATGAAAGGAACCATAAATGCCACAGGGAAAGGAAAAGTGGGGATACATTGGAAAGGGGTCTCAGGTGATTCAGGAATTCTGCACCTCTCAAATATCTCAGCCCATGGGGGAAGAGAGAGGGAAATTGGGATAAAAATGGAGGTGAATTCCAATAAAGTCCCAGGGCTCCTCTGGCTCCTTTTTGGACACAAAGCTCTGGAGTTTGTGGGTTCATTTTCCTGACAAAACCAAGCACTGCCCTTTCCTGGCCTCTCCTGCAGAATTCCCTGATTTCCTGGAGCTCAGGGATGCTGAGGGTCAGGATCTCACCCGTGCAGTTCCTCAGCATCACAGCAGGTGGCTTCAACCACCTGTGCCATAAACTCCCCGAATTAATTATTATTATTATTATTATTATTATTATTATTATTATTATTATTATTATTATTACTACTATTATTATTCCTATTATAATAAATAAATATTATACAACGCTTATTTATGAGGCTTATCGTGCTGCATCATGACACTGAAATTCCATCAGAAGACGGGGCTGTACAAGGAATGATTCCTTCTAAAATCAGAGCTGGTGAAATTCTATTTGTTTTTAAATTTAAATGAACAAAACTTGTTGTTGAGGGTGCCCTCTCTCCCACATTTTTCCTATAATTGGGCAAGAGGAAGAAAGACTTTATTAAATTTTTATTCCTTTTGCTGTCTTCTTCTCCAACATCAATTTTCTATATAAAGATCCCAGAATAAAGAAAAAGAAAACAAAATTTAAAAAGACACGGAAAGAAAAAAATAATTGCCTAACAACTCTTTTAAAAAGCTGTGAATAACTAAACAATAAACACGGGGTTTTGAAAAATATAAAGCGTTATTGGATAAGAAATAAGTTTTTAAACATCTACAGAATTTGCTGTTATTTGAGATTTTTTTCCCATGAAAGTCACCTGAATTCCACTTTCATTTCTGTGTATTTAAATCCAAACACAGCATTTGAAGGCTCTGGATGAATAAAAACCAAATCTTCCTCTCTCCTCCCAGTTTCCCCCACCTGCCCTGGCGATCTGGGAGCAGGATCCTCCCCCAGTCCCACAGAAGAAGGTATAGGAATATTTTAAATAACAGAAAATCTGTTTAATTCAGCTTTCCTCACACTTGCAAACTGGAAGAGTTCTTTTCCTCCCTCCAAAAAAAAAATAAATAAATAAAAAAATAAAAAAACCACAACAAAGAGCTGGTGGTCACCTCTGCCATCCCTTCACACCTCCACGGAAGGGACACCTGGGAAGGATTTTGGGGCATTTCCACTCCCAGGAAAGGTTTGGGGGGAATTGGTTTGGCCCCATCTGAGTTTGGGGCTTGGGAAATCCTTCCCCAGAGGGCAGGACCCTGCTGGGAATGTCTGAATCCTGCAAAAACCAGAGCAAGAACAGCCACAACCATTCCAGCCAGGATGGACTGGGGACAACTGCACTGGGAAGAAAACCATCAATCCACTAAAAAAAAATTAAAAAATCATAATTTGTCCATTTCTCCTCAGAATCTGCAGGAATATTTGTATTTACCCTCAGAATCTGCAGGAATATTTGTATTTCTCCTTAGAATCTGCAGGAATATTTGTACTTTTCAGAATCTGCAGGAATATTTGTATTTCTCCTTAGAATCTGCAGGAATATTTGTACTTTTCAGAATCTGCAGGAATATTTGTACTTTTCAGAATCTGCAGGAATATTTCTATTTCTCCTCAGAATCTGCAGGAATATTTGTATTTCTCCTCAGAATCTGCAGGAATATTTGTACTTCTCAGAATCTGCAGGAATATTTGTATTTATCCTCAGAATCTGCAGGAATATTTGTATTTCTCCTCAATATCTGCAGGAATATTTGTACTTCTCAGAATCTGCAGGAATATTTGTATTTATCCTCAGAAATCTGCAGGAATATTTGTATTTATCCTCAGAAATCTGCAGGAATATTTGTATTTCTCCTCAGAATCTGCAGGAATATTTGTACTTCTCAGAATCTGCAGGAATATTTGTATTTCTCCTCAATATCTGCAGGAACATTTGTATTTCTCCTCAGAATCTGCAGGAATATTTATAATTTTTTTCAATCCATTCTTGAGGTGCCCGAGGCAAAGGCTTGGTTTTTCTAACCCAGTTTATTTCGTTATTTTTATAAAAAATCTTTCTGGACTCTGGACACATCCTCAGATACCTCAGATTTTCAGAACCACAAAAAAAAAAAAACTACAAGGTGCCCCTGAACCCGGAGCTGTCTCCAATATTGTGTTGTCTCCATGGCTGCTCTTCCCATTTTTTTTTAATTCCAAGAACTCCTGGCAATTACAGTCCATGTAAAAATCAGGATTTTTTTTTTTTTTTTCACCACAATTCTCCCTCACCAGCACGTTCCAGTGGTGCAAAACCAACTGATTTAATTTGCCATTTCTCCAGGTTTACTAAGAGCTGATAGGAAACCTCCTAAAAAAAATTCAGCTCAATAGTTTGGATGGAGCAACCTGGGCTCGTGGAAAATGTCCCTGCCCATGGCAAGGGGTGGAAAAAGATTTTTGGGGACTTTAAAATCTTTTCCCAAATTCACCCCAATTATTCCATAACTTCTTGGTTGTGCTCTCTCGAGGTGTTTGGAATGCAGCAAGAGCTGGGAGATGGAAACCTCACACCCCACCCCAAAAAAAAAAAAAAAAAAAAAAAGAGAATTCCTGAGAGAAAAGCCCCAGGAACATCCCAGGGCAGGATGCAAACACCACTGGAGGCTCTGGGTGGTGATTTATGAAGCCTCAATGATATTTTAGCAAAGTCCAGAAGGAGCAGTTTGCAAGAGAAATGATTGCAGGCAAATGGTGCTTGGCAATTTAAACCTCTCACTAAAATTGAGAAGTTTGTGTGTGTGTGTGTCACACTTGCTGAAGATACCTGAACCAAAAAAAAACCCAAAAAAACCAAAAAAAACCCCCAAAAAACCTCATCTTGTCTTTGCTGCAGCCTCTGAGCCCCAGCTGAACACCCTTCGTGGTGCTGAAGCCTGCTGCAATATTCATTTCTTTATTTATTTGTGCAATATTTCTTTATTTTACGTTTTCTGACTCGTTGACTTTAATCATACATCTGGGTTTTGGAATTGTGTTTGCAAAGTCGAACACACCCAGGCCTCTTTCCTGCCTCAACCTCCCCTTTTTCTCTGGGGCAGTAGTGCTAAAAAAATCAGCATTTTTCACCCTCCCTTTGTTTCAAGAAAGTGAGAAATAACTTTGCTCTTCAATATTGTTTGAGCCAAGTAATTTTTTTTTTTTCCAGATTTTCATACAATCTGAAAGAAGTTAAATAAATAAAACAAGTTTTGAATGAGGTTAAGTGCTGGCTTAAGCTGACACAGCCCAGGAAATTGGAAATTAATTCTGATGGTAACAAATTCTGGCTCGTATGGAAAAGAAAAGGCAAAGACAAAATGACCTGAGCTAGAAATAATTCCTGCCAGAAGTTTCCATCCTGAGGCTCAGGCCCACTTGTGCACAGATGGGAGTGCAAGGACACTCTCACAAATGTTCTTTAAATGTTGGTTTGTGTGTTTAATTCTTACCAGCCTCATAAAACACATAATTTACACCAGGGAGCCAGGAGGGAGCTCAGCTAAGGGTGTTAAATAAGCACTTCTGTAAAGGGCTCATTATTTACCTTGAAGGCCAGAAAAGCACCACTGGACATGGTTGGTCTCTCAGGTAAATAAGGATTTAGTCTGCAGGAATTAAGAATTCTTTTGGGTTTTTTTAATTTTCTTTTTTTTTTTTTTTTTTTTAATTTAAGGCCCATTTGATAAAACACTAAACGTATTTTTTTATTTTTCTAGTGGAGCACAATAAACCTGATTTTTCTCTGTTAGGGCCTCGTTGCTTGGGCAATACTGAAGGGGCTGAAAGACAGAGGCAGTTTTGATTTCAACTTTCACAAAGGCCTGAAGTGACCACAGCAAAGAAAGAATGCATCCCTTAAAAAGGTGTTACTCTCCAGCATCCTTCTGCATTTGAATTTTCCACCTGCAGACCAGGCACAGTAAGAATTATTCCTGTTTCTAGAGTAAAAGACCAGAACTTTGCATATACAATACATATATTTTTAACTGTCTTAGTTATGTCTGCTGATTTCTCCTGTTAATTAAGAATTTTTTTTGCATGTCTAAAGGATTACACCTCATCAAGAACAGCATCTTATAAAAAACCCAAACCCCATCATCCATGTCAGGAACATTGAAATTAAAAATCCAGTGCACCTTCCCTATTAAAATCTCCAAACCCAGCCATGAAATCCCATCAAGAGCAGGGGAATGCTGATCAGAATTCAGGAAATCCAGAACAAGCCTGGCCTGTGCTGCTGCCTCAGCATCTGATCTATCAGGGATGACAGAAGGAGCTGGTTTGCAACAGAAAATCATTTCAACTCCTCCAAAACCCAGCCTCAGTTCCTCCTAAACTTCTGGGGGTTTTCCTTCAAGGTGCAGAAACCAAAGCACAGACAGTGAGAAATTAATTTATTTAAACCAGCCTCAGCTGAACTTTTATTCTCAACCCTTAAATCCATGCCCAGCATCAAGTTGGGAAAAAAGGGGAGAATTCACTTGAAAGTGAACTAAGAGGGAGGGCAGGTGCGTTCATTTAAAAAAAAAAAAAAAATTAGATTAAAAAAAACCAAGAAAAACACAAATCCAAGCCCTGCAGAGGTGCACTAGAGAAAAAACTGTAAATCAATGTACAGTTCCAAATAAACCCTTCTGTCCTGCAAAGAGGAGAGGGGGAAATATCAAACTTTGGCTCAGGGGCTGAAATCTTAAAGTGGGGACGAGAACTTTGTGCACGTTGTTGTTGTCTGCTCACCAAACACATCCCTGGATATCGGCAGGGAAGATCTGGAAGCTTTTATGAACCCAAAAATTGCAATATTGGGGCTGAGCAGCCCCTCTGCAATCAGCCCTGGGATTGTCCAGCCCCAGATCCCCCATCCCAAAAAAAAAAAAAAATCCCTGGGAATTCAGAGTGAAGGATCCATAACCTGCCCTACATCCAAAAAAAAAAATAAAAAAAAATTTAAAAAAATACTGTTGTCAAGGAAACACCCAAATATCAAAATTGAAATATAGCTCAGCCCTTAACGAGCCCAAAAGGAGCTGTAGGAAGTTTACTCAAGTTCAGCAGAGATTTTTTGGCTGAATGTGGGGAAGAGATTATTAAAAGAGATCCCAGCCCCGTGCTGGAGGAGGGAGAAGAAGCACAACACGATTTTGCCATGTAAATGTGTTTAAAAATCCTCTCTCACTTTCTTTTTTTTTTTTTTTTTTTCATCTCTTGGGACAGCTGCAAACACCCAAAAATGAGATAAAAACGTGAACATTACTGAAAGGACACAAAACAAAAAAAAATAAAACAAACAGAAATGTGTGTTTGAGGATAAAACCAAACAAAAAGGAGGAAAATTTGTAATGTTAGCACAATGATGCAATATCTAAAAAAAAAAAAAAAAAAAAAAAAAAGGTACAGTTTTCCAGGAACTGCATTTTTTTCTGACATCTTGTGCATTTTGAGGCCCGTGGAGAGTTCCCATTTTCCACACTCAGCACTTTGAGGGTCAGGGGGGGTCGAGGCACCAGAATTCCCAAGGGATGGCTGAGAGTTCATCCAGAACAATGGAGCTCCTGCCCCAGCCTCCCCCTTCCCGGGGCTGGAGAGGAGCAGCCACCAGCAGTGGGAGACCCAGAGCACGAGATTCATTAATTAATTAATTAATTGGGGATGGCCCTTCAGTGCTTCCATTCTTCTAGGTCAGAACTCAGCTTCTACCCCTCCAAAAAAATACAAATTAAAGTTTACATCCTGCTCAGAGTGACTCCAGGCCAAAGTGGCACCGAGGGGAGAATTTCTATTTTTTGGATGAGTTTTTATCATGTAAAATGAGAAACTCTTGGAAGTGCCCTGGGACAGGAAGGGATTTTTTTGGGGGGCCACTCTGAAAACATCAGGAACAAAGACACTCACGTTTGGAAAATCCAGTAGTAACTAAATTAACCTCTGGTTCTGTGAAAAATCCAAACCACCAAGCCCAACATCATCATCACCATCATCATCATCATCATTATTATCATCATTATTATCATCATTATTATTATTATTGTCATTATTCGCATTTACTCACTATTATTCTTCTTATTACTACTATTATTACTGTTATTATTATTATTATTATTGTCATTATTCACATTGACTCCCTTATTCCTGGCTATAAACTAACACCATAAGGCAGCAAAATAATTTGCTGGGAGGGAAAAAAAAAATTATTTAAGCAAATAGATAGAAGAGTGAAGTTTCCTCCTTTTTTTTCCCAAGGAATTGTTTGCATGCCTCGATAAGGATCCAGATCAGATTCAGTGTTTCCATTCTCTGACACGTGTAGCTGTGTGTTCATTCAATACGTTCCCTAATTAAATCCTGTGTTTTAAATATTCCATTTTAAATATTCTGCACTTTAAACTTCCAGTGCAAAATAACTGAGCAGAGGCACCCAATGCATGCTTTTCTATTTATCTAAATTGTAGTTTTCAAAATATGTTGCTACTTTTGTCCCAAAAATAACATCCAAAATAATTTAAAAGAACCCCAAGCATTCAACTACTTGACATCAAAAATGTTAGTTTTCAAAACAGAGATTTAGGCACCATACAAAATTAATGTGTGTTTTAAAAACACCAACAAGCCGTGGCATTGTATTTAAATAGTAATGGTTTCTCAGGAATGTTTGCCAGAGTTTATGTAGCTACCAATGAAAAGTAAAAATTTAAAGCCAGAAAATGAATTGATGCTACTGGCTTAAAGCTTTACGAGATTCTTGAATAATGTTTAAACCAATATCCAATTAAAAAATAGACAACCGTGCTCACACATTTATAAATAATACAAATGATGAGTCACTTCTGATTCTGATGGAGATATTCAGGAGATGAAACATTGCATCATGCTCTTCATAAAAATAAATTAATTTTTTTTTTTTTTTAAATAGGATGTGGTTAAAATGGTTAAATCATTACTGAACAGAGCTCCTCCAAACCGCAGGCACTTTTTCCGTGTTATTTCCCCACTTCAGACTCCCAAATCAGGGATAATTTGGCCAATTTGGCCACCTCCCCATCCCAGGCTGCCCTCAAAGCCCAGCCAAGAGCTGAACCCGCTGATTTCCAGCGAGGTTTGTGGGCCCTGGTAGGTGCTGAGTGCTCACTTGACATCTTTAGGAGCTCCCATAACATTCTGGGCATGAGACTTTGGAAAATGACACAAAGTGGGAATGAGCTGCAAAAAAAAAAAAAAAAAGACCTCTGAGCACGGTGATTACTTGGGTATGATTGCCTGTATTTTCTTGCATTTATTAAAGTTTACAGGGTGGGGAAAAAAAAAAATTCGATTTCTCTTAGGAAATGTCTCTGCTAAAAATTTAAAGCCTAGGTTGCATTCCTACAGTTCTGAGAAGAGAGAAGAAAAAGAAAGGAAGAAAAAAAAACCAAAACCCTCAAACTGATTGTTGCTTTCTCTGCAGTTACTGTAAATATTTTATGAATGGATACCTCAGAGCAAAGAATCCAGATAAAAATTCCCTATAATTATTTGTCTAACGCACCGAGGAAGGATTTGGACTTTGCCATAAGTCCTTAATGCAAAGAACTTGTCAACATCAGCTTGTTGAGACATTAAGAGGATTTCTTTAGGTGCCACCTTTTAAACTCCAGTATTAAGCACAGCTTCTAGTAAATTTACTCCATGGTAAGCAATTCCAGATGAGTTCTAGTGACAGGCTTCAGTCTCAAGGTACTTTTTCACTGCACATTAAAATCTCATGTTCCCAAGGCTGGGTTGTTTTCTGACTGATATCCAATTAGGGAATAGAGAAAAAAAAAGAATTTCCAAAGCTGGAGCTGAACAAAACAACCCGGAGCAGTAACTCCCTGATAACCACCACAGCACTCCATACTCTCTGTTTACTCACAAGAACTTACAATGGGAACAGAGGAGATCCTAAACGGCAACAGCTCCTCTGCAATAATTGCCCAACAGAGCAAGAGCAGAGTTCCAGCCACTGAATCATCTTCAAAGCAAACTCTGGGAAATATTTCCACTAAATCGTCACCTTTCAGCCCATTTAGGATCTTCCTCATACACGAAACACTGTGAGCACTGAACCCCAGAATCCCAGACAAGGAGGAGTTGTAAGAAAACTCTACAATAAGATTTGCTGGACAGGAAAACCAAGGTTTTGTGGAACTGAGTAGCCCCAAGTCACAGAGGAAACTTGTGGCAAATTTCACTATTGAAAGCAGGCCACTTTAAAACATTGAGTTTTAACTTCATCCCTCTTTTCCTCTTCCACACCAGATAAAATTAAGGGTCCCAGATAAAATTAAAGGTCCCGGATAAAAATGAAGTATTGTCCTCTGATAACCACTGGAGTACAACATTTCTCTACAATCAATTAATCCAACACACAGGCACTGCTGTAACAACACAGGCACTGCTTTCCTGTCACCCACCAGCAACTCTAGCAATGAGGAGCCCATTAACTTATTCAGATCTAATAATTTATAATTCCTGCAGGACAGGAGGAGGGACACAAAGCCCTGCTGAGGGCTGGGGGAGCAGGGCAGGTGTCTGGTTTTCTTTGGTGCCTCAAACCAAACAGGAGCTGTAGCAAGGATCAAACCTGAAGAATTTCCTTGCTCCCTATTTGGATGAGTACTTTGCTACCAGTTTTGCTAAGATTGTGAAGGATTTCCTAAGTGCTGGGATATTTGGATATGATGGGGATATGAATGGGAAATTTTGGTTCTTACTTTGGAAGCTGAATGTCAAATCCCTTTGGGAGCTGCCGAGGTCCCAACATTTGTGGCACTTTGTGTCCATGAGTGCTGGGTTAAGGAGAAGCCACCAGGAAAAACCCAGGAGAGAGGAAGCAGGAGTGATTCTGCCTCTCTCCTCTTGTCCACACTGACCTGCCTTGTTCCTGGTCACTTCAGAAAAATGGCCCTGGTCACTTTAGAAGATGAAACACCACGAACCTCACCCAGCAGCAAAGCCCATTGTCACAGGCTGGTGACATCTCAAGTGCCACTGAAGTCTTGTCACTGAAAACCAGAGCTGCACTCCCCGAAAGGAGCCCAGACAGACAGACAGACAGACAGAGCAGCAAAGCTGGGACAGGTTTACCTGCAGCTCAGCAAGAAGCAGAGCTGCTGCAGGAGCTGGGAAATGGAGCGTGGGGAGCAGCAAACCCTTCCCAGCAGCAGCAGGAAATCTTTTCTTTTACGGCTGCTAAATGCCTGGCTTTTTCCCCGAGCAATTTACCGTGCAGCCACATGTCAAGGTGGCTGTTGGGAATCAAGATGCTCCAAGTTACTCAAAATAGATCAGGAATTCTACTGACAGATGCCCGTGGTATTTGCCTGGCTAATTTGCTTTTATGATGGTGAGCAAGGCTCCTGTGAACCTCTGGCTGTGTGGGGATGGGGAGGGTCCTGCAGGGGGGTGCAGGATGCTCTGCTCGTGTGACAGTGGGGGTCGTCCCGATGTTTGCATTAGCTCACTTTCATCGTGATGGCAATGGATGTTTTTAACAGCCTCCTTCGCTCTAATTATATTGGAGGCTTTATTTAAGAGGTCCTAACAGCCTCCTTTTAACACATTTGTGTGAAGGCTTTTTATATTCGGCTGTTTTAACGAGGTAGGAGGGTTGTCTCTGTCCCTCCTGGTACTAAAAGCTTTCCACATCCATAGAGCTGTTCCCAGCAAGATTTCCACAACAAATATTTGCAGAAGTTTCAGCGAGTTTGGCAATGTCCTGCACAAACTCTGCTGGTCCGTTGGGTTTCCTCCACAAACTCCAACACACTCCAGAAGAAAGAAGGAAGGCAAAGTCAACCAAGATGGCAAAGTGGATCATCACAAAAGTTAAAGGTTATTTTCTAGAAGAGTATGGGACATATTTTCTAAGTTCCCAAAGGTTTTTAACAATTTGGGACAGGGGGCAAAAAAAACCCTCTTGAAGAGGTCTGGAATGGACAACAAGAGGGAAGAGGTGAGAAATGGGTCCTGGTGCAGCAAAAAGGAATGACGAAATTAAGATTCACCTTGAGCCTTTGGTTCTTGAGAATAATGGAGCACTTGGAAAAGAATCTGCCATCATTATGAGAATAAAAGTCAAATTTACCTTGCAAGGCTGCTGCAAAGTGTTGGCCATGAAGGGAAACAAGGAGCATGAGAAACACAACAAAGGAGAAATATCTGAGGATTTGTTTAGAGAAGGAAAACACTGAAACAAAGTCAAATTGTGGAGGACCAGTCTGAGAAGAGAAAATGAACTCAAAAAGAGTTTCCCTGACTTTGCAAAAAGCAACGAGGATAAAGATTCCACAGAAGGGAACACAGAATCCAGGATTGAAAGGACAGCACCTAACAGGTGCCATCAACAAGCAGCCAACCTAATCCATTCAGTTTTGCACCCTGGTGGGAGGCAGAGAAAGTATCTTAATCTTTATGGAACAGATGGGGAAACCCAAGGCAAAGATCCAGATCTCTTTTTTCTCCCTCTTTTTTTTTTTTTTTTTTGTTTTTTCCACTCCTCTGAAGTCAGCAGCAGAGCAGACCCTCTGTGTTCCCTGGTGCCCTTTTCTTCACCCCAATCCCAGACAATCTCCAGCCCTTGGAGCAGGGCAGGACACCAACAGCTCTGATTCTCATTTTCCTGATCTAAAAGATCAAGACCCCCAAAATCCAGGCCCTGGCTGCTTCCCCAGGAAAGCTAAACCTGTGTTTTCAGTGTCTGCCAGCATGAGGCTACGTTGGGAATTGTCTCTGCTTTCACATTGTTTTGGGAGTCAGTCAATAAGAAAAGAAAAATATTGCAGGTGTTGCATTTATTACCTGCCCCACCCAAAATAATAGCCCATAATAATAATATCAAAATCTCAATAATAATCTCAATGTCCAACTGGAATTTGGAGTTTCCTGGCTGGTCAGAGCAGGGTTTGCATCACCTTGCACTGGGAAGGGGGCTGAGCTCAGCACACCATGCAAAGCCTTGGACAGAGAGTTCTGTAACATCATTTTCCATCATCTCAGAGGCTTCACAGCTCGTGGAGGGCAGCTCTGATTCCCATCAAAGCAAGAAGAAAGTGGATAAAGGTTCTGGGGACAGACATAGGGCTCTCAGACACACACAAAATCCTAATTCAAGGTAGGAGGAGGCTGAATGTGAGTGGAAGCAGAACACGAATTAAACCAGAATGAGCAGCCAGCTCCAAACGGGGAGGAGAGAGTTTCTTTTTCCTTTTTATTCGATGCAACATTTGGATTCTACCATGAAGAGTTTTGTGTAATCCAAAGGGGAGGGGGAAAGTGTTCTGGCCACTCAGGCAGGCAGCTGCTCACAGAATCAGGGATACAGAATTGATCTCATCCACTCCCTGCCTCTACAAGGATATGGCACCTCTGGAAAATCATATCAAACCTCCTTCTTGATACACACATTTTTCATCTAAAAATCAAAGAAATTCTTCCCCCCCAAAATCACCACCTGAACACTTGTGTCATCATTTCCCCTCTTTCACCACATCCAGCTCTGTCTCTTCTTATCAATGAAACTTTGGACCCATTTGCCCTGTTTAACCCTTCTCTGATGGTCCCTTACAAAAATTAAGCATCACTGGCTCCTCTTTGTTGCAACACGGACCTTGAATCACTCTAAGCCAGAGAAACTTAAAATTAAATACAAAACCAAAATCAGCAGAGAAAGGCTCCGAATCAGATTTACTTCTGCAAAGCTTTGTTTAAATGACAAATCAGAAAAAAAAAAAAAGAAACACACCAAAAAAACACCTCACCGAAAAAACCCTCAAGACCCCCTGTGTGATTAAAGCCGTGGTTAGGGTCACACTCAGGGAACATTTCACCTGCAAAAAGAAGGCAGGGGTGAACATTTGTTTGTGTTGATGACGGGAAGAAGAAAAATCAGAGCTGAGTAATGTGCATTCATACACTCTAATAAAAGCAAATTCTTCATTTCCTCCTCGGCACTGAAACAAACTCAGACACTCCCAGTCCCGGGAGTGCCACCCCCACGGACCACCAAAATAAAGCTGAACAAAGGAGGCTCATGCAGAGCATGTTCAAGGAAAAGATCCTGTTTATTGAGCCTCTTGATTTTTTGGAGGAGGATAGCAGTTGAAAATTCTGTCATTACTGAAGTTTGGAATGGATGTGAGAGTTCCTGACTTTTGTTTCTTGCTTTGCAGGCAGGAAGGGGGGAATTGAAGAGAAGGGACATTCAGGGAAGTTTATCCTAGCAAACATAATCAGAGGGGATGTTCACAGCACGGCTGAAAACGGAAAAAAAAAAAAAAAAAATTAACATTTCACAAGTTCCCCCTGTGGCCTCCCTTGCTCCTCCTCCCCCATCAAAAATTCATAAAGGGAATCAGCATTCTTTCCCCAATGGGTCCCCGAGGTGTCATAGACCTTGTTGGAGAGCAGGGCTATAAACAGGAATTATCCAGCCCTGGGGAGGGCAGGGCTGAGGATGCAGCTCCAAACCCTGCTCTGCCCCCCCGGGAATTCCTCTGCTGGGCCAGGGAAATGGGTCAAGTGTGTCAATTCTGGGATCACCGACCTCTGACACCTCTAATGGTGCCCTGGCTCCTGCCGGCCCCTCCCCGAGCACCACAAACTTCCCAAAGTCTGTCCAAGTGCAAAAATAAATGGGGCAGCCCCGAGGAGCTTCTCCAAAAGCTGCTCCCGGCCCCTCAAAAGGAAATCAGGGCTCAGATGTTCAGGTCTCATCACTCATCTCCAAACCACAGCAACCTCCGTGTAGGTTTTGTTCCAGGCAAAAAAAAGCAAACTCCGTATTATTAGACAGCACAAAGCTCAAAAACTAACGCTTGATTTATTTTATTTCTAATCTTCTAAAAGCATCTCCAGTCCAAGCCGCAATAAGAGGTGTTAAACACTTAAAAAGCTGAATGAGCACCTTTACATAGAAATAAATAAAAAACCAAATCAATAAAAGTCCTGTCTGTAGGCACAACCCAGCAAATGTTTGCTGCAGAGCTGCAGGAGGTCAGAGGAGCTGCCCAGACCTCAGCAAGGAGCAGCTCCAGGTCTGGCCTCTCCCCACATTTTTGTCATCTTTGGCTTAGGCTGATGGAAGCCAAAGCCACCAAGAGCAGAAAACAGAAAGAAAAACAAGTTTTAATTCTCTTCCCAAGCCCAGCCCAGCACACAACACCTTCTAATACAGGTTTTAAAGAAAATGTGGCAGAAAGAATACATCCAAGTAGTGCCAGCTGGAATTATGGCCTTGTATAGACCCCAGCACAGAGGACAAATGTTAGTGAGGAACCTCACCAGCAATCACAGGCAGAGTGGGATGACCCAGAGCCTAAACCAGGATCTGCCCTGAGAACATCAGGGCCAACAATTCCCCTTCCAAAACAAACCATCTTGTAATGCCACAACGTATTTCCTTCATGAAATAGAAATAAAATAGGGTTTAACACCCTGTGGTCCTCTGGAAAGGTCAGGAAAAGATCCAGGCTGGCTGAAATCTGTTCTCCACCAGGTCAGCCAACCCCACCCATCAGGAGCTGGGGTGGGAGCTGGTGGCATTTCCCTCTGCAGTACAAATGTGGCACATGGAAATGTCCCAGGCAGGATTGTTCCTGATGTCTGACCCCACGATTTGCTGAAGAAAAGGTTCAGGACATCACTCACAGTTTGGCTGCAGCTCAGCAGTAACACAGTTCTGCACAGGAAAAAGGGTTTGAGTTGGAAGGGATCTTAAAACTCCCCGAATTCCACACCTTGCCATGGGCAGGGACACTTTCCACCAGTCCAGGTTGCTCCAAAGTCTGTCCAGCCTGGCCTTGGACACTTCCAGGGATGAGGCAGCAGTTATTTGAGTGATTTTGTGACAAATGTTCCTTTAATTGTGCTTAGTCGAACCCATTCAGAGCATTGGAACCACAGCTTGCAAAGCTCCCCACTCTGGTCAGCACCACGTTTTCAGATCAATCATTTATGCAAACCAATCTTCCCATGGACAATTCAGAGCTGCCCTGTTTTGCCTCCCTTTTGCTTATAACACTTCCAACGTTGATTTTGGGACTGTCATTAAATGCCCTTTTATTGCTCCCTCGCTGTAAGCACCTGAGAACCGAGCAGAGCTTCAGGATTTACAGCCTATTTGAAACTCAGATAATGATGTTTAATTCGTTATTGGCTGTGTAAAGGTTAACAAAGAAATAAACTATTAGCAAAGGAATGGCACGTTAAGGCAGGGCAATTAAGAGTTGTGGCTGGCACTGCATGACAAGACTGATCTCGAATGATCCACATTGACAGCACAGGAGCGGTCCACAGGTTCATCCTCTGAACACTTTCTGTGCTGTTCAGTTGGATTTCAGCACTAGACCTGCACCAGGGGCAGCTGAGAGATGTCCTCACACACCCACCTGGGAGGGCTGAAAGAGGTTTCTGCCCTCGGCAATTCATAATTCTGATTTTTTTGTGGGTTACTCCTCTCAGAGCAGAGTGGCAGAGGGAAACAAATAACATTTACCTGCCTGTGAAAGGAACCAGCTTGGCTTAAACCCAGCTCAGCTGCAGTTTGAGCCACATCTTTGTCCACAATGTGAGTTAAATTCAGGCACGTTTTTTGGCTGTGGCTGCCCCTGAATCCCTGGAAGTGTCCAAGGCCAGGCTGGACAGGACTTGGAGCAATTTGGGGCAGTGGGAAATGTCCCTGTCCCTGGCAGGGGTGGCACTGGATGGGGTTTAAGGGCCCTCCCAACCCAAACCACTGCAGGATTCTGTGATTCACTCCAGCAGCTCTGCAGTGGAGCAGAGGCACCATCTGAGCTAATGCACTGTAAATAAACACAAATCACAGCCCTAAGTGAGCAGATTTCAAACTGATTTTATGGCACTGCTCAAACTACACCCCAAGGCCTTGCTTTTAAAACTCCATCACCACGGACTCCATGGATCACACATTTTCCTGGGGAGGGAGGGCTTAGCTTTCCCAATTTTATTGCACTCCTTCAATCAATCAATCAATCAATCAATCAATCAATCAATCAATTAATCAATCAATCATTCTCATGCAGATAACCTATTTTTTTTTTCTCATCTTTATTCAGGCCCTTGGGCAATTGCAGGAATCAACTTTTGGGAGAGCTGGGGAGAGGTTATTGGATGTAAGCCCAGCAGCTTTTGGAAAAACAGAGCAGAAAAAAAAAATGCAGAACCCATGGAAGAAAGACAAGCAGATGCTGCTTGAAAATATGGTTCTCTTCTTATGTCAACAAATTTGTGCACAGGCAGCCAAAAAGCCCACACAGAGGTAACACAACAAATGTGGCCTCAAGATATTCCAGGGAAACACAAACTCTCCCTGTAGGATCTGCACTAAGACCTGACTCAAGAGCAATTCCCACAATTCGGGATCAAGGCAGGGGAAAGGCTGGGCACGAAGCAAAGCCAGGCCTGAGACTTTGTGCAGCTGAGCTCTACAAATCTTCCCTTGAACAAATCTTCCCTTGAACAAATCTTTTCTTTGAACAAATCTTTTCTTTGAACAAATCTTTTCACTCAGAAATGATTCCAAACCGCCTTCCACGGGGATGAAAAAAAAAATATGAGTGGGATTAAGGGAACATGGACTCTGCAACTTTGGCTTGAACAGAATCCATTTGATTTCCTCAAACGTTCACCCAACACTGCAGCCAAGGGTGAGCTCCTCCAGCTCTTCCCAAACATTCCTGGGAGAAGAGCAGACCCCCAGCTGGTATCCAATGGAGTGGGAACTCAACACCTTTAGGACTTTTTTATTTCCACCGAGCCCAGGCTCTAATTTCATGTTCATTTTAACACCTCTTTCTTTATTTCTTTCCTACCTGCAAGCCCTGTGTCTTTTCTGGACACCTCCACCCAAATTTTACATTTCTTGGCTCTAACCTTGCAGAAACATTGTGTGTGTTTGTGTGTATACTTCCCCTGTAGGATTTTAGCATAAATTCTAAGGACTCGGACTAAATTCTGTGGAACCTTCTCATCCTACCCTTCCCCCACGTTGTTTTTTGTTTTTCTTTTTTTTTTTTCCTTTCTCTTAACTCTTACCACATGTTGTAGAGGCCAGACATGAGTCAGAGCAAGCTCCTTGAGCAGTGAGGAGGGGGAGAGGCAAAGTTCCTTTATCAGCTAAGAGGGGTCAGTTCCCAGTCTGCCCATTCCACACCCCAGCACTGATATCCCCCTAAAAATCCCACCTGGCAGCTGGGGACTGAGGACCATAAAGAAATTAATGAAATCAGCATGAAAACGGTGGAATTCATTCTTTTATTGGCCAGAAACTTTCTAGTGGGTGCCAAATCCTCAATACCTGGGGTGTCCTGGGTTCAGTGGAGCCTGAGAAGATAAACCTTAGATAAACCTTTCACCTTTATACTGAAACAAGTTTTCAGTTTACTGAAATCCAAGGCTCCCAGCTCTGCACTGCCTTATCCACTCCTCTTCTCTCTTTATCTGCTCTCTCCCATTGCATCTGATTCCAAAATCTGCTCCTAAAAGGACTTCCAGAAGCTTCCAGAAATTTTCACCCGTTCAATTTGATTTTGTGGTTGCATTATCAGTCTTTAATTTCAACAAATTTCTATCCCATTCCCATCAGACTCACCGAGGCAAACAGGCAGCTGAAAAGTCTATGGAGAAGTGATGATTTTGGGGAATATTAAAGGACCATGGAAAAGTGCAAGTGGTCATTTTGGGGCAGATTGGAGAGTAATTGGGTAAAGTAGAGGGTGAAGTGGTGATTTTTGGATCCTAAAGTGCCATTCAGGGTATGGCAGTGGCATGAAAATCCCCAGGAAATGGAACCATGCATCTGGGCTTCCTGCAGAGCCAGCTCAGCCATCCCTCACATCACATTTCCAAGCTTTCCTGGATCCAGGAGGATTTGCTAACTCGGTTTTGCTCCACACAGGACGCACAGAACAGGCTCAGACCCAAAGCTGGACCTTTCCAAGCCCTTCCAAACCCAGCAGAGCTGGGAAGTGATGATGCAGGAGCACAAGTGGCTGAATCCATTTAATGCTCCCAGCCCTTGGCCAGCAGCATTTGTGAGAACCAGCAGCCCAGGGCAGCCCACCTTGATACAGGAACGACCCACAGACAGGGCTATTAAAGGACAAACTGCCAATTCCTTGATGAAAGAACAGCCTTTCAGCACCCACCAGCAGCAGCTCTGGCACTGCTGACTTTCCCCCTGAGGCTACAGCACAGGAACAACACAGGAGAAATATTTTTTTTTTGCTGTTTCTGCGATATTGGTGTTACAAAAAAAAAAAAAAAGAAATACATTGATGAACTACTTTGTCATTGTTAACAGCACTGCTGACAAACTCACAGCAGGCCCACTGTGAGGAAGACAGCAGCATGTCTACTGAATGTCTCTTGCAGCTCAGACATGTGCTCTGAATTAGGCAAGGTGTGTAAATGACGACAGCCAGAGCTCTGCACAGTGCCCAGGTCTGCGGGATTCTGCTGCACTTTTGTTGCTGCTGCATTTCCCCCTGGTTCTCCTCTCCGAAGGATCCTTGCTCCTTTGGAGAGAGCTCCAGCAGACTCCAGCTCCTCAAGTGTCATTTGAAAGAAATAAAAGTGAAATGCTAAAGAGAAATCCTCGTTGTGCTCACTGTTTTATTCTCTGTGGCTGAACCTCGGAGGAGAAACAAGCACAGGAGGATGGGGGAGGAGAGAGGAGGAGACACGGCCCAAAAACTCGGTTTGCCTCACACAAAATCCTGCATGAAACTGCCACACATCTGGGAACATCTGGGAGCAGCTTGCCTGGAACACAGGCTGCCACATGGATCCCAAAAAGCCAAATTTCCAGGAGTGCCCTTACCAGGGCAGGAACACTCAGAGTTGTTGTTTTCTGAAGGAAATTAGGCCACACCACCCTCAATCTTTAAAAAATAACAGTGGGAAAAACCTCCAAGGGACATCAGTTTGTTCTTCTGCCTTCAGGCCTGGGCTCAGGTAACAACTTTGTCCAAACTTCCTATCAAAAAATTTTGTAACCCTTTCAAGATGGGATTATTGACTTTTCCCTAAACATCAGCCTTATCACAGAGTCTCATATTCCAAACACAAAGTCCCAGTCACAGGTTAATTTGGACACTTGGAGCTGGCTACTTTATGCTTTCAAAAGCAAAATCCATTCACCCAATTTTAAAGTTGCAAAGAAGGCAGCTCTTATTAAGAAAATTGTTCTGAGATTACCACACAATCACCAAAATGGGAAGTTGGTAATGGAAAAATTAACGGAAAAATATTTTTATTACTATAGAAGAGATCAATTTAAATAATTTAGAAATACTGCTAATCAATCCTATTCCATGTCCTGCAACTTTATCTTTGAAAAGGGTTTGGGGATCTGGAGGAAAAAACAATCTACCAAAAATAATCTTAATTATTATACAGTCATAATAAATTATCTCCATTATTAGTTATGCTCCTTTCAGGATTCAAAAAGTATTGCAGTGCAACTCTTCATGACCTTTATTGGGCATTTACTGGTTGAAGAAATGTAATTTTTTTTTCTTTGCAATAATTGAAAATAAACTTACAACTTCCAAGAGCTTCTTGCTAAGAGAGGAAACCTTTGCCACTATTAATCTTTAGAGTTATTATGCAAACACAAAATCCCAAACAGCTTCCAGGCCATTTTCATTCCCAACCATCTGAGTGGAGCTTTCCTCCTGTCAGCTGGAGCAGAGATGTGATGAAACCAGAGAGACTGAGTGAAAGATTTGACCACCAGAACCCACAACTTCCTCCCCAGCTCCATCCTTGGCTCTGGAATTTTGCTCTTCCCATCACTGCAGCTGAGTGTGGGTGGCTTTGCACTCCCAGCCATCTCAGCCCCATCCTGCTGCAGAGCTCAGAAAACATTCCCATCCTGACATAATTAGTGCTTTATTGCAGGAAAAACCAACCAAATGAAACTTTATCAGCTGCTTAATTAATATGCGGTTTGCCAGTGCTTTTTTTTTTGCCAGATCTGGCTGTGTTGGATTTGTTTATCCCATGGCTCCTGCAGGGAATCAACCCAAATTCGATGGATAAGTGCCAACAGGACACTGGTGCCTCCAGTGCAACTCCCAGTTTTTCCAGAGCAAAGCACAGAATTTAGGAGGTGCTGTGACAAATGAATCATTTCTGGTGTTGGTTCCAGCTACAGAACCAGACACAAACCCACCTTCCCTCAGGAAAACAAGTGCAAATGAGAAGCCAGAGGGACAGCAAGGGAAGCTGAGTCTTCTGTTTGATGAGGAAAAGCTACCACTGTCATGTTCTCCTAACCAATTTGACACTGTATTACTTTTTTTTTAAATTTATTTATGGTTATGTTACTCTGGTAAAAGAAATTTGAACATCAGCTGCCTGTCAGTCCTGTTTGGACTATTTCCCATACAGAGATATACCAGCTGGACAAATTTTGGGCTGAGATCCAAAGCTGGGAGAGTATTTTGATGGAGCAGAAATAAGATTTGTATTATCTCAGTTCAGGGTTTTTTCCTTGTTTAAAAGCTGTGAAAGGCATCACTGAATTTCCAACACTGTCACCTTCTATCTAAACAAATTTTTACCTCTAGTTCCCCTTAGCTCCTGGTTTCCTCTCCCTATTCCAGCCCTAAACCCATCAGGTGTCTGGGAACAAGGGGCAGACTGAGCCATTTCTGCTCTGGAAGGGAGAGCAGGCACGTCCCTGATCTCCGTCCTGCCTTCCCAGCCACAGCCCAGCCCTGCTGATGACATTTGTCACGGGGAGCTCACAGAGCGTTCACATCCTTCCTCCCCGGATCCCGTCCTGCCTGCTCTCCACACCATTCCCAGCTGCTCCGAGCTCCGGGCAGGATTGCACAGCACATTTCCAGACTTTCCTCACTCCCACTCTGAGCCCTGGTACCACAGCTCTGCTTTACCCATCCCCAGTGCCATTGGTAACAAAGCCAGGCTCGTGTTTGTCATTACCCAGACCAGGCTCAAAAGCTGCAAGTCACAGTTTTCCCATACTAGAGCTGAGACTGAAAAAAAAATTAACTTTTTAATTATTTTTTTCTTTCAGTTTTCTCCCTCTTATTTCTAGAATCTCAGAACTTCCAACCCAAACCATTCAGATCTGCTAAAATTGAAGTAAAGACATTGAATTATTTGGTTAAGGGGAAGTGTATCATATATTAATCAAAACTGAAGTCCCTGGCTTCTGCTTTTCTGGCAATTCCAAATCTTTTCCTGCACTGGAATTAGCAGGGCTGTCTCATCTCTTCAGATCCTACAGAACAGATTTTCTTAATGGCTGAAGTGATGGTGTAACATTTTCCCATTCTGATCCTTAGGGTTGCTGCTCAAAATAAAAAGCCAACCCCCAAACCAGAGCAGAGCCAAAGAATTCAACAACCTCCAGCTCCTTTTAAGACATGAGATGAGAACAGAGAGCAGCACTCAGGAATAACGGGACAGCTGATCTCTGTGAGAAAACCATTGCAACAGGTAAAGAGAGGTGAAACATCGCCGTCATCATCAAGCCATAACCCTATAAACACATCCCGCCTTGACAAATTCTTGACGAAAAAAGCCCAAGAGCAGTTGGTGTGAGGAGCTGGCTCTGAAATCCGAGCTAAAGACAGCTCCCTAGTGGCTGCGGGAGCTCCGTGAAACCATCCCCGCCGAGCGCTGCTGACAGCCCGGCACGGCACAGCGCTCCGATTTATTTCACAGGCAGGAATTCTGCACCCCGAGCCGGCCTCCTGCTCAGCAGGGAAGGTGTTAAAATGCAGAGCCCTCCCTGCAGATTTTTTTTTATTATTATTATTATTATTATTATTTTCATTCCCTGACCCTCCTCGCGCAAAACACAGAAGTAACTCATCAATTTGGTCACCTGCTCCCGGCTGCAAAACACTCACCAGGTTCCTCCTTCCCTGTCCTTTTCCCCCTAAAATCCCCCAACACCTTTAGAAGGGAATCCAGGCTGCAAAACACTCACCAGGTTCCCTCTTCCCTCTCTTTTCCCCCTAAAATCCCCCAAATTAACACAACACCTTGAGGAGGAAACCCAGGCTGCAAAACACTCACCAGGTTCCCCCTTCCCTGTCCTTTTCCCCCTTAAAATCCTCCAAATTAACACAACACCCTGAGAAGGGAATCCAGACTGCAAAACACTCACCAGGTTCCCCCTTCCCTCTCCTTTTCCCCCCTAAAACTCCCCAAAATAACACTGCAACACCTTTAGAAGGGAATCCAGACTGCAAAACACTCACCAGGTTCCCCCTTCCCCGTCCTTTCCCCCCCTAAAATCCCCCAAATAAACACAGCACCTTGAGGAGGGAATCCAGGTTCCCGGTGCCAGCTGCAGAACTCCCAAATATTTTGTGTGACCTTTCATCCTACAAATTTATTTCTTTCCAAAAGGCAGCCACCTCCTTCTGTACCTGACAGCTCACTGAGCTCACCCGAGGAGACTGACAGGAGGAAAATTGAGAATTCAAACACTCTGCTGATGGGACCCAACCCACAGGATTCCTGTCTTATTTTAAACTTTGCTTTCAACTTTGAACACGTGAGCCTTTATTATTATTATTATTGTTTCCCCCAAATTTGCTTTTAAAGATTAAAAAGGGATTTGCAGAGTTTTGCAGCGTTTCAGTTTAATAACGTGTTGATAAATCTGAGCTTGGGAAAACAGCTCCAAAGTGATCACTGCTGGTTCTCAAACACAAATATTCAGATTTTCATGCAGAGAAACTTCATTTCTATGAAAAGAACTGCAAAAGCTCTGGAAGATCCCCCCAAAACAGAGGGAATTCAGTAGAGTTGGCAATGCAGCCAGCACTGATTACACACACAAACCTTGGCTGCTCACACATCATGCTTCTATTTTTAGATTTTTAGGAAACAAAGAGCCCTTATTAATGGCTATATTCTTGTTTGGGGTAAAGGGAAGGGAATAATTTTGTTTATATTGCTCCATCAGCCTGCTGGCTTTCACACAAAACTCTGAAGCAATTACACTGGCTGGTGCACTGGATGAGAGACTTAGCAAACATCATTAATGTGATTATTCCTTTTACTTCACTGAGCTCCTTCTTCTCCCATTCCTGGGTACAGCACACCCAGGGTCTGACACATCCCTGTGCCAGTGGATGGAACTGCCATAAACATTGAAAACCTCCCTTCAGGAAAGCAATTCTCCAAGTTACAGCAGGTAATTAATTAATTAAATTCAGCAAGAGATTCTTGAGCAGGGCCACGCCAGGGAGAGCATGGGATGACCTAATCCAGATGGAAAAGACCCAATTTTATAACTCTGATTCCACTCACAAAGCCACCCAAAACTGAAGGACTCACAGAAACACCACAAACACATCCTGGGCACTGCAGGTTAAATTTTCTCTTTGGACACTGACAAAAGGTGCCTCTCATTCTCTCTCCTGGAACATGTTATACACATTATAGACAGATATTTATGTATCTGCTCATCTAGATACAATGATCTAGAACAGAATCCTTAAATTCGAAAGCAATAGGCAGGAGAGGGCTTCACTTTCAAAAGTTCTTAAGATCCAGCAATTTCTATAACATCAACTGCTGCCTTTAGGCTGATTTTTCCAAGCCAGCCATTAGATTTAGATTATAATTATTGTTATAATCTTCTAGGCAGACCTGGTCTAAATAATGATGGGGGAGCTAAAGATTCAATGTTTGAAGTCCAAGACCTCGGTGAATAATCAGGAGAACTTCAGAGAAGGTTTCCAACTGCAGGTGAAGAAACAGTCTGCCAGCAGCAATGGTAAAATTCATTATTCAGTGCTGTCACCAGAACCTGTGTCACTGTGAGAACACCTCCTGCCACTCTTTAGAGCTCTTAAATGATGGATGTTACAAAGTCTTGCTGGCCCACAGTAGCCAGGCTCTGGGTTACCCATTTACCCACCAGTGACAAAGAGCATTTTGCATTCCAAGGTGAAATCTGTTCAGGGGAAAGGATGAAGTGTGAGATTGCAGCGCAGACAAGTTGATCACACAATGACATCATCCTGCACAACACAGGGCATGGCTGCGTTAAATTGAATTTTTTGGTGCCTTTCTCCTCCACCCACCTGCCCAGTACAGGAGGCTCCAGATTTTAACAGGAGATGCAGAGTGAGCATCAGGGAAAACTTCTGCTGCTCAACGTTTAACTTAGACAAGCACCCAGCTAAGCAGAAGAGCTTGAAACATCTCATTAAACACCCTCAACATAGATTCTCCTTCATTTTAAATCAGATTTATACAAATTGTCCCTCCCCATTTCATTACCTGTCAGCACAGGTAAGCAGCTGCTTTGCCTGCTCACAGCAGGAGCTCTGGAATTTTCTGGGCATAGAGGGGCTTCTGTCCATTCTGCTCTCCCCCTGTGGAGTTCTGACCCTCACAAAAAATTTGTCCTTTTTTGTTTTTATTGCTCTCCTTTTTAGCTCTAGTAATTTGAGGAGATAAGTTCCACCGGCACAGTCTGATCCAAAGTTCCAAGCAATAAATGGGAATATTTTGGGGTTTTGGATGAGATTCTGCTCTCACAGACTGAGGAGGGAGATGAGCACTGGCAGAGGGAGTGAATTCCATTTCTCTGTGTCCTGCTTTGCCTTCTTTACATCCAACCCCTTCCTCCCACCCCATGAAACAACCTCTCACTTCTTCCTTGCTGCCCCAATTCCCCAGGATATTTCACCCTGCTGTTTCTCTAAGCCTGTTCAGATACCAATCTAAGGCAAGTGGAGATTAAAAAAACCCCAACAGAATGGAGAGAGATGAAGCTCATTACAGTAAATAACATTAACTTGGGTAAGGGTGAATCTATTGCATCCTTGCCAACATTAGAACTTCTTGTTCCAGCACAGCACAGGAGAGCTCTGCCCCTCTCCAGCCTTTCCAGGCTGGGCAATTTGGGCTGGTCCCTCCTTTGGGGTCCCAGCAGGTTCCTGGACAACATCATTAAGGTGCACTGCAGAAAAGCTGAGAATAACACCCCGATTCAGCCATGGAGAGTGGCAGTTTTGAGGTTTTTTAATGCAGCTCTTCACTGCCCCCAGCACCATGTGAATCTTCCTCCAATCCCACCCTTCCCTGCACTCTCGCCAAGGGCACTGCTGCCTCTTGATGATGCCAGCCTTTGTGAGCACCTCCAGCATGGAGAGACGTGCAGGGGAATGTGGGGGCTGCAGGGAGATGATTTCAAACTGAACCTTGAGGAAAGGAGAGCACGGCTAGCTGGGTGGTGTGAGGGGAGAAAAAAAATCCTCTCCCCTCTGATCTCCCCTCCTCGGGTCCCAGCTGCCCACATCACACATCCCTCTGCCTTCTGTCAGCACTGGCTGTTGGGATCAGCTGGAGCTCAGCAATTTTAGGAAGGTCCACAGTGCTGCCACATTGGCTGCAGGACCATTTTTGACTCCAGGAACTCACAACTCAAACCAATCACAGCTGAACAGCAAGACCTTCCTTCTGTGAAATTTAAATTAAAAGGTGTTAGGAGTAGTCACTTCACTCCCAGAGTCTTTACCAATTAAGCCGAGTGTTCAATATGGTCAGGTCACCCTCTAATTTGGATTTTTTCACCCATCCACATGTCAACTCAAAAAAAAAAAAATTGATTTTAAAAATTAAAATCATTGTTGCAAGTTGCTTATTTTAACATAAAGCGAGAGCATAATGAAGGCTACTGGTGAATGCTGCTGCAAGGGGCTGACCCTTGCTACTAATCCCCTGTAAATTCACCCAAAAAGTCATGAACTACATAATATTAGTTCTTACAGAATGACATATTTCCCTGATCTTTCATGGGCCACATGGGGAAACAGTTTTCGCCTGATCTGAATGAAGAAGAAAAACAGTGATCCTAATCAACCATTTACCCTTAGTGGCTTCCCTAAACAAATCTGGGAAAGAGCTTAAAGGCTTGGGAATATCCTCGACCCTGCTTGATGCACTGTAATAACCCTACCTAATTATACTGATATAAAAACTAATTGGAAAGATAGCAAATGTCAGGGTAAGATGCAAATTGTAGGGTGTTAATTGCTGAACAGGTGCTGGAATAGAATTAAATGAGCATCTTGATTAGGAGAGTGGAAAAAACAAATGTGGACCCCGAAATCAAGTTGGCCACGTGAATTATTTAGCAGCCTCGTCGGAGCAGCAGAGAGGTCGTGTTGATGTGACCTCTGCTTTGTGAGGGGTGGCCTGGCAAAACAATGGTGAACTCCAGGAGAAACCACGGCTTGGGAGACAGAGATGGGACTGCAGGACAGGGGACATTTCCAGCGGGATGAGGGATGAGGATTTTTTATAGAAGGGGAGAAGGGGAAGTTTTCCATGTGGGTTATTGGGGTGATGGAGGATCACTGACACTGCACTGCAGGTGTCCCATCTGCAATGAGGTTACTGCCATTTACAGCGAATATTTGGGGGAATGAGAGCTGGGCCGAGCAAAAAAATGGACTAAAAGGCAGTTTTTGTATCTGCCCACAAGAGGAATTCCCTCCACGGCCAGGAGTCCTGCAGTGACACCACCCTGGCAGTAAATTTTTTTCACACAGACCCTTCAAAACCCATCTCATGTTTCAGCTGCCACTCAGTGCCCAGCAAACAGATCAGATCAAATGACATCAATTAGAACCAGCAGGCTGGAAACAAGAGACCCCGTCCTCAGCAGGGATTAGTCAGGGCATAAGAGTAGAATAATTTTCATGAAGGATTTTATCTCTACTTTTTAATCTGAGATTACTTTTTTCTTGGTGAAATTATTAGAATGCTGAGTATAGAAGCAGGTTTTCTAAAGAAAAACTTTTTGTTTCCAAAGAATTTCAACAAGTGACAAAACCTACTGAAACGTTTTGCCAGTTATGCAAAAAAAATTACGAGGAATTCTAGAAGACAATTTTTAAGAAACTACCAAAAATATTTAAATGGTTATTCAGTTTTATGAATTACTTTACACACAATCGTTCAAACAGCTGGGGTGTGGGGAGAAAAGAAACATTTCATTTGAGTCCATTTAATAAACAAACACATTTCCATAGCAGTAATCACTGTTAGGGGCAAGTTGAAATTATTGCATTATTTTAGGAGCAGCTACAGACTCAGCCTAGAACAGAACCCCAATTTTTTAGGCACAGTCCAAACCTCCTGCATTCCAGAACTTCCCAGAGAGAAAAGAGAGAGAAGGAATAGCTGAAACACAAGAAAAACAGGACAGTTGTCCTGGTCAGCCCTAAAATATGAGTAGCTTAAAAGAGATATTTAAATTAATATAAGCAAGAGCCAAATGTGAGGCTTTTAATGCAGCCAGTGAAGTGCAGAGGACCCACAGCATTAAAGCTGGATCTTGATTTTTTTTTTTTTGTCACAAACTAACAAACTACAGTCTCCTTTTTAAATGTTGTATTCCAAATGATTCCTGCAGCAGAGTGCTCTGCAGTTGTCTCCAGACTAACTCTCCATTAAATAGAGTTTCACATGTCAGACCCTTTTTTGCAGGAGACAGCACAGAGCAGAGTTCATAGAGACAATGGGACACGACTTCCAAAATTCCTGTGACACCAGGCACGGGCTGGGGCTCAGGCAGAGGTGGGAATGAAACCCTTCATGCTCCTGACAATTCCTCCAGAGGAAAAACCAACCTGCACAAGGTGACAGCCAGGGTCAGTGACACAGAGAGACACAGAGCATCAGAGTGCAGAGCCCTTTTCCCCACCTAAACACAAAAATCTCGATAAAAAACTTCTCCAACAGCGCCAAACCTTCAGAAAGGGACGTTTTTACACTCGGAAATGCAAGAAAGAGACAAGAAGGTGTCTAAGAAATGCGAGAAAGGACAATGTGGGTGTTCACACACGGAGAGGATGTGCTGCCGCCACCCTGTGCCAAAGGGACAGGGATGAAAGGTCCCACACAGACCTTTGGGGACGAAAGGGATGAATCCTTAAGCTGAAAACTGAAGGCTGATGTCCCTGAGAGCTGCCTGCCCTTCACATCCGGGGGATTTGACACAGCACAGGGTGACAGGAGATGGCAGCGGTGGCACTCCCTGCTCCAGTGCCCTGGAGTGGGGACGTGAATCCATCACCCAGAGCCATCCCTCCCCCCTGGAGCTGCCCCTGCCCCTCCTGGCCAGGGCTCCAGTTCGGGCTGGGAGCAGCTGCAGGGACAAACTGGCTCCGGGAATTTTCCAAGTTCGGCTCCACGTCTCAGAGGGGAAAAGGGGATGGAACTCAAACCCAGCCTTGGTTTGATTTCACTGCTCAGGGGCAGGATGGAGCTGAAATGTTGTGTCTGGTGGTGGAGAGGATCAGTTCATGAGCTCAGCAAAACCCTGCGAGTTTGGTGCAGTCCTGGAGGTTTGGTACCTGGAACGAGCTGGGTTTGCTGCAGGCTCTTGTACTGGGATGTGGAAATGATAAAAACCGGCCTGTGCTGCTCTGGCAGGGCTGGCACTGCCCCAAAACTGCCCTGAAACAGCTCTGAGCTCCTCACATAGAGAGAAAAGTCAAGAAGATGCAGGGAATTATTATTATTATTATTATTATTATTATTATTATTATTATTATTATTATTATTATCATTAATTATTATTAATTATTGTTGTTGTTGTGATTATTGTTATTGTTAATATTCCTATTAAAGCTTGCAGGAAGATCAAACCTCACACCCTCCCACAGGTGCAGCAATGTTAAAGGGAAGTTTTTCACGCACCAAAAATCTGAAGTGAATACAGGAATATCCTTCATGAAAACTCATCCAGGGGTTACAGAATGTTAAAATTAGGATGGAAGAAGTCGCTCTAAATTAAATCCTTTTTGAAATATCCAATATATCCAATGTATATACAATATGTATATGTATATACAGTACATCCAATGTATATACAATAATATACAATCTTTAACTCTATTATATTTTATTATTCTAAAGAATCATCAATTTATGAGTGCATAAAAAGACTGAACTTCACCTATCTTCATGTAAAACAAAGATGTTATATTTCTCTGTAAAAAACATAATGTCTGATAATTTAATATATAATAATAAGAAAAAATATATAAGGTATATTATTTTAAATATATTACATTGCATGTATATATAAAGTATATATATTTTCCTGTAAGAATAAAACCAAAGGGGTTCACATTCACTTTCCCCATCCCAGAAATTATTTCAGCCTCTGCTTCTGAAGGGCAACTACATTTTAGGGAAATCACTGGGCAGGACCAGAGCAAGAACTGACAGTGACACTTTCTGAAAGGCACCAAAGGAAAGCTGGAAAATGAGAGAACCAGATGTCCCTGAAGGAATGCTGGGAAATGTTTCAGATAAAGTAGAAAGGGAGAGGGGAAAAAAAAACCCAAAACATCTTGAACCAAAAGATCCCAGAGGATGAGGGGATTTTTTTGAGGTTCTGTGTGACCAAGTGACACTGACACAACACTGTGCAGCTTTTTCTCCCCCTTTTAGCAGAGGAATTTTGACTGAGCAGATCCTTTGTCAGCTCGAGGGGAAGGATTTGCACTGGCAGGGATTCAGCTGCAAAAGTTGTGGCCCCTTTTCTTCCAGGCCCCGAGCACCCACGATCCCAAAGAGAGCAGAGATTTGGAAAACCCAATTCAAGGGCTCCTAATCCAATTTACAATTTATATTTAAACACTCCTAATCCAGGTTACAATCTAACACATGCACGTTTGAACACCCAGGGAACTTTCTAGCAGCCAGAAATGCCAAGATCATCTCCACAGCAAAACCTGGAGGTAAATGGGTGTGGAAGGAGGCAGAACTCAGCTTTACCACCCTCCCAAAACTGCTCTTGGTGGTTTAGAGTCATGAGACCACGAGAACCTCGAGGTTCATCTTTTCAAAAAAGGCAACTTCAAGATGTGAATTTTCTTACAGAAAGTTTGTGACTGTGAAAGGCAAACGGAGCTCAAATGTCAATCTTTGCAGCTTCACTTTTCTTTTCAGGATTTACTCCATTTAAGCTGTTTGCACCCTTCTTGATGTTCATGCTAGATAATACAAGGTGTTCATTGCTTTGCTGAACCAGAATCCATTTAAAATAACTTTTTATAGTAAGAAAACCTAAGCACATCTCTTAAAAATTAATTAAATGTGATTTGTAAGACATCAGCACTCAGCTTTAACTTCTTGATGCCATGAGCTGGTTTCATGTATTTGTTTTATCTTGTTTTCAACTGCTTTAAGCACCTCTGGAATTGCCTTCCCTCTTCCCAAACACTCCAGGATCTCCCTCTTGGGTTTGGTTTGGAAAATGAACCTGTGTGCTCCTGTTAATGCAAACCCACCTCGTGTTCCTGTGTCCTCACAGCAGCTCTGGGACACGGAGCCAGCCAATTATTTTTTCCTTTTCTGATACAAACCTCTCCCAGTGAGCTGCTGAGATCCAAGACAAGGACCCAGAGGGGAAATGAGGAAGTGGAAAATTTTTCCTCTAGAGCAAAGGAAGAGACCTAAGCAGAGAGCAAGGGAGCACCTGCAATAATCAGGGGAAAAGCAGCCTGGTGGCACAATCAGAACACAGAATGTGCAGAATTCCTCACACTTTCCATGTGAAAGTTTCCTGGTTCTTTGAGGGAAGCACTGGGAATGCAAGGGAAGGACAGTGAGAGGTGCAGCTTCCTCCAGGCTACACCCAAAACTGGTGTTTTCATGTTTTTTCTGTTTAAATAGGCAAAAAAACCCCACTTCCAGAACACTTGAATACAACCTTCCTGCTGCTTCCTCTGAAATTAAATCATGGATTTGCACAATATAAATACCCAAACCCATAACACACCGGGCAAACAGGAGCTTTGGTGGTTGTTCTCAGCTGGAATAAATAAAAATAATCACATTCAGCGTGAGAAATGCCATTTTCTGGTGAAACCAGCCTTATGTCAACTCCTGTCAGTGACAGCCACTGAGAAGGACAAGGGACTAAAAGCCACCACAGGGCAACCAGTTGCCACTTGATTTGATTTTATTTTCTTGAAACAGCCTCTGTGGGAAGACACAAAGTCAGGGAGGGAAGAGCTGGATTCACATGCACTGAGGCTAAATAAGCTGACTGCTTAAAAACAGCTCGGGAGCCACAGTAAAAGATAGAAAATTATTGCTTCCTGTCATGACCAAATATTAAACACAGCACACACCTAATGGCTCTATCACTCCCCAGGGAAGGAGCTTTATGAACAATAAAATCCCAGCAGACTTGCACTGTTTGGACTTAGAAGCCTCATTATGGGCTCACTGATCCAATACAATTTACAAACTCCGTGGACTCCACTTGGAGGAAAAGCCACCAAATGTGGAGCTCTAAGTGGGACACCCACGGTGACATTAGCATTTATTTGTGAGGAAAAGTAGCAGAGGAGATGGGGAGGAAAAGGAAAAATAACAAGGAGGGAAAAGAAGGATGGTTTGGATCAGAGCACAATATGAAAGAATATTAAACCAGGGAGAAAGATGGGAATGGGAATCACAGCTGCAGAGGGAAATGTTGTTCCAGGACACACTTCCATATCCAGCCTTGGAATACAAGACCTGGATTCCACTCCTTCATGTGGAGTGGTTAGAGAAATGTAATTTTGTTTTGTTTGCAGTAATTGAAAATAAACTTCGATGTAGGACGCCTTCTACATCATCTTGGGTGAATCATATCAGCTTTTAATAGCTTTAAAATAATATAGAATACATAATATATAATATATACAGTATATAGTATGCAATATAGAATTTTAAAGCTATTAAAAATTATATATTATATCTTCAACTGCTTTAAGCTTCACATGTACATTATGTATTTTCAGTCTCAATCTTTTCTTCACTTCACAAGGGTTTGGGGTGATGTTCCAAGCTGCACAAATTGTTTCATGCCCCATCTGAAATCAGGGACACATTAATTGGGAGAACATTTTCAGAGGTGAAGCAATCGGTTGAGAGAGGCTGAAACCCTGGGATGTTTACAGGGCAGAAAATATGGGAGATCCCACCAGAAACAGATGGTGAGAGAAACACACAGGGAAGGGATGAAGAGAAACAAAAGGTTCAAAAGGAAAGCAAGAGGCAGTAACTAAAAAGCTTAGGGGCAGATGAAGTGACAAGTCCATAAAACCAGGTCTAGACAGAGGCTGAGAGGAGTGCAAAAGTGAGAAGGAAGAGTATTTCAGGTCATAAATACACGGAGGATGCTTTCATTAGGATGCAAATACTCTGAAATATTGGCATTTTTATTGACGAGTGCAGATGGAGCCAGGCAAATGCAGAGCAAGGAGTGGAGCTGTGGAGGTCCCATGTCACACACTGCTGCTCTACATACCCAGAATTTCCTCTGTGCTGTTTGCACACTGAATTTATCCTCAGCTTCTATTCCCAGAGGTGCTTCAGTCCATGGGAAATTTGTTTTCCATTCCCCTTTCCACTACTCCCAACCTCATTGATTCCAGTGGCTCCTTCCTCTGCTCTCTGTCCTGAGCTCAGCAGCCCCTTAACCTCCTCACTCACTGATTGTGAGCACAAACTGCACCAAACTCTCCCCTATTTACAGGGAAAAGCCTCCATTTAAAAAAGAAACAAGGATTCTCCTGCACCATGTGTGAACTTTGCTCCCAACTTTGTTCTGCTCGTGCAGGATTTAGCCCCAGCACCATCAGTGGTTTTATCTCAACTAATTTAACAAGACTGGAATCCATCCATGCTTGTGTCCAAGCTGCTCTAGAGCATCAGGGAAGCTTTTCTGATTTATGCAGAACTGCTAAAACCCTTTGGGTCTTGTCTCCACTGGGCTTATTCTCTTAAGGCTTCCATGCAGTAGTATTTTATATAATATTATATAAGTATTCCATTGCAGTAGTAGCAACAGTCAGATTTTATTCTTTAAATTATATAATGTGCCCTTGCTTAGGCTCAGCCGTGTTTCCCTCACAGTTCTCAGATCAGGACCTGAGCTAAGTACTCCAGTTCTAGATTTAAAAGAACTGAAATGATCAATATTGGTGGGCACTCCCACACGAGACATCCCAAAAAGTTCTCTCTCTTTGGAGGGCAGAGATGCCCACAGCGACAGCACATGGCCAGCAGAAAATCTGCACAAAACACTGGTGGCAATAAACTCTGTTTAATTCCCCAATAATCTGGGCTTGAAACCAGCAGTGATTTAATCCCATCTCATTTCTTGTTCTGTTCCAGAAGCAGCAGCAACCAACAGTCCTGGGGGAGAGAAACTTTACAAATTGCTCCAAAAGCATCTCCACTGTGACAGCAACATCACCAGAGTATCTCCACACATCAATTCTCAGCAAATGTGTCTTTGTGTTATCAGGGAAAAGCAGAAAAATCACATTTGTGGTTTCTAGTTAAACACAGACCCTGAGAATGACTGCAAAAATACAGGGACTGTGATGGGGAGAAAGGAGCAGAACCCACGACTTCCATGGACCCAAACCAACCTATTCTTCGTTTTTCCAGCACATTCAAAAAGATATTTAAGCTTTTTCTGACTCACCAGCTTGCTGGAAAATCTGTTGTCTGTCAACATTAAATGAAAAAGATTAAGTGACATAAGCTACTCTCCAGTTTAGTCCATTTACAAGCTTTAAGTGTTTGCACACATCAAAGATTTCAAGATGTTTTGGCCAGCAAACCAGTAAAGAATTTTCTTTTTGTCTGAAAGGGGGGGTGGGGGGTAAATAAAAAGAAACAATTAGACACTGAGAGAACCACTTGTCAAATGGCTGGGATAGTGCACTTTAAGTTACTGACTCCCCTCAAACATCCAGTCTACTAAAAAATTCATAAAGAGACAGATGGCACAACAGCAGCTCTTTGCAGGAGAGCAGGGTTTAGCAGTGAACAAAGGACTTTGACTCCCTAGGACAAGGGGAGAGATCATTGTGGGTTTGGGGGGCTTGGAAGGGGGGACTGGGGCACACAGGGAGATGGAAAGAGCTCCTGGTTTCACCCCCACAGCACCAACAAATCCCAGATTTTCATTTTGCCTTGGCAGAATCACCAGGGCCACAGAGAACAGGGGGAAAAAAAAAAAATATCAAACTCTGCCATGCAGATTAAATCCTCCTGGCAGCAGGAATGTGAAAAATAAACCCCAAAACCTACTCAGGGATCTGAAACCACTTGCCATAGCCAGGCAGCTCCCAATGCTTTGTATTAAGGGGGAAACTGAGGCACAGACTTCAGTCACTTAAGGGGACAAGGCAGCCCAGCGTCAGTGGGAACTGAATCCCGGCCTCTCCAGCCTTGCTGTTCTGCCTCTGAGCACGAGGAAATGTCCTTGTGTCACCCAGTGGGTTTGGGACCACCCCAAAAGGGAGGTGTAAAGGACAGAGTCCTTTTCTGATGGCTGAGATTAAGAAAAAAAGGAAGAAAAAGAGAAAACTAAGGAAAAAAAAAGAAAATAAAATGAAGCCTGCACTTATTTAAAGTCAAATCCTTCAAAATGAAAATTCATCTGTGTGTTCTTTTGCATTTTTTAGGGAGAGAGAGGTGGGGAGGTGGGGACACAGAAAAGCAGAGAGAGAAGATGTAAAGCCCAGCCCTACTAAGCCTGAAGTGGGTTTTAGTGCCTGTGGGATGTGGTCAGCAGGGACAGCAGGGCTGGAAATCTCCATCCCTGCACCTCAATTCCAGGGGAAGGGATGGACCCCAGGGCACAGGGATCTCATCCAGGCTCTTGGCTCCTTCTCAGACAGGCTGAGCTGCACTCAGGCTCGGCTTGATGTGAGTTTTTTGTTAAATTATAACCCCCAAATCCTCCATTCTGCTTTTGCAGTGTGTACAGCTGATCGGTGCTGCCCTTCACCCCCCACCCAGACCAGCTGGTGCCACTGGACATCCCAACAATTCCCTCCCCAGGAACAACCACGATAAATAAATTAATAAAACGTGCAACACACGCCAGACCCTTCCCAGGACAATTGGGAAGAGTTTGGGAGAAGCAGTTTAGTTAAAAGCAGAAGGAATTGGACCCAAGGTGTTGGATTCTGGAAGAACCTGAGCTAAAATTCCTCATTCCATGACCCCATGGAGGCAGCAGCTAAAATACCACAGGGTTTGTGCTCCCGGGTTTTTGTGCTGTTCCCAGGAGTTTCCCTCGTAGGAACAAAAAATTCTGTCCCACCTTAGTGACACTGCATTTTGAATTGAATTAAGATGTTTTGTTTGAATGACAGAGAAATTTCCTTTCACTGTTTATAAGAGGTTTTGTTTGAATTACATGTAAATTTCTCGTGACTGTTTCTCTCTATTAGAAAAGGGGAGGGAAAGGTAAGAAATCAGAAAAGTAAATTTTTCAACTAAAAAAGTCACATCAATTCTCCCCTCTACCACAGAGGCTTCAACTAAACCACAGCTTCAGTAAACTCAGTAAAGCATTGAGAGTAATAAATACACAAAATAACCTTCTCTAAAGAGCTTCAACCTTCAAGGAACACCCAAAAAAAATTTAAAAAAAAATCATTTCCATTCGATGAATTTATATCCAAAACTACACAACTCACCTACAATGAGAGAGAAAATCTGCAGTGAAGTGATTAATTAAATTAATTTGCATCTTTCATGACCTCTTAATCCTAACACCAAATTTCTTTTTATTTGCATTAGCAGGGTAGGAAAGGCAACAAACTGAGTAATTGTAACACAAGTGTAACAAAACAGTTTTCAGTTGGAAGTGCCACCTTCAAAGGAATGAGCTTCCATCCCAAAGCCCCCAGGTCCTGCCCCTCATACCCCTGGCTGTGATTTCCATAAAAGAAACACAAAATTCACTCTCCAACTTCAAGGAACTACCAGGAACATCAAGGGCCATCACTTCAGCCATGAGGGAGGGGGGGGGAAGAAAAAAGATAATATTTACATTTTTGATGTCTCTTAAACCAACCAATTCCACAGATATCAACTTCAAAAGGCAAATAGAAATCCAGAATAAATCCACCAGAGCTGGGATCCACCACAGGAATGCACCAGAAGCAGTTCAGCTCTAATTCTGGTTGTGCACACAAAATTAAAGCTTGCTGGGACATTTTGAGAACTGACCCTGGCTCGTGTTGTCCAAAACCTCGGAGTTCAAAATGCAACCCCAGGTCCTTCCAGCCCCGTGCTCCAGTGGAATTCCCAATTTTGGGCACCTGTCAGAGCAGCACTGCAGGATCTGAGCTGTGCCACCCCTGTTAAATCACTCCGAAATCAAATTCCGAGTTACACTGAGATTCTGGCTCAGAACATCACAGGAACCCAAATATTCCAATGGGTCCTGCAGATCTCTGCCAGCAGGAGAGGGCACACGCTCCATTGCAGGGGAGAAGTTCCCTTTCATATGGAAACGTTCTCATTTCCAAGAGGGAGTGGAAAAATAACTGCAAGGGCCTTCGGATCTAAATCCAGTCCCCAGAGCAAAGGTCACTGCAGAAATGTTTTATTCAGCATCAGAACTTTTGGAATTCTTTCAAGGAGAAGAAGAAGCCCAACAACAACAGGGCTGATATTTTTTTTCCCACTGAACTATTTCTTCCTTTTTAAACAGGGATAAAAGTCCCCAGGATTTGGTGAACACCAGTGAATTTTGCCTCCCTCGAGCACACAGCAGCTAAAAAAGTGGGGAGAGAAATAAATAAAGGTGAAATCACCACATTGATGATGGACTTAGGGTTGAACTCAAGGACCTTGGGGTCCTTTCCAATCTCAAAGATTCTGGAATTTTATTCCATGGAAATGGTGTTTCACTTTGCCCACACAGCTCTGCAATAACACAAAAGTGGTTTTGCAGTTCCTCTCTCTCCATTTTCCTTTTTTCCCCTTCTCCAGGGACACGAGACTGTGTTACAGCTGGGTTGGTACCTGGCAGATTTTTCCATTTACCTATCATTTCACACCGGGGAAAAAACACCTGGATTTCAATCACCATTTAAAGAAAACCTGTAGGTCATTTTGAAATTAACAGCAACCCACCACGAAGGCATCACTGAGCTGCAAACATCACCAAATTTATTGACCCAGAAATGAAATTCCACCTGCTCCAAGCCCCTGAGCAGAGGTGTTTTCCTTTAAAGGAGCCACAGAAAGACCCCCCTGAATAAATCCAATCTCTGCTGCCCAGCCAGAGCACACAGGACTCTTCTTGTTGGAAAAACAATAAAAAATGACCCCACGGGGTGTATTTTAGGGGAGGGGTGTTGGATCCCAAAAAATCTGGAGTTTTGGAGCTTTCTGTGCTCCCAGGCACAGACACCCCCTGGCAAACACTGCTCTGGAGCTGGAACCTTGGAGAAGACTTTTAAATCTGAATAATGAGTTAGAAATCACCAATGTGCAGTGGGTCAGGTGTGTGTGTTTGCACTGGGGGATGGGGTTTAAATTTGAAGTTTTTCTGTATAGTGGTAGTTAGGGGACAAGATGGAGAATTTGGGGTGGTGGTTTTTCTTCTTGTTCATCTTCTCTTCCTGCTTCTTCACAAAACTTAGGTTGTTACCTTTAGATTAATCAGTTAAAAGTCACTCTAAAGGTCATGGGAATCCATTATTGAGTTAAAAGTATAAATAATATAGGTGTAAAACATCTATTAGTGTGTTTAACTTTAAAAAGCCTTAAAACAGGCTCAGCTTGGAGCCACTTTTCCTCCTTCTAGCAAGGAGCTGGAGGTGCTGCTGTGCTTTCTGTAAATTTTAATAAGATGTAATAAACAACCGAGTCCAAACACGAAAATCCAGCTCGATTGCCTTTCTAATAATCCCAGATCCGAACAAAAACAAACAAAACTAAACCAAACCATTAATTAGTGGTGCAAAAGCCTAAAAAAAAACCCCTTACAAGGGGATTGTGCAGTTAAAGCCCTGAGCTGCTGTATTTTGGTGCTGTGCAGGTGTGAGGATGAGACAACCCAAGGATTTCTCTGTGCACAGACCCAGCACAGCTCCTGGCCTTTATTTGAATTATTTGTGCTGGTGGAGATGCAGCACACAGGATTATCCCTCACTCCTCAGTTTCCCTGGGTGAAGAGGTGGAGCAGAAATAACTGTGCAGAAAGAAATGCCAGAAGGAAGAGTCACTCTCTGGATGCTGCACCACCGGTTAGTGGCAGGAAAAAGAAAAATATTCAGCTTTGAGTTTTGCTTTTTTTCACCAAGCCAAGCCTCCTCCAGACAGCAGAGCTGGGATAAATTCTTCTCTCTGGGGCCTAAATCTGATTTAGTGACTGCCTTTAACACCCAATGGAGCAGCTTTGTCAGGCTGCATCCCTTTTTATTTCCCTCATCTACCCCCACCGAGCTCCAGAGCTCACCTGGAATGGAGACAAACACACAGAAAGGGAAAAACCAGCACACAAAAAGGAACTGCCCCACTGAGCCTGGAGGATGCTCCCACAGGCAGGAAAAAAAGTTCTGGGCTCAGAACAAATTAGGAGAGGTCTAGACAAACTTAGGGGAGGTTTTAGAGCAAAACAGAAAAGGTTGGGACTCACAGAGCACAACGGGGGACTTGTGATGCACATTTTACACAGTTGTTAGAAAGAAAAACCCTGGTTTTCCTCATTATTTAATTGCATTTTATATCAGCAGGTCCCACAGCCCCCCAGGAAGCTCAGAATCTTCCCTGTGCATAAGGACAGGCTCAGGATCATAAATTCAGCCAGGGTAGGAACTGCCCCTGTCAAGGTTTCAATCCAGGGCCTTCCACCCTGAGCTGCTTCCCAGAAAATTCAGACTTCAGGCTGGAAAGTTCCCAAATGCACATTTCATACCAAGCATCGACAGAGCCAAAAATAAGCTCCAAATTTCATAGGAAAGGTCAAGATGGCAGATCCAGGACCTGTGCTCCCCAGAAATGCCCATTTCCCTGCAGCCTCCAGCTCTGGGAGTGCAGAATTAAAAGGGAAAACCATGGGGTAAAGGGAGAACACATCACCTCATCAGAGTTCCAAAATTATTTAGATTAAACTCTGTGATGGAAAAAAAAAAAATTGAAAAAAAAAAAAAAAAAAAGAAGGAAATTATTGCAGATCTTTATTCAAACCAGCTTTAGTGCTCTGAGTGCCAAAACAAGTCCATGAGAAATATTATGACAAATAAAGCTTATTAAAAGGAGCTAGAACAGGCCAGACACGGATAGGAATAAAAACTGACTCTAAATTTAATCAATCCAGTCCAGCATCAGCTCCAGGGAAAAGGAGCCCTTTAACAACTACTACTGAATAATCTGGGGGAAAACCTTTTCTTCCTGGCTTTTCCTGATTTCCTGCTGCCCTCCTGCAGCCCTTCCCTGTGTGCTCCTTTCTGAAGCGGCTCTGCCCGAGCCTCGCTCAACTCCACATTTCAAACCCTTCCATGTCAGTGAGTTCCACAAGGAAGTTTTCTGATGCACACGATTTTTACAGAGTCGTGTCATGGTTTAACCAACTCTTCTCCCTCTCTGTTTTGTTACTGACCTAAAACCAGCAAAAGAATTTAAACCTGGAGCTGAAACTGAGTAATACACAAAGCTCTACATGAAATTACTCACAGTCCCCAACCTGTCAGATTTAATGGTGCATTTTCACCTTTTTACCCATCCCTTTCTCCCCACGTTTGTACAAAAATCTTGGGTTTTTTTTGTTAAAGAACATTACTGAAGCTGCTCAAAGCTTGATCTGTCTCAGAAACCCAGTTGGATCCCACCCCTGGTGAGGAGAGAATGTTCCAGGTGCACACATGGGATATATGGTCACAATAAAAACAAAAAAACTTCCTTTAAAAACTTCATTTAAAAACTCCATTTAAAAAATAAACATCATTTTTGTCCGAGTCCCCAAAGGGCAGATATCGACAGATAACCAGCAAGAAACAACCTCAGATGATTCAAATTAAAAAAATAACAATTCTGGGAAGTTTTTGGAGGAAAATGAAGATTCATCTCCTACCTGTCAATGATCACAGGGTCAGATGGAGTCTCGTTTCTGTTGCCACAACTTTTCTTCTCACAGCACCGACTGGAAAGGGAGAGAAAATTGAAATTAAAATTAAAAAAAAACCACTGGGACAGCTGAGAGCAAAGAAGAGGCTCCAAGTGTGTCAGAAAACCTTCAGCACTCAAGATATGTAAAAATTCTGCTTTCCAGAAGGGGAAATTAAAGGAATTGGGTGCCTAAGTCGTGGCTGCTTCCAGCTGGAATTTGACTCTTGGCTCCCTGTAATCCACCCTGAATTAGGCAGCCAAAAATGAGCAGCCACACTTGAGACCTGAGGTGATGTTTATAAAAGTCTAATAAGCGATTAACAGATGCCATAATGTCATCACAGGCAGCACCAAATGGGTTTTGTGGGGTTCAAATCCACCCAAAGGTGTTAGAACTGACTATGAGCAACCTGATGGTTTGGTATATTCCAGTATTATTATTTTTTTTTTATATTACTGTATTTTTTTATTATTAAATATCTAAGTTTTATATGGGGACTGAAAAGTTCAGCACTCTAAGAAAAGGAAGAAACTGAACATTTTCATATCCTACAAAGGATCTGCAGAGATGATTTTCAGGTTGGCTTTTGCAATCCCTTTGTAATTGTTTCAGTGATAAAGAATTAAGATTAAATATTAAGACAAACTATTAATTTATTTAGTATTAAGAGTAAGCATTAATTTATACACATTCCATGATAACATTAATTATAATCAATAATAATAAAAACGTAAAAATCGAGAGTTCATTATTTTATTTCCATTGATATAATCACTGACACGGGTGATGCAGGAGTTTAATAGACTTGAAAAACTTTCTCTGAAATCCTCACTTTTAATCATCTCAAGCAGCAGAGAAGACTGAAGTTGTTTTCACCCTCGAGTTTTTTGTTCCAAAGGATGGAGGCACCAAAAGTTTAAAACGTCTCTGTCAGAATTCCCACATCCCTCAAAATTCACCAGCTCAGACTTTTCCAGAAGAAGTTTTCCACATTCTGCAGAGGTTGCTGTTCAAATGTGGAAATTTTGCTGGGTTTTTGTACAGAGGTGCTGAATACATTTGCAAAATTCTCAAGCGTTCTGAGTATCAGAGTTTTCCAACTGGGGAGCAATTCCGAGCAGAACAAGAAAAAAAAATACAAAAATAAATAAAGAAATGAAAGTGGAAAGTAAATAAATAAATATTAAAAGAAGAAATAAATAAAATACTTGAATTCATTGAAGGCAGAGTAAAATACTAAAGTGAGGATTTTTTTCTTGATATTCAAGAATATTCAAATTCATATTCTAATATTCAATTACAAACTCCTAAAAGGAGCATTTAGACAAAAAACAAAAACAAACAAACAAAAAAAAACCCTCTTTCAGCTATGAAAAATCCCCACATTTCCTGCAAGTTCCATCTCTGGGGCTGGAATTGCCCAGCCAGGTGAGCTCAGGTGAGCTGGAAGGAGCAGATCTGTTTTTTGAAGAGCAGCTCGAACTGTTTCAACATTCCTACATCCCCCCTTGCCTCAAACCTGCACTTATTCATCCATGCTGCTCCTTTTAAAATAAAAGGATACACTAAATATTTAAAAATCCCCGGGGCAGCCCCTGTAGCTGCTGTAAATTGTCATGGCTCCATCGACTTCAGTGCAGCTCTGGTAATTCACACCAGCACAGAACATTTCCCTCCCTCCTGCTCCCAACTTTATTTTAAGTGCATCTCTTTTATGGATTTCGCTGCTTAATCAGTGTTTAGGAAGAATTGAGGGGTTTTATACCAGGAGTTAAGATGGGAGATGTTTTCTAAAGGAGAAAATTATAATAAACCCACCCCCACACCAAAAAAAAAAAAAAAAAAAAAAAAAAGCAGAAAATCCTCTTAAAGGAATATAAATTTGGGATGTACTTTGATGTGTCCAGTATAGCAACACGTGGAAAATAACGTTTGGAATAAAAATCTTTGCTGCTTTACAGGCCATTATAATAAAGCAAAAAAAGGAACTCAGTTTTTCAAATATTTCTGTGGTCATTCCAGGTCATTCTTGGCAGAGTTTTGGGGTGAATTCTGTGAGGTTGAGCACAATATGTCTGGGTTCAGGAACAAGTGCATCTTGTTTTATTTCTATTCCCACAATTATTGCAGTTCTCAACTTCATATTTGTAAAATTCCAATATTTTCCCTCTAAAACTGTGGCTTGCAGCTAAAGTTCTCCACATATTTTACTGATCTCTACATTCCTATCACAGCTGGGGGAAGATCTTTGGAAGTGATGGACTTTATCCCCTTTGACCATGGAACTTTCTGAGCCCAAATATATGAAAAAAATAATAATATTTGATGAGGGAGAAGAGCCACTTCCAATGAAGGACTTGTTTGCACCTAAAGCAGAGTGGGACTGAGGATGTTTCACCCCAACATTTTAGTAAAAATACCTCTTAAATCTTTAAATCCCCATTTCCAATCAATAACATTTCCACTTGCTCGCTTTCACAAGTGACAGAATTGACTGGTCCCGGTTTCAGCCCAAGCCAAAACCCCCAAATTCCAGGATGGAGTTTCAGGTCCAGGATGAATCTTCAATATTCTCTTCAATCGGATTATTGCCACGACTTCAGCAATATTTATATTTCTGTTATAGCATTGGGCTGGGAGCACACCTTTAGAGATGCTCAGAAACATCAAAAAAGATGTTGCTTAAAACAAGAATATCAAGGCTTAAGATGACTCTCTACATCTTTTGTTGTTATACTTTCCCCTATAATTAGATCTCCTTGGGGAGAATTATGATTTATGTTAAGAATGGTCCAGAAAAAACTAAAACCAAACCCAGAAATCTCCCAGAGACAACCCCAGCACTCCAGAAGCCTCAAACTCCCCTCCGCCAACTTGACTAAAACGCTTTTAAAATTCATCCCTCAACTTCCCTCCCATCACCCCCAACAACAAAATAAAAAAAAAAAAAAAAATTAAAAAAAAATACTTAAAAAAAAAAAAATCTGTCTCTAATTTCAAACTCAAATAAGCTCGCAGCAGGGTGGCCTTTGTTTTGTTTTCTTCTGCCCAACTCCTCCCTGCAATTGCATAACAAAAGTGTCTAAATTCACACCATCTGGCCGATAAAGACGCGGGCCCCAGTGGCCGCCTGGTCCAGCTGATTAGAGCTCAGTCTCGTCTGAGCCTTGTGGCGAAAGTCACAGCTGTGGGGCTCGCTCGGCTCAATACAACTCTGTTATTAGCCAGCTGTAGACCCTGAGACTACTTCTGTTCGAATTATAATACCTTTTAACCCTCTGAGCATTGAGGGCGTAGGGGGCTGCTGGCAGCAGCATAACAACGAGTTTCCTCTTAGTGGATAATTGGAAGAAAAGGGAGAAGATGGGGAGGGGGGGAATGGGGAGGAGGAGTTATGGCAGGAGAGGAGGGTGTTTTACCTTGATTTGCAGCCCTCAGGATTGTGTTCTTCCACACAAACCCACCTAAATAGGAGCTGCTCCTATTAGTCACTAAGATTGAAAATTTAAAAATTAAAAAAAAAAAAAAAAAAAATTCAGATCGGAAATGAATAAATCGAGCCTCGCGCTGAAGAGCACTAATTATTGAGAGCCGAACTTTCAATGGCTGTGACAGATTGGTGCAGCCGTATCAATATTTAGACAACTTTCCTGCTAAGCAGGCATCTGTCACTGTCTGGGCACTTTTGGAGGTGCTCGTCTCCACACGGCAAAAAAAAAACTCCGTGTGTGGTTATGTAGAGAAAAATCCCCCCCCCCAAAATAAACCCCCACCTTCAACTAGGGAGGATGGGAAGAGGAGCAGAAAGACAGACAGACCCTTCTTGTTTTCCTTTTCAAAAGCAGTAGGCATCAATTTCGACAGCAGAGTGGGTACAGTGCATTAAAATTTTATATACTGTTCCTAATGCAAACTAAACTAGGGGCTTTAAAAATTGATGCTGCCACTTAAGCAGCACACAATGAGGAAGATTTGATTATTGTACTTAAAAGAAATAAAATAAAATGTCAAGTTTAACTAGAGTTGGAGCCATTCCCCTGGCATTATTCAACGTGATGTGTGTAATGCCTCTTCAGAGCACACAGCATCCTGCTCAGAGATACCTCAGCAAAACACGACATTTAAAATCAAATGTCTTCATTAGGTTACAGAGAGCTTTTGATTCCCTTCACTAATCTGTGTTTTACATGGGAAGGATGTCCCTGAGTTGTAATTCTTCCTTGGTTAATCTATCAAGCAGCAGAGCTGAGAATAATCAGAATAATGGCTTAGATTTGTGCAACGCTACCTTAAATCAAGCACGGAGGAGCTTTGCAGGCATCACTGGAGCTCTGAAATACCAAAGCTGAGCAGAGCATTTGACACCATAAAGGCAGGGAGAGGAAGAGGGGAAAAGCCCAAATTAATTTTAAATCAGACCAGTCCATTTGAATGGGAAGGTGCTGAAATAGTTGAACTTCCAAACCAGAGCTGAGCTCTGTGCAGGGAGAGGGGAGACAAGAAATGGGCTCGCTGCTCTTGTGCCATCACAAACCACAACCCAATTGCACAAGAAAAATGATTTTTCTTCTCTACTTTTCACCTGGTTATAGTGAAACCCTTCAACAGCATGGATGCACATATACATATATATATATATAAAATTATACATATAATTATATACACGAGTTCTAGACGTGCCAGAAAGTCACTTAAACACCTTTGATCTTTGCCACTACATCACCAGGTCCTTGTCAAGCCCACCCAATGCTTCCCTCATGTGTGATACACATTGTGCTTGGGCAGGAATGTGGAAATCCTGGTCAGAAGCTCATCTACTTCATTAATGAGAGCGACACACAGCAGAGAAACAAAGCATTTGTTTCATACTGAATACCTGGTTCATATTATATTTAAAAGTAATGGAATTGTTGACATAATTAAGTATTGAAAGTAAGACTTCCCCTCGATAAAAATTCTGTCCAAATAAGCTTCTCTCACTGATGCATTAACTTAAAAGGCTACTTCAATTAAAAAAAAAAATTAAAAAACCAATCAAGTAACAAGCTGCACCATTAAAAGAAGCAACATTGAGTCCAACAGCTTAACCCTCTCCCACTGATACAATAAATCACAAACTCTGTTTAATAAAGGTCACCAATGGGTTTTGCCTCTTGTTTTATGAACGTTCTATGCACATTTTAGCACATTTTAATATAAGAACGTTGACTGTTTGCATTATTATATGTATTGAAAAAAAAAGTAATTACCCGAGAAGAGGAAAAGTAATAAGTTACCATGGAAGCACGACATACATACATAAGGTACATGTAAGTTCAGACTTATAAAAAAGTTATTAAAAACATCCTCAAGTCATTTCATCCTCTAATTTATAAATTTAAATCTTAAAAATAGTGTCCCTTTTTGTTTGTTTGTTTTAATTATAAAGTAGAAGGCCCCTAAATGTTCACATGTATAGAGAGGAAGGGTTTGAGGATTTTTTCTTTCGGGGTAGAAATGGCCAAAATTAAAGAACATTAGTGATGCCACTTTAATTAAGAAAATTAAAATATTTCGCCAAAAAGAAATTTCATGAAGAACATCTTGCAGTTTCCAGATACAAATATAGAAGTTAAACTGCTCATTCTCCTAAGGTGAGCAGAAATTTTATGAGCAGTAAGCGTATAAAAGTCTTGATTTAAACAACACATGCAAAGGCCTAGTTTAAACAAAAATAGTGCAGCTGTGGTTGCTGAATCTCCTGCAGGAAAAATGAATAATAAAAAAAAAAAAAAAAAAAAAGAAAACTGCTCCCAAAATATCTGCTTTGAACCCAAGCAAGCTTTACCCACCTAAAGAGAAATCTTCGTACACAAAGACCCTCCCTGAGTCAACAGCAAAACAAACAAACAACAAAAATCCAACTCTCCCCGCCTCAAACTGGCCCGGGGAGGCTCTGCCAGCACTGGGGGAAGCAAAGCTCCCAAACGACGTGTGAATAAATCCATCTCACCTGCACATGACTTCGTGGGTGAGCAGCACTCGGCACATCTCGGGGTTCTTGTTCTGCCCTTCGTAAGTTATGGGCTACAAAAATGAAGAGAAGGGGTAAGCCAGGAGCATCGGGGGGTATTTATTCCTTAGAATATTCAGGTGGGAGGGTGTCTTGGGGTGACTGTGTGATGCCTACATCACCAAATCGTCTGTTCTCTTGGTGTTGAATATTAAATTCTGCGACTTTAAGGGATTTTAGAGCTGCTCACCACCACCTGCAAATAAACACCTTCCCCTTTACGTGCAGGGAAAAGGGCTTTACTTAAATATTGCTACAAAGTGGATAAAATCCTACAGTCCACAGAGGGGAAAAAAAAGAGACTTAAGAGCACAATTTTCAATTGCCCTCCAAAATAGGTCTGCAATAGAGCTGAGCAAGAGGCCAAAGTGAAGCAGAGAAGGAAAAACAGGCAGGGAAATGTTGAGCAGGCAGGAAGGATGGAGTGGGACAGGACAGCAGCCCCGCTCACCTGCTTGGTGACAGAATCAATGAGCCTCACATAGAGATCCTGTTCTGTCCTGACACCTGGAGAGAGGGACAACAGGGATAAATGACATCTAAAAACCACATAAATTACACATAAATAACATTCCACGGGCATCCTGAAGCACCCCAAACCCGTTCAGTGCCACATGAAACACCCCAGGTCGTTCTGCTCCCCCAGCCCGTGTGAACTCCAGGGCTCATCCCTGCACTGAAGGGGATTCATGCAAGGGAATTTTGGTTTATTTTGGGAATCACAGCAGCCCCAGGAGGGCCAGGGAAGGGCACTCACCGTTGCTGTAGAGGAGCTGGAGTTTGTAGTGAGTGCCGTTGTTCGTCTTCTCGTTGCCTTGCTCCTGAAACGCAATTCGAAAAAAAAAAAAAAAGGGGGGAAAAAAAAAAATCCTTCCAGAACTTACACTTGGCACATTTAAAATGCAAGTGCTGATAATTATGATGGAAGTGACAACAAAGTTCATTAAAATTCTAAGAGGTGAATCCACTGATTGGGATGTATTAACCTTCCGAGTGACCCAGGACAAACTACAAAATACTGCTGACATCTTTTCCTGGAGGAGTTCAAGAACTTCTTTCCCTCCCTTATTTGCCATTATGCTCTCAACTATTTCAAGGCAATACATGGAGAAGAATTCGTGCATTTCAAATCAATTAATATAAAGCAGATTGACAGGGGGGAAAACACAATGGTTTTTGATTCTACTGTGATCATTACTTTGCAACAGTGTTACTTTGAGTCAAAATTGATATTTATTTCCTGAAGGCTGTGTTACAGGGATGTTTCTTACACATTTTTTAATTTCCTGTAAGAAAATTATTTATGATTCACAGTTCAAAAAATCTTGTTCATGGTTAAGAAAATAATTGGAAAAATGCGAAGTGGTCAAGACATGGATTTAAAATCCAAAAGCAAATGCTTTTCAAGTCCTGCCATTGACTTTGGAGCCTTAGGAAATGCATTTTACCACCATAATCTGACATATTACAGGTCAAATTCCACTTCTGTTTGGGTACTAACAAAACCTGGTAGATGTAGTAGGTAAAACAAAGTAAGTGCATTTATCCCCCATGAATTTTATTTACTTTATTTTTTGTAGGTGAATGAAATTCCTGATACAGAACAGAGGCTTCCAACCCTTTTTGACTACAGCAGCACACGCAGGGCTACAGCTCTACCACAACACCTGAACCCCGAGCAAACCATCGTGCATTTTATTAGGGACAACAGGTATTAGAAGTTAGCAGCTCAGCGGGGGGAGAAGGTCAAAATTGGAGAGGAAAAGAGAAAGAGGAAGAGTAAAGAGCCTTACTTTATCATTTTCTACAAAGTCCACAAAAGCTGTCCTCTCTATTTCCACCGGCTGCCCCTGTCTGTCGTAGAGAGCCAGAACAAAGTGAAAGAAATTGGATTTCCTCAAGTTGGAGGGTGGCTGCTTTTCAAAGTGGGCTCTGGACAAAGCTACTCCGCTGTGGAGGAAACACACGGGATGGGGTGAGGGGGAGAGACAAAGACATTACTGGGTTGTGCAGCAGTCAAGGCAAAACAACGACAGACAAGGCAGAGCACGCTCGGACTGTCCCTTGTCACCGCCGGGCGGGACGGGGCGATGCTCCCTGGAACCCCAATTTCGGGGTGGCCCCGCTCCTTTCACAGCCCCAGGACGAGGCTCATTTACAGAGAGGGCTTGGTGCTAAAGGCAGGTTGTGTTTTCCTCCTTTCCTTTCCTTTCCTTTCCGCGCTTATTTCCCTGCCTGTCACCGCTCCTCGCTGGAATGCGGCGGGGTGGGAAGTGGCTGTAACGTGTCAGGAGCTCTGCAAGCGCCCTTTGCACATCCCCGTCCCTTTTCCTGCGGGAGAAAACAAGCGACCCTAAAAACCTTTCCCATGGGCAGGCTGTCACCTCGGGAGCTGCTCCGTGCTGGGCAGAGACAACGACTTGGGAGCAGAGCAGCCACTTCCCTCGGCAGCCAAGTTTGACTTTAGTCACTCACTGACTTGAACCGATTCCTGCGAATTGAATCTCTGATTTAAACGGAAAGAATTTAGTCTCGGGTTAATCAGCCCTTGCGAAAATCTTGTCCCTGACTGCAGAAAACCTTGTGATGTTTCCCACGCATTTCCCGGCTTGGAAAGATTCAAATGCTTCTGTTTCTACCCACAATATCCCTGCAGTTTTATTTCTTTGTGAAATTAGTTGTAGCTCCCTCTCTCTAAAGGAAATTTCTACTTACTGCGAGGAAAATAGGTGCACATGAGCACCTTCAAATTACTTAATAGATTAAGTCTAGGTGCCTGACTAGTTAGGAGTTGGACAGCTTTGGGTTTTAGTCCCCAAAATAATTCCGCAGCACTGGCAGAAGTATTTGACTCTTTCGGAGAACTGCAGATGTTTCCCCGTGTTTTCCTTGCCAATGAGGTACAGTGTGAACTCACCACATCCGCCGCAACTGCACCTAGCTTGGGGCTTCCTCTCGTTTCTGCGTGTAAAAACTGGGATTTATCGCTTTCTTAGGAATATCTGGGAGCAAAACCTGGCGATGCCAGCGGGCAGCACAAGGCGGCTGCACCTCCACAGCTGCCGTGAATCGGAGTCTTGTCAGGAGCCGCTGCCTTTTACTTTCGCTTTCCTCGAAGATGAACCTCTTCCCCCTCAACCGTATTTATTAAACGTTCTATCGACATTCATAAAACTCTGATAACTCCTCCCATGGCGCTTGGAAAACCTTGCTGCCAGATCAGGCCGTGGGTGGGAGCCTGGATGTGCTGTTTCTAAAATGTCCCTGTTTCATCTGAAGTCCCCTCTGCTGTTTCACGCCTTTCACCTTGTCTCTAATACCAAATAAAATCCGTCTTACTCCCGGGGTGACCAATTTAGCCTTCCCCGACGCTATCACCTTTTTTTAAACTTTTTTCCCCTTGTTCTCTGGGTGACTAAGAAAAAAAAAAAAAGTACCTAAAAGAGTTTTCATCGTCTTACCCCTAACGGGAAGAGACTGGGATAACTGTCCTGTGCCGACTTGGCTGGCAAGAGAAAATAAAAGGGGGGTATAAAGGGAGATAACCCGCCCAGATGAGCAGAAAACAAACCGCCAAGCCCCAATTTCGGGGTGCTCAGAGGCGTTTCGGCTCAGCAGAGACCTCTCGGACGCTCGGGCAGGTGCTCCAGGCGGGCAGGCACGGGATGCCCCCAGGATGCGGGATGCCCCCAGGATGCGGGATGCCCGCGGGGATCCCGTGCCCTCCCCGCCCCTGCTCTGAAACCACGGGTGAAGATTTCGGCAATGCCCACCGTGAATTAAACAAAACAAGACGGGCCGGGGAAGCTGGGGTGTGACATTTGCATTTAAGTGAATTTAATTCTAACTTGGTCCCCTTCTGTTCGGCTGTCTGGCCCAGCAAGCAGGGAGGAGTACCCTGGATGGCTGGGAACAATCAGTGCAGGGCCCCACACATCTTCCTGGGACAGAAAATAAAAGGGTGATCCCATCTCTCTGTCATCCCAGCCCCGCACTGGGTTTTAGGACTCCTGATGCTCTCCGGTTTTGGAGCGCTGCTGCCTGGCTCTAGCTCCGATCTTCACTTTTAGCTGACTGGAGGAGACCAGGACGGGGACAGAGGGGAAATTTAAAAAAAAAGTCTAATATCAAATGCAAACAACAGGGCATAAAGAAAAGGTTTGCTTTTAAAAAAAAAAAAAAACAAAAAAAAAAAACCAAAAAAAACAAGTAGGGGGAGAGAAATAGCCGCGGTTACCTTTGTGCTGCTACGTTTGCATCCACAACCCCAACGTTTCTGACCCAGGACCTGACGGAATCCATCTCAGAACCTAGAGATTTATCTTTCAGAATTGGTCCTCTTCCTAAAGTATCTTGAATTCCAAACATTTAAGAAGTCTATTCCAACTAGCAACAGTTTCCTTTTGGGAGATAAGGGAGGAAAAAAAATAAAAAGAAAAACAAAACGACGCAGCCTTTGAATCTGACACACAAATCCCAGGAAAGTAAAGTTCAGCTTTAAAACCAACTTCTTCTGCCTTTTAACGGTCCGTGTTTTTAACGCCTTCAGACGGGGAAGAAAGTTTTTCCTCTTGCCAAGTAAAAGTTACGCCGATTCAGTCTTGCCTGGTATCACCATCCTTCACACGCCGGCGAGGGAGCCGCATCCAAAAATCCCGACCGCCGCTAACGAGGATCACCTGTTCCTCGGGCAGACAACGGGGACAACGATTGATCGCTGCCTAATCCAGGAAGAAGGAAGGAAGGGGGGGAAGGGAATAAAAGCCCGGCACGGGTGTCGGGGTAAATCGCGGAAGAAAAGGCAGGGAAGGAGCGGAGGAGCGGCCGGTCCCACCCGCGCGGGCAGCGCCGGCCCTTCCCGCGCGGCGGCATGAATGGGTTACAGCGTGGGAGCGGGCGGTGCGCGGGGGGCGGGGCCCCGCGCCATATAAGGGCATCTCATTTGCATCTCGCCACGCCATTGGTGAAGACGCGCGGCCGCGCTCCGCCCCCCATTCCCCTCCCCTCCCTCCGCGCGCGCGCGGGGCTGCGGGATGGAAGGAGCGCGCCCGGGCAGGGGAAGCGCTGGGGATGTCGCGATAGGGATGTCATGGTCACAGCCCTTCAGCCCCCGCACCGAGCGGTGCTGTCCCAGACCGCACAAACTCTGCTAAAGCAGCGCGGCCGGGCTGGAAACAGCGCGCCCGCCGCCCACCCCGGCACAGCTGGAGCACGGGCAGGGGTAGCGGCAGTTTATCGCGATGGGTTTACGGTCACAGCCCGGCAGCTCCGCACCAAGCGCTGCTGTCCCAGAACGTACAAACTGCGCTAAAGCCGCGGGACTGGAGCGCGCCCGCAGCCCGCCTCGCGGCAGCCGGAACCCGAGCAGGAGAAGAGCGGGTTTATGGTGATGGTTTATCGCGATGGGTTATGGCCAGGGCCCGGCAGCCTCACACCGAGCGGTGCTGGCGCAGACAGCACACGGTGCGCTGGAACCGCGGGGCCGGAGCGCGCCCGTCCCGGGACAGGCGGAGCCCGGGACCCGCGGGCTGATCGCGATGTTCCGCAGCCTCACCCCGACCTGTCGCGCCCCAGAACACCCAAACCGGGTAAAAGCAGCGATCTCTGTCCCTCTGACCCCGCCGCGCTGCCAAAGCCCCCGCACGGCTCTGCCAAAGCGGCCGCTTCGCTCTCAGGCGCGAGATTTAAAATGAAAAATTGCTCAGAGGGACAGAAATGGGTCTGGGGGAGGGCAGAGGCTGCCTGCAGGGCAGGAGCCAGCCCGAGACTGCCGGGCACCCAGCAGACCCCAAAGTTACACCCCGAGAGCTGTCAGGTCTCACCTTAAAACTTTTTATAACATCCCATGTAGGCAACATTTCCCATTAAAGGAAACCGGAGCTCTTGGCAGCCCGGCCCGCCGTGACCCGGGACCGTACCTACGTCTGCATTTATTTGCGTTTATTTTTTTTAAACTGCTCTGCCTTGGCGGTATTTTCCTCCCGGCCCTTTTGTATTCTGCTCCGTGTATAGATCTGCCTCTGAAATCTATATAACACCAACGCGAAAACAGATTTCAAGACAATGAATGCAAATCTGTGCTCAGAGACCATCTGCCAGATGAGGGAATCAGATGTTCGGTAGTTAAAGGCACAGCGCAAGGATTCAAGGATTTCCTTGACTCATTATGTGCAGCTCCTCTCTTTAACCTGCTTGGTTTTTATTTTTTTTTAGGGATAGAACTATAATTTCCATTTCAGAATAAATCCGGACTCCTTCCATCCACGTCCAGCCGCGATTCAAAAAGCCACCTATTAAATAGTAGATTATTTTCAAAGAGTTTCATACAGTTCGCTCCAAAAAGAATCTCAAATTAAAATCTTCCCATAAAACTTTCATAAAAATGTATCCTTAATTCAGACACGATTGAGGGCAAAGCCGGGACTCAGATTTATTCTGTCTACATAAGTGACAGACATGGTATTGGATGAACTGATACATCTCACCCAATCTTTGTTCAAGGAAATTTGCCATGCTAACCCACCTCCCCAAATTGATAAATATGCAGGAAGTGATTTTGCCAGGTTAGCAAAAGGCGAGGCTGGCGTTATTTTAACGTTACAGAAAAGCAACAGCAGTTTGATGGAGCTATAGAGTGGAGGCCAATCTTTCAAAATATGATCTTAGCATCTCTGAGGTGTAATTTCTCTGTATTAAAAAGCCTGAACAGGACAAGATTTTTTAAAAATAGTACTAAAAAAAAAAAAAGTGAGAAACCAGAACGTATAAGACAAATATACAGGGGATAGTAAGGCGTATTATAGTGGGGGGTTTTTTTTACCATTTCTCAATAGGCGTGGGTACATTTCCACGAATAAAAGCCCCCTCTTTGTACTAAGAACATTTCTGGCATTGCCACTCCGACCGTTCCTACGTTTGTTCCTAAACCCGGGGCAGGGGCGGAAGGGGAGGGGGCGGAATTCCCTCTCGCTGTAACCTTGGCCGGTTACAAGGAGAGAATAACCCGAGAGAATAACCCAACAACCCGAGCCCATCTCCCCTGCACATAAAGCCGAGCCTATCCCCGCAAGGTCGGGTCCAATGCAGGCTCTGTCTCAGCCCCAGCGCCCGAACAAAGGGGACTCGTGTGCCGTGGCCCCGGGGGAGCCCCGCTTTTAGGGATTCGTGGCGGGTCAGAGGGCAGCGCCGCAGGTCAGGGGAGATGCGCTCCCTTCGCCCCAAACAGCTGCCACCAGAATTTGGCACTCGAGGCGCAGATGCGGGAGCATCGTCCCCTCCTGGCCCCGAGGGGGCTGTGGCCGTGGGGTGCCCCCTCCCCAAGATCGCGGAGGGCTCGGGGAAAGGCGGGGGAGCTGCTCTGCCCCAGGCAGGGGAGGGGAATTCTGCTTTACGGGGCAGAATTTGCTCCCCCAACCAAGTTTCTCGCCTTTAAAGATAACGCTGCGAAAGCACACGAGTGCTTGAATACTTCTGAAATTATAGACTCCTGTCTAGATGCCCCATTTCAAGCCCAAACTGTATTTAAAGCAAGCGAAAAGCACATCGCTCAGACTCTCCTGATGTAAATTCACTCAGAAAAAAAAAAGCAGCGTTTATACCCGCGCGACGGCCGGTAAATCTGGATTTGCACTTTAGAGCTTTCCTCAGTTCGGCTCGGGGACTCGCATCCGCCGGCAGGTAAACGGCACCGAGGAACTCCGGGAAAGGAAAAAAAAAAAACAAACCCAAAACAACCTTCCAGAGCCCGGCAAAGCGAGGGGAGCCGCAGCAGCGCGTCCGCCGTGCCGTAAATACAAGAACGGGCACAAACGGGAGCCGAAGGTTTGGGAAGGGGCTCCGGAGCCCGGAGGAGCCGGGAGCGGCTCCGGCTCCGCGGTTCTGCAGGCGGAGGGAGGGGAAAGGCTTCGGGCCGGGCACTCCCCGCATCCCCCGGCTCCCTCCCGAATCCCCCCAGCTTTCCTTCCACCCCGCGGGGTTCATCCTGAGAATCGCTTCGAGCGGTTTTGCTCCTCGCACTGAAAGAGAAAGCGTGGTGGGTGGGGGGGAAGCAACTGGTTCGGTGAGTGCTGATCATTTCCTTCTGGAGGAAGAGTTATTCCCCTCCAGACTGCCGCACTCGTTTGCACACGCCGGGGTCAAAATGACAGGTGAGGCAGATTTGACGTGGTAAAGAGAGATGCTCGTCTTTGTTGGCAGGTTTTTAACAGCGTCGTTTCATACACCGGAGTCAACTTTCACTCCTCGGCACATCTCAGCAACTCCCAGCAGGGAGAAAGATGGATAGAAGATAATATTTAACGCATTCAAAAGCATAACCTTAAATTACTATTGTTTCCTCTCACGTTTAAGGGGAGAATGTCAGAAAAAAAAAAAAAAAAAAAAAAAAAGTTAAACTAAGCCTAAAGATGACACTTTCAAGGAAACATTTAATTCTTGTTCCTATTCATTTGTGAGAATTCACCAACCTTCAGGCGCCTCAAGGGAACGAATTGTAGGTTAAAATTACCAGTGTCAGAATGGAGAAGGACAACTAATATATTTCCCTCTTTATCCACTAATCTCACTGGAAGGTTCATTTTTTTCAGTACACCTGTACCAGAAAAAGAAATGTGCCTTTTGGAAACTTTTCCTTAAGCTGGTAACAGCTTCAAGTTCTGGGTCATGCGTTCAAGCACACATCAATCGCACTTTTGGCAATATAGTAACGATATTCAACAAACAAAGAAGTCCCCGAAAATAACTTTCAAGAGCTGAACATCAGCATAAACAAAGTATTCGCTTGCACGGGGTAAATTGCGATAGAAATGTGGCTACAAAAGCCAGGAGCGGGCTGAGTCCCGAGCTGTGGAATGAGGAGTGTGAGGAGGGCACTCAGAGCACAGTGCACAGAACCGGACTAGAAAACTGCTCCAACTGCTGCGAGGCTACTCTGGATTTACAAGACTCTCGATTTAACTAAAATAAAAACATGTGTAAGGAAAAAAAGCTTCTTAACACGTTTTTAACAGGGGAGGTGTAAAGCAGCTCAGGTGGGTGCAACTAAACCCTGAAAGCAACTTGAGTTCTTAGCTGTGAAAACTGCAAAACAGGGTCTGAAACGCTGCGGTGCTTTCGGTTCTATTTATTATAAACCTGCTTTTGTACCATCAACACATTTCTCAGACGAGAACTGTCCATCTGATGCTAGAAAAAGTTGAACCCCCAAGTGTAAAACAATGGATCCTGAGCACGGCCCCCCCAAGGCGTCAGTAAATAAACACAAACGCGGGTTTATAGCTGGGAAAGTGTGAGCCCTACCTGGGCTCTGCCTCTTTCTCTCCCCTTCCCCGTGGCACCATAAAGGCGCTATTTACTGAGGCAGCTCCCCACCCTCATCAGCCTCACAAACTGCCCTTTGCAGAGATTCCACTCATCACATTTATAAGCAGCCAACAAAGGAATGCTTTCAAACTTACAAATGCATAAGTAAACATTTAATAACTTCTTCCCCGCCTCATCTTTCCCAAAAGAGAGAAAACATTGTATCCATCAGATCCACTCCTGAGTCTCCTGTTCATTCCAATGAGTAGGTGTTTTTCTTTTCACCAGAACAGAAAAACACATCTGCTACGTTTTATATCCAACTTTCTTTTTTTTTTTTTTTTTCTTTTAAAAGATACTTTTACTGCCTTTTGCCTAGCATAGTTTTTGGAACACATTAGCAAATAATATTTTACCATGGGGAGTGCGTGTTCCGTTTTATTTTATAATGCAGATTTGAGGAGTCGTAGCACTGAAGTTTGTTTTTGTAACCACATGGAGCTTTGAAGCAACAACCACACTCAGGAAAATTACTTGAAGAGGGTGTACATTTGTGCTGGGATCCTCTCCCTCATTTTGCACTTTATGGAAAGCAATCAAAGTCAACTTCTCAAGATGTCTTTGTATATAAACTATCTGAAACATTCACCAGGAAGGAGTTTAGATTTTCACAGCCTTTCTAGTTCCAGGTGTGTGCTTAGGATCCAACCCCAGCTGTCAAACAGAGTCTCCACAAGCAACTGGATAAATGTAGAAACACTAGAGATCAGAATTCAATTAATTCATTAACACATGAACCAAATAAAAGTGGTCCCCAGAATTGCCAGCATTGTTAGAGTGGCACTTAACCTACTCCAGGCACTCAAGTGGTCTTACAAGAATTACTTGACAATACAGACATGCTTAACATCATGCTCAAACAGCTGCACAGCGAGGGCCTAATTTTTATTTCTTGACTCAACTGAATGCAGCTCTGCCTTAAACAGGTGTCTCACTTTAATTACATGAATAGTCACTCTCAAGTGATGCCACAGGGACACTTTGCCGGCTCAAAAGTCAACAAACATTAAGCAACTCGCTAGACAAAAAAACCCCTTCTTTTAAAAGTGCTTAAAAATGTAAGAATTGCAGATTTCTGTGGTTCTTCCATGAAGTACAACCTAACATTTAAACTCTCGAGTGACAGGGATGTAAAACTGCTTTGATGCAGACTGGTTTTGTAGCAGGAATATGCAAATTGTGTTTAATTACAAATTCACCAGTTTTGCACTTGATTGATAGAAAAGGCAGGGCACATTAGGATTAAGAAAATCACTTGGATAGTCAATAATCTTAACACCTGCCTCTTGTAACGTTTCCTGTGCCTTCTTTTAAAACATCTGGTAATAGAAGCTAAAATAAAATACACACCAAAAAAATCTGCTCTAATTTGACTATTCCTACATTCCTTCCATAAGTCAAGAAAGAGGATTTTAAAAAACCCAACATTCTACAATCAGAGCTTTACAATCTTGGAGAGAGAGCTCAGCTCTTGTTTGAAGCACATTAAACAAAGAAACTTCAGGTTATTTGTGAAACAGAACTATTAACACACCTCACTCCAGAAAGCCAGCAGGATTTCTGCCTCAGTACATTGCACTTCAAAAGCTGCCAAACGACACAGGCGGATTCTGATCTGAGATTTGCACGTGTATCAGAAGCAGATAAGCTGATTTTGTGTGACACCAGCTCCTCTCGTCACATCTTTCCGTGTTTACTTCCCATAACCAGTAAAAATGCCCCAAAAAAGCTCAAAATTTAAGTCATCAGGATCTAGGTTAGCTTAAACATTATCTTCCAGGAGGTAAGAAACCTTCCCAAAGTTTTAGGCCTTCTGCATATTTAATTACAGTTTACCATTTGAACTGTTTCTTTCATCACTGTTTTTAACAGTCTAAGCAACAGCAATGCTTTGAAAGTTTCTCACACCTAAATGGTTCTGATACTTGAAAGGATTTGATCAGCCTGGTTGTAAAGCATCACATTTTCATCAGTTAGGTGGGTAAAAATAATACCTTTTACTAAATAATCTGATAGCATTTCTGTATTTCAAGAGAAATCTCTGCTTGCTGGGCTACAGAAATCTCTTCAAATAAAAACCTGGAGCTTGTTCTTACCAAGACTGATCTTGCTGCAGACTGTGAACGGGAGAAAGGAAATTATCTGCCATATGCTTCAACATATTCCAGCCTTTCCATGCTCTGAACACATGCTCCTGGAAACAGCAGAGGGTGTTTTCCTTCCCTAAAGCCAAAGAATGCACGTGGGCCACCAAGCTGTGTCTGCTCAGGGTGCTCTGAAACCCCCTGAACTCGCTCATCTCTTTTGTTGTCACCGATGTCCCGTGGACTTGGGATCAGCCAAGGTTGGTTTTTTGTCTCCAGCATCGTCTGGAGGCACGTGAGTATCACAGAATGTTCAGTGAGCATCGCTGTGGATGGGCTGAGCAATTTGCTCGGTCACACATTTTTAAGACGTGTCACAAACCTTTAAGATTTTCGAGCTGCTCTCTGCCTCCACTGATAGCTCACTTTGGAGGTCAAATTCTGGTGCTTTCAACAAACTTTGTGCTTTTCTACCATCCTGGTACCCAAGGTCTAACCCAGATGAGATAAAGCTCCTTCCCTGCACTGCTCACAATCCAAACTTTGGAAGAAACAAGGAGGGGAGTGAAGAGGGAGCAGAGGCACAGACAGGGAAGCCAGGAGGAGAAAACACAACCTCAGAACACCCAGCATGACACAATATCATCAGAGAGCAGCTCAAGGCCTTGCTGTTCATTGATTTTCCCCTTCACTGCAGTCCTGCTTGCTCAGAGCAGTGTCCAACTCCCACAGGACAGAAGGAAAGGGGACATCACCCTATGGAGTGACAACTCAGGACATGGGCACTGCCTCAAACCCAGAACTCCAGGGGCTCGAGCTCCAAAATCTCCTATTTGACCAACAAAATCTGAGCTTGTAGTGCAGGATAAAACCTCCCAGCGCTGGATTTTGCCCTGAGCTGTGCACAGGCACCCCCGGATTGGTGGGGTGACCTCGGGGTGAGGGGGACACACACGGGGAGAGCAGCTCAGCACGTGCAGCCTGCAGAGGGGAAAGCCATCCCACAGGATCCTTTATGGCATCTGATTTTTCCTGGAGCAGAATATGAATAATGTTAACGGTGACAGAGCCTACAGGCAATAAAAGGTCTTGGCAGGTATCAAACAGCTCCAAACTTTGCTTTGGCTCCCTGCCAGCTGCCACAGCCAGCCAGCACTTCCTACTCCAGCCTAGGACCAGTGACCATTAAGGAATTACACGGCCTTACTGGGTTCCAGTGAGAAAACAGAGAGAAAATGTATTATATTTTCATTAAAAAAAAAAAAAAAAATCCCCCCAAAAAACCAGAAAGGAAGAAATCTGTGTTTCACACACACCTGCCCCCATTTTTAATATATATTTCTAATGGATAAGGAAATTGTTATTATTCACATATTCAGCTGCCAAGGCTCCAAACAAGAACATAGGTTGGGAAGGCAATGAGAAAATCTCGACTTTTATTATCATCCTTTGTCCAAACAGCACATGAAGGCTCAAACCAAGAATCCAGAGCTCCCCAGTGCTAAGCTGGAATTTGTAAATTTGTAATTCATAGGAATTTGTAAAGAGTTCCAAAGAGAACTCGAGTGTGAGAAGAAATAAGACAACAGGATGAAATAAGTAAGAAAACAGATTTTTTTTTTTTTCTGGGCGTTAGTAGTCCTGCATAGCATTCAGCTTCAGCAGATTTTGCCAAGTGGTAACAACCTGCATTTCAAAGCAAAAAACCACATTCTATCGTTTCCACTTTTATTATTCTTTTTTTTTTTTTTCTTTTTTTGTCAGCCAGGATAATAAGCATTACCAATCAGGCAAAATACTTTGTATTAACCAATAAGTCATATTAAGAAACACTTCTAATTTCACATCTCCAAACCATAAAAGTGAGGAGTTTTCTTCAGTGACTAGTCCAGTTTGGGAGAACTGACACAGTTCAATTCTTCCTGCTTTCCCTTAGGTTTTCATTTCTTGATTCTTTTTCCCTGGTTTTGTTGACCACTGTAGTTTCAATAAAATTATATAATACAGTCAGAGTCAAATGAGTTGTTTCTTCATTATTCGGAGCCAAGTTGACAAACCCATTCCAGTGAACACCAAGCCCTGCAGGATCATTCCTGTCCCTTAAAAAGTGGGAACACAGGGAAGTCAGAGTTGCTGCAGGTCAGTGGCAGGGACAGGACTGGATTTCAGGAGTCCTCAGTCCTGGGACAAGGCCATCCATGGACACGTGCAAGTGTGTCCCCAGGGCTCAATTATTGGCACATTTGCCACATACCCTGCAAAATAACAACACTGAAGGAGCCCCAAAGACAGCCAAGACACAAACATCTGCTCTAGGGAACACAACAACCTCTGCCTTTCCACCAAGGATTGGTTCAAGGAGCCAAGGACACTCACTTGGATCCACAGCATCATCTAAAAACTGGAATTTTCTGCACTTACACACTCTGACATGTTCATGGTATGCATGTATAACATATGGACATTTCTAATATAAAATTATAAAGTTTAGCTTGCCACTACTTCAAACGGCAGCTATTGATAAAATGTTCTCTCAATGGTTGGAAGGTTTCCACTTCCACACTGTAAAATGGGAAATGTGATTTACAAGCCTTAATAGTTTGCAGAACTCCTGCTTTACACCTGGCCTAATTATTTGGTAAGATAAGAATTAAATAATTGCTTAAATAAATTAATAAATTTAATAAGTTAATAAATTAAATAAATATTTGCTGAGGTGTTTTAATACCTGCACCGAGTTCCTGTCCTCAGGATCTTGGGTACATTTGTTGTTCATGAGTGCAACAGGTGAAAATCAGGGGAAGTTTAACCTTTAGTTCCAGCAGCAGCAAAGCTGCACTTGGATCCCTGGGCCCTGAGTTCACAACAGCCCAGCCTTGTCCTTTGGCACAGGAAAAGCCCAAGACAAAATTCCCCTTGTGCTGTGCAGTGTGGCCCAGAAACTCTAAACATCCAGGAGTTCAGAATCAGTGTGCAACTCAAGAAATACAGGTCAGAGGAAGTCAAAAGGATAGGGCTGTAGGTCGAGTTAAAAGCAGTATAAAAGTAGAATTCCATTCACTTGATAGAAGCTGAATATAAAAGATATAAAATCACAGTTCTATAATTGAATCCTTATAACACAGTTTAAAATTTTCCACAACAAGGCAGATGAATTCTGATCTACATTTCCCCCATATCCTACAACAAAACCCATCTTCAGATGGAGAGAATTCCCAGGAAAGGAAAGGTGGAGATCACCAATCTTGTTTGGAACTGCAGAGTCTGGAGGGTTTCTCGGGCAGCTTTCTGCTCAGGCACTGGCAGGTGCTGCAGGAGGAAGGGGTGAGTGGAAAGGTGATGCTAAACAGGCTGAAAAGGCTCTGATAGCACTGGGGAAAAGCCCCTAAAGAGGCCACGGGAGGATTTGGGAAAAGGATGGATAAGGGAATAGCAGAAGGAGGAAGTGTAGCTGAACCAACAACCCACATTGATCCCCTTTAGTGGTGCCATAAACGTGAGCCTGAAAATTCAGGTAGAAAGGCAAAACTCAGATCGTTAAAATATTATTAAGGTGTTGAGGCTGATTCATGTTTCAAATGCACAGGTCCAGGAATTGGGCTCAGCAGCCCCTCAACACGAGCTGCTCCTGGTGCTGAGCCCCCAACACTCAACCCATTTGTGCAAATTTACCCACAACAAGCAAATGAAAGATGTTTTTATGCTGTGCCTCTTGATTCTGCAAGGATTACACTTGAAACACTCAAGAAAAGAGAGGCTGCTAGTGAGTGAGGCAGCACCTGCACAGGCCATGAGAGCAGGAGGAGGAGAAGCTCATTCCCAATTTACAGATCAGGAAATCAAAAAGAGGGGTCCATGAAATTGAAGCCACTTGCCTGAAATAATACAGGAAGAAAAGAACTCGGCCCTACTCTCCACTTTCCAGAGCACAACTGCAATCAGTCCCTTTGTAGCACAGCTAAATATAATTCAAATTACTTAGTCTTGGGGAAAGCAGGAGAGGAAAGTGTTCTAAAAGAGAAAATAAAAGTCTCTACAATCAAGAGAAGTATTTTACACTCCTGATTAATTACACAACAGAGCCAAATATTTAAAATGGGATTTCCTTTCCCATAATAATGCTGGCACAAAAGACAAACCTGCTGTTCAAACACACAGAAATATTAAATAATGATATTTCATGCACCATTTACCTGGGCAATGCCACCACCTTGTGGTCTGCACAGCAACTCTCTGCTCCAATCCCAAAGTCTTCAACAGGGACTGAACCTAAAGCTGGGAGCTGCTCTCTTTTGGGGGAGCTTTGCTCAAATCCCACTGCTCAACAGCCCTAGCAGGGTGGCACTGATGGAATTTAGTGATATATGATTATTTAGCCATTGTTGGTACAAATTAATGCCTGTTCTCAACACAAAGTTACACTCGGTGAGCACAACACCTCCTATTCATGGAACCCTGCAAAAATGTCTTTTTTTGTGCTGTTATTCCAGCATAGATTCCTTTTCTCTCTTCTGAACCACACTCTATTCCAATAGCCTTTCCCACTCAAACTTTGCTTTTTCCTTGATTCCCATAAAGTCCTGCCACTCCCCACTTGGTGTAGTGCAAAGAACACATTTTGCTTCCCAAGTGACACTTCATAGAAATGTTTGCTTGCTCTTTATGTTCAGAGCAGGAACTCAGTATTCTGCCACAATTTTACAGCCTGGAGTTACAGATGATCCAAGAGGATGGAACATTTCTGCCACGTGGTCCAGGCACACGCAGGAGAATGAGTCTGTAATTATGGAATTACCTCAGCAGAGTCAGAGAAGCAGCACCACAAAAGTCAGTCCTCACCAAACCGAAAATATTTTAACCTCAATATTTTAATCTGATTTCTCCCTGTCATAGCACCCTGGTGCCACCACCTGCAAGTCAGACCTGGAAAGATAAGGGAACACTTGGACAAAAAACCCCAAACCCAACAAACAACCTAAACAAAACACACACAATTTACTGCCTGTCTCGGGAGTTAGTGGCAGCCTCTGTGATAAATCTGAAGCACATTTTGGGCTGGTTTGGACATGCTGCCTGTTTCAAGCACGAGATCATCTCCACCAGGCATTTTCTCTAGGACTGTAACTCACCCTGCAGGTCACTGGAGCTGGAGCCCAATTTCTCAGCCCTACTCAGTGAAATTTGTTGAGACACGATGGCCTCGATCTAATCCAGGTTTCACAGAGCCTGGTACATAAGAAACCTTCCCCCACACCAGGCTTTTGTCTCCCCAAGCACAAACGGCAGCACAGGCTCGAAGGGATGCTCTAAACGAAAGGAAAGAGCTGTCCCTGCCACCCCAGAGCAGTTCTGAAAAAAGGCAAATTTCCTTCTGGGTTGGATGCAGCTTTCAGTGCCCACACAGAACAAATGGAGGATTAACAATCCCAGGTATTGCTGAGGAGTTGTGCCTTTGCAGTGTGACCAAAGATCCTCAGGTGATAAGCAAAAAAAAAAGTAGATGTCAAACTTCTCACTCTTGGCCACATGACAATTTATTGCAAAATCCATTTCTAATCTAAGGAGAAAAGGCCTATCTGAAGCTGCCACAAAGATATTAAAATACTTTGGATATCTTCTACTGATGTAATCAGGACATCCTGTATGAGGTAAGCCCAGGCTGCTTTTCAGTGCACAAAAGCAATTTTTCCTGCCCTGATGGACACAGAGCTGATCCAGGGTAACATCAGAGCCAGGAGCACCTTCCAAGAACAGGACATTGCCAGCCTGCAGCGTCCTCATCAGAGGATTAAATCCTGTTTGTGCTGCAAGTCTTGGCCAACACCACCACCTTGCCAGGTTTATACTTCATTTACCAGTTAATTTTGCAGTTCCATTACTCCAATTTACAGTCATGGACCTCAGAGGGTTTTACATCATAGTCAAACTCATTCCAAAATCATTGATAGCTGCTACCTTTCTTCTTCCTTTACCTTGGTGCCTCAGAGCTCTGTCAGTGAAGCAGCAGAGGCCACACTCCATGGGGAGGGGTGGCTGGAACAGTTTATTACAGAATCACATTTTCATACAAAATTACATTTACAGCTGCTCTCATTTTCTCCAAAGCAGATCGAGACCAAGCAGGATCTTTGGAGTGCAAACATCTGCTTTGGCAGTGATTAGGAGCAGCTATGGAGTCGTTCCTGTCATTTTCCTTGCTCACACAAGCTCTAGGGTCCGATTTCTGTAGACATTTGAGCACCTTATTCCCTCGGGCTCCCTTTGAAAATTTGAACCCATAAAATCTTCCCCCTAAATCCCACTGGCTTTTGCTACACTCACGTGCTATATTTAAATCTCCTAATCAAAACTACAAACTCTGGAGCCTCTTTACAGCACTCTTAATAAATTTAACAGGATCCTCATCACCAACAGGCATTTGCACACTTATTAGTATTAAAAATATACGTGGGGTGAAAAGTAACCTTATGGTCTAGGGCTTGAATTGGATTTACAGGGATTATAATCAGCTGGCAGAACAAGGAGTCAGCAGGAAATGCTTTATCAAATACAACACAGATAACAGCACATCTGAATTTTGCTCAATTTTGCATTTTTAGTATTTCTATGTATATTCAAAACTCTTGGGGGGAGGAAAAATCACATCTTGGGGAGTTAGAGGTGACATAAATACAGGGATGCCTCCAATCTTTTCTGCAGCAACTGAGTGCCAGATTATGACACAAAAGCCACACTGGTGATCCCTGAACTTTGTCTTATAAACTGCACCAGAGTATTTGAGAATTTGTCCCTTCCTGCTGAAAGGTGCAACAGCAATGCCCTCATTTACCCCTGCACTTCCCAGTGCTCCTCCCCACATTTCAGCCCACAGTAAAAGCATTTTCCATTTATTATATTTATGGAGAGAAAGCAGAACTAAACTAGAGCACAAAAAAAAAAAAAAAAAAAGAGCTGGAAATGCTGCACCGCAGCTCTTTGTGGTGTTTTTACAACACTTAAAATGATATTTTGCATTGGGACCTTGAGCTGCCACTGTCAAGCAAAAATGTTGTCTTAAGGGCCAGTTTCCAGAAGCAATTTCAATTTCAAAACTAATTTATTTGGGAGGAAGCGAATTTGTGCCTCTTCATGTCAGGATTAAATATGCAGTAGAAAAAAAAAAAGGGAGTTTTTATCAGCAGATCAGAGGAGCACGCTCAGATCCTGTTTTCACAGCTGGAAACACATCAGGCAGACTGCAAAGGTCAGGGCTGGGAAATCTTCCATAGGTGGCAGCATTACCGCAGGATTTTAGGGAGAAATCCAGATGAGCAGAGTGATGCTCCAGCATCGACAGCAATGGGAAAACCTCACGGGAAAAACCTTCTAGGAAAAAATTTTTTTATTTCTGTAGTTCTGTCACCCACACCAGGCTGCCATACAAACCTAGAGGATGAATTTTAAAACCCAGTAGGAAAGTTGGGATTCCATCCAAACAAGGCTTAATAATGAGTTGGATGGATCATTTGTAGTTATTAAAAGGCCTGTAATTATCCATAAACTCAGCTTTTACTCTCAGAGGCAGAATAAGGGGGGGGTTACCCCAAAACAGAGAAAATTTACAAAGTAATTTCCAAAGTCAGGGTCCCACCACCGCCCACACAGGAGGAGCAGAAGCCTCTAGAAGTTGATTTTCTTCAGCTGCTTCATCAGTTTTGTAATGCACATGTGATTCAGAATTCCTCCTTCCTCTTTCTCATCTTTTTTTAGGACCCTGGTACAGAAATGTCCCAGAGAAAGCCGCCTGTCATCTCCCTGTGTCACAGCTGCCTCACCCACTTATGCTTTTGCTCCCCTTTCCTGATTTCATCTCCAAAAAATTAGAAGGAAAAGCAAAATATTTAAACCAATCCTTTTAGAGGAGGCTGAAGACATTCCCTGTTCTCCAAACCACGTTGACAAATGAGACTTGGAACAGAAATGATCCAGGATTTGTGAAATTCCCACCCCAAATCTCCTGCCAGAGCTGACACTGTGCCCTGTCCAAATGTTGACCTTCAAGGACAAATAGCCTGAGCTGCTCTGGAGAACTTGGAAATGTTCCTGGATGACTCTAAATTCCACACAGTGAACACACAAATGACAGGGACCCAACCAAGTGTGCCCAGGGTTTCTTTTTGAAGGGATCCAAAAACAAATTTCAGAGTTGAAGGGGGTGAGTGGGGTTCCTGTTTCAATTTTTATTTGAAGCATTTTGGGGTTTCTATCTTAAAAAAACCCCAAAAAACAACAACAAAAAAACCCAAACCAAAAAAAAACCCCAACAAACAAAAAACCCCATTAATAACTAAAAAAAACCCAAAACCCAAAAAACCCAAAAAACCCAAAAAACCCCAAAAACCCAAAAAACCCAAAAAACCCAAAAAACCCCAAAAATCAAAAACCCCCCAAAAATCAAAAACCCCAAACCCAAAATAAAAAAACCCCAAACAAACAAACAACAAAAAACAAACAGAAAGAGAAACAAACAAAAACAAACAAACAAACAAATAAACCCCCAAATGCACACCAAAAATGTGGCTGAAAATCTCACATAAATTCTCATTTTGACAACGGTTTTGCTATAAAGGTTTGAAAATGAGCTGTATTTTCTGTAGGTTTCCCTCCTCTTTCACAGCATTTTAACAAACAGCACCCATTCCCAGCAAAAATAGGGAAAGTTTCCATTTGTTCTTTAGATATCCATAAAACTTAAGAAAAATCTGATTTTTTTTGTTTGTTTTCATTACTCTCCAACATCTTCCTCCAGAGAAGTTCTCCAGTCTCCCTCCCTCTTCACCTACTGCACTGAAATTCCTTCGATTCAAAACTGATCCAAACCAAGCTGCCATTCCTATTTCAGTGCATTTTCCCTGTATTTCTGAATAATCTCTCCTGCCTTGAGCCAGGAATACAAGAAAGGGCAGTTCCTGTGACATCCATCCCATCACTGGGAGGCGACCAAAATCCAGGGGAGTGATGATGATGATGATGATGATGATGATGAATTGATTTTTGTTTTCCCAAAAACAAATTGAAAAATGCAACGAGCCTGCAATTAATTGCTCCGTCTACTCCGCAGACTGAACTTAATTAACTATTTAATTAAGCAAGGAATGAAGGCTGTTAGCAGAACGTGGTCTGGGTCATGCTTTGCTCATTTTCTCCTCCCTCATCCACTCGAGGCTTACGACACAGAGGCCTCTCTTTGTCACAGCTTCAGACAGTGGCAGCATTGAGTGATGGATTCATGTGGCCAAAAATAACCCAGCAAGTGTCCCCTGGCCCGGGGACATCCAGCAGCTCAGCTTGGCACAGCCCTGGAAACTCGACACCTCCCCAGATGGGAAATAAAAAACCCAGAGCTTTGTGTGTACATTTAAAGGGACGATGATTCTGTTTCCCTCCACGTGTTTAGTATTTTTAAAGAGGTTTTTGTGGTTATGTGGTTTTTTGGGTTTTTTTTTTTTTTTTTTTTTTTTTTTTAGGAGTTATTTGCGTGGTTCTTAGCTGAATTCCACCAAGGGTCATTGTTGCCTGAGTTCAATTTCCCAGTTTTACATGGAGTCATGGAGTCATGGAATCATGGAGTCATGGAGTCATGGAATCATGGAATCATGGAATCATGGAATTATGGAATCATGGAGTCATGGAATCATGGAGTCATGGAATTATGGAGTCATGGAATCATGGAATAACAGAATCATAGAATCATGGACTCATGGAGTCATGGAATCCTGAAATCATGGAATCCTGGAATCATGGAGTCATGGAGTCATGGAATCCTGAAACCATGGAGTCATGGAATCATGGAATCATGGAGTCATGGAATCATGGAATTATGGACTCAAGGAATCATGGAGTCCTGGAATCTTGGAATCGTGGAGTCATGGAATCATGGAATCATGGAATCATGGAGTCATGGAATCATGGAATCCTGGAATAATGGAATCATGGACTCAAGGACTCATGGAATCCTGGAATCATGGAATCCTGGAATCATGGAATCATGGAGTCAAGGAATCATGGACTCATGGAATAGTTTGTGTTGGAAGGGACCTTAAATCCCATCCAGTGCCCCCCTATTCCATGGGCAGGGACACCTCCCACTTCCCCCAGCCCCATCCAACCTGGCCTTGGACACTTCCAGGGCTGGGGGAACCACAGCTCCTCTGGGAATTCCATCCCACCACCCCAGTACCCTCACAGGCAATAATTGCATCCTAACATTTCATCTAAACCTGATCTTCATTTTCTGATGTTTTCATCTTGTGTTCTTTTAGAATTTTTCTGAGATCACACAAAATCTTAGGCAGAATTTATTTTACACAGAGATCCAAAAGACTTTCAGGTCTTTCTCAGTAAACAGCAATTCCAGCCATTCATGTAGCAATAAGAAATCAGGCTTCTGGATGCCGGGTGCAGTAAGATTTCCAAATGCATGGATCCAGCTAAAGAAGCCATTATTGTTCCCTCTTTTAGAAAAAAAGGAAGGAAGAAGTGAGATTATTTGCTTAGCTGGCACATTAAACATGAAATAGAATAGAGAACAAAATCCAGATCACTTAAGTTCCTTGCTAATTTTCTAATGAAGAACTTAGCCTTCATTTTTGTAAACAAAATTATAGGATCGGTTTCTTTTTGATCCATGCTGTGATCTTTTCCACCAGATTTCAAAACCTACCCCAGAAGTGGCTGCATTTCAGGGCTACACGAAACAGATCCCACGATAGATACAGCTAAAATTTGTAAAGCAAAAAGGGCAGTTTCAGCTTAAAACCATGATAGAATCATTGGGATTGCCAATTTCTAGGGAATAAAGCTGGTTTCCAAGACCACTGAATTTTTATTTACCTTCACATTCAACCACGGAGTGATTTTTGACATGATATAAGTGAAAACACTCGCCTGGATTATTCTGTTGATGTGGACCAGAACAAAATGGGGAACAACAATATTTAACAGTGCACATGGCTGTACCCTCTTCAGAAGTCCTGGAAACATCAGAGACTGGGAAAACAAAGGTTTGATAGTTTATTAGTGCTGTCAACAGATGTCCTAGGTGGGTTGGAATGCTCCTCGGGGAGCCCTTGGTTTGAGTTGTCTCATGGCCAAAACCACTTTTGCCAATGCAGGGAGTGGCACTGGAGGAGCATCCTCAGGTCCGTGCTGAGTTGGGGGTGTCAGGCTGGGCCCTGTGCACGGTGTTTGCCAATCCCAATTATTCCTTCCCCATCCTCCCTCTCATGGAATGTCCCTTCAGTTCCGGAGGAGCGCGGCAACGAATCCACAATTTAACACGTTCCGGATTTCACAGGGCTCTCCCGGTAAAAACAACCACTCCTCATTCCCAGGGCAGAAAAAGCAAGCTGCTCATTGCAGAGGAGCCCCGTGTGCCCTGCAGCTCCGTGCAGCACCTGGGAGGGTGGCAAAGCCCACCGGCAGCGGGCAGGCTCTGGGAGCTGCGCATTTGGCAAGGCTGCGTGAAAGTGCTGCTACACCCGGGCTGTCTGCAACAGCTCTGCACAAGGAAAGCAGGAGGAGCAGCGGGCAGAGGGAGGATCTGTTTCAGGCTGCTGCAAAATGAACATTGCAGCTTCACTCTCTGCGGTGAGAGAGTTTCTCTGGTTTCTCATGGCAGGACCAAAATCCAGTTGTCTCCTCACTATTCCGAGAGAACAATCGAAATAAAGTGCTTTACAAACAATCACCTCCTTATGCAACGTCCCAGCTGATGCAAGGAGAGGGGCTCTGAGCAAAAACATGGCCAAAAAAATGAGAAAACAAGAAAATGAAAGCGTATATATGTGACTTAAGGGTTAAAATGCTCTTTCTGAGCAGAGAAGAAGCACGGAGTCAGGCTGTGGTCCTTCACTGGTGGCTGCTTCCTGAGGACAGAAGTTTTTTTGTGCACTTTAAAGTGAAGTTATGGTTAATGTGTTCAAATGACCTGCTGTGAAGAGGGGTTTAGATGCTTGGCTTTCAAAATGACCCCATTTTTAGAGGGTCCAGGTGAACCAAAGTTTTGATTGCAACAACTACTTTGTTGTCACATCATTCTGCTGAGGGTCTCTGAAGAATCTGCCTGTCCCCATAGTGCTGGGTAAGAGCAGGCCGAGAGGATTTTGTAAAATTTTCTCTATTTTTTTATGCTGGGAAGTGAAGTTTTCCAAGCTTTGAAATGTACTTTTTTTTTACAATGTAGTGAAAACGAAGGCCTTTTAAAACCCTTTTGTGGTTGCTTGGCAAAGTACAGAAAAAGAGACTCATCTTTTAACGATGATGGCCAGCAACAAATTTAATTAGGGCACTGATTTGTAGTGTGACAGACTAAGTTCAAAACTTGGGCAGAATTGAGCAGGACAAGAACTTAAATTGACCCTCTTGTGTATGGGAAACTCTTGCTAGAAAAAACCCAAACATTGCACCTCCCCTTCTTATCTTTGACCATTTCATGGAGATCACAGCCTTTCATTAAACAAAATGCTATAATTAGCTTTGTCTCCAGGTATGGTACAATATATAGCTGCTGTCAATGTGTTTGATTAAACTTATTATTTGTGCTCACAATATTGACAAGAGCTGCTCAAATACACTCTGAGAAACCAAACACTGTTTTGCTGAGACCTAAATGTTCCATTTGAAACGCTGCAAGTCCTTAAAGTTTCACATTTTGCCTGTAACTGATTCATTGTTCCTGCAGCCTTTCTTGTATAACACAACTGATCAACTTCTTGGTTTCCCAGAGTCCCTGCAGAGTCCAGGGAACCTCCAGATTCTGGAAATATTCCTAATTTGGTCCAGTTTTGGAAAGATGAAGTTTCTCTCAAACCAGAAATACTTTTGCTTTTTGGGTAGAGGGTAATTTTCTGTCACTGAATATTTATGTGCATTCTTTTGTGGCTCAGATTTCTCTAGAGAACAGCTCTGTACTTTCAAAGAGCAGCTCTCATTTGCCACCCACTTTCTTATCACTTCTTGCAACTGTGATAAAACATGGCATGTGCAAACTGACTTATTCTAACCTTGTGGTTTTGTCCATCAGGGTTGTTCATCCTTGGATTCAATGCCACCAAGAGGAGACAGAAAAAGCAGAAATGAGCAGCTTGGGAAGCAGGAGGACTTGACAAGTCTGGTCCCTAAGACACATCCTTCATAGCTGGGTTCTGTTGTTCAGAAGGATGCAAACTTGGATTAAGGTGTTTTCCACAGATAAATCATTTTAACACCACTTTTCCAATATGTATTCTCTGGAGTTTACCAGGCCTGAACTCCCTGTGCAGACAAAAATTCAATTGCATTTTCTTGAAGTTGTTAGCAGCTGAATAGTCTTGGAACATCCATTACTACAAAACTTAATTGGAATTGATCATTGAGTCAAAAGTTCCTATGTGGAAATAGAGAAACAGGAATTGATCTACAGAGATAGAGAGCATGGCCATGTAAGCCTCATGTTGGTTGAAGGAATGGGGATAGGAGAAGTTTATTTCAATCTCAGAAACCATAAAATAAAAACAATGACACTGCAGAAATGAAGCTTTACCCAGTGGTCTGGCTCAAGGCTGGAAATCACACTTGGAGCTCCATGAAAACTCTCATCTTCTGTTAAGCAAAGTGAAAGGAGTCAACCTGAACCACTTTTTAATAATTAAACCTTGCCTAGTGGCTCAGATGAACTCATTTCTCTTTGCATGCAGCGTGCTGGGCAGATGTTCTGTGACTAATTATTGCAGCTCAGTGCAGTGCTCATTAGACATTATCAGCTGGATCTTGTGTCCTTGTGTGACTGCATGCTAAATTCCACCTGGTTTATAGGGATGGCTCTTTTCAAAGATCCCTGGGCACCTAATTCTGGCACTCTGCACATTTGTCTTTGCCCAAGAATAGTTTGGATGAATTGATAGTCAAATATCAGTAAAGGAATTTTTACTTTCTATCCCTCCATCCCTCCTGGAGTCTTTAATAAAGTAACTTCTGGTTTAAAAAATAAATGGCTTTTTCCCCTGGGATAGAAGTACCCAGGTCTCTCTGTTGATGGGCAAAGCAAGAAGCAGGATCATGTCAAAACCAGTATGTACAGGGAACCTCAAAGGCAAATTTATTCTGTTCCAGGTAGTGAAGTGCAAAGATGAAACAGGCACAGAAAGGGAAAGGAGAGAAGGTCAATAAGGAAAGTAATTCAGGGCTTACTCTTGTCTAGGATTTTTAAACAGTGTCTAGGTTTGGCCAATTAAGAACCACATTAAACAATTTGCCCTTTTCCTATTTCTCAGGGGTCTTCCCTACACAGCTCCTTTGAGCTGGATCTTGTGCTGCAGATCATGGATACATCACAGTTCTCCCCGAAGGAAGAGTCACCTTTTCCTCCTTCATGGCAGCACTTGGCTGTGGCAGCACCATTGTGATGTATTGCCAGGCTTAATTACAAATAATTGTATCTTTCACTGGTGTCTTATAATTAGCTTCCCATTTGCCAAGTTGAGAATGACACTGTCTGAAGCACAAGCACATAATTCAGTGATCAGAGCGCTGATCTTGGGAAGCACATGGGAGTTTCTTGGCCCTCTGCACGTACTGGCCCTTCCTTGCAGAGGAACTGGCACAGTGCAGTCAAAATGAAAAGAAAATGCCTGGGCTTGCTGGAACTTTTGTCTTGGTTTTGCTTCTTTGAGGTGCAAAGGTTTGGGTTTTGAAGGGGAAAGGGAGAAAGTGAAGGAGGGGAATATGGGGAAAATACATAAGGAATGGAAAAGAATGGTGCCTTGGGTTGCAATGCAGGATGTAACCAGAAAGATGTATTCTATCAGCAGCTGTTCACCCAGCTGTGGCAGTGATCCTGATCTCTGTGGGGATCTCTGCTGTTCATGTTCCAGCTGTTCACCCAGCTGTGGCAGTGATCCTGATCCCTGTGGGGATCTCTGCTGTTCATGTTCCAGCTGTTCACCCAGCTGTGGCAGTGATCCTGATCCCTGTGGGGATCTCTGCTGTTCCTGTTCCAGCTGTTCACCCAGCTGTGGCAGTGATCCTGATCTCTGTGGGGATCTCTGCTGTTCCTGTTCCAGCTGTTCACCCAGCTGTTGCAGTGTTCTTTCTCTTCCCCACAGCCCATCCTCCCTCCAGGAGATCTCTCCTGTCCATGGCCATGCAGTCCCAGGGCAGGGCTGATCAAATTCCATCATCCCATGGGGAGATGCTCCAGCCAGGGCAGGAGCCGAGCATTTCCTACCCAGATCAAAGGGGAGATTTGGAACAGCAGAGCAGCCTTTTCCCACTGGATCCCAGAGGAAAACCAGAGCCTTGCACATCATCCCTGCAGCTTTGGAGGAAAAGTGCACCTTGTGCAGGAGCCCTGCTCCAGCAGAACCACATCTGTCCCTGCAGGAGGATGCAGCCACCATTTAATCAGACTGTTACCAACACCCTGACCAACTGGGTGTCAGGTTGTATTCTGACTCTGTCAGTGTTTTTGTACTACTGAATTTTATTTTAATTTTCCCATTAAATAGTAATTCTGACTTGGGATCTCTCACTGGTTTGCTTTCAAACCAGCACACGTGGGAAGAACAGATCTTGCAAACATGGAAAGATGTTTTTAGACAGTCAGGTGGATACTGTGCTCTCGTGAAACCCCACCTGCAGAGCCTCCAGCCTTGGGGTTCCAGCATGGGGAGGACATGGTGGTGTTGGAGAGAGTCCAGAGGAGGCACCAGGATGATCAGAAGGCTGGAGCACTCTGCTGGGAGAAAAGGCCTGGAGATCTGGAATTGTCCAGGCTGGAGAGGAGAAGCTTCAGGGTGATCTAATTGCACCTTGCAGTACCTGAAGGAGCCAAGAGAAAAGATGGAGAGAGACAATTCACCAAGGCTGGAGTGACAGGAGAATGGGGAATGGCTTCCCAGTGCCAGAGGGAAGGTTAGATGGGATACTGGGAAGAAACCCTTCCCTGTGAGGGTGGCAAGGACCTGGCAAAAGTTGCCCAGAGCAGCTGTGGCTGCCCCATCCCTGGACTTGTCCAATGCCAGGCTGGATGGGGCTTGGAGCAACTTTGGATAGTTGAAGTTTTCCCTGCCCATAGCAGGGGGTGGCACTGGATGATCTTTAAAGTCCATTCCAACCCAGATTATTCTATGAATCTTTGATTCTACAATTCTTATACCTCAGCAATAAAAGATAATAGAGTTCTACACATGTAAAACTTCATGGCTAAATTCTGGATTTCATACCAGCTCATGATATGCAAATCAAAACCAAGTTTCTTTAGGCTCTCAAAATTGTCTTTCAGTTTTAGCCTAGTTTATAAAGCTTTTCAGAGCAAGGATGAAATGTGTTCTTAAATACCAGTAGTCACAAACAAACACTGAGAAAGTTGTCTAAATTTCAGCAACAGTTCAGAAATTTTGACAATTCAAAATGTTTTCAGTCAAGTGAAAAGCCAACAAGGTTTGCTAACAGACAACTCTTCAGTGAGTTTTCCTCCTCTGATTATGTGATGGAAGAAAATTGTCACTCAGTTCTAGAGATATTTCCATCATTCCTCGGGACTAGCACAAGCTGTGTGTGCTCAGTAGCTCTGAAATTGTGTCTGGAAGCAGTGAGAGAGAAAGAAAAGTGAGGAACCTGAGGTGCAGACACTTTTCAGGAGTCTGGACTTTGCCTTTTCATGCTGTTAGCACACCCTGTCACTGCAGTTCTCCCTAATTAAAGCAGGATGACAAGCCTGTAAGTCTGATTCATCACTTACACCATCATTTACCTCAATTCAGAGAATCTGCACTAAAAAAAAAAATCAGAATCTCTGCCCTGACTCCCTGCAGGGCTGTCACACCTCCAGGCTCTGCTCCTGCAGGATTCCCAGCACCATCCTCTGCTGGTTCCAGGATCCTTCCCATCAGGCATGGCTGAATTCTTGCCAGGCAGCTGCCCCACTTATATTATTTATTCTTTTAATCTAATAACCAAATTCTCATGATTTTCAGTGTGACACTGAGTGACTAACTAGAAACTATTACCTGAAACTTATGAAGGAGAAGGAAGAACACCAAAAGAGACACCTCCTAAAATCCTCCATCTTGTTTTATACCTATTACTATAATAAAAAAGCCTTAAATTTAAAATGCTTTATCATGTGAAAGCACACACTTCTATTTCACTACACACCTGTGATTTTAACTTTATTACTCAAATTTGGAAGCCTTCTCCAAGGCCTCAGGTCAAAAGCAGTGTTTTCCAGGGGGTCAGTGTCAGAAAGTACAGAAAGCTCCAAAACTCCAGGTTTCTGGGATCCAACACCTAAAATAGCCTCACTCACAGGTGTGCAATCCAAGGGGGAAAAGGTAAGAAATGTGATTATACCAGGTCCAGAATGCACTAAGGATGAGAGAGAAAATCACACCAGACGTCAGGAGGTCACATTTCCACACAGGCCAGTTGTGCTCTGTGACTTCAGCCCCAAAGTTCCTCAGGGCAGGGTGAGGAGTTACCCCCCGAGCAGGACACGAGCTGATTTCAATCCTGAGTGCCACGAGCTGTTTTTAAACACATTGTGAATATTTGAAGTGAAAAGCTGCTCTTCTGAGCTAGTTCAGGGCTATCATCCCCAGTTTATTCCCAATTAAAAATCCAGGGACAGAATGCATTTGCTCAAGGTCTCCAAGGGAACCAACAACACAGCAAGGATTAGAACTAAGGATTTCCTGTCCTATCTGCAAACCACACCTCTCTCCTGTTTACAATGTGAACTTATTCCCAAGCAGAAAAGCCATGTGAATGGAACAATTAATTCTGCTATTTCGGCCTCCCTTCCTTCCCTTCTCAGTTCATTCCTGGCATTACCTTCAGGTCCTTGCAAACCTGGTACCAGAAGAACTGTGGGACAAAGAAAAGCAAGAAAAGAACATTTCAGAACAAATGTTTTAGCTGCAAATACTTGAATTTTGACTTATATACTTGTTTGCTTAACTAAGTTTGAAACAGAGTGTGGTGCTCCTGTTGATGAAAAATGAAACCAAAAGGTAAATGAACTCCTGAACCAAGGTGTAACTTAATGAATGACTTGAATGGTAGTTACCTGCACATGTCATTTTTTTGCATGCATGACTTGAGCTGCATTAGAGTGACAGTGTTACTACTCAGAATAAGTTACTATCAACAGAGATTTAAAGAGATAATACCTTTGCTTTCCTTTTTTTTTTTTTTTTTAAAGTCACATTTTCACAGTTCCTGGAATCAAGAGCTAAAAGCTCCTGGAAAAATAGCATCTGAAAATTTCTCATGTCTTTCTATGATTCCAGGACTGAGGACATCAGTGTGTTCACACCCTTTAAACACCATGGGAATTTGGTAACATCAAGCTGATTGAAATTGTCTTGAGCCTGAGATCTAGAGCAAAAATGCCTCAGCTCAAAGCCTAAAGTGACATTTTAGTCCAACTTATAAATTTAGTTATCTTTCCCCACAATCCATGGTTTTTAAGGAGCATTTTTTCTGGCAAAGTGGGATCCTTGATGTGATAAATTCATACTCCCTGCTAGCACCACTCAGAGCTACCAATTAACTTCTTACTGCAAAATGCTACTAAAATTACAGGCTTCTTCCAAGTGCAAAAAAACATGATTCCAAGGAGCTGATCCTGCTCTTTTGAGGTGTGTTTTAGTACCAACAGCTTCAGTGATACACACCAGATAACTACAGGGCCTGAGCGAAGTATTTTCATTTGCCATTTGAAATACACCTGCACAAGTGTAATTCTTCAAGCTCCTACTGAAGGATAATAGCTTGTTAACTCAATTAATGCATAAAAGCACTTTGCCTTAGTAGGAATCTAAACCAGAAGATGTTAAAGCCCACTTTTAAAAATAACAGGGAAATCCTATGGACAGCAGTGTTTTTAAAGTGCTTGCTTTTCAGTTTCCTGCTTTTGTTAAGCAAAAATGTTTCATGGAAGTCTCTGAGGTTTTCTTTCACTTATTTAGATCACCTAGGCAGGTTTGTTAGCAAGTTAAAATTAATACTTCTTTTCCCTCAATAACCCTGCAATCCTTCACCAAAATAAAAGAAACATTTCTGTGTATAGGCCATGAGAGTTTAAAGGCTTAAAAATCACAAATACTCCAAGCCCAAATAAAAACTCCTCAAGGGCTCTGGGGCTGTGTTTGCTGGCTCCTCCCCTTCCTGCAGTGCCTTCTAAAGGTGCTGGGGATACCTGGGGCTCCTCTCACCTCGGAGTTACCTGAGAGATGCCCCATGCTCCCCAATGGGGCTGTGCACCAAGGGCTGCCCTTTCCCCACAAGGTAACTTTTTTTTCTCATTGTTTGTATTTCTGTTCTGTTCCCTTCATTGATCTAAACACACTGAAAGAGTCAAGAAATGTCAATTATACTCTTTCTAAAGACTCAATAGGAGAAGAAGAATTTAATAGCTTTAAAAGTATTCTCTGAGTATGGATTTATTGGTTTTTGGTGTAGCTTGATTTTGTCATTGGTACAAGGAACCTGTGTTTTCAACTGAAGAATGTGTTTCTGTGTTGAGTGGTGAAATTGGGGCTGTAAAGGACAAAATCATCACAAAATCACCCAGGGCAGGGAGCAGCTCTGCTTAGCCTATTCCCAGAAAGGGAATCTGCTCCTGTAGTGGATGGACTGCAGGTATTTTCTGGCAGTTCTAATAATTAAATATTTAATCACTTTTGTGATTAGAATAGATTCTGTTATTAGAATAAAGACACTTTGTGAGGGCCTTGTGTTGCCTTCATAGTTTGGGATGACTGTTCTCATTTTTTTCATTGTTTTCCTAATGTCTGTAGCTTTCAGAGTTCCAAGTTATGTCCAAATTATCCTGAGTTGGAAGACTCAAAGTGCCAGGTTATCCCCAGCCAAACATTGAATTTAGCACCTTCTTTTTAGGGAGGGTTAAACCTGTGCCTCATGAATTTCTTATCTTCTCCAATGGCTCTAGTCTTAGTTTCAATAGGATTATTAGCATCCTATAACAGTTCTCTTCTTTTTTGGTTGGGCTCATCTTTCCATAGAATTATCTACAGTTTGTAAAAACAAACAACACTCTCCCCCTCAAAAAAACCCCAAACCCAAACAAACAAAAATAAAACAAAAAACTAACCAAACAAAAAAAAAACCACCAAAAAACCCCATAAAACAAAACGCACCCACAAAAAAACAACCCCTATAGTAAAAGACACAGAAATAAGAATGAAATTTTTCTACCAAACTCAATTTACCCCTCTTGTTTCAATTTTTAATCCCAAAATACTGGGACACTCCTGTCCTCACCAAAAAGCCCTCCAAGTTCAAAAATACTTGTTTTCTCCTCTCCAGAAAGGTGCCTCCTGACTTCCTGTAACACCTTTTCCCTTCTTTTCCAGAAGCTTAGCTTTCCCTTTATTTTTCCCTGCATTTTTGCACTTGTTTTAAAATAAAATTCAGGTGCATGGATTGTCTACAAAATGTGCTTAAATAATCAATTAGAGTAATGTGTTGCCAATTGTAGTTTCAGTAGCAGTGTCTTAGCCCTGCTCTAAACAGGTCAGATTTGAAACTGGTTTTAAACCTGTTTTGCAAACTACTACTGCAGTGAACATATATATATATATATATATATATATATGAACTTTTTTTTCCAAGCCTAATTAGCTCTTCTGTTTGCTGCTATCAGGCTAAAGTTAAGAATAAAAGTCTTAATAATTTATGGGGGGAAAAAATGCTGAGGGTTCCTCTTGTAATAGCAGGGCTTTAATCCAATGTACTTTACAGTTATGGGATGACACCAAGTGTTTGTTACCAGAATTGGTGACTTTCCATGGCACAGGTTTGCTCAGTGAGCAGTGGTTTGGGGCACTCCATTCCAGAACCATTGACATGGTTGTTAGGTTGGGTTTTATGGGAACTGGGTCTCTAAAAAATTTCATGGTAGCTGCAAAGTGAACTGAAAGATATGTTTTATCCTCTTCTGCTTTTTAACATTGATAAGATTTAAACTAAACTGCTCAGTGACTGATCAGGTGATATTTTATGCCCAGGGGATGGAATTAGATGGTCATTAAGGTCCCCTCCATCCCAAAGCATTCCATGATTTCCCCAACACCACAGATGCTCAGTCGTGTAAGAAGCTTTAATTTCAACATTTCCCTTTACAGAAATAAAACCCAGTGACTTTGAAAGTGTCCCAGTGATACAAAGCACAAGAAATATCTTTATTCAGATTTAGGACACAGTGTGGCAGGAACTGGAAATACTAAACCCTTTGTTTACACCTCGGTTTTAGCCGAAAAATTGTGGCCACTGGCAGTTGAGGGTTTGCAGGTGGAACTTGCAAAGGTTGAAATCGAGCCGAGTAAAGGCAGAAAAAGCAAATGAAATTCTGTGTGCTCTGGGCTGGCACCACAGAGAGCAGCAGGGACCAGCTGCCTGAGCAAGGCTGGTGTAAGAGGTGAGAAGGATGGGTTGGGACTTGTCCCACAGGTAATTTTCCCTGAGTCTGCTTGCAGAACCAGGGTCTGCCTGACCTTTTGTTCAGCTTTCCTGCAGCAGCACCGAGATGTGACTCAGCACTGGTTTGATAATGGCTGTTTGTGTGAAATTGAGAGTGGGAAATGGGGGTGGGGGGGACGTTAGCAAACATTTTCTAGGAGTTAAGGTTGTTATTCTCTGAAATAAATCTCAAAAACACAATGGAAACCTCTCAGTGAGACGCTTGAAGAATGAAGTAGAGGGTAGGGGATTACACTGCCCTGATGTTAACCTGCACGTGGCCTCAGATGGCTCAGCTATTACTAAATTCCAGTGATAATTCTGGTGATAATTGCTCCCTTTATTTCTAAACTGAATGGTTGTAATTCATTATAGTCTTGTCTAACAGGTCAAATTACTGGAAAACTAAAGCAGATACAAAATGAGTTGCTGATAGGGCTCTTCTTTGGAACCTCAGCAGTTTGATCAGTCATTTGACATTATTATATATTTTTATTGTTTGCTGGTCACGTGTTACACTTTGATTTTTAGGTTGTTCTAACTTCCACAGCTCCTGGTCTAGCCTGCTGTGAACTGTGACCACTCTTTATGTAATAATCTGACAAATATCACAGTAAATAGATCCAGAAATGCTGTTTTCTGAATCCTTGTTCCTGTAAGTCCCTCCCACTTCCCAGAGGTGTTCTTCAGCCTCAGCTGAAGGAGTTTGTGTGTAGAGTAAGGATTAGTCATTAAAGCATGATCAGAGCAGATAAACGCTCATTAAAGCTTTGTGCTGTTGTGGCTGTGTATAAATGTAACATCATACAGTTAGAATCTCCCCAGAGCACCTCAACAAATGCCCAAGCTCCAGAGAAATCCAAGCAGGTACTCACAAACTTTGAATCAGGGCTGTGGAACACACCCTGCCTAATTTGCACCAACCATTCAGAGTGTGAACACTCTGAACTACCAAGCAAGTGAACACCCAGGCAAAGGTTGTGGTTCCCAAGATGTCTCACTAATTACTCTGGCTGTGATTTAATGTTATTTATTTATTAGGCTCCATTATTTTTTGTAGCTCAGTTAGTTCACAACAAAACCCTGAAATGTTGGAGTTATAATCCATCCTCCTGGCACCATGATATTAAATCTTTTCTAAGAGGGGTTTTATTTTAATTATAAGGTACGTGCTAAGGCTCCATTAATTTCTATTACAGAGCTAATTGCAGGTCTCTTTGCCTTATTTAAATTTTTTTAGCAACAAAAGTTCTTGAACCAATGCTTATTCTACTATGAGGACAAATTCTGCAGTAATTATACAGAAGGACTAGGTTTGCAAATTTTCCTGCTAAACAGTTGCAGGACAATTCTGCTTAGGTTGAAAAAAGTATGTTTAAGGAATTCTGAAAAAAGAGGAATGCCAGCTTTCATGCTGAATTGGGTATCAAGTAAACGTGGCCACAAATTGGTAGAATTGAGTGAATTTGCTCTTAAGATCTGGGAAATGTGGACCGGGGTGTTTGGGATCAGGGAGTTTGTTGTGATTGTTTCCAAAATTGCAGTGGTTTTGGTTTTAGGTTTTTGGGTTGCACTCAAAACAGCCTAAGCAAAGCTCATGGTTCCAGAGATTTCCAGACTTGGGTGAGTTGCAATTCTTTAGAACATCCCGTGTATGTTGAGTGTTCTTTCAAATGTTACTGCTCTTTCCAAGATTGATTTATTTGCCTGTGCAATTCTTTTATCAGGAATGCAGAGTTAAATCTGAATTTTTTAAAAAACCTTGTGATTTGGGCCAGTTGTGGGTTTCTGGTGGGAGCCTGGCTGTTTGTGTTCATTAGTGGTATTCAGTTCTTACAGCTCTGTTTTGTGCTGGACTTTAGCAGCAATTCAATGGCCTTTTAGTTTCTAAAAGCAGCCTCTTAGATGTTTAGAGCTGGAAATGCAAAAATCAGTATATGGGATGGTTTTGGAGACTTGTTCCAAGTCACATTTCGAGTTTGTGGCAGTGCTGGGTTTGCAGGATGAGCTCATGAATCTCGGAGTGAAATCTGGATTAGCAAGATCTACCCAGCCCGAGAAGAAAATGTTTGCACAAACATCTGTGAAGGGAAACCGATGACTTTCACAAGATCTTAAATAGATTGTACTGAATCAATTATCCCAGTGCTGTAGTTAACTACAGCTGAGGCTGTAACTGGGACCCAGCAAGCTAAAAAGGAGCCTCCATCCTCCCCGAGCCAGCAGGAGCTGAGCCAAGCTGGGCTCAGCTGAAAGCTTTTCTTTGTGGGTCTTGCTGGCTGTCAGTGTGAAAGGTGGATGGAGGCTAAAAATGGCTCAGGAGCATGGCTGGTGTATGCAGGGAATAGCAATGAGAACGGAGTGAAATCAGAGACCGAGCCCTGGACATTGTGGAAAGCATCCCATGGGGTGGAAAATGCGCAAGCAAACAGGTTATGTGTGGCTGCTGCACGGGGAAATGGCAGAAGGGGCAAGGAAAAAAACCCAAAACAAAAGGACCAGGGAGGGGGGGGATGCTCGGAGAGAATTAAAGGGATTATCAGGGAAATGTTGTTTCCCCAGAAGGTGGTGGGCACTGAGCAGGCACCGCAGGTAATGGGCACGGCCCCAAGGCTGCCATTGGAACAACGCTCCCAGGGATGCCCAGGGTGGGATTTTTGGGGTGTCTGTGAAGGGCCAGGAGCTGGATCCATGATCCTGGCGTGTCCCAACTCAGGATATTCGACTTCATGAAGGGCGAGCCTGCAGGGAAAGGGGTCAGCAAAGGAAGATTTTCCTGCAGGGGAGCCCGGGGGGCAGCGAGTGGCAAAACCGGAGCGCGGAAGGCCTGAGAGCGGGCCAGGCCGGGCCCGTGACGATGCCCGGTAGCCCCTCCATGAAAGCGGGGGTAGAGGCCGAGCTGAGGGACGAAGCCCCGCCATGAGGGCGGCCGATCGATGCCGGCCTGAGGAGCGGCAACCCCGCCATGAGGGCGGGCAGGGGCCGAGCTGAGGGGCAGCAGCCCCGCCATGAAGGCGGCCGATAGATGCCGGCCTGAGGGGCGGCAACCCCTCCATGAGGGCGGGAAGGGGCCGAGTTGAGCGAGGGTCGGTTGCCCCACCATGGCGGGGGTGGTCGATGCCGGGCTAAGGGGCGGCAGCTTAGTCCCTTAGGGCTGGGCTGAGGGAGGCCGATCGATGCCGAGCCGAGGGGCAGCAGCCCCGCCATGAGGGCGGACAGGGGCTGGGCAGGGACATGGCGGCGCCGCCCTCCCTCCTGAGGGCGGCTGGTTCCCGCCCCGCGCTGACGTCACCCCCAGCTCTGCCGGCGCCATTTTGGACGCTCACCGCCGGGGGGGCCGGAGCGGGGCCGCCCCAGCCCCGCCGCGGCCGCGCCGCCGCCGCCGCCTCCTCCATCCGCCGCCATCGCCGCCCGCCGCCGCCGCCCGCCCCGCGCCGCCCGCCCCGCCCGCGCCACCCGCTCCGCCCGACCCGCCGCGGCCGCTATCGCCAGCACAATATGGCAGGTAAGGGCAGCCTGCCCCCCCTGCCCCGGCGTGGCTCGGGGGCTCTTCCCCGCTGCCTCCCGGCCGCCTCTCCCATTCCGACTCGCTTGCGCCTTTCTGGTTGTGGGGTGGTTTTGTTGGTTTTTTTTTTAATTCTCTCTTGTGGGAATTCGTGCTTTGCTCCCACCCACCCTTCCTTCCCTCCGATCTCGGGAAGAAAAAAAAAAAAAGCATGGAAGAAGCAAGGTGGAGGGGGAAGTGGTGTGTTTTGGAGTTGAGGAGCTTGCAGGCAGGGTGGGTCTGCTGCCTTTTCGTAGAATCATGGAATGATTTGGGTGGGAAGGGACCTTAAAACCTATCCAGTGCCACCCCTGCCATGGGCAGGGACACCTTCCACTGTCCCAGGCTGCTCCAAGCCCTATCCAGCCTGGCCTTGGACACTTGCAGGGATCCAGGGGCAGCCACAGCTGCCGTGGGCAACCTGTGCCAGGGCCTGCCCACCCTCACAGGGAAGAATTCCTGCCCAAAATCCCAGCTCACGCTACTCTTTCAGTTTGAACGCGTTCCCCCTTGTCCTGTCACTACACGCTCTGGTGAAGAGTTTCCCCCTTGAGGCTTTGGGGTCGGTGCTTGTAGTTATTTCTCAGAAGCGCTGCCGTGCATGGAGAGGTTCCAGGTGCAGGCGGTGTCCAGATTGCAGTCGCACCCTTCTGTAGGGAGCAGCCTCTGAGCATCTGCAAATGCCAGTAAAATTTGGCACAGGGCGTAATTAAACAGCACAGGTCTCGCTGTGTTTTCTTTCCCATTCCTTCCACTGCTTGCTCCCCATTTCGCATCCCGAAGTGCTGGTGGTAGGCTCGGGAGTGTGCGTGCAGAACGGATCTCTTCCCTCTTACTTTTCCTTGCGATTTCTTCATTTGGAAATTTATTCATCCCCCTCCTCTGCACATGAATTGTCTTTTCAGTGCTTTGCATGTGGAGGAGCAAAGCTTGGGAGGCTTTGTGAGGCTTGTGCTTTGCCTTTCCCCCCCTACACCATATGCACATGCTCCTCCCTCTTCTTGCCGTTTTGGTCGTGGGGGGGAAAAGTGCCAACTTGGTTCAAGTAAATTGTATGGAAAAGAGGACTTGAAGTAGCAGGAGCAATGATTTTCTCCAAGCTGTTGCCTTTAAGTGCTTCTGTGGTGCTAGCTGCTGAATGGCAAATGAAGAAGTTGAAGAGAGGAGAGAAAATGGGTTGTAGGATTTTTGGGGAATGATGGAGGGGGGAAAGCATTTTGCCATCTGCATAAGTGGGTGCTGTTGCTTGCCTTCACCTTCTCAGGTTATGCAGCTTGGATGTCTGTAATCCTTCAGGAAAGAATTTAAAGCAAATGAAAAATGGAAACTGTACTCTATTCCAGGACTTCTCATTCTGAGGCGCTTCATCTCTTCTGGAAAGATTCTTTTCCAGGCTTCTGATTTCCTTCTCTGAGTTTTTTTGCCCCCCTTAACTTCGGAAGAGTCTCCTCCTGTATTCTTTGTTATCCCCAAAGCCCTACCAGAGCTCGGGATTAATGTGTAAATGCCATCTGTTGCTCAGCCGGTTTGAGTTGTGTGCAGGAAAAGTTCCATTTTGACAGTGGCTTTTGGGAAGGAAAAAAAAAAAAAGAGGGGGGGGAAATAAAAAAACAACAACCAACCAACCGAGGCAAGCCCATTTCTGTCTCTTCCTGTATGTCCTCAGCCCTGCAGTGATTTGCTCAGAATGAAATGCAAAAGAAATGGGTGGTGATTTTTGGTGTGTGTTTTGGTGGCAGGATTTAAATGAATCACTGCCTTCCACCGAGGCAGTAATGTTCCTGAAGTTTTCTCTCCGATCCGTTTTCTATGGTAGTAGAACTTGTTCCCCTCCGATTGCTTGTTTGCTTTTCTGCTCGGATTTGCTGCTTTTTTTTTTTTCAGGCTGATAATTGCTTTCATTACTTCTGCGAAGAGACTCTAAAATTGTGGTAAAATTCTTTTTCTTTAGCCTTGAGTGCGTAGGGTGAGCACAGTGGGTTTGCGAAAGGAGGAAATGAATTGTGTGCTTGGTTTGTGTTGGATGGGAGATTGAAATTTTCTAAAAATGCACAGCTCTGATAGTTTATATTTAAGTTGTTAGTGTGTGTGTGTGTTTTTAGAGGGTTCTGACTGCTCAAGTAAGAAAAAGCTTTGTATGAAACGTGCACTCGAATTTTAAATTCGTGGCTAATGGTGCTTAGTCCAGCGAGCTTTGGGCGAGTGAAGCTTTTACACTGCTTGTGCTTCCCTGTTTTTGACAAACGCTGCATTGAAGGCTGACAAAAACAATATCCAAAGGAAAAAGGTGGGGAGGGTGGTGTGTGATTGTGCCTCAGCGCTGCTGAGGAAGTGGGCGTACACGGGCTCTGAAATGTGCAATCTGGAGCCATTGTGTGCTTGCACTGCTGCTCTGGGGGGGGCTCGTTTTTATTGAATTGTTTTCATTTTTTTAGGAGCTGGAGGAGGAAATGACATTCAGTGGTGTTTTTCTCAGGTGAAAGGCGCTGTAGATGATGATGTAGCAGAAGGTAAGAGCGATATTTTTTTTTTTTTACTGTTTTCTGACTTTTTAACCATTCCTTAGGTAGGGAGATGTGGATGCAGTCAGTGGAATATCCCAGTGCTGCTGTGTGTGCACGTTGAGCAAAGCAAATGGACATTTCATGTGCATCCCCATATCCAGATTCAGGTTTAAACTGTGGTTTGAAAGTACCATTCAGCACTCTTGTAAAAAAGTTGGGCTTCCTCACTTATTTTTTCTGCAGTTGTTTTCTAAGATTGTGAAGATTTTTCTGATTTTTTGGCTTTTGATTTGGGTTTTTTCTTAATCTGCAAAATGGGGAATGTGATACTTGCATTCCACAAGGAGGTGTTGTGAGAATTAATATTCATACTCTTTGAAGATCTAAATACTAGATAAAGTAATTGTCCCAATCTTTCCAGCTCCTATTAACAAGAGGAGGAAGAAATCTGAGTATTTGTGCATGCCTGCTTAGTATGTAAAGAGCAGGTTTGGGTTTGAAATAATACTGGGAATTGTCTAAAACTTTTCCAAGCTGGCAGTGACAAGTGTCATGTTACACTAAGATGGCTGCCTTTGAACTTCACTGCAAAAACTGAACTTTTTTTTTTTTTTTTCTTTTTTTCTCTTCCTTGGATTTGGGGTGGTTGGAGGAATGGTGCTTTTCTCTCTGCTGGAGAGAATCACTTCAGTGATTGTTCTTGAGGAAAGGTGCCCTGACTTGGGAATTTCTTTGGCCATAAAGTCCTGTTTGCACAAAGCAGCCTGTAAGATCATGAGTTAAAAGTTTTCTTTTGCAGGCAGTTGGCCTTGTCACTTATGTAATTCCTGGGGTTTTTTTCTTTTTTTGCATATCTTGAATGCTCTGACATACAAGTGAGATTTATGTTATATTTAGAAAAGCAGTAACTACAGTTTCCATTATTTCCCTGCTTGACACGTGGTTCAGATTAGCTTCCAAAGGCCAAAAGAAAAGATTGATATAAACATAACTGAGTTGTTTTTATTTATTAGCTGCAGCATGTGGCAAACGATGCACTGAGGCTTCTGTTTGCAAGTTGAAATACGTTTTTTGGAAATGAAAAAGCTGTAACAATTGTAATTTTAAATTCTTCAGGAAGTAGATTTTAAAGCTTGAACTCAAAAGTGCTGCTAAATGTGGTATGATTTTTTTCTGTAACGTTGGTTTTATTTACCTATCAAATCCTTAATTAAGTACAAGTATTGAAGAAGTTGTTGTGCTTGCAAATAATTCTTCATTGAAATAGATATTGATATGCTTCTAGTAGTAATGAACTTATATCTAGGCATAGAAAAGTAGTCTTTATAGTGATCTGGAAATGCAGAAGTGAGGAAATAGGAAGGAAGGACAGGCTGAGCTGTTTAAAGTGTTGCACTTAAGTGTTGTTTAAGTGTTATGAAAGGTGCCTTGCCAGCCTTGTGCCTCCTGCCAGGCTGGGAGCTGCCTGAGCACTGCTGGAATCCTGGGGTGGAGTTCAAGGAAGCCTTTGAGGGAATTAGCTGCTTCAGTTTCAGCTAGCCAGGCAGCTTGGCTTCCAAAACATTGCAAGAATGTCCATTTTTTTGTTTTATGGACAGTGTAACCTTCTGATTCTGTGACCCAAAGAGTGAAGAGAAATTTTGTTTCATTATCAGCTATACCTGACTTAGGATAAGTCTTGAGATACAAAGTGTGCAAGGTGTGATGAAGCTGGGCTGCCTAGAGAGGGATCCCAGTATTATTGATGTTAAATTTGGTTGTAATTCGTGTGTTGAGCTGAAATTCTCTCCTGTTCCCGTGTATTTGGCTCCCACAATCCATCCTGGAAGTTGGTGAAGGCAGTTGTTTATATTGATTTCTTGTTCTACATCCTGGTGACTCGCTGTAATTCTGCTGGAAGTGTTATGTATCAGGGTGCTTGCATTTTTCCATTTCCTAGCAATATTTCTGGTTTTAAGGTTCACTTCAATGACTTGGACAATGACTGGAGCAGCAGCTTCTGGCCCTTTGGAATTCCCAAGGACAAATTGACAGCGTGTCCAAGTGCAGTCTGAGGACAATTTTTATTCCCTGCCTTTCCATCTGCTTTCTTGGGGCAGCCCCACGGTGAAAGCTTCAGGAAATCTGAAGCTTTAATGAGGCTTTTACCACTGTGGTCTGCCAGAGAACAGGTCTGGACTCCAGTCATGCCTGTGGTGAGCACAGTACCAATTTGTGTACAGGACTACAAGGCTGGGGAGATCTGATTTTTGACTGGCTGTTTGTTGTGGAATGCTGAAAGTTCATTAAAAACAAAGTGAAGAAAACAAACGTGAAAGATTTGGGAGTTTCACTTTCTGTTTTCCTCCTGTGGGCAACTCAGTGTTGCAATATTTACATTGGAAAGCTGTCTTGAACTAAGCTAAAGCAGTGATAACCAGGAAAACCACATCATTTAATTGCATTAATCAGTGGGATACAAACCCAGTGGTTCCCTACTCTGTTTTTTGCCTATAAAACAGGGCAATGGAGAATAACATTTTTAATAACACTTTTATAACAGAGTAACACTTTTAATACAATAACAGTAGCAACTTTTAAAAGCCTGTCAAGAATGCTGTTTTGTGGCTTCCAGTATATTTAAGGTCAGACCTGACCTCCAGCCTTCCCTGTATAACCTATAATTCCTTAGATACTTGGACTAGGCTGGCTGGTTTTTACAAAGTCAATATTTGGTGGCTTTGGTGGCTGAAACATGAACTCTGATAGACAGTTTTTTAACTTCCTGGCTTTCCAAGCACTGTGTGATGAGTGGGTGTGACATGTAAGGGGAAGGAGGGGAAATTGTCACTAAAACCTGGGGAAGATGGCACTGAACTTGTGTCTGGGGCCGCTGCTGTGGCAAAGCTTTTCTACTGAGAATGTGAGGAGCAGAATTGGCCTCTCTTCCCTTGGTATGTATGGAATTTGTCCTTGCTTCTAAGCTGTGGCCAGGCCGTGTCAGATCACAGTTAAGCACAGAAATCAGGTTATAAATTGAAATCTCGGTGTCAACTTCATTATAACTCAGGTCTTTAATTTTAATAGATGGCAGAAGTTTGCCTTCTAGTGATTTAGCAGTATGAGGGTAAAAGTGGTTGTAGTTTGTGCTTCCTCCCTTTCTGAAATAATTTTCCTCCCTTCTTAGTTTCATATTCATCTTGCTGAAGATGTGTTCAGCTTTTTTCATGTGCAGTGGAGAGGGTTAGACAAGTCTTGTGGGGTGGAGAACAGAGTGTTTGTGATCAGTTCAATGATCAGGTTATCAAAAGTGTCTGTAATGCACAGATTTCTTTCTTTTGTGCCATTCACAGTTTTCGTGCAAGTGAGACTTAATTGTCCAGAAATACTCCAGTGTTTTTTTTAGTGGCAGTTTCCTTTATGGGAATGATTATAGAAAAGGATTACAAAGATTTTCAGCAGCAGTTTTGTTGGTTTTACTCTTTTGCTGTTCTTCAGAAAGTGGCATTGTAGCAACTAAGAATTGTGAGTTTAAACAGCCTCTGAAAACTCCACACTTGCTTAATGGAGTGAGTTTGTACTTCAGAACAAATGAAGTCAAATTTGTTTTCATTGCTCAACAGGAGAAGAGTCAAGCAGCTCTATCTCAATGTTCTTTCAGGTGTAATTCCAAGATATGTAAAAGTCTGATAGTCCAGGTCCAAGGCTGGGAGCCAGGAACTTGAGTCCTAAGCTTTAACCCTGAGTTATTGCTGCTCATCTTGTTTTAACTATTTCGTGCCCAAATTAGCTCTGAAAGAAGCACCTGAATATCTGTTGTAGGTGCTAATTACTTTATTTATGCTTAATACTTAATGCTTGACCATTCTGTGATGCTTTGTTAATTATTTTTGATTAGCTTCATGTCTCCTCTTAGAGCCAAACATGGCTGTGTCTGTTTTAGACTGGAAATGATGAACAGATAAAATTATAAGATTCTGTCCCTGGCTTGTGTGTGGTAAAAGATTGAAACAAAATTGGACATTTCCCTTGTTCAGGAATGCTTTCTGTGTTTGGTTCTAGGTGTTTTATGTCTGTCAAGTGTAGTTTGATAATTATTTTTGACAGGTTTCAGAATTGCAGAGCAGCAATGGGGAATGGGGACTGATGTTGCTTCAGCAATGGCAGTTTGTCTTGAATGCATGAAAAGTGTTATTTCTGAGTAGAGAGAAATGAAGGCAAGAATGAGGATGGCTATAAAAAGTAGTTTACCACAATCTGTGTGCTTTTTTTTTTTTAATGAGGATTGATGGAATTGGAGAGGAGAAAAAAAACTCTCAGAGAAAAAGAGTGACAGTGAGGTTGCAATAATATTGCTGAGGAAAGATTGGGATATAGTTGTGGGAGGGAAGCTAATTTGGGCTTTTGAGGGTTGTGGTTATGTTCTCTGTGCTCATGAGGTAACATCATTTACAAGGAGCAAGGCCTAGTAATAGGTTTGTTTTTAAGAGGTAGTTTGAAATATGCTGGAGATGGGGAAAGAAAAGACCCACGGTTATAGTCCTGTTCTGTATTCCTGAGTGTGTTTCTGTGTTTGAGCTCTTCAGCTGTTCAGAGAATGACTGTCTGTATCTAGAGAGAGAAATAGGCTACTGTGTTCTAGGAACTGCTGCTCTGGATGGACTAGAGTGTGCATTTAAAGTGTGCAGTCCCCCAAAACAAAGGGCATTTAGCAGACACATAAATAGGCAGTGGCTGTTCAGCTCCCCAGAAGTAACTCAGTTCTCTTTCTTGCATGGGTTTGGAAGCTGGGGCACTTCAGCTTGTCAGTCAGGGATTTTTTCTGTCCCTTCTGTGAGGCTTTGCTGTTCTTGGAATATCTGTCTTAAATTAAAAATTAGCTATAAAAAAGTCTTTTGTGTTGGAAGTGCAGTGCTGGAGTGATCAAGCCATCAGGCTCCACAGCACACACGAGTGCAAGCCAGGCTATCAGCAGCAATCCTGCATCAGCTTTGTGAAACATTTTAGCTTTTCATTTTAAAGGTGCTACCTAAATGCTTCTGGTTTGGCTATTTCTGCTGTAGGAATGGGCTTCTGTGGTAGCTGTAGCTTCACAGAATGTGCTTTGGAAGAGCTGAAATGAAGAGTAAAGCTCCCAATGGATGCAGAGCTGAAGGAAGAGTTAAAAGCTGGGTGTTCCAAGCTGTACTGTCTGCTCCCCCCCTCCTCCTTTCTGTTCTCCCTGACTTGCCTATTTAGGCCACAGCTGCATGTTTGGCAGCATTTCTGCTTAAAGAGGCACTCCTTCCCACTCTGCTGCCATGGGTGTTCACCTAAGTGCACTGGGAACTTGGTGGGGAAGCTGATCCAGCTGAAAAATTGGTAAAATCGTGTTTTTTCCCCTGGATTATTTTTCGGCTGAATTGAACCCTGATGTGATTCTCAGAGCTCTGCATGTGCTTATGCCAGCAGAGTGTGGAGAGTGATCAAGTGGCTGAGAGGAACAGGAGGAACTCTGGAAGAAGATTGGTGTCTGTAGGACTTGGTGTACAGGCAATGCAAGACCCTAATTGATCTGAGTGCTGTGCTACTATGAAGGGTAAAACCAGCTGCTAAAAAGGACTTTAAACCTTTGCTGTTCAAGATCCATACTTTGAACGAGTGCTATCTGCAGGCCAGCAATAAAATCGCTGTTACAGTTTCAGAATTATTTTGTGATTGGAATTTTTATAGTACACATGGAGTGGCTTTTCTGCTGTGTCCAAACAAGCAGTCTGTGGAAATGGGATTTGTTCAGTGTTGTTTGGAGCTCCGTTAGTAAAACGAGCTTGTTAATATCAGTGCAGTTGAGTTTCTTTGAAGTTGTTGTAGGAAATAATACCACTTGAATGGGAGGTGGGTTATTACTGCTTGCTTTACTGTAAAGCACTTAAAGATAATCTGGCAAATGATAATCTTCTCTTATCGTGTCTTATCAGTCTTAATATGATTTGAAAAAGGAATCCCTTCTTTGGGGTTTCATCTTCACCTAAACCAATGTATTGTCTTGCATTAAATGCTGTAGAATTCGGCTGCCTTTGTTTTAGCTGCTGTTAAAGTGTGTATGCAATTAAATCTGCTCTGTGTGTGCCTCTTGAGCAAAAACTGATTACTGATGGTACCCAGTTAAGGCTGCAATTTGTCCTTTCATCTATAGGGAACACTGTGCTCCCACAATAATTTCATTATATAAAGTGTTTTAGTAACTGCCTTAAGGGTATTTTTCAGGCCTTTTTTTCCTGTTTTCAATGCTCTGTACTGTGCAGCACCAGAACTGTGTCTACAGTATTTTTAGTATGGAGTGAAAAGTTTAGCAGAACAAGTCAGTGTTCAGTAATCATGTGAAACTGAGGTTTGCACTCTCAAGGAAATGGTTGAAAGGAGTCAAAAGCCTTGGCTTAGGTTGATGTTTAGGTTGAGAATTTGAACAGAGGCAACAGTTACCCTTTTCCAATGAAAATGAAAGCAGATAAATACAGGAAGTATTTATTGATCCAAACCAATTTGGAGCAATCTCTTTCCAGAAGCTGTGATAGATCTTGCAGTCAAAATAACAATGCAAGGACAGTTTTCTGGGCTTTAAACTTGAGTGGAACACTTATAATTACAGCTTTGTTATATTCCCACAGCTCAGTTATGCTCTTGCAACATGCATTTTGTGAGGTCAGTGTGTCAGTAAACTGGAAATGGATGGGACATTGCCTTCTTCTATGCCTTTGAAAATGGGGAAAACAAAAAGGAGCCTGAAGAGGTGAAGTATTGACACCTTGTGTGTGTGTGAACTTATCAATGATTTCACATAGCCGGGTTTCTTTAATTGAATACAGTGTTGCTCACTTTCTGGCTCCCCACACAGGACACAGCTCTGGGCAGCAGGCAGTGTTCCACGAGGCTGCTCTTGCCTGCCTCTTAGTGACTGGAAGGTTTTGGGTTGTTAATTTTTCTTTGAAATCATGTACCACCATCAGGTTCTGCTACTGTGAGCTGATATTACTGAAGACAATTATTTGAGGCTTCTCGGCATGACTGTAATTCAGTGAGAGAAACAGAAGTGGCTGGAAGCTTCTCCCTTTCCTCTTCTAACTTATCACTCTTTTGTTAGGCACTGGAGGAGAAGTTATTAATTTGGTCAGCCATTCTTGAGCAAAATGTATTTTCCTCTCAGTGATCCACAAGTGATAGCACCATGAAGAGAATCAGCATATTTAGGTCACATGTGAAGCCCCTGAGGCAGTTCTGCTTGCATCTAATTTTGGAAGAAAATTTTAGGGTCAGGAAAAAGAGGGTTTAAAAGAGTTGTATTGTAAGAAAGATTGATTTTCCCAAATATATCGAAGGCAATATGTGTGGAAATGTTTCCCTTTGCATTTGCAATTGCAGCTCTTAAATTAATGCTCTGGGAATAAATAATGGGAGCCCCAAACAGAGCTGTGTGGCACTCTGGTTTTGAGAACCTGAGAAAGGATAATTGCATGTATTCAGGAACAGTTTAGGTAATTGAGACTTCATATTACAGTTGCTTATTTAAGATACAGTGTAATTTCTAATATATTCTTGTTTGTTGAATGCCAGTAACTGTGTTTTCCCTTTTTTAAAATGGCTATAGAAAGTATTTCAGTGACCATTCTTTGATCCTTAAAAGCAGTGATTTTAGCTGGCCTTTGTGCTATTGTTAAATGATGATTTGATAAGTCATGAGCTATGTTTGTGCTTCTAAATGTAATCTGAAGGTCCTGCTTTATTTTCAGATAACTTGGAAATGAATTGGTCCAGTGGACAAGAGCTACATACTGAAATAAAGCTTTGGCTTTCATAAAAATATACTGAGTCTCAAAGACACTTGTTTGAGAGTTCCTGGGCTATTTTCCAATGGAATTGCATAACAAACCCTTGATTTTCCTGATACTGCTCCTGGTGCATTGCATAAGGAATAATATATAGGAATATTGGAGCTAATGAAGAAAAACTTGGATTATTTTTAAATAATAACCCAGTTTGGCTTGTTTTGAAGCGTGACCTAGGTGTGGGAAGAGGAAACAGAATTCAAATGACCCCATCCTGCCTTAGGTTTATTGGCACTTCAGTAGCTGCTGCTCCTGAGAGAAATAAATGGTCCCTTCGTGCTGCCTCTGCCAGGCAGTGCCTTCAGCTGAGCCAGGTGATCCTGGGGAAACCAACCCAAAGGAAAATTACATGGCATGGGCTCCTTTTGGATTTATTTTATTCCACATCAACTTCTCCAGACTTGATTTGTCCAACTCCTAGCAAATGTTTGTGGTGTGGGATAGGTGGTGGTTCTACAGGAATAGGATAAGAGGTGAAAAGATGGATTGCTTCTCTTGGGGAGTTGGTAATGGTTCTAAGGCAACATGGGAAACTGGAATTGGGAACAATTCAATATTCTCATGTTTACAGTTGATACCTGCTGCTTCATGTCTGCCTTTCACATGAAAGCTCTACCTTCAGTGCACTGAGATTCGTATTTGAGGGTATTTCTTCTCACAGATGAATCTGAACAAACAGCAGTTGAAGTTGAAGCCTATAGTGTTCACTGTGTAGCCCAGCAGTGAGAAAATGTCCCTGTTTATAGAGGTAATAGTGAAACATTCATAAGCTCTTTTACTGGAATGTGGAGCTGGCAGGAATGGCTTTTTGCCCAGAAGTTTAAAACTTTCTGTATAATCCTTCTGCCTTTCCTCAGTCAGTTCTCACAGTTTCGTGGCAGTGTTTTGATTTAGTTTTACTTGTTTGTTTGTTTAAGCTAAATCTTAACACTCCTTTTTTTTTTTTTTTTTTTTTTTTGTTGTTGTTGTTTTTGTGTTAAAGAAGTATGCAGGGTCTTTAATTTTATTCCAGACCCTTCTGGAGGTGGTGAGGTGCTCTGGAGAGCAGCAGGGTTGTGTTCCTGCAGCAGGACACGTGCTGTGCTGAGCCCAGCCCAGCTCATTTGTGTCTCACCGTAATGAGCTGCCTCAGAGGGAAGGGCACTCGAAACAAAACAAACCCCCTTGGATATTCTGCTGGCTCCCTGGAGCTTGGTGTGACCTGGGGAAGCTCATCCCAAGCCTGGGAGCACCAAACTCGTCGCTGTTTTTGGAGGGTGCTCATCATGGCGCTGGTTGTGAATTGGCACAAGGACCGTGCCAGCAGGTCACAGCTCCGGGCTGCTGCAAGGGACAGTGTTAGAAAAGTGCCATGGTGGGCTTGGATCCTGCATGTCCTCCCTGCTGCTGCTCACTGTCCTTCTGAAGCTTTTCTTTGTGCCCATGAATTTGTTTTTATGTATACACTGAAATTCTTTTTCCAGGGGTTTTATATTGCATTCAGCTGGAAGTTGTTTGGCACCATCCTAGTCATGTTTGTTCTAACCAGGGTCTTTGGTCCATTTTCTTACAGAGCTCTTATTACTCTTTTACTTTTTGTCAACTTAAAAGTTTAAATTTAAATGTCATTATCCCAGGGGATGATGAGGAGACTGATGGAAGACTAGAAAATGGAGATAATTACTTTCAGTTATCTGTGGTTGTTTTCTTTGGAGTCATTTTAACCCTTCCCTGCTTGTGAGACCTGGGCGGTGCTTCCTAAAATAAAGTTCCAAAAGCTTTGATAGTTTTTTGGTAATGATCTTTGACATCCTTGCAGGACAGTAACACTACCAAAATACTCTGTCTATATAAAACATACATGCAACATATAACAATTGTATAAACAAATTATATATATCTATATATATGTTATGCAACTCTTCCAAAACCCACAGCAAAGGTCCAGATCTATTTGAAACAAACGCTTAAAAATAAACGTTGGTATTTTGCTCAGATTAGTAGACTATATATATGATTTTAAGAGGTGCTATAAATATGCCTTGGAGTTGTCAAGATTCCATGTGTTAGGAATCTCAAAGTCCAGGCCAGAAATTCGCATTGGTTTCTGTTTAATAATGATTTTTTTCAAAGAAGCTGAGGCATGTCTGCTTGGGCCAGAATAGAAACACAGGAAAACACTTGCAGGGGGGTGGGGAGAAAAGGCAACTGGGCAAAGGAAGATTGTTCTGTTCGGTTCCAAGTGCCCCTAAAGGTTTATTTAAAAGAACTGATAGGTGAGTGAGTGATCAGAGTGAGGGAAGTGAGCAGAAATTTGGATTCTCCAGTCCCTTCCCAGAGCTGGGTATTTATCTCTGCTGGAAACTTCAGTTGTGTTTGTGTATTTGTGACCTTGACAGGCCCCGTGTTCCCCGGCACGGCTGCCTGAAACGCAGCCCCTCCTCCTGCCCTTCCTCGCTGCCTTTCTGCTGGGCAAGAGGAATTTCTGATTTCATTTGCCTTGCTTAGAACGAGGCACTTGGTGCATTGTGTGAGCCACACCAGCCTCCTGCATTCTACACGCCAGGATTCAAAGCCTCCAAATGTCTGGCCTGAGCTTTGCACCTGAAATAAATCCTTTGGTCAAAGAATGTGTTAGAAGAGTCTGAAACAGCAGGGTAGTTTTAAGGAGTTGTGTTGTTTTTTTTTTTTATATATCTACAGCAGGAATACACACCAAATCACAGAGTTCTAATTTTGAAAGGCATTGCCAAAGTATTCTATTTTTCTGTAATAATACTATTACTAAATTTTAACCTGCACTGTGTGTTTTGGATTGGCTTCAGCAAAAAGAGAAAATTAAGCTATTGCACAGCTCTGTAGCTTTCTCAGTGACAAGAAAGGCATTGCCTGAAGGCTTCTTTTCTCTATGTGCAGAACAATGGCCCAGTATGTTATTTCCAAATATATTGTTATTTGCAAACAGAACAGCAACCCCTGGCTGCACTGTGCCGTGCAGCCTATTGAAATTCTGGCTGTGATTCCAGCAGAGATTTTTCCATAAATAGCTCTGTACTACTTGGGAACACAAACAAACCCTGAAAAGATCTGAAGTAAGGTCTGCTGAGGGACTGTTTAGCCTGTTATTAGTGTGTACTTCAGGGTAGATATTGTGGTGGATGTGAGGAATTTTTCTATAGGGTTATGTGGGGACTGTCAGCAGGAATTAAAAAGTAAATAATTAGCAATCAAATTAGATTCAAGGATTCAAGAATCACCTGTCTTAAGCATAGGGAAAAAAAAAAGGATAATAAAAATTAATAAATATAAGCAGAAGCAAGTAGATTTTCTTTATGGCTTTTTAAAAAATAAAAGCTATTAGATAATGACTAAGCATTAGGTTAGGGTTCAGATAAATACAACTTGAAATTAAAATTATTTATTCTTTCCATGAAAAGACATCCAAAATTTATACTGATTGGATGTTTGTTATGTGAATTAATATCTGCACAGGGAAATGGGCTGTATTTTCCAGTGCTGTGTAGGTAAACACCCACTTGAATAAGTAATACAGTAATATTTTATAGAATATTCAGTTATAATTGGTGTAAGCTGTCTTGACTAATTTGTAGTCTTGAGGAGAAACTTGTAAACATTCTGTGAATTAGAAAAGAGGTGAATAAATACTTCTGTGTTTTGGAATTCAATCCCAGCCCCTCACCACCCTCACTTCCCAAAATCCCATCTTGACTTATTCTCTTTCACTTTGAAGCCATTCCCTCCTGTCTTGTCCTCCAGGCCCTTGTGAATAGTCCCTCTCCATCTTTTTGTAGGAAGAACAGCTGGACTGCTGCACCCTTTTCTTCTTGAAGGCCTAGGTGGTGTTTCTGAGCTTGTTCACGTTTTTTGTTTTTTTTTTTTTTTTAATTTCATGAACATTCTTTTTCATTCCTTGTAGGCACATGGAGAGCAGCTCCCTAAGAAACTGGAAGTATAAATAAAGCAGCTCTGCACTCCAGCAAAGCACTTCTGCTACCGAGGGGTAAATTAGCCTGGGTTTGCAAAACAGAGACACTGCCAACATATTTATCACACAGAGAAGAAAGAAAGCTGCAGTTAGATCAGTCAAATACCTGTAATGCATTTTGGGGAATCCTTACACTCTGTACAACTTGCATTTCAAAGCATGTCCTAGGAGAATTGTGGAGCATTTGTGTGAGCATTATGGATAAACCCTGAGGGGCTTTGAGAGGATGAGCTGGGACTGAGCTCTGTGCATTCAGCTTTTCCAGGGAGTGCTGCCTTGACATGGACTTGGGGGTCTCCTGAATCTTTACAGATTCCTGGGATGCACTTTATCTCCAGGTCAGCAGGGATGTTTTCTACAGCTCCCAAATGTCAGAAATAGACGTTGAATTTCTTTGTTTCAGCGTGAAGTTTATTCTGGAAAATCAGTAAACATGAATTTTTGTCTTCAGCAGTGGTAAAATTGAGTTGTTGCCCTCTTGGAAATTAGATATGCAGTTTTGCTGCAGCTTTATTAATGATAGGTCGTAAATTAAAGCTCAGCAGGCAGAAAAGATGTTGGAACAAGTCATGTACCAGAGTATTAAAACCAGGCAAATGCTGTGGTAGAGGAGAAATAATCAAATCCGTTATTTATAAGATTTTTTTGTCTCAGTTCTCCTCCTATTGCTCAACAAGTCCCAATTTTGTGAGTGATAGTGACAGAACATTCAGGCACCTGAGGGGATCTCAGATGAAGCAATTGTGGGCATGAAGTTGATTCCTGCTGTAGTTAATTTTGTTCCCCTATAATTAGATATGTATGATCTGTATGCAGTTGCACAAAGGACAGAAATGATGAGTAACTCCCAAACTAAATTCTACACAATACAAATAGAACTAAACCATTCCATCATCTCTGTCTCAGAAATCAGTGCAGGTTTTGGTGGCTGAAAGTATTTCTAAAAGGACTGGAACTGGTATGGATTGTGTGTAGCACTTAGTGCAGTTACTTTGTAATGCTTGAAACAGGAAAATTCTAAGGAAAGGAAGTTCTTGTGTAATTTAACCAAATTATCTGTTGCAGCAATACTTAATGTTTTATCTGTATTCAAAACTGTAGGAGCAGAGTACCCTGACACTGCCAGTCCCCCTTCAAACAAACCATGGATTCCATATTTTTACCTTTTAGCAAATATTTCACTTGGGGATAAAAGAAATTTGCTTTCAGGTAGAGTTGTATTGCTGCAGCACCAAAGAACGTGTGTATGCTCATTTTTTTTTCAGTGCATTTAAGGAAGGTTTGGTTCTGTGACTCTTGTGGGCTGTTAAAATTTTGTTGGTTCCCAGACTCCTTTTGGTACTTGCTGGAAGCTTGAGGTTCTGGGCTGCTTTGCATCAGAATAGGGACACAATTTCCCGGGGTGAAATGCACTTGATGTGGCCTGTGATGGCAGCAGGGACCAGCAAACCCAGGCCAAGTACCCAGCATGTCAGCTGGGTTTTTATGGCAAATGATGTTTTGAAACAGTAAATTAAGAATAATAATGCATTTAGGTTTTTAACACAAATGTTGCTTAGGTAAGATACTTTATATCTTTTGTGTGTCTGTTATTTTTTTTTATTTCCCATCAAACTCATCCTTTCTCATGGAGTGCTAGGGGTGCACAGCCTCTGATTGTGGTGTTATCCAACCTCTGGGTAACTGCTGTTCCCTGGCTTTTTTTGGTAATCCTAGACTGTGAGTGAAGAGGAGTTTTCACTGTAATTGAAAGAGGATTGATGCAACACTGAGTGTGACACATCCTCGGTGGGAGGCCCACTCTTCTTTTCCTCTTCCCTGCCTGAAAATAGATTTAAGCTTCAGGAGCTGGAAGCTCTCAGCAGCTGAATTTTGTGATGTTAGGAAACAACCCCACAGTATCTTTTTCCATCAAACAGGTGCCTGGCATTTAAAAATGCTGAAATGCTGGATTTGCTGTTGATTACTTTCTGTTTAAGAACAGAACAATTCTGCTTGGAAGGAAGAAAGCTTGTGGACAGATTGAGCCCTTTTAAAATAAAATTGTTATTATTCTGTAATATTGCAGTAGCTGCAAAGAAGAGGCTCAAGGAGACACTGTGACCTTCAAGTGCTCATTCCTGGGTAAATGTAATTATACAAACTGAGACACTCACCCTCTTTTCTGAGGTGACTTCAGCTGGGCACCAGCAGTGGGGCTGGATTTCTGCCACTCAGGCCTCTCCTGTTTATGATATTAATAAACTGGTGTCAAATGTCCTGGGAACAGTCGATGCAGGTTGAAAGACCTTTGTTTCAGCCAACAATAGACCTGAATTAGTATGAATAGGAAAAGCAAATAGGCACTTCCTGTCATATTTGAAGGAATATCTGAGTTTGGGAAGCCTGTTTATTAAGAGATGTGAACTAAATGTTCATCACTTGCTCTTTGTCCCCAGCCAAGTGTTCCCTGTTATCTCTGTTATCTTCCTAAATATGTTTGAAGTGCTAATAATGTAAGGTGGAATCCCCTGTTTGAATACATTATTTAGGATATTCATTGGAGGAAGAACTCTACACCTATATAATGAAGATTTTAAAGGGGGGAATTGACTTAGTTGTTGCTTTCCTAATCACATTTATTCCTCAAATGAAAACTTGGAGGCCTCTTGCAAAGACAAGAAACTCTGAGGATAAAGTGAAATCATGGAGTGGTGCCTCAGCTCATCTTGAGGTTGTGCTGCCTTTCACAGAGTGCTGTAACTGCTGTTTGTGGTTTCCAGGCACAGGATGCCTTTAGAGCCTCCAGGGAATTCTTGTCAGGTATTAAATAATCCATTATTATTGAGTTTGGAGTATTTGCAGGCTGATGTAGCTCGTGTTGGGTTGAAAAATGGCTCTGTCTTGAGCTGGCCCCCACCTTGCAGCAGTGTTCACGTGGAGTTACTGGGACAGCAGCAATCCCAGAACTGTGGAGCTCTGCAGGAAGCTCAGACACACCCCCCTCAATTCCAGGATGGGAAGGACTGTAAGGTAGATCAGATCACCTTGGGTGTATGTGCAAAATACACCCTCGGAGGTGGAGGCAGCTCCCAGAGGATTTGGGAACTGCAGCAAGAGCCACAGCTCCTGTTTTGCTGATTCCAGAGTGATACATTTTTCACATCAGCTGCTGCTGGAGCCATGTTAACCTTTACCTGCTCAATATGCAGAGCCTGGGTGTGGGCAGCCCAGCCAGCAGGAGTTTTTTGGGGTGTTTATTTGGCTTGTCTGTTGTAAATGTATTTATTTTCCTGCTTCTCTGCATGTGGTCAGACTGCCTGGGCCTTCCTCTGTTCTCCCAACTAGATCATGTCCAGCCTAGGGGCAAGGCAAGTACTGGGAACTCTGCTTTGCAGCATCTTTTGAACTAATTTCATTTTGCATCTTTTGAACTAATTTCATTTAGTTGGTAACACTTTTGCTTGGTGGAAGGAGGCAATTTGCCTCTTGATCTCCTGTGCATGTGTTCTGAAGGGAACTGCAGTCATGTCTTAAAGTTTAAAAATAGAAAGTAATTAATCAGCGTTATGAGGGTTAATGGTTTCTATCCAGAAACCAAACAACTTTGCATTTGTTTATATAGAGAGACCATTCTTCTGTCTGCTGCTGTTGAGAGTTTAACAGGAGAAGATTTTTCACAGTAATTTTTGAAATACTAATAAGAATGTATTTGGGGTTAAAAAACCCCCAAATTATTCATTCCTCTCATCAGATGAAATGGTTTCAGGGGGCCAGTTTAGGACTGTTTCCTGCTAATGGGAATCCTAACCCCATAGGATTTCTTTCTTCTGTAGGTTTGCAGTGAAATTGTGAAGGTGTGAAAGGAGTTAGAGTGCAGTGCCAGATGGGGTGAGCAGAAATAAAACCTACAGCCCGGTGCTTACAGTGATTGTGGTACAGGTATTGCACAGTGGATCACAGCTTTAAATCAGTTTAAGGTGTAACAGTTCCTTCCCAAAGCTCATGGTATTATTTTTCAGTGTGAATGCTTTTTTTTTCATGAAGATCAAATCCCAGAGTAATTGTTTGTCATTTGCAGTGGTGGGAGGCAGGGACACATCAGTATTAGCTGCTGTTTGTCATCTCTGTTTTCCTCTGCCACCACAGGTGTCTTGGAGTCCTGCTCAAGTGCTGGAGACTTGAGTTTCCTACTATAGATGGGGACAGGAAGCCAGTGGTCTGAGCTTTAAATCAGTTTTCTTTCTGTTCTAGCAAAGCCAGATTCTGGCCCTGTTGTAGATGGAAGCTCGTGGATACTGCACACAGAAATGCATTAATTGGCATTTTGGGTGTGGGCTCAATGCCTTTGCAAGTCCAGCTGTGCTGGCTGGAGATGTGGTTACTCCTGAGTGTGTTCCTTGTTTTCCCCCACAGCAAATTTGCTCATCTGCTGCTCTCAGCTCAGCCTCAGTGAACTCTGTGAGCTTAGCAAAATACAAATTGTTTAACACAAATGACACATGTTGCCATTGCTCACCACTGAAGTTGGAGGTGCTGGCAGTGTCTGTTAAGATGACTGTTAAGTGTTCCCTGTAGTGATTTCTGCTCCTTCTGGGGTTTGCTGGGTTTGCACAATTCTTTGTTGGTCTCTTGCCTTAGTCCAAAAATGGGCTATGGGGAAAAATAATGGTAAATTTGGTGATGGAAACTTGCCCCGAGTGGAGCTGTTGAAGCAATTGCCCAAGTGAGGCACAGGAGTTGTTTTCCAAACACCAGAGTTAAAACATTGTGTGCTGCTGCCTCTCCAGTCTAGATTGTAATGTTGACCATAGATTGTGCTTTCTATAAATTCTGTTTAAATGAGGATGTGACTTTGATGCCAACGTTAACTTGAGATCACATTAAGATTTCTGATGCATAAGAAGCTGCTGTTCCAGATGAGAGATTAGCAGGTGATGACTCTGTTCTCTGCTTTGCTGTTATCTTGTAAAATACTTAATCTGTATATTTGTTCCTGTCCCTTGTAGGATACTAAAGGAACTAGTATTTAATTCCTAGGGAACTTCTAACTTAGAGCAGCTTTGGAGTCATTTCTGTGATAATCCTGTTCTCTGCAGTTCCAGGGCCATCCTCCGAGTGTGGCTTTGCAGGGAGCAGCAGCTTTGGTGCATGGGACAGATGGATTTGGAGTTGTTCTGCTCTGAGCACTGAGCCCAGTAAAGCTATTTAGGGGCTTTACTGGCCTTACATAAAACTACTGGCAACAAGATTAGGGCTGGTGCCACTGTTCCTGCTGTGGGAGGAGAGGGAAGTTTGCTGTTTGTTTTCTAGGAAGCCATGAGGCTTAACAAAGTTATTTGCATGAATTTGAGAAACCACCAAAATAACATTGTTTTGTACTTGAGTATACAGTTGCATTATCTCTAGCCTAAATGTTACAAATGCAGCTGTAAAGTTCTAAGACTTCTAATACACAGAAATCCTGTGGAGTTGGAGTACTGGTTCTTTCCCTTGCCTCCAGTTCCTCCTCCCATTATAAAAAAAATGACTTAATTCCAGCTCCTGCTTGTGAAGGCTGGTGATAACAGAGTGTTCTTGCTGTCACTGCTGGTACATGGGTTTGACAGCACAAAGAGTGATGTCAGGAGGATGTGGCAGGCTCTGAGCTCTGCTTTGCCATGCAGGAGTAGAGCCCTGCTTACCTGAGCCCACAGTGACGTGCTGATGTGACTTCAGAAGTAACAGGAAAAGCTTAATCAAGTGTTATCAAACTTTTGTGTTAGGGAGCTAAATAAAAAGTTAAAAATTGAATGTGTAGTAGTAAAAATAATGGGTAAATCACTCTGGCTTTCTAATCCAAAGGTGAGCTCATTGTTGAACTAGAACTTCCCTAGTGTGTCTTTTCTCAGAGATTGGCAAAGTTGGAGAAGGAAAGGGAGAAGAAAGAGTGAATAAAAGAAAATAAATGGGAATATAGAGGAGTCCAAGAAATTAGTTCTGGTGATTTAGGCCTGCTTGACAAGGTTTATATTTGATTATTTTACTTAGGTGAGTAATTTATGCTGTGAAATAGTACGTGCATTCTCTGTTTGGCCACTGGTGTGTTGTGTATGCTCCCCGTGGGTAGGGATAGAAAAAGGACTCAGAGCCTCAGCCCTGAAATGCATCTTCCCCAAACTGCTCTAAATACCTTCAGCATCAGCAGGAAAATGAGGACTTGGTCATGATCATGTTTTTAATTTTCAGCCTGCCAGGGCTGTTCAAGTGAGTTCACTCACTTGGAGTGAGGGTGCAGGCCAGGGAACAAACAAATCTGTAAATCTCCCGGGTTTGCAGCAGCCAGCACACCCAGCCTAATGACTGCCTGCAGCCTGGGCTCCCGTGGGTTTGTGTCTGCCCCAGCAGTGAGAAGTGAGTTGGCCACCAGACAAATTCCCTTCCCTGGGAAGGAGGGCAGCTTTGTGTGCTGCAAAATTCCAGAGCTGGTACTTGGGAGAGAACAAGGAACCAGCTGGCTCTGGCAGAGATGCACGGCACAGAGGGAGGATTTTTGCCACAAGGGCAATAACCCCTTTCTGGCTTCTCTATTTCTACGTGCATTTCTTCCCGTCCCCGTATTTTAAGGAATTAATATATTTTTAATGCCCTCTCTAGTAGAGAAGAGATCTATTTAAAGGGCTTTTGGAACAAGTCTGAAGCAGTAAATTGAACAGTAGGAATGCCTTCTCCCAGCTGCCTTTGGGTTTGTTGCCTAGTCACTTCAGGGAGATGGAATGAATGCAGGAATCACTCGTGCAAGTGAATGAAGAAGAGGGAAATGAAGTCAATAGTAAAACTGGTCATGGTAACTTTAGAGCACACAATCCTTGTGTTCCCTTCCCCCTCTGCTCAGACATAAATTAGGGATGAGGCTGGAATGCAGAGGGTGTTTTCTTTTGTACCATCAGCACTAAACTGTGCATGGCATTTTGCTCTCACTCTTTTGCTGGGGTGTGAAGTTTGGTACCCTGTGCTGGTACAGATGTGTGGTCACCCTGCCTTAATCTTGTTTAAATAGACTTCCAGTTCAGTTTGGGATTAACACCTCACTGTCTGCCTTCAGAGATAAATACACAATGCAGCAGGACTCTGGATAAAGTAGAAAATCCAAATCACAAACACTGGGGCGTTGCTGGGATGACTCAGTGCATTGTGGAGCTGCTTAAAATATTTGAAGCCTTGGAAGAGCTTTTGTTTTTTCTCCAGTGTCTTTCATTGTTTGTTTGGGGGTTTTTTCCCAATGTTGAAGTACATAACTGCAAAACAAATCCATTACTGGAAACAAGAAAGTCCAATCAAAAGCCACAAATTTCTGTCATCAGCTGTGACTTGAGCTGGACTTTCTGGAAGTGGCACCTGTTCAGAGTTTGAAGCAGGGAGGTTTTGCCTCATCCTGGATTGGAAAGGACCCAACAACCCACAAGTGATTTCCAGACACTTAGCAGCTGCAATTGTGCATCAAATTCAAATATTTCACTGTCTTTATCTCTCATGATGTTTATCCATTCCTCTGCTGCTTCCTCAGTTTGAGGCTGTTTGGGCTTCTGCAGATTTTCACACTAATCCCAAAAGTTGGTTTCTTTTGAGAGAGTTTCTGAAGTCCCCTTGGAACGACTGATTGATGTTGAGTTTGATGAAAATAGCTTTTCCAGGCTGATAAACTGAGGAAGTGGTCTCCACATTAGGGCAGTGAATTCAGATTTCAGTCCCCAGGACAGAATTGCCAACTTGTAAATAATCTACTCTGCTTTATGGATGAGATTTTTTTGAGTTGCTCCTTTGGAAAATTCCAGAAATGATGTTTTTAACCACTGGGAAGATATATAAACAATATTTCCTAAATAATTTTAAAATGCTTTTTAAATGCTACAATTTTTTTGTTCAGTCCTTGGAAACATTAGGAGATTGCTCCACTTGTATAAACACTCTGATTTACTTGCTCTCTGCTTAGGCAGCAGATCAACGTGATTCCAAAAATTTGCACAGAAACCTTTTGGGTCTGGTGAAATAAAGACTCTCTTTGTTCCTGCCGTGATTGACTCGCTGCTGCAGAGTAGGTGACATGTTTTGCCTACCAAGCATGTTTTCTAAGCAGAGTTTATATAAAGTTCATGGAACATTAAAATAGATAGCCTCTTCTCTACTAATAAAATCCCCTTTATTCTATTATTGGAAGCAAATTTAATAGAGAATTGCTTTTCAGGTTTGTGATGGGCCTTCTGGAATGAAGTCATTGGATTACAGTTTTCTTTTGCTGATTTAGATTGCTGCTTTATTTCCTTTTCCCATGGATGTTTGGACAGTGGTAAAACTTGATCACAATCCTTTCTTTAAAGTTTCAGAAGACTGAGACAGTGCACATGCTCTGCATTCACTGTGGAAGGCCCCCAAAGGGTGAAAATGGTTTTTGGTATTTGTCACTGAGTTTTTCTTGTTCCAAACACTGCTTTTAACAGGGGAAAAGGCATTTGAGATCTGTTGGATTCCTTTATTCTTCTTTTTTTAAATTTGAACTGCTTCTCTTTCCAGTACATTGACCCAGTGGCCTCAGAGCCTTACCTGAAGCTTTGAGATGTGTTTTATCCCTGTCAAATCGACCTTGTTTTGATTTTTTTTTTTTTTTTGGCTCCTTAGGTTCCTGTTTCCATGTCTACCATGGAAGAATTTAGTCCTGCTTGAATCCAGTCAAATCTCCAGATCTTGATTTTTATTGGAGCACTTGAAAATGAAGATGTCTCATTGAAGCTTAATGAACTTAAAGCAGCTTATGACAGTAAAGATGATGTGTAGAAGGAAAGGAAAGATTGTAGGTGCTGGATGTGGAAGAGCTGTAGGAAGGCTCTGGGGAAAGCAGACTCTGCCCTGTCTCCGTGTGCTGATGGGCACCAAAACCTCTCTTCAGTTTGAGAATTTTGTGATCAGTGGCTTGGTTTGACTGTAGAGTTTTAGATCTGAGTGGTGGGGATACAGCTGTGCAGCAGCTCTGTGTTTCCATTGTGTTTTGCTCAAGCCATGAGAAAACATTTTTCATTCCTAAATGGATTTCAGGTTGTGTAGGTGATTCCCACCCCACCACCCCTTTGCTTTCAGGTCACTCAAACACGTTATTTGAAAGCATTTGGCAGTCTCAGAAGTGTTTCTACAACAATAAGTGTCTGTGAAGGGATAATGAATGGAACTAAAGGACAAGTGTATAGATCTGTGCAGAGAAATACTTGGCAATGATGTAATAACCTCTGAATTCTTTGTCCCAAGTTATGCAAAAACGAGAAAACCTGGTGCTGGTATTGCAGGTGCCCTGCAGGAATGCAGGTGTGCTTTGCTGTCCCGGTTTTTGTCTTTGTCACAATCGTGTCTTCATCTTTGGTGATTGCTGCTGCCGTGAGTGTTTGAAACCCTCAGCACTGGCTGCATCTTGGTGTCAGAGATGTCCTGAGATGCTTGAGGGGAGGAGAAGACAAATCTGATCCCCGGGTAGGGTGTGACAGCTGATCATGCTGTGGCCTAGGGGGGCTTTGGGTGTCAGATGAGGGGTCAGTGGTTGTTTATCTCTGCCACTGTGCTGGGACAGGAGGGCACTGAAATGCCCTCAGTGTGGTGTGGTGACAGCAGGGCACTCACTGCACATCTGCTTCTCCCCTAAATATCCCTGCCAGGTGCTCCTGGCACCGGGGAGGGATCGATTGCCAGCCTGTGGGCAGCAGGAGCAGCTCTGTGTTTGCAGGATTCCACCTAGGGAGAGGAGGGCAAACAGCACAAGGCTGGGGATACTCTGTGCTGGTAAAGGGCTGAAATCATCAGGGAATTACATTTATCGTTGGAAAAAAGAAGGATAAGATGGGTCCATGTTTTTGGCAGTGGGGGTGTTAGCACAGATGAGAATCCACAAGTGAGTCTGAGCACTGGGGAAGAGGAAAAGCTCCCACTGCCACTTCTCCACCACCTTTAAACCCACCCAGGACAGCAGCAGTGCCCTGGTGTCTGCCACAAAACTCTGACAAAAGTATGGGAATGTGGAATTCCAAACAGAGCATTCCTGGGTTTGAATGTGCAACTGCTTGTTTGCTCCCAGTACAGATTTCTGTTTCTTGGCCCTGGTTTGGGATTATTTAAACAGAAATCACTTTTATCTGTCACGTTTTTAGCACCTTTTTTTTTTTGCCCTTGGAGAGGGAACAGCCCAAGATTACACTGTGGAAGGCACATTGGATTTATTGATGTACCTCGAGTTTTAAAACTAAATAATAGGTTTCCATTGTGATGGCTGCTAAGGAATGTGTTTGGTTTGAATTTAAAACTGACCCAAGTACTTGGAATGATCTGCACGGTGTCAGTCAGGCTCTGGAGAGTTTTCAGTACCTTGTCAGCCCTGCCTGAGCCTGCTGGACTCCTCGGAGATTGGGATGTGGGTGCTGAAACTTGAGTGTGTGATACACTGATATATCTGCTTTATCAGCTTGGAGATCACTGGGGGAGAGCTTGGATTCTCCTGAGAATTAAAATAAATGCAAAAAGCAAGAATGTCTGGGATCTACAGAAAAGTGGCTGACTTTCTGCTGTATATGAGATTTGTATTATTAGTAAATACAGTACATAGCATCATCAGACCTAGGAAAATAGACATTTTTATCCTTTATTAAAGGATTTTCTGGCTGCTGTTGCTGCCTGTTCTAAACTTTCCAGTGACTTTCACCAAATAAGTACTTTGATTAATTTATCCATCTGTTCTTAGATGGATGTATGAGACTTCTAAATCAATTTTCTCTTTGCACACACATTGGATCTGCTGGTAATTTACTGTATTATCAGTTTCAAGACTGTCAGAGGTTGTAGTGTTAAGTCTGTGTTTTTCACAATAGTAATTATTCTGTGTGCTTCTCACTGCTGAGAGATGTTAGTGTGTCTTTCATTAATTAATTGATAACTTTTTAAGGGCTTTTCCTATTGGAGGAGTGCAGCCATGTGCTTTGCAATGTGTGCAAAAGTCAAAATTGGACTGCTTGGTTTGCACCTCCCTCTTTCTGCCCATTGAGGAATTGTTCATCTCTGTGCCCTGTTCACCTGGGACAGGTACCATGAGATTCCATATCTGCAGCTCAGTGTTTGCATCTTTAGCCTTACAGGTGTGAGGTAAATCATTTCATCTTGGTCACACACAAGAATGATTGTTTGAGGTAACTGCTGCCTTTTGGGGGAAAAAAAATGATGAATTGATGATGGAATTGAAGGGGTTTTGTGTGTGATCTGCATCCTGGTTCAGCGAGGTACAGCCTCAGGTTGTATTTCAGTCCTTAATTCTGTCTGGAGCCATTCCAGCCACTTTGAGCAGTGCCAGGGAGGTTGGTGGGGGATTTCTGGGCAGTTTGTGCTGTATAATACAAAACTCAGTGGAGCTGGTGTTTGGCTCTAAGTCAAGCAGGTATTGATCTTTTTAAACTAAAATATTATGAATGCAATGGAGAAAAAAGAAACCATCCCACAGGAAATACTGTTTATCTACAGCTGACTGCCTGGAATTGAAATGGCCTCAAGACTTGTGCATGTAAAACTCTGCAGGAGTTTGTCCTGCAGAAAATCAGATTTATAGAGCTGTGTTGCAATTTGGTGTTTCAAAAACGGTTTGGGTTGTGATTCAAATCTTTGGGAGCCCAAGGACCATTCCAAAGCTACTCCATTTGTACCTTTGGAAATGTGCAGGCTTGAGCTTAAGGTGTAATTTGTCCTTTGTGAATATAAACAGCTCAGTTTCATACTAGGGATTACTATTCTTGTCAGTGTATATTCACAATTTAATTTTAGCACTCTCTGTAAAAACACTTGTGATAATGCAAACCTTCTTCATCCAGAAAAGATTCTCGGGTTTTTTGGAGATTGTTGAGGTTTTCTCGAGGTTTTCTCCTGATTTTCTGCAGCTGTTTATTCCTTGCATTCCTTAGACAATGATGTCTGAACTTTTCTCCCCTGATACCTTTTGCCTTTAAGTTACCAAATGTGTACTGAGTCCTTAAAAAAAAAGGTGCTTTGAGTTTTCCTATGGATAATGACTGTATCTAAATCATGCATTAGGAAAAACTGAGAAAATAAAGGTACACAGTTTTGCTAGGAAGGTGCAGTCTGTATTATCTAGAGTCAGAATAGAAAATCAGTATTAAGAAGTTGATGATTTGAATCCTTTAAAAACAAAATAATGCACAACACTGAGCTTGTAGCTCTGGCATAGTGATCTTCAAATGGTTCTCAAATGTACAGCTTAAAAAAATTTCTGTTATTTTTTGGAAGAAACTTCTACTTGCATTTTATAGATGTCCTTTAACTAAAGTATGATTTTAATGGTTTGTTTTTGTTTTTTTTTTATCGTGACTTTCTTGGCCACTTGGTATTTAAAAGAATGATTAATCTGTGGGGTTTATTTTTGTTGTTCTGCAGCGGATATAATTTCCACAGTAGAATTTAACCATTCTGGAGAGTTGTTAGCAACAGGAGACAAGGGAGGGAGAGTTGTCATTTTTCAACAGGAGCAGGAGGTGAGTGCTGTCTCATTACATTGTATTGCATGTTTTTTTTATTCCCTTTTTAAAGACAAGGAGCATGTTTTTATAAAACCCTTTACACAAAGTGCATGCCTGTGTGATCAATGATTACAATACTGCAATTCAATGAGAATTTTGTCACTCTGATAGAAATTATTTGAAACACTTTTTGGCTGTGGTCTAAACAATGTTGGGAGTGAAAACCAAAAAGGGGTAGGACACAAAAGACCCTTGAGGGAGCTGAAGTTGATTCTTTTCCAATGACTCTCCCTGGCTGTGAGGATGATTTCAGATTTCACTGTAGCTGGGGATATTAAAAGTTGCCCTTAAGCAAGAGTGTGACTGTGACCTCAGCTGTCCTGTTGCACTCTGGTATCACTCAGGTGAATGACACAACCCTTGGAGCAGTTTCTGCTCTCCTTTTATCCTTGTTTTTGGTCTTTAGGCTCTGCCCCCATGAGCAGCAGATTTTTGAACTGAGGCTGTAGTTGGAAGTCGCTGTGGTTAGGATGGCTTGCAGGGAGATGTCGCTGCTACTTTTTGTTTGGTCTTTCCTTCCATTTCCATTGGAAAACTTGCAAAGCTCCGGAATTCCGGTTCCCAGAGCAGGGGCAGCTCTGGGGGCAGGGCACTGTCCCTGTGCCAGCAGCTCCCCTCGGTCACTGGGGACATCTAGTGGGGCAGCCTGGCACCAGCTCTTCTTTTTATTGTTCGCTTTTTATTTCTTTTTTACTTTTTATTCTTGATTTGTAGCTTGATGTTTTTAAGAATCCTCTTGTGTACCCTTAAAGTTGCAGCAGTTCCTTGCCTGCTCTCAGGTGAGCTGTGTTTAAATGACTCCTTGGCTTTTGGAGCATAATTCAAGGTCACATCCTTAGGAGCTGGGATCCAGGAGTAGGAAGAACCACCTGGGTTATCAGATGAAATTCCACAAAATTGTTTTTGCCATTTTTTAGCTTTTCTGTGTTTAAGAAATTATTTGTGTTTAAGGACTTCCCTGATGCACTGGTAGTTGATTGTTCCAATAAACAACCGTCTAGAGTAGTTTTTATATATGAAAGTGTATAAAATAAAAGTGTTTTATTTGGAGTTCTGCACTGGAGAGTTTTGCAGACCACTCCTGCAGAAACACAAACCCTGACAGGGGCTGTGTGAGAACTGTGCAAACCTGTGTGGCTTCACCCACTGCCAAACTGCTGCCACCTCCGGGCTGGAATGTGGCACCAGTGACATCAGCCCAGTGCCAGGCAGGAAGGGACTGCTCAGGGACTGCTCAGGGAATGCTGCATCTCCCAGAAGCTGAGCAGGAATCTGTGTAAGCACAGTGCAATTACCTAAATTGGAATTTAACATCATGAGCTTGGGCCAACACCTCTCCTCGTTTGGAATTTTTTTTTTTTTTTTTTCCTTTGAGCACCACGAGACTGAGAGTTTAAATTTTGATTTTTATCCCGAGGATGGATTTTATGTATTACTGAGTTTATTATTCTGGTCCTATAAAGTTTTACTAGAATACACACAGAAAATATTTAAGCTTCAGTCGTTATGGTAAGTCTGGAATTGAAGGAAAGTTTCCCTGGATTTCCTAAGGCATTTCCTACAGCACAACAAATTTCCTTTCCAACCTGTTCCTGACCCAGCTTCACTGGTTAGTTCTGACTGAGCCTTGGAACAAACCCCATTCAGGATGGGAAAAGCAGTGTAAAGGGACAGGTGTGGTGCAGAATTTGGTGCCAAATGTGATTTCTAAGCATTTTGCCCCCTTAATCCCTTCCCTGCCCTGAGCTTATTCTAAAGTGTAAGAATTCCTGCCAGCTCTCAGGGTATGAAGCACAAGAAAATGATGCAAGGAATGTGACAAATGTGGGCCACCAAGGGCTGTATCAGATGTGTTTTGGTGAGGTACCCAGGGATGAAATGAGCCCATGGACATGAGACACCAGAGAAGGAAGGAGCAAAGTCCCCAGCCAGGAACTTATCACAGCAAAGGCATCTGATGGTGCAATCTCTCGAGTGGGTGGGACAGGAATAAATCACAAAATTCAGCTTGAAATCACTTCAGGTAAACATGGGGGAGCTCTACACCTGAAATGGATCCAGTTTTCTGCACCCAGGGGGTGAAATTCAAGGCTCAGTGCAATATTTTGGTGCCTAAGACACAGCTTTCAGAAAGAGGAAATGTGCAGGTTTCTCAGTTTTGCAAACATGTCCACCTGGACAGGTAACTGCAGGGCTGTGACTAATTCCAGAGCTGTATTCAACAGAGGTGATGAGGTTTTTTTACCCTTCTAGAATGAGGAAGAAAAAGCTGCTTAAGCAGTTCAAAAGCTCTCAGGGGACTTGGAGATTATAAACCAGAATAGTGGAGCTGCTGGTATAAATTTAGAGGTGCCATGTGGGATTTCCATGGTGTGCCTGGAAAGCTGAATGTACTCACAGAGTAGATTTGCCATTTGTGTGTCTGTGTTGCAGGGAAAGGAATATTCCCTTTAAACAGCAAAGGTGGAAAACTTAAAGATTAAAGAAGTCGTGGTTTGTTTTTGTTTTGGTTTTTTTCAATAAAATATTTAGGCAAAATATTAGTTTGTTCAACTGCTCAGCTTAAATGTGAAAACTTGTTGGAGATGTTATTCACATTCTGGGAAGAGTTTCTGGAAACTTAAGCTGCTGCATAAACTGTTTCTTCTCTGATGTTTTCTTAGCCAAAATAGTAGAAACTTTAATAAATTTCTTGCAACAGAGATGATGCAAATGATGATGCTCATCTGACTTGGCTGACAGGCTGATGAAAATCAAGCAGCTTGTACCCCAATGTACTTGTGTAAGTGTCTTGGTCATTTAATTCTCTTTTCAGAACAAAACCCAGTCTCACAGTAGAGGAGAATACAATGTTTACAGTACCTTTCAAAGCCATGAACCAGAGTTTGACTACTTGAAAAGTTTAGAAATTGAAGAGAAGATCAACAAAATTAGGTGGTTACCCCAGAAAAATGCTGCTCAGTTTTTATTGTCTACAAATGGTGAGTTTTTTGCACCATAATGTGTTATTATGTAGGTTTGCTGTTAGGATTTGCTCTAATCCTCTCCAAAAGGCTGGAATCAAGCAGGGTTTCTCTGCAAGGATCTGGGGATGTGGCTCTGGTGGCTTCCCTGGGCACAGGGTGGTGGATTTGGGGTTTAGTTGCTTTATAACCCAGAGACTTTCATGTGTATGTGAGTCCCTGTGTCAGAACTTCCATTAACCATTCATAGCAATTCCTGTCCTAACTGAAACTTGCTCTAACTCTTATAAAAAGAACAAACTGTGGAGGAGGTTTTTTTAATGCTTTTTATCTTGTCTTGTTTTCCCCAAGCAGCGTTTTTGTCTTTTTTTGGTGCATGTGGGCGGCCTTGTCTTGTTTGAAGGCATCAGCAGTGATGACTGGTGTCTCTCCACAGGTCTCATTTTAAACTGTGGCTGTTTCATTGCAGATAAAACAATAAAATTATGGAAAATCAGTGAAAGGGACAAAAGACCCGAGGGTTATAATTTAAAGGAGGAGGATGGACGGTATAGGGATCCTACTACAGTTACAACACTACGGGTGAGTAGCTCACAAGCAGCTCATCCCTCCTGTCCCTCTGCCAGCCCGTGGCTCTGGGAGGAGCTGCTCCATCACATCATTAACTTCATCTTCTTTCCAGTGCTGCCACTTGGCAGAAACACTGACTCCTGAGATGTTTCATCCAGCTGGCCATGCTGAAGGACTGTGCTGAGCAGTGCTGATGTCTGTGCTGGCTCGGGATGTCACTCGTGCCCTGCTCTGTGTGTTACAGGTGCCAGTGTTCAGGCCTATGGACCTCATGGTGGAAGCCAGCCCACGAAGGATATTTGCCAATGCCCACACATATCACATCAATTCCATCTCCATCAATAGTGACTATGAAACCTACCTGTCTGCAGATGACCTGCGGATCAACCTGTGGCACCTAGAAATCACAGACAGAAGTTTTAGTATCCTTTGGTCATTGTTCTGTGGGATGGGAACAGGAAAACTGTTGGGTTTTATTTCCTTTCATGAGAAGTGTTTAGTGTATATATATATATATATATGTATATATATACAGAGAATTCATCTCCATTAATCCTGGTTATTTCTCCCTGATAGTTGTAAGGTTTTTTATTTGTGGGGAAGGAATGCTTTGGTTTGGAAGGGACATTAAAGCTCATTCCAGGTGGGCAGGATGCCTTCCACCATCCCAGCTTGCTCCAAGCTGGCCATGGCCACTTCCAGGGATGGAGCAGCCACACCTGTGCCAAGTTTCTAATACAAAATAGCATTTTATAATGTAGCAGTATAATCAGAATTTAAGCAAAATAAAGTTCCATATTGAAAAACTTGGGAGATAATTTGTGGTGTAGAATTAATTACTTTTGGAGTGGAGCAAAACTGAAGCAGGTTTTTGCTGCTGTGAGAATTAGCTTGAAACTGATACAGAATGTGATGTTACCACCTTGCTTTGTAGACAAATTGTGTGACTTGATTTTAACTCTTGCCTGGGTCCCACAAGCTTGAAGCAGAATTTCTGAAAATGCCTAAAACTGAAAAACACCTTGGGGAAAAAAAACCCCATTTCACTGGAGGCAATTCCTTAACGAGCTGCTGCAGATATTGTAGATATCAAGCCTGCCAACATGGAGGAGCTGACAGAGGTGATCACAGCTGCAGAGTTCCACCCCAACAGCTGCAGCACGTTTGTGTACAGCAGCAGTAAAGGCACCATTCGCCTGTGTGACATGAGAGCATCAGCCCTCTGTGACAGACACTCAAAGTGTGAGTGCCTCTCTGTGTCAGAGAACGTTTGCTGTTCCATTACATCAAAGCCTGAATTGTCTGTGTGGGTTTGTGTAGGATTCCCGTAGTATATTGAGCAAATCTAAACCCTAAAATCTAAATAAGTCTTAAAATTATGTTTTTCTGGAGTAAAAATAGTGAATAAAACGAGTAGCAGCTTCTGTTTAGACACCAGGAATGGCTTTTTGCAGACTTCAGGTGGTTAAAGGCCATTTGGTCTGTACTTGATGTTGGAAATCTTGCATGTATGAATCAAGACTTCACATATTAGCAAATAATTCACTTTTTAAGAAGCTGAGCTTGTCTTGCTACAACAATAAGAACATGGCAACTGTATTACAAGTGTTTCTCCTGGAAAGTTATTTTGTGTAATACAAAGTAGAAAGGTTCTTGAGACAATGTTAAAGTTATTCAGGTGCATTTTGTATCAGAGACACAAACTTTCCTCTTGAAATGTTTGTCTTCTTTTCCTGCAGTGTTTGAAGAACCAGAAGATCCCAGCAACAGATCATTTTTCTCTGAAATCATCTCTTCCATATCTGATGTCAAATTTAGCCATAGTGGTCGATATATGATGACTAGAGATTATCTGTCAGTGAAGATCTGGGATTTAAATATGGAAAATAGACCTGTGGAAACATACCAGGTATTGGGTGAAAATCATGTGGGCTGGAAATTAAAAAACTTGGACAGAGGCTCAGTCTTACTGATGGTCTTGATGTGGCACTTACAGTTTTGTCTGGAGATTCAGGCAGAGCATCCCTGAGGTTTGGGGATTCCACACTCCTGCTGGAACATCTTGGGATTTGCAGGATGCTGGCAGAACCCAAACCCGTTTGTGGTGCTGAAAAAAACCTCCCTCTCACCCAGGGGGAATTTGGGAGGTGGAGAGGTGATCTCCAGCCATGAGAACCATGAAAAGTCTTTGGCTGTCTTTATGTTCTCTGTTATTTCCTGAAGAAAACAGGAGGTGAAACATTTCCTTTCCATAAAACGTTTTTAGCTGCCTCTGAAAATTGGTCTGAAAATTGTTTTACAGGTGTGTGAGTGTAATGCTCACTGAGTTTCTCTGATGCCTCTTTTCCAGGTGCACGAATACCTCAGAAGTAAACTGTGCTCACTGTATGAGAACGATTGCATTTTTGACAAGTTTGAATGCTGCTGGAATGGATCAGACAGGCAAGTGCAATTCTTACCCTGTGCACTTCAGATCTATGCAAGTTATTCTTCAAATGGGCAGTGGACTGCAAATACCTGATTTTGGGCAATGTTGTAGCACTTCATTAGGATTTAACAGGTGTATTATTAGGTCTGTAAGAATCTGCACCAGACCTCTAAGGGAACCTGTGGGAAAACCTTCCAGGAATGTTCATTTTTACAGTGATTTGCCATGGTAGTGACCTGCCAATAACACCACTTAGGACAGCTCTTGCTTCTGTGCTAATCGTGTCATTAATTGCTTATTTGCTGCATTTAAAGTAGTTCCCTGTCAGTACTGTCAGACATGCTGGTTTGGGTTTTTTTATTACTATTTTTTATTTGGCATCTGTTTGTTCAAGTATTTTTTGAAGCAAAGGAAGGACAGGGAAACTTGTAAGTGTATTTTCCTTACTGAGCAGCTGATGCAGAATCAGGAGCTGTAAGGGATTTTCACAAACTAGATGTGCTGCTCAGTACCTAAATTCACACAATTTACGTGTCACTAAAATCACATGGCTAAAAATCGGATGTGTTTGGGGTTTGTTGGGGCTCTCCTGTGCATGTATGTGTGAGAGAAAAGCAAATTAAATAATGACATTCGAGGTGCTTGGTAACAAAATACCTCAAAGGGCTCGGGGAAGGAAAGAAGGGTATTTTGGGATGTTTTAAATTGATAGAACATGGGAGGTTTGAAGTTGTAGAACAGGGCAATACCTGCTTCCCTTCAGCTGCAGCAGGTGTGGGTGAGGCCACCTCCTTCCCATCCCATCCGAGCTGGGACCCTCCAGCTTGCTGAAATGACAAAAAAATATTCCCAACTGACCTCATCCTTCCTTCCCTCTCTGTGCAGCATTGTCATGACAGGATCTTACAACAACTTCTTCAGGATGTTTGACAGGAACACCAAGCGAGACATCACCCTGGAGGCGTCGCGGGAGAACAACAAGCCCCGCACGGTGCTGAAACCTCGCAAGGTTTGCGCCAGCGGCAAGAGAAAGAAGGACGAGATCAGTGTCGACAGCTTAGACTTCAACAAGAAGATCCTGCACACAGCCTGGCACCCCAAGGAGAACATCATTGCTGTAGCTACCACAAACAACTTGTATATATTTCAAGACAAGATGAATTAGGGTTGGCATTCCTAACTGAAGAGTCACTTCCTGCATAGTTGAAATAGTTGAATCTAGCATTTGTACCTGTAAGGAAAGCGAGTGAGAGGTCCATTATGGCACCCCTTTCCAGTGTTTAAAATGTGCCATATGACAACACACTTTTATAGCTCCATGGAGAAGGCTCTGTGGCTCTGTTGTCTCCATGCCTGCTAGCCATTTAGGTGAGGGTAGGGCACTTTTTAATTTAAATGACTACTTGCACCATCTTGCCTAATGGACTAGACTGGACTGTCTCAACATCGGTTTACTCCACTTTTTATGCCTTCCATTGTGATGACGTCAGACACAGGGAAAGCCTTCAATCATGCTATGGGATTTAATTGTGTAACCTCATTACTGTATCATTCGTGGCCCCCTTTTTTTATTAAATACAGCTCATTCTTGCTGTGGCTTGTAGCATTCCTCCTCCTTCTGGCCTCCTGGACTCCCCCTTCCCCCTCGTCCCCCTCCACCTCGCCTCGGTGGTGGTGTATGGAAAAAAAAAAATAAACAAAATAAAGCACATAAAATGGGTCCGTTTGGGGTCAGTGGTAAAGGGGGTCTGTGTTGCAACAAATGTTTTAATAAACAGTTGACTGTAATCACTCCTTGCCATGTCTGGCACCAAAAACAAAAAAAGAAAATAAGGAAAAAAACAAACAAACTACTGAATAAAAGTGACAAAGAATGGAGAATCTGTTTTCTTTTTTTTTTTTTAATCTACCTCTTTATACAAATACTCTGTGTTTTATCTTAGATGCATGAAAATAAAATGATGGTTTTTGTAATGATTTTAACCAGTATTAATTATTTTTCATGGGAATGAAGAGAGGGAGGGATTTCACAGGTACCTGAATTCACTCCTGAGTAACCTGAGCACCAGCTAGTGTGTGACCACTTCCAGCTCTGCTGTCAGGTTTTGATCTGAGCTGTCACTTCCTGTGTCCTTGAATGCTTCTCTTTTTAACCTGTTGCTTTAATCAGAAAGGGAATAGAATCTTCAGGTTTTAAATTCCATTTTATGGGACTGATGTCTTACTGTTTAGTTTCATCCTGGTTTCTTCAATGCCTTGTTTTAGGATAAAATACCTTTAATGCCTTGTTTAGAGCACCAAGTCCCCTGTGGCTTTTTGAGAAGTTGTCTGAGCTCTTGTGTGGTGTTCTGTAGTACCAGCACCATGGTTCCATAGCTAATGACTGCACTGCATTCTGCTGCTCTATTTTCTGTATTTATTGCTAACTGGAAATGTAGTTTTAACCATGCAAGTGTTTTGGCTTTTGGCTTTGCAGACTTCCTGCACTTACAGAAATGTTCACTGGTGCAAGGAGCCAAACGTGGAGTACAGAAGCTGCATGAAATAAATGTTCATAGTGATGTGAGAGATTTCAACTCTTCAGCACATAAGGCTTATCCAAAGATGAACTAGATATTGATGCTTTATACGGCTCATGAGTTTTTACTTCCAGGTATTTTTGCTAAATGTGCTTTTAGGTTTTGCTCTTCCTTCATGGAAATGTTCAGTGAAGTTTGAATTCATGGTGAATTTACCGTGACTGGGAGAATTTTTACTTTTGAGTTACCTGTATTTAATTATTTCTGTGGCTTAGAGGTAGTTGTTAAAATGACGTTATGATTTGATCAACTGAGATACTGTTTCTGCTGTAAAATTTTGGCTGGGTTAGAGGTTGTTAACAAGACTACTATTGCAATCACTCTTCAGTTTTTTTAAGTCCCTGTGCAGTGGTTTGAAAATGTAAAAATTCTAATATTTATTAATCCAGTTCTCTTAAATACAGTATTTGTCTTGTACCATGCATGCCTGACCATGAGCCTTTGTAAGGATTTAACCTTTTATTTTTCACCTGTTAGCCTTGTAGAACAAATGAACTGCCCCAGAGACAGCAGCAGGTGAACAAATGAGTGGGCCCTACTCCTACTCAGTAGCATGTGACTAATCTTACTCCAGCAAGCAGACTTGCCAACAGTTCAAGAAACACCTCGTTGGGTAACGTTGATCACATGTTTGCAGGGCCAAGGTTTATTCTTTATCTCCCCGTGAGGGCACAGAGGTGATGAGATGCTGTGGAGCTGGTGAAATGCTGTTTTGTCAAGGTGTAGGTTTAACAGTGCTGCATTGGGAAGATGAGGGCCATGACAGTGAGGCTGCTGTTCCTGTGCCACCCAGAGCCCCCAGGGATGCCCTGAAGGTGCTGAGCACGTGAAGATGTGAGCACAGAGAGTGGGTGCAGTGACCTAGAGCAATACTCCAGTACAGCTTCCTCTTGGAGCACAGCTGGGCCTGCTGGGATGGGTTAAAGCTTGCTTTGGGAAAGGGTTTGGGTCTGTTGGTAATGCTGATCCTTGAGATGTCATCTGAGGTTTAACTTGTCCTCACCAAACCCAGCTCCTGCCTGTGCTGTCACACTATCCATTAGAGAATTCTCTAAGCACACTGTCCACTGATACATGCTGTAAATCGTATATTTTATTAATAAAAGTACACAGAGAATACACTTTGTCAGGATGCTTTTTATGCTCTTTCCCACCCCTCCCCTTTTCTGCATTTGCAGGTATTTTTGAATGAAAGGTCTCTTCCCTGTGCCTGGGAGCAGTGTCCCCATTCCTGTCCCAGGCAGAACAGTGCTGGTCACTGCCTTCAGCTGCTCCAGCCATGCAGTCCAGTAAAACCAGTGCAAATCTGCAATTCCCAGTCCCTGAATGCCAGACTAAACATGGGGAAAGCTTTCTCTTCCCTGCACTCTTGTCCTGACGCCACCACTGCTGGTACTGAAATGCCACCAAGCACCACTTAGGTGGTTTGTATGTGCAAAGTGACAACCCCGGTGTCACTCCTGCTGCCAGGTGCTGCTCAGGGTGAGGTGTTTATCCAGCTGACACAATGCTGAGCTGCAGGAGAGCCCTGTGCCTCAAGTCCTTCCCTGCCAGGACGTGGCTGCTGCCTGGAAAACACGCTGGGTATGCAGCAGCACCTGCTCCCCTGCTGCTCTGTTCAGGGAGGACGGGATCATTTATTGCTTAACTATAGATCCTTTCATTATCAGCCTGATTGGGAAAAGCTCAGGTAGTGCTGACAAGCAGAAACCTGTGGGGTTCCCCTCCTGGAGAGGGGCCGTGGATGATGGAATACCAACATTTTCAAAGAGATTTTTATTGTCACATCTTCTTAGGCACAGCAGAGCTGGGAAGCAATTTCCTGTGTGCTGCTTTTCTGCTCTTCCCCTCGGGCTGTAGAGGTGTAAAACAACCTGGCTCACATCAAACACTCCTTTTATTGAATAAAAGGTGCCTCCTTTTGCCCTTTCCCATGGAATTGGCTGTTGTAAAGGGAAGGACTCGTGTCTTGGACAGAGATGTGCAGGGAGTGAGGCTGCTCTGGAATGACTGTGGGTGTCTGGAGCTGTTTGTTTGCCCGCAGCAAACATCTTATTTATCTTGGTTTGGGCTTGTCAAGATAAGCCGTGGAATAAAACCAGTGTTTGTTTCACAGCTGAGAAAATAGAAACTGAATTCAATTTCTCTACGCAGTGAATTTTACCCTCCAATTTTAGCAATCGCAGCCTTTGCAAACAGGAAAACAGCCCTGGCTGGTTTTAATGATGCTTTTCCGAGCCGGGGCTCCCCACTAGGAGGCAAAACGTTACTGCAAAGAGGTGAAGGCTTCGGGACCGCGAGGGGTCACGGCGAGGTGTGGCCGCTGTCCCTCGAAGTCACCTCCGGAATGAACAGCGATCAGTTGTTGCTAAATATGAAACGCTATAAAAGCCTTTCCAGCGTGGATTATTGCCGTACAAAGAGTTCAGCCGAGGTGTGCAGGGCAAGGAGCTCCTGTGCCGGGGGGATGCTGGTGTGTCCGGCTCAGGAAAGGGCTCTTTGACAGCTTTGGGCAACAGAAATACTAAATAAAGAAAATAAAAGTAACCAGGGCGTGTTTTAGACTTGAGAATCATGGAATGGTTTGGGTTGTAAGGGATCTTAAATCCCACCCAGTGCCACCCCTGCCCTGGCAGGGACAGCTCCCACTGTCCCAGGCTGCTCCAAGCTGGCCTGGGACACTCCCAGGGATCCAGGGACAGCCACAACTTTCCTTCTTTATTTGTTCCAAACATTTAGAACACCTTGGAACCATGAGATAAACCAGTGGCATTATCTTGGCACAGGTCTTGTTAATTGTTTGATATCAATGAAATAAAGGCTTTTTTTTTTTTTTTTTTTTTTTTTCCTGGAAGAAAAACCTTTGTATTGCACTCCAGTACAAAAAGCTTTTCCCAGGAATTTATGGCCATTATTTCTCTTCTATTAACATGTGGTTTTGTGTCCGTCCAACCCTGCCATTGTCACAGCATTTTCCATCCCAGGATTCAAATTGCAAACATCAATTACATCATTCAAATGCCTCATGGAACCTGTGTAGTGGTTCAAGCACAGGGCTGAAAGTCAGGCCTTGTGAATGCTATTTCTGGCTCTGCATTGACTCACTCTATAATCTTGATCAATTTATTTCTGACTCAGAAATTTTAATAGTCCCACTTGACTGATAAATATTCATGCCACAAGTGTTGTGGCAAATGCTTCCTAAATGAGGGTGGTGACAAATGCTCATGTTAGGCTGTGATTTGAGGGTTGCAAAGTAGGATTGGGTTACCCTGGGTGGGTTTTTTACTCAAAATCAGAAGTAGCTCATTGTTCTGACTCCAATCTCAAATGTTTCTGCAGCCCCTCCATCTGTAAACAGATGTTTTAGCAAATTGAATTTCTTTTTACTACTCATGTAGCTAATTCTCTCCCAATGCTATCCCAGAGACATCCAGATTTTCAACAGGGTTGGATATTTGGTACAGTCATGCAAGGCCTGCAGTTGAATTGAGAAGTGTTGGTGTTACAAAAGGTGAATTTCAAACACCCAACATTACTGTACATGAATAGAAGACAAAAAAATATTTGGAACAGGTATTGTAGTACGGGATGACTGTGACACTTGTGCATACAAGCTTTTTCTCCACTTTAAAATAGTTCTGACACAGAAATTGATTTCTTCACATTTGTAATGGGGAGTAAACAAAGAACACTACTGGAGCTGTGTCTGTGTGGCTTCATTCTGATGGTGTTGCTGCTACTGAATTCCTATAGTGAGTACAGTAATGAAAAAACACAATTTATACTCTCATGGCTGTTGATGGGAGGACTTCATGGTGTAAAAGGCTCTTTTACAGCTTTTAGGAAGCAAAATGCTTATAACTATGTGTGAGAGAGATGAGACTGAAGACGCAAAACTCCACCAAAAAGAATCCAGGACTCCAAGTAAATCTTAAAGTTGAAGTGATGTCAAAACAGAATGGAGACAAGATGAAAAGGAGGCTCAGGGGGAATTTCTGGTTCTGCACAACTCCTGACAGGAGGGGACAGCCGGGAGGGATTTGGGATCTGGGAACAGGGACAGGAGGAGAGGGAACGGCCTCAGGCTGGGCCAGGGGAGGGCAGTGTGAATTTTGGGGAAATTTCTCTATGGAAAGGGATTGGAACTGCCCAGGGAGTTTGGAGCGCCCATCCCTGCAGGTGTCCAAGGCAGGCCTGGACGTGGCACTGGGAGCTCTGGGCTGGGGACAAGGAGAGGATCGATCACCGCTCGAACTCGGAGCTCTGGGAGGGCTGACCCTGCCGTTCCCTTGTCCTTTCCCAGCCGGACTGACCCCGTCCTTCCCTTTCCCCGTCCCCATCCCCGTCCCCCTCATTCCCTTTCCCCGTCCCCATCCCCGTCCCCCTCATTCCCTTTCCCCGTCCCCGTCCCCCTCAGGCCGCCGCTGCTCCCTCAGCGCCCGCTCTGCGCACGCGCGGGACGTGCGCGGGCGCGGGTCGCGCCATGGAGGCGGAGGGCGGGAGCGGCGCGCGCCGCGCCTGCGCAGCGCACGGTTGGGGGGGAGCGGGGCGGGGCGGCCGGGCCCGGAACGGAGTCCGGGTTTGTTGTTGTTGCCCCAGCGGCTCCTCAGTCGCTTCAGCCGCGTCGCCGCCGCCATGTCCAGCCCTCAGGAGCCGCCGCAGCACAACAACAACAACAACCCGCCGGCGGACGCGACGCACGGCGAGCCCGGCCTCAACAGTGAGTGCGGCCGCGGGGGCGCGGGGAATGGCGCGCGGGGGGCCCTGAGGGGCCCTGAGGGCCGCGACCCCTCGCGCCGCTCCGGGCCGCCATTGGCGGAGGACGCGCCGCGCGAGCCGCCGGGGGCCAATGGGCGGCGGCGGAGAGGGTATAAATGGCCCGGTGGCGGACAGAGGGCCCAGAGGGGCAGCGGCGGCGATCGGGAGCGGGAGGGGCGGGTCCGCACCGGGAGGGTCTTTCCCACACCGAGAGGGTCCGGCCCCGCACCGGGAGGGCCCCGCGGCTCCGGGCAGCAGGGAGCGCGGCCGGTGGAGCCGGGGCACTGCCGGCATGGATTAAACGGGCTCCGAGTGCTGCGCCCGGCGGGACCCGGGCCGCCCCCTCTGGCAGCGGGCTGAGGGCGATGGAGTCCCCCGAGGAACGGCCCGAGCTCGTTGCGTGGTTACACGGAGTTTACCCGAACGGCGGCGATGGGGATACAGCGGGGTAGGGGGAGGAGCGTGGCTGTGGGAATGAGTTTATTCAGTGGCTGAGTCAATAGCACTGACGTGAGCTATTTCCCTCTATATCCGGCATCTCTGTCAGCTGCTTTGCTGCATCCTTTTGTTCCTGGGATAACACTAGTAAGACACATCATGTAGGCTCTGGTACTTACTTGGCAAAATGCTTTCCCTTCGTTATAAACGGCTCCTTCGGTGTGCCCTTTCATCTCTAAATTTTAAAGATAGAAGAGGTGAATAAATTGCACTAATGATTAACTGTAACCTCCGTGGTTTACGGTGAAGTTTAGCTGACCACAAAATAAAGTCGGTTGCTTTTCCATAACTCAATGGGAATTGTGTGAAAGGAAGAATAAACTGTGCTCATTTCATAACGCTGCTATTGTGTTGTGGTAACACTGCCTCGTGTGATAACCGTGTACCTTAAACAATGTTACCTGAGTCAATAATTTTGGCAAATTATTCAGGCCTGTTATACTTAAATAACAATTAGGCTGTCAAAGTTGCGACATGCCGGGTGCCTGACTCGGCGCTTACTTCAGAAATGGCCATATTTGATGCGTGTGTATTTTATTTTGAATTTCTGGTGGCGTGGTGACTGCGTGGCGGTGCTAGGAGGGCCAGGAGCTGAGAGCTCCCTAAGCCGGGCACGGATCTTGGTGCTGGGTCAGCAGGGTGAGTGCCGGAGGAGCCGAGCACAACAAGGTGGGAGAGGAAATGTTTGACAAAACAAATGCACCCGATCAGCCCCACACGGGCTTAGTGCTGCTTTCACATGTTCAGCCCCTGCACAATGCTGTGGTGGGACAGCTCCATTTTCTGCCGTTCTCTCAGCTTTTCAGTGAACTTTTCAGCCTAATGAGCTCAGACATCTATTCATGGTGTTCTGTGTGTCATTTGTGCGTGTTTAGGGCCTTTTATTCAAAGATCTCTCAGTACTTGGAAGGCAGAAGAGCAGGGAATAAAGCTGGTAACCTGTGCTGTGTTGGGTTCATAGAGATAAAAAACCCAAGTTGCTTGCTTTGAGAATTCTAGATGCTTCCTATATTTTAATTATTATAAAGCTCTGTTACATATTGACAAAAAGAAATCCCAACTTAGGCAAGAGCCCACCTCCTCTGTCATGGAAAATTTGCTTAATAATTACCACTGTGGGAATCTGGCTGGCTTTCTTTTCCTTTCCCTCTCTTTTTTCTTTCTGTTAGTGTTGTACTTCATTGTAAAAATGATATTTATCAGTTTATTCAGATAGATCGTGCCTCAGACCACTTGTGAGCTACTACATTGGAGTATTTTTGTATCTATAAAATGTATACAGGTATTTAATTTATATATTGCCTTTGATATCTCCACTTCATGCTCTCAGCTGAAATCAGAGGGAATAAACAAAATGAGACCTGTCTTCCCCAACTTATTTAGTCCCTGCTGTTTAAACAGTTCACCAGATTATGGAAAAACATAAAATTAAAGTCAGTGTATATAAATTCATAGTACAATATTTAGCCATAGAGCAAAGCCAAAATCCAAACAATTTTGGAGAAAAATACCATTCATATGAACGGTTTGGGTTTTTTTTTCTTCCAAAGACTGTGTGTTATGTGATTTGTGAAGGGAGAAGATGCTGCCACATTTCTTAAATTTATTACTCTTAATTCTACCACTCTTCATTCTGCCACATTTCCTATTTTACTGTCATGTAGAAATACGATAAAATGAATAGTTCTCAGGCAGGTGATTAATGTCACTTCCTTAGCTCTCAAAAAATCTCAGTGTGTGTTATTTGGGCAGTTTATTCTCCTGTCCATGGACATTCCTGTCCACCTCTTTAAAGAAACACAGATTTATGTCCCTGTAATCAGTTTGGGAAGCCAGTTGTGCTCCCTGTCCCAAACCCAAACCGGTTGTGAGTGGGAGTGGGAGCGTGCTGGAGCTTGATGGCAGATTGTGCTTTCCTTGCCTGAGTTTTGAGTCATTCCCAGTGAGGTCAGCTGGGAACGTGCTGCTCCTCATGTCAGCTCCTGCTCAGCTCCCAGGGACTCTTCACTCACACAGCAGAATTTGGGATTTTCTTCCTGCTTACAGCCACGGTGTGTTTTAGATAAACACAGAGTAAATCAATAAAATGTTATTTGTGGCAGCGTGTGTCAGAGTAAGGAGATCTGATCAGCATCCTCTGGGTGTTCCAGTGTCACAGGAACACATCCCCTCACTCCTTTGCCCCCTGCTGATGTTTTTAATCGTAGATTAATTGCAGATCTTGATTTTTCCAATAGCCAGAAGTGGTTGTTGGAGAATATAAAGCTTTTTTTACCTAACTTTAGACCACTTGCTAGCTGCGTTTGCCACCTGCTTTTTTGCAGGTGTGGCCTCTTGCTGCTGCAAGGCAGAACAACTTTCCTGATGAAATTCTTAGGGTTTGGCTGGTTTATTTAGGAATTCAGACACCAGCAATCATCACCAATGTGGATAAGACAGCCTCTGTCTGATGCTGACTGAGCAGAGCTGCCTTTAATCAAGTTAACACTTGATTATCTGAAAAGCCTCCTGTGTAGTGCTGAGCTGGTGCCTGTGCACTCCCAAAATTCTGTTTGTGAAACCACCAGAGCACGATGCTTCCATGGACAGCACTGTAATGACATCGTGAATAATTGGTACTAAAGGTGAATTCTCATTGTTAAACATCTCTTCCTGTGTCACTGATGGAGCTCCCAGAGGCAAAATCATGGTACAAAAAAATAAGTGCAGGCACTCACAGGTGCAATTCAGAAATCAAAAATCAGTGTTAAAATGTAGAACTTGTACAAATAATGCTCAAAAAGTAGTTTCAGCTGTTGGATTTGTAGCTTCAGCCTTGCTTTTCTTACTTGGATATTTTTACCTCATGGGGGAGAACGTCCAAACTTTAAAAAATATCGACCAAATACAAAATAAAAACCCTGAAAGCTCCTGCCTTCAGGTGGAATAAACTAAATTACACATGGGTTGTGGTGACACATATCTCTAAAAGCTGTTTGTTTCCAGTTGAAACATGCCACTAAAGAATGTATCAGTACACACACTCGCATATTTAATTAATCTGCACATAAAATATAAGTGAAATACATTTAAAAATAAAAATCCTCACTTTAGCTACACAGTGTGTGAACTTCTTAGCAGCTGCTCTTGTCACCCATGGTACACTCCTGCTCTTTGTTGAATCTTAGTGAACATGTGGATGTCCCATAGGTAAAAAATGGGGAAAAAAACAGTAAATCAGAGCTTTATGGGAGATATTTGTTCCAGGGCAAAGCAAGCTGAATGGGACCTGAGAAAAATCAGGGAAGGGAAGGGAAGGGAAAGGGAAGGGAAGGGAAGGGAAGGGAAGGAAAGGAAAGGAAAGGAAAGGAAAGGAAAGGAAAGGAAAGGAAAGGAAAGGAAAGGAAAGGAAAGGAAAGGAAAGGAAAGGAAAGGAAAGGAAAGGAAAGGAAAGGAAAGGAAAGGAAAGGAAAGGAAAGGAAAGGAAAGGAAAGGAAAGGAAAAAGCTGCACAGGGGGAGTTTTGTAGCAGGGGGCATGGGGCTGAAAATTCTGTTTGAGAAAGGAATGTAGAACAGGCTGACGTGTAATGGAGCGATCTGTAGTTAATTGAAGCTCCAAACTGCAGAGAGGACTGTGGCTGATGGAAGAATGAATAGCTGGGGGAGAAGGGGAACATTTTATTGACCAGCTGCAGAGCTGGGGAGCAGCAGCCCGGCTTGCGGGGGTGTTTGTGGTGGTGAAAGGAGAGCGCTGTCGCTGCTGTCCCGCGGTGCTGCTGAGCTCCTCGGGTCAGTGTGTGTTATCTGAAGGCAGCACGCTGCTGCTTCCCTCTGGCTCCAGTCGATAAGTGAAGGTGTGTGCAGCGCTGGGCTGTCCCGGGCTGACGTGTGGCTGCCCCGCAGGTTCCTGGGTGGAGCTGCAGATGAACGGCAACGGCAACGGCAACGACAACGGCACCGGCAAGAACGGCGGCCTGGAGCACGTCCCGTCCTCCTCCTCCATCCACAATGGCGACATGGAGAAAATCCTCCTGGATGCCCAGCACGAGTCAGGACAGAGCAGCTCAAGAGGTAGTTCCCACTGTGACAGGTAAAGGAGTGGTGGCTGCCCTGCGTGCAGTTTTTTTATTCTTTTGGTCTCCTGTGGGTGGGTGAAGCTTTTTCTCAGGGGGAAAGTCTCCTGTGCTGCAGTGTTTGGAATCGCTGCTGGCACGTGGTGACCGTGTGATGCTTCTACTTGTAATGATACAAAAACACATGTAATTCACTATACTGCCAGTGGTCCCTACAAGAACAAAGGGATTTGCATCTTTTCTCTAGCAGCTGAACTTTTGGGCAATGCTTTCTTTTGCTTTAGGGAGCAACTGTCAACACTGTTGAGAAAGGTAGGATTATAAATTAAAAAAATTGAAAAGATGGTGGGGGGGTTGGGAAGACTTTGTAATGCTGGTATTTGGGATCTGAAGGGTGGTGCAGTCTGTAACTCAGCTGAATAATGTCCAGAAGTGCATGAGGAAATGATTCAGCTGAGATTTATCTACACTGATGATTCTTTAGTTGACGAAATGACATAATGGAATCAATTTTTCTTTAGCCCGTCACCTCAAGATGATGGACAGATAACTTTTGATGTGGAAATGCACACAAGTAAAGACAGTAGTTCTCAGGTATTTGCTTCCTTAACTTTTAAAATATGCATTTGTAAGTTGTGGCTATTTGATCTAGGCTTGAAGGGTGGTGCCAGAAGACCTAAATTCTGTATTAATTGGAATTTGACTTAGAGGTGAATAGTTTTAGAGTGAGGGAAAAACGAGTGTCCACGTGTACAGCTTTCCCAGCACTCATGTCACTGTGTAACCCTGTTGGCACTGGGTGTCCAAGCTGCCTTTGAAATGTTGATATTTCTGCACAAGATTTCAGGGTGTTCAGTGATTGCTGTGCAGTCACTCACATGACAGTGAGTAATCTCCGTAACAAACTGAGAGGAGACTAATGCTGAACTCTTAGTTCCATCATTTCATACAGTTTGCAATATAAAAAAAAAAGCACTCCTGGAAGAATGAAACCTTGCATTTAATTTTGTCAAAGACTTGGGCCTGTTGCAGTTCTGCCCTGAGAGCCAAAAGGGTCTGAATGAAGGTGTTGGTGAGCTCTGCATCTCACCTGTGACTCTGTTTGATTTCCTCTGGGTTTGCTGTGCTCATTTCATGTTGTAAGTGGTTTATCTTATTTTAATAAGAGTCACTCAGGACATTGTTTTAATACTAAGTAGGTTATTTAATGCTTAGTATTGTTTTAATACTAAAGTCAGTGGTGTTCTCTACTCTTCCTAATTTATTTCTTTTCTTACATGGTAACGTTTGCATTTATTGATGGGAAGTTAAATCTTTATATACAATTAGAGTGAGTGCTTACCTTTCCCTCCTGCATCTGGGATTCACTCAGTAGAAGCTACTAGTTGCAAGTAAAATAAATTTTAAATGAACTAATAACACCTTTAAAAAGTCAAAATACTGGTTTTGAAACCAGTATTTTTTTTATTTGGCTTCCCATGCTTTTAGTCATGTTTTGTGGGCTTTAAATGGAATGCCATCAACCTAATGTTTTCTTCCATTTGTAAATATTCTTTGCACAGTCCTGGTTCATTGCATTTGGGATTAAAATAATCCTTTGTTTTTGTTAGTTAAAAAAAAAAAAACCAAACAGCTTGCAATGATGTGGAAATCCTGGATACAGTAATAGAATGTGTGGTTTCCTGACTTCTGCTGGCAAAATCAAATCTCTTTGAAATAATCAGCAGTCCAAGAACAACTTACTCGTTTATCAGGTGCCACCATTTGGTGCTTATCATGTCACCACTGTTGTTGTCACTCTCAATTTTACACCCTGATGAGGAGGAGCTAATTGAGTGTTACAAGGTTTGTCCCCTGTGTGTTTCAGTCCGAAGAAGAAGCAGTAGAAGGAGAGAAAGAATTGGAAGTTTTGAAGAAAAGTGCAGACTGGGTGTCAGACTGGTCAAGTAGGCCTGAAAACATTCCTCCCAAGTGAGTTCAACTCTGGGTTTTTAATGAATATGAATTTATTTTAATGAATAGATGAAGGCAAGGATCGTCACGATCTCACAATCAAAATAAATTCATTTTAGGAAGAGATTGATTTCTCTGTGGGGAGGCTAAAAAAGTCAAATACAATGAAGTGTGAAAATTAAAATAGCAACAGAATGACTTGAAGGTAACACAAAGCCACAGCAAGCTGCTTGCAAGGTTTCTTGACAAAATTGCAGTTAGTGGGAGAGCTGGGTACTGGCAGCTGGGATTCATGGGATTTACTCTTGGCTTATTGAATGGAAGAATTCTAAATTCTCTGTCCCTTTTTTTCTTTCTATGTAAAATATGTAATGTTCATCCACGGAAGGGGAAACCTTGAGATCCTTGAATGCAAAGCATTTTTATTAAAATAGAGGATGCTGTCTAAATCTGGCAGACTTCTGTATCTGTGTTTGGAACAAAAAAATGAGGCCTCTTGCTAACAAATCACATCCTGAAATTCCCTCTCTCGGACCTACCTCTCTCTGCAGCTCCTGCTCCCTTTGTGTCTATACTGTCTGTGTAAGTGGTCTCTCCACAATCCCTCCTCTTATTATCTTTGATTCCTTACTCTGTGTAAGGGATCTCGGGTTTTGATCTCTAGCTCTTTGTACTTTATTTAAAAAAAAAAAAAAAAAAAGTTCCTACAGAGATCTGTGCATTTGTGTGCAAAAAAAAAAAAAAAAAAATAGAAAAGAAGGGAAAGAAACAAAAAAAAGTCTTGTTGAATTTGTTCCTCCCCCTCTTCTTCCAGGGAATTCCATTTCAGACATCCTAAACGTTCAGTGTCTCTAAGTATGAGAAAAAGTGGAGCAATGAAAAAAGGTGGCATTTTCTCTGCAGAATTTCTTAAGGTTTTCATTCCATCTCTGTTCATATCTCATGTTTTGGCTCTGGGACTAGGGTAAGTATTAACCTAATTCTCACTTCAGCTTTTGCTTTTCCACTTTGCTTGAATGTCAGGTCCTACTGGAAAGGGCTTTTTCTAGAATAACAGTTTTTGTCCCTCACTCAAACTTGGTGTACTTTTACAAAAGCAGGAAAACTTTGCAGCAATTAAAACTCTGCAGCTTTTAATGTGCTTTATTTCTAGAATAAATCAAATTATATTGAGTATGCACGGATGAGTTTGCAAATAACCTTTGCAACTGTAACATGAGCAATTTGATTATGTGCTTTCTATTTAAATGCTTCAGGTTATAAAGGGGAAAATTAGAATAGATGAAAAATAACTTTTGCTGACCAGCATGAAAGGACACTGTACAAATAATGATGCTGAGGTGGTGTGTGGCACAAGCACTGTAATTCCCAGCTGTGATGTTGCTTAAAGTCAAGGTTTGAGTACTTGGAGAAAGAGGAATGAAATATTGGATGTGTCCTGCAAGATCAGCTGTGCCTCTGCTCAGCAGTGTTTTCATTACCTGTGTAATCCCACATAATCTCTGACTTTGCCTAAATCCTTGTGTTCTGTTTATCCACCTTATGTTCTTCTGGGATGGTGCAAAGGCATGGACTCAAAACATGGTTTTATTTAGCTTTGTGTTTGGTTTTGTTGGTGTCGTTCAAGGGTCTCTTTAAATTCTTGGAAACTATGGAATAAATTAGGACAGAGTACGTGAGGATGAGGTATTTGTCCTGCAGCAGAGCTGGGCATTTCTGCAGTGATTTATTTAAATCTTGCTTGTGGTCAGTGTTTGCACAGATCCTCAATGCTCAGAGTTTTAAAGCACACTCCACTTGATTTGTTTTACCCCACTTGTCTGGGAGTGTTGCTGTGTCAGGGACTCAGAACAAAAACTTTTGGATTGGGGTTTTCAGATGAGCCTGGGACTGGAGGAAAACCCACTTTGGGTGAGTACTGAGAGCACTGATCCTTCCAGACTCCTGCAAAACCTCACTGTAAGTAATTTTCTAGAAGAGAAGAGAAGTGTGTGGCTGGATCTCAGACCTGAGAGAGGGATTAGAGCAGCTGGGTGTGTGGGGGCTGTGGGAGAGCAGGGACCATTCCCATGCAATACCAACCATAGAATTGTGTTTTTATTTCAGCATCTACATTGGGAAACGCCTGACCACGCCTTCAGCCAGCACTTATTGAACCCTGGAGTGCAAACCTGGACCCCACATGACCTGTGAAGGTGTTACTGTCTCATTTAGTACATTTGACTTGAGACCATTCTAAGCATGACCCTGACTTCACCCTTTCCTTCCATATCCAGGTTTTTGCTAACTCTGGAATTCAGTATTGTGTTGGAACTCTGTTGAGGTGTTTGGCTATCCACATTTTTTTTTCCCTCTCTCCCATTCCCCTGCCTCTTGGCCTGCAAGACACGTCAGAGTTGCTGGATGGAGTTTACAACTGTCTCTATGTTGCAAGGGCTTCTCTCAATGCAAAATGCCACCAGCAAGTTTAATTTTATCAGTGATGCTGTTGCCTCCTTAGTGCAACCTGACTTCAGTTGCAGTTGTGCATGGTCTAATGTTGACTGCATGGTGGTGATAAAAAGTCTCTCTTTGGAAGAAAATTACTGATTGAAGTGGAAAAGAGTTTTTCTTTTGTAAAAAAAAAAAAAAAAAAAAAAGAAGCTGGTTATGGAATAAACTAAGAAATCACTGGCAATAAAGATCCAGTTTAAATCAGCTTTTGGGGGGAACTTACTCAGCCCCTGGTATTGGCTAACAAACACCATTTGAATTGCAGGAGGCAAAGACTGCATAAATTTTAAAGTAGGATAATTAAATCCATCAGCATATTTTAATACTAGGTAATTGTTGTAATCTTGTCTTTTCTATGAAGTCAGCTCCTTATTCCTTGTAGGAAAACCTGTCTGATACCTAGGAAATATTAGAAAAATTGCATTGTTTGCATGTGAAGGAGCTTTCTTTTTTCTTTACCTTTTTTTTTCTTACGGGAAAATTTTCAACGTGGAATTTTCCTTTTCAGAGTAGTTCTAAATTAAGGAAAAAAAAAACCCAACAGCTGTAGTGTAGGTAGGCTCTGTGTAAAAGGAGATGATTCTGTTTGTCGTGGAACCATTTACAGCTCCCAGGATCCGACTGTTTCAGCAGGAAAAGCCTTTGGCTCGTCCTTAAGGGGGACGATCTTGCAGGTGCATGAAGGTTCAGAAGTTGGAAAAGCTCTGAAAAAAATGTCTCTTCTGCAAATGAATTCTCAATATTCCTCTCTCTCATTGTTTACTGTACAATCTCCTTTTTGGGGATTCTTGGAACCTGAAAGTCACTTGTGGTGTCTCATGTTAGGGTAGATTTCTCACTGATGTTGTTGGAACTTTTATCTTAGGGAACATTAAGCCTTGTCCTCCTTCAGTGACACTTCTTTTCAAAATGTGAAGCTTTAGTACCAAATTGTTACAAAGCATCGGGACAGTCCTGTCCTTAAATAGATTTTATTGGATTTCAGAACATGTAGCATGAACTCTGAAGGATAGAATACTGTTTTTATATATATATATATATGAATATATATATAAAAATATGATATAGACTTTAATACTAAGTATTTAGGGAACCAATGCTAATTTTAAGACTAGCAAAAATCTCATTTAAATAAAGACTTTAGTGGGCTGACTTGTAGAAAATAAGAAAATCTAGTCAGCCTTTTGGAGAAAACAGCTACCTATAATTGCTTGCTTGCATCAGACTTTATAAAGTTGATTATTTGATAGAGCAGTGATTGCTTGAACCGATTGATGCATAGAAGCTAAATCCCAGCTGAGATTTGGGTTAAAAAAACTTTAGTTAGCTCCCAGGAGGTGAAAAAGTGAAGTATGAATTCAGTTTCTAAACTGTATTTATTTTCATTCTCTACTTCTGAATGCTGTCAGAGAATGCTTGCAGGGTGAACAGCAAATCCTCTTGAGTAATCTGCTTTTTTTTTTTCTTTTTTTTTTTTTTCCTTTTAGTTGTGAATACTTTGTGGCACTTGAGCTGCCCACAAGTGCGGGTTTGTTTTGGGTGTGGATTTTGGGTTTCACCCAGAGGTGGGGGCGGGCAGGGGAACGTGGTGGAGGGAGGTTTAGAGAGCCTCAAATATTTCATTTTACAGCCCTCAGATGTGAGGGGATGGTGAAAGGCTGGACCACTTTCAGTTCTAGCACAGCACCTTGTTTTGTATGAAATTGGAGTAGTGGAAAAAGAGATTTTTACTAAGTAGGGAGTATTTTTTAAAGAGAAAAACCCAGTAAATGACCCCTTTCTAAATTAACTTCAGAATATCTGATAAATAACAGTGCAAGCTTGTGGCTGGATAATGATATTTGGAGTAAAAGCTATGAAACCCAGAGCTGAGCAATGCCCCGTGGTCACTGTAACACTGGCTGGGATAAATGCAGTATTTATTGAGATTTATTGAGACTCCTGAGCTTTGGAGGAAAATCTGCAGCTTCCAGTTTTACAATGAACAGCAACAGAGTGTTGTATCATTCCAAAAGGGGTTTCAATTCTTGAGAGTTGAAGTTTTGTTAAGATAAATGTTGTTTAAAAAGCTTTATACCTGTTTACAGTTTTGGAGAAAAAAAAAAACAAAAAACAGTAGGCTTCATTTTTCTTACATTCAGTGAAAACTGGCCTAGGCTATTTGTAAATAGGATCAAGAAAAAAAAATGCATAAACTCGCACATTAAAGATGCAGGCTGACCTAACTGCAGCAAATGCATATTTACTCACTGTTTTCAAAAGTGAAAGCTGAAGATTGTTAGAAATTCAAATTTTTTAATTGACATTTGTTGAACTATTGGAGTTAACTGAGCCAAAGTGATTATGCATTCTTCATAAATTAGTTAGCACTTTGTAACATTCTATACAGTTTACATGTATAAGTTGTAGCTTATAAACATTTTGTGCCATTAAAGCTCTCACAAAACTGGTTGTCTGAAATGACTTCATGCTGCGCCTTCCTTTTGTCTTTTCTTCTCTTTTCCTTGTTTTACAGGTCTGCTTTTTCACATATTTTATGGAACTGTTTTGTTCTGGGTGACACAAACATCGAAGCTGCTGTTTATAAACTGGAGTAATTTTTTTTGAAAGATTGCTTGGGTTTGTTTTTGGGTTTTTTTTTGTTTTTTTGTTTTGTTTTGTTTTTTTTAGTGACCTGGGATCATCTGCTTCATTTCCTGAAGCACTTAATAAAAATATTGCCCCTGGTTGGCCTTGTGTACCTTCTGCAAGTCCTCCAGCACCCTGTCCAGGAAAACTCTGAAAGGAAAATCACGTGGTGACATATGAAATGTAAAGTAGAATTGCTGAGATTTTGTATGATTGGTCAACTCTGTTGTATTCCTTGTATTTCTCTTCTGTTTCCTAATTGTGTTTAATTTGCAGATTAAAGAGTAAGGGACATGAACCCTAATTGTTAATCTGCCTCCATGTTCTTGGTTCAAGAGCACGGGTTATTTCTGTTTATCATGAGGAGAGTTGTTCATTCCAGCTGGGAATGGCACCATTTCATTACTGGTACCACCCATTTTAGTTACTCTTTTCTATATTTTTAATCTGTGCATGCAGAACTTTGTGTAAATGGGATTTTTTTTTTCCAGAGGAATAAGAGAAAATGATAAATCCTGCTTTCAGGAAGTTTCTCTCTCTGGGACTCACAGTGCAACTTGGGTCTAAACTTTTCAATTGCTTCAAAACCCTTTTAGTTAAAATGCAAGAATAAATACAAGATCATCTTGCATAAGGCAGCACTTCCTTTGCTCTGGGATTATTCTGGTGTGAATCACATTTTGATGGAGTTGAGGACTGTCTTCAAGTTTCTTTTCATTCTTCTCCAAGAATATCAGATTTTGGGAAAGTTTCCCTCTGCCTTGAGCTGAGGGGATCTCCAGGTGCTCAGTGGTTGAGGTCAGTGCTGGGATCCTGAATCCTTACTCTGGGTTCAGCCTTCACTGCACACATATGACAAACTTAGAATTTGAGTTGTTTAATGGCAAAGTTCACTATAAAAACGTGATTTACACTTTTGTGTGTGTGTGCATACCTGTAAAAATCCAATCTGAAAGTGAAGCCCTCATTCCCTGCAGGTGTTTGTAGGATCTTTGCCTCCTGCTTGTGATTTCTGAAGCCTCCTTTGTGTTTTGGGCCTTGAAAACCAAAATAAATCACCAGGATTTCTGAACTATGCCCTGTGGTTCAACCAGCACTTTCAAAACAAAACAAAAACCTGAAAAACCTCAGTGCTGGCTACAGCATCCCCATGGAAAAGAGAAAGCTCAGTTCGTTTGCACTTCCTTAGGTCCCTCTTTGTGCCCTGCCCGTGTGAGCTGAGCTGACATTAGGGGGAGAGCGAGGGGAGCTTTTCCAGCAAGGAAAGCAAACATGACTTCACTTTCTGAGCTGCTGCCAGAGAACTGAGAGCATGGAAACAGGCATTTTTCTATTTTAAACTGTTTCCTAACACTGATAAGACTGGGAAGTTTGTTTGGAGATTTTTTTGGTTTTTAGTGGTGCAGTTTGTGTAGCTTGCTGTTCGTTGTCTGAAGACAAATCAGTGAATTTTAAGGCCAGAAAACGCCTTATTTTGGAGTGTTTATTAAAAAAGAGAATAGTCCTAGAGCTGTTGAAGTTGTTGCAGTGTATTAAGTGTATAAGTTAGGTGACAAAAGGACAGCCTTGCACAGTTGTCCGTGTGTGGAGCTGTGCTGAACTTACACATTGAGCTGTTCCAGCCTTTAACTTCCACCTTACTTTGGAGTTTAAATTTCAGCCCCTGGATCCTGGAGTGACTTTCTGTGTCAGCTCAAGGAGCCTCTGACTCTCAGGTGCATTTTCCTGTGTCTTCTAAGTAAGTGTTTTAATGAAAAACTCTGTTTTAAGACCAATCTTCTCACAGCCTTTTACTTCAGGCGTGTAACCTGCATCTAACTGCAGGCTGGGACAGACCGTCATTTATCAATAGAAAAAAACTTTATATGCAAAATTTTGAATGAAACATTCCTTGCTTTTCTGTATAAAAGATAATAATTCCTCATTTATTTCAACAGTGCTACATGAGCTTGTGACCTAAGAAGATGTGAACAGTGCATGGTGGAATTTCAGACACAAACTGCACCCCTGGTTCTTCCAGCTCGTTCTGTGGGCAGGGGCAGCAGGGTCCTTGTCCCTCAGGTGCTGAGAGGAGCTTTGTGGGACCATCCTCATTTTGCAGCTGGAACAACAAAACCTCCCCTGCACCTCACTGCTGGTTGAAATCCCTTCTCCTTCTGCATTATTCCCATTGCTCAGAGTGAAGGTCACTGCTGGGATGTTCTCCTCCTGCTTCTCTGCATTCCTGTGCTCTGCCAGCCTCTGGCAAGTGCTCATTCATTTCCTGGTGTTTTCACACTGCTGCTCCATTCTACCCCAGCACCTTGAGCCTCTTTGTCTCTGTCATGGGGAGTTTTGGTGACCTAGACAAAAGATTACCCTGTTTTGTGTGTGTTTCCTGGTTCCCTGAGCCCTGCAGGTTCAGCTGGGAATGTGGGTGCTGGGAGAGCTCCAGCTCCTGCACGCTGTTATTTACTGATGTGTTATTTAATGGTTGTGTGTAACTGCAGCTGGCACAGCCCAGGATTGGGGAGTTTCAGGGGCCACGGCTTTGCTTTCACTTCCAAGGAAGGAGGATATAAAGGAAGTTTAATTTCATCAGGAACTGCAGTGCCAGGACTGATGGGTCCAAACTGAAAGAGAGGGAATTTATGTGAGATACAGAGAATAAATTCTTCCCTGTGAGGGTGGGCAGGCCCTGGCACAGGTTGTCCAGAGAAGCTGTGGCTGCCCCTGGATCCCTGTGAGTGTCCAAGGCCAGGCTGGATGTGCTTGGAGCAGCCTGGGACAGTGAAAGGTGTCCCTTCCCCTGGAGCAGGGATGGACTTTAAGGTCCCTTCCAAACAATTCCAGGATTCTGTGAAGTGTCTGTCGTGTTTATAGGTAAGAGGGGGATGCACACTAAATCAATATCCAGCTCCACATTTGGAACCATTCTGGATTCCTGTCTGAGAATTGCTCCTGAAGGCCTGGAGGATGCTGTGTGACCAGTGTTTCCTGCCAGTGGTGCTGGATATGATAAAATTGCTCTCAGCACAATTTCCTACAGCTGGGAGGTGAGAAGGAGCTGCAGGCTGGGCTGGGCAGGGTCTCCTGTGCTGCCCAGGCTTGGCAAGGGTGGAGAATTTCTGCTCCTGGGCTTATGGAGCCAGCTCCAGTTACAGGATTCTTTGTAAAAATAGAGATACTTCTATAAATACTGATAAGGTGGGAACAAAGTTCCTGTCAGAGCCTGAAATGGATACACAGAGGTGAATTTTTCAGCTTCATCTTTGCAAAGTCAGAATTAAAGCCTTGTAGTGTGTGAGGGCCAGAGCTGAAGCAGTGCTCAGGTATTTTTTGCAAAGAATGGGACATAAAAATCTCTTTGTACTCGCAAGACTTTGAGTGCTGTGAGTTAGTTGGGTTTGAAGCCGTGTGCCTGGAGTACAAGAGTCTCCTTTAGGATTCTCCCAGAGAGCCTGGCTGCTCTCCTCTCACATGAAAAGGCTGCAGCACTGCCAGGAGACACCCCAGACTTGCTCCCACAATGTGCCAATTGTCGTTTCATTTCGGAGTGAGAAGCAGCAGACAATTACAGCTGCTGCTTTAAGAGCACTGTCTGACAGGTAGAAGAGATCTCTGGGGTTCCTACAAATTGCTTTAATATCTTCAGCTCACAAACAGCTTTATGTGCCCATTTCCTCCTAGGCAGAGCTGCCCTGAGCATCTCTGGTGTAAGCAGGGTGCACTTGCAAGCACTGCAGTTTGCCCCAGTCTGATGCTGGGCTTTGTTTCTGTGTGCTAAAAATTAGGAATTGTCTAGTTAAATTCACAGGTAGCCGGGGAAAGGCAGAACACAGAATCTCAGAATCACTGAGGTTGGAAAAGCCCTCCAAGAGCATCGAGTCCAAGCTGTGCCAAATCCCCACCTTGTCCCCAGCCCAGAGCTCTGAGTGCCACCTCCAGGAATTCCTTGGACACCTCCAGGGATGGGCACTCCAAACCTCCCTGGGCAGCCCCTGCCAAGGCCTGAGCACCCTTTCCATGGGGAAATTCCTGCTGATGTCGAACCTGAGTGTCCCCTGCTGCAGTTTGAGGCTGTTGAGCCCCACCTTTTCTTTTCACAGCGTTCCCGGCCTGATCGGGCTCTGTGGCTGGAGCTGAATTGCTTTTTCTACATTTGGGATAGGAACCCAAAGCCCTTTGGCTGCATTGTTATAACAACGAGTTAAAACCATCAGTGACTAGGAGGAGGAAGCTTCTTCCTCGCACTGCAATCCCTGAACAAAACTCGGCCTGTGCAGCAGTGCGGGAAGCTGGGATGTGAATCAATGCATCCGTGGCAGAAGTGTGATGCTCAGCGGGTTTTTGCTGTGCAGGATTTATTTTGCGGGCTGTGCTCTGTGTGTGCATGGACGTGCACTGGAGTGGGAAGGGGAGAAGAGAGGAGGAGGAGGAGGAGTGGCAAGACAAGCAGGGACAAAACAGGAGCGAGTGTGTGAGTGTGGAGCATCCTGCCATAGGCTCCTGCGCTAGGTGAGGGGGCCGGCAGCGCTGAGCCCTCCACAATTGGCTGCTCCTGCGGTGGCACCATCCGTGATGTCACCCTGGCAGCTCCACACCCCGCTCTCTTTGGGGGCTTTTCTTTCCCGGCAGAGCCGTCTGGGAGAGAAAAAGAGAAAAGAGCGATGCTCAAAGTGCTGCCTTGCATCCCCTCCTGTGAGAGCCGCCGATAAATCCCCAGCGCTCCACCCAGCAGTGCAGCCGGAGCGAAATTTATGTGAAATTACTGGGGGAGGGAATTGGGTTTGGGTTTGTGAGGAGCAGGCGGAGAGCTGCAGGAAATCCTCGCGCTGCTGAATGCATCAGGAAGGGAGATGCAGTGGCACGGGAAGGATTGGGTCATTTAGGAATAGAGAACAGGATAAATGTGAGAAAAGGCAGAACAGAAAAGATTTCCTCCCAGCTCTCCAGAACTCTCCGGACTGGAATTTGTGATACTGAATGCTGCAAACATGTGCTCTTTGTCCCAAAGCGCTTGTATGTTGTTGCTGCTCTACACACCTAGCTGAGCATCACATTTGCATAATTTGTATAATTGGCGCAGCCAGTGCCGGCCAAACCCACACAGGCTGCACAACTTCCCCTTTTTCTTACCAGTTTGTTTTGCTCTCCCCCCCTTTCTGCTGAATTTTATCTTCAGGGTTTTGTTTCTTAACTGGGCTAGAAATAGGAATTGTGTGGTTGTTTTCCAGGATGAGTGGTTGAAGCAACAGGTGCCTTTGTGGCACTGACTTGATCCTGGCTGTAGGAAAGTGTTTGTGACTCAGTCCTCATTCTGTAAAATGGAAATATTAAGGTGCTGTGGAAAGATGCTAATGACCTCAGTTAAAAGCAAAGGATTTTTATAATCCTTTCATGGAATGATCCCAAATACCAAGGATATATTTTCCAAATTCTCAGCCAGTGTAGATAATTTTAGTGTCAGCCAATAGCATGGTAATGTGTGCTCTCTGACCTGTTCTGGTGTGATTCATTTTGGATTATATGCTATGTCTCTCTTAGCTTATAAAACCAGATTTAATGACCCATGAAGCAATTACTGAATTTATATTCCTACAGAAGAGTAATACTATGAGACTGAAATTTGTGTGGAGCTCTGTGATTTCTGCTGGGCTGATTTTCTGGGCCATACCTTAGGGAGATAATGAGGTGATGGTCTTTAGTCTTAAATTACTGAGCTGGATGTGTCAGCATGCTGAGTCAGTGAGCATGTTTTTGATCTGTGTTTTTGATAAAATGAGTAGTTCACATTTATCTCTAGTGCAACACTGTGTTTGCTCAGTGGGATCAGGGGAATCCTGCATGAGCTGTGCCATGAGGGTCAGGATCTGAAAATCCATTTTCTGGTTTCTGCAGTGAGTTGATCTTGTAAAGCCTCACTGGAGAGCAGTGGGGCTGTGATATCACCTTACTGGTGTGAACTGGTGTTGTGCCAAATCCTGCTGGGCACGAGAGGTGGAGCCTTGGCCATCCCTATGCACGGGGTGGGAGTGATTCCAGTGGGATGAGTGATGCTGCCAGGTTCTGATCCTTTCCCTCTCAGTGCACACACAGAGCCTGGGATAAAATCTGTCCCCTGCTATAAAATTCTTATCAACAAGGAAATGTACATTATCTGCCAGGAACAACGCCTTGGCCTTCCCAGGCCTCCCATGGAGAGTGATGCAAACATTGCTGGTGAGCCCCAAATGCTTTGCTCACATGCAGCAGGGCAGGGCAGTGAGCCAGAAACCCAGGGATGATCTCTGGAGGTCAGGCAGAGCCATTAGAATATGGGTTGGACAGGATAATTTAAACCTCCTGAAGGCTTTTCTCCAAAGCCCACACCAGTAAATACCTTCATGTTTTGACTTGAAGGAAATGGGGCTTGGTTACCATTCACATGCACTGGGCTGCTTTGTTCCTTAGAGCTTCCATTATATTCCACCAGCAGCTGCTTTTCCCTTTTCCTGAAGGGACTTTCTGTGGCTTTTCGGTCAACCTGTTAAAATCTGCCTAAATATATTTGCTTTTCCTATCTCTGCCTGGATTTGCTGACAGCCTGGCACACCAGCTTTTGGATGGATTGCCTCACGCAGGAGAGCTGAACTTTCCCTTGTGTTGGCTGTGACACCACTGTCCTGTCAGACAATGTCACAGGACCTTGGGGACAGAACGGGGACAGAGGGGACACGGCAGGGACAGGAGAGACAGAACAGAGAGAGACAGGGAAAGAGCAGGGATAGGGAGGGACAGAGAGGGACAGAGCAGTCACAGGGGGACAGAGCAGGGACAGAGGGGACACAGCAGGGACAGGAGAGACAGAAAAGGTACAGACCAGGGACAGACAGGGACAGAGCAGGGATGGGGAGGGACAGAGCAGTGACAGGGGAGACAGAGCAGTGACGGGGGGGGACAGAGCAGTGACAGGAGGGGACAGAATGTCCTCGGGCTGGGTCACACTCCAGGCTCCTCTAAGGCTCCTGGAGGAGCAGTGGATGCTTTCCAGCATCTGTCAGAAATGACTGGTTTAAAGCATGAGGAAGAGAGGCTGAGGCTTCTGGGCAGGCTGGGTTAGAGTCCCAGTTAAGCCCAGTTTGTTCCACAGCTCACCCTGCACTGGGACTTGCAAATTCAGCAGCACCAAGCAAAGGGTTCTTTGTGCAGGAGCTGTGTGAAATATCAGCAGCTGGGCTGATAAGGGACGGGGCTCAGGTTCCCTGTGCACAGTCCCTGCTCTGTGGCACCTGAGGCTGCCCAGGCCAGGTCACCCCGAGCTCTCCTCCATCCCCAGCGAGCTCTGGGGCTGCCGTGGCCATGGAATGTTCATGGCACAGAGCCCAGGGCAGGGCCAGGGTGAGCTCCACTGTCCTGGGGCAGTGAGGGACAGAACGGGGACACAGGGGACAGCAGGGACAGGAGAGACAGAACAGGGACAGGAGGGACAGACAGGGAAAGAGCAGGGACAGAGAGGGACAGAGCAGCCACAGGAGGGGACAGAGCAGGGACAGGGAGGGACACAGAGGAACAGGAGAGATAGAACAGAGACAGAGCAGGGATGGGGAGGGACAGAGCAGTCGCAGGATGGGACGGGGGGACAGAGCAGGGACAGAGGGGACACAGCAGGGACAGGAGAGACAGAACAGGGACAGAGCAGCCACAGGAGGGGACACAGCAGTCACAGGAGGGACACAGCAGTCACAGGGGGGACAGAGCAGTCACAGGGGGGGACAGAGCAGTCACAGGGGGGGACAGAGCAGTGACAGGAGGGGGACAGAGCAGGGACAGGGGGGGACAGAGCAGGGACAGAGGGGACAGAGCAGCCACAGGAGGGGACAGAGCAGTGACAGGGGGGGACAGAGCAGTCACAGGGGGGGACAGAGCAGTGACAGGGGGGGACAGAGCAGTGACAGAGGGGACACAGCAGTGACAGGAGGGGACAGAACCGTGGTGCCTGCTGTGGCAGCTGCTGCTCCTCCCGTGTGTCGTTTGTGCTCCGCAGTCCCAGCCTGGAGCGGGATTTGGTGGCTTGGCACAGAGAGCTCTCAGTCCAGCTCTGCCTGCAGATAATCTCCGAATCATGGAATTACGGAATCACGGAATTATGGAATATCCTGAGCTGGCAGGAGCCACAGGGATGATGGAGAGCAGTCGTGGCCCTGCAGGTGCATCCCTAATCCAGGGATGGAGATTCCCTGCCCCGAGCACCCTTTGCCTTTTGTTCCTCCTCTCCCTAGCAACTGTTCCCAGGGATTTTCCCCACCCCTGTGTGTTCTGACAGATAATTAACCTTTCAGCAGCTTGATTAACCAGGAGCTGCTGCAGCCCTTCCTGATAAAGCAGCAAATTCCTGGAAAACCACTTTTCTCTCATCCCGGCTTGATTTTTAAAAAAATGCAGTCAATGGGCACTGATTCTTCATCAAATGACCTTTGTGTGTGTTGATTCTGGGTAACAGGAAGAAAAGACAACGTTTGGCTTGTGACTAGGGGCAATTTATCATTTTTAAAAGCTTTTTTAAAATTTAAATCGCCTATAACTTGGGTAAAACCGACACTGTATTTTCTCACAGCTCTGGAGATGTTTTACTGTTCCTGTTTGGAATGTTTCAAGGGAAGTCTGCATTTCTGGTGGTCTTTTTTTCCTTTTCCTGATTTGTGGGATACTTTGAGATAAAAGAAAATTTCTCTCAATGCATTGACTATATTGTGTTTCACTTTGAGGATAGGAAAAAGGAGATTTGGCTCAAGATGAAGGGGCATAAAATGAGTAAAATCTGTATCTCTTTGCATGGGCATTGGAGCAAAGAGGAAGGTGTGATACACATTTGTAGCATTAGGCTCAGACAGGGAAATAAGGAATAGGATTTGGCCTAAAGATGCTTCTGTAAAGCATTTAATCACAGCAGCCTGGACAGCTTTGTTACTCATTAGGTCCTGGTTTTTTTTAGGTGTATTTTTCCTCTATAAACACTGCAGGGTGGGATAACACCTATTTTTATAAGGCCATTTATACAAAACTTGAATATAAATTTATATATATTTGTCTGTGTGTGCTGAGCTTTAGTCTCTTGCAGGGTGCTGGTAGTTGCTTAAATATTCTGATCTGTGTTGCCTCTGCCTCCCTTTGATTTTCCCTGGCCAGGGAGCAGTCACCCAAAATGTTTGTATTGCCAAAGGCATCGCTGCTGCTTTCCTTGGGTTGTTTATTTATCCTCCCACCTCTGCCAAAAACTCCCAAGTTTTATTCCAGGAGGGATGTGGAGTCCCCTGGCTTTAACCAATGATTTTTTTTTTGGTGTCTGTGCTTTCATTCAGCTCCAGCCTCAGCAGCATCTCTGAATTCTTCAATTCCTGCCCTGAGCTGGCTCTGGGCTGTTCCTTTGCTGGCTGGCTGCTCCAACAGCTCTGCTTCACAAAGGTGACTTTTCCAAGAATTTATAGGGAAAATTGCAGATTTATTCTGGTAGAAGAGAATCTGTTGTGCCCCTGGGTTTGCTGAGGAAGATGAACTTTTTGAGGTGGCTGTAGCAGAGCAATCCAGGCTCTGGCCCCTCCCTGGGGTCTCTCTGGGCTTTAAAGTTCCTGCAGCTGAGCCCCCTCATTAGTGGCTCTTTCCTCTCTCTTTCAGGGTCTCTGTCTGACAAATCATGGAATGTTTTAGGTTGGAAAGGAGCTTAAAGATCACCCAGTGCCACCCCTGCCATGGCAGGGACACCTCCCACTGTCCCAGGTGCTCCCAGCCCCAATGTCCAGCCTGGCCTTGGGCACTGCCAGGGATCCAGGGGCAGCCACAGCTGCTCTGGGCACCCTGTGCCAGCCCTGCCCACCCTCACAGGGAACAATTCCTGCCCAAAATCCCATCTAACCCTTCCCTCTGGCAGTTTGAAGCCATTCCCTGTGTCCTGTCCCTCCATCCCTTGTGGATTGTCTCTCTCCATTTTCCTGTCAGCCCCTTTAGGTACTGGAACATCCCAGTCAGGTCACCCTGAAGATTTTCTTCTCCTGGCTGGACAATCCCAATTCTCTCAACCTTTCCTCACAGCAGAGCTGCTCCATGTGTCCAAAAGGAGAATGAGGAAATAAAGAAAAATAAAAAAGCAAAACCTTTTCCCTTCCCTGGATCACACCTTTATTCCCTCGCCATGGAGCAGGTCTGTGTTCCATGTGCCAGGAAATTGTGGCAGCACACCGAGAGTTTGGGTCTCTGTAAGACTCTCAAGTTGGGAATCTTCATTGCTGAGCACTTTTGAAACCCTTGCTGTAAACACTGAGGGTTTTCCCTGTCAGGATGGGCATCTGGCCAGTGAATTCTGCTGTGTCCCCTCGCTTTAACACCGGGATCTTCAGGAGATTCCTGTCGGTGCTGTGGGTGCTGGGCTGCTCCCAGCTGTCATTTCTGGGCTCGGCTGCCTGGCTTTGCTGAAATGCAGGAGGGCTGGTGTGGTCACTGCCCTGCACAGAGAGAGAAAGGGCAGCAACACCCACGGAGCTCTCTGGGGAAAAAAGGCCAATTTATTGTACAGCCAGCCCGGATTTAAAGTGTGTCAGTGCAGCCAGGACAGGACAGGAGCTGATGGGACAATTGGGAAAAACATCCTCGGGACAGCACCTCAGGATGTGTCCCACGGCAAAGACACCAGGGGTTAATGTTGGTGATGAATTCCACTCTGTTTGTCACCGTGTTGTCACCCTGGGAGACTCCTCCCTAACTGAAGCTGCAGTCAGCTTGGCAGCCTGGGAATGGAGCTGAGAGTCAGGAGAAATCCAGGCCTGGAGAGAATTCCCAAGCTGGAATTCCCCAGCTCTATAAATGTGTGTGTCTGTGGTTACTGTGCTGCAAAGAGAGAGAAAGGACAGCAAAAAAGAGGGAAAAAAGCCAATTTATTGTATTCCACTCTGTTTTTTACTATATTATCATCCTGGGAGACTCCTCCCTAACTGAAGCTGCAGTCAGCTTGGCAGCCTGGGAATGGAGCTGAGAGTCAGGAGAAATCCAGGCCTGGAAGGAATTGCCAAGCTGTGATTCCCCAGCTCTATAAATGTGTGTGCACAGGCTGGCAGGAGGGAGCTGCCCTGGCAGCCCCGGTATTTCCACCCGCCCCGTGTGGAATGTGGGGCTGTTTGCTGCATCTGCTGCTCCCTGACCAGACCTGTGCCTGGGGCTGGGCTCCTCTGCACTTCCTCTGTGCTTGGCTGCTCCTTCAGGGGTGAAGGATTAATTTTTTGCTCACGATCCAATGGAATTACCCAGACCTGAAGGTTTCAGAGCCTCCCCATCTGCTGATGGGGCTGGTGCAGCTCAGGGCTCAGCTCGGTGTCTGCAGGCAGGGGAAGGAGGGCACTGCTCCGTGACTCACAGTCTGCATGAATTGTTCTGGCAGGGCCTGACCCTGATGTATTCAGGTTTATCCAGGCATAGCTGAATGAAGTGGAATGGTCTGGAGCTCTGTGATGATCTTTGCCTAAATTGCTGTGAGGTTTCTTTCAGTGGAAGTCTGATATTTAAGTCTCTTCTATTCCTTTATCCAGGGCTTACTCCCTTCCTTCCTCCCAAGCTTTAAGGTTGGAAGGCCAGATTGGTGCTGATTTATCTTTCCACAAAAAAAAAAACCAAAAAAAACCCAAAACAAGCAAAACAAAACAAAAACCAAAACAAACAAAAAAGCAAACAAAACCAAACCAAATCCACAAAAAAATCGACAAAAAAGCCCAAAAACAAACAAAAAAAAAACCAAACAGAAAAACCCCAAAAAACCCCAACAAAAAATCCCTAAAACAAAACAACAACAGCAACAAAAAAGAACCTTAGAAGAAACCTGCATGTTTTCAGCACCCACAAAGATCCCAGGCAAAGCACATGTGCCTTCAGCAGAACATCAACCCCAAAGTGTTTTGGAAATACATTGTGAGGTGTATGGAAACTTGGCAAGAAGATTTCGGGGCTTGCTTAGGATTTCTCCTTTCCTCTCCCCACTAGAAACAAAACAACATTTGTCACTAAGGTGGAAGAAATCCTTTTTTCATCACAGAGAGGCTCCTGCAGGAGCATTAGTTTGTTTTTTTAGTTCTATGATAAAGGAAAACACTTCTTTGCTCAGCTGTGAGGGGTCAATAGTGAAGTGTGGCTGTTTGCAGTAGTTCCTCTTTTGGGGTGACTTCCAAGGGTTTTGCTGCTGTGCTGCCATGGCAGAGGGGCAGCCTAAGTTAAAGAGGAACATAAAAGAAGTTTAGGAGCTTTAGTGGGTGAAACAGGAGAGCCTTGGCACCTGTCAAGGTCAGAGCCAAGTGGGAGCAGCAGAGCAGACACTCCCAGAGCTCTGCCAGCTCCATGGACTGCAGCAAATGATGTTTTAGGGGATGTGTTTGGAGCAGGCTCAGCCTGACCTTGGGGTGCTGCGGGTTTGCAGTTCCCATGGAGAGTTCAGACAGTGCAATGGAAGTGAGAAAATCAGTGGTGGGAGCACAGAGAGCTCAGCAGGGCTCGGCTCTGCTGAAGAAGATGTGTGGATTCAGTGTAGATGAATAAATGTGGGCAGGCCCTGGCACAGGGTGCCCAGAGGAGCTGTGGCTGCCCCTGGATCCCTGGAAGTGTCCCAGGCCAGGCTGGAGCCCCCTGGGACAGTGGGAGGTGTCCCTGCCATGGCAGGGGTGGCTCTGATGGGATTTCAGGTCCCTTCCAACCCAAAGGAATTCAGGATTCCATGTGCTGGTTTCAATGGGATTTTGGGAAGAAATATGGGATGTCCCTGGATCCCTGTTCCAGGCCCAGCTGGAGCAGCCTGGGATAGTGGAAGGTGTCCCTGCCCATGGTGGGACTGGATGGACTTGGAGGTCCCCTCCAATCCAAGATGCCATGGGCAGGTTTAGATGGGATATTGGGAAGGAATTCCTGGCTGGGATGGAATTCCCAGAGGAGCTGTGGCTGCCCCTGGATCCCTGGAAGTGTCCCAGGCCAGGCTGGAGCCCCCTGGGACAGTGGGAGGTGTCCCTGCCATGGCAGGGGTGGCTCTGGATGATTTTAAGGCCCCTTCCCACCCAAACAAATCTGTGATTCCAGGATTTCTGCATTCTCCTGCATGGCCCTGGCTGGAGACTTGAGAGCAGCTTGGCAAGGGCCAAGGGGCAGCAAGGCCAAGTGTTTGTCCACAGAGCAGGGACAAAGAGTGGCCAGAGCCCCACCAGAGAGCCCCTCATTGAGTCCAGGACATCTTCAAAAAGGGGAGGTTTGTGATGCTGAGGAGGGTGGGGAAAGGACCTTGGCTGTGTAAGAACCATCAAAAGCTGAGCCCTTTTGGATAATTGATTAATTACTCTCATTTTATTAGGCAATGTATTAAGTAGGGTTCAGTGCATTAACAGCTCATTAAGTGGGGCAATCAGGGACAAGCACGAGGAGCACGTGCAATGTGATTTTCACAAGGGCTGCCAAACGGCCTCACGTGCACACGAGCCCCCTTTGATGTCCCCGGAGCTGCCGCGGCGCAGCCTGGAGGAGCAGCAGAGCCGAGCTGCTCCACCCGCGCCTGGCTGCCCTGCACAAGGGCTGCCACACCCTGCCCGGGCACTTGCTGGGGCTTTGACTCTCACATCATGATGGGCACAAATAAAAAAGGTTTGTAAATTTGCTTTAAAGGCGCGGGAAGAGTTGGGAATGCTCTCCACAGCCCCAGGAAGGAGCTGGGGGTGCAGAGGAGGCTCCAGGATGAGCAGAGGATGGAGAGCTGGGATTGTTCAGCCTGGAGAAAAACAGCTTTGGGGTGAGCTCAGGGTGGCCTTCCAGTGCCTGAAGGAACCCAGAAGAAAGATGGAGAGAGAGTTTCCAAGGGTCTGGAGTGCCAGGACACAGGGAATGGTTTCCCACTGCCAGAGGGAAGGGTTAGGTGGGATATTGGGAAGGAATTCCTCCCTGTGAGAATGGGGAGGGGCTGGGATGGAATTCCCAGAGGAGCTGTGGCTGCCCCTGGATCCCTGGAAGTGTCCCAGGCCAGGCTGGAGCCCCCTGGGACGGTGGGAGGTGTCCCTGCCATGGCTGGGATTGATCTTTAATGTCCTTTCCAACCCGAACCATTCTGTGATTCCATGATGTAAATGGACACGAGTCCAGAGCCCAGGCTTGGAATACAGTGCTGCCAAATTTCATTTGGGCAGGAGGTTCTGACAGGCTCTGGGCACTGGGTAATGCCAGAGTCCAGAAATTCCCTAAGAAATCCACCCCAAGGTCCATCCTCCAACTCATCCTCATGCCCAGCACAGCTCTGCCCGGGGCAGCACAAACAGGAGCTGGAGCTCAAATCCTCGTGGCAAATCTTGGTCTGGATTGTCACGAATTTGGGTTGGCAGCCTTGAATATTTGGTGGTGATTGGGACCACACCTGCTGGAGCTGAAGAACTGCAGGGTGGCTCAGGGGGCTCTTCCCCCACCCACGTGTGTGCTCTGCAGTGGAGAATTGCCTTTAATGCAGTGCTGAAAGGTCATTTTGCTGCTCAGGGTGATGGATACAGCCCAGGAACAAGGGTGGAAAATGGTGTCTATTTATAGGCCTCTCATCAAGATATATGAACTGTAGAATGAAAGGTTTTCCCAGCACCAAAGCTGAGTGTGAGAACTGCTGACAGATTGGAGCAGGGCCTGTGCTGGGCCATGGAGAGGCAGCAAAGATGGATGCAGCAATTATGATGAAGGCAAAATCTGCTGACAAATTGGCTGCTTCTCTTCTTTCCTCTCGGTTAGGAGTGACAAATGGTTTAATTTACATTAATTCCTGCATTAAACAACAGCGTGGCCAACTGCCTGGAGATCCATCTATGGATGGGTTTGAGGGTGGTTTCTTTTGAGAGGTTCCCAGTGAATTTTGCTTTTGGTTCTAGTCTGTTAGGTCCCTGCAATGTGGCAATGTTTGCAAGGAGGAAGGATTGCAGTGCAATTAAAATTCCTTGTCCTTTTTCTTTCTCCTTACTGGCACTCCTGTGTGAGGAGTGGATTGTTTCTGTCTGGAAGATCCAATTAAGATTCAACACTGAAAGCCTTAGAGGTGGCTCCAACATAGGTGGAGCAGGAGTACTTCAGGATATCTTATTTACTTCACATTCTTAGATAATTTTCACTTGATATGTCAATTAGAAATACCATAAGCATAGATAGGAATAACTCTTTGGTTTTCAGTGCTGGAAATGCTGTCTATACTTTCCAAAAACGGGATTAACCAAATCTAATTTGCTCTCTGTGCACAAGAATGCTGAGACCTTTCTCAGTAAGCATTAACATTTTAGTGGGCTCTGATTCAATTCTCCCAGACAGTGCTGAAAATTTTAATCAGGTGTTATTTTTAACTGTGACTACAGAAAATAGCCAATTTCTAGGAACAGGAGGATGGTGAACAGAAATTGTGAGCACTGCTATTGTGGGATCTGGATTCTTCCTTGGATTTACCCACGGACACATGCAAGTTTTTCTCAATATGTCTGTTTATCAAAAGCAGCTCCTGATGAATCTCTGTGAGTAATTTTGCTCTGTGCTGTGTTGATGAGCCCCCACTCCTGCCTGTAGCCCCAAATCCTGAAAATCCTGCTGTTCCCCCTCTGTAAAATCAGCACAAAGGCATTTCTTTCCTCCCTTGCCTTCTTTGGACTGTGGAGATTTGGGCTTTGGGCACAGGCAGCACCAGTGATGCCCCAGTTTTAGTTTCTGTCTCACCACCAATGCACATAGAATTGTGTCAGCTCCAGCTCCTTGGGACATAGGCTGAGCCTAGAATGCTCTGAACCCTGCTTGTGGCCAGGCTGATTCAGCAGTGCATCCTCTGCTGCTGGTTTTGCTGTTTCTGACAGGGATTTGTACAAGACTTCACAAATGAGGCACGTCCAAGGGCATTTCCCTCAGTTTTTAAAATTTACTTCATTGATTTGTTTAAGTGCAGCTGTCTAAGAGAGGAAATTCCTCAGTAACACAGAAAACAGGACAAATGCAAGGCAAAGGCAGATTTCAGGAGAGGTTTGGCAATGGGTAACCAAGGCAATGTGGCCTCTTTTGAAATCGGTGCTTGCAGCAGCCCCCCCATTTCATGTGCAGAATGGTCAGCATTAAAATTTAGGGAGGATAAAGACAAAATGATCAGAAAAGGTCGGTGGTGCTGGGTGGAAGCTGGGCCAGGTGGGGATGGGTGGTCACTGCTGGTGGGGTCATTGCCTCACAAGTGGTGCAAGAGACTGGTTCTGCTAATCCAGAAATGAAAAGAGAGATTGCAAGATTTTTGGCAAAAGTGGTCCCAGTCTGCTCCGTTTTTACACTCTGAATCTCTGCCAGAACTCAGACAGCAAGTGTTTATTAATAGAGGGGGGAAATGTAGCCCAAAGCTGTCCCTGAATGGGAAAATTCCTCTGGGTCTGACTTGAATCACTCGATTGGACATGGGGATGAACAGGAGGGAGACACAAGGAGGGTTTTAAGCCAGTTTTGTGTTCCCATCATCTGTTAAAAGCCCTAGGGGTGAACAGGTATTGTGGCTGCTTTCATTTACATTCACACTGTGATGTTCTTTGGCTGATCATGTCTTTCTTTTCACTGAACATCCCTCCAGCATCTCTCCTGGTCAATTTTGTGATTTTAGGCTTGTAGGGAATGATCTGTGGAGTAGGCAGAGGATCTTGTGTGGATGTATCTGAACCAGAGCCCAGCTTTGGGGTTCCTACAATTGCAGGGGGCTGCTCTCTGTCCCTGTCAGTCCTTCTGGATCAGCATTTCCCAGAGCTTTCCCCTTTTTTGTGGGGACAATCAGATCTGCTGGGAGATGGGCTCAGTTCTGCCCTGGAGCTGAACCAACAGCACTGAATTCATTCCACACCAGCCCCATCCAGGAGCTGACGTTGTGTCAAACCCAGTCAGAGACTGAGCCCAGCTCTGCAGGAACCTCCTGGCCAGGCTTGGAGCTGGTCCTGGACACCTGAGAGTCCCCTTGTCACAGCCTTGTCACAGCCTCGTCACAGCCTTGTCACAGCCTTGTCACACTGCTGGCCAGTGGGATCACAGCCCACCACCAGCACAGCTTTAACCCTCTGGGAGTGGATAAACCCACTGAGTGTGGATAAACCCACGGCTGGGAAAAGGCATGAGGGAAGGGGTCTGCACCCACCGATGGTTTCATTGCTTTTTGTCATATAAAGTGACCCCAATGTTTTCATTGTGCAGCCAGGGGTGACGTTTTGGCTGCTTCAGCAGCTGGAGAGTGAGGGGTGGGTGGTTGTGCTTTGTCTTCAGCTGGGCCTGGTTTTAGTGTGGCTTAAGCTAAAACGGAGTGATGCGAAGTGACAATTCCATGGAGAGGGGGGATGTTGGTGCAGGGGAGCAGCCCCAGAGAGGGGACACAGCCCCGGATGGGGACACAGCCCCAGGGAGGGGACACAGCCCCGGATGGGGACACAGCCCCAGGGAGGGGACACAGCCCCAGGGAGGGGACACAGCCCCAGGGAGGGGACACAGCCCCAGGATGAGGGGACACAGCCCAGGGAGGGGACACAGCCCCAGGATGGGGGGACACAGCCCCAGGATGAGGGGACACAGCCCCAGGATGAGGGGACACAGCCCCAGGGAGGGGACACAGCCCCAGGACGGGACACAGCCCCAGGGAGGGGACACAGCCCCAGGGAGGGGACACAGCCCCAGGACAGGGGACACAGCCCCAGGGAGGGGACACAGCCCCAGGGAGGGGACACAGCCCCAGGATGAGGGGACACAGCCCCAGGACAGGGGACACAGCCCCAGGGAGGGGACACAGCCCCAGGGAGGGGACACAGCCCAGGGAGGGGACACAGCCCCAGGGAGGGGACACAGCCCCAGGATGGGGGGACACAGCCCCAGGGAGGGGACACAGCCCCAGGATGGGGGGACACAGCCCCAGGATGAGGGGACACAGCCCAGGATGGGGGACACAGCCCAGGGAGGGGACACAGCCCCAGGGAGGGGACACAGCCCCGATGTCGCAGCCGCTCTGGAGCCTCGGCAGAGCTGCATTCTCTGCCATCGCTATAGTAACTTTCTGCCTCCTGATTTTGTTGTGAATGGCGCAGGGAAAGCCTCTCTGCCGGCTCCAGCTGATGCCCCGCTGTTCCCAACATCTCGCAGCTCCTTTCCTTTTTAACCCCTGCGTGCACGGCGCTTTTTTAGCCGGGCCTTTCCTTTGTGAGCCTGTGCTTTCTTCCTTTGTGTCGGCGCCCTCCACAATGAGCCATATGTCCGTGGCACACAAAGAGGGGCAATTCGGGAGCTTTGTGCGGCTGCATCTCGGCAGGAGGGGATGCTGCTGGGCGTTCTGGGGAGGCAGCGGCTTACAGCGGTGGGGTTTTTTTTTTTTTTGCAGGATGAACAGGTTCAGCAGCTGCCGGAGCTCTGAAGGATGAATTTGTGCTCCTTTATCACCTCTCCAGACACGATGCAGCTCTTTTGCTTCTGCCAGCACTGCTCCCCCTCTGCTGCCATGGGAAACATCAGGGGGCAGGGGTGGCTCTGTCCTGGACCGGGTGGGAGCAGAGTGTCCGTGTTATCCCTGGTTTTATTTATTTATTTATTTTAAATCCGATGTTATCCGTGTTTTTATTTTTTTATCCGATGTTCTCCGTGCCATTTTAGCCACCCAAGGGACGAGGCTTGTCCAGGTGAGAGGAGCAGAGACTCCCCCAGACCTGGGCAAGGAGCTCTGGGATTGGCCCTTGCTGTCACATTAATGGGCTTTGTTTAGGACAGAACTCAAAAAAACCTTGGAAATGACCCCGTGTGAAGGCTGCTCACACACAGGGACTCCCAAAAACCACGGTGGGAGAGAAGTCAGAGACTGAATCATCTCCAGGGAGGGGACAGGTTTCCAGTGACGGCGTTTCTTGTGTTCTCATAACGAATTATCCCAATTTAATTATTCCTTAATTATTCCTGTTTCCTTCCTTACAATTTATCTTCACTCAGAAGATCTTTTCTGTCAGACCTGATCATTTATTCCCCCCAGGTGCTGGTGAAATATTCTTCAATATTTGCTTTACCTTCGTTTCTGCTGCTGTTTGTTAGAGAGTGGGAATAGATTTGGGGCTCAGTGAACGTGTCCTGCCTTGAGTTGAACAAGGGAGATACACTGAAAATTATGTGCTTTAAAATCCAAATTGACTGGATTTTCATGGATTTTCTGATGTTGATCATATTTCAGGTAATTCTGTTGGTGCTGAGTCGTGTACATGTTCTTTGCCTAAACACTAATATTTCTTACACCTGATTTTTGAGATGCTGATTAATTACTGTCTAATGCAGTAGACATCTTAAGTAATTAATTTCTGTTATTATGTTTTTTGTCTTTAATCCCCACATCTAATTTTCTAGCCACTAAAGAATCAGTGAATAAAAAGATCGACGTATCAATTTACTCAAGTTATCAAAATATTTATAAAATATTTATTCAAATTATCTTTCTGGTAATTAAGTGATTCTTAAATGGAAGCTCTGATTTTTTTGAAGTCAAAACTTTCTCTGCAAACATTTCCTTTGATCCTACAAAAGTGTAACTTGGCCTCCAGAGGAGATCTTCCCTATCAGATGGAAACTAGAAACATCACATTGTGATTCACTCAATTTTATTTAACAAATTGTTTAGTGTTGACCTCTGATCTTTAAAACAAAATCCCAGTACACCAGGTCAGGAAAAGCTGTTTTGCACAGAATGTAACAGAAATTCTCCCTCCAAGAGTTATTGACACCCTTGTGTTTTCATTCCAACAGGGGTTTTGGGTAATTTTAAACAAATATTTCCAAGTATAAAGCACATATTGAAGGGAATGCTGTTTGTGTTCTTTTTGAAACACTGGCACCAAGTTTATGGGATGCTGAAGCAGCAGCCTGGACGCTCCCATCCTCCCTGTGGCCCATTCCAAGGCTCCAACCTGGCAGCAATGGGATCACAGGGATGTCTGGTTTGTCAGGGGGCTGTGGAGAGGAAAAGCAGAGTCCAGGCAGGAGTTAACTCTCTGAGTGATCTGTGAGGCAAACAGATTTATGAAATAAAAGCTTGTAATGCAGTTTAATAAGATTAGATTTATTTAATAAGTGCAACATGAGGACATTGGTTCATGGCAGCAGCAGCAGCAACGCCCCAGACTTTGTGCAGAGCAGCACAAACCGATCTGAGGTTTCAGGGCTGTTCTTCTGTTTAATTCCTTTTCTTGCCACTGATGCTATTCCTGCCTGGAAATGGGGGTTGGAACCTGTGAGGCCAGAGCAGAGGTGGGGGAGGATCCCCAGCCAGGGCTGGCTGCACACAACAGGAGCCTGGCCCAGTGTCGTGCTCTGTCCCAGGCTGTGGCCGTGCTTGGAGGTGAATTTGAATTTCTATGCCTCATTTCCCATGTGTACAGTGAGGCCAATAATGCTGCCTTTGTCTGTGGGACTGTTTAAAGTGTAATGAGATGAGATTTTCAGAGATGACAAATGGTTTCCAGGGCCGTGTGTGTGTGTGCTGGGATGAAGAAGGGCCTGGGCTCTCCTGCTGGGCACCAGGGTCTGATTGGGTTTTCAAGCTGTGTCAGCAAAAGGAAGAACCTGAGCAGTGCAGAGACACACGAGGCCACATCACTCCTCAAACTGAAGCTTGGAGCTTCTTCTCAGCTTTATATTAAAATTCAGCCACACCAAGGTGTCTTTCCAGTTAGCACTGCCCCTCCCAGACATCACATGTGGAGAGGAGAGAAACCTTTGTGAGAACAAGAGAGAAAAGGGAAGTTTTCCTTTCGGGGGTTTAATGACTTGATTTTTTTTTCCTTTGATATTTTCAGCATGAAATTTTCAGCATTTCAGAAGTTTTTGCTTAACTGTTTGTCCTCCCTGTTCTTCTTTCTGATATTGAACCAAATCCCAGTTCCCTGGGAACACTGATCATCAAGAAAATCTTTGTTTGAGACCTTTGGAAAAGGCTGCTGCTTCTGTTTGTGTTTATAATATTATACAGATAGAGTATGTTTATAAAATTATACAGCTCATGACCTGCTGCAATAATAGTGTGAAGCATATATGAACCTTTAGTTCTTTCTGTTTCACTTGACAGTGTTGCACTGCTTGGAAATCTGGTTTGGGTGTTTATTTCCCATTTTTTTCCAGTTGGAAATGGTACCAATCTATCCCTATGGCCCTGATTAGCCACAGCCATTGGATTTCCAGTGTAGCAGTTCTTTCCTCTCCATTGCTGTCTCTGCTTGGCATTTTAATTGCAGAATAAAGCAGGACAGTCTCTTTACCAATGGACTCAAGACATTTTCCCTCTCCTTCACCTGGGTTCACCAGGTCAGTGTTTGTGTGCATGTAAACCAGCAGGGCACTCTGAGCTGTTTCTCAGAGCTTACCTCTGAAAAACTTACCTCTGTGCAGACAGGTGCCCTGGGTTTAAAATAGGCTCTAAAGCCACCCCCAAACTCGAGGTGAAGCCTCTTAATGCAGATTAATGGTAAGATGCTTTTGTGCTATGAACTGGCAGAGATTCCAGCCAGTGAGGCTGACAAACAGAACAACAGCACAAGCAACACCTTCTGAACTCACCTGGGTGTTTCTATCCAGGATCCCTCACCTGGGCATTCCCATCCAGCATCCCTCACCTGGGCATTTCTATCCAGCATCCCTCACCTGGGCATTTCTATCCAGGATCCCTCACCTGGGCATTCCCATCCAGCATCCCTCACCTGGGCATTCCCATCCAACATCCCTCACCTGGGCATTCCCATCCAGCATCCCTCACCTGGGCATTTCTATCCAGCATCCCTCACCTGGGCATTCCCATCCAGCATCCCTCACCTGGGCATTCCCATCCAGCATCCCTCACCTGAGTATTCCCATCCAGCATCCCTCACCTGGGCATTTCTATCCAGCATCCCTCACCTGGGCATTCCCATCCAACATCCCTCACCTGGACATTCCCATCCAGCATCCCTTACTCACCTGGGCATTCCCATCCAGCATCCCTCACCTGAGCATTTCCATCCAACATCCCTCACCTGGGCATTCCCATCCAACATCCCTCACCTGGGCATTTCTATCCAGCATCCCTCACCTGGGCATTTCTATCCAGGATCCCTCACCTGGGCATTCCCATCCAGCATCCCTCACCTGGGCATTCCCATCCAACATCCCTCACCTGGGCATTCCCATCCAGCATCCCTCACCTGGGCATTTCTATCCAGCATCCCTCACCTGGGCATTCCCATCCAGCATCCCTCACCTGGGTATTTCTATCCAGGATCCCTCACCTGGGCATTTCTATCCAGCATCCCTCACCTGGGCATTCCCATCCAACATCCCTCACCTGGACATTCCCATCCAGCATCCCTTACTCACCTGGGCATTCCCACCCAGCATCCCTCACCTGGGGTCTGATGGGCCCTCCCCCTCTTTTCCTTCAACTTGTGGATCTCAGACATGCACAGTGAATTCCTGACAAGGCAGAGGGGGAGGATTTCTGTGGGATGTCAATGTGTGATGGATATTCTCAGCTGTGATCCAAGTGTGGATTCTGTCTCTCCCCCTGGGTGCCCAAAAGTGGCTCCAGTGCCCAAGGAAGGCTCCCCTGAGCCCAGCATCCTGCACTCAGTGTCACATGGAGGTGATCAGGATATCTTTGTGTTATATTTCAGTATTTTCATTCCAGTAAAAGGGCAGGTGGTTTTACTGAATGGGGAGTGCTGTAAGAATCGCTGGGGAAGAGCAGGGACAGGGGACAACAATTCTAGAGCAGCTGAAAGGAAAGGTGAAGCTTCACCCCAATGCAGTTCCAATATGTTAATCCAAGAAGAAATTGTTTCCATAAACTTGGGCTCCTCCTCATGCTGATTTTACAGCTGATTTTTATTTTTAGTGCTGTTGTGCCTCAAAGTCAAGCAGGTGAATCCCTCACAGGCTGAGCTGTGCTTTATGACCCTTTGCTATCATTTTTGACATCATTATTTATTAACATAGCACTTGGAAGGTGTGAGAAGCCACATGGGTCACAGCTCTGCATGTCTGCAATGGGAAGATTTTACCTGGGGAGGTGGGGAGCACTCAGGAGATCCCAGTGCCAGGATCTAAACTGATATTCACTCATTCCTCTTTGCTCCTTGGCCAGAGCTCCCTGCCGTGGAAGGTCAGATTTTAAACCACGTTCCAATAGTAAAAGTTGCCATCATCCATTCTGGGCCCTTTTGAGACAATGCTGCCAAAACTTTAGATAATTCAGCCCCCAAATCAATGGTTATTTCCTGCCCAGCTCCACACGAATGTGAGAGGTGGTGAGCCAGGAGCTGTCATATTCTGAGTTCAGAGGAAATGTTAATATTTAATGCTGCCTTTTTGTGGTCAGATGGGTGAGTTCTCCTAATGGCAGTGTCTGGAAGAAGCAAATCTCAGTCAGCAGCTGCAATTCAGCTGTGCTGGGGCTTCCAAACGTCACAGGACACTTATGGATCTCAAGGAAATCAACAGTTTTGGAAATTCTGTCTTAAATACTGAACACTTCGGGGAGATTGCTGTTGCTTCTGTCCATGATCATCCTGAGAACAGTGAGAAAAATCTGATTTTAGGGTGGGCTGGTGCCTGTCACTGGCTGGATTAACGAGGAGAGATTTTGATAGCAAAGAGGGTCTCCACTCCCTCAAAGTCCCTGGGAATTGTGAGTCTCATTTCCATTTGGAAAATTCTCTGGTAATTGACTCAATATTTGTATTATTGGCTGTGGACAGGGTGTTTGCACGGACTAAAACTGTTTGCATGGTCTGAAACCCACTGGTAACAAAATTTGACAGAAATTTTGGCAGAAATTTGCTAGGGCTGCTTTATGTTAGCTGAGATCACTGAGGAAAAAAAACCATAAATGAAAAGTGAGGCATAGGATAAACAGAAATCAAAAGGACCATGGAAAAAAAAAAAAAAAAAGATCTTTGTCTCAGCATTTGAATGGACTGTATTCATTTATCAAAAGACTTTCTGCTGGTCTTTAATGTTCCTGAAATAATGTGTCTGGTCTCTGAGTGCTCACCGCCAAGAAAAGCTGTCAGCCACTCCAGCAATTATCATATCCCAAAGGGAAGTTGGTTAATGATTTCTCTGTGGACAACTTGGTCTTTCAGTTTTTGTGCTCTGCCAGAACAATTTCCAACCCAATGAAGCATTTTAGGGTTTGGTTGGGTTCTAAATACTCAAGGAATATTCTGGAAATGGCAGCTATTCAGTGCCTGCTCTCGATCCTGAGCCTGTGCCTTGGAAAATTCAAATGCCAGAGTGGGATTTCACCACCCAGAAAGAGGGAAGGTGGCTTTCCCAGCTTCTGGCCAGGCAGGGAAATTAAGATTATTGCAGTGACACGTGCAACAAGTTGATGTTTTTAAGAGCTGCATAATTTTGTAAGCAGTGCTGGTTACAAAGTCCAGCACAGCCTAAAACAGATCCTTGCTCCGAGCATCCCTAAAATGTTGATTTATATTCCAGCTTTGTTCAGCTTCTCTTTGATAATCAGGGCGGTTTGGGTTGGAAGGGACCTTACAGATCATCTCTGGGCCATCCATTAAATTGGCACAGTGGCTGGTGCCAGGCTCTCTTTGCTCATTTTCACTGGACAATTGACTCAGTGGAGCTCTGCTTCTGCAAATACCCAAATTTCACTGGGATCCTGCCTTGCATGATAAATCCTGCACCCACTGGAAGTATTAATAATTAATTATTTGCAATAGGAAGAGCCCCAGATTTGGAAGTGGTTGCTGTCATTTAGTTTAATAATGGCAATTTAATGGGGGAATATACTGCTGTAGTTTATGTCTGGGTTCTTAATTGTTAAATAATGAAGAAAATTCTGGATTTGCAGGAATTACTTCACCTAAGGATGGAAGGCAAATAAAGCCACATAGAGCTTATATTGCCTTGTTTCTAAATCAAATCAAGTTTGATTGTTCAGCCTCGGCAGTGACTGTGAGAATGAAATGGAATAAAGCACCATTAGACATTTCATTCATGAGGAGTGAAAATCAGAGAATCCCAGAACAGTTTGGGTGGGAAGGGACCTTAAATCCCACCCAGAGCCACCCCTGCCATGGCAGGGACACCTCCCACTGTCCCAGGGGGCTCCAGCCTGGCCTGGGACACTTGCAGGGATCCCGGGGCAGCCACAGCAAATCTGGGAATTCCAGCCCAGCCAGAAATTCCTTCCCAATATCCCACCCATCCCTGCCCTTTGTCAGTTTGAAGCCATTCCCTGTGTCCAGTCCTTCCTGCCCGGTAGATTCCCAGTATCCAAGGCTGTTCCTGCAGCACCCACAGAGGATGGGAAAACAGAACCATGGAATGGTTTGGGTTGGAAAGGACCTCAAAGTCCATCCAGAGCCACCCCTGCCATGGCAGGGACCCCTCCCACTGTCCCAGGGGGCTCCAGCCTGGCCTTGGACACTTCCAGGGATCCAGGGCCAGCCACAGCTCCTCTGGGAATTCTATCCCTCACCACCCCCACAGAAAGGAATTTTTTCCTAATATCCAATCTAAAGCCATTCCTCCTTGTCCTGTCACTCCAGGCTCTTGTAAAAGCTGGGATTTCTTGGCCAGATGGAAGAGGAGATCAGAAATGTGATCACCAGTGGTGTCACACAGGGATCAATCCTGTGCTCCTGAGCTTTTCCAGTCAGGGAAAATTCCAGTTCCAGGGCTCTGTACACGAAGGGAGTCTTAGGATGAGAATAAAGCCCCGATTTTCCCCTTGTTGGACAAGGAGCCAGCCCACTGCCTGTCTGTGTGCTCACATTTCCTTTCTGTCCGTGTAAAGTTATTTTTGCAAAAGAAAATTGAGCAACCCGGGCTCTTCCTGCCATCCTGCTCCTTGTCTGTGCCAAGACAGGGATTGTGTCTCTCATGGGGTGCTGAAGGCAGGGGGAACTTATGGCACTCAGGACTTGGTGCAGGAGCATTAAAGGATTTTAAATCAGGCCAATTGTGCCACTCTCCTCTGCAGTTCCAGGTAAGCTCTCTACTCATCACTTTTCTGGGGTCTTTTTCCTGATGCAAGTCACTTGCTGCAAAGTGTCCAGAGTTTGAGGATGTTAAGAAAATTGGAAGATGTGTTTCTACTTAGCTTCCCTCTTTTGTTTCTTTTACCAATTAATATTATCCACACACCACATTCTAAATTTAACCCATTTTGCTAAATGGTTTATCTGCAAATAAGCATCCAGCTTATTCTGCTCTGCACACCCCTATAACTGATACAGCAAGAACTAATTAATACTCATTACAGGAGCAGAATATAAAGCTGCTGCATGGAGACTGCCAGTGTGATTCCAACTGCCCTGATTCATTTCCAAGGTTGTGTTTGGGTTTCTCCAATGTTCCCCCACATTTGTAGGGCCAAGTATGAGCAGTTTTCTGAGGAATTTTCATGCTGATGCTGAGTTTATGAAATTCAGATGAGGGTCAGTGTCATTCTCAAAGTAATTTATGTGGTTCTCAGTGAAAATAGAAACCCTGTGGGATTATTAAACCCATGGATTATCAGCTCCTAGTGATTTTTCAGTAAAATTTCGTTATTTCCACACTTAGAACATGGGCATATCCAGCTGCTGGTTTAATATGTTGTCACTCAGGAATTGTTCTGTGTCATGTAGCTGTGAACTCAAACTGAAATGTAAATTCCATCATTCTATATTCTCTTTATGATAACAAAGTTGATGGAAATCTGATATACCTGACTGGGAATTCTGGAATCTCAAACAAGGTTTGTGTGTCATTCATTAGGGAGGTTTAATGGGACCCATGTAGACAATAAATTTCTATGTCTGGTCCCAAACTCAGAGTGATTTTGGGGGTCTGAGTTCTCACTGGTGCATCCTTACTCATGCTCAGACTCTTCCTGGAGAAAGAAATATTTGAGGAATAAAGCTGTGGAATCGTGTAGGCACACTGAAGTGCTTCAGTTCAAGTGCAACAGAATAAATAGAATTTGCTACAGCTGGGAGTTTTGCAAGATCTGATACTTGGGTTTCATAGGTGGAAATATGAATCTTTAAATTGCATTAATTGCATATGGAATCTTTAAATTGTCTCCTCTTTTTTTTTTCAGTGTCCATGAGAGGACCATAAAACCAGAATTAATAGAGACACACGGTGAAATACCCAAAAAGGAGAATACAGCCAAAGGAAGAGGTCTTTTAGCAGTTCAGTCATTTTTTGGAATGCCTGAATTTCCTCTGGGTGACTGAAATCATCTTTGGTTTGATATGAGAGATCAGCCAGAGTCTCAGCAGATCAGAAGACGCAGGTGAGGTCTTTGACAGAATTCCCATGAACCCAACTGGAAACACAACCCCCCAAAAACTGGAGATGGATGTTCAGTGTGAGGTTGTCTGTATTTTGTGGGGTTATTGTAAAAGAGTCAGATCTGTACAGCAGGAAAACTCGGCTTCACCAGCTGAGACATCGGGAGGTTCAGTCCTGTCTGCAGGATTTCATTCCTGTCTGGATCCCTGCACAGCCTCTGCCTTTCCTGGCAGATCCTTCCCACCCTGCACGGAGCCCGTGGCCATCTGAGCATCCCCAGGGCTGTGCCAAGGGATGAAAGAGCTGCATTCGGGATTCCAGGCTGTCCCTGAAAACAAATCTCAGCAACAATCCCAGCAAACTGCAGAACGTGTCAACACAACCACTCCAAGGCTTTGCTCTGGCTGGAGCCTCCCCAGCACTCACAGTCACAGCTCCGGTGCTGCCTGATCAGCTGTGCTGTGACCATTAATATTCATCAGCCTTAAATAAAACAGCACTTGTGTGTACCTGAGAGACCATCTGGGGCTCCAGTGCCCAGCCATGCACCTGAGATCAGCGTGGCTCTAACGCTGCTGGGTCCTCGGGGAGGCTCCCAGGAGGGGAAGGAGGTTGGGATGTTTCCCTGGAGAGCCCCTGCCTTTGGATTCCTCCCTCCTTCATTAGCTACCAGAGCACATCATCCTCATCCTTCAGGGCCAAGCTGCAAGCTTCTTTTTTTTTTTTTTTTTTCCTTTTAGTCTGGAGTCTTTTATCATTGCACTGTGCATTTATTACCGGGCTTTGCTCAGTTGTGACCTTGGCTTTGGTGGTTTTCCACCTTTTGGATACAACTGCCTTGATTTGGGTGTGGTTTGCAGGGAGAGATGGCTCTGGAATTGTTATTTTTTTTTAAAAAACTTCTATTTCTTTCTTTTAGTGCTTTTTGATTTTTTTTTTTTTTTTTAATCTTGAAAAGGTGTTTGGTAGCCATTTGGACACAGATGCTTCTCAATTAACAATTAATGTATGCATGTGCAAAGATGCTTATCAATGAATAATGCATGGGAGTAAGTAGCCTGGCCATTGAGCTTGGCCAACACAAATATTGCATATGGATTATCCTGAGGGCCCCAAATCACACATGAAAAACGTATTATCAGGTGGAGACAGCCAAGCTCGACCTATCACGTGCTGCACTTCTTACCTTTGTGACCAGACCGGCTCTGCTGCCAGTCCCCAGCGTGTCCAGGCTCGCAGGGTCTGGTGGGCTCTGCCCGAACCATCCCTTTGGGAATGAGCCCAGCCCTCCCTCCCTGCACCTGGCCGGGCCTGGAGGGGCTCGTTTGGGTACAAACCGCGGGGAATAAATCCCAGAGGATGCCAGGCACGCTGAGCAGGGGCTGGGTTGGGGCCCAGCAGCGAACGGGCAGCGAGAGCCCGGCGGGAGCGGGTGGTGCTGAAGGGACAGCGCCGGGGGCTGAGCCGGGACCAGCTGAGCCGGGACCAGCTGAGCCGGGACCGGCTGAGACGGGATCAGCCGAGCCGGGACCAGCCCACGCCCCTGTCTGTCCCTTGACCTCATCCCCTCTCCCTTGCCCCCATCTTCCCTCTTCCCCATCTCCTCTGCGCCGCATCTCTCCTCGCCCTCTCCGCCCCCATCTTCTCTCCATCCCCCGTTTCCCCTTTGCCTCCCATCTCCTCTCTGCCCCCACCTCTCCTTGCCCCATCTCCCCTTTGCCCATCTCCCCCCACCTCCCATCTTCTGTCTACCCCATCTCTCCTTTCCTCCCCATCTCCTCTCTGCTCTCATCCCCATCTTCCCTCTGCCCTCATCTCCCTTCTACCCCCATGTCCCCTCTGCCCCCATCTCTCCTTTGCCTCCATGTCCCCTTTGCCCCATCTCCTCTCTGCCTTATCTCGCCTCTGCCCCCATCTCCCCTCGCCCCCATCTCCCCTCTGCCCCCATCTCCCCTTTGCCCCCGTGTCCCCTCTGCCCCCGTGTCCCCCCCACCTCCCCTCGCCCCCATGGCAGGGTCACTGTCACCACGGGCAGGAATTCTCTGTCTCCTCCTCTAGAGAAACCTGCCCTCCGCCGTATTTGCCTTTGGCTGCCTCCCCCGATCTCCCGCAGGGAGGAACCGGGGTCTCCTGGCACTGCAGAGGCTTAATTGACTCGCAAGGTCACTAATTTCTGCTCCAGGAGGTAAGTCCGGGTTGCCAGCTCGTTTTCCGCTCTTTCCCCCGGTTCCCACACCCCTCTGCCATCGGTCTCTGTTTCTCATCCTCTCTCGGGTGCGGTCCCGCAGCCCTTTTGCCCCTGTGAGGGTCTGCACCAGGAGCCCCAGGAAGCTGAGTCAGCGTTCTGCTGCTCCAGCCCCGCTGGCCCAGCTGCGATCCCGCTGCTCCCGCCCTCCGGCTGCCGGCGCCGGGAAAAGTGAGGAACAATGGGATTGCCGGAGCACTCCACCATTGCTGGGCTCGGGGAGGCAGGCACGGGGCTGGGGGGAGGAAGGGAGGGACAGAGGCAGAGCAGAGCCCCTTTCTGCCCTGCCCGGGCGAGCGGAGCAGCCGGAGGGGAGGAGGCGCCCGGTCCCCATCAGCTCCTGGAGCAGCGAGATCCGCACGCCGGGGAAGGGGAGGGGGAGAGGCTGGGTGTCATGGGGGCTGTTGCTCCAACCTGATCGAGTCCATTTGCCAGTTCACCACTCGCATCACTTCCGGAGCAGTCCTCAGTTTCTGCTGCAGAGTGAGATTTTTTTTTTTTTTTTTTCCTCTTCTCTCTCCTTTTCCCTCCCTCCCCATCTGGATGCTGGGAACTTGAAGCCTCCTCCCTTTATTGCAGCAGGATCTGCTCCATCCTTGCCTCAACTTTGCGCTGCATCAAAGAGAGAGAGCGAGCTACAGGCTGGGGATGGGGACAGGGGACCTGCCGGGCACAGCCCTTTGCAGTTGATGTTGCCGTATCTCTAGGACCCAGATCCGTCTCTTTCCTCTCGCTTTCCTCTTTCCCCCCACCTCTTCTCTCCGTGTGTGTGTTGTGTGTGTGCAGGATCCTCCTGGTTACCGCTGTTGTTATTCCCCCTGAGCAGGCAGACCACCCCAGCCATGGCTGAGAAGAAGCAGAACGGGCGGCAGGGCGAGGAAGAAGAAGTGCCAGCCTTCTTCAAAAACCTGGGCTCGGGCAGTCCCAAGCCCCGGCAGAAATTCTGTGGCATGTTCTGCCCTGTGGAAGGCTCCCTGGAGAACAAGACCATCGACTTCGACTCGCTCTCGGTGGGCCGCGGATGTAACAAAGTGGTGGCAAAGCAGAAGGATGTCGCCCACCTGGGTCCGGATGCTCCGTCCGTCTATTCCAAGCAGAGCGGGAAGGGAGGGGAACCATCTGTTGAATTCGGGAGAAAGGTGGAGATCAGGAGTGCCACGGGGAAGGAGGCGCTGCAGAACCTGAATGACAAGGTGGGTGCACATATATAGAGATATATTTTTATATCTATATTGTGTGTGTGGTGAGCTCGAGCACGCGATAGGCTGCGGAGAGGACGGATCCTCTCCACCTGCAGCCGCTGGCTTTTATGTCCCTGCATCCCCATGGCAGCCCCCGCCTTCCCCTGGGCACAGCATCTCTGGCAGAGCCTCCCCTCCGGAGCTCGTTCGCTGTCCCTGAGCTCCCCGCAGCTCCGCGAGAGGGGGGCACAAGAAGAAAGATCCCCCTGCACCCACAAACACCCCGCCCTGCCCTCCTGCCTGGGCAGAAACAGCGACTTTTTTGTTTCTTGGGCGATTCCCCCAGCTCGGAGGTAGGGAAATGCCCCACCCAGGCAGGGAATGCAGCTCACGGAACAGAAACGTGATTGTGAGCAAAGAGCATCAATGAGCCTCCACCTACCGGGATCGAATCCCTGCAGGCTTCTTCCAGGGGCCACTCCGGAGTGACCCCCGGGAGCTGCATTTCACTGCCCGTTTTCAGCAGGGCTGCTGGCTACAGTGGGGATTTTTGACTCGGGAAGATCTGGGACTTTCACAGGAATGTGGCATCCTCGCAGCAACCCAGAACTCCTCCCAGGATTTTAAGACTGCTGCAGATACTTCTCATTCTCTGGATTTGTCAGGGTGTAATAAAGCCCATCCTCTTCCAGAGGCAAAACCCACTGAACCCATAGATCTGCCTGACCATGCCCATCTGCTTTCCTCAAGAAATCGATTTAAACCAGATTTACTCAGCTGTGAAATACTCAGTGCACACTTCTGACAATGCTGGCAGAGGCTGCAAGAGCAGAATCGAGTGAATGAATGAATGAAGCAGCCACCAGCAGCCTGCTAAACTCCTGGCAAGGGGCAGGAGTTTCTCGGAGTAGTCTCCCAGTGGGTGCAGAGCAGCCCTTTCTTCTGTCAGCTGTTCCTAGGATGTGCCCTCTGGTTTTTAATTCTGATATGGATTGTGTATGCTGGGCCTGGAATTCAGAATATGGGCTAGTTCACCACTTTCTCCTGCTTTCACAAACGTGAAGTATTACTGGAGGTAATACAAAAATACAAATTAATAGAATGTATTAATTATAAAACATAAGCTAGAGACTTATCCTCCCCAAACCAGCCCCTGCTGCAGTGACCTGGGGCCTCCATCCAGCCACATTTCCACATGTGAACACTGCTGTTACAAAGAGCTCACAAAGGCAGGCACAGATTTTCAGAATTCCCACACACCAGCCCCAGTGAGGAGGAGCATGTGCTCCACGCTGCTCCAAACCTGGTTTTCCAAACCCAATCAAAAATTTTGCCACTGCAGATGCCTGAGTTTTGCCCTGATCGTGCTGGAGTCTCTGTCAGTGCAGTAACTTTCCATTTTTAATTAGTCTTGTTGGATGAATCAAGGTGCATTTCAATAATAAAGGGCTTTTCCATCTCGGGGAGTCAAAGGTTCTGCAATTCATGACATTTTAAGAGCTAATTTTAAGTGTCCTGTGGGACATAAGTATAAGCAGGATATATATTAACTCTGAAAAGATCAATTATTTTCTGGTGAAATGGTAGCAGTATAATAAAAAAATTAAGTACAACGGTGTGCAAAATCAGAATCCACTGAGAATATTCTTATTTTTTAAGTGTGTTTTTTTGGTTCTATTTTTAAAGATTATTGTCTAAATGTTAACTGAAGGGATGAAATAATGGGATGGTGCAAAACATTTGTGTTGTTTCTCATTAGCTTTATTTAACACTGATGCCAGTAGATTGTGTTGTGAAGGGTGGTGAGCATTGGGTGAGTGCAGTCTCTTGGGATAAATGTCATGCTATGGATTGGGAATTTATTGCAGGAATGTTTTAGCTTTGGTTTTCCAACTGACTGCACCCATAGCTTGAATCAATGGTTAAATCCTCAGCAAGTAAAATTGGCTTTATGGGTTTAAAACTCAGTCATCCTTTCTGTCAGTTAGAGAAAGATCTTGTCTTAATCCCCCTTGAAACAGTTAAGAAAGCAACATGGACAAGCTATTTTTTATATTTTTTTTTCTCTGAGGTCTCAGCTGTCAAGAGGATAAAAAAGGGGATGTAATTATTCCACATTAAATTACAATATATTGTTCTGTGGGGCAAGATAAGGGCAATCAGATCTCTCTGTGTCTGGGACATTCTGTAGCCATCCATTATGAGTTGCCCCTGGGCTCTGCTGCCTCATAATTCAGGGTTAAGATCATCTGGAGGCACCAGGAAGGCTCGGCCTCAGTTCCAGCAGCTCCATCTCTGGTGGCCAATTCAACAGGTCTGCAGCTGAGCTGGGAGCCAGGCTGTGCTGCTGGCAGCTGCCAGGCCCTGGGGAGCTGAGTGGGCTCCTGTTCCCCAGCTCAGCTTCCTCATCTTCCCTGCCTGGGCTGTTCCTGTCTCTGGAGCTGCTGCTTCAGTGTCTGGGCGCTGACCCCAACACTGGGATGTGCCAAGAGCATCATCTTCAGATGTGGGATTCCTTCAGTGGGGCAGGAGGTCCTTGGCCTGGCTCTCAGGAGCTGCTGTGCCCCTGCAGGATCATTTTCTGCCGTGGGATTTACCCACAGGATGATCCAGTTTGGAAAAGCTGCCCGTGACCATCAGGTCTGACCTGTGCCAAATCTTGTCCCACCTTGTCCCCATCCCAGAGCTCTGAGTGTCACCTCCAGGAGTTGCTTGGACACCTCCAGGGATGGGGATCCAAACCCCCCTGGGCTGTTCCAATCCCTGCCCACCCTTTCCATGGGGAAATTCCTGCTGCTGCCCACCCTGAGCTCCCCTGGCCCAGCCTGAGGCCGTTCCCTCTCCTCCTGTCCCTGTTCCCAGATCCCAAATCCCCCCGGCTGTCCCCTCCTGTCAGGAGTTGTGCAGAGCCACAAGGTCCCTCCTGAGCCTCCTTTTCTCCCCTTCCCAGCTCCCTCAGCCTCTCCCGGGGCTCCAGCCCTTTCCATCAGCTCTGCTTTCTCTGCTCAGTGCAGAAGCTGGAAGGTTCCTGGTCCCAGAGCAGGCACAGCTGGAATGGCATCCCAGGGCAATATTCTCCTTTTCCTTACATGACCAGTCTTGAGAGAGGAGCACTCATCTGGGGTTTGAAAAACTTTGGCCATCGATAGATTGAGCTGGGTCGTTTCTCCTAGTGTACTTCTCACATTTCCCATATCCATTGCTATTCTTTTGTCTTTCTCTCCTGTTGACATTTCTTGGTCAGTATTTCATTTTTGAAACAGTAATTTAGGGAATATCTATAGAGAAGAGCAAGGTTTAATTGCAAGAGAGATCACAAGGGCTTTAATCTGGTTTGCAGAGAGATCCTGAGTAGCTGTTCAGACCCTTCAACACCAGTACAGGACCTGGGATCCCAGATCTCTCTTCATTTGCCTTCTTGTTCCTCCAGTGGTTCAGCTGTTTCCCCTGTGCACCTTTACATTCCTTTTTTGCCTCCCTTAAAACAGTTCCTGGCCCTTTGGGAAGCCCAGAGCACTGTGTGTAAACTGCTGCTCTAAACCAACAAAGCCTATTGTAACAAATAACAACAATGAATAAACAGGCAGTAGGAAAATGTTTTTATTTTAGAATTGATAGAAGTCGCTTGCAAAACACTGTCATGAAGCTTACAACATGACTGGACTTTTTCCTAAAACCTCAAAGCTCTCAGGATCATGGCTGTTCATTCCTGGAGAGAAATAATGAATAACAGGATGTTGTTGAGAGCTCAAATAATCACAGACTCTGGAACATTAATGGAACTGTTGTCTAAAACAAAGGAGCTGTTCCAGACAGCTGGAAATGCAGCCCTGAGTTTAATTTGTTGCAATGCCTGCAATTTTGCTAGCCTTGTTTTGACAATCATTGCTTGCAAAATAATCATGAGGGAGGATGACTTGCATGTTCTTCCAATGGGTCAGGATGATTTGTGGGGGAAAAAAAACGAACAGTGAGGAGCAAAAATGCCAAAATCCTCTCAGCTCTTCTCAAAGCCAGAATTCTGCACTGCTGCTGTTCCATACCTCCAATGGGTGTCTTGTGGAGTGGTTTTATTTGCAGAATTTGCCAATACCACACTTTCATGCAGGAATGAGCAGAGGGTTTTGATACAGGGCCAATGTATTATTTGGGCTAAAGATTTGATGGGAAAATTGAAACACTTGGAGCCGGATCTCCCTGCTCAATTTGGAACTGATTCAGGTTTTATCCCCAGGGATAAATGCAATTAGTGGCACATGGGAGTGGCAGTTTGGTGTGCCACCCTTGTGCCACCACCCTGGAATCGTTTAACAGACCCCATCTGGTTTTAGTAGGTGCTGAGCAGTCATTTAGTGTCTGCCTGAGGTTTTTTACCTGCAGGGCTGTGTCTGACTCCCTGTGCCACCCATCTGTCTCGTGGCACATCAAATCTGGGAGTATCTCCTGGGGTGTTGTTGTAAAGTTGGGAAATGACATTGTCAAACAAAGTTCAGGTGAGGTTGGGGGGGTGTGTTCTCATGAACTCTCTTAGCTGATTAAACAACAGCGTTTGGGAGCAGAAAGGCACAAAACCCCAAATTTCTTTGCACTTCTGTGTGGTTATCAAAGTCCTGCTCTGTGATCCCCTCCCAGAGAGCAGAACTGAATCTCAGGGTGGGAGAACAGAGGTCAAAATTCCATTTTTTTCCCTGAGTCATGATCATCCTGCGGCTCAGAGGAAGGCAAAGCTGGCTGGCACAAGCAGGGACAGCAGTGGCTCAGAGCCTGATGCTTTGCCCTGTGGGTTTTTGGGGAAGGAGAAGGGATTGTAATGATAAAAAACTGCACAATCACTAAAACCAGCCCCTAGCCAGGGCTCCCATGGGCCTGGAGGTGCCAGAAGGTGAAAGGGAGAGGCAGTGACAGCGAGACCTGAATGTCCCATGCCTTTGTTCCAGAAATTCTGCATTTAGCTGTAGTGCAGGTCAGGCAGGATGTGGCTGTGAGTGGTTTGGAGACAATAGCACATTTTTTTTTTCTGACAGAGCAATCCCTGTCTAGAACCCTGAAGAGAGCCTGGCTCATTGCTGGGTACATGATGGGGAATTAACTCTGCTGGGATTGTTTAAGGACAATTCACATCATGGTGCTCAGGATATTTCCTCCAAGAAACATACTCCAACACTAACAGCCTTCTTAAAATGCGATTTTTGAGCCTCCTGAAGGGTCCTCTGGCTATTAAAGGAAAGCAAATCAATTGAAAGGTTAATTTTAATTTGCAGATCGAATGTACATTTTGATTGACCTGTTTGTGTGGCTAGAAAGTGAATCTTACCCTCCTAAAATATGAGTCTGTATACAAAAATATCAGGCTGTTTCTCTGAGAAGCTGTATGATTTTTACCTCCTCATAGTAGCATGTTTGACCCCCATGGTCATTTCTAAGCCATAACTCCTAATTTTAGTTTTCTCCTATAAGATAATAAAACAAGAGATGCCCGTTGTCGAGTACAACTTCCCTCAGTAATTTAATTTACAGTGATTAATAAAGGACAGTTCTTTCATCATCTTTTGGGAAGGACAGATGTAACTCCCCCTGCCACGTATATAATTCTGATTTAATCCTCCCTGCACCTTCTAGGATGCAGGAGGTTCTGGATAGTGACAGCAGAAAATTCCTCCAGAGAGGAAAACTTTAAAATCATTGAGAGTGAGAGCTGATGTAACAATTGGCACTGGCAGGACCATGACAGGATATCAGGGCCTGATGGGTGAACTCCTGAAAGCTCTTTTGGCCCAGTTTATTTAAATCCATCTCCCATCTCTCTTTTCATCAAGCTTGTAAATGGATATTTCCATTTGCAGGTTTTTTTAAATTTCATGGCAAAATGCCATTGTGGACACACCTTTAAGCGTTCAGCAGGAGCAGAAGCAATTTGGGTGTTGCTGAAATTCTGTGGGCTTTGTTGCCATTACACTAAAATTCCACAGAAGAAGAAGAAACTCTTTTTAATGCTTCTTTTCCCAACCATCCTGTGACTCCACAGTGGGAATAAAATTCTTTTCCAAGCCCTTTATGGCATTTCACAGAATCTGTGAGTTAAGATTCAGAGTTGATGTAAATTGATTTCCACTGATGCCTGTGCTGATTTATTCCAGCATAGATTTATTTTGATGATTTTAGCATAGATTATCACTGCACAGATTCTCATATTCCTGTGCCATTTTCCCTCTAGACCTTTGCAGGATATAAATTTAGGCATATATATGTTCCTTTAACGTGAAATAAGTTTTTTGCTGCCAAGAGCCTCCCAAGAAGTGCTGCAGCAGCTGAGCAGGAAGGGCTGATGATGGTCCTGGCCAATATTCCCCCAAGTAGCTGAAGTCTGAGGATGGGTCAGGGACACTCCTGTCCTTCCCTTTATTAGCATTGATTAGGAAGTATCAATAATGTGACACCTTTAATTTTAGCCTGTTCAGCCCCCTGTGGGCATTAACAGACCTGTGGAAGACAAAGTGCATCAGCATTTTCCAGAAATCCCATCACTTCTCACAATATCCCAGCACTGCTGTTGCAGCCCTGCCAGGATTTAAGGACAAAGTTAAATTCTCTTCTTTTAACAAAGGACCCAACTCCTGCCCCTTGATGTTTCATAAATAGTTACACTTTTCTTCATTTAACTTGTGGGGGAATTGGTGCAGAAACTAGAGATTTACCAGAGGAATTACTCAGAGAATCATGGAATGGTTTGGGTTGGAAAGAACCTTAAAGTTCACCCAGTTCCCACCCCCTGCCATGGGCAGGGACATCAGCCACTGGACCAGATTGCTCCAAGCTCTACCAGAACCAACCAAAAAGATGCACCTCAGTAATTCCAGGCTGTTCCCCACTTGTTCTCATCCCAACATTGTCCATTAGCTCTTCTCCTCCCCTCCTGATCACCTCCCCTCATGTGAGATCTTACAACAGGCAATTTCCATTTCTCCTCTTTGTTTAGCGAGGCTAAATGAGCCAGTTTGCAACTACTGAAATTTTAAAATTACATATTTTGACAACCTCTTAGCTTATTGCTAAAAGCAAAGAAAACTGGGGCATGTTGGTGTGGTGTGATGGAGATAAGGGACATGCTTGGGAGCTCAATTCTGGTCCTAAATCATGGAAGATTTTAAAATTTGGTGCTGCATAGGTGTTGCATCTTCAACAACAACTTTAATCTCCGAATTGATTTCATTCTGTACTACTTAGATTCTTGCAACAAGGTGATTGAGAAAGACAAGCTAAGTGTCACCTGAAGATTGGTTATTGCTTTCTGACCCTAGTCACTGCTTGATGCAACTTATGGAATATATGATTAGGGAATATTCAATGTTCAAGAACTCCTGCTCTGAATTAAGCCCGTTTGCAGTAGGAAGCCTTTTTAAAATTAAAAAAAATAATTGAAATATGTGTGTTTGGGCAGCTGAGATGGGCTCTAGGTGTGATGGTGACCCACTGCCCAAGGCCTGGCTGCCAGCTCCCAACCTTGGGCAGTGTGTGATTCCTCTCTGGTACTCTCCTACCTACATAAAAAAGGCATGGAATCACTGAGATATGAAACTGAGGAGGAAAACAAGCATCAAAGAGGAAAAAAGGAACAGTTGCACTGTCTAAATTTAGAGACCTGATGTAGAGTCTTGCTGCCATGTTCTGAGCAAAAATATGCTAACGTTTCAAAACTTCTCCAAGCACACATCAGAGGCTCAGGGTAACTCATTCAGGGTTGTCTATTCTAATCATTAAATCAAAATAAACCCTAGAGGCAGACAAATTAATATTTTTGTCACTGTCATAATGAACTGCTTTTTCATTTGTTGCTAATTGGATGTTAACTGATTGACATATCAGTTCTTTAAGTGTTGTGTTATATTGGATATTAACTGATATCCCACCTATACCCAGGAAAAACTTTACTATTTTCCTTAGAGCTTCCTGTGAAGAAATGAACATAAAAGGTCCTGATAGGAGTATGTTTGAACAGATGTTGTCTTTATAATGATTTATTGCTCTCCTAGACCAAAGGTCTCGTTTCTTACTGGCTGTGCACGGTGTGTTTGGGTATGTAGAGATCACAATTCAGTGGCAGGCAAAGATGTGATGTGAAATTCATCATGATTGAGGGAAGAAGGTAAGTCTTTGATCACTAATTATCAGTTATAACCTTCAAGCAGAAGCGAATTTGTGGAGTTGAGCTCTCCAAAAAGTGTGTTGTACCTTAGGCCAGCACAGCTGATGTCAGAGGAACCTGCCTGGCCACGGATCCCTTCCCTGCACTGGGACAAGTGCACTGTAACAACGAGGAGATATTTATGCCATTTAATGCATTTCTTTCCTTGAAGTACCAGCTTATGGAGTTCAGGGACTGAGAAATTTGACTCCAAGTGTGACTGAAACATGGAACACGGAGTTGGCAGCACTGAAGTAGTAAGGAATGGCCCGAGGGAGCCGAGAGGATGCCCACGCCCGGGTGCGTAGCTCTGAGCCCACATTTCCCTGGCACTAAAGCTCCAGGTTAGTGACCTGTGGGGGGTTGGATCCGGGCTGGATTTTTCTGGACCAGGTGTGGGAGAAGGCAGACTGGGAAAACAAAGGGTCAGGAGCTGCTTCAAATCATCATTTCCCTCCCCAAATTTGCTAGTTGGGAGCGCCAGGAAGGGTGGGGTAGGACAAAGAAGATGGAAAGCAGCGAGTTCCTCACCGAGCATCCTCCGCTCTTGAGGAGGGGGTGTCCCCAGGAATGGGGGGGGTCATTCATTCCCGCTGCTCCTGCGGTGGGATGCAGCCTCAGCAGGGGATGGATGGGGTGTCCGCACACCTGGGAATAGCAGGGAATGCTTGGGGGTGTCCGCGCACCTGGACATAGCAGGGAATGTTGGGGGTGCTCGCACACCCGGGAATGTTGGGAATGTTCGGGGTGTCCGCGCACCTGGGAATGTTGGGAATGTTGGGGGTATCCGCACATCTGGGAATAGGAGGGAATGCTTGGGGGTGTCCGCACACCCGAGAGTTGCAGCGAATACATGGGGGTGTCCGCACACCCAGGAATAGCCGGGAATGTTGGGGATGTCCGTAGTCCCGGGAATGTTGGGGGTGTCCGCACACCTGGGAATAGCCGGGAATGCTCGGGGTGTCCGCACACCTGGGAATAGCAGTGAATGTTCGGGGTGCTCGCACACCCGGGAATGTTGGGGGTGCTCGCACACCCGGGCACAGCGGGGTCGCTCCCTCGCCTCCCGGGGGATGCCGCCCTGGCTGGGGATGCATGGGGGTGTCCGCACCCCCAGGGACGGAGGGATCATTCCCTCATCTCCCGGGGGATCGCGCAGCCCTGGCGGGGAATAAAGCGGGCTGTTCGCATCCCCCGGAGGAATCATTTCGCAGAGCCCCGCCCAGCGCAGCAGCTTCACTAACGCGGGGCCTCCGGGCAGCGTTCCGGTGGAGCAGGGGGGCCGGGCGGGCGGTGCCTGGAGTATCCCGATGGATCCCGGTCCGTATGTCCCGATATATCCCGGTATATCCCCATATATCCCGATATATCCCGGTCTATCCCGACGCCTCCCGCCCCGCCACCGGGACCGCGCACCCCTCCCACCCTCATTTGCATTCCGGCGCGTCCCCCGCTCTCCCATTGGGCCGAGCATGCCGCTCATTTGCATCCCCGCGGGCGCTCAGCCAATGGCGCGGCGAGCAGGGCGGGCGGGGCCCGCATGCGCGGCTCCCGCCCCTCGGCGCGCTGGGCCGGGCTTGGCTGGGCTGGGCTGGGCCGGGCTTTGCCGGGGCTGGGCCGGGCTGGGCCGGGCTCCGGGCACAGGGAAGAAAGGGAGACGCGCAGGGCTGGCTGCTGCTCCCGTTCCTGCCATTGCGGAGAGCAGCGATCGCCTCCCGCGCCCCCCCCGCTCCCCTTCCCTGGGATCGCAGTGATTTTGCCCTCGGGGGATTTATTTTTGTTCTGGTTGTTTTGGGTTTTTTTAATTTTTTTTTTTTTTTTAGTGGGGTTTTAAATTTTTTTTATCTACACACTGGTAAAGGGGAGGTTGCGGCGCAATTGCTGCGCGGGAGACAATAGCGGTGCAGCAGCCGCCGCGCTTCTCTTTAAAAAAAAAAAAAATAATAATAACATTCTCGAATAAACGCATCGGGGGTTGATTTCCCAAGATGTCTTATCAAGGGAAGAAAAACATTCCGCGGATCACGGTGAGTGGAGCGCGGGGGAAGAGCGGCGGGGAAGGGGGAGGGGGAAGGCGCGGGGATGGAGCCCTTTGTGTGCCGGAGCGATGCGGGCTGGGGCAGGATAATGGGATCACGGATAATGCGGCGCTTCCTGCGCTGCAGCGCCGGGGGGGCCGCGCTCCGCACAGCCGAGCCCCGGCCCGGGGGCGGCTCCGGCGGCGTCGCCCCGCGCAGCGCTGCGCTGGCCACGGCGGGGGGATCCGCACCTTCGGGGGGTGTGCCCGGGGTGGGGGTCCCTGCCCTCGGGGTGTGCCCGGCGTGGGGGTCCCTGCCCTCGGAGGGGCTCTCCCAACCCTCGGGGTGTGCCTGGGAGGGGCTCGGTGCTTGCCCGGGGGGCTCCATCCCCGCCCGCCCAAGGGCGGCTCCGGGCGGGGGGATCAGCTCCGGAGCCCGAGCCCCGCCGGGCTGGCGCTGGGGATTTTTTCAGGATCGCCTTTTTTTTAAATTTTTTTTTTTTTTGTCGCCGGGAAGCTTCTGGCAAGGCGCAGGTTTCGGTGCGATCCTGGGGGAGCAGGGAAGGAGCCGTTATGTAAAGCCCTCCCTCGGTCTCCCGGTTGTGGGAGCCGATTTAGGGCAGGTATTGCAGATCCAAGGGTACCAACTTTGGGTTACGTAAGATATCCTCGACTAACGGGCTGCTGGAGCCGCTTATTTTTTTGGACACGGGAGTTTTTAATCCTTGGCAGCGGTTCCTCACCTTCCCCGTGGACACACCCTTCCCCGTCCTCCTTCCTCATCCTCGGGGGCAGGAAAAAGAGCTCTGGAACGGGGCTTTGACGTGTCGGCTTTGGGCAGGAGTCTCTGGATTGTACAGTGTAAATGCTTAAGGAAGGCAGGGGTTGTGCAAAATGGTTATTGATAAATGGAGCATCCTTCTTTTTTTTTAATTTCTTTTTTTTCCCTGCGGAGGAGAGTCAGTTTCCCTCCGAGAGTCCGACGGTAAAGAGTTTAAAAAGCTGCCTCTGTTTAAAGGGCCATGGGGGTTCCTGCTGAATCCCTGTCACGGGCCAGGAGTAGCATGACGCATTTTTCTTCTGGCTGAACGCTCTGATTTCTGTTCTGTGCACCCAATCCTCCTGCAAAGGGCTAGGAAAAATCAGATTCTGCTCCCGTTTGCCGTTGTGCAAACCTGGGATTGTCAACCGAGGCTAACTCTGGAAAAAGGAGGATAATGGATGTGTGTCTGCCCTGATTTTGCTGCTGAGCAGACACAGATTTGGTGGCAGGCCCTCGCAGGGATGCGAGCTGCGTGTGCTTTTGTCTCCAAGGTGGTTGAGATGAGCAGGAGGATTCGTCCCGATCTCAGAGCCCTCTCAAGAGCCCAGCAGCAGCCCTGGTTACTGCCAGAAGCATCATTAAAATGCTCCAGGCTGCGTTTTTGTGGCCACTTTACATCTATTTTTTTCCCTTCTCCTTCCCTAATTGATGCCCAGGGTGTGAGGACTTGAGCCATTGGTGACATCCCTGGCCAGGCTTTCCCATTTTAATGGCACAAGGAGCCTGCACTGGAGGTGGGCATCCACACTGCAGTGTTTCTGGAAATGGTAAACATGTAGGACACTTTGTTGGGGAGGCTGGTATTGAAAGACAATTTTCACACCCCACATTTATTCACTCAGGCTTATATTGGCATTTGCAGCAGCTCCTAAATTTAAATTTTGGGGGTTTCTTTGTATTTGAAGTCGGTGGCGTTATCCAGGGAAACTCTCCATTGCAGCAGGAGGAGGGAGGAGAAGGAGAAAAGGAGAGAGATGGACTTGACATCTCCTGGATGTTAAGCAGTGATAGAAAAGATGGATATAATGGATATAAATCAGTATCTGATGCAATTCATGGAGCCCTTTTGGTGTTAAAAGAGCCGTGTCATTTGAGGATTGGGTGCTCCAACTCTTCCAGCTTCATTATGAGGAATTTGGGAAAATGCCTGAGTTCTTCTGTTCGACCAGTGGAGTTGGCACCTCAGAATCAGGGCCCTGTCACTGCTTTATGTGTATTTTTCTATTAGTTCTTAAATGTATTTTTCTATAAGTCCATGGCACCTCTGAGTTAAAAGTCCAGATTTTCATTTCCTCAGCCTTTGGCTGTGCTGGGATCGCTTTGTTCTCTTCCAGAGGTGTTTTTGTGAGGAGGGGAAAAGGAATCAGAGTAAGTACAAGCACAGATCTGAGGGCCAAAGGTGTGGTTTAAACCCAAGATTCACAGCATGTATGTGCTTTGTTTAAATATTCATCTGCTGTAAAAATGCATCAGTGGTGTGGGGAATGAAGGAACCAGGTGGATGGAGCAGCCACTTCTGACTGTCCTCCCCATCAGGAGCTCTGCAGTGGGTTTCACTCTTGTTTATGACTGCTGCAAAAATAAAAAAAAAAAAATCAAAACCCAACATTTGTTTTTGACCTAAAATCTTGCAGAAGCAAGCTGTAACCTAGGATGGGATAAAATCACACTACTGATAGCTGCCTTTTTATAATTACCTTCCTGTTCCTGCCAAACTGTCTTCTAATTTGAGGGAATTTTAGTAACCATTTTGTATATCGTTCCCTTAACCCTAATTTCCTAAACACTTGCACATTTCCATCTGGTTGTGCAGTGGTGCTCCTGATCCACTGCATCGAAGCATCACTGAATTGGACCAAAGGAGTTTGTTTGTGTTGTGTAACCCCTGGCAACAGACTTTTGGGCCATTTCCCTGACAGCAGTTGACTCAACGTTGAGCCAAGCAGTGACTCCACTGTGTGGGTGCATATAGGAAATTCTGTGTACAACCAAGGCAGAAAAAAAAAAAAAAAAAAAAAAAATGAAGAGATGTGGTTCTAACACATCCCTGCAAGTGTTACTTAGTGCTGCTGCTGCAGGTGATGGTGGCAGCTTCAGGTAGGAGTGGAGCTGCCAGAGTAGACAACCACTGGAGCACACCTCTTTCCTCATCCTGATTTTTTTTTTTTTTTTTTTGATCATCAACGATGAAAGGCCTTGCAGATGAAATAAAGAATTTTTATCTCTGCAGTTGAAAGTGCAGCGGTTGACTGGTGTTTTGATGTGTGCTGGTGAATAATGCAGAGGTTGTTGCTCTCCCTCCTCTTTCATCTCTGGAGTGACACTGCAGACTGTCAGCTCTCCCACTGAATAATTGTGTCTTGTGTTGTGCTTCTTTTGTTGTAGAGCGATCGTCTTTTGATCAAAGGTGGTAAAATAGTTAATGACGACCAGTCCTTCTATGCAGACATTTACATGGAGGATGGGTTGATAAAGTAAGTGAAGCCTCATGGTGGGGTTGGGGATGTACAGAAATGCTCTGCAGATTGGCTGCAATGGCTTCGTCTCAGACAGCTCTATTAAAGTGCAGTGAAAAATGAATATTTCCACATCTATCCTGGTGTTTAATGAAGCAGCTTTAAAAGCTGGGTGTTGAATAAATAAACAACTGGGCCCAAACCCTGCTGGCTCCAAGGAGGTACTTACATGTGCTTAATTTTAGCCATGTGAGCAGCCCCATGCTGAGATGACACATGTGTTTGAAGTTATCTGTGCTGTAAAGTTTCACTGAGTTATGACTTCAGATATTTTGAATCCACAGTTCAGCCTCCTAACACAGTTAATTCTCTTTTAGGCTTGGAGGCTGGACTTAGGTGACCTCTGCAAGTCTCTTGCAGTGCTGATTTCTCTGGGTCTGTGATGCAAGGATCACTCCAACCCCCCTTCAAATAAAATAAAAAAAAAGGAGCCTGTAGTGGAAGAGGTTCTGACCTCTTTCTGTGTTTCCAGGCCTGAAACATGTGTTCCTGGCACATTAAATGTGTTACAGATTTCTTTGGAAAATTACTCCTAGGAAAAAACGGACAAGCCAGAGGTTACAAACAAGGAATTTTCCAGTTCTGGCTAAACAGCCAGCACATGTGCTTTTTAAATCAAGGTTAAAAGTTAAAGGAGCCAGCCAGAGACAGCTAATTAATTGCATCCACTACTGCACTGCTCAGAAATAGGTCTGTGAAGAGCTGGACTGGAGAGACCTCTGAGGGTCTCACCAGGAATTTGCTAACCAATATCTGCTTGAATTTATGTTTGTGCAGGGACTCTGTAATACTTACACATGAGAGGAAGGTAGAAAATACAGAAGCAAAAATTCCTCCAGTGCTCCCAAACCAATGGTAACATGGAAATTGCTGTTAGAGAGCTGGAATCAAGTGTTGAGCTGGAATCAAGTGTTGAGCTGCTGCTTAAAAAAAGTCCAGCCCCAGTAAAGCTGTGCTTGGTGCAGTGATCATCCATGACCTGCACAGCCCCTACCAGAGGGGCTCCTTATTTTCCTTTCTTTAATATTGCCCCAAAATCCTGAAGGAATTGCACATTTCACTCACCATTCTGCAGCTGCCTCCTCGGGAAGAATAAACCCCTCTGAGCCCTGTGTGTGCTGCAATAAATGCTGCTTTTTATGGAACCAGGCAGCAGCAGCTGGGCCAAGCAGCACGGGGCTGTTTGCTCACAGGCTGCTCACCTGGCTGTGCCTGACCTGCTCCTCCAAACCTCTCTCCCCAGGCAAATAGGGGAGAACCTGATCGTGCCAGGGGGAGTGAAAACCATCGAGGCCCACGGCAGGATGGTGATTCCTGGAGGGATCGACGTCCACACCCGTTTCCAGATGCCAGAGCAGGGAATGACATCTGCTGATGATTTCTTCCAAGGGACCAAGGCTGCCCTGGCTGGGGGCACCACCATGATCAGTAAGTGCCTGCTTTCCTCTTCCAGCAAAGCTGGGCTTTTCTCTTTCCCAGATAAAGAACAGGAGCTGTGGGAGTCACCTTGTTCTGGAGCAGTGAGTGATGTGTGGCCAGGCTTCCAGGAAAAGCTTGTGGGGATAGGGGTGGAAAAGCAGGACCCCCAGGATTTCCCCATCTTGCAGTTGTCACTCATTTCATTTGTCTTCCCTTGCTGGGGATGTGACCTGAGCAGGTTTTTGGGTTGGCTCCTGCTGGAGCCAGTGTCACTGTGACCTCTGGCCTCAGAGTGAGGAGCAGATCCCCCATATTCCTGTGCCTTGGTTCCTTGGCTGTGGAGGGATTGCTGTTGTATTTCTCACACCCACAAGCCTGATGCCAGTGTTTGGTGTGTCTTTGAAAACTGGGCCACTTCCTTCAGGATCTGCTTTAGCCACCAGGATTTCTGTTAACATAGCTCTGTTTGTGCTCATCTCCTCCTTTGGACAAAGAGAGGAGCTGTGAAGTGAAAATACCTCAAAATAAAACAGACAGACAGACTGACTGCTGTGCTGGCAGCTGGGTTAGACACTCTTGGTGTTCCCTTGTGCCTCTGAAATGCCTCAGGAATGAATTGCAGTCTATCTGTCCCTGCTTATGTTGGCCAGGAATCTTAAAACTCCACAAACAAGTCTTAACCTTGTAACCTTGTTTGAGCCAGAGGAAAAAAACCAAACCCCTCTGTTGTGGGGCAGCTGATCAGGTGTAAAAATCTTCCACAGTGTCCCAGGCTTTGTTGCTGCATGTGAGAATGAGGGATAAAGGTGTGAAATGATCCAAAATCTGAGCATCTCCCAGTCTTTGATGCACTCTCGGCTGCTGCCATTCCACAGGAGGAGAGTTCAGGTACAGAGGAATAAAAGAAGCTGGTTCAGAGCAGGTTTTAGTGTCTATTGTCCAGTAGAGAGTAGAAAGAGATCTCAGGCACAGCCAGGAGCCAGCTTAACTCTCCTCAGTTCAAACCAAGCTCTGCATGGACTGGAGCATCCTCATCTCCCAGAGCTTGGCTGGGAGCACCCCTTGATCCCTGGCCTGGTGGGGGGACAAGAATTGATTGACAGGAGGCTGGAAATAGGTCTTGGTTTGGTGCTTCAAAGAAACAATCTTAAAATAATTCAGGAAATTACTGTTCATAACATTATCCCTTCAGAGTGTGAGGTGTGATAACCTCCCCAGCAGGGGATGTGGCTGTGGATGGTCCCTTTGTGCACACTAATGCCCAGTTCTCCTGCAAATCTTTGCTGTCAATTTAAATCAATAGCACTGAAATGATTTTTTATTTTCAGCCTCAGTTCATTGATTTCGTTTGGTTTTTTAGGAGTACACCTGGTTCACACTTGAATTATTTTGTTTCCCTTGTTAAGTTGAATTAGATCCAAATAACATTCTCTGTCATCTGCATGTGACCTTTCAGCAGCATTATTCCCCTCAGTGGCACTTTCTGGAAGGAGAAATTGGTTTGGCAGATTTTTTTTTTGGAGTAGCCTTTGGTTGCCTAATTTTACCTTTGCAGAGCCTCCTATTTCAGAAATCCTTTATGTGTGCAAATATTTATTGCCTTTATTGGCTGTGGTACCTGGATATCTCACTAACGGTAAGATAACACTTCTCTGAGTTAGGGAGGTGGGAGGAAAATACCCCATTTTACAATTTCTCCTTCCACAGCTGTGAAAATGAGCATAATTTGGATTATAACCATGGGTAAACCATTTAGAGGAGGCTGGTGATTAAACTTGACCATCCTGAGTATCTCAGATTAAGACACCAAAATACAAAATAATCTCTGAACAACCAAAAAAAAAAATCTTCCTAAGGCTGCAGTGAGGACTAATTGGATTAAATAGGATGATGGAGGAACATTTCTGCTGGGTGGGAATCAGCAGGATGAATGATCCAGAGTAGAATTGAAACCTTTCTCTTAGCAAAATGACAGCATTTGCAAAGGTTTTCTCCACAGTGAAGCCCTGGTGACCACTCTTGGTGGGTGGCCCTAGGGCTTCCCCGGATTTGTGGTGGGTCACACCATTTTTTATCTTGTGATAAAGAGAATATTTAGTGAACTGGATTCACGATATCACAGATTGCAGCCTGAAAAATGCCACTCTTATCTCACTGTGTGTTTTCAACGCTGGGATTTTGCAAAGGGAATCTGCTCCTTCTGTGGGTTTGTATCCAGCTGTGTGTGTTCTTCAGTCTTTTTTAGGGGAAAACCACTTCTTTTTGGATGTGAGGTTTGTGGAAAAAAAACACCCAATTTCCTCATTAGTGCTTTAAGCAAACTTTGTATGATTAATTTGCAAATACCTTTACTCCATCTGTTTCTGTGCTTTATGCATAACCCTCACGTTGGGCACACAAGCAGCTTCCTCAGCTTCATGCTTCAATTTGTTTCACATTTTTGTGCAGAAAGGCACTTTAAGGCTGTTTACTTTACAGTCATTTTAGGGAAGTATTTATTTTGCATGCAGTTTTCAGTGACATTGAATCAAGAACCTTGGATAGGTTTCCACTGATGGTTTGTTGGTTTTTTTTTATAAAAACCGTGAGTAAAATTCTGACTTTGCTGAGTTTTGGCATCGATCTGCAGTGCCAGGAATTCACCTGGAGGATCTGCTTTGGTGGAGCTCGTTTTCAGCTCAGATCAAATTCAGAAATTCCGTGTTTGCCCCTTTCATTCTCATGGCAGACCCATCCAAGGTGACAGCAATGTCACCTGTTGTTTCCAAGCCCTTTTCTCCTTTGCTTGTTCCCCTCTAAATTCACCCCTGCAGCCTCAGGTGGGTGCTGGTGTCAGATGGAACAATTGTGGGGTTTTTTTTTTGTGGCACCAGCAGAGATTTATCCTGGTGGGAGGCAGATCCAGCTCCAATCCAGGGCTTTGCCCACCAGGGAAAAGGGGCTGGGGGTGAGGATTCACATCTGCTCTTTTGTCTCTCCGTGCTTTGCTTTCCTGAGCCCTCCCTAGGTTGCTCCACTCAGGAGTTTGGGCTGATTTTCTTTTTCTGCTTGGCTCCCCTGAGGCCATCTGAGCAGGAATTCCAGCTATGATCCTTCTGTCTCTCCCCTCTGCAGTGCCAGAGGCAAGGCTCCAGCTGACTTTGCTAAGGAAGGAACAAACAAGAGTTGGTTTTGCCTGAAATGACGTATTGTGATATCTTTGTTTTTCTGCAGTGACAATTTGCACGGTCCTTTTCTCAGTCCCCACCTTAAAATAATATTGCTGTGGGTATGTCAGCTGAACTGCCCTCCCTGTGGGTTTTAGGATAACGTTGGTCCAGGAAAAAAAAACTTGGATTCTCGCCCTTTGGAAATGTCAGAATGCAGTGTTTGGGCATTAAGTTGAAAGGAGAATTCCAGAATGCTCCACAGAGAATTTTGAAGGAGAGAGGAGTATTAGATGTGCTCCAACCTGTTCTGGTCCCTTCCCTAAACTCCCCTGTGTTCCATGGAAAGAGAGCAGTCCTTCAGAGTTCTGGAAAAGAGCTCTGTCTGAAGTTGTCCCTTACAAGAGGCTAAAGTTCTGGTGAGCTAAAAGTGGCTTTTTTCATGGACTCACAAACCACCCTGAGTTGGGAGGGACCCCCACGGATTGTCAAAGCCCAGCCCTGGCTCTGCACAAGACACAGCAATATTTGAGCCCTGTTTTCCCAGCCTGAGCTGGGTGAAGAGCCCAGGATATAACCCAGGATATCACCCAGGCCCTGGAGCTGTTAGAGGAGGAACAGGGTGGCCTCTCACAGTCTGGTGATGCTTTGGTTGCTGATTAACTGTGATGGGTGAAATCCCCATCAAAATCAGTGGAAAAACTCCCCCTGATTTGAGCAGGGGCAGGATTGCCTCTCTCTGCTCCCAGCCCTGCAGAAGGGATGAAGAAGTTAAGCTCTGGATATTTACTGGCTCTGTGATCCCTGAGCCTGTTTAATGTCCCAGGGAGAGCTCCATCCATCCAGGCCAGCTCCCACACACATTTGGACCCCTCCTCCCAGACTCTGCTTCTCCTCTGGTATCTGCTGGCCTTGGGTGAAATCCCTTGCTGACATTGCCTCTCTTGACTCAGTCAACCACTGTTATAATCACAGAGGGAAATTACAGTGAGAGAAATGATAGCTTTTTCTGGCCTGGTGGCTTGGAAGCCAGCAGCCTTTTGAACTTGAGCAGCAGTTATCCTAATGACATGGGGAGGGAAGGCTGGGGAGGGGAGCCTGTGTATCTTGGGGAGTTCAGGAGATGAAGGGGAGCCTCACATGGGCTGCTCTTGGCTCCCTAATTCCTGACCCTGCTATTAAAGAGCTCCCAAGGGCAGCGTGGCAGGGTTGAGCTGGGTTTGAGCTGCAGTCACACTCAAAGTGAGGTGACAGCAGGTCTCCCAGGTCATCCTGAAGATCACCACCTTGCTGGAAGGAGACGTTTCCAGTCAGGAATGATTCCTCACCTCTTGGGTTTTGATCTGAGTGTGACACAGAATGGAGCTGCCCCAAAGGAGATCAGACTCTGTGATAGTCTCAGCTTAAAGTGGGGTTTAGACAGGATGAGGGTGTGGGGTGGTATTTAAACCCAGCAGTGGAGATTAGATCCTATTCTACCTGGCTGGGTGCATTTATTTTATATTATCAGGGTTAGTCCTGTGCTGGTCTGGAGTCTAAACAGTGAGAGGAGGGAAGCAGAGACAGCAGGAGGTGACAGCAGTGGTCAGGCAGGGACTTGTGGCTGAGCTGGAATTATAAAACCAAGTGTTTTGCATCCAAGAGCAGCGACCACAGAGCTGCAGTGTGTCCCCAGGTCCCTGGCTGTGTGTACACAGCCCTGCATTGTTCCACAGGCACCAGCCCCACTTTTGTTTCTCTTTGCACCCAGAGATAAAAGAGGAACTGTGCCCTGGGACCAGCCCTGCAGACGGGCTGCCCTGCCTCTGGAGATCCTTTCTCTGTCTGGCAGTGGCTCTTCTGCCCCAAAGAAATGTTTTAATTCTTCAGAAAGGGAGTGAAAATGTCCACACGTTATTGGGGATTTCTGTGAGTGGGAATCCCTGCTCTCTGTGACTGGAATAATGGCATCAGGAGTGAAGAGTCCCTCCTGCCCTCACCCTCCTCTTTCCAGCCCCTTTTGGTCCTTTTTACACCCCCCAAATCCAGTCTTGGCCCTGATTCACCCTAAATCTCCTCACTTCACCAGCTCCCAGCTTCCTGCTGCTGTGTTTGCACCTTTCATTCGGGGCAGGCTTCAAATCCTTCATGAGAAAGTGGGGCTGTAAGCAGGGCTGGGCAGTTCCCTGGTGTGAGCTGCTCTTCCCGAGCTGTTAAACCCCTCTAAGTCCATTAGGCTCTGCCTGCCCCGATGCTGCAGCCTCTGCTCTGCTCCCAGCAGTGCTGGGTGGGATCCCCCATTGTTCTGCTGGGGATTCCAGGGGGGCTCCTGGGGATCTGCCAAGCCCTTGGTGTCCCTTGCCAGAGAGCACAGGAGGAAGCACCTGTGCAGAGCTCAGATGTGTTCTGTGTTTCTGTGTGTGCTGAGGGGTTTTTTTTGTTTATTTTTTTAACCCTTTGGGCTGCAGCTATTGTTTGCCAGCTCTGTGTGCTGGGAACAGGCTCCTGTGAGGAGCACACGGGGACTGGGGTGATGCAGGAGGCTGTGCTGTGGGGAGGTGTTTAATGCTGCCTCTCATCCCCCCTCAGTGCTGAAAGGTGAAATCACTGGCCCTGCTCTTGGGCTGGAGTCCTGTGAAACCTCTGCAGTCCAGCCTGGCTTGGTTTTGAGTCAATCAGGAGATTTTTCCCTGTTTTCCCATCTTTTCCTTCCCTGGAGCTGCTGAGGATCCTGCCCCTTGTTCCTCTGCCGTCCCTGTGTCGTCCCCTGTGCCATCCCTGTGTCGTCCCCTGTGCCATCCCTGTGTCGTCCCCTGTGCCATCCCTGTGACCCCTGTGCCATCCCTGTGTCCCCTGTGCCGTCCCTGTGTCCCCTCTGTGCCATCCCTGTGTCCCCCCTGTGCCATCCCTGTGTCCCCTGTGCCATCCCTGTGTCCCCCTGTGCCATCCCTGTGTCCCCCTCTGCCGTCCCTGTGTCCCTCTGTGCCGTCCCTGTGTCCCCCTCTGCCGTCCCTGTGTCCCCTGTGCCGTCCCTGTGTCCCCTGTGCCATCCCTGTGTCCCCCTGTGCCATCCCTGTGTCCCCCCTCTGCCGTCCCTGTGTCCCCCTGTGCCATCCCTGTGTCCCCCCTCTGCCATCCCTGTGTCGTCCCCTGTGCCATCCCTGTGTCCCCCTGTGCCATCCCTGTGTCCCCCTGTGCCGTCCCTGTGTCCCCCTGTGCCATCCCTGTGTCCCCCTGTGCCATCCCTGTGTCCCCCCTGTGCCATCCCTGTGTCCCCCTCTGCCATCCCTGTGTCCCCCTGTGCCATCCCTGTCCCCTCTCTGCCATCTCTGTGTCCCCCGTGTCCCCCTGTGCCATCCCCGTGTCCCCCTGTGCCATCCCCGTGTCCTCTGTGCCATCCCCGTGTCCCCCTGTGCCGTCCCTGTGTCCCCCTGTGCCATCCCTGTGTCCTCTGTGCCATCCCTGTGTCCCCCTGTGCCATCCCTGTGTCCCCTGTGCCATCCCTGTGTCCCCCTGTGCCATCCCTGTGTCCCCCTGTGCCATCCCTGTGTCCCCTCTGCCATCCCTGTGTCCCCTCTGCCATCCCTGTGCCATCCCTGTCCCCCCTGTGCCATCCCTGTGTCCCCCCTGTGCCACCCCTGTGTCCCCTCCCAGCACTGATTTTTTTGGAGAGCAGTCAGGGGTCCCTTTCTCTGTTCTGAGCCGTTGTGCTCCAGCCCCTCCCTGTGCAGGAAGGAGGGCATGGGAACAGTTCCCCACGTGCTGGAGCTTGGTTTAGATCTGAGCACTGAGGGCTGGAGTGGAGCAGCTCTGACAGTGCAGATGGGACTGACCTCGATTTTTCCATGCATCCCAAAAGAGATTTCAGGAGAAATTAACCCGTGCTGTCTGTTGATGGAAAAGCATTTCATGCCTTTTATTCCATTTAATGCTGGGGATCAGCAGTGCTGCTTTCCCACTGCGTGGGGAAGAGTTCTTTGGTTTGAAGAGCTGCTTTGAAGTGATTTTCTTCCAGAATCACAGAATGGTTTGGGTTGGAAGGGACCTTAAAGATCATCTTGTTCCACCCCTTGCCATGGGCAGGGCACCTTCCACTATCCCAGGCTGCCCTTAAACACTTCCAGGGATGGGGAACCTGAGCCAGGGCCTCACCACCCTTATAATAAAGAATTTCATCCTAATACCTCATTTAAACTTGACCTCCTTCAGCTTTAGGCCACCCCCGTTGTCCTATGACTGCATGCCCTTGTTAAAATCCCCCAAATCCCCAAATTCTTGCTTTCAGTGCCCAGTGCTCTCATCCCCAAAGTCCAGGCCTTAGGGATGACACAGAAGTGAAGAGCCAGTGGATCTCTGTGATGTGCTGTGTCTCACCCAGCCACTGACATCAGTGGAAAATGTACATGATGTTTTTTTCGTGGGGGCAGGTGTAAAACATGTCTCCTCCAGGTTTGCTGTGGATGGAAAAAAATCTTAAAAAATAAAATGAAATTATCCACCTCGCTTCATATAACATCATTAGCTGCCCGTGCCAGGTTTTCAGGCCAGATAAAGTGCCTTAATCACCTTCAAATCTTGACAAAGGAGCAGCAGGCAGTGGTGCCTCCAGCTCTTTTCTTGGTTCTTTTTCTGGGCAGGGAATTTTTGCCTCCCCACCAGCGTTCAACCCCCTTGGCTGCTTTTGCCTTGCTGTGAGTTTTCCAGGTCAGGCAGGACCTTTCAGCTCTCCACGTTGGGAATGGGAGGCCAGAAAGTGGAGCCTGAAAGAAGCAAAGGCTGTAACAACTGCAGGATCCTCCACTTGGGATGGGTTTGGAGTGGGATTTGATGGCTTCGATCAGCAGAGCCTTTTTCCCTTCTTCCCTTCAGCCCCTGTGCCTTCAGAGTTCATAGATCCCATCTGTTTCTTAGAAACTGGATTTTTTTTTTTTTTTTAAATCTTTCTGGTGAGAGGGAGAAATGTTTGAGGAATACAAATGAGCTCCTCCTGTCTGGCACACTTTAATCCCACTCAGGAGCTGCCAGTTGTTGGCAGCTTGGGGCTGTGCCTGCAAACTTTTCACAGCCCTCACTCCCATGGAAGCCCAGAGCATTTGCAAGGAATGCAGGGATGGACATTTAGGAGTTATGGTTTCTGGGAGAACTCTTTTTTTCCCCTGGTACACTGCAGTTGGTGTTGGGACCCCCTCTGTGACAATGGGAATGTCACAATTCCATTTCTCCATGCTGGTTGCTGGCTGTTTATGATGGGAGGTGGCTTTGTGGCTGAGGGGTTATGGTTTCTAATTCAAATTAATTTAGCTCACCTAGAACCTCGTATCATAAGTAAAAAGTGATTCTTTTTATGAAGAGCTACCTGAGAAGCTGATGTGGGCAGTGCTGGAAGCAGGGACATAATCCCTGTCCCTCCCACTTGGCATCTGCAGATCCAGAGGAAAGTGCTTCTGGCTTCCTGTTTGAAGTAAAAGAAGGAACTTGAAGATTTCACTTGCAAATATTAACTGGGAAATGCTTGGGTTGGTTTTCAGAGCCCACCAAAAAGGGCCCAGCTTTTGGAAATTTCCCTTTTGGCCACTTGTCTGGGTGTGTTCCCACCACGGTGCTTTTGTTCCTGGAAGCAGCTACATCTGTGTGCTGTGGATATTTTTGGAATGTGGGGGACTCACGGTGGTGTTTTACATATGAATGAGATTCCCTGGCAAAGCCTGCAGGCAGCAGGGAAGGAGTTCCTGGAGAACCTCCCCAAATTATTGCACAGTGCTCAGCTGGTACCAGGAAGGGGAGGGGGGGAAGCTCCCAAACTACAACACACTGAGGGGTTTGTGCCTCCAAATTGGGGTTCTTCATGGGCCTGGCAAGATTCCAGACTCCTTGAAAAGCCAGTTCAGCAGCCAGGAGCTGTGCCACAGGATTCTCTGTTCGAGTATTGCAATATTGCTCCAGAAAATCTCATTGCAGAGAGGATGTCAGTTAATGATACTTCCCAGCAGGCTTTTCTTTACTTCACACGAGATTTGTCAGGATTAGTATCAGTGTCCCAAGAGAAGAGTTTGGCTACTGATGGGCTACAAAGGACTTTTCAGCCTGATGGGCAGAGATTCTTTTTCCACTGCGAATGGAAAAAAGTTTTGGAAAGTCTCATTGTAGCACAGCTGAGAAAAATGCAGATGTGGAGGGTGTTTTTTAGAAGTAGAATGAGGCTGTGGAAGCAGGACCAGAGTTCAGGACTCTGAACCAGTCAGTCCCTGTGTAATAAAGGGGAAAGTGGCAGCTGGATGGAGCAGCTCCCACTGAGCCATCCTGCCCAGAGCCAGGGGCAGCTCTGGTTATTCATGGATGGTTTGGGAGGGAAGGGACCTTAAAGTGCATCCAGTGCCACTCCCTGCCACGGGCAGAGACACCTCCCACCATCTCAGGGTGCTCCAAGCCCTGTCCAGCCTGGCCTTGGGGCAGCCACAGCTTCTCTGGGCCACCTGTGCCAGCACCTCCCCACCCTTGTTGTAATTTATAATAAAGAATTCTATAGTAATTCTTACAGTAAAGAATTTCCTTCTAATACCATGTTGGAGACCAAAAATGAAGCTGAGGTGTGGAAACCAACAGTTGTCCCTAAAGACTTGGTGCATGTTAAAAACAAAAGTTAGATCCTAAACGAGTTTTTCACAGGCTGGGTGTCTCTCTTTGGGTGGGCAGCTCAGGTGGTGCCCAGGAGTGGTGCTTTGTGCCCAAACCCCTTGGGTTCTTCACAAGGAGGACACCAGGCAGCTTGTGAGGCCAGGCTGGGCTGGCTCAGAGCTGCAGGAGGAAATTCAGCAACTGGGGAACCACAGGAGTCTCAGTTTCAACTGGGGATAATCTGGTTAGGACCTCCTACAGGTTAATGATTTCAGCAAACACAAGAGCTGATCTGCAGGCACTGTCAGAGCCACAGAGTGGAGAGAACAGCAGCACATGGAAATGGAAATGGCAATGGAAATGGAAATGGAAATGGAAGTGGAAATGGAAATGGCAATGGAAATAGAAATGGAAATGGAAATGGAAATGGCAATGGAAATGGAAGTGGAAATGGAAATGGCAATGGCAGTGTGAGGGGTGGATGTGCTGCTTGATCCTTGTCCTAGGGCAGAAACCAGGTTTTTCTGCACATCCCACCGTGTTTTCTGCACCAACAGTGAAGATTTAGGTGGGGTTGAGCCCTCACTTCCCTGCCTGTTTGTCAGTGGTTGGTGGTTTGAGTGGGAGCAGAAGTGGCAGTGGTTTGGTGGTGATGGGTGACAGCTTCCTCCTTGGAGCATGATGTCACCTGGTCTCAGTCCCAGGAGGAGAGGAAGTGTCTGGTCCTCATCCAGCCAAGGGAGATGTTTATTTGACAAATACAGGGCTTTTCTTTTCCCCATTTCTCTCACAAGCTGTATTAATAAAAAGTGCTTGTATAGAGTCCGAGCTCTTCACATTTAGTTTATTTTTTTGGGGGGAAATAAACCCAACTTTTCGAATCCCAAACACACAAAGCCCTCTCAGAGCCACCACAAATTTCCATTATAAAACCTGACATGCTTCACTCGTGTTCCTCTTCATCTCCAACACCCCAGCCATGAAATGAAAGTGAGAATCCAAAACTTGGTGCTAACAATGCAGATCCAGAACTGTTGCAGCTTCCCAGCAGTGGAAACAGCCTGAGGGGCAGGACACATCTCCAGTGACCTGAGAGGGACACAGCTCCCTCCCCACCCGTGATCTTTTCTCCTGTGTCTCATCAGCTCTTGCCCCTTGGATGTTGTTGTTAATTCTTGTGTTTTGTCTTGATATGAAAGCCCTGGCTGCAAACTGAGGTTTTTCTGCATCCCAGTCCCTCAAGGTTTACAGGCCAATTCATATGGAAGCCTTTGAAGTCCTGTGTCCTCTTTTCATGGCTTCAAGTGTGGGGTAATGCCTAAAAGAAAGAATAAATCTTGGAACCATTTAAATGTCTCTTTTGAACTTGGTTCCCCTCCCTCTCTGCCATGGTGACCTCCTGAGATACAATAAACCTGGACTGGGAAGAGATGGAGCTTTTTTTTTTTTTTTTTTTGATCTGACCTTAATCTGCTGCCATTCCAGCTGCTGGGGAGGCTTATTAATTATTGTTTGAATTCTTTATATTTGTGTCCAGCCAGCCTGAAATTGTTAATTGTATTTTGGATATAATCAGCCAAAAGGGCAAGTGAAATATCTGCATGACATCAGTGAGGGAATAAGGGAGCATTGCAGTCTGAAAATGTAATCAGTGCAGCACGGATGTGTCTGAGTCTTCTGAGCCTGGCCCAGCTTCTGATTTCTCTGCACAAGGTCTTATAAACTGGATGTGAAGTGACACAAAACAACATGTGATGTCATTTAGGCTGCCTTTACTGTGAGCTTGGCAGGCACGTACAGGAGAACAGCCCTTGGGTAGTTGTGTTAGCACCATAAATGCTGTTCTGTGCAGGGCTGTCACTCTTCAGAATAATCTCTTTATTCCAGTATCTTTTCTTAGGGGGGGAAGAAACAAGAAAAAAAATACTGTGGGAATAAATCCCCATAAATACCCAGAGCTGAAATCTGGTTGCTGGAGCCAGGATGTGAAGAAAATCCTTTATTTGATTTCTCCTCTGCTGAGGTGCATCAGGACCAGGAGCAGTTTCCTTCAAAGAGATTTTGTCGCTGTCCTTCCTTTTCCCAGATCAAACCCATGACCCAGGGCATGGTCTGAAGGAAGAACTGGGATGGAATCAGAAAAAAAAGGAGGTGGGAGGCTCTTCTGGATCTCTTGATTTGGGATTTTTGAGCTCACAGAAGGGCTGACATCTCTGGATGGGTGCAGGGCTGCTGAGCTGGAAATTGGGGTTTAATACTTAAATCAGGATTTTTGTTCCAGGATGAGGCAGCTTTTGGTGGCTCAGTTCCTTGACCCTTGAAAAGGGTTGTGATACATAAAGGTAGAAGGGATTGTGATATTTTACCAGCTGAGGGTTTGAAGGCTCTGGATGAAATAAAGTCTGTGATTATGGGATAATCTTCTGTGGGTCAGTCAAGGGCCTGACTTTCAGTTCACAGAGACTGATTTTATTCCTCTTGCTTTCCCAGAATTACTCCCACCTCACACTGCAGCCACAGCCTGACAACTCCAGATTCCAAGCAGGGACCTGTGCAGTTACCAGGGCTGAATTTCCTTACAACCTCTCAATAAAATGCCTTGTGACAGAATGCACAACTCAATAAATTCACCAGGTTTCATCCCATGCAGTTGCTGTGGGGATTAAGCAGTGTTGAACAGGCAGATGTGTTTATTGTGATTTAGCTGCTGGTAAAAGTTTTGGGTAGGGGAGATCTGCCTGCTAACAGTTAAGCTTAAATGTTAAGGATTTTCACTTTATAAACTCCTCTTAAACAATAGGCACATTTAATGCTGGTAGGAGCAGGAAATAATGTGTAAAACTGCAGTCTGTAATAGCAACTGGAACCCTGAATACATGGTTTTTATTACATACACAATTTTGGTAACATCTGACCCTAATTCATGTTTATATTGTCCATTTCAAACAGTTTTTCTCCTTCCTGGTATAGTGGCATTCGTGAGCTGAAGCCCCAGCAAAATTTCATGCATGCTTTGGATGACACTTCATTAAACCAGTTGAAAAAAAAAATCCTTTCCAGGGGAAAGCTGAAAGCAGACTATTAATAGAAGCTCCAGGAAGGGGTTGTTTGCAAGCCAAGGCCTGCTCAACTGAGGCAGGATGCAAAAAAAAAATTAAAAAAATAAAAATGCACATGCCACAATGCCAGGAAGCTATAAAACCCATTAATCCCCACCCACGAGCACATCCATCCCAAAAACCAGAGTTTTGTTTTCAAGACAAGGCAAAGAGCTGGATCCAGCTCTCCCTCTGAAGCAATAATTTCTCTGGAGCTTAGCAAGGGGTCAAAACCATAAAGGCATTGCTCTTCATCTGCTTTTTTTTTTTTTTTTTTATTTAAATATTTGAGAGAGGTACCAAGTGCTAGAAAGAGATGATTTGGGATTTTTCAGGCTGTGGTCTCAGAGCATCCTGCAGGCTGCTGGGTGATTCCCCAGCCCTGTGTGCTTTATCCCATTTTTCCCTCCCTGCTCCAGGAAAGCTCCTGAGGAGCAGAAAGCCCCCGAGTCTGGACAAGGGAGCCAAGATGTGATGCAACATCTCCTAAAGCCACGGTTTAAAGCTGAGGTTGGCACCGTTTTCAGTGGGCTGTGGAAGTGGTTTTAAAGTCTGGGAGAAGCTGGAGGAGGACAAGGAGATGTTTCAGGCCAGCCTCAGCTGTGGTTCAGCTTTTAGGCTGCCCTTTCTGGAGTCAGTTGTTGGATTTGATCTGTGTGGGTCCCTTCCAGCTCAGGGTATTCCATGAATTGTGTAAAAAAGCAGTAGGAATGATCTAACTTCAAAGTTACTTGTGTGTGTATGGGATTGTGCTGGGATCTGATTTTAGTGCAGGTTTTATGTTAATACATGACAGGAATGTGTTAATAATTAATTGGTGATGCTATTGCTCTATAAAGTGCTGCTGGCACTTCCACCCTGGGTAGATTTTTCCATGTTTATGTTAAAATAACAATGCTTTATTTCCCGTGGAGCGTTTCATCCATTCCCCTACATTTTTGCCTTCCTTTTTCATTTCACACCCAAACATCTCCCCAGCAGCATCCATCCAGTTTGGATATTTTCTATCCGTGAGACACAGAATATTCCAGCACGGTGCAGAAGAGCCCCGTGCATCAGCCAGTGCTGTTGTCTCAGCCCAGCTCATTGTCTGCCTTTAATCCTGAGCTGATGAATGTGCCCGAGGAGGAGCAGGGAGGAAGGAGAGCAGCCCTGCCTGTGCTGCCTGGGAGCTGCAGCACATGCACCTTCTAAGGTTGTGTGTAATGACAGCAGAGCCAAACCAGCCACGGGAAGGGTAATTAATTAAGAGTCTGGGTGATTAGTCTGGAGCGTGTGGCTTCACAGGTTCCTAAATCCCAGCAGCCTCAGAGGGAGGGGACAGCTTGGGTTGTGGCTTAGCTAGGTGTCAGTGTTTAATAAGGAAAAATTAGATTATTTGTAATGTTGTAATGTATAAAGCAGTTTTTTCTCATGGTTTTTTTTAAAGAAGTTCCTTTGCTGGTGTAACAGCCTTGTTTGCCCTCAGCCCTGGGCTGCTGCATTTTGGGTTCTGCAGCTCAAAAGGTTAAAAGATAAATCTACAGAATGTTTTCAGCTCGTAGCTGAGAAGCCAATGTCACCCTGAGCTCTGTGCCTTGCTGAGAGGGTTAAAGAAAGAGAAACGTTCAGATTGGGCCTGAATTTCACTCACATTCAGGGAGCCACTGCAAGGCCCACAAAACTATTTCATTCCTCCTTTGAAGATTTCAGCACTGATGAAGTGATTCTTAAATTATCTTTTCCTTTTTTTTTTTTTTCTCCTGTCCGTTTTGTTTCTGTTTTTGGAACAAGCTTTGAGTTTGAAAATGAGCTGGCAACTTCCTTCTCAGACCTCAAGACCTCAAACTGAATTCATTTACACAGGAAAAAAAAAAAAATAAAAAATCCACAACAGGATGAAAACATCTGGGCTGGGGCTGGGGCTTGATCACAGCAGATCAAGGCTGTGATGGTGGAGGGAATGAAGGGGTGACAGTGGCCTGTGTCAGCACAGCTTGTCCTGAGCGTGCCCTGTCACCCCAGGGATGGGACATTTTGGGGGTGACAGTGGCCTGTGTCAGCACAGCTTGTCCTGAGCGTGCCCTGTCACCCCAGGGATGGAACATTGTTGGGGTGACAGTGGCCTGTGTCACCACAGCTTGTCCTGAGCGTGCCCTGTCACCCCAGGGATGGAACATTTTTGGGGTGACAGTGGCCTGTGTCAGCACAGCTTGTCCTGAGCGTGCCCTGTCACCCCAGGGATGGGACATTTTGGGGGTGACAGTGGCCTGTGTCAGCACAGCTTGTCCTGAGCGTGCCCTGTCACCCCAGGGATGGGACATTTTGGGGGTGACAGTGGCCTGTGTCAGCACAGCTTGTCCTGAGCGTGCCCTGTCACCCCAGGGATGGGACATTTTGGGGGTGACAGTGGCCTGTGTCAGCACAGCTTGTCCTGAGCGTGCCCTGTCACCCCAGGGATGGGACATTGTTGGGGTGACAGTGGCCTGTGTCAGCACAGCTTGTCCTGAGCGTGCCCTGTCACCCCAGGGATGGGACATTTTTGGGGTGACAGTGGCCTGTGTCAGCACAGCTTGTCCTGAGCGTGCTCTGTCACCCCAGGGATGGAACATTTTGGGGGTGACAGTGGCCTGTGTCAGCACAGCTTGTCCTGAGCGTGCCCTGTCACCCCAGGGATGGGACATTGTTGGGGTGACAGTGGCCTGTGTCAGCACAGCTTGTCCTGAGCGTGCCCTGTCACCCCAGGGATGGGACATTTTGGGTTCTCGAGGTGGTGGAAGCAAAGGAGGGGCAGTGGGATGGCATTGCCAGGAGAAGGAGCCCTGGAGGCTCAGGACAGCACTGGGAAACCTCCTGGAAATTCCCCACTGGGGGATTTGCTGTGGTGTGGGGTGGGTGAGCCCTTGGTGCTGGGACAGATCATCCCCAGGGGACATCCCTGGGGCTCTGGGAACTCGTGGGATGGAGCCTCTGTCAGCTGCTTGTGCTGCTGGGACCGGAGAGAAAAAGCTTTTTGTTTCACTCTCAGCTCTTGAGCTGTGCCTGGGGGCTGGAAGAATCTTCTCTGAGCTGCATGTGAGCAATTCCTGACCCTCTCAACAGGCACAAGCAGCTTCAGAGCTTTCAAGTGCAGATGAAGAGTCAACCTTGACTGCTCTCCTTTCCTGGATCTGGGCTCGTTTTTATTTATTTGGTGCCCCCAAAACCCCAACCCTCACATGGAGGGATGTAGGCTGTGACCTTGGGGTGTGTGCACAGAGGATGGAAGAATCATTTGTGTCTGAATTGCCTCCAGAGCAGGATTTGGGATTACCTCCACCTTCTCCATGCCTTTAGTGCAGCATCCACTGCTCCTGCTGCCTCCATGCAGAGCCCCAGCTCTTGGGTCCCTCTGCAGGGATGTCCCTGTCACCCTGCCTGTCTCTTGACCCTGCTGGCTCCTTTCCCTGGGTCTCTGCAATCCCAGGATGCCAAGGCTGTTGCTTTCCTTGCACTCTCTCTTGCTTGTGGGGCAGTGATGTTTGCTGATGTTTGCCTGGCACAGCTACTGGGGGATAAAATGTGTTTTAGAAGGGCTAGAGGGTGATTTGGCTGTCAAGGAGCTGCCACAGGAGATGTTCCCATCCCTCTGGAGCTGATTTCCCTGCACACTTGCATCACCACGTGCATCCCTGACTCTGCATCCAGGTGTGCTTTGGTTTTCTCAGGGTGACAGAGCTCCCTTAGCCTGGTCCCACTGGCCCAGAGTCCCAGGGGTCATCCCTGGGCACTGCTCGGAGTGAGGGGGTGATAAAGCTCTGATCCAGAGCCCACAGGCATTCCTGGGGGCTCCAGAGCCATCCCCAGGGCCTCAGTGCTGGGCTCTGAGCACTCTCTGTTAACCCCTTGGTGCCTTCCAGCACCAGTTCCCAGTGCCCACAAGCCATCCATCATCTCGGGGCTGACAGAGCTCTGAGGGCACCTTCAGTCTCAAGTGGAGATGGATTTATTCCTGTGATGTGTTAGAGATTAAATGGGCTTTTTTTTGGCTTTATAGTTAGATATTTGTGTAAACCTGGGCTTTCTCCATGTCCCATTGGAAGAGCAAAGAGAATGTTATTTTTCTCCTTGCTGCTCATTCCACTTAAGCTAAAGATTAACTTCAACAGAGCTGCAGGGGCTCTGTTCTAGCCAAGAAACAATTCAGGCTGGAAGTTAGCAGAAGGTTTCTGGCCACTGGGGAGGAGCAGATCATGGAACAGAAATGGGATGATTTTTTAAAAAACAGGTCATTTTATTGTCTGGTTATATTTGGGCTGCTTTTCCCAATGAAAAGCACATCCTTGATGTGGTGCCAGACAGGAGGCAAATTTCCAAGTTTTCCCTCTTAGCATGGATTTCTGTGATGGGTGGGGAGGGAACAGACCCAGAGACCACCAGCCACTCCTGAAGGGCTGAGCTGATCAAAGCTGCAGCTGCTGGGGCAGTCAGGATGTGCAAATCCTTCCCTTGGTGTGATGCTTCCAGGGGAAAAGCCTTTTTGGAAAAGCACAAATATTCCAAGCTGTCTCCCTTTGCCAAGGGGAGAGGGTGGGCAGAGTTTTGCAGCAGGGAGGGTTGGTTTGGGTGAGCTCTTGGCTTTCTGCTGACTTGAGGGGCTCGTGGCTGCTCAGGAGAGCTGGGCTGCCATTCCCAGTGTGATTCTGCTTCTTTGGGCAGTGCAAAACCAGTCAATCTTGGCTGCTGTGTCTGTGTGGGGGTGAAGCAGAGCTTTGTTCTGCCCTGAGGGTGAGTGGAACCCACGGGCTCTGTCTCTCATCCCAGCTGTGACTTCAGAGCAGCCCTGATCCTCCATCAAGGTAAAAATAAACTGCTGGGATTTCTCTGCTGATAACTGGAACAACTTTTTCTTTCTGGGTGTTTTAATGTAGAATCAAGCCAGGCCCTCTCCTCCTCCCCAATTTGTGACCCCCCAAAATCCCACAGGCTTTTCCTCCTCTCTCAGTTCAGTGCTGGAGATGCCGACTTGCTTCTTTGATTTCACTGTGTCTTTTGAAGATCTCAGAGACTCCATGTGCTCAAATAAAAACCAGGATCACTGAATGTTCATCTCCAGGTCCCTTGTGTCACCCTTTGAGGCTGTCCTGCAGCTGCAGCTGCCTGTGAATGCTGCTGGATTTGGTGTGAGGATCAAAGTGAGCAGGTGCCAGGGGCAGCAGGACCTTCTCAGTGTCTGAGAGATCTCTCCAACCACGAATTGCTGGTCCTGCTTCCTCCAGTCCTCTGGAAGATGCTGCTGGTTGGGATGTGTAGCACCAACAGTTGGAGTAAACAGGTTGTAGTAACAACTCCTTTCCCTTCAGCTGCTGCTCCACAATCCACCTCCCTGACTGCATTCACTGAGAAATGTCAAACTTGGAAATATTTTAAGGGGAAAAAGGATGCCTTGATATTGCAGCAGCCTCTGCACAGCTGTCCTTACTGTCCTGGGCACCCAGGAAAACTTCTGCACCGTTTACCAGTGCTTTGCTTGTCATTCCCAGTTGACCATGTGGTTCCTGAGCCTGGCACCAGTTTGCTGACAGCGTTTGACCAGTGGCGAGAGTGGGCAGACAGCAAATCCTGCTGTGACTACTCCCTGCACGTGGACATCACTGAGTGGCATAAAGGGGTCCAGGAGGAGATGGAAGCTCTGGTTAAAGATCATGGTAAGCTCAGGGAAGCCTCGCCCCCCTCGTTTTTCAGGATTCCCTGTTGTTTTGGGCTGTCTCTCATGCAGTGTTTTATTTTTATATCCCAATAAAGTTGGTTTTGGGCCCATCCTGGCTCCCTGGGGGTTGCAGAGGGCTCAGGGCTTGGGGCACACCGATGTTGCAGCACTGATTTTCCAGAGGTGAATCTCCTGCTTTTCCCATGCAGCTCCAGTGTCCAGTGAAGGCTCATCAGTGCCCTTGGTGATACCTGCAGCCCCTGGAATGCTGTAAATGAGGGAAATGAGGGGGACAAATCCAGCTCTGGCTGCTGAAAAGGAAGAGCTGAGTGAAATGACCTCATAGGTTTTCCCCCTCTTTAATTCCTTAGCGTTTCATCCTCAGGCTGCAGTCATTTTCCATCCTGTTTGTAGTTTCAAAACCCAGCATTTTATGCCCTAATGGGAGCTTCCCACACATGCTGGGTGAGAATTTTGACTGGTTCCAAAGGCTGGAGAGGGAAAGGCAGCTTAGGACAGTGGGTCAGTTGGGACACATCCCAGACACAGATTTCCCACTGTTCTCCCTGCAGGGTGAGGGGGATCAGCCAGTCCCTGCTCTTGTGTGAGATGCATTTTTGCTTTTATTTTGGTGCTCAACCTCCTGCAGTGCTGCATCCATGGAATTATTGCTGGGGGGCTGATTTAGGGCTTGTGTTCCATGGCTTTACCTGCACTGTGCTCTCTTTCCCCCAGGTGTGAATTCCTTCTTGGTGTACATGGCTTTCAAAGATCGCTTTCAGCTCAGTGATTCTCAGGTAGGAAGGAAGGCTTTGTGTTCAGTTTGTCACAAATAAGTGTTTAAATTCAATATCCTGGGATCTGACACTCTCTCCTGGTTCCAATCTTTATGTGTGTAACAGTACCTAAGGTTGGCAACAGCACCCACGGCTCTGGTTTGAAGATTATATTTTTAATTACAAATAAAACCCAACCAACAGCAAACCCTGAAAGGCTTGGCTGAGGGAAGCAATGGTAAAACGCTCATTTTGAGAGGTTGGAGGTTTTATTCCAGCTCCTCTGGGATAGAAGCAGTGGCAGTTCTGTGAATTGCTGCTTTATGCCTTTGCACAGGGCAGATCTCTGGGCTGACTGTAATTATTCTGACTCGAAGCTAAAACTGATCCTGGTCCAGAGGTGATTTTTGGTGTCAGAATCACTGGGACCTTAGAAAGGAGTTAATTGCCCTCCTGATTGCTGTTCTGGTGGGCACATTTAATGCTCAGAGGGGCAGTTCGTGCATCTGAAGGTGTGGGAGGGGAGGAATGGCAGTGGTGGGGGTGTGTGAGTTCTCTCTCAGGGCTCTGGAAACATTTGCTGAGGAGCACTGGTGGCACCAGGCACTGCACCTGAGCCCTGCCAGGGTGGCTGCTGGAGTGGGGAATGTGCTCCCACCTCCACACACTGCATTTCCACGGAGAACCTCCCCCACCTCTCACAGGTAAAGGATGTGTTTCATGCCAGGCACCAGTCAATGAGACATCAAACAGCTTCAACTCTGCAGGTCCTTTACAATCATCCACCTCTGGGGCCTGAGCTGTTGCTTTTTTTCCTCCCAGACTCCAAACCTGCCACTGGATAATCCTTTTTTACCACCCCAGCAGCACCCAGCTGTAAGACTGGGAAATTCAGTGGCAGGCATGGAAATGGTTTGCATCTCTCCAGCAAACCTCATCTCACACTGCTTAATGCTTCTCTTTCTCTTCTCCCTGCTGCAAAATTCAGTTTTCTGCTGTGGCCTGGGCAGCAGGTGTGTTCCTGTTGTGATGTTTGCTGTTGTTTTTCCCCCAGATTTACGAGGTGCTGAGTGTGATCCGGGACATCGGTGCCACGGCCCAAGTGCACGCTGAGAACGGTGACATCATTGCCGAGGTATGGGCTGTTTGTTCTCGGAGTTATTGCCTTCCAATGCTGGGAGGGGCTCGAATTCTTCCTTCTTTGCGAACTGAGAGCCACCCAAGCTTTGGAGAGCGGGGCATGGCTGTGTGCAGGGTGTGAGCGGGGCTGTACAGCAGATTTTATCCCCTCTGACACTGATAAAACAGGTTTTTGTGGCAGCTTTTAGTCTGGGGTGGGTATTGGGCCTGGGTGTGACTGTCACTGTGTGCAACAGAAAGTTCTGCAGGAAATAAGGAGAGGGGAGTGGGAAGGGATGTAGCTTCAGACTCTACGTGGGGTGCTGATGTTTGGGGTCTGTTTATCGAGGGAGAAATGTTATTAATGTATCCAATTTAATCTTATCTCCAGCTCATGTTGTACACTGTATCTCAAGCACTTAGAGCATTTCTGTGTTCTCTGGCTGGGCAAAAGCCCATCCCAGTCCTTGAGCCCAGTTGCAGGGTGATTTTTTTTTCCATGTGTTATCATTTTACCACATCTTCGAGATGATTTTATCGACACAAATGAGTGCTGAAAGTCGAGGGGCCATGAACCCGGTGTGAAGCAAATCCAAATAAAAGGTTTCCTTGACCTCCTGTGAACAAATCAGCAAGGTTTTGTGAGCTCTGGTTATTCTCAGCAAGGGGAGTTGGACAGGAGTGTCTTGCAAAGCCCCATGTGATTTTTTAGCCAGCACAGATGCTCAGGATCTCACTCGTGCCCCTTTCCAATTTGTGCTGCAAGAAAAATTCCCTGCTGCTTTAAATCTCATCCCTGCTCTTTTTTTCTTCTCTGCCTTAGGAGCAGCAAAGGATCCTGGAGCTGGGGATCACAGGCCCTGAAGGACACGTTTTGAGCAGACCTGAAGAGGTGAGAACTCCCCAAAATTTGCAGCATCTCTGCATTGCCATCAAGAACTTCATATTGGGATGAATGTGGCTGGAAACAGGAGCTTTCTGCATTTGGGGTTATGTTGGTGGAATTCTGCTGCTGTCTTTTCTAGATCCAGAGTCTTGGGCTTCTCTCTTGGTCATTATTTTATCAGACTTCCAGTGAATTAGCAGAATTTTTAAATATATGCCTAAGTCCTGACATTGGACTAGGTACTTCCATAGCTTCCATTTCTGTGATATTTGATATTGGGATGAAATTTTACCAATGGGGTGAGGGGTTTTTACAGCAATGGATTAAGTGGTTTACTGAAGGCACAGAAAATATGTACCAGAGAGGGGAGCCCTTAGCCCACCACTTCATATTTCCCCATGGATTTCTCCAGGGATGAGCACCCCAACCCCTCCAAACCTTTGAAATAAATCTCAGAAGTGTGAAAGAGCCTTAAAACTTTGCCTTTGAGGTTGGTTCCCATTGCATTCTTCACTCACAGCCCTTCCCTGTGCCAAAGCCAGACACTCACCGTGGCATTCCAGGTTTGTGGGGTCCATCTGTTCTCTACAAGCAGCTCTTTTTGTTCCTCCAAGATCCCAGGGCTTTGCTGCCTGCCAGATGTGGCAGCTGGGAGCTGGGGCTGTGAGATCATCCACACGTGCCCCTCATGCTCCATTTCCTCCCCCTGCTTCAGACAAGCAGCATCCAGAGGCATTTCAGGAGGGACATAAGTCTTTCTGTTGCCCAGGAAAAAAAAAAAAAAAAAGCTCCACTTGGGCAGTGAGTGAATCCTCACAGGATGTGTGTGTGGCTCCTGGAGCTGGGATCTTTTGCTTCCTGAAATTGTGAGCGAACACTTTTCCCCAGTCACCCGTCCAGTTTGTGTTTTTTCAACTTATTTTTTTTGGCCTGCATCAGGAGAGTGGGAGCAGATGCTGGTGTGACACTTCAGGGAGTTCAAATTGTGTTGTTTTCAAAGGAAAGCTGCTCTTACCTTAAAGGATCTGCACATCAAACCAGCCGAGTTGTGTCTGGCTCTTTCAGAGCTCATCCTTCACGGAGCAGGAGCTTTCAAGTGCGAGTTGTGTGGTTCCCAGGCATGGATGGGTTGTTAATCTGTGCAGGGCTGTCCTCTGGATCGGCGTGGGGAGGAAAAGGCAGCCTGAGGACACGTGGCTGCTGCAGATGGGGCTCAGTGAAGCCTCTCCCAGCCTGTGTGCAGCTGAGCTCAGCTGTGCTCTGCCCAGCCTTGGGAAGCGTTTGGTCCAACATTCTCCTCCTTGAAAGTCATAGGAACCAGAGCAGGAAACGATGTCATCTGCCTCCCTCCCCTCGATGTCATCTCCCTCCCTCCCCTCCATGTCACCTCCCTCCCTCCCCTCCATGTCATCTCCCTCCCTCCCCTCCATGTCATCTCCCTCCCTCCCCTCCATGTCATCTCCCTCCCTCCCCTCGATGTCATCTCCCTCCCTCCCCTCCATGTCATCTCCCTCCCTCCCCTCCATGTCATCTCCCTCCCTCCCCTCCATGTCATCTCCCTCCCTCCCTCCCTCCCTCTCTGCAGCGCGGGAGTGACTCTGCTTTTAAAAACATCCAGCTCCCCGTGGGCTGCCTGCTGCTGGAGCCACATTCCAAGGCTGGCAGCAGATCCCGAATTCCTGTTGGCTTCAGCAGAAGTGGGTGTTTGCTGTGTCCCTCTGGGGTGCTGTTGACGCTGGAATTGGCTTTTCCTGCAGTCCCTTTATGGAATGCAAAGCCCATCCTAAGGATGGTTGGCATCTGACTGGAGAGCTCCTTAATCCAGACCTCCATCTACAGCAAACCAGCAGGGGTTGCTGAGCAAGTCTAAAACATTTATTAACTCAAAACTCCTACTCACTTCAGGGAGAATTACATCAGAGTGGAGCATTCAGGGGCTGGCCACGTGCACTTGTGTCTTGGAGTGCACATATCTGAATTCCCAGGCTGGCAGGAGGCTCGAATTGAGGATTAAGTTTCTGTGCTGACTCGGGGGTTTAGCTTTGCTCACCTTTGTCACCTGGGCTGAGCCAAGGTGACAGTGTTCAGCACGTTATTCCAGCCAGAAAACAGGGCCTGAGTTCAGACAGCAGCATCCCAAGTCAGCCTCACCCATCACTTTCTGGAAAACTCTCCCCCTCCCAGCTCAGTTCATTCTGTGATGACTTTTCAGAAAGATCCATCATTTTCTGTTTTTATTGCAGCCACAAAAACGCTGGAAGCACAAGCAGTCCAAGTGCTCCAGGAAATGTCTGTCTTTTTTTTTTTTTTTTTTTTTTTTAAATTTTGTTTTGTTTTTTTTCCAAGAGAACTGCTGTGCTAGGGCTTCTGATGCATCCTGGTAATTGCAAACATTCCCCTTTGGACTACTTGTTGGGTTATTGTTATGTGCCTGTCACCATAGCATCTGGGCACAAGGCAGGAATTCAGCAGCCTTGTTCAGAAAATATTCTCCTGCTGCTTCACAGTCCTCAAACTCCTTCTGCCCAAAAGTCTGGGGGGGGGGTTGTGTTGTTTTATCCCTGCTTTGCCCGCAGGGAAACTGAGGCACGGGGTGGGAATGTGGTGCTGCAGAGGCAGAGCTGGGCACAGACCTGCTCTAGTGGGGAGTTTGCCAAGGGAGGCCATGGCCTGGGAGCTCTCCCTGCCTGAGTCCTGCCCTTGTCTCAGGAGGGACAGCTGGGCTTTTCTTGGCTCTTTCAGCCCTCGTGAGTGCTGCTGGCTGTGACACTTTGGGTCTGATATCCTGGAACAAAACCCTCCCTCACAGCCTTTCCCATTTGTCTGGGGCAGCTGGGCCAGAAAATACCCCCTTGTGAGCATCCCCTGCGTGGGGCTGTAACCCTTTGGGCCCCAGAGTCCTGTAACCCTTTGGGCCCCAGAGTCCTGTAACCCTTTGGGCCCCAGAGTCCACCCTGCTGGCTCTGTGGGGGCTGGTTTGCTGTGAAATCTCCTGGCTGTTGTTTTCCTGGAGAGTCCTGGCTTCAAACAGGGCGTGGGTGCGAGTGGTGGCTTCTCTGCACGAGCAAAGCTGTTCAGGACACTTGGACATCAGCCTGGCCATGGTGCCCTGAGCTGGTGGTTCTGCTCCTCCAAGCACAGTGCAGAGAGGCAGCAGTCACACAATCCCAGCTTGGTTTGGGGTTGGAAGGGACCTCAGAGCCTCAATCCCACTCCTGCCATGGCAGGGACAACTTCCACTATTCCAGGATGCTCCAAGCCCTGTCCAGCCTGGCCCTGGACACTTCTGGGGATGAGACACAACCTGTGTATTCTGGGACAGGTGATGATGGTTGGTGCCACTTGGGCTGTGATCAGTCACTGCAGAGCAGATTTTCACAAGTGCTGAGTGTGTGCCAAGCCCAGCAGAGCCCATGGGAGAGGTTCTGGGTGATCTGCTGGGGGATTGCTCTGGGTTTATTTCCTCTGTGGCAGCGGGCGCTGTGAGATCACCCAGAATTCAGTCTGTGTCTGGATCCTCTCATTAGGAAGTGTGATCCGTAAAATCAGAGTGATGCCCATCATCCCGAGGCTGCAGTTACAGCGTGACCCTGGGTTTGGCTGAGGGTAATTCTTGTACACATGCAAGGAAAAGCAGTTGATTTATGGGGTGGTTCACACTCTGTCAGATCCCAAGCCAGAGATTGTAGTGGAGGGTACAATTTAGGAGGCTTGTTTGCAAACGTGGCTTACCAGATTTGTGGTGCAGCATCTCCCTTCTGCGTGGGCTGGAGCAGGAGCAGTTTTGTTGAGTCAACATTTAGCTGCTTATTTTTGTCTAGGTTAAAGAAGGGGCTTAATCATTCTGACCTGAGCACCTGGAGTGTTGTTTTAGTTCAGGCAGAGGCTCTGAAGCAGTCTGGGATAAAAGGTGGTTAATGAGAGGGGACTGCAGCTTGATGTCATTTAATTGCTGTGATAACACTGTGCCATTTCAGCTCCGAGGTGGGGAATGCCTCAGCACTCCCTGTTTTCTGGGAGAGCAGGGTCTGTGACTTCTGAGGGTGCCTGGGGTGCTGTGGGGTGTCCCTGACCTGCCTCTGTTCCTCAGGTGGAGGCAGAGGCTGTGAACCGAGCAATAACCATTGCCAACCAGACCAACTGCCCCCTGTACATCACCAAGGTGATGAGCAAAAGTGCTGCTGATGTCATTGCTCAGGCCAGGAAAAAGGGTAAGTTATTTCCTCCTTAGCTCATGCACTTCAGCTCCTGCCAACATCAGCTTCATCCCTCCAGCAAAGGTTTCTTTTTCCAGTGTTGCTGTCCAGGCCTTTTTTAAAAAAAAGTCCCAAGCAAGTCCTTGTGCCTCATCTCCCACAGACAAGGATTGAGTGGTTGTGTCAGAGCCAGGAGCTGCTTGTTCTGCTCAGTCCTGAGCTTGTCTGTTCACACTCATCCCCCCCCCAGAGCCATCACAGAGTCATTCCATGCTCTCTCCATGCAGTGAATCCCCCTGGAGGCTGCAGCTGGATCCTCCTTCCAGCTGCTGGGCTTTTCCCTCGGTGCTTTGTGCTGAGTTTCCTGGGCTCAGCACTCATTCCTGGCACAGCTCTTGACTCACCAGCCCTGTTGTATTTAGCTGCAGTAGCCAAAGGGGCCCACCAGGTCCAGCTGCCTGCTGTGCTTCTTGCCCGTGGAAGAGATGCTCTCCCTGTGGTGTCAGTCACAGCCTGACACCCGTGCAGGGGCTGGAATCAGGCTGGGTTAGGTCTGGGAATTGTGGCTGCCTCTGATAACTCTGCCTGGGGATGCTGCAAGAAGCAAGACTCAGACCTGCTGTGGATGTTGCTGCCGGTGTCTTTCTCCTCTGACTGAGGCTTCTGAGCTGCTCTGGGGGATGCAGGAGCTTCCCCCAAGCCCTGTTCCTGCTGCCTGGCCCTCCAAGGAGTAGCAGTGCCCACAGAGTGGGTGCTGTCTGCTGCTTTATCCTGTGACTAAACCCTTCGCTTCTATTTAAGGCTGCTCAGGTTGGGTGAGTAACAGGAGGGATGATTTCCCCCTTCTTTCCTCAAAAGGCTTGGATTTGATTTTCTGCAGCCCAAATAAGCCTGTATGGCTATACAAATGACATCACTTTCCATCTGGGTGTTTGATGCAAGAAGAGCTGATTTCCAGCAAACAGATTGGTGTTGGTGCATCAGCTCAGGAATATTTTGGTCCCATGATTCCTGTTAAAGGAGTTGGTGAGGAGGACTCATTTTCAAGGCTGTTTATGGAAGCAGCTCAAGCCATTTGGAATAAATCTTTCTCTCTCAGCTCCATCAGAGGGGATCACCCTGAAGGAAGATGCACTGACCCAGCAATGTGGCTGCATGTTGCATCCCCCCAGAAAAGAACTTGCTGCTGTGGTGCAGCTGTATCCTGAGAGTCAGGGAAGCCTCTCTTCCCTTTTCCAGATAAAATATTGAAGGCATGTGCACCACAAAGGTGGAGCACCAACAGAAACACCTTCCCTCTACACTCAGTGTCCTGAGACCACCAGCTGCAACTGGAGTGGGGCCTTGGGATGAGAGACCACACACTTGGATCACAGGAAGCCATAAAACACAGCTTGGCTTGGGTGGATGTTTCCCTGCCTGTGGAAGGTGCAGGGATTGTCCCAGATGAATGATCCACAGGGCTCACTGCACTCAGCCTCCTGAGCGAGCCAGAACACTCAGTTTTCATTCAAAAATGCATTTTCTCCTTATAAGGAGAATTTGGGGTATAAATGGTGCCCCATCCTCTGTTCCTGTATTCAAATAACTCAAATTAATTGCTGTGCTGTAACCAAGGAGGGCCACACACACTGGCCTTGCCCTCCCCAACAACAGAGGAAACAGAACCGAAGACTCTCCAAGGCAAAAACAAGCCAGGATTGATTTGCTAAATGGGAAAGAACAGACTATTTAAATGGGTATTTAAAGCCAGATGTTCCCAGTGCCTTATGCATGGAGGAGATTCCCTGCAGACTCTGTCACTGGCAGATCTGGGACCCGAGAACATCACTCCCTGCAGAACAATACCCCCAGTGTGCTGGACCACAAGAGGCCTCCCGTTAACAGCCAGCGTGTGTTTGGCCTTGTTTTGATTGCAGAACTCTATTTATGGCCAGTGATGTCAGGGAGCCTTTTCCTCTGCTCCTGGAAACTGTCTGGCAAAGGCTGTTCCTGCAGCTCCTGTGTCAGCAGGGTCCTGGGAGCAGCATGGAGCCAGTTCATCATTGTCCTGCCTCAGCTAGTGGCTCTTCCCCAGCTGTCTTGAGATCCCAGAGACAGAACAGTAGCTCTGGCAATGCAGAAATATTCTGTCTTTTCACTCTGCGTGGTGAGATGTTAATAAGGGATGCTGCTGACCAGCTCTGGTTGTCCCTGTGCCCACCTTGCCTTCCTGGCAGAAGTGTTCAGGGTTGGCATCTCAGCCACCCCCATCTTTGGCAGGCAGATCCAAACCCGTGAAGTGCCCGGGCTGGGGAGGCAGGTGGGTGGCACCGAGCAGATTTTGGAGAGGTTGCATTTGGTGAGCAGATCCCTGGGACTGCCAGCTCGTGCTGCTTTTGAAGTTGCAGCCTGTGCTTGGTGTGCAGATGGTGCTGGTGCATTCCAGCTTGCAGAGTATCCTGCCCTTAAGGGTTTGCTGTTCCTTCATGTGGTTCCAAAAATGTTAATGAGGAGGAAGGATCCCCTGGTGGCGAGCACACACTGGACAGAGTCAGGAGATGCAGTTCCATTTCCCAGCTCTGCCACAGATTTGCTGTGTGCCTTGAGGGGATCACAGAGTTCCCCTGAGCTGCATTTGGAGCTCTGATATTTCCCCTGTGATGGACTTGCTTTGTATGCAGAAAAACTTTCCTAGTAGGACTTTTCTCCCACCTGGTCCATGCACAGACCCTGCTCCAAGAAACCTGGCCTTGTTAGAAAGTCTTTAATTCATACTAATTTATAAAAACTCTTTTTTTCATTCTTTTTCTTGCACATCTCTTCTAGATCAGACTGAATCTCCTCATGCCCTTACAGTTGCCCTCAGCCTCTTCCACAAAGTTCTTGACCCGAGATAAATAGGCATTAAAATGAATAAACAATGAAATGAATCTTTACAGGCACCATTTCAAGGACACAATTAATGTCAACCTCTGCAGTTGTGCAAAGGATTGTGCACATTTTGCTGCTCCCAGCTCTGGTCAGTAGCAATATCTTTATTTGACGTTTCAGAGGATGTACCAGGCAGCCCTGCAGTGTGTGTCCTTTCCCAGGTGATGCTTTGTGCCAGGAGGCTGGAAGTGCTCATTCCTTATTGTTCACAGAGGGTTTGTGTGTGTCCCACAGGCACTGTGGTGTATGGAGAGCCCATTACAGCCAGCCTGGGCACTGATGGATCCCATTACTGGAGCAAGAACTGGGCAAAGGCAGCAGCTTTTGTTACATCCCCACCACTGAGTCCTGACCCAACCACTCCTGATTTTCTCAACTCACTACTGTCCTGGTGAGTAGAGCTCTCTGTGTTCAAACAATGAGAAAATGGGTGATAAAATAAGGGGTGTTGCTGCCAGCAAGCAAAGAGCTGTTTTACCTTCGGGAGGTGACAATAAAATACCTTAAAATACTTTTTGTTTTTCTCCCAGTGGAGACCTCCAAGTGACTGGCAGTGCCCACTGCACCTTCAACACTGCTCAGAAAGCTGTTGGGAAGGACAACTTCACCCTGATCCCTGAAGGAACCAATGGCACTGAGGAGAGGATGTCCATCATCTGGGATAAGGCTGTGGTAGGTCCCACCTGTCCTGGCTTCACATTTCAGCTGCACATTCAGGGGAAGAAATTTTCTTGTCGTGATCCTTCCACTTGGTGTTTGGAGATCCTTGGGAACCTGCTGTGCCCTCCCCTCTTTGCTGGCTCTGGCAGTGACTCCTGTGGTGTCCCCTCAGGTGACTGGCAAGATGGATGAGAACCAGTTCGTGGCTGTGACCAGCACAAACGCAGCCAAAATCTTCAACCTGTACCCACGGAAGGGCCGCATCGCCGTGGGCTCCGATGCTGACCTGGTCATCTGGGATCCTGACAGCGTCAAGACAATCTCTGCCAAGACTCACAACATTGTAAGGATCTTCCCACCATTCCCCACTCCTTTCCCCTCCTCTTCCTTGGTGCCAGGCTGTGCTGCCAGCAGTGGGAGCTTGTGACATCTCAGGGTTCTTTGCCTGAAGCTCTTTCTGGTGTCACTCCGGAGCTCAGCTGTGTGAGCAGGATGAGTCCATCTGAAATCATGTGGATTCCCTCCAGAGCAGGGAGTTTGTCTGCTCTTGCTGAGTGCTGGGATCTGAGCACACAGAAATCTCTTTAAATCCTCTGACATACCCAAAGGCCTCTCAGGACAATGTGTTGTTTATGACATTTATGACATCCAGGCTTGCCAGTGGTGGGAATGAGAAGTGCCCCTTTTCACTGAAGTGTTGCCAGCTCTTGGACACTTTTTCTGGAAATCTGGCCCAGATCCAGGGTCTGAGTGGATTTACATCACCTACTGATCTGTCACATATGTGTGGAGTCAGGATTTTCCTGGTGCTCATCCCCACATTAGTTAGCAGCACCCAAACCACCCAGACCTTCCCCTCAGCTCTTCTGCAGCTTTGTGGTGGCACTGCACTCTTAGGGACACTTCTGCTGAGTCCCATGCCTTACACCTGGCCCCTGCAGTGACCAGGCTGTCCCAGCCTGGGGGAATCTGCAGGATGGTTCCAGTGCAGGGGCCTGCTTGGAGTCTCCCTGTGACATTTGAGCCCTGTCTCAGAGAAAGCAGCCACTGTTTGCATTTGTTTATGACTTGTTTCGCTGCTGGCCATGAACCTATGGAATCTTTCCCTGGAAAAAAACTCCTTGTTCCTCTTTTGCTGTGAATGCTTTCATTCACTCTGGAGCTGAAGGAGCAAAATTTTGTTCCACACTTGGATCTGTGGGCACGCTCACAAAGAAACTTCCTTTTTTTAAAAGGTTTGGTTCACTTCCCTGTGACTTAACTCTTTGTCAGAATTGGTCACAGATGGCCTGGCTTCATCCTGCCTCTGCTTAGGCTTCTGACAGAGGAATTTCCAGGAGTCTGCTCACTTCAATCACCTTAGAGGTGCTTCCAGACTCCTTCCAGTCTGGAGAGGAATGACATAAGAAGAGGGAGCCCAGGGACTCACTGCTTTTAGGTGCCAGATTTCATGGTCTGAACCGTGGCTTGTGCTTATGAATAGCTCAGAGAGCTGGAAGCAGTTTGGGTGGAGTGCTTGAAAGTCATTGCTATTTAGTGGCTGTTGTCTTTGGGAAATGAACTGGGCTCTTTCAGTTTCCTGACATAGAACTCAAAGACTTTCTCTTTTGGGATATGCCCCAGTGCAGGCAGGATTGGCTCCATGATTTTGCCATGGATCTGGGCAAAGCAAAGGAGAACCAGCTCCATTCAGGGGTATTTTTGTCTGCTGAGAGCTGCAGATCCCCCAAACCCCTGACACTGTGTCAGAGGCCTCAGCACTCAGCTGTGGCCTTAAACTGTGCCAAGAGCATGGAGGATTCAACTCCATTCCCAGGAGTTGAAAAGCTGAGCAATCACAGGTTTTGTTTGCTTACAAACACATCTCTGACCTCCTCCCCTGCCATTGCTTTACCTGTTGTACCTGGTGTCACACCTGGAGCTACATCAGGAGGAATTTCTCCATGGAAAGGGGCTGCCCAGGGGGATTTGGTGTCCCCATCCCTGGAGGTGTCCAAGGAAAGTGGCCTGGACGTGGCACTCAGTGCTCTGGGCCAGTGACAAGGTGGGAATCAGGCACAGCTTGGACTCGGTGGCCTTGGAGCTCTTTTCCAACCTCAATGATCCCGAAATTCTGTGTTTTTTGGGTCTCACACTGCACGATGCCTCGTGTTAGAGCAGAAACTGATGCAAGTGATGCCCTTGGAGTCCAGGCATCCTGGTTTGGCCAAGCACAAAACAAAAGGCCCCTTGACAGTCAGGCACAGGGACACCCTCTGATTATGTGGCCTTGGATGATTGTTACTTTTTGAAACGTTCAAGCAACTTACAGATATTTTCCAAGAATTCACACTGCTCTTGCTGCTCTCTGGCAAGGAAACATCAGGAGCTGGAGAGGGAGGTGCTGTTGTTCTTGGAAGCAGCCTCATCCATAAGCTCCTGACCCAGCCTCTTCCTTTGCCACCACAGTTTTTTTCAGGCTGGACTTGGTTCAGACTCGGTTTAACCACGGGTCTGGATAATTGCAAAGCTGCTCTCAGGCCTGCCCATACTTATAACACACTTCGAGGGCAAACTCCATCATTAACTCGGTAAAAAAATCTGCATTTGACTCAGAGATGGTCACTAGAGTAACAGTCCCCAAATAACATGGTTGCAGTGCATCTCATTCCAGGATATCTCACATTTGCAGTGATTTCTTTCAAACTTGCCTTTTTTCTATGGTGTGATGTTTCTAGTCCTGTTAATTGAGGATGAACAATTCCATTAGAATAAAATAAGAATGTCCTGGTCCCTGACCCATCAACCAAAACACTGGTTTGAAATACAGATTTTTCAGAATTATTATTTTTAAGAGGACATAAAGTTTTCTGTGGCTCCTAAATCTGCCCCCAGCTCAGCAGAGATAGGTGCCTAAATGTATTTAAACAGAGAGACTCTGAGATATTCTCATCTGAAACTGTTTTTCTCTTGCTCAGAGAAGCTGTGGCTGCTCCATCCCTGGAAATGTCCAAGGCCAGGTTGGAATGGGCTTGGAGCAGCTGGGTCTAGTGGAAGGTGTCCCAACCCATGGCAGGGGGTGGAATGGGATGAATTTCCAGGTCCCTCACAGCCCAAACCATTCTGGGATTCTTTATGAACCTTATTTCAACGGAAAATTTGCATTAATAAACCCCTAAACTTAGACTGATAATTAAGAGCAGCCTTTATTAAATCACAGCAAATACAGCTCAGCTAAACACTGTTGAGTTTCCTTCCATCTGTCCTTCCAATTTTGCCGTTTGGTGATTGCTGATTAAAGCCCAGCATGCCCTGCTGGGTGAATATTTTTGCCTTACATGCTGTTTTTTGCCCACTGCAGTCTCTGGAGTACAACATCTTCGAGGGCATGGAGTGCCGTGGCTCTCCCCTGGTGGTGATCAGCCAGGGCAAGATCGTGCTGGAGGATGGGAACCTGCATGTGACAGAGGGCTCAGGGAGGTACATCCCCAGGAAACCCTTCCCTGACTTCGTGTACAAACGCATCAAAGCCAGGAGCAGGGTGAGTGCCCGTGCTTGGCTGCACATCTGTTCTCTCCCTCTGACAGCCCTGAGTTTCTGTGGCTGCAAACCAGATGTTGTCCCCTGGCTCAGGCCGTGCTGCTGTTCCCTGCAAGGGAGTCACTTTTGTCTTCATTCCTCTTTCGTTTTTGCTGTTCACTCGAGTTGTTACAGGAGTGAGCTTTGGGTTTTCTGCAGGTTTTATTTTTCGGGTCTTTTCTTTTTCTCTGTCTGAGGACAGCTGTGGTCACTGCCCTGCACAGAGAGAGAAAGGGCAGCAACACCCACGGAGCTCTCTGGGGAAAAAAGGCCAATTTATTGTACAGCCAGCCCGGATTTAAAGTGTGTCAGTGCAGCCAGGACAGGACAGGAGCTGATGGGACAATTGGGAAAAACATCCTTGGGACAGCACCTCAGGATGTGTCCCACGGCAAAGACACCAGGGGTTAATGTTGGTGATGAATTCCACTCTGTTTGTCACCGTGTTGTCACCCTGGGAGACTCCTCCCTAACTGAAGCTGCAGTCAGCTTGGCAGCCTGGGAATGGAGCTGAGAGTCAGGAGAAATCCAGGCCTGGAAGGAATTCCCAAGCTGTGATTCCCCAGCTCTATAAATGTGTGTGTCCAAAGACAGCCAAACAGAAAATGTGTCCAGGAACTCAATTTGGCCACGAGTCAAACTACCCAGAACCCACCAGGTTTCTGCTGTCACAGAGGTCCCAGGAGAAGTTATCATTAGCATTTATATATCAAAGCTCTCAGGAGCAATTTAGAATTGTAATTTATTGTTAGAGATATGTTATGCTGCTTTCACTTCTGCCAGATCTGATCAGGTGCTGTTGTCTGGTGACTGGTGAGTCACAGGCACAGCCTACAGACTGCTTAAAAGGGACAATGTTCTATTTTTAAGATGCTAAAATAGTTGGAAAGTGATTCTGTGAAATGCACCCATTCAAAACCAAACCTGTCTTTTGATATGGCTGAATTTTCCTGACAGAAGAGATGACACTGAACTCAGTTGCTGAGAATTGAAGAAGTTTATTTATAGATTAAATCATTTCTGAGGAGAAATTATTTTGCTGTTTGAACTTGCCCTCTCCTGGACAACTCCTGAGCTGTGTTGGTTCTGCTGGCCACAAGTGATCCTCCCCCTCCTTGCAAATCATCTTTATTTGATTGGTTTTTTTTTGAAGAAATTGCAAGTTATCAAAATTACAACCTGGTATAATTTAGCCCCATGGAGAGCAGCAGATCCCTGATTTCTGCTGTGTCCTCCCACAGAAATACGTGTCTGACCTATAAATCCAATTGGGCAGCATCTCAACTGGAATAATTGCATTTATCCCAATCTGCAGCTCCAGGGCTGGCTCCTCTGGGCTGCCCTGCTGCTCTCAGCACTGCTTGGCTTTTTGGGGATGAGTAACAAAGTGCATTTGAGACCTGCCAGGAGCCTTTAATCCATGGCAGGCAGGTTGGATCATTAAAGGACAGCACCTTTGGGGCAGGGCACAGACTGGCTGGAGCCACAGCACATTCCATGTCACACACTCATTCGTGGGCATCTTGTCCTGCACAAAAATCCACAACAAAAATAGGAATTCACCCTGTTCCCAACTCACAGCAAAGATGATCCAGCAGTGGGGTTTTTGGGAGGGCAGAGTAACAAAATCCATATGGCCAAGGAGCCTTGGGGTGCCCATGGACTCAGAGCCCCTCAGCTCTCCATGGTGGAAGGTGTTGAGCTGCACAAACTCTGCTTTTAACTTGCAGGAAAAATAGTGCAAATTTACTTTGTGTGCTGCAAAAGTGGTTGGGTTGGACAGAGACACAGAGATAAAAATATAAAATAGAAATAGATGCAATACAAATATAGACATATAGATATATAAATATATAAATAGAGATACAGATATATAGACATATATAGATATATAGATATATAGAGATATAGATATAGACATATAGATATATATAGATATATATAAATAGAGATATAGATATATATAGATATATATAAATAGAGATATAGATATATATAGATATATAGAGATATAAATAGAGATATAGATACAGACATCTAGATATATAGATATATAGATATATAGATATATAGATATATAGATATATAGATATATAGATATATAGATATATAGATATATAGATATAAATAGAGATATAGATATAGATATATAGACATATATACATGTAGATATATAGATATATAGATAGATATATAGATATATAAATAGATATATAGCTATATAGATATAGATATATAAATATATTGATAGTGATATGGATATAGTATAGATAGAGGTATAAAAGAGATATAATACAGGTATAGATATAGAACTAGGTATTAAATAGAAATAGACATGGCATAGATATAGGTATAGTACAGATAAAAATTTGTTACAGATATATAGATATAGATCTAAAATAAATATAGATAAAATCTCGATCCAGATATAAAATAGAGAGCAGCTCCCCAGGGACAAGCACAGAGGAGATGCTGTGTGCTTTCAAATCCTCTTACCAACAACCAATCCTGAAATGTGTGTCACTGCCTGAGCCACATCTGGGCAGCTGTTGGGCTGTGTTGTGGCTGTGTTTTAGGGCTGTTGTTGCTGTGTATTAAGGCAGTTGTGGCTGTGTTTTAAAGCTGTTGTGGCTGTATTTTAAGGCTGTGTGGTGGCTGTGTTTTAAGACTGTTGTAGGTGTGTTTTAAAGCAGTTGTGGCTGTATTTTAAGGCTGTTATGACTGTTTTAAGGCTGTATTTTAAGGCTGTTATGGCTGTATTTTCAAGCTGATGTGGCTGTATTTTAAGCCTGTGTTTTAAGACTGTTATGGCTGTGTTTTAAGGCTGTTGTGGCTGTATTTTAAGGCTGTTATGACTGTGTTTTAAGGCTGTGTTTTAAGGCAGTTGTGGCTGTGTTTTAAGGCTGTATTTTCAAGCTGTTGTGGCTGTATTTTCAAGCTGTTGTGGCTGTGTTTTAAGGCTGTATTTTCAGGGTGTTGTGGCTGTGTTTTAAAGCTGTGTTTTAAGGCTGTTGTGGCTGTGTTTTGAAGCTGTTGTGGCTGTGTTTTAAGGCTGTATTTTCAAGCTGTTGTGGCTGTGTTTTCAAGCTGTCGTGGCTGTGTTTTAAGGCTGTTGTGGCTGTGTTTTAAGACTGTTATGGCTGTGTTTTAAGGCTGTTGTGGTTGTATTTTCAAGGTGTTGTTGCTGTGTTTTAAAGCTGTTATGGCTGTGGTTTAAGGTGTATTTTCAAGGTGTTGTGGCTGTGTTTTAAGGCTGTATTTTCAGGGTGTTGTGGCTGTGTTTTGAAGCTGTTGTGGCTGTGTTTTAAGGCTGTATTTTCAGGGTGTTGTGGCTGTGTTTTAAAGCTGTGTTTTAAGGCTGTTGTGGCTGTGTTTCAAAGCCGTTGTGGCTGTGTTTTAAGGCTGTATTTTCAGGGTGTTGTGGCTGTGTTTTAAAGCTGTGTTTTAAGGCTGTTGTGGCTGTGTTTTGAAGCTGTTGTGGCTGTGTTTTAAGGCTGTATTTTCAAGCTGTTGTGGCTGTGTTTTCAAGGTGTTGTGGCTGTGTTTTAAGGCTGTATTTTCAAGCTGTTGTGGCTGTGTTTTCAAGCTGTTGTGGCTGTGTTTTAAGGCTGTATTTTCAGGGTGTCGTGGCTGTGTTTTGAAGCCGTGTTCCCTCTCTCCCTGCAGCTGGCTGAGCTGCGGGGCGTGCCCCGAGGTCTCTACGATGGCCCCGTGTGCGAGGTGTCGGTGACACCCAAAACTGTCACACCAGCGTCCTCAGCCAAGACCTCTCCTGCCAAACAGCAGGCGCCCCCCGTGAGGAACCTGCACCAGTCCGGGTTCAGCTTGTCTGGTAGGTGATTTGGGGAGTGATTTATTGCTGGGTGATTTATTGCTGGGTGATTTATTGCGCTGAAATCGTGGCTGGTTTGTGCTCCCATGCCCTGAGTTGGTTCTGCTGGGGGAGGGATGGAATGAGGGGATCTGGGGGGGGGTTTGAGCTGGGAGGTTTTTCCTTTAGGGAGGAAGAACAGGAGCTGTCCTAAATTCCTGCTGCTTCTCGCAGTGTCACACGAATGCCGAGCACTCCAGTGTGCTCTGGGCTCAGTCCTCAGGGCAGATCGTGGAGTTCTGGAATAGTTTGGGGTGGGAAGAGACCTCAAAGCCCATCCAACGCCACCCCCTGCCATGGGCAGGGACACCTCCCACTGTCCCAGGTGGCCTTGGGCACTGCCAGGGATGGAGCAGCCACAGCTCCTCTGGGAATTCCATCCCAGCCCTTCCCCACCCTCACAGAGAGGAATTTCCCCCAATAGCTCATCTAACCCTGCCCTCCTTCAGCTTAAGACCATTCCAAATGTGTTTAGAAGTGGGAATTTTCTGGTTTTAAGAGATTATAGCAAAAAACCCCTTTTATTTTTAAGATGGCACAAACTTCAGGAGAACTTTGCCAGCTGAGACCAGCTGTGGGTGTGGGATGTGGAAGATTTGATTTCTCAGCTGATGTTCCAGTGCAAGAAGGGCAGACTATAGAAAGGGATAAGAAGGTTGGCTAAGGGATCATCATTCATCCAGCTCTTACCTGTGCTGAGTCCTTCAGGTGCTCAGGGCAGGGATATTATTAATACAGAACAAGTTTCAGCAGGATTAATAAGGCAGTGGGGGCCAGCGAAGGCCAAAACACAGAATCACAGAATGGTGAACAAACCCAACCATCAGAGCAGCCCCAGAGTGGCCGGCAGAGGGGATTTTAACGTGGCAGGGTTTTGGTGACTCCTCCTGTCTCTCCCGCAGGGGCACAGATCGACGACAACATCCCACGCCGCACCACCCAGCGCATCGTGGCCCCGCCGGGAGGCCGTGCCAACATCACCAGCCTGGGCTAAGGAGCGAGCCCTGCTCCCCCCGGGGGCCCTGGGCCACCTGGAGACCCTTCCTGATTCTTTTAGAGCCTGTGACAGTTACTGCGGGCACCCAGTGTCGGGGGGGGGCTGAAGTCAAAGCGCCTCTTTCAGTCCCCTCAGGTTCCCTCCTCATCTTCACCAACCTCTCCACTTCCCTCCCCTCCCCTCAGCCCCTTACACATTTAAAGAAATAAACCCTGTTTTCACACCTCTGACATGAAAGAGTAAATGTAAAGAGGGTGTTTGAGATATGCGGTCTCTGTCCTATTCAGCATCTTTCTTTTAATAAAGGAAGGATAAAGTGAATTTCCCGGGAGCTGCCTTTAAGACACACACACACACACACACACACACACATAGACACACAAAAAGAAAGAAATAAAAATAAAAGTATAAAAAAAGCTTTTTTTTTTTTTTTTTTAATGTCAAGCAGAAGAGTAGTTCAAGGGTTTTAAACTGGATATTCTGCAGGGTTCTGTGTTCCAGCAGGATTAGCTAGGCTAGCACAGAGGGGCAGGAATCCCAGCCTGCCCATGGCCATTCTCCACCACCAGCTCTTAGGTCAGTAGATGCTGCCAGGAGAGAGGAACAGGACCCAGCAGTGGGAATGACAGAGAACATCACCCCAGCCACCGGGTGAGCCACACTCCTTGGGGACTTTTCTGTTGAGTTGGTTTTTCCTTGGTTTCTTTTTTTCTTCTGTATTTTGCTGCAAATTAGGTCCTTGAGGAAACTTTTTTTTTTTTTTTCCTAAATGTTTGTGTGTGTGTTTTTAATATGTTTGTATCATTGTGTTTACAAAGCCTTATCTGAGAACTGGGATTGTCCCTGTTCTTCCCAAACCTCATCCAAGTCACAGAGTCCCACCAGTGTCACTGCCACTGCCACCCTGGTACTTCCCAGCATTTCCCAGCCATTTCTTGTCATGTAGCTGCAGCAAGGGCATGGGGCAGGGCCATAAGACCTTCAGTCCATCAGCTGGTGCAAACAGAGGAGCTGGAAACCATCTGAGCTGCTGGGATGGAGTATCTGGAAGAGTTTGTAGCAGTTAATTTTTCTTCTGTCCCTGAAGGTGGGTATGGACGGGGAGGGAGTTGTGTGCAAAGGACAGCACGTTGCTTGGAAGGTTTCTGTAGCAGACACCCCCTGTGTGGCCATCAAGGAGAGATTAATTATTGAAGCTTTAAGGGCTTTAGCTCTCCCAGGGCAGTCAGGGAGCGTGTGCTGAGCACCTGTGGCAATTCCAGTCCAGGCCCAGCTGCTGTAACTGGGAGCTGGCTGGGTCCCCAGCAGCTGAGAATGCCTGGTACAGAATGTCACAGCTGCCCAGCCCTGCAGGAATCCTGCACACAGCCGTGGCAGGAGCTGGCTGCTCCCCAGCCATGCCTGGGAGTTGAGACACCAGCAGTGCTCCTTCCAGGAGCTGAGGAGCCCCAGCTTTGGGTCTGGGTGTTGAACCATCCCTGGGATTGAAGGTCTGTTAGCTCTGGGACTGGAAGCTCCTTGGTTTTGGAGCATGGAGGATGAAGCTGCACCCTCAGACACCCCTCAGGTGTAGCTGGGGGCTCAGGACTTGCCTTAGCACAGAGCTTTTATTACCACAGCATTGCCTGCACTGCCTGCCCTGGCACTTGGCTGCTTCTTCTGCTCCCTCCTCGTGCTTTGCCACTTCCATCAACCTTGTTTTTCCATTGTTGTGTTTTCTTAAAAGGTGTTTACAGGTTCTTTTAGGAAAAAACCATACATATATATATATGTATATATATATATATGAAGACTTGCAGGAAACAAGTACCAAATTTGTTGTTAAGAAGTATCAATGCTGGTATTTGCAAAGTGTCTGGAAGCTACTTAGCAACCCAAACCCTCCCAGCTGCAGCACCTAAATTCTTTAGGCCCCTTTGAACACAAAATTAACAAAAACTTTGCCATATTCCTCCACACATTTTGCATTTAGGTTCAACTCCTGGGTCTTTTAGTTTTGCATAAAGAGTTTGCACTTTGTTTGTTAAGTAATCCGTGAACTTAATATATATATTGCAGCTATTTTCATTTTTTAAATTTTTTTTTTTCTTTGTCACCTGTATGTTAAAATCAATTTGAACGAGTTGGGGAGAAAAAAAAAAAGAATTGTGGATCCGTTTCAATTCTACGAAACACTCGCGGCTCTTCAGTATTCACTTAAGTCTTCCTTTTTTTTTTCCTTCACTGACTCATGATAACTTGTTGAGTTTTAATTTGTTCTTTAAAAGGAAAGAAAAAAAAAAAATCACAAAAAAGAAAAAAAAGATTTTTGCAGGCTATGTAAGCATGTTTTTTCTGTGAGAGCTCGTCCGCTTTGTGTCTGTTTAATGAATGTCATATGTAAATGCTTAAAAAAAAAAAAAAAGACTTGATGACTTAATTAATTAATTAACCGCAGTGACTTGAAGCTCTAAAAATAATAAAAGAAAAAGTAGGATTTAATACTAGCTGGATTTAACCCTTGGATTTGTGATTGTGAACCATGAGTGGAGGAGCTGTAAGTGCTAAAGCTGATCATGTGTGTAGACAAAGAGGAGTACTGATATTTGACCATTGTCCCAATGGCAAAAAACACCCTCCCATCCCAACCCCAAGTCTTGTGTTTTATTCCTTAAGAACTCTGTGTTATATTACCATGGGAACTCCTAATAAAGACAAGATGTTGTTGTTTCAGTAGGTGCACCTGTGTCTCGAGGCGCTGCGTGTTGTGTGTCACTGTTCTGGGCTGTGACCTTCAGCGGGGACAAAGCCCTGAAATCCAGCAGGGACAAAGCCCTGAAATCCAACAGGGTCATACATACAGCCCTGAAATCCAGCAGGGACAAATCCCTGAAATCCAGCAGGTACAAAGCCCTGAAATCCAACAGGGACAAATCCCTGAAATCCAGGAGGGACAAACCCCTGAAATCCAGCAGGGACAAAGCCCTGAAATCCAGCAGGGTCATACATACAGCCCTGAAATCCAGCAGGGACAAAAAGCCCTGAAATCCAACAGGGACAAAGAGCCCTGAAATCCAGTAGGGACAAATAAAACAGCCCTGAAATCCAGCAGGGATGTACAGCCCTGAAATCCAGGAGGGACAAACCCCTGAAATCCAGCAGGGACAAATCCCTGAAATCCAGCAGGGACAAAGCCCTGAAATCCAGCAGGGACAAAGCCCTGAAATCCAGCAGGGACAAACCCCTGAAATCCAGCAGGGACAAAGCCCTGAAATCCAGCAGGGACAAAGCCCTGGAATCCAGCAGGGACAAAGAGCCCTGAAATCCAGCAGGGTCATACATACAGCCCTGAAATCCAGCAGGGACAAATCCCTGAAATCCAGCAGGGTCATACATACAGCCCTGAAATCCAGCAGGGATGTACAGTCCTGAAATGCAGCAGGGACAAACCCCTGAAATCCAGCAGGGACAAACCCCTGAAATCCAGGCTGGGGTGGGCTGAGGTGGAGCTGTGCAGGGCAGAGCTGGAGAGGAGCTCCTGTGCTGATGGTAAAGAGGAATTGATGGCCACAGAGTCATTTCCTCTGGAGAAAATCGAGCTGTGACCGAGGGCACTTTGTTAAAACAGCATTTGGCAAAGCAGAGAGAGTTGCCTGAAAAATCCTGGCTCTGCACTGATCACTGATAAAATGTGAGGAAAAGCCCCTAAAAGTATTGGTGTAGCTCTCAGCCCCCCAGTGTGGTTGTGCTTGGACCCTCTGCCAGCCAAGGAATGGGAAAAAAGCACAGTTGTTAATAGGAGCCACAGCAGGAACTGACTGGGGAGAGTTGGAGCTGGCTGGGACAGCTCCAGTGCAACTTGGGGTGGTGGTGGTTGGATTTTATAGGAAAAAAAACAGTGGAACTTGGAGTGGTGGTGGTTGGGATTCACAGGAACAACACCAGTGGAACTTGGGGTGGTGATGGTTGGGATTTCTATTAAAAACACCCATGGAACTTGGGCTGGTGGTGGTCGGATTTCACTGTCACAGGGACAAGCATCCCTGCCAGCTGCTCAGGTTTGGATGCTGCATCCCTGCACCGACCAGCTCAGCCCTCTGGGGCAGCTGAAGTTTGTGACTGACTTTGTGAGGAGTTTTAGCTCTTGTTCTTCACCTGAACAAACCCGAATGTTGGAGCACTCTGTGAAATGCATTCAGCTTCCTCTATACGGCTTTAAACCTGGCACCCCACAGAGTGGGAAGTTTTAGGAGAATTTTTCCTTATTATCTGCTGAGAAGGGGACAGTGGTCATCCCCTGGTACAGAGACCTTTCTATCATGAGGATCCCGGCTCTGGCACCAGTGACATGCAGTTATTTGGCTACTGGCAGCTTAAATTAAAGATTAACATCTGTGCAATAAGGTCCCAAAGAGCAGGGTTGGTGGGTGGCTGTATATAAGATTTATCAGATAATCCCAACAATATCCCAGTGAAAGATGCATTCAGCACTCAGCTCACACGCACCTGTTTTTTGCTGCAGATTCATTGGATCTCTGGGCTTTGTGGTTTTCTGATCCCTGCCTAACCCTAGGAGCAGCCCCAACTCTAGGCAGAGAATTTAAGTCTAAGTTTATGGGTTTTAAGCAGATGCCAAGAAGAAAGGTGTGGAGGGAGCCATGATGTGGCAGTCCTGGGTTCCCCTTGCTATTTCTTTTCTAGGCTGCAGATTCATTGGATCTCTGGGCTTTGTGGTTTTCTGAAGCCTACCTAACTCCAAGCATAACCCTAACCCTAGGCAGAGCCTTTACACTGAAGGGGGGTAGGGGTGGCTCCAAGCAATGTGTTGTTGAAGAAGTCCTGCTGTGGCACCCCATTGCTCCCCTTGGCATTCCATTCTTGGCTGCAGAGTCCTTGGATCCCTGGGCTTTGTGGTTTTGTGATCCTCAACTAACCCTAACCCTAACCCTACTAACCCTAACCCTACTAACCCTAACCCTAAACCTAACCCTTACCCTAACCCTACTAACCCTAACCCCAGCATGTGGGTAGCAGTGGTTCCAAGCAAACTGTTGTTTAGGAACCCACGTTGTGGTTCTCCTGTTCTTCCCTTGGTTTTCCTTTTTTGGCTGCTGATACCAGGGACCCATGGGCTGGTTTGGGTTGGGAGGAACCTCAGAACCCACCCAGAGCCACCCCAGCCATGGCAGGGACACCTCCCACTGTCCCAGGGGGCTCCAGCCTGGCCTTGGACACTTCCAGGGATCCAGGGGCAGCCACAGCAAATCTGGGAATTCCATCCCAGCCCCTCTCCACCCTCTCAGCCAGGAATTCCTTCCTAGAATCCCATCCATCCCTGCCCTCTGGCAGTGGGAGCCATTCCCTGTGTCCTGTCCCTCCATTCCTTGTCCCCAGCCCCTCTCCAGCTCTCCTGGAATGTGCTGGAAGTTCTCCCTGGATCCTTCCCTTCTCCAGGTGAGCACCCCCAGCTCTCCCAGCCCGGCTCCAGAGCATTTGCTCCTCTCATTTCCACAGGAGGGCACCAGATGCCCGTGTTTAAACTCGCCTTTAAATCGAGTTTTTATTCCTTTCCGGAGGCTCCCCTTCTCCCACCTGTTCACATCACTTCTTCCCCAAAGCACACAGGCCTTGGCATTTTTGTGTGATGCTTTTCAACACCAAACCCCGCCAAATAATAACAAAAAAATAATTTTACATTATCCTGGATTAGATAAATGTTGGTTCATGCACATCTGAATTACCCTCTTTCACCTCACTCTCCCAACTCCATTAAGTTTGGCTGCACATGTAATAGGGAAAGCTGGTTTTCACAGCATTTTTTAGTTTACACACAGAGTTCTGCAGCAAGTTTTACAAGGGATTGTCCCCATCAGAGCCCATCAGAGCCACCTCCACAGGATTTTATACAGATTCTTGTAAGATTTTTATTCCAAAACAGCCCAAGCAAGGTGAAAGCAGCTGCATTCCTCTCCCTTTATGACATGGAGCAAGCGGGAAAATGTCCTGGTTTATTTATAAATATTCCTGTGGCTTTTTAAAAATTTTTTTTTTCCCTGCAGGACAAAAAAAAATGAACCATGGAAGAGGTAGAGAGGAGGGAGGAGGTGGATGTCACCTTGGTGCTGCAGAGTTGTGTTGGGCAGGATCTTCTGAACTGGTGAATAATAGAGAACTCACTAGTGCAGCCCTGAAAAATCCCCCACTTTGTGCAGCTGAGCAGGTCAGAATCTGGGAACAACAGAGGGGAAAAAATAGGAAAAAAAAAAAAAGGAAAAAATAAAGTTCTTGCTCTTTTTGCACCGGGGGAGCTCCTGCAGTGCAACCAGACACATCCTCACCTTCCCAGCACACTGAGGTTGGCTGGAGGGGGTTTTTTTTCCCAATCCAACTCTAGAATGGTTTTTTTCTGAAATTGATTTCACAACAGCCACCAGAGGGCAAGAGTCCTTCGTCCTGGCTTGAAGACATTTCCCTGGGCATCCATCCTGCACTGCAAACACACTCACCTACTTAAATCAATGAGAGGATTCCCATCCATTTCAGCACTCCTTGGACTGGGTCCTAGAGTTCTTTAAAAACCACGAAGCAAAGCCAGCAAGATGTTTTATATAAACTTAGAAACAAGGTTTTATAAACTGCAAAAAGCCCCTGGCATTTCTACACTTTGGGTTTTGCTGTAACCTGTCACTTGGCAATTAAATGTGCCTTGTTATTTATAATAAGTTTATTTTCTAAATACCCCTGTTATGACCCAACCACGGCAACAGAGAAGACATAATTCAACTCCTGCAATTTTTGTTTTAAATCTTCTTTGAAGAGCTGTGTCAGCCTGGTGCTGTAATGGGGCTGGCAAAGCTCATTAATGCTCCCATCCAAAGGCAAGACAGTTTTAGGGCATAATTTAGTGGGATGTGTTGGCCTGTGCTGGGTTTCAGGCATGGAAGCAGCTCCCTGCCTGCAGTGGGACAGGATGGAGCCTGAGGGTTGAGATTCCAGAGGGAAAACCCCACTGCTGATCACGGAATCCTGGAATGGTTTGTGTTGGAAAGGACCTTAAAGCTCATGCCTGCCATGGGCAGGGACATCCTCCACTAGACCAGGGTCTCAGTCCATGCAGCCTGGCCTTGGAGGGATCCCTTGCAGGGATGGGGCAGCCAGGGCTCCTCTGGGCAGATCCCAATCCCAGCCCTGTGTGCCTGCACACATCCCACTGCCAGCCCCAAGGACCTGCAGAAGGAATGATGGACACGAGCCTGGGAGCCCCATTCCCACTGAGCACACCCTTTACTGTCCAAAAACCTGGAAAAACCCACGGGTTACCCTGAGCACCCTCAGGACTGTACTGAAATAATTTCAGTCCTTGGGGCTGCCAAAATTTGCACTAAACCCACTTTGCCTGGGCACCAAAACAGCTTGGGTGAAAGCTGAGGAGCATCTGAGCAGGAAATATTCTGATATATCCCAGTTTGGATGGGCAGTTTGCTCCCCATCAGCACAGCAGAGGGAAATCTCCTATTTTGAGAAAAACCTCCCTGGCCTCAGGGCTGTCCTGTAAATTGGATTTAGAAATCAGGTGAAGTGCATATGCCACAGGTCTGTGTGTGCTCTGGGAGGGAAATCAATTAGCCCTGGCTTTGTGCAGGGTGAAATATTCCCAAAGATAAGCACTTGTGGGAAAGGAAGGATGTGACAATGACCAGCCTGACATCCAAAGGGAGGAGAAGAAAATAATCCAAAACCTTGGGAGAAAAAGGAAAGTTTTCCTTTTGGCTTGGAGATGAGAATGAAAAAGATAACATGGCACAGATGAGATTTTGACTGGAGAGCCTCAAAATGTCATGGAGATCTCCCAGGAAAGTTCCCTTCTTGTGCTGCCTTCCTTCCCCAAAGAGATTTAATTCACCAGGCACCACTAATGAGTTGTCAGACCATGTCCAGTTCTGTTGCTGCATTTCTCTCTGGAATAAGCTGTGGTTTAAGGATAAAAAGAAATACAATGCTGCTTCTCATTAGAAGAAAAAAACCTTCAAATAATGAAATATCTGCCTGAAAAAATGATCTGTGCTTTGTCCGCTTTGAAAGGAGAAAAATATTTCCAGTTTTGTAGCTGTCAAAGACATTTGGATTCCTAAATGTTAAGGCTTTTAAAATAATTTATGGCTCTTTGGTTAATTCCCTGATTTGTTCTGAGACCAGGCCCAAGATTTTGAGCCTGAGCTATCATATTCTTTAGACACTCACCGAGTTTTATGAAAAGCCTTTTAGAGATTGTGTTGATTTGGCACAGTCTGGTTTTTGGTGTGTGGAGGAGGAGGGACAGCAGAAGTGGCTCCTGTGAGAAGCTGCTGGAAACTTCCAGAAGCTTCCACCATGTCTGAGCCAGCCAGTCCCTGATGGCTCTGAAGATGGATACAGTACCAAGGAATTTATTTATTTATTATTTAAAATGCTGTTTATTGTGTCCAGATGATTCAGCAATTCACAGGCTGGGGGTGACAAGAGCCAAGCTCAGCTTTTCCAGGATCAGCTGTGGGTTTGTCTGAAGCCCCTCTAGTTCTGGTCACAATGCATTCCAGACTTTTCATTGCAGAGCATCTTAAAACAGGACAACCAATCAAAACCTTCACTATTACCTACAACCTATCATAAACACCAACATTTCTATATTCAAGTTACTGTTTTCCAATCACTAAAGTTTAGTGTGTCACAGTTTAAGCCACAAGTTGGTTTTCAGTTTTCTTGCAGTGGAAAATTCTGAGATCTTTTCTCTACTTGCAGCATTAACTTTCTTGTTTGTGAAAATCTTTTTGCTTGGTGAAAACATCTTTTGTTTGAGGTGGGTTTATCCTTTGCTCTAAGCCATAAAATCCCCTTCCAACTCACTTTGCTCTTTTGCCTTCCAGTTACCCAGTCAGACTGGCTCAGCAATTCTTTTCTTCTACATTAAAACTTGCTTTAATTTCTATTCCTTTTTCAGATTCTCCATTCAAAGATCTTTCTGTTAGACACACACATCTGTGAGATGTGAGATTTTTTTTTTAAACAAAGCAAAAAGTTAAAAATTCTGTTTTTTCAAAGAAATCTGATTGGTCCTGAAGACAATGGGAATCCCATTGCTGGGGTTTGCTGCTTGTCCTGAGCTGGTCTCAAGCTGCTGGAAGGTGCTGGGTCACCAATGCAGATCCCAAAGAGGCAGATTCTTTTTTCTTTGGTCATCTTACAAAATTATTTCTGTTCTTTTATTTTTTTTTTCTATGGCTTGATTCCTTTGTCTTTGCATAATTCCAGCCTTATCATTTACCCAGGAGTTCTCTCTTTTAAATTTAGACCAGGCTGTTATTCCCTTTCATAAGAAGTGCTAATATCCCTTAGGTTAAGAATAATTAGATGCTAATTTTCAAAGCTTGAAAGGAAATTATGCCTCTAATTCATCATTTAGAGCCAAATAGCTGGTTTAAATTACACATGTAGCACATTAAACAAAGGTCTAGCCAGTTTTTCCCCCCCCAAAAATTAACTTCAACACAAATTAAGATTATACAATTCCACTTAGATTAACGACACTAATTAAGTGAACACATTTCAAAAGCTCCTGAGGTTCATGGGAGAAGAAGGAAGAGCAGGAAAACAACCCCAGCTTCAGTTTGCTTTCCTGGTTTCCACAAGTCCACATTACCCCTTTACAGCAGCTGAGCCTGGACCCCACTGAAAAATCTCTCCAAAGTCAATCTTCCCCCTGCAAAAAAGAAATTCCTCTGCTGGAATAAATAAAATCAATCCCAACAGAATTGCAGAACCTTGGTTGTATAAAACAGGGAGAAGAAGATACACCATTAACTCACTGCAGCCATCAGGGTTTCATGGGAAGGGTTCGTTTTCTGTGTCTGTCTGGTCAGGAAAATGAATCCACAAACTCCAGAGTGTCCAAAAAGGACCCAGAGGAGCCCTGGAACTTTATTGGGATAAAGGCAGAGGCCATGGGACATTCCCCTGGGGTCTCTCACATTTTTGGAGGACTCCCCTCCCTTTTTATCCCAATTTCCCTCTCTCTTTCCCCATGGGCTGAGATAATTGAGAGGCCCAGACTTCCCAAACCCCTGATCCCTGAGATTCCCCTCTAATGTACAACCCTCCCTTTGCATTTTTAATTCTTACAGAATTCATGGTTTTTCCCCATTGCTTCTTTCATCTTTCAATATCCAATTTCATTTATCAGTAACCCTACAGTTTGTTTGTAAAGGCAAATATATTTTTTTTTTAATTTTCCCATTCATCAATCAGTGGAATCCATCCCACAGTTTCTTTTATCTCTCAGTGCTGGTTTTATCTCCAAGCAGACCCAGAGCTGGTTCGTAAAGAAAAATTGGACATTCCTCTCAGTCTCAACATTTCCTTGGCCTCCTCAGGTAATTTCTGCTGCTGTTTGTGAAGCTGAAATTCTCCAAACCTCCCTCCCTGCCCCTGCTCTGGCATCTCCCAAGCTGCTGTGACCTTTGCAGAGCAAACACTCCCTGCTGCTGTTTGGGATGAGCCCGTGGGTACCTGGCCCTGCCTGCACAGCCCTCGAGCAGCAGGGAGGGAGATTTTCCTCCCTGGATGTTGCCATTGCTCAGCAGCAGTGGGATCAGAAATAAAACGCTCAAAGTTCACCAGCGGGCATAAATTGGTTATGGGGCAACGTCCTGGTGTGAAGTGGAATTGGTTTAAAATGGGAGGGTAAACTGGTGAGGGAAATTCCCTGTTTTCCCTGACTTTTTCCCCATTTTCCTGAGTTCCTGCAGCATCACTTTCTCCTCCCAGATCCCGTTACCCCACTTTTGCTTCCAGACCACCACAAGATGGCAAAACTGCCCAGGACATTCCAGGGGCTCCTGCATATGGGACTGGCCCATTTGCTGTTTGCCACCTGCCTCCACAGACCCCAAATTGTAATTTTATAGCTGGCTTTCTCTTGGAGTCACTAAGTCAGGAGTCTCTCTGAATTCTTCAGAGAGAAATCAGAGTGCAGGGATTGAATTAAAGCCTTTGAATGGAATGAGTAAGTGAATAGATAGAGTGAATAAGTAAGTAAATGGAATAAGTTTTAAGTGCTTTTAGTGAGTAAAAGGTCTTAGATGCCAGAGAAGTAGTGCATGTTCTAGTGAAGGTTGAAAAACATAATCCTAGATACTGGTGTTTCCTTTGATGCCCCAAGAACCTCTCTTCAGACATAATGGAGTTAGAGTTAAGAATATTGCTGACATTTTTCAGTTAGAACAAGATTAGGCCATGGATGTAGTTTATACATAGCCTGGCCTGCTAAGAAACTAAAATTCTAATAGGTTAAGGAGCAGTGGTTTGAATTTGTGTCTTAGGTAGTTGGAAATTTTTTATAAAATAACATGCAGTGGGGAGAGCTGGGGCTCCGTGCCATGGCTTTATGCCATGTGCACTTTTGTCACTGCAGTTTTGCCACTGCTTTGATTCCATTGCTTTTGTGCCATGTGTTCCTGCCTTTGAGACTGATGTGCTTCTGCAATAAATAACTTTATAGCAACTATTAACTTGCTTGGCTTTTTAAAGAAGAACATAACCCGGCAGTGTGGGTGCCCAAGAGGCACCCGGAGGTTTTCCTAAACCTCACAAAAGAATTGTCCCCAGGGGGGTGCCCAGGGACTCTGGGGTGTTCAGGCATCATTCCTTGGCAGCACTAGGGGCATATGGTTCTCAGGAGTCCTCAGAAGCTTTGCAATATGCCCAGATCCATACGGAAATACAGCTTGGGATGAGATTTATATGCAGATATTTCCTGGGGAGACACCGCAGGATGTTGCAAATGAAACAACAACCCAACCAGGCCTTGTAATTTAATTTAACTGCCTCTCTTTGGGGCGTGTGTCGTGCATCCAGAATCAGGCAGCTGAATTCCCAATCAAATGTTCCTTGGATGTAACAACAGAGTGGGAAGCTTAGAAGTGCCTGAAAAGAGCCTGGTACCAACCCCATGGAAGGTGTGCTTTTGGCAACTGATGGGGCTGGGCTCAGTGCTCACAAATAACTGCACGATCCCTTTCCTCTGCATTGGCAGGGCTGGGCTCTTCAGATTCTCTCCAATTTCTCCTACACTCTGTAAATTCTCATACAGCTCCTCAGGCAGTCGGGTGGGAATGCACAGACTTTTTGGGAATGTGAATTTATCCTGTTTGAACTGGTGTGAGTTCTCTGTGTGTACCTTGTGAGGAAATTCTTCCTGCATTTCGTATTCCAAATCCACTTTTGCTTCGCCCCCCTGAGCCCAGACCAGCTGCTTGTTTTACTAAACCTGCTTCAAATATTGTTTTCCATAAAGGAAACAGCAGCAAACAAAAATTTTAGCTTCTCACCTTCGTATTTTGTGATATCTGGTAGCAGCAAAAGGCATTTTTGAAGTAGATAAACAGTAATGGAGTAATTGAAATAGATAAATAGTCTGGAGTGGAGAAAAAAACCAGGAAAAACAGCAAAACCACTTTGAGTTTGGTGGTTAAATTCAACTGCCTCAGTGCAGGCCACTGGGCAGCAGTGCCTGAAGGAAGTACTAAAAAAACCAGACTGAAAAAATCTTTTCTCTGTGATTATTCTGTGATGGGGCTCTGACAGAATAACACTGAAAACAGAAAAAGTCAGTTTTGTAGGAGTGTAGAGAAATGTAAGGAGGAGGGAATAGGAGGAAGAATAATAACAATAATAGAGATAACGATCACAGAATCACAGAATGGTTAATGTTGGGAGGGGTCACTGGTGTTGTAGTAATAATAATAATAATAATAATAATAATAATAATAATAATAATAATGGTAATCTCCAAATAGACCCCATCATCTCTGAAATGGATCTCTTTCAGGATTTGTGAGAAAACCATGTTTCTTGCAGGTCAGTTGACACATTGAATAATAAGATACATAAGGAAAAAACAGTTTTTTGTAAAAAAACACATGGTAAAAGGCCCATGATGAGTGTGAGAACTTCAAAGCTTGAATACAAACAAAATCTTGGGGGTTTGTGAGTGTTTTAGGGACAGACTGCTCATTGGCTGTGTTCTCCCTGTGTTTTCTTTCAGAAATACCTGTTTTCAAAAGGGGAAATGAGATTCTTTTTACACAATCCCCCTGGAGTTCAGGGATGGGACACTGCTGGACTGGGCATCCTCAAACTATAAAAAGCCAGTGCACGAAATTCTCTTTTCCAAAATAGCTGTTTTTCTCTAATTTTTAGAATTAAAACTAAATAATAATAATAATAAAAAAATATTAGCATGGGTTTGGTGTCTTTTGCTTTTGGGGGGGTTAATTAGTGATCCCAAGTTTTAACAATAATTAAGTTTATCCTCCATTTTCCAAGTGCTCAAGGGAAGAAATGCTTTTAAAGCCTGGCAGTGCCCCTCGCTCATGCCCCCTCCTGCACCGGGTATAGCACCATTAGTTGGAGATTTTTATGGCTCTCAGGGGAAACTCAGAACATTCCTGAAACTGAAGCAGCATTTTGGAGTCCCTGAGCTGGAGTTCAGCCTCTTTCAAGGATAAATCTCGGGAGCTGCCAACAGAGGGGATATTTGGTTTAAGAGGCAGAGGGAAAATAAACACTGATACCGTTCCTTGAGTCACTAATAAATACTGAATATTTCACCCCCGAGTAGCTCAGAGGGATTTCCAGCAGTGAGTTGATGATAAAGAAGCATCACAACTGGAGTGGCAGCAAAGAATTCACCTGTCAGGAAAGCTTTGCTTGCTTCCAGCTGCCTCCATCTCTGCAGCTGGGATGGGGGAAAAAAAAAACCCAGGGAAGGAGCAGGGAGCAGCTCTCCAGCTCTGTTCAACACCAAACATCCCAGTGCAATTGTGGATGGCGAGAAAAAACCGATTTTTAGCGGCACGAAACTCTCAACCAGCAAAACACAACCTTTTCCTATCACACAGCCCTAACTGGGCTGAAATACTGCTGTGGGTTTCACGGAGGGCAAGGCGAATTGCACCAGTTCTCACGGCTGAGCAGCTCCTGAAAAACTCAGGAGTGTTTCAGGGTGTTTAATAGGAGGGAAATATTGCATGAGCTGATGAAAAACTCAGGAGTGTTTCAGGGTGTTGGATGAGAGGGAAATACTGCATGAGCTGCTGAAAACTCAGGAGTATTTCAGGGTGTTTAATAGGAGGGAAATACTGCATGAGCTGCTGAAAACTCAGGAGTATTTCAGGGTGTTTAATAGGAGGGAAATACTGCATGAGCTGGTGAAAAACTCAGGAGTGTTTCAGGGTGTTGGATGAGAGGGAAATACTGCATGAGCTGGTGAAAAACTCAGGAGTGTTTCAGGGTGTTTAATAGGAGGGAAATAGTGCATGAGCTGGTGAAAACTCAGGAGTATTTCAGGGTGTTGGATGAGAGGGAAATACTGCATGAACTGGTGAAAAACTCCAAAGTATTTCAGGGTGTTTAATAGGAGGGAAATACTGCATGAGCTGCTGAAAACTCAGGAGTATTTCAGGGTGTTTAATAGGAGGGAAATACTGCAGGAGCTGCTGAAAACTCAGGAGTGTTTCAGGGTGTTTAATAGGAGGGAAATACTGCATGAGCTGGTGAAAACTCAGGAGTGTTTCAGGGTGTTTAATAGGAGGGAAATACTGCATGAACTGGTGAAAACTCAGGAGTATTTCAGGGTGTTTAATAGGAGGGAAATATTGCATGAACTGGTGAAAACTCAGGAGTGTTTCAGGGTGTTTAATAGGAGGGAAATACTGCATGAACTGGTGAAAACTCAGGAGTATTTCAGGGTGTTTAATAGGAGGGAAATATTGCATGAGCTGGTGAAAACTCAGGAGTATTTCAGGGTGTTTAATAGGAGGGAAATATTGCATGAACTGGTGAAAACTCAGGAGTATTTCAGGGTGTTTAGTAGGAGGGAAATATTGCATGAACTGCTGAAAACTCAGGAGTGTTTCAGGGTGTTTAATAGGAGGGAAATACTGCATGAGCTGGTGAAAAACTCAGGAGTGTTTCAGGGTGTTTAATAGGAGGAAAATATTGCATGAGCTGGTGAAAAACTCAGGAGTGTTTCAGGGTGTTTAATAGGAGGGAAATATTGCATGAGCTGGTGAAAACTCAGGAGTGTTTCAGGGTGTTTAATAGGAGGGAAATACTGCACTAGCCAGAGAATCTCTAATTGTGCCCAGATTTCCTCCACTTCTCTAAATGATTGTTCCTGGGAAGGTTTAGCAGGAAAAGTGGAGGGGAGGTGAGCTCAGCAGGGTTGTTGCTGGCTGGCTGGCTGCTCCCCTCTCCTCCTACAGCTCAGGACTAATATGAGCTCTATTACACAGAATTAATGCTTTCCTGCATGCTTTCCTGGGAAACCCAGTTTTCTGTGAGCTTAAGCCTGAGGAAGAACACTGAGATGTGAAAATGCTGATTCCTGGGTGTCACCTGATGGAGAATTTGTCACTCAGGAGGGATGAAGATGCAGAAAACCTCACCTTCCACAGCTCCAGCAGGAAAAGAAGGAAAATCAGGCTTTGTTGTTGGGAAGGAGGGAAAAATGCAGAGCCACAGGCAAATGTGAGAGTAGGGCTGTCCATGGGGAGGAAACAACCAACAGATGAGATATTTATTTAATGAAGCCTCCAACACTCTTCTCTTTGCTCTGAGGGAGTGAAGGGACACGCCAGGAATGTGCAGGATGAGGTGTAGGCTCCTGCTCAGCAACTTTTGCTGTTCAAAACGAAATCTCATACAAAACTCCATTTTCTAAAACAACCCTTTGGGTCAAGTGAGAGGTTCCTGCTTCTCACAGGCTGCATTTTTGCGCCCAGTTTTTGCAGTCTCAGCCATGCAAACGCCTTCAGACACTGAGCAGGGACTCTGGGCTAAGCCTGGATGGGCTCTGGGAGGGCACACAAAGGATGATGTGATGCTGAGCTGGCTTCACTCTGTCCACTTTACACTGAAAGGGTTTCCTAATTGCCACTAATTAGTTGGTTTTTGTTTTCTTTTTTTTTTTGATGTTGTGTTTGACATTAATCAGGGATTCTCCAGCTTCACGTTGAGGAGCCAGAGGTAATTCCATGGCAAACTCCTGGGGCTCCTTGTGACTGAGTGCTCAGCATGGATAAGGAATGCTGGATCTGCTTCAATTTGTATTTTTAATTGGGTTGAGGGGAAACAGAATCAGCCCTTCATTCTCTTGGTTATGGGAGGAATTAATTCTTTTTTTTTCTTTTTTTTTTTTCTCTTTCTTTTTTGCCAAAATATGTCAGGAATAAAATGTGAAAGAAAAAGAAAACATACTCAGAGAGCTTCTATCCATCATGCACTGTGTTCTCCTGAAAACATAACAGAGCACTTCAGTTATAACAAACTGTAAAAGCTAAAAGATGTGGTGTGGAAGTGGATTTGGGAACAATCCTCAGCTGAAATCCAATCCCACTCATTTTTTACCTCTCTTTTCACAATTTCAATTAAACCCTTAGAAATGTTTATGCAAAATTTCCAACTCCTTCTTACTGCCTGATGCAAATCGTGCAGGTTCTCCTTGCTTTGGGGGATGGATTATTAGATTAAAGGAGCATTTTTAATTTTATCTGGGAATCTGTCCCTGGTGGAGATGATCTTTAATGAGAAACCAAACCAGCAGTGCCACATCACTGGTGGCCTGTCCATGAGGCTGCTCCAAATCCATTTATTTCACACAAAATCTCAGCTGCATTCCCAGGCCAAAACTGGGGAATCTTGCTGTTAATGTGGTGTTAATGTTGATATCAAGGAGAAAAAAAAAAATTTCCACAGTTACTCCAACAATTCTACAGATCCTGATAAAAATCAAGGTCTGGTAATTCATTATATGAAATGGTGGATTTAAACAAATCCAGCTTGAACAGAAATTTCCTGCAAAAACCTCTTCAGCATTAGGCCAATGAGCAGCTGAATGAAAAACTGGATGTTTTCTTCTCCTGTGATCACCAGCACGGTGTCCCCTGTGCTGTTAGAAATGTTTGAACCTCAATAAAACTCCTGCTTCGACCTTTGCCTGCAGCTCCATTAGCAAAACAAAATACACAATTCTGATCCTGCAGGGGCCATGATTAAAACTGCCACAGAATTTCTCTTGAGGTCTGAATCTTGATGATAAAAACCCTCAATTATCCAATAGTCTTGAGAGCAGAATCTGTCCTGGAAATGAAGCAGTGCCATGATCGTGGGTGGACAAAATATCAAAGAAATCTGAGGAGCCACAAAGGGGTAAATTAATTTTACCCCACAAAGGGATAAGTTAATGCCAAAAAAAAAAAAAAAAAAGCAGAATTTGATGAATTCATGTCCTTGTAGTGAAATTAAACACATGCACTATGTTTTATTTGTTCCAGTTTTTCCAGATCACTGATGGTGTCCTGTGAGACTCAGCATCCCTGGGACAGCTGGGATGTCTCACACCCACTGCACACAGAGGAGTTTGGACACAGTGGAAAAGTGTGCCTAAAAAAAAAGGGGTGACAAGACTTGCTTCAGGCCAAAAATTCCCTACCCCGAGAGGAAAACAGAATTTTATCCAAAATGCCAGGAAATGTGACTCCTTCCTGTCCTCACCTGGCAGGACCCAGCAAGGGAGGGAGATACAGGGAAAGACCTACAGGCAAGACAGATGATGATGAGGATGATGATGAGGATGATGATGATGATGAGGATGATGATGATGATTATGTGTAATCTTAGCTGAACTGGTGTTAAATTATAAAACCAAGCGAAAATGCACATTTTTATTTAAAAATCTTTCTTTTATCTGACGGCAAATCTGGTGGTCACAAGGACATTCTGACACTTCAGTTTATTCCTTAGCATTTCAACAGGTTTTGTGGCCATCTGTAAGTTCAGGAGGGAATTTTTTTATGGTCTGTATCCATTAAAGACCAAATTCTTCACTGAAGCTCCCAGACTCTACTGCAGCACAAAATTATTCAGGATAAATGCACATTTTAATCCAGAAGGAGAACAGACCTGTGGAAGAAGCAGGAGGGCAACTGAGGTTTGATATTTTTTTTTTGTTTAATTTTTTTGTTGTTGTTGTTTTTTGGGGGGTATTTTGTTTTTTTTGTTTTCTATTTTATTTAAAGTTTTCTCCAGAGTTTCCCTGGATGACATTTCCCAGGGTTTCACTAGAGGCAACCACAGCCAAGTTTTTCCAGGTTCCTGGTGCATCAGCTGCTTTTGAAATCTGTCTTTTCCTTCCCTGTGTCTCAGTTCTCCCTTCATAAATCAGGAAATAATAACTCAGCACTTGTCTTTCCCATTTACATTCTTGGGTGGACGAGGATTGTTCTCCTGCTGTTTGTTTATAAGGAATGCAGCAAAATGGGCTGGATTTCATCTGGGACCTGATGTTTTACTGTAAGCAAACTGAAGGAGCAGAGTAAGGACCTGGGGCCCAAATGAAATTGCTCAAAGTTGTTTTGTTTTGTTTTTTTTAAGAACTTAAACTTTTTGCAGCAGAAATAGAATCCCTTTATTCCCTTTGCACCTTGCTCCTACTAAACCCCACTAAGAATTGGGAAGAATTTCAACCTGATCCTCTGCCTGAAATGTTTGTTGAAAGGGAGAAGACAAATCTCTATGAATAATTGGGAGAAAAAAAAAAAACAACCAGCCAGACTTGCAGCTCACATATCCCAAAATACACATTCCCCCCAATAATTTATTTGTTCACCTTAGCAAGATTTCATATACATTCAGTATTTTGTTCAGGGAAATGACCAGCATGGACTGTTCAAACATGATACAGGAAAAAGAACATAGGAAATTCAATTACACTGAATACCACATTCAGAAAATGCAGTGCCTGTTTCAGGAGAAATCTTTTAAAACCAGCCAAACTCGTACAACATGCAGGCAAAAAGCTGCTGCATTCAGAAGAACAAAAAAAAAAAAAAAAAACAAAAACAAAATATTTTTTGCAACAAAAGACTGGCAAAGCAAAAGACAAAAAAAAAAAAAACAAAAAAAAAACAAAGAAAAGCCCAAACCAGCTTGTGTACAATTAATTCCCACAGTTGTACTGTCAGGAAGAATTGAGTATTCAGTGAAATTCAGGGAGGTTTTCTATCGTTGCCTGAGTGGACTTGATTTGAAAGTGGAAATCTGCTGAAACGCTGGGCAGGTTTGTGTTTCCCACTTCAGAAAATGGTTTGCAAAGGCTGAGTTTTGGCAGCTGATAAAAGAAATTTGGATTAATACAAGAAAGTCTAATTCTTTGGAGGAGACGCTGAGCACTGTAAAATCCCATTTATTTTCCCTATCAACACGTGGAGGTTTTTTAGACTCTGGAGTAGATGATGATGGTACCCTGATGATGAAGGAGAGGCTTTGGGGCTCAGAGCTGCACTGAGACACAAATGTGGATTAGGCAGAGCTCTGGGCCCTGCTGGGACTGACAGATGTGTTATTTCTGGGGTGATGTGATGGTTGCTGTCCATAGCTCTCCTCCTCAGCAATTCATTCCCCCTTAGCTCACATTTGCTATTTTCTCCTTCTCTGTCACTATGAGAAATATGCAGCGTGCTCAGCAGAGAAGGAATGACATTTCACTCCAATGCCTGAGACAAATGCTCCATCTCCTCCCAGGAAATCAGAGATTCAATTACATCTCTCAGGCTGGGGGGGGAAGATCTGTATTTTAATGCACCACAAACAACCTCTGTAGTGTCTCATGCCTTTTGTAACACTGTCCTAGACAAAATACGAATATTTGAGTGTGTGAGGGGTGCAGGCAGAGAGCAGATTTTGCTCTGAGAGCAGCTCTCTCATAACCTGTTGGATTTTTTTTTCCTTCTGGCCAAAGATAACACTGGTGCAGGTCCCAGATTTGCCTGGAGCTAAGTGCAACACTTTGAAAACCAACTGGCTTTTCTCTTTGGCTCTGCTGTCAGGAGAGATCATCCAGGAATAATTGGTGTCAACAGCTTGTCCCCTCGAGTTCATTTTCACCATTTCTTGCTTATCCAAAGCACACTAAGACAGGAAAGGGGATCAAGGTTCCTCTGGGTAGGATGAGGAGTTAATTACCCAGCGTGGATTCAGCCTGGGACAGCTGAAGCCCTGCTGGATGAATCATTGAGTCGCTCTGTGTCTCAGTAGCTTTATTTTTAAATGAAGTTCCCAATAAAACCCCTCGGAGACAGGAGCAACAGCAGCTCAAGGCCAACAGGCACACCTAGAACTGGGCAATTCCACTTCAGCAAAGCAATCAGAGCTTTTTAAACTGAATTCAATCAGTACAAGGTGCTGCAGCCTGGCACTGTTACTTTTCACAAAACTGAGAAAACGAGGCAGGGAAATTTTGCAAAATTTTGTGAAATCTGTTTGCTTACTCCAAGCAGAGAAGCAAGAAATATTCCTGGCTTAATCTTCCTTCTTTTCAGTGCTGTGAATTCTCAGGACATTAAGGCCTGGCAAAGGAGAATATTCTTTTACACAATGCAAAATTCATCCTTGGAGTTGGCGGAGCGAAATAAAGAATATAAAAACGTGAAGACATTTATTTGGATAGTGGGCAGAACTTAAATATTTGGGATTCGAATAATCTTGCAAAGTACACAAAGCCTCAAAAACATCAGCTAGTAGAATCTGAATTGAGTGTGGAAACTGGACTACTGAACTTTCCCTGCCCTGGGGTGAAGAGGGGTTGGGGATCTGCTCCACCTCAGGCTGTGAAAATTTAAAATCATCCCTGTGATGCTCCAGCTCTCAGCTCTTTGCAGCAGAGACTCTGCTCCGCCCAACATGGAAATCTTGGCTGCCTCTGCCAGCAGAAAACCCTGAGGATGGTGGGATGGCAGAGCCATCCCCTGGAGGCTTGAGCAGGACACGTCCACTGCCAGGTCAGGGTGGGTCCCTGGATGTGGCTTCGAGAACTCCTGGCACTGCCCTGCTCTCATTTCCCCTCTGGCCACTCTCTGCTCCCTGCTCTGTGCTCCTGCCAGCTTTCACACCACACAATCCTGATGCTGGGAAGGTTTTTACAAGTGTTGATTGATGTCCAGCCTCTGGGAAAAGCTCTTGTCCCGTTTGAGCTTTTAGACAGACAGATCCATTCAGCCTCTGTGGCTGCAGCTCTTTCACCAGTGCCAAGTTCACTTTAAATAACAGAAAAAAATGGGCTGCTTAAAACTGCACTCTTTTTTTTTTTTTTTTTTCTGTTTCCTAGAGCTCCTTCTATGGTTTTTGAGACTTTTCAGTCCAAATATCCACTGACATGACAAGTGCCCCTGACCTTTCTTGCAACAGGGGCAGTTTTCCTGCAGAAATTCTCTGAGGAAGCCAAACAAATGATGTGTTTGTTTCTGCTGGCAATCCTGGCAGCAGCAGAGGTGTGGCTGGGACCAGGCTCACCTGATGCTGAGGGCTGGGAGCTTTTCAGAGTCACTGGACACAGACAGGTCCTTCATCCTAAAAAAAAGGATGAAGATGAGACCAAGACTTCATTATTCCACCTCTCTGCCTCACAGGAGAACTGTGCTGCATCCACGTCCATCCTGACACTGCCAGCAGCAGGCTGACTCATTTGTCTTTGTCTCACAGGGTCAGATTGTATTGCTGCATCAGGATTGCTCTGGAGTTAAATTAATCCAGTTGTGGCAGCCTCCATGTGAAGCTGCACAACAACAAGCCCTTGCCTGACACCATGAAACCTCAATAAATCCGAAATTACTGCAGCAACCCTGTGGAAATCTCCCAGCTCCAAAGGAGAGATGGCCAAAAGGACCTTACTGGTTATAAAACAAGGATTGGTTGTAGAATAAGACGGGGTTGGGCACCAAGGGTGTGCAATAAAGACTTTAAATCTTGCTGGTCTTGCTCAATTTAAGGGGCGTTTTTTAAAATGTTTCAAAGTTTGGGTTTTGTGGAAATACACGTCCCACGTATCTGAACCCTGTGAGACTGGAAACCTCAGCCACGAGTCTCATGTGACTTTCTTATGAGATTTCCAGCTTTTCTCCTTCTGCTCTTGGCTTGAAGCACCATGAGAATATTTCTTACATGGTATTTCCACACTTCTAACTTCAAATTCTAGGCCTGAGGAGCCTTAGGAGTGAGGTGGATTTCTTACTTAAGTTAAAACGGGGATCATACTACAGATTTGTGTTCTGTGAGTGCATCAATAAAAGACACAGGAGACAAATCCTCCTGACATTGGGGACTCAGTGCTGAGTGAGAGATAAACAAACAGTGATTTCTCATCAGCATCACCAAGGTGTTGTTCCAAGGTCCTGTCTGGTGATAATGACCCTTGTCTGGAGCCCTTTCCCTTTCCAGGGCAGTGGATCTTCAGCACAGGAGCTGACACAGACAAGGGCAGGGGCTCGTGTGTCGTTTCAAGGAGCTGAATTCTAACTTGGCAGGCTCGGGAGGAGTTCTGTCAAGAGCTGCTTATTTCTAATATTGTACAGAGAAATTCCTCCCACTATTTCTTCCAGATGCTGGCCATTTCATTTCTTTTTTTATTTGGATTAGCTGTATTAAAATATAACATGCTTCCAAATGCTTTGCTCCCAAATTCCCAAGGGATGGCCCTTTCTCATGGGGATGGATGTCCTTAAGCCTTTTAACATGCTTAACTCCCCCTGCTCAGAACAAGGGGAAAGTTCCTGACTCCAGAGTACCCAGGACCTCACAGAAAGCTTTGAGCAGTTGGTATTGAAGGAGTCAGGAAAAGGAATGTAGCAAAACACTGGGCAGGGGGACAGGAAAAATCTGCAGCTTTTCCAGTGACTGTGGCACTGATCTGGCTATCGAGCACCTGAGCAAGGAATTACTGAGCCTTTCAGCAGGTTCCTGATGGACTCAGAAGATAAAAAAAAAAAAAAAGGGTGAATGCAAGTGAGCTCTTTGAGCCTTGTTTGATGAGGACTTACCTAGTTCTGGGTTTTATTAGACCCGCATCAAGGGATGGTCTGAACAAACCAGGGGCACATGCAAATTTTCATTTGGTTTGGTGTGGAGATTAGGGAGGCTGATTGGACAAAAAGGAAAAGTTCTCCTTGGTCTCTGGAGCTCGGTGGAGTGCAGTCACTTGGATCAAGTTTTCCTTGGCAATGGAGTTGACTGAAATCCACAGCTGAGGTTTGGTTTTGTGGGGAGGGGTGGAACCACAGAATGGAGCTGTCAGAGAGTGCCGGGGCTGAAACCAGCACAGGGTCTTTGTGGTTCTCTCTTTCTCCTCCACTGGCCCTAAATGAGGGCAGTGGAAACTCTGAAAGAGGAGAACAGAGGGATAAATGCCCTTGAAATGCCAGGGGAGCGCCTGGCAGCTGCTGGACCCTCAGGATGCCATCCACTGAAGCCATGCACTGTCCTTGAGGGGCTCCATCCACGCTCCCAGCACTCACAGACATCCCTCCTCGAAAGATTTCCACCTGTCCATACCTTGATCCTTCCAACCAGCCCCACTCCTACCTGCCCATGAAAGCAGCGCCATCCCCGCGGCGCCGCCAGCCCCTTACACGTCCTCCCCGGCCTCGCTCAGGGACATGGAGTGGATTTTGATGGCTGGCACCTTGCAGCCGTGCTGGAGCAGGCTGCCTGCAGTGCCTGCACAGCAGCATTCCTGCAGGAACCCTTTGCTCTTGGCTTTGGCAGCCGTGCAGTCTCGGGCAGCGGCGCTTTTGGCGGGCACGGCCGAGAAGATCTTCCACTCGCAGACCCCGTCCGCCTTGGAAATCTTGTAGAAGGTTTCTCCCGAGCCCACAGGGATCCTGACCACCCCTCTGCCACTCTCCACGCCCTGGCCAGCAGGATGGTTGAGGTTGAAGCTGGGGCTTTGCTTCTTTGCTGGCTGCTTCCTCAGGAGGCACTGAGCTTTCAGGACGTTCTGGAACGCTTTCTTGAACTCTTGACTGGAGCATGGATAGATGATGGGGTTGATGCAGCTGTTTAAATATCCCAGCCAAAATGTTATTTTAAAAAGTGTGTCCGGGGGTTTGATTGCAGGAAAGAAAGAACCTAAAATGGAAAATACGCAGAGTGTTAGGGCAGAGGCAGTGAGGAATTGCAGGTAACCAAAGAAACTAAAACACTGGGAAAAAAATAAATAGGATTCTGTTCCGTCTTGAAAAAATCATGGCTGGAAACACAATTCCTGCAGGAACAAGTGTTTCAGGATCTATGGTGCCATGCAATTACATGGGTGCTCCATCAGAAATCAATTCAAGAGAGCTATTTTTTAATTACAAGCATTCTACTCCCATTTACAGCAGGAGGGGCAGCCAGAGGGCTGATTCCACGGATAGACGAAAATTCCTTCCTCAGGGACTCTTAATTCAAGATTAATTACCCAAATGACAGCAATATCTTGGAGGTCATCACCAAGGGGCTTCAGATGGCAAGAAAATGACACAATTTCAGAAGGGTTAGAGAAAAGAGGGATTAGAGCTGACTGTGTTACAGCTCAAAGTCTCAGAAGTGATGAAGCGTTTGGTACTGATATTCCCTGAAACCTTCAGAAAATCGAACAATCCACACTCTGCCTCATGGAACGCAGCTAAAATTGAGAGAAGTTAAAGGAAAGGCTCCTTATATCAAAGAACACTGGGGAGGGGTCTCATAGGCATCCATGAGATGTGTACATATCGATATTATTTCTATTTCTATTTCTATTTCTATTTCTATTTCTATTTCTATTTCTATTTCTATTTCTATTTCTATTTCTATTTCTATTTCTATTTCTATTTATATTTATATTTATATTTATATTTATATTTATACTTACATTTATACTTACATTTATACTTACATTTATACTTATATTAACACATATTCTGATATATACTTGCAATCTTACCTTCCAAAAATGATTCAAAGAACAAGAACTTCAATGGTTCCTAAGTAAGGAAAGTACTCTGGCGTTTCTTTTTCTATAGAATTATGAATTATCTTCTGGTTTAAAATCTTGGGAAAGTTTTTTCTGATGCCAAACCTTTGATTTTACTTAAAAAAAAAAAAAATTCCCAGAAACAAAACTGACTTGTTTTGGAGTTTATATTCAAATTTATAATAAACAGGACTTTTAGTACTGACAAATGCTTGCCTTCCTACTTCCCCTGGAGAAACTGTAAGAATGTGCAAAGAAATTCTGTGGAAGGTTTAGGCACGGATGCATCCTGTGTACTTTAACCACGTCTAGGAGCAGCTTTAAGCTTTGCAGGGATTGATTTGTTCCCTGGAGCTCTCCTGGAAAAGCTGGTCATGCCCTCCGAGGGTTCTGACTGAAATCTGACAGTGCTCAATGCTCCAGCCTTTTTCCTCAGTCTTTGTCTTGCAGCAAACGCTTTCCAGTGGCCAAAGCAACTCGTGGGGTGGTTTTGTCTGGGTGGGAAATGCATCAAAATCCTGCCAGGGCCACTCGCAGTGCAGGGTGATCAATGACCTGCTCATCCCGCTGGGAAACGGGGATTCATCCCGTGCTGGTGGCAGCTCTTGCACCCTGAGCAGAGCCCAGGGCTCAGGGAGGGGACAGGACACGGGGCAGGGTGAGAAGGGCAAGGGTGACCCCCTGGCAGGGCTCTCTGAGCTGGGACCAGGAGGTCTGTGTGTGCTACAGCGGCACAGAGGTGACACCAAGGGTCAGCACAGGATGGCTTGGGTTGGAAAGGACCTTAAATCCCATCAGTGCCATGGCAGGGACACCTCCCCCTGTCCCAGGCTGCTCCAAGCTCCATCCAGCCTGGCCTTGGGCATTTCCAGGGCTGGGGCAGCCACAGCTGCTCCAAGAATTCCATCCCAGCCCCTCCTCACCCTCGCAGGGATCAATTCCTTCCCAATATCCCATCCAACCCTACCCTCTGTCATTTGCAGCCATTCCCCGTGTCCTGTCCCTCCATCCCTTGTCCCCAGTCCCTCTCCATCTCTCTTGGAGCCTCTTTAGGGGCTCTAAGCCTTTCCCAAAGCTGTCTCTTCCCCACAGGAGCTCTGTCCCTCTGCTGGAACCCCTGGTTCCACCCTGGCACCAAGCATGGGTCTCACTGCCTCTGTGGTAGCTCCTGCTTGCCCCAAGCTGGCCCAGGTAGAGTAATTTCATTATAACTTTCAATATGAAGCAGATTTTAAGACCAAAAAGGTTTTGCTGAAGAAAACAAACGCTGTTTTTGCAGTGAAGCACAAGCAAGCACGCGTCTCCACAACCTAAAATTTTTCTCAGCAAATTAATGCTTCTCTCCTTTAGTGAAAAGCAACTAAATAACATTCTCAAAGAACTTTCTGGCTGAAGTCATTGGCAGATGAAAAATAACGAAAGGCTTCTAAATGCCCAAATCACGCTCATTTTTTTGGTTTGTTTCCTCATTTAAATGCAGCGTATCTGCTGCTTTCCCCTTTTTGTGCTGAGACAAAAGGTGAACCAAATCCCGGTTTAGGGAATCAGCTGTGTGAGGCCATGTGTAAAAACGGGTAAACAATAACAATTCCTGTTTGCTGCAACTCCTCGCTCTCTCCAGATGGAATGCAAGGGCTGTGCCAAAGTCTGATAAAAATAGAAAACAGCCAGTGTCAGAGTCTGTCCCCTGCTCTTTTTTTGGGGTGGGATCTGCATGTTAATTTATTAATGTAGCCTTTTTTGGTTCATCAGTGGAGAGACTTGTTGTTGCAATGGAATAACACAGAGTGAAAGAAAATGAAGGAGCTTTAACAGCACAGAGACTTTGCCATCTACAGACACCACCACAGTCAGGGAATCATGGAATGGCTTGGCTTGGAAGGGAAATGAAAAATCGTCGAATTCCAACCCTCTGCCATGAGCAGGGGCACCTTCCACTATCCCAGGGTGCTCCAATTTGGCCTTGGACACTTCCAGGGATGGAGCAGCCACAGCTCCTCTGGAAATTCCATCCCAACCCCTCCCCACACTCACAGGGAGGAATTTTTTCCCAATATCTAATGCAAGGGTGCCCTCCTTCACCTCAAAGCCATTCCCCCTGTGTTTTCAGTGGTAAACATCCCCTCTCCAGCCTCCCTGCAGGGTGTGTTTGACCCAGAAAATCTCTGCCCTTCTATTGGAGTTACCTCCATAGTTCAGAAATAGTCCCGAATTTTTCTTGTTGGATACCTGAGTGTCTAAGAAAAACGGAAAAAATATCTTATTTTCCAAATCCTTGAGGAATGGTGTTCCTCCCCACAGAATCCTAAGAACTTGTCCCTTCCTTCCAAACCTTTAACATTCAGTGATGTTGTTGTGATCAGTCTCAGTGGCTGATGGAGCTGGTAATGAGCAGGAGACATTTTCAAACCTGGGGACAAAGTGGTTTGTTCAGTGCTGAGCCCTCAGAATGGACAGCTCAGGTCTGATCAACTCAAAGGAGAAATAAAACATAGATTTTGTGGGATTTTTTTTGTTTGTTTTTTTTTTAACAATGACCATAACTAATCATGAGATTAAACAAGAGCAGCGAATTCTCTCTTTTTTGGGGTGTGTGGTACATGTTCCTACAGAGCAGGGAGGTGGGAGCTGGGATGTGCATTTCCCTGCAATCCTTGACCAGTTGCCAGTTTGTGCCAGTTCATGTCTGCACACATGGAAACACAATGAGCCAGGGCTGAGAAAACAGAATTATTCCACCTAATTCCCAGAGGAAATGTTTCCAATCCTCTCACTCCAGACCAGGTGGAATCACAGCTAAGATATCAAGTTTTCACCCTTGAAATTAATTCTCTGTGCTGTTCATTTACCTTAATATCTTCCTTTGCACACTGTGAGGAATTAAGTGGTAAATAGTGGCAAACCTGATTAAAGTTTAAAGGCTTCACCTGACGCTGTCTCCCTGCAGTCTGTGCTGGAGGAACAGTAAAGAAACCTCAAGAGGTTTTCTTTTAATGCATTTTGAATCATGGATTGAGTAAATGATGCTGGAATTCCTGCTTTGTTTTCAAAAGGTTGAGGGCACTCAAGTGTCAGTAGCACAAAACTATTGCTTCTTGTAAAATTAAATAAAATAAAATGTACTAGGAGCCTCCCGAGATCTTTTGCCATTAAGTATTTCATCGCTCATCGCTGGAAATGTCAGGATTGCATTTTCTTCCCCCATCATTTATTTTCCTGTTTGTCAGCTGGAAGTTTCTTCAGCTCTGAGAGATAAGTTTTACACGTCCCTCCTGGTGAGTAAGTGCCAATTCACTCTCGAAGGTGTAATTTGACTTTGTCATTTGTCACAAGAGCTGTCTGATTATGGGTTGTTTAAAAACCAGCCCTGATGTCGTGCATCGTTTCCCTGATGGACAGCAGAGAGGGTTTTGGAGCCTGCCAGACTTTAAAAACTTGTGTTGTTTACTCTGCATCATTGCTGCCAGCACCATGGGAATCAGATCCTGTACATTTGTGTGACCCATGAACCATTTGTGGTGTTAAAAACCATCTCAGCTACAAACCCATCTTTGCTCCAAATCCATCTCAGCTCCAAATCCACCTCTGCTACTGAACCTCCAGCTCTGTTTAGTTTTTCTGGTTTTTTTCCCCTCTTTTTATTCTGTGTAGCTTAAATGTGGTGACTGAGGCAGAGCACAGAGGTCAGGTGGGGGTGATGCTGCCTCAGTGCCTGGGGGAGATCAGGGCTGAGTCCACACAGAATCCCAGATTGGTTTGGGTTGGAAAGGACCTTAAATCCCACCCAGAGCCACCCCTGCCATGGCAGGGACACCTCCCACTGTCCCAGGGGGCTCCAGCCTGGCCTGGGACACTTCCAGGGATCCAGGGGCAGCCACAGCAAATCTGGGAATTCCAGCCCAGCCAGGAATTCCTTCCCAATATCCCATCTAAACCTGCCCATGGCATCTTGGATTGGAGGGGACCTCCAAGTCCATCCAGTCCCACCATGGGCAGGGACACCTTCCACTATCCCAGGCTGCTCCAGCTGGGCCTGGAACAGGGATCCAGGGACATCCCATATTTCTTCCCAAAATCCCGTTGAAACCAGCACATGGAATCCTGAATTCCTTTGGGTTGGAAGGGACCTGAAATCCCATCAGAGCCACCCCTGCCATGGCAGGGACACCTCCCACTGTCCCAGGGGGCTCCAGCCTGGCCTGGGACACTTCCAGGGATCCAGGGGCAGCCACAGCAAATCTGGGAATTCCATCCCAGCCCCTCTTCATCCTCTCAGCGAACAATTCCTTCCCCATGTCCCATCCATCCCTGCCCTCTGGCAGTGTGAAGCCAGATTTTACATTTGTTCTGTAATTCCCTTGTCCCTCTCCAGGCTGGGAACAGGAAGAGGGCTCTGGTTACAGGGAAGCAAAACCCAAAACTCAGGTCCTGGCATGTGCCTTGAAGTGCTCAGTGTAGAGCCACAAGGACCCAGAGGAGCTCTGACATCCCAAAGGGAATTAATGTGCACCAGGGCCTCCCTACATCTCTCACGGCTCTGCAAACATTGATAAATAAGCTCAAACATTGATAAATAAGCTCAAACATTGATAAATACTCTACATTTTGTGTTCCCAAGCCCAGCGTTCACTCTAAACTTCATTCCCTAAGACAAGTGTTCTATACTTCATCTCAGGTCGTGACACAACCCACCCTCAGGAAAGTGTATTTATAAATATAAGTATATATATATACTCATATTTATAAGTATACAGACATTCAACAGATGCCCCCTGTACACACATAACCTCTCCCATATGCTCTCACTGCTCCCTTAAGGGAAGTATTTTTTTATGGGATAAAAAATGGTATCAAGGAACCCTTGGACAGTGGGAAATGCCCCCGGACTCGGCACAATCCAAATTAACAGAAGCAGTGCAGAAAAAGAGGTGATGTGAGGAAATCTTGCACTTCCCAGCTGTGCCTCCCCAGGGCTGGAATACTGTGGCTGTTCCAGAGGGAAAATGAGAGGGATTTTTGCTTGGATCCATAATAAACAGAATAGAAGGAGTAACACTTTTTTTTTTCCCCCTCCCAGACCCCTGAATTCATCTCCAGGCACCAGGAGGGTGTCTGGGCACAGGTGAGAGGTGAAAAGGTCAGGCAGCAGGAATGGCTCAGTCTGGGAACACTGCTCTGATGATTTGGATTATTTCAGACCTAATTTATGCTCTGTTTCATATTGTACCCACTTAGGATGGATGATATTTCTGGCAAATGTCTCAGCAAGCAACTATTTCCAGATTCGCTGCGGGCAGCTGCAGATTTAGAAAGCTGATAAAAAACCATGGGAAGGTAAACTGAGGTTTTGTTACCCTTGTAAACCTGAATAATCACATTGTGTCACAAATCAATGTAATTGTCACTCCAATTCCAGTTCCCAAGCTGTAACTGCAGTGGAATGGGTCTGGATCCCATTGCTGACAATGGAGATATTTGGATATTTGGATATTCTGGAGATATTTGATATTTGCCCTTAAGCCCTCCCTCTTGAAGTCATTCACTTACAACAAAATTATAATTTTCCTTTAAAAATTAAAATCAAAAACGAACCAGAGAATAGTTTGAGAAGCTGGTTCTGTCTCAGACTGTCTCATGAGTTTGTTGTCTGTCATGATTTTGGAATCCTTGGAGTTAGAAACAAGGAATTCTCTCCTTCAGCAAGAGCCACGTGTCTCTGCCGTTATCCACACTGCAGACAAATCCTGACATTTGCACAGTGGGGTGGGAGAATCCCTCCCCACAGCCTTTCCATCACTCCCCAACCCCTGAACTGTGCTGTGGCATTTGGGAGAGAGTGAAAAATGACAATCCTGCTTCCTTTGCTGTGGGGATTTCAAAGCTGTGGCTGCATGAGTAAGGGAATTCTGAGACAAGGACGAGGCTCCTGTGACAGGAGAGCCAGCACAGCTAAAACACCTCCGCTCCCTTGATTTTAGTATAAATGGTTTCTAACACTGATCCCTCCCCTCCTTTGCTGCCTTTTGAGTCACTGGGACACATTTCAGGATTTGGGAATGGTGGAGAAATGTTGGCCCAGAGATGTCCATGAGGTTTTTGTCATTAGCCGAGTTATCAGCTCAGACCAACAGTGCCTTTCCAGTCTGTGATTATGAAAAATGCCCCTTGTGATCAGCAAAAAACCTAAAAAAACCCCATGGAAATGTCTTGGCTGCTTATCTTCATGGCTGAAGTTTTCCCCATTCAATGATTTAACTCTCACACACACTTAACTCACACATCCCTCCTCTCCCTGAGCTGGGCTCCAGAAAAAGAGCTGGGACTTTATTCTGGGTTTTTTCCCACTTTTATATCTTTTTTCCTGTCTTTCTCACTGAGAGAACACTGAAATATTAATGTGGGAGCCTGTGTTGGTGTGTGTTGCTACTCTGACCCTCTGAGAGGTCATGTGTCAACAGCAGAGATGGAAAAAATTATTTTTCTGGTTTGTGTCTAATGAAAGTAGAGTGGTTCTCTTTGAATGCAGTTAAAAAATTACCACAAAATAGTAAACAGAAACCAGCTGCAGACAGGATTAGAGGATTCCCTCGACAGTGTTGGTGTCAGTTCACAAAACTAATTTATTCCTCGACCACAAACACCAACACCCTCCAGTGGATCCTCTTTTTTGCTTTCTTAATCACAAGAACGATTGACAAATGCTAAAACCCTTCCTCTCCCTTGCCCAGTTTAGGATATTTTCCCCCCGTGGCCTCCTAGCTCAGACTTTCCCTTTTTATTTCTTCCAGCTTTGGAAAGCAGCACCTACATCCACAGAAAACAGACCACAAGCAAAGCTTGGGGAACTTGCTCTCCTCTGAGGGTTTGTTAAGATAAATCATCAGTCCCAGGCCAGGAGCATTTCTGCAACACCCCCAACCCTTTTTTCCATCAGTTCTGGGTATGTTTCACCTCAAAACAACCCCCACGTGCTGTCTTTTTATGTTGCTGGAAAGAAACCTTGTGAAGATTTCTCAGAAAATAATGGCACATAAAAGTCTTCCAGTTACAGGACAAGGTCTGCTCCATCGTTTGTGACAGGAAAACTTTTAATTACTGGGGGCTTTCATTGATTCCTGGGCTCTTGCAGCTCTGAGTCTTTATCTGTCAATCATCTATTTATCAATCATCTATCTATCATCTATCTAATCTATTTTTCTATTTAACTATCAATTATCTATCTGTCAATCATTTATCTATTTATGTATCTATCATCTATCTATCAATCAATCAATCATTTATTTATCTATCAATCATCTATCTATCAATCATTTATTTATCTATCAATCATCTATCTATCAATCATCTATCATCTATCTAATCTATTTATCTATTTATCTATCAATTATCTATCTGTCAATCATCTATTTATGTATCTATCATCTATCTATCAATCAATCATCTATTTATCTATCAATCATCTATTTATCTATCAATCATCTATTTAATCTATTTATCTATTTATCTATCTATCAATCATCTATCTATCAATTATCTATCTCTCTATGTATCTATCTATTTATCTATCTATATATCTATCTGTCAATCATCTATCTATCCATTTATCTATCTATCTATCTATCTATCTATCTATCTATCTATCTATCTATCCATCTATCTCCTATATCCCTGTCTAGGAATTGCAAGAGGAGAACAAAAAGCCAGAAATGCAGGCAGTGATTGGGAATCCCAGCAAGCCCTGATTGCCCAGATGGAGCCACTTCTGAGCCTCTCCCCACAAACCCCCTGCCCCTTGGAGCTGCAGATTAGCTCAGGCTCTTCTCCTGAGCCCTCTGAGAGATGCAGACAGGCTCAAAGTTGCTCTTTCCTGGCTCTGTTTTGTTGTTTTGTGTTTTCCTGGTGCCCACTGAGCTGTCAGTTGAAGCTGTCATTAACGCCAGCTCTGCTTGGTTCTGCCCACAGGAATGAAAACTTGACTTCTTCCAGGGGAAGCCGAAGTTCTGACAGCCTTGTGTGGTACAGGAGTTTTGTGAGCAGTGAGTTCACACTCCAGCATGCAGAGGAAAAGCAAATATTAGCCTCACTTATTTTTCTGTTTTGTTTTTTTTTCCACAAACATCAAGCCAAGTGAGAAGAAAGTGTGTGGGATTATTTTCTGAAGGATTTTGCACAGAACCTTTGGAATGAAACCGAATCCAAGACAGTAAGAAAAAACCCATTCCTTCCACAGACTGCACGTGGTACCTTCACAGCCCACTTTCAATCCATTTCTTATGGCAGGCATTTTCCAGTTGTTTCTCCAGTTATTTTCAGCAGCATCAGCCCACATGGATATTGTGCCTTTCTCCATATCCTTCCATCCCTCTTGCCTTTCCCACACCTACACCTCAAAAGTTTCTACCCTGCTTTATTACACACTGCAGTAAACCCAGTGTTTCTTGTTCGGATGGAATTGTTGGCTGGTAGAGTGGATGTTAATAGACGTGAGGAATGGCTGAGGGAGCTGGGGTTGTTTATCCTGGAGCAAAGGACACTCAGGGCTGATTTTATCACTCCCCACAGCTCCTGAAAGGTGCCTGTGTCACCTGGGCTTGGGCTCTGTCTCCAGGCAGCTCTGACACAACCAGAGGACACAGCCCCAAGCTGAGCCAAGGGAATTTAGGTTGGATATTAGGAAAAAAAAATTCACTTTTTCCTAATATCCAGCCTAAAAGATTGATAAAATACTGGAATGTTCTGCCCAGGGAGGTGGTGGAGTCACCAGCCCTGGGTGTGTTAAATAAAGCCTGGATGTGGCTCTGGGTGCCAGGGGTCACTGCAGGGCTTGGGCTGGGCTGGGCTCGATGATCCTGGAGGTCTCTTCCAACCTGGTCATTCTGTGAATTTTTCTGTGAATTCTGTGAATTCTATGTGGAAATCTTGAAGGTGCTGTAGATCCCAGGGAAGTTAACCTGGGTTTGGGGAAGCTGTGCTGCACAGAATGATGAGCACAGCTGCCTGAAGAGGTTTGAGGAGCAGTTTAAGAGTTTCTGTGTCATGGGAGATCTGCACTGGGAGTGCTCTGGCTGATGGAACCATGGAATTATTGGCATTTAGTTTGGAAAAGATCTCTTCGATTGCTGAGTCCAACCATCCAATAATATAAAATGATGTCCCTGCATGGCACCTCCACATCTGTCAAACCCCTCCAGGATTGGCTGATGGGACCATATTTTGGTCTGTGCCATGGCCACAAAGCTGCAGAGCTGCTCAGAGCTGTGCTTGCCCAGCCATGCATGCTGTGAGCCCCACCAGGGTTTCAGCAGGAGGATTTTACACAAAAGTCACATCCCTGCTACGAGATCCTGCCAGGATCACTTCCCTTCCCCAGCCCAACTGGACCTGGCTGCATGACAGACCTGGAAGTGGTTGTTGTTTTTTGGAAAGTGCTCTTCATCGAGATGTGAGTCATTGGCTTTTTTGAGGACGTTTTTAGTGCCACTTGTCTGTTTAATCAGGTTCTTTGTCCTTAAACAAAAGCAGCAAATATGTTTTGAAAGCCCTGTAATATATGCTTTAAAAATAACCCAGTAACCCCCAAAAACAGAGAAAAAAACCTCCAGAGTTTCCTTACAAGGTATCAAAGGAAGATGCAAAGCCATTCTGGTGCCCAGAAGATTTCTTAAATCCAAAGCAAATTAATTAACAACAGCTCTGTGTGGCAGCCACATTTGCAGATGAAAAGTGTGTTTAATGCATTCTCCCAAACCCTTTTTGAATACGTTTCAGTCATTTTGGCAAGCAGCATTCCAACGTGCTGACATCCCAGCCAGCACCAGCCAGGCCCTCCTTAGGAAACAGCTCCAATCCAGCACTTCCCACTACTGACCAAGAGGAAAAAATTCCGAATTTTTGGGGTTTTTCACCTTAGCAACAGTTTTTATGTGTCATGATAAAACTTGGTAAAACCAATAGGGGTTAACTGAAAAAGAACAGTTATTTATAAGTTTGGAAAAGAAAACCCCCAAATAGTTCTTTTCATGTTTAGATAAGGTTGTTTTTCCTTTTCTTAATTGTCTATATTGCTGTCTCACTAACTAAAGCTTCCATAAAAATCTTTATTTTTCCTTTCCAGCATAAGCCCTTTCCATAAGAAGAGCCCTGAAACCGAGCAAGTCCTAGATTTTAGTTTCCATGTTTGAAAACCCCAATATTTAATGGCAGAGCCCAGCTCGGTGTGATGAGCCATGTCCCTCCCCCTCAGCTATAGGTGTGAAATTAGTATTCTGCTTTTACCTCCTGCAACTGCATCAAAGGTAACTGAGCACGGTTTAATTAAAATTCTAATTACTTCTTTATGTTCCAGCAAAGCAGAACAAATCCCCAGCTTTGCTCCCCTTTGGAATGCCAACTGGAGAATAAATATTCATCTCCAGCTTGGTGGCTGAGCCAGTGTTTGGCCAGTGGGCTCAACGGGTTCCCAGAAAAGATGCAAACCAGAGCAGTATAAAATTACTTGGAAGGACCCTCACTGCTGTCTCCTGACTGGTCACACGAAAAATTGGATTAAAAGATTGACTTTGTTTGTAGTTATGGTATCTCACAGGATGAATTTATCTCACAGGATGAGTTTCCTGATAGGAAGATGATTTTTTTTTCCTTGGAGTGGGAATCATCAGTGCTGAGCACAGATCTGTGAGTGTATTTCTATCCTGACCTTTTATACTTTTAAGTCACCTGGCTGCAAACATAAACACAGAAACCCCTAAAGATCCTGTTCCTATAGCAGAGATGGTCATAAATATCTGCTCTAGCTCACAAAGAGGATTTTCTGTGAGGAAAAAGTACAAGATTGCTTCCCTGGTTCTCAGAATTTCGTTTCTCATCACCAGAGACATTTGGTCTCATTTGAGACTGGCGGTTTTTCCACGCTCCCTGCTTTGCAGTGGTGAGCTTTTTGACAGCTTCGAGTTTTGCTTTTTTCTGACAGCTTTGCAAGAAGAAATCGCTCCCTCAGAGCTTTTCTGATCAGCATTACCACACCCGCCACGACCACAACCACAACCCTCCCTGCCCAGAAACTGAAGACAGGTGAACACACACACACACACACAGGGGCTTGGCTTTACTTACCAAGAGGCATCACCACAAAAAACGGGAGCCAGCAGAGAACGAAGCACCCTACAACAATCCCCAGGGTTTTGGCAGCTTTCTTTTCCCTGGAGAACTTGAGCAGGCGTACAGAGAAGTGGTGCTTGCTCTTGGGGTTGGGCGCCGAGCCGCCGGCTCCGGGCGCGTTCTTGCGGTGGATGCGCAGCGTCACCTCCTCGGAATGGGATTTCTCTGTCTTCAGCCCCGAGCTCAGCCCTTTGTTTTCCCTCTTGGCCACCACGTAGACCCGGCAGTACATCACCAGGATGATGATGAGCGGCAGGTAGAAGGAGCCCAGCGCTGAGAACAAGACGTAGCCGGGCTCCTCGGTGATCTGGCAGATCGTCTCGTCCTCCGGGGCTGGCTCCTTCCAGCCGAACAGGGGCCCGATGGAGATGACCAGCGACAGTGCCCAGACACACAGCAGGGCCAGGACGCCCCTCCTCTCTGTCACAATGCTGGGGTACCTCAGCGGGTAGCTCACCCCGATGTACCGGTCGATGGAGATGATGCAGAGGCTCATGATGGAAGCGGTGCAGCAGAGCACGTCAACAGCTGCCCAGATGTTGCAGAAGATCCTCCCAAAGACCCAGTAGCCCAAAATCTCCATGGTAGCTGAGAAGGGCAGGACGGTAGAAGTCAGGAGGAGGTCGGCTACGGCCAGGTTGATGATGTAATAGTGGGTGACACTCTGGAGGTGTCTGTGGCAGGCTACGGACAGGATAACCAGGATGTTACCCAAAACCCCAAAAACAATCAGCCCCCCCAGAATAATACCCAGTAAGATGGCCTTGGAAATGTTCACGGGCTCCACGAAGTGAGTGCAGTTGGAGCACTCGGAGGAGTTTCCAGGGAGGAAAGCCATGGCTGGTAATGTCCATGTGAGGCTGCTCAACTCCACTCCCTTTCCAGGCAGGAACAGTGACAAGATCAGTTCTTGGAAGGTCTGACTGGCAACATTTGCCTGGCCTTGCTGGGGAAAAAAGTTTTGAAGAATGTCTTAGAACTGCAGCACCAGCAGCAATGAGAAAGATCCAGAAACATGTTAGAAAACCTACCTTTGTTCCCAAGCTCTCACCAGAACAGCACGGCTGATACTCACCAGTTCCAAATCAAATTTAACTCCTTCTGCATTTTCCTTGGGGTGCACAAGTGGGATACACAAACCTGAGGCTGTTTATCCCACGTTCCAGGGTTATGTGATGAGAAATGCTGGAGCTGCAGGTTAAAGTCATTTCTGTCTTTTGGGGAAGGTTCTGTATTTAAGGAAAGTAAATATTCCAAAAGGTCTCCAATTTAGCTTCTCCTGAGAGGAAATCACTGATGCTTTTAATTGCCTGGTGTTAGTCCAGAGTCTGCCTTAGAACTGGCTCAGAAACCTGACTGGGTGGAGGCTGCTGCTGTGTCTGCAGTTCTGTTTGAGGTACCCATCTCTCCCCATCCTCAGGGTCCGGGATCTCAGTCAGAGCTTCCCAAATGTGGAGCACTCATCAGTCGAGGTCCTGGGCTGCAAATTAAAGCTCATTTACATCAGCTCCTGGCTTGCTCCGAGGGGAGGAGTGGAGTTTGCCGTGTGCCCGGGGCGTGCTCTTGTGCTCTCTGCAGATCCTCACCCCCCTGCAGAAGACAAAAAACACGAACAATGTGATTCCCAGAAGCCACACTCGCTGCTAGGGTTCCCATATAAGAATAGAGCAGGAGGCTATTTTAGGGTGCTTTCCTCAGGCTGGCTCCAGCCAGTGGAACCAACTTTTTCCAGCCCAGCATTGTTCAACAGCGACTGAGAGATCCAGGTGGGTTTTCCTGCCTGAATTTTCCTTCTTTATGGGGATAGGCATCAATCCTAATTATCAGCTCACCTGCAGAGACCAGTGCTAGGAGAGACAGAAGCCTGCAGGACACGATTCAGGACTATATAAACTGTGCAGCAGATTTAGAAGCCCAGAATTTAATCTCAGGTTTCTTGACTAAGTGACACCTTTCCCCACGGAATTGTTAGTCCAGCTGAGCTGCCCATTTTGAAAATCTATCGGGAAAAGCAACTCCAAAGCCAAGCAGAAGACGTTGCAAGGAGCAAGGCTGCTGGTGAGTGACACAACATTTCAGAGTGTCTGCAAGCCAAGCTCAGCCTTTGCTGACTAAATATGGAGAAAAGGTATCTCAGATGGAAAAGTGAGGATTAGCCTGGGAACTGAGACCTGGGCGCATGGAGAGGAGAGCTGCAAGTGGCAGCTGCAAAACCTTCCTCAACACCTGCACGTGGATATAGAATTCCCATCCCAAATGTTAATCAGAGGTGAAAAACCACCACTAAGATCCCAGATGAGGAAGGACTCTCTCAGTGTCCTTTGGGATGAGTCCCTCAGCACTTTAAGCAGCAACAACTGTCCCGTTTCCAACCCTCCACGCTGAACTTTCCTGCAGGCAAAACCATTTCAAACTCTGAATCCCGAAATTCCCAGTTCACAGGCAGGGAGGAGGGGGAAGGGGGACATGCAGAGGTATCACACTGTGGGAATTTTACTGAAGCTCACTAAAATGAAACTGGATCTTTTATTTTCTTTCCCGCTAGATGGAACAAACAGAGGAATAATCCTGAAGGAAGAAAAGGACAGATTATCTAAGCACATGCATGAAAAGTGAGTGTTGCATCGAGCATCTCTGAGCATTTTAATTGTGGTCATTACAGGATACAAAATGAGGTTACTATAGGGAAAATTAGAGAAATTATTAATTGGATTTTTAAGCACATGAAGAAAAACTTCCCAGCAAGTCAAGGAGATGCAGCAGAAAGAGCTGACAGAGATTTCCATGCTCAAACCCAAATAATGCCCAGCCTGTGGAGAGAGCTGATGCTGGGAAGAGCAGACCCCAGGCTCCTGAGCCTGCCCCACACTCACCTCCTCAGTCTCTAGAAGGCAGCACAGCTCCTCTGAGCATCTGGGCAGGAGATTCTGAGCACGGCAGGCTCCTGTTCCCGGCAGGGATGGGACTCAGTGCCCGGGAATGCTCTGCTTTCCTCCCTTGATTCCCGGCTGGAATTCCAGCAGCCGGCAGTGGGGCCGGTTCCCTGCATCCCGCGGCTGTCAGGGGCTGGCTCCAGGCTCCCCGGAGGGGTCCGTGCCCCTCTCAGGGCTCAGCTCCACTCGGGGAAGGAGCAGCAGCAACTTTGCTGCTCTGCTGATGCAGCGGAGCAGGAGCTTGCCATTACCGTAATGCACCGCCACTCCCGTATTGCCCAGAAAGAAAGAGCACTCTCAAGTCTGGTTCTAAATCTCCTTTCCTTTCCCCTTTCCTTTCCTTTCCTTTCCTTTTCCTTTCCTTTCCTTTTCCTTTCCTTTTCCTTTCCTTTTCCTTTTCCTTTCCTTTCCCTTTCCTTTCTCCTTTCCTTTCCTTTTCCTTTCTTTTCCTTTCCCTTCCCTTCCCTTTTCCTTTTCTTCCCTCTCAAACTCCCTGCAGAGACCAGAGAGTGGAAGGCAGGATAGAAAAGCTCCTGTTTATAAGATAGCACGAAGTTTTTGGGATCTAAAAAGAGAATTTCCTGCAGGACAAACGGAACAAGGAGACGAAGGCAGGACACACTGCCCGGGGATTCTGCATGGTGGGACAAAGCACAGCTGACTCGAGATGGGGTTCAAGGAGGAAATTCCTCCAGCAGAACGTGCTGTTGAAGGCACGTTGATTTTTCACGTGGCTCTTAATTGCAATTAAAAAAAAAAAAAAAAAAAAGTGCCCCAAGTCCCTGATGAAGAACAGATGCAAAAGTGATGCCCTGAAGTGAACACAGAGTGGCATTTCAGAGCCAAAGACCAGCAAACCCTGTTGCCACAAGGAAACAGATAAACCATGTGCCTGTTCTTGATGACAGACTCTCCTCCTCCTCCCGGGCAACAACTTTGAGAGGGAAATTTGAGTTTTTGGGTTCAAGAGTTTCACAGCCAGAGGCAAATGTGAGTGATGCTCTCCCCAGGAGAGGACTGAAAGCAGATCTGGGCTTGTCAGCAGCCCTGATCACTGGTCCAACAAATTTACAGTGCCTGCTTGCTTCTGGGAGAGCCATTGCTACTGGGAAAAATAGAAAAGGAAAAATTATAAAAGCAGCTCCCATGAATGTGCAATTTGTGCAGGTTGGGCAAAGAATTTGGGACAGTGGAATGACCCTTGTGGCAGCTCCAGCTACACCAGCATTTGCTGGTGTGAGAGTAAAAAAAAACCCCATGAGAATAAATGGCAAAGTGAGGGAAAAAAAAAACCATTCAAACTAATTTTGAGGAACTTGCACACTGCAAAAATGAGGTGGTTTTTAAATGCTCAGCTGCTGTTTCTCCGCAGTTTTCTTGGCACGTGCAGTCCCTGTTCTGCTGTAGAGGTGTTACACTGGGTTTTTGGAGGCTGTTTTGTTACCCTGAGTAACAAAGGGTGCTGGGAGAGAGCAAACCCCAAATGGATGAAGGGAATCTTGAGTTACCAAAGCCCTTTAAAGGCTGTGATTCAGCAGGTTTATTTTAGATGCCTATCTTCAGATAAGGCAACTCAGTTTCCATTGATCCATTGGGAAATGAGTCTGAGTGACTGGAGGGAGGGAGGGAGAGGAGCTGAGCCCCACTCTGGGTTTTGTTTCTATTGGGACACAGATTTTACCATACTGGTGGCTTGTTCCAGGCTCTGAAATGCACCACAGAAAGAAATACATTTCTATTCATGGCTTTAGTCATTAATATACTCAATATTTCACTCGTCTGTGAGTAATACCCTTGTTAGGGGACATCTCTCCAGAGTGGAGGGAAGCAGAAGGAAGTGACAGCAGATTCTGTCCTAAAACCCTCAAAGGAAAATGAATTTATTTTGAATTTGTGGTAGGGATTTTATGGTTGAATTTCTGGCAGTGAAGAGCTCGTATATGTGGAGACCACCAAGAGCCTGAGGTCAGGAGGGGCATTAAACCCAGAGTGTCCCCAGGCAGGGATGGACAGGGCAGGAGCAGTGTCACATCAACCTCGGTGGGGCAATCCTTGTGCTGGGCTCTGCCAAGACATGCTGGGATTGTCTGTGCCCAGTTTAAAACCTGGGATTAATCAGAATTTGGGAGAAAGCAGCGAGAGGGATGCAAGCTTAGAAAACAACGTGAGGAGCTGTTTAACCTCAAACCTTGCACCTCTAAAGACAGCTGGAAGCCTGTCCCTGGGGGCTCTGACTGTCCACCACTGGAATTTCGTAAGGACATGTTGGGCAAGGATCCATCACAGCGTTTTGCTCAGCTTTCATCCTCTGCTGAGGAAGGATGAACTGTGCCCTGGTGTTCACTGAATGGTTTGGGTTGGAAAGGACATTTAAAATCAGCTAATTCTCAAAATCCCACCCACAATGATTTTGTAGACAGAGGCAGAGCTCTGAGTCATGAAAGGAAGGAACAAAACCCTGGGTGAGCTCCTTTTCCATCTTTGATCTTTGGCAGGTCCATTTCTGGGTGTATCTTTATCTTTGACACGGAGCAAATAATGCTTTTGTCTCCTTTCTCTTGTTCGTTTCGATTTTAATCCTTCTGAGTAAGGTTTGTCCCTGACTCTGCCCTGGTAGCACCCACAAACCAGATCCTGTGCTTTCTGCGTTTTTAATTATACTCATTAGCACCAGAGGGTCCCTAGGGAGAGCTCCAGGCAATCCACAGCTGCTCAGCTGTTCCTGAGCCGAAAAGTGGCAAAATCAGGGCCTTAAATCCTGACTTTTGGGCAGCAATTGTGTTTTCATTACAAACACCTCATCAAAAGGCCCGGATCCAATTGTTTGTGTGTCTGATGGCATTTGATGAAGTGCCTTTGGTAAATCTGCTCAGCTCAGTGCCAGACCATGCAGACAGCTGGACCAGGAGTGCAGGAACTTCTCTGAGGTGCTGCAGGCTTTGAAATGATTGTTTACTTGCCTAGAAAGAAGTGAAAAGGGTTGTTTTGATGAATCATCCTTCAGTTTTCAGTGAGGGTTCGACTTCTGCTTGGGTAAGAAAGACCCACCCAAAGGCAAGAGATATTAAATGTGTCTATTAAACCCAAAGCTGGACTCATTCCACTGTGTTTTAGGACTAGGACAGCCTGAAGCTTTTAGCACGGCTGAGTTGAAGATAAACTGGAAAATTCTGAGCGTTTAGAAAGGAAAAATCCCAACCCAGCATAGGGGCTCAGAGCGAGCATTCAAAATGTGGATTAAAAAAAGTGTTGGGCATAAAAAAAGGCTGAAATTTTCAAACCAGGTAGATCTGCCTGTGATCTCGTATTTCATTATAAGATGTCCAAGTATTAGAAGTTTCTCCATCTTGGGATTCATAGGGATTTTTTCACCATGTTCCTAAATCACTTAAGCACAGGCTGGCTAAACAAGATCCATGCTTTTGCATAAATCAAGGCAGCCTCTTCAAAACTCAGGGTACCTCCTTAATTCTCCACAGATGAAGATTTGGGCCACTGGATTTTGTGTATAAAGCTGCCTAATTACTGAGAGGAGCTGTTAAATGTTTATTTCTGTGTAACTCACAATGAATTTCCTGGTTTGATTGATTACCTGGATGATCTGATAAAATCTGACCACATCTGGAGGACAGGGCTCTTTTGTAAACTCAAAAAGACTGATTTTACCTGGTGCTGAAATAAATCTACCCAGAGATGAGTGCTTGCCTCACTTTTCATCCCTCCTGGGTCTGGCTGCCTCTGTTCCCATCCTGGCATTGCTGCTTCCCTCAGGTGAGAGTTCACACCACTTTTCTGGGCTTTAGCTCGACATTCATCTGTAATATGTAAAATTGTTGGGGGAAATTGAAGATGTGTCTAAATCAAGCCTTTCTTGAACTCACTGAAATCCTTCCTTCAGTCTTTTATCTGCTGCCTGCCCATCTGTGAGATGCTGGAACACCTCCTTCATCCCTCTGACTTGATTTAATCACCAAAGCATCTCCTTCCATCTCCTTTTCTCATCCCAACTTTTGGTAAGGCAGAGCTCCCCTTAAGGCCAGAGCTCTGTCCTGTGTGGCACATCCAGCTCTTTGTGCAGATCACAATTCATATAACAGAAATAAACCCAGAGTTCTGCTTTATCTTTCCTGGATCTGAGCTGGATTTAGGTCTGGTCCTGTGCCTCAGCACTCACCACAGGCCTGTAAGACTTCCTTGCCATCCCGGGCACACAGTGCAGTAAATCTCTTAGGGAAACATGGCTCTGAAAAATCCCAGGGGTGAAATTGTGTCTTTATTCTTATTCCAGAGGGGCTGGAAGCTGCTGTGAATGTGTTGTCCCCTGTTTTGGCTGATTGTCCAGGCTCAGACCTCAGACTTTGTGAATAATTCTGTCATCTCTGCTGAGCCTCCACCTCCCTCCTGTGCTCCCAACTGCAGCTTGTGTTTAAATAATCCTCCAAGCAGCTCAGCCCATAGTGATGGAGCCTCTCATCTCCAAGGAGCTGTGGTACTTGGGGACTGTAAATTCAGAGCTCATGCCACCCACTGCCATCCCCAGGCAGCAACTGTTAAAAAAAAAAAAAAAAAAAAGAATTGTTTAGGGAAAGTGCTTTTAGCGGTGTATCAGTCTTTCCATAGGCACATATTTCCCCAGTACTTGCTTATCACCACATCTTGTCCCAGATCCCTTTGGAAGGAAAGGGGCTGGAGCTGATGACAGCAGAAATCAGCAGCTTGGAAAGGAATGTGCAGCAGAATCCTCTTGGCTCTGGGTCCCAGGGAGCAGCACTGGCCTGGCCAGGGAGCAGATCCAAAGCCCCCCAAAGTCAGAGTCAGCAGCTGGAGCTCCAGAAACGTGTCTGAGCTCAGCGAGCCCTTCCTCTCATGGACAGGCACAAACGCGGCTAATTTAGGAGCCTGTCACACAGCGGGCAGCACAGGATGTTCCAGATGAAGAGACATTTGTAGAACAAGCCCACAAATCTGCACAAGACCCGAGAATTGACATCATACCTGCACATGAGCCCTGGAGCTGCTGCTTTAACCTCTCCTGGTTTAACCTGCTGGTTTAACCTGCTGGTTTAACTTGCTGCTCTGCTGCTCAGCTTTGGGCAGGCACAGGATGAGCCACATCCCTCCTGGCTCCTGCTGCAGCCTTTGCTGCTTCACTCTGCTCTGTTGTGTCTCAAGCTCAGCCCTGAACACAACACAGCACTAATTGTCCCTAATTAAGATATTCGGGTATTGCCATTACACCGACGAAGAGCTGGGCTTCATTCTTTCTCTCCTGATGGGTCTTTCCCTCAAGAACCTCAGATCATGAAAGGAGTTAACAGCTTCCATGCACCTTGTGCTGCAACCAAAACTATTGTCCACTTCTTCTTTAATTAGCGCTAATTGCCCTAAATTAAGGCTGTCTGTAGGAATCTATGCAGTTGGTGTATTTGATGGGATGCCAGCAGACACAGGTGCTTGAGAGACACCAGACAGATTTTTATTCCCTTAAAGGAACAAGCTGGAGCTTTCTTCCGAGGGACGTGAGCATTTTAATGATACGTTTTCTTCTGTCTCTCTTTTTTTTTTTTTTTTTTTTCCTGGCTCTCTGATGGTTATTACTAAAATACACACACCAATAATTCCCTTCCTCTGAGCCAGGCTCTCATGGCTGCAGAATGCAATTACCACAAATTAGCATCTCAGGGAAAAACAAAGAGACAACAAAAAGCTCAAAAAAACCCAAACAAACCCTCCCAACTGCTTGGCATTTAAAACTCTACTTAAAACACCAAACAAGCAAGGGTGGTAATGAGATTTACGATGCAAAATGGTTTTACATGTGAAAATCTTTAATTGAACACCAGCAGGGGAAGGGATTCTCCTGCTCTGCCCTGCTCAGGTGAGACCTCACCTGCAGAGCTGCCTCCACATCAGGAGGATGTGGAGAGATGCTGGAGAGAGTCCAGAGGCCGTGGAGATGCTCCATGGGCTGGAGCCAGGCTGGGAGGGCTGGGAATGTTCACCTGGAGAAGGGAAGGATCCAGGGAGAGCTTCCAGCACATTCCAGGAGAGCTGGAGAGGGACTGGGGACAAGGGATGGAGGGACAGGACACAGGGAATGGCTCCCACTGCCAGAGGGCAGGGCTGGATGGGATATTGGGAAGGAATTCTTCTCTGAATCCTCTATGGAGGAGGATTATAAATCCGAATTGAAAATGGGAAAAGCATTGCAGACTACTCCATGTGCATTTTTAGGATTTTGTCTGGAGGAACTGAGGGTTTTGTTCAGGTTCTGATTTCCTGGCAATGGAGAGTCAGCCTCAGGAGCTGTCTCCTGATTCTGTTCCCAGCTCCCCAGCTGACATTTATGTCCTCTGTGTTTTTAGATAATCACAATTTATCGTCAATGAAAACACTATTTCTCAGCATTGCATGGTTGCTATTGTTCAATAAATGCCTCCTTATTTCAGAGCTGTAAGTTGTCAGCAATTCCTTTGATACCTTTTACCCTCTCCCCATGGCCTGAGGTATTTTTCACATCCCTTATATGTGTCTATCTATCTATCTATCTATCTGTCTATCTATCTATCTATCTATCTATCCATAGATATATAGATACATAGATATATAGATATATACATATATAGATTTAAAACATTTTCTTTAAATAAAGTGGTCTCTGAGTTTTAGTGCAGTGAGGAACAGGTTTGGGCATGTGGCAAAAGGATTTACAGAGATGTTCCATGGCCCTCTGTGAGCTGACACGAGGTTGTTGATGCTCACACAGGGCTGGGCTTTGATTTAGGTCAAAAGATGACCAAAATACCAAGAGTCTTTATAGCTGCTGGGTTGGAGCCTTTTCCCTGGTTCATGGTCACTAGATAGGGCCACTTCAAAGGCAGATGAGTTCCAGTCATACCCCTGTGTCAGGAAATCCTCCTTCTCTGGAGCTTCAAAACCCACACGTGTGGAAATTGGGATTTCTCAGGCTCTTCTCCACCTTGAAACTGGTCCCACCAATGCTCCCAGTCTGGCTGGAGTCAGTGCCAGTGTTTTGGTCTTTAGACACCAAAGAATGGACCCAAACAAAGATATTCCCTCCAGAAATCATTCAGACAAACAACACACGGAATTCCTGTGACTCAACTTGAGAGAAACCCATCTCAAGTGCTGGGTTTTGTAATTAAACCTCGTCCTAAAGTCAGTGGGACACAAGGATGGGAGGTGATGATGTCTCCTATTTTCAATGCCTGGTTCTTGGTGCAGTACTAAGTACCTGGAGGAAAGGACTAACTGCTGACTTATTTAAGTTTTTGTCTCATAACCAAAAAATCCCTTGCAAAGGATCCATTAGAAGTTTGAATTTACAAAGTGTCTGTGTGATTTTCTGAGCCTGTCTTGGGAGTGTTGCTCCTTTTGCTGCTTATTTGACTGTTGGTTTATCAGGCTGAGGAGATGAAAAATGTCCCTCTGGCCTAATATTTGAGCCTGCTTTGCTTAGAATTAATATTACCACTACTTCTACTACTACTACTACTACTACTACTACTACTACTACCATAGAGTTCCCAGGATCTAGGGACACACATTTTCTAAACCTTGTCTCCAAAAAGCTGAGGCTTAAACACTGACTTATTTTAGCAAAGAGCTACACGGGAGGAAAGAGATTCAGTTAAAGAAACAAATGAGTGGGTCAATGAATGAATGAATGATTTAATAAGCCTGTTCATTAATTCACTTAATCAGATAAAGAACCAGTGATATCTCATCATGTGTTTTTCTGCATCTGAATTTCCTTACCAAACCAATACTCAGGGTAAAAAGAATGGCCCTGCTGATTTCCCAGTGTGAGCACTGACCAAGTAGTGCTGCCCTGGGAAACAAAAAAACTCCTGTTAAATAATCTGATTTCAAATGAAAAGAGCTGCATAACTGTATTTTCCTCCTTTTGTTCAGCATGATGGGGGGACTGTCTCAGTGAAGTGAGTTTTAAATGTTTTGGTGATGGAGGAACCAGAAATTAATTGTTGTTCAGTGCATTTTTCCTTCCCACTGAGCATGCCAGGATAGAAAAGTCACAAGTCATCAAAGCTGGCCAGAAGTGCAGCAATCCTCTCAGAAATTGGGTGTCTGCAGTGATGCATGGTCTGCAAGAAAAATTAAAAATAAAGAAAAGTAAAAAAATGAAACACCAGGCAGCAAAAGCTTTTTTTTTTGCAATTCCAAGCCTGCATGAAGGGTAATGTAAGACACTTCAGAGACAAGCAAGAGAAGCAGGAAGCCCTCGAGAAAGGAATCAGTCGTTGAACTGGAAAGATGAGCAGCATCTTTATGTCCCTTTTAGGGAAATTCAGCTCGGGAAACTCCCGCTGAAAGAAAATTCACTCCTCAGTGCATCAGTGCCAGAGAAACCTCCCTGCTCCCATCCGTGCAGGGCCACCTCTCACAGGAGGGAAGTCACCCACCACTCCCAGCAGCTCCTTTTGTCCTAAAGGAACGTTCTGGATTATTGAAAGCTTTGTGTTGGCAACTTGCAATTGCTGAGGAGTAGCAGGAGAAGGGAATCCTCTCTTTAGAGACCTCACATTGGCCTGTGTGCCCTTCCTGACCCCTGGTAAAAAATATTTTAATCAAAGTCATTGAGGGTTGAAAAGACCTCTGGGACCACCGAGTCCAAGCTGTGCCCAGTCCCCACCTTGTCCCCAGCCCAGAGCTCCCAGTGCCACCTCCAGGAATTCCTGGGACACCTCCAGGGATGGGGACTCCAAACCCCCCTGGGCAGCCCCTTTCCTGCTGAGGGAGGGTAAATCCCCTGTGGAACAACCACTGAAATCCCAGATTTCATCTTCACCCCACATTAGAGCAGAAGGAAAACCTTTCTCCAAAACACAAACACATCAATCCTGCAACTTTGGCATTGCACCAATGCTCCCATGCAGGAGCCCTGCTCCTCTAATTCACTCTGGGTCCAGAAATACAGACCCAAAAGGCTCGGGACAAAAACTTCTGCTTGATAAAAACTGTTCAAGCAAGCACATCACTGCCTAGGAATTCACTTTCCCGATTTCATTGAGCTGCAAACGTTCTGAGAGCTGTAATTCACTGCCTGCTTCCATTCCTCTCTGGAGCATCACTGCCACACAGTGCACTGCATGAACTCAGGGCTAATTCTAAGCAGATGGACCTGATTTCACTTGCCCTTTTTTTTTTTTTTATTATTATTATTTTTAATTTAATTTTATTTTTATTCTGGCAAGAAAGCCAGCCACAGTGGGAAACATTCTCCTTTCACTTCTATACAAGGTAAACCAAAGCATTTCTGCTGGGGCATTTCTTTTTTGGCCCATGTCAACTAAATGGATGCTTTCAAGCAGCAGCACAGCCTTTACTTTAGGTCAGTGTTTAACTGGTTCCCAAGCTTTTCTGCTGTCTCTCATTGAGCAAACAGTGGATTCCTATTTCCATGCTGTAAAAAGGTTTCCTGGCACTCACTGCTTTCTGTAGGATTAAGCTCTTAAGGGCAGACAAGTCTGGGAAGTTCCTACTGCACTGGGCTGAGAGGTCAGAGCACAGACAGCAGCCTGGATCCAAACATTTGTGTTGGAAAGGAGGTTCTCTAGGGAAACTGCCAGGTTGGACACATTAAAACAATAACAATAATGCCAGCAAAATCAATAAAATACAGTTTCAAAGTGGAGAAGAACGAGGTTATTTCAAACTTCTTGGGCTGCAGAGAACTTAGCACGGCTGAAATAAAAAGGAAACTTTTTAGTACAATGAAAGGAAATTTTCACCTTATGCTGCTATGACTGATTTCATAAAACTCTTTGAATTTGAGGTGTTTTTTTTTTTGGCCACCCAGCTCTGGGGTTTGTGATGTGCAAGTTCCACACACTGAGGAAGAGCAAAGAGCTCCTGCTGCTCCCTGCACTGAGGGCAGGGGAGGGGACAGCTCCACCACAGCATTCCAGCCTGGATTTCATCCTTTTCCTTCCCCTCCTTGACACGTCTGTATTGACACCTCTGCTGTGTCATCGTTTGAATCACTTTCAGTTTCTGAGCGTGGTACAAGCACAAAAACCAGTTCCTATAGCCCAGAAAATGTATCCTGCTTTTTGGGCTGTGATTTTCCATTTGTGGAAATCCAGCACGAGGATAGGAGTGAACATCATCCCAAACCTGCTGGGCTTTCACTGCTCACTTGTTTATACTCAAATACTCTTGAGTCACTGCAGGAATTGCAGAGTTTCTGGAATAAAATCTTGGAAGCTTCTGATTTATATGCAAATGTCCAGTTTTGAGGGTTAAAGATCCAGGAACTGATGCTGAAATGCACAGTTGCCTTAATTTTAGTTTATATTTTGAAACTTTAAAAATCACACCCATCACTCATCTCTCTTGTGCCTTGCAGGAAAATAACAAATATCATAAAATGCTGGAGGCAGCTCCAGCTTTGGAGTATCAGAGACTCCTCAGTATTTAACTGAACAGCCCCTATGAAACAAAATTTGCCTGGGGAGTGAGGGGATCCTGAGACACAGAGATTAAATAATGTCTTCCATGAGATTAAATAATGTTTTCATTCCATAGAATTGACCCCAGACATCCCAAATAACGTCCTGCTCTGCTCTCTTGGCTTTTCTGTCCTTGTTGGTGCCACATGTCTGAGCCAGCTGTAAAATTTTGGGTTCTCATCAAGACTGAGAGCTGGTCTGTGCAGAATAATGACCCTGTCCCAGTCCAACGTGGTGCCTTTAAATTCAGTGCTGGTGACCTCTGGCAAGGTACAAGGGACACTTGCTGCTGGAATTACTCCTTGGATATATTCCTGTATTTATTTCTCCCCATATGCTACAGCACATTTCACAAATATGACATTTATTTGAGATGGAGGTAACAAACGGTTATGGGAAGAAAAGGATGAATCATAAAATGAAGCATGGAGTGGTTTGGGTGGGAAATGACCTTCAGGGTGATTTATTCCTACCCCCTTCCATGGCAGGGACACCTCCCACTGTCCCAGGGGGCTCCAGCCTGGCCTTGGACATTCCAGGGATCCAGGGGCAGCCACAGCAAATCTGGGAATTCCATCCCAGCCAGGAATTCCTTCCTAAAATCCCATCCATCCCTGCCCTCTGGCAGTGGGAATTCATTCCCCCTTGTTCTCTAGTTCCCCAGTCCCTCTCCAGATCTCCTGGAGCCCCTTTAGGCTCTGGAAAGGGCATTTTCTGTGAGAGTGAAAATCCTCAGCTGAGGATTCGCTGACTTATTCCATGTAATGTGGTATATTGGGAATGTATTTGCTTTTAACAAAGTTGCTGCCGTGCATTTAGCTCCATTCCAAGCCTTTAAAACCAGCTGCTCATTTGTGGTCAGCTTAAATCTCACTGTAACTCCATTAGGAAAAGAAAAAAAAACCAGCACAGAATGAGAAATAATTAAAACCCTTCTAATGTGTTAAAGGAGGGCGTGTGGGGGTGAGTGGAATATCAGTGCAAGGCTTCAGATTGACTTTATTATTTGGTGCAAATGAGAAGCCTGTCTTTAACAAACTCACCAGAGATCCTGGTGATCCCTGAATTTCCTTGTGCTGGTGTGGCTGCAGTGCCTGGCTGGGGGAACAAGGAGCTCTGACCCCTCAGGTGCTCCCCACTGCCTGCAAACCATCCAAAACCATGGAAAGCAACAACAGCATAAGAAAATCAGGGTTTTTTTTGTCCAAAGAACAATCCTGATGGCTGCATCATCAAAAACGGGACAGCTGCTGTTTTGTTCATAAAAACCCCAGATGGAGAACATCTCCCAGCTCTGCTTGCTGCATTATTCCCTTTGGTTTAATCTTGATTTTGCTGATGTTTGTAAAGCATTGCGTGAGGCAAGAGTTCAACAGCTCCCATCTGAAACAGGACATTTCTCTTTCTTTCCAGCTAGGAATATTCCCAATATTCCTGGGAATGCAGCCTGCACACCAAGGTGGCACATCTGACACCAAATCCCCTTCTCAGGAAGGCTGCCTCCTTTCCTGGTGCTCCAGAAAATTGCATTTCATCTGCAGGAGTTCTGGAAACAGCATTTGGATATTACAGTCAATATCTCTGTGGGTAGAAAACAATCCAAGCAAAATTCTTCCCTTCTCTGCAGTCAAGCAGGGACTGGATCCATTTATTTACCTCGAGCTGCTCTGGTTTTGTAACGCAGGTTTCGCTGCAGGAAACAGGTAAAATGATATCAACGAGGCACATAGGAGAGAAAAGTAATGCACCCATTTTCATGGATTTATTGCTAGTTCAAGATGCTCTCAGGGCCCTGGTGTGGTGGGGAATTATGGTTTTTCTGACTGGGATCAGCCTGGCTTACCAGGGAGGCAGACTTTTCTGATTATCCCCATTTTTCCTTCTGCATTCACAGATATTTCCTGACACAGACTCATCAGACTGGGAAGATGTCCAGGACTCCAAACATCGGGGTCAGGAAGGCACATGCTGGAGATGCTTGTCAAGACCTCCTGCCTGAGCTGGATTTGGCCAGGAACCCCCAAAATAAAGCAGCAAGGTCTCATGAAACCAGACTAATTCCTACCAGCTCACACCTCGTGGGGTCCACGTGGGTCCTGCTGGTTGGCAAAGTGAGAGGGGATGGGCAAAGCAAAAAAAAAAAATGTGATCACTGCAGTTATGGATCTTTAGACCTGACTTCAAATTAGACCTAGACCAAAATTAACTGAGAGATCCATCCCTGACCTGACTTTCTCACCCCGAGGACTCTTGCCTTGGATGGAGCAGAGAGTGGCTCAGTTTTTATTAAAGAGGAGCAGCAGGAAGGGGTAACAGGGCTCAGGGGGCAGCAGGCACTGTTGAGTTGGCAACTTGAGGAGTTTTGCAAAGCCTGTGGTTTAACCCCGGATGAATTCACATTTTCTGAGTAATCTTCACAAGCAAAGCTCGTTGCCATGCAGCAGCAAAGCTCCCAAATCCCAATGCTCCACAAATCCCAGTGGCTGCCCAGCTCTGCTCCAGCCAGACCCTCCAGGCTGCAGCAGGGCAAGGAGCAGGGCCTTGTTTTGGGAGAAAATCTGGGAATACAGACAGCCTTGAAAATCCTGGGGGCAGAGGATCAGGCTGCATTGCAAAGAAAGGAGCAATTTGCAGAGAATAACCATGGATTTCTCCAGCAACACTGCTGATTTCTCTTGTTCAAATCCACGGGTTTTAGAGCTGCTGTGAGGGGAAAGTGAGCTGTGAAAACCTAAAGCTTTTTGCCTGCAGCAAATTTATCCAGAGGGTACATTATATTCAGGGTTTCTTCCTTCGGATAATTTGTTGGCAAAGCAAATGCAGCTTCAGCAACGTTGGACTTTTGTTCTCAGTAAAATAACTTGGCTGGTGGATCAGCCTTTGACTGTAAGTGTTCCTGTCATCCCACAAAATATTTGAAATAAAAGGATGCTGGGCTGTGCTTTTAGAGTTGGGTCCAACAAGCAGCTCCAAACCTGAGCAGTACCTGAGCTCTCAAGGGAAGGCCTGGCTTGGTCACAGCTCACATCTTTAAATTTTCCTGAAGCTGATTTGGTTTTTCCCTGGTTGCTGCATGTGCTGCTGCCAACCAGGGAATTGTATTTCTGTGAATGGTGATGTGCTTTTGCTTGCAGACCCCAGTCCAGGGGAGTTTTTGCTGCAATAAAACCTTTTCCCACAGTTAGTTTTCCCAGGGAAAGGAAAATCTTCCTGAGCTCCAAGTTAGGGAAATGACCAGTCAGTAACATGGACAAAGCCTGAAAAAGGTGAAACCACATTGTGTTAACATGAATTAATAATTCATCTCAATTTTCAGGTATTTTTAAGAGGAGGATGAGAAAGAATTATCTATTTTGATGAAGAAATCGTAAAAATACCTGAAAAAAAAGAAAGTGTTTGATTGTATGTGTATGTATGCAGATATGAGACCAGAAATCAGGTGAAGGAGAAACTGTTTGTTCATGAAACTCATGGGAATCCTGCTCTTGGAACTTCCCTGATCTACCTGGACTTAGACTGGGCTTAGAGGGGCACAGGAGAGAACAAGGACAGCCCCCACTGAAGTTCTGTGTCACTGATTTCTGACAGGCTCTGAAATGTCTGAAATGCCTCAATCGATCCACCACATCCTGATTTGGAAAAAGAACTGACAGCAATTGAAAATGAAACCCAGTCATTTTGTATTTTGCTTAATAAAAGGATTTCTGGAATGGGCAGCCTTAAAAGGGCAGGATTAGGAACTTGCTCCCAGGTAATTAAGCTGTAAAAAAATCACTTTTGTCAGGATTGATGGGATGTTCCTTCCAAATCAAGCTGCACTCAGATCCTCTACAGCTCATCCCTCCCTGTCCCATCCTGGTGGGATCTGATCCCTGATCCTCATTTGCTGCTGGGGCAAATCTTTACACCCTTGACATTGATATAAAGCTCTTTACAATCTTTACAGGGTTATGCTTTCAAACAATTGTATTATATTAATTAATAATTAATAATTAATAGATATTATATTAATTAGTGCTCCTCATCCTCCTACCCCGTGTGCCTGGCAGATTTCCAGCAATATTTTGTGGAGTGAAGTAAAAAAATGCAGCTCTGAGACAGAACAAGTCCTGTTGTGCACAGATTACATTTGCTGTAGGTTTTTCTTTCCCAAACTGTCAGATATCTACAAACTGTTCATATTCAGGTTTCAGTGAATAGCACAGCCCAGCTCCTAAAATGGCTGTGGGATGATTTCACCCAACCTATTTCAGGTGGGATCCCACTTAAAAATTGGCCAAAGTTTCTAATAATTTCTAAGAGCAGCTTCTTTTTCGTAAGCAAAGAGAATTGTTTTTCTTCCAAACTCTTTCCATCAGTAGATATTGATCACTTAACCAAGCCAGCCTTTCAGCTGTGAAAGGCCTTTGATTAAAATTTCCCTTGGCAGTGCCTTGGATTAGATATTTTATCATCATCATGAATACTAAACCCCCATAATGTACAGAAAGGAAATGAAATGAGGAGCAGCAACCTGATGGAAGAAGTGGAAAATTGTGCATTAAATGCCAGACACACTCTTAGCTACTCCTGGCCCACTTTATATACTGTGCAGTCAGTAAAAAGAAAATCTCAGGGCTAAAAAAATTTCTATTTAATTTAAGCATTCTGAGTAGCTCCTCTGAATCTGACTGGGTTTGTTAAGAGGCTGCAAATTTTCTGCTGTGCTCTTGTGGTAATTGGAATTCTCTCTCTGTCTCAAAAAATGGAGAGTGTTTGAATAACAAAGAACCTGTCCACCACAAAATCTGCTCTGATACAGCTGAAAAGTGTTGTTTTCTCCTTGTTTTTACCAGAAAACTCCCCACCTCATGGGTAGAGAGCTGATATTCTGGATAAATGCCACTGCAGATGAGTCAGCTGCAGAGGGGAGCACTGCTGAGGTATTTTCTTTCTGTAGAAAGAAAAATAAAAATCTCTTTCAGAATTCAACAAAAAAAGGCAGAAAGCAGCATTTTATTTAGCAGGTAGGCAGCAGTGATGATCAGAGCTGATATTTAGTGGTGAGGCAGCAGTGATGATCAGACAGGACAAAGGATGAGGGGGTTTTTGTGTTATAAGCAGGAAAAAATTGTTACCTATTGCAAATGATGCATTCTGGCCCTGCTGGAGTCTATCAGTGCCTGGTTTAACCCTTTCTTGTGGTGTTCTTCAATCTAGTTCAGCAAGGAACTCTTTGGAAGACAATCCCACTAATGCCACAGTGGGTTTGTTCTGTGTTTCTCCAAAACAACACCCATTTTTAAGTTAATGATGCAGAGTTGCAGCCACAGTCATTCAGAAAAGAAATGAAAGAGGAAGAGCAGCAGTGCTAAGACCAGGTGGTTTGAAACCCACAATATTTAATGTTGATTTATTTGTCCCCCTGGGCAGCAATAAGAAGCCAACAGCTGACTCAGAGTGTCTTGTTAAGCAGGATTTGAGTGCCTGATTCTCACATCTGTGAATAAAATTTTTGTTATCAAATTTTGTTACATATGTTTAACATATGAATGTTAAATTTTGTTGTAAAAGAAGAGGCCAAGGGATGCATGAGCCAGAATTTTGTATTTAATTCCACTCTAAGGTGAGCTTTAATTAGAATTGTGTCTGCAGAATGGCTGTGGCTAAGGGCAGGGAATTTTTGAATCCCACTCTTAGTAAAATCACTCTCAGTGGGTTTTCAGGACAGATGGATGGAGAGCTGTGCTGGCAGAATTACACCCCTGAAAGGTTAAACCTGTCAGAATGCAACCTGAAGCACAGAGCATTCACTCTGCCATTTATTGAGGTCAATATTTATTGGCCCCTGCAACAGCAACCTGCCCGGGGGGCTCCCAAATTCCTGCAGAAAATGTGGAAGCAGCAAGAACTGCAGGAGCAGAAGCTGCCCAGACTTCCATTGGTTCCTCTCCCCATTCCAGCTCCCAGCTCACACTGTCCTGATGACAGCCCAGCCACAAACAAGCTGCCTGCTCATCCAGCGTGAAATGATTTTTGGAATTTGTATCCATTATCTGAGGCAGAAAGAAAACAACTCTCCCTTGTTTACTGTGCCAGCACAGAGCTTCCAGTGCCACCAGGATGAGTGGGAAAGGAGGCTGGGTCTGCCTCTGCTCTGCTCACTGTGGAGGAGCTCTGCAGCTGCTTCAGGATGTTCCTTGGCCTCATTTTCTTTCAGCACATTCCTTGGGTGTGCTCAGTGCCCTGCACAGAGAGAGAAAGGGCAGCAACACCCACGGAGCTCTCTGGGGAAAAAAGGCCAATTTATTGTACAGCCAGCCCGGATTTAAAGTGTGTCAGTGCAGCCAGGACAGGACAGGAGCTGATGGGACAATTGGGAAAAACATCCTTGGGACAGCACCTCAGGATGTGTCCCACGGCAAAGACACCAGGGGTTAATGTTGGTGATGAATTCCACTCTGTTTGTCACCGTGTTGTCACCCTGGGAGACTCCTCCCTAACTGAAGCTGCAGTCAGCTTGGCAGCCTGGGAATGGAGCTGAGAGTCAGGAGAAATCCAGGCCTGGAGAGAATTCCCAAGCTGGAATTCCCCAGCTCTATAAATGTGTGTGTCCACACTTGGGTTATCACCTAAAGCATCAGATAAAAGAGTTTAGAACTCGTTAACAACTGCCATTCAATTGGAGTGTGATTCCTTAGCTGTGGGAGTCAGCCTGGCTGGCATTCCAGGTCAGGCAGCCATCCCTGGAGAAGGGTTGTATCCCAGCCCTAGACCATGGGAAACATTTGTTTAACTTGTGGTGATCCCAGGAGAAAGTTCCAAAGAGTTGTGGAGTGGACACACACATTTAGAGAGCTAGGGTTAAAGCATATCAGTGAGGCAATTATAACTAATTCTGTTTTAGTGGTTATTTTCAATTGTAAATGTAAAAAACCTCTTCTTTTATTGATAGTTCACTTAATGGCAAGCCACAGGCAAACCCATTAACACATAATGTAAATTAAAATAACTTTTTGATTTCTTTTGTTGGAAAAGGTTGATCTAAACATGACATTTTAATCTTAATTAGAACTATGGATGTCTTGAAATCCCCTTACAACCTCATAATCCATCAGTATTGACTTGCTATAGACTGGGAAACACTGAAAATGCCAGATGTTTGTGAAGCTGCCAGAATCAGAAGAGATTATCAGCCTTTAATAACAGAAATCAGGGAATCCCAGAATGGTTGGGGTGAGATGGGAACTTAAATCCCATCCAGTGCCACCCTTGCCACGGCAGGGACAGCTCCCACTGTCCCAGGCTGCTCCAGCCTGGCCCTGGACCCTTCCAGGGATGGGACAATAATTCCCCCTGGATGGTTGGGATGTGGAAAAGATTCTTTTCTGAAGATGGAGAAACCTGGGCACAGCCACTCCCTTCTGGAGCAGAGCAGGCAGGAAAGAAATCTTCATCCCCAGTGCCACCTTCTCATTCCAGAGCTGCTGTCCCTCCCTCAGCATCCTCTGGGACCTCTCCTGCTGAATGAGGAGATGCCAGAGCCCAGATGGAGCCCTTGATTCCTTTCTCTGCTGACAACAACGAGATGAACAATGATTTATTGCAAGGGCTCTCACCGGGGCTCCTGGGGGACCTGCAGAAGCTTCCAAGCACTGAATGGCCACACCTGCCCCATGTCCCATGTCCCATGTCCCCGGGTGCTGCTCAGCCCCGCTGCCCTGGGAGCAGCTGGACCTGCAGATAAACCAGCAGAGCCCAAAGGATTCATCTCTGAGCTGTCCCACAACAAACTCTGCCACTCCCGGAGCCCTGCACAACAAAAGGGTTTTTTTTCAGAGACAAAGGACATCTGCTGTCAGTGGAGTGTGAGGATTAACCTGTCGGGTTGTTTTCTTCAATGAGCCAAGCAGCTAATAACTGCTATAAAGTTATTTATTGCAGAAGCACATCAGTCTCAAAGGCAAAAGCAAAACAAAGCAAAGCAAGGGCAAAAGCAAAATGCACTGGTAAAATGCAATGGTAAAATGCAATGGTAAAATGCAATGGTAAAATGCACTGGTAAAATGCAATGGTAAAATACACTGGTAAAATGCACTGGTAAAATGCAATGGTAAAATGCAATGGTAAAATGCACTGGTAAAATGTAATGGTAAAATGCACTGGTAAAATGCACTGGTAAAATGCAATGGTAAAATGCACTGGTAAAATGTAATGGTAAAATGCACTGGTAAAATGCAATGGTAAAATGCAATGGTAAAATGCACCAGCTCTCCCTGATGCATGTTTTTTTTAATAGAAACTTTTTAACAAGCTAAGACACAAACTCAAACCACTACTTCTTAACTTATTAGAATTTTAGTTTTTTAGCATGCCAGGCTATGTATAAACTATGCACATGATCTATCCTGTTCTAACTGAAAAATGTAAGCAATATTCTTAACTATAACTTCATTATATTTAAATCTATCTTCCTGGAGCCTCCACGGATACACCACCAGTATCTAGGATTATGTTTTTCAGCCTTCACTAGAACATGCACTACTTTTTTGGCATCCGAGACTTTTATTCACTAAAAGCACTTAAAACTTATTTCACTTACTTACTTACTCATTCCATTTACTTACTCACTCACTCGCTTGCTCACTCGTGCTAAAACTTCAGCTTTCACCTCTGCCTGATGTGTGAGTGGCTTGACACACTTCAATCCATCCAAAGGCTTGAATCCCATCCCTGCCCTCTGATTTTTCTCTGAAGGATTCAGACAGACTCCTGGCTTGCTGACTGCAGCAGCACAGGTGGGACATCCTGTACCCAGGCTGGCTGTCCCTGACTCTGTGGGTGCTGCTCTCTTTACATTTTGGATAAGTTGCCTTTTAGTGACAAATATTCAAAGCCTCCTCCAAAGCTCAGCACCTCACTGTGGTTTGCACAGGGGTCCCACAAGCACAAAGGTCTGAAATAATCAGGGTTCACCCTGGCTCTGAGTGTCCTGCAGAGGTGGAGCTCAGAGTGACCCTGCAGGGAGCCAGAAATTCAGAATTTACCATTATTTGAGATGGACTGCCTCTGCAGTAGATTATTTAGCAATATGGGATAAGAGCTGCTTGTTCTGGCAAGATTGAAACCTAAAGGAGAGGCCAGATGTTAATGCAGATTCCCATTATCTTTATTTTATTGTTATATTATCATCATTACTGTGAATTATTCCCATCCCAGTCTCTGGGTTCTTTACAATAGGGGGAGCTGCACCCTCTTTTTTTACATTTTGTTCATAATAGTTGTAAAACTGAGAAAAAACCCATCGATTTAACTAAGTCACTTCTATCTGTGTCTCTGTACATCTCCTGAAGGATTTGCAATTTAAGTTTTCCATCCCTCCCAGGGATGGTGCAGTGTTTCTCCCTTTCTACAAATTATTTGGCAAGTCTGAATGTAAACATACAAAGATGATTTAATTCTCTTCTCTGAGGAATCCTAGAGCTTGTCCTATTCCAGAGAGGTGGAGGAAGCTCATTTGGAGAACAGTAATAGAATCAATTAATTTGCAGTTTATTCTTGTTGATCTTTGGGAGCTGCAGTGTCTGGAAAATCCATACAGAAAATTGTATGGATTCAAAACCTGCCTCATACAGAAAACTGGCAGGGAGATTTTTCTTGTTATTTAGAATAATTTGTCAAGAGGATGAATAAAAAAAAAAAATCCATTAAAGGATTCAAAACTAGTTTGTTGTCTCAGTTTTACCTCTGCACTTTGGTATGAGGATAAAAAAATTCTGACATCATTTAAGAGTCATGGCTTAATTGGAGGAAGACTGAAATTGAAAATGGAATTATTTATCTGCAGACTTAAATTGGAGGATGTGGGGGAATCTTTCGAGTTGCAAAGAGAAAAAAAAAAATGGAAGCAATTCCCTGCCAACCAAAAAAGAGCAAACTTCGGAGGCAGGGAGGGGGGGCAGGCAGGAATCCTTCCCAATAGTGCTCGAGGAGGGAAAGAAACTCCCGGGCATCACAAAAGACAATCACAGGAGCGAGTTTTGCATCTCCTGTTGCAAAATCTCCACCAAGCAGGAGCCACTGATGTGTCTGGGGGTGAAGTCTCTCCAAGTCCCTCTCAGGTCCCTGGAGAGCAGCTGTGAGTGGATCAAGGCTCTGCCCTGGGGACTGGGAGAGATGAAAGGAAGGGCTGGAGCTCACCTGGGAGAGCAGACAAAGAGCTCTAGGGCAGATTTTTCTGGCACAATGGTGTCTTTTTAGTGGGACGAGGTTTAAGTAAATAGGAATGCACTTTATGGCTCTTTAATGCTGCCAGTGTAAGGACTAATCCCTCTTCGTTGCACGGTGTCTCAAATATTTTAATAGAAAACGTGGAAGAGCTGCAGGGGGAGGTTGAATATGCTCCAACAGGGAGGAAAATGAGACAATTTTTTTTCTCCTACTCCACCAAACAAAGGGCTCTCACTCATTCTGAGCCAGTTTCTCATTTTGCTCTTAGACTGCAGCGTGTTCCTCCTCCCACCCACCCCAACCCCTTTATGGAGGGCTAATTTGGGGTTTTTGAGTCTGACCTGACACAAGCCCAAGTTAAAATCTCCTCTCTTTGACTTGAGTTCCTTCTCTGGCCACATCCAGCCCCTTCTAGGGAGGCCTGATTCGGTTTTTTGCAGTCTGACCCAAAACAAGCCCAAGTTCAAATCTTTTCCCTTTGATTTCAGTATCTGCTCCATGAGATCCTTCAAACCCTGCTCCCAGTTCTGCTGCACTGATGGAGCTTCATTGACTGCACTGGAGTTGGGATAATGATGCTGTTGTAGAATAAGAACTAAATCAAGGCATCAGCAATGAACCTGAAAAAATAAACTTCGGTGTCAAAGTCCACTTCAGCCAGGGGTTGTGCAAACATTCTCATGAAAAGCAAAGCATGAAGGGAACAAGGAAAATAAACTCTCTAGCAGTTGTCCCAGCAGTTTCAGGCACTGGGTTCTGTGATTCCCTGAACGACAGAGAGCTGAAAATATTTGCTAATCTCGTTTTGGAGTATTTAATGATGTTCAGCTGAGATTTAAAGAGAACACACTGGCATGTCATTTCTCATGGAGAGAAAAATCTACTCTTTATGTCACCAGCAGGTATTTTATTTTGCTTCCACGAACCCCATGTCAGCAGCATGAAGGGATTTCTGATGCACAGAAATTCCCAGGAGGAGTTAGTGCCACAAACAGGGGAGCCTGGGCAGCAGCAGGAGCAGGGGAGCAGCGTGCACTTCCCACGTTCCATGGTGACTCTGATGACAAGTCTTTGGCATCCTGGGACACTCACTGGAGCCAAGAGACCATGGGCAAACTTCACAGTTTCTATTTCTGTGAGCTGTAGTTTTTTGGGGGCTTTTTTTAAAAAAAAAAAAAAAAAAAAAAAAAAATTAATGCTCCTTTTTCTGTTGGAGTTAAGCTTTGGGGTTTTTTTTTTTGCAGTCAGACTTTCCTTGTCAGTTTTCTGGAACCTGGCAGGGCTCAAGATCCAAGTGCTTACAATGTGAGCTCTGCTAGTGACCATAAAACCAGAGAAAAGCACATGTGACACCCCCAGTCCCATGGCTGCTCTGGCATCAAGGGAACCACAAATTCATTATCAGCCCCCCTGAGTGCCTGGCAGTAAAATCCTCAACAATTGCCTCCTCCAATAAATTATTGAAATGTGGAAATTTATTTGCTATAATCTCAGAGTGCCTTGGCATTGCAGTATAAAATTTAATAGTAATTCCTTGCACTTTCTGTTCTATGGATGAGAGATGATTTGTAAATACAAAAGAACATTTATTTCCAAAGATCTCCACGTGATGAGTGCAAGGCACCTCTCAGGCTGCAGGGCCCTGGCTGCACGTTTCTTTTCCTTCTGTGGCAAATGTATTTTCACATTCCCCAGTGTCTTTGTTTGAAAGTTTAGTTTTAGTGATTTTAATGACGTTCCCCCCTGTGTGCTGCTTTTAAAAGGTTTGTAGCATGTGCCCCATGAGTGCTGAAGAAAATGAATCCATTAATATGAATCCATTACCAAAAAAACTGACAGAGCAAAATGCCAATAGATGGCACTGGAAGCAGCTTGGATTTGCTTTCTAAACATCTTTGCAGAAAAGGATTTTGCCAAGGAAGACAGCAAAAAGGAAGAAAAGAGAGTGTTAAATATAGAATGTATTTCTATGCTGTGGTGATATCCTTGAGGACGTGGGTCATCCAGGCAACAGGAACAAGCCAGGCACATCTCAGAGCTGAAATATGGGATGGGAATAGCAAATCTTTAAAGGAATGGCTCAGCAAACGGGCTGTGAACAGCTGATGGCCAGGGATGGCTTATTCAAGGATGGGCTCTGAACACAGAAATTCAAAGTAGGTGCATTCTTAAAAATCCAAGCCCATAGTGAATCATTTGAGAAGAGCTGAGGGAGCTGCACTGACCCACAAGGTGCTCCAGGAGTGCAGCCGTTCCCACGTGATGCAGGAAGAACATGAAGATTGAAGGATTTTTCTGTGTTTTGTCAGCAGAGGACTGAGAGAAACACACCAAGAACAAGTGAAATCAGCTTGTCCCCCTCCCTGGGCAGAATTTTCCCCCCGTGATCGATTTCCCTGTTCATTTCCAGGTAATTTGAGCAATAAGACTCTTGAATCCCTTGGGAATTGTGAATACAGGGAACCTGACAACCAATTTATTTGCTTATGATGGAAGAGTTCTGCTCTTCCTTTAATGAGTGTACAAATTTCCTTGTCTCTGTCCAGCAGATTTTTTTTTTTTTTTTGTAGCAGGGATTTAATGTTGGACCTCTTAATGTGAAGAACAAGGTTTGATGTCTACAATAAAGACATTTTACTTTGAGATTTACTGAAATCTCAAAGATTTCAGTCACTATCAGGTACCAGAATCATGTAAAGGAACCACAGACTACCTGACCTACTCCTGGTCCTAACCTGACTTGGCATTAGTGGGAAATGTTCACGTTTTTATATTAACAGAGCAATTCCAGTGACAGTGACTGAGCCAATCTGTTCAGCCCTGGCAGTGAGAAATCTCTCCTCTGCCTCCAAGGGCAATTAGGGTAATTATAAACATGGCCATTAAACGGGAGAAAGAATAAATCAGTGTCAGTACCCTAAACCACAGCCTGTTTCTCCCATCATCATGAAATAACTATTTGTATCAATATCCTTTGCATTTATTGATAACTTTCAGCCCTCAAATCTCCTGCTTTGACCAGACAGAGTTCAAATTCTTGGTTTTGGAAGAAAACACGCTGATTTTCCATCAAAAGCTGTGAGAGCTTGTTCACTGCCTGCCCAGGTGCCACTTCATGCCAGAAAACATCTTTTCTAGGATCCTCTTAAAAACTCTGTCCTAAACTGGGGGTTAGGATAAATAAATCTTTCATTTTCTCTTTCTGTTTGTACTGTTCTAGTAGGTGTGAGGAAGTGCTGGCAGAGTTTAGAGGCTGCAAAGGCTCTGAGTGCCTGAAAACGAGGCAGAGTGTGGAATTCACAGGTCTTAAATAAAAACCTGAGATGGTGACACTGAGAGCATTTCACCAAACACAGCTCAGAGACCTCCAAGAGACAAACATTAGTATTGACACCTCCAAATCTATGCAAATCAGGAAAAGATTCTTTTTTCTTTATTATTAATTCTTTTACTGAGTGCCTGAGTGTGTGACATATTCCAGTCTTTAATGTCTCAAGTTCAAAATGAGTGAAAAAAAAAAACTTTTCTGGCTTTTTCTGCATTGCAGAAACTCCTTTGGACACACAAACCTGCTTCTTACTAGGCTGAGTCTCAGACTGAGGTGATCTCATGAAATTTGCTAAAATAAATCAGGAATCTTCAGAATTGCTGGAGAAGCAGCCTCGCTTAAGGAAATAAAAGCAATACAGAGTTTAGCAGGACAAAAAAGGGCCAAATTCTAATAAACCTGGATTTATTGAAATGCATGCAACTGCTTTCAGTGGGAGCAGGAGTTGGCTGGGGATGGACCTGGTTCATTAACAATAATGATGTTTTGGCAGACTCCTCCAAGGTCCCAGAGGAGCAGTCCATGCAATTACCACTGCAAAATCCTCATAAATATGTGGCTGCATTTGCTCTATTCAATACAAAGGCTGTGGAGGGCTAATGGATTGGGGGAGCCCTTTATGCAGAAGAGGGTTCGTGATTAAGCACCAGAGGGTCGTGGATAAAGAATGTGACTTCACAGAAACCCATGGCAAAAATCCATCCAGTTCTGTAGGACAAAATTATTATTATTTTTTTTTTTCTTTTTCCTTGTGCCAGCACCTGATCAGGAAACACATCTGTTCCAGCTTGTGCAGACCTTTAGCTGGCAGCACCTGCTGCCTTGGGAACTGAATTCACAAATCCCTCCTCGCCTTGGGCTCTGATTGAAATTCTGTGAGTGCTTTAACTTGCAGCCTGGAGAAACAACAAAACAAAAGGGAAAACAAACCTGAGTAATGGGATTGAAGTGATGGAAGAGGGGAAAGCTTCTGGTTATTTTAAGGAAGTTTTTGGTTTCTTTTTTTTTTTTTTTTTCAACGGGCTGCTAAGGGTTAGTCAGTGGCATTGTTAACTACAAGTGAAAAATAGAAATTATTACCAGACTTTTTAAAAGTATAGACCATTTCTAGGCTTGGGAGTCTATTTAGGAGTAGCTGATTCTGATTAAGAGGGAATCTTGTGATCTGTGCTCTCTGAAATGAACACACTGCTGTTATTCCATTGACCCTTTTATCCTGGATTAATCAGAGCATCTCTGTGCCTCCCCTGAACCCAACTCCTCCTGAGACAACGAGATCCAAACCCTGCTGGACACGCGGGGCAGTGAGAGAGGAATGGCAGGAATTCCTCTTTCCCCAGATCCAGGTTTCCTGCCCTGGCAGGCTCCTGCTTCAGGCTGTGACCGTTCAGTGTCTGGCCCGTTTTTGCAGCAGTAATTTTGGGATGGGCAATGCTGTTGCTCTGCATTGCTCAGATAAAGCCTCATTTATTGCTCATCTCATTGGCTCTGAGGGATAATTGGAACACAGTCCTACAGTTTGGCTCTTTATAAAAACCAGCAAGAGTGGAGAATTTTGCCTTTTGAATTAGATTTATGCTCGTGTCTGAATTATATTTTATTGAACATGTTTTGATACCCTCCCAGTGTGTTGTAACTGCACCAGCAGGGAGCTGCCAACTCATCTGATGATTGACATCTGATTTTCTGCTGTGGGATTAGATCAGGGAAAAATCAGAGAGCACAAGATATCCAAGACTAACACCTTCAAAATGCTCCTGGCATTCCCTTTAGGTAACCACAAATATCCTCACTGATATTTTAACTGACTTTCAGCAGCAATGCAATCTTAATTAACACTTTGCCTAACGAGTTTGGAACATTTGATGCCATGATTTGTTCACCTCTGGATCATGACAAAGTAAGGAGGAGGATCCTGGGACAGAACAAAATTTCTCATCCTCTCAGAGGGGAAAGAAAAAACAAGGGGGTAAGAAATCAAAGAAATTTAGAGGCTGCTAATGAGGAAAATCATGGAGCCTCTTTGGAGGCTGTAAAGAGCTACAAACCAAGGCAGGATGTTGGTGAGATCATGGATATCATTTTCTGTCTGCATTTTGAGACCTCGTGGTCTTGTTGCTGTGCCATATCATAAAAGCTCCATCTCATGCTTCAGCACAGTTCACTGCCCAGCACAAATTATACCCAAACATGCTGAGACAGGCAGCAGAGGAGAAGAGAAGGGGGAGCAGAGCGATCCTGTAAAAAAAGCGATTTGTTAAAAGTGGTATTGATCCTCTCCCTCTGAATTCCTACACACAACTGGCTCAGGCTCCCTCTGCAAACGTTTATCCCATTAATTCACCTGCCTGGAACATTCACTGCCACTTTGTGACAGCTCAGGGCAGTGAAAGCCATGAGCAATGTGGTGTGGCCACAGACTTTACAACAAACCCACCACTTGTGACTGCAAGGCAAGCCAGGGTGTTAATTACCCCCAGGATTAATTTTTTGGCCTCTGTTGTGGGGAAGACTGCAATAAACCCTGCTCTGACCTCGCTGTGTTTGAAGAGGAAAAGCTTTTAGAGGCTGATTCTTCAATAGCAAAACTTTCTGAGCGTTTCTTGCATCAGCACATCCTCAGTGACACCCACCAGGATAAAAGATGTTGATTAATTAATTAAATCTTGCTAATAGCGCTCTGAAACGTCACAAAAATGCATACTGAAGAGGAGAACTTCATCAAGATAATCCTGGATACCCCATTTAATCTGTTCTATCTGCTCAGGATGGTGAAGACCTCCCAACAAATCCTGCTGGGATGGTGGGGGTTTGATTATTTGGCATTTCTCTGAGCTCAGCCACCTCTCAGTGTTTACCTTGGTGTGTATGTGCTCGTCACGGTGACAGCTCCTGCTCACAGAGGCCAAAACGAGCAAGATGCCATCAGCAGTGAGAACCGAGCAGGGCTGGGGAGAGGGCTGGAGGTGTTCCATGCTAATCCTTTTTGTTTGGGGATAATAACAGCCCAGTTATGTTCATTTTTTTGCCAGGCACGTGCAGCGTGCCACTGACAGTGATGGCCCCTAAGGGTTTTTACGAGGGCTTAATGCACACCCTGGGGTTCTGCAGGGCCATTGTCAGAGTCAAATGCAGGACAGCTCAGATGGTTCATCAGCATGTGAATGCATGAGGAGCCCTGTCTGCAGAGCAGGAACTGCTATTTTTAAACCCCTGGGGAGCTCTGCCACCAGATGGGCTTGCTTTATTTATTTATTTATTTATTTATTTATTATTACTATTTTTTAAAATTTTTAAAGAATTTTTTATTTTTTAATTTTTTTTTTTTTTTTTTGAGCTACGAGTGCTCCTCAGAACAGTTTGCTTTGGACCTTACACAATTAATTAATTAATAAATAATTTTGTGAATATCTTCCTCCAACTGCTCAGCCTGGCTCCTCATTTTTTAGTAGGGATCAAGCGATGCTAAAAAAGTTAAGGCAAATCCTGTAAGTTTGTAAGTTTGGATGGAGCTTGGGCCTGATGAGGATATTTGGATTTGTTTTACCTGTCCTGACCTTTGGGATACATTAGGAATAATTCAGAATGAGAAGTCCCAGCCCTGGAAGTGTCCAAAGCCAGGTTGGATGGTATTGGAGAACCTGGGATAGTGGAAGGTGTCCCTGCCCATGGAAGGAAATGATTCCCAAGTTTCTATCCCAAACCATCCCATGATTCTAATGATTTAAAGATCCACGGAATGAGATGATTCTCAAGCTTCCATCCCAAACCATCCCATGATTCTAATGATTTAAAGATCCAAAGTCACTGATCTGTGGAGTTAAACACCTGGATGTGAATACACTTTCTACATCCCTTTGTGAGCCTGGATTTTAAACCTCCAGTTAATTCTGGAATTAAATAAACCCCTTCACAGCTTGAGGTTATTTGAAAACTGCTAAGTGGGGTTTTGTCATATTTAATTTAAACTTGACCAAAACATATACAGGCTCAAAGGCAGGATGTTAGAAGAGAGTTGAAGGTGAAAATATCTGTTATTCAGTAATTTCTTTTTTCCTGTGTCTCTGATGTGTTAGGGGAGGCAATTTCCATTAAAAGTGGATGAGCTGGAGGAGTGAGTGGAGAGTTTTCTACTCTGAAATTGAAATTCTTTCCTCTTCAAAATCACTGCCCAAGTGCTCAGTTGTCTCATGTCCCACCTGCATGACAACATTATCTGCTAAAACATGTGCCAGGACTTCATTATTAATAGGCAATGTCAGGATGTTCCTCCAGCAAACTTCCCCAGGGCTTCATCTCTGCTCTCAGCAAGACAATTGTATTTACTCACATTACAAAAAACATCTCGTCAAGAATGGTGATATTTCTTCTGACCATTAATTAAGCTTGAAAAGCACTTACCAGCATTAATTACCCCTTCATGCCTGGCTAAACCTACGGGGAAAGCAGCAAAGAGAGCAATTTGAGATCTTGTGAAATAAATGTGCAGCGAGGAGAAGATGATACAGAAACATAAATACAACCAACAGAAAATGTAATGTTCTACTTTGATCAAGAACTAGAGGCTTCTGGTGAATCTCAGGATTTATCTTGCTATCTACTTATACAATTTTTTATATACTATATACAATTTTTTTATATACTCACAATGCACCACAGCATCCTTGCAGTTATTCCTTTTGAATAATTGAATAATTGAAATAATTAGTGGAGCAGGACTTCAGCGTCTCACTTAAACATTATTAGCACTCATTCTTCTTTTAGGGATACTGAGGGATTTCCCCCCCTCTTTTTTTTGGTTTTCTCTGTTTCCCCTTTCTCCCAGGAATGCCATTTCTCTTTGATGTGCTATGTTTGTTCCCACATAGAGTTTGGGTTCTGGGAATCTGACATTTTCCTACAGAAACCCATTCCATGAGAAAATCTCCAAGCCAGTCGTTTCTCTAACTACAACCAGTTTGCCTCCCATGGGCCCAGATCCAGCAGCAATCACACAAATATCAACAAAACTTCACAAGCTCTTCCAGCCCAGCCCACTCCTGTAGCCATGGTTTATATAAAATTTAATATACAGAGACATTTCTACCTTTTTCTGGGGTGCTACAGTGCTGTCCCTCCGTGGCCACCAATGGCTGCATGATAGATTTAAATCTAAAATTTGATTTAAAAGTAAATTTCCAATTAAAATTTAATTTCAAATCAAATTTCGAATTTCATCTAGAAGTACATTTATTACAAAGCTCTCTTCCAATGGATGCAGAAACCTCTCTGCAAACTCAACATGGAAAAAGTTTTTTTTTACTGACAGCTCCTGCCAACTTTCTTTCCTGGTCCCAGTTTTAAGCTCATTTGATGGTTTTGAGGAAAGGATTTGAGGTGCCTTTGGCTCATTCCAAATGACAAAAAGGACAGAAAGAAGAGAATGTGTGACAGCAAAAATTCGTTACGAAGGAAATATTTAAAATAAGGGGGATGAATTTCAAATGGATTCTTGTGGCAAAACCACTGACTTTATTGGAAACAATTTGTTTTTTAGCTTGCATTGATCCTTGAGTGTCCTGAAATATTCTTTGTTTCCTCATTGTCAGTGTGCACTGTAGCAGAACCACGCTGTAGTTTGTTCTTCCCCAGCAGACATCCCCATTGCAGGGAGAAAAATGCAAAAAAAAAAAGGCAGAAATTCCCACCAGTCCACAGCAAATGCTTTCCTCTCTATTTGCAAAACAAAAAGCATTGTCTGTAAATTTTCAGCACAAGGTTGTGAGAATGAAAAATGATGTATTATGCATACAAAAGTCTGCCAAACTGACAGCAGCTCTTGTTAAATTTCTTTTGTCAGGGAGAAAAACTTGTCTAAATTGCCTCGCTATTTTATTAGGAAATGAAAAACAAATACCAAAGTGGTATTTCTTTTCGAATTGTATTGTAAATGAACTTAAATACATTTGAAAGGGTAAACATGGTTTGATTGATGTGTATTTTATCTCCCTATTTCTCTGTATTTCCCTGTTCACATCACATTTTGTTCTGATTTTGACTTGGGTTCTTTTGTTAATATTTCTGTAGGGAAAAGACACTCAAATCCAGAGGGGAGCTGTTTCCTTCTGGTCACTGCAATCCTCTCCATCAGGGCTGCAGCTCTGCCACCCATTCAGGGGTGGTGGAGATTTGAAGCTTTGGAAATCCCCAGACAAAAAGAAGAATATTTATTTTGTTAGACCAAGCCAGCTTAGGTACAGGCAGAATTTTAGCGAACACTGGGGTGACTACACACTCCTGTGCTAGAAATAGAAATATTTCTCCAAACCTTTATTTAGTTTTCCTAGTGCAGAAGTGGAGCAGGAAAGAAGCTGTGTTATCAATCAGGCCTAGGGCTGCCACCCCCACTTGGAACGGGACATGTTGTGCACTATAAATTTATATTTACCCATTTCAAAAGGCTGTAGATTCATTTTTTTTCTTTTCCCCTGACATGAGAAATGTTGGTGGAAGAGCTGAAGGTTTAGAGAGTGGCTGTGATTTGCCTGCTAAAGTAAACATGATCACATTCTTGTGGTGGGGTGAAGAGATTTTAATTCTCAACCACACAAAGAAAAAGCAAAAAGTGCACAAGGAAATAGGCTGAGCTTTATTTAGTGTGGGAATAAAAACATGGGATAAAAAAAAAAAAAAAAAAGGGGATATTTGGCCTCATTTTACCTGTCTGGATGCTTGGGATACATCAAGAATAATTCAGGATGAGATGCCCCATCCCTGGAAGTGCCCAGGTTGGGATTAAAGGTCCTTCCTACCCCAACCATTCAGAGAAGAAATAAAATGGATTTCTCCATTTTGGAGAGAGCAGCTCTGTCCTGCCCCAGCCACCTCTGCCCTGAGTGTGTGGTGGCACTTGCAGGCAGGACTGGAACCCCACCAGTGAGCAGACACATGGCTGGATGCCAGAGCCAAAAATGAGGGACAGGGGCTCCAGGTGGCCCTTTAAAATGCTGTTTATGATATCCAAATGATCCAGCAATTTATTATTTAAAATGCTGTTTATGACATCCAAATGATCCAGCAATTTATTATTTAAAATGCTGTTTATGATATCCAAGTGATCCAGCAATTTATTTATTGTTTAAAATGCTGTTTATGATATCCAAATGATCCAGCAATTTATTGTTTAAAATGCTGTTTGTGATATCCAAATGATCCAGCAATTTATTATTTAAAATGCTGTTTGTGATATCCAAATGATCCAGCAATTTATTTATTGTTTAAAATGCTGTTTATGATACCCAAATGATCCAGCAATTTATTATTTAAAATGCTGTTTATGATATCCAAATGATCCAGCAATTTATTTATTGTTTTAAATGCTGTTTATGATATCTAAATGATCCAGCAATTTATTTATTGTTTTAAATGCTGTTTATGATATCCAAATTACCCGGAAATAAATACCAATATTTCCATATTCATGTTACTATTCTTTAATCACAAAAGTTTAGTGTGTCACAGTTTAAGCCAGAAGTTGGTTTTCAGTTTTTCTTGCAGTGGAAAATTCTGAGATTTTTTTCTCTACTTGCAGCATTGGCTTTCTTGTTTGTCTGTGAAAATCTTTTTGCTTGGTGAAAACATCTTTTGTTTGAGGTGGGTTTATCCTTTGCTCTAAGCCATAAAATCCCTTTCCAACTCTCTTTGCTTTCTAGTTACCCAGACTGGCTCAGCAATTCTCTTCTGCTATATCAAAACTTGCTTTCATTTCTATTCCTTCTTCCGATTCTCCATCCAAAGATCTTTCTGTCACACACACACATTCCTGTCCAAATCCTTCTCCTTCCCAACAGCAAGAGACCCTCCCAGTCCAAAACATCCTCCCCAGGGCAGGTTCAGGGAGAGGGGAGGCAGGTCCCAGTTCCCTGTGCTGAGTGGAGTGTGAGGAGCACAAATGTCACAGACCTGAGCTCAGCCAGGCAGCCTCACACACGTCCCCGGAGCCCAACCATTCCTACAGGTAACGGGATGTATTTGAATTTATTTTAAATTATAACCAGCTCCTTTTCCTCCCCAGCATCCTTTCCTTCCTCTGAGGATGCACCAGAGAGGATTTCTCTGTAAATGGCAGAAAAGTCTGATAACCACGAGAAATGAAAGCTGAAAATGCCCTACTCTGTCTAAAGACAAGCACGACCCCAAAAAATGGGGTTAAAAACATGTTTTAAGATCACACAGATGACAGATGGAAGATAAAGTTTTCTTCTTCTTAAAACTCCAAACACCGAGCAATACACTGCAAAATAAATTTTTTTTTTTGCCTTGTTATTGTGAAGAAGTACCTGGTGCAGTGGAAGATGATTCTCCCAGTGACTGCTGGACATGGTTCTGTTTTCACAATGCAAAATTCTGCATGCATTGGGTGGGAGCTGGATGAGTCACCCAATATTTGCTGGGATTTTAATGCCATGTTATTTTAACGTCTAAGAAAAAGCATAAATCAGAAGTTTTCAAAGCACAGGCACATTTCTGGAGCAATGTTGCAAACCCACGGAGGTGAACAGTTACAGCTGAATTTTTTTTTTTTTTTTTTTTTTTTTTTTTTTGAGTGCCTGTGCAAAGCCAGCACTGCTCTGGATCCAGCCAAGGGAAAGGGAGAAGGAATAAAATTAATATAGCTCATAGGAATCCCTGGATTTTTGATGTGAATTTCTCTCTTAATGTATTACAGTGACTTTTGGGGTGAAAAAAAATCTTGCTTCCCAACTTAACATGTTTTAATATAAATAATAACAATGAGAATAAAATCAAGCAGTTTGCATTGAGGTCTTATTTTCCCACAAGGATTTTTGAGAAGCTGAGCAGGGAAAGTTCTCCAAAAGAAAAACAACTTCTGCCCAGCCCAGCAGATCTGTCCTGCTGCAAAAAGGTGCAATCCCAGTGACTGCAGCACAAAACCGGCCAGAATTGATGCAAGAGGGAAAAACATCACAAAAAAGAAACAGCACATCCTGTCCCAGAGTGCTTGTGTGGCCCCTGCTGAGCTGAATTTCCCCTGGATAATTTCTTTATGTCTTGGAATTCAACCTCCAGCCAGACCAAGGCTTTATGTGCTGCTTAAATTCGATGGAAAAATCATTTTTGGGAGTCTTGGAGATGCCCTGGGCTCCGTGCTTGTCTACATGTACAGCAAATTTCCTGTGCAAGCTCCATGCTCTGATGGTATTTTTGAAAGTTCTTGGGGGTTGACTCAACTCTTTGAATTTGGGGTCAAGCTGGAGGGAACTGAAGAGGGGACACAGATATTTTCTGATTTATTTTAGCATCCTGTGCATGATGCAGCCCTGGGCTGTGGCCACCTCTTCCCACCTCCCTTCATACCAGTTCACTCTGGCCAAAATATGGGAATTTGTACTTTCTCCCCCTATTTTTGTTTCCCATGCAGAGAAGACATTTTTATACCATAATTCGAACAGATTTTGTACTACTTTTTTTTTTTTTTTCCCTACTAACAATTCCTTAGACATATTTGGCTCAGGTTTTGCCACTTATATTTTGCTTGTATTTATTTCAGCTGTAAGGGAGTTCTTGATTTTCAAGACATCTCACATCTCGTGGTCTTCTGTCACATTGTTAGAGAAAGTTCGTTTCACTGAGTTACCTCAATAATTCAGCTCCTGAGGTCTGATCATTTACATTTTTGCTTCAGAAACTGAAAATTTCTATGGCAGTTGGAAGTAAAATCAGACTGTCTGAGATCTGGGACAACGCAGAACTAAACTGAGATTTCTGGATTAATCAAAGCTCAAGCTTGTCCACCAGTCCTTGAATTGAATGTGCCAATGTTTGGGAAGGTTTGTGATCAAATAATTGGGGAAAATCGGTGTGGATTTAAATCATATTTCAATGAGACACTCTCTGTGGTTCCTTAGTGGCTGTAGTAAGGTTCATTTTAAATTAAGCTTTAAGTGACCTTGGCTCTCATTTTTAGATGGATTTGGGCACCTAATTCCTGGTGGTTTGAAGCAGCCAAGCCTTGATCACTTTTGGAAGCACCACAAAGGGGCTTGGAGCACCCTGGGACAGTGGGAGGTGTGTGGGACAAATATTGAGAAAATAAGAAAATCACAGCGTGGAAAATATTCCAGGCTGGATCTTCTCAGCTCTGTTCCCAGCCTGATGAGCTGCTCCAGCTCAAGGTCAGGGAGAATTTCTCCCAGAGTAATAATTTAGTTAAAATAAAAAAGAATTAATAACAAAGATAGAACACCTGTTGTTCCAGGTCCTGGGAATGGGGTGTCTTCTCTCTGAACAAATCATCTTTTTTCTGCCCTTGGAGTTGCAGTCATGCTGTAAAACCAAGTGTGTTTCTGTAGGGACACATATTGACAAAGTCAGAAAATTACAGTCTGGAAAATATTCCAGCTCTGTTCCCAGCCTGATGAGCTGCTCCAGCTCAAGGCCAGGGAGAATTTCTGCCAGGGTGATCATTTGGTCACAATCAGAAGGAATTAATACCAAGACAGAAGCCCTGTTGTGGTGTGTGCCCAGGCCCTGGCCATGGGGTGTCTTCTCTCTGAACCAATCTCCTTTTCTCTGCTCTGGCAGTTGCAGTCCTGCTATAAAACCAAGGGTGTTTCTCAATAAACTTGGCTCTTTCTTCCTGTCATGACAGACGCCCATGGAGCTGTGCATCTTATTTCTGCCTCACTTAAAGGGTTAAACCCTTTTCCACAGCTGCATTTGGAGGCTCCACCAGACACAGAGGTGTCCCTGCCATGGCACTGGATGGGCTTTAAGGTCCTTTCCCCCCCAGCCACTTTAGGATTCAGTCATTCTATGAGAAACTCTGACCATATTTGTATTAACACACAACCAACCACCCCTTTATTTCACAGTATTTCCATGTCAAGTGGGCAGAAGCCAGACAAGGAACTGGAGAGTGTGCTCAGAGCACTTGGGGGAAAATTCCTTCCATGAGAGAATCCTGGACTGTGTGTGGGATATTCCTGGTTTATTTTACAGGGGGTAAACCCATCCCAAATCTCTGCTCTCATGGAATGAGGCTCCCTGGGCTCCTTTAATCACTTCCCAGGGCTGGAATCAGCCCTGATTACATTCTGATCTCCCTGTGCACAGAGGCTTCCCCTGAAAGAACGATGGGGTTTAATTGGCTTTAAATTAACAGAAGAAAAGCTCATTTATTGCAGTCACATCAGATGAAGAATTACAAGAAATGAACTACGTAACTGGGACAGAAAACAAATGAAAATCTAATCTTATTTCTGTGAAATTCATCATGCCCTGGTGAGCTGCTTTAAAAAAAAAAAAAAAAAGACGTGTAAAAATCTGTGGATTTTTGCCAGTGAGATATTTCAGGTAGGGTTTGACTGTGAATTAGGCTGATTGTGATTTTGTGTTCATGGACCTGTGCAGCTGAGGATGGGAAACCTTTCCTGTCTGCCCAGCTCAGAGCTTGGGCTTCTCCTGAGCCACCACCGACCCAAATTCCCTCTCTTTGTTCTCCCCTCTCTCACATGCAGCTCACAAGATGGCCAGGAGTGTTTCTAGACAGATCTAATTGTGGCACTGAAAGATTCTTGGGTTGAAAATTCAATTTCTCCTGCTCAAGCTGCAGAGATGCCCACTCTGAAGCATTAATGGAGAACAAATCTGCTCAGTCATCATTCCAGGACTTTCTATTCCTGCTCTTAACTGCACAAACTCTGTTACAGGTCTGAAGTAATGCTGAGGAGCTTCTCATCTGATTTGACTTGAAAATTCCATTAATTATTCTGAAAGCACCACCAATTACTCTCCTGAGAGCTGGATGGGGATAAATCAAAGCCTGGGGATGTTGTTGCTGCAACAGTGACAGCAACAAAACAGACATCTGGTGTTTTTCACTGTAATAACATCAAAATTCAGGAGAACTTTGAAGTTGCTTCAAGAGTTTCTTGCCCATATTACCTCACAGATAGAAAGAATTAGATTTTTAGAAAAAAACCTTTTCCCATAAAGTACATGAAATACAAATTGCAGAGAATTAGATTAAATTAAAAGGATTAAGGTTAGGGATCAATTGGTTTATTATTTGAACTGCAGATGTCTGGGTCAGGGATAACACCACGGAAATTTCTGATATTTTGGAGGTAAGAATTGTTTTCTATTGAAATCTTAAAAATAAAATAATTAAAAAAAAAAAAATCCCCAAACCCAAGTGTAAAACGAAATCGTGGTGATGCAAACATTCAGCTGGTCCCAGGATAACAGAGAATCTAAAAGTGACCCAAGGAAATCTGATACCAAAATGGAACTTTTGACCCCACGTACACCTAAACCCACACAGAGCACTGATAAACCAAAAGTTTTGGATTCATTCCCACAGGGAGGGAAATATCTCCCCAAGAGCTCTGCGGGTGTAACACCAATTAATTATTGCACTTAGACTTGGCCTTTCTTTGCTGTTGTCTCCTTTCCTGGTGGAAAATGGAGCGCCTTTAGGAGAGGAAATGTGCAATTCCAAAGGATGGAACCTGGGCTCCCTCTCCTGGCCCTCCCTGCTTTGCTGCTGATTCCCAGACCTCTCCCTGAGCAGCTGAATTATAAAACTGGGATTAAATGTTACAAATTGGGCACATCTGGGAGAGCTCTGCCACAGAACCCCATGGAATTTCCCTCCTGCCAGCACACACCCACTTTTTTTTTTACCTAATTGTTATTTCTTTATGTTCTCTCTGCTATATAAAGAGCCAATAAAGAGCAGCCAGAAGATTTTTTTTTTTCCCTAAAACATCCCTTTTCTCTGTAGGATGGGAGAAATCCTCTAGGGAGGGGATGTTTGCCCTCACATTGCTGCCCTGCTGTAAGAGCCTTACTCACTCTCTACACCCTCTATTAAATTGCACAGCACTTACTCCCAGAGATCCAGAACTGGGATATTCCCCCTTTTCATGACTATCAACCATCGCCTCATGTTTTTTTGTCATTTTTACAAAAAACGCTCTGATTGCACACAAAATTCCAGGTGTTAAATGTTCAGTGCATTTTGTTCTATTTTAGGCAAAAAAAAACCAAACAAAACCCTTCCCTCATACCTATGAATTGACTGAGTTGCTCCACATTTCTCCTCTTCACATTTCCCCTCTTCACATTTCCAAATTTAAAAGTCTTAATTGGCTGACAATTAACCTGCCAAAAATATCATAAATGTCAGTGCCGTGTTGAAAAACACACGCCTTGTAGCTTTAATTAATTGTGCAATCACAGTTTTTACAACAATTTTAGTTTCGTGCTCGTCACAACGAGACCTGGATCATCACCCTGAATTATTAAATCTAAAAAAAAATCTCCCCTGCAACAGCAATTAACATTCAGCCAACCCATTTTACATATTTAGACTTTCCAAAGGTCACCTTGGAAATGGAGAAATGGAGTCTCTGGGATGTGCTCCTGAAACTTCCACCATCCTTCGAGGCAAGTGTAAAACAAAGCAACATTCCAGCTGTTCCTGGGTGTCTGCAGGTTACAGATATTATTCTCTTCTGCTTATTTGAGCACTGAGTTAATTTTAATTAGGCTCCTGTGCCTAATTGCTCGGGAAAACACCTCCCAGTAACAAATGTTGCTCCTTGCTACTTAAAAGAAGCTGAATCACAGCCCCATGTTGCATTCTATAAATATCTGTGTTATAGCTCATTAGGCTATATTTTTAAGTTGTTTTCCGTGATGTGGTTCTCCCTCTGAAGCTGAGCAGAATGAAGCATTTGCTTTAAAAGAGAAAATTAAATCATGGAAAATAATAATTTATTGCTCTCGCTCTGACAGGCAAGACATCAATTTGATGTTGTTCAGCTTCTATTGCCATGGTGCTCAGAGCTGCCTTCTCCTCCCAAAACAACAAATGAGTTTTGATTTCTCTTCATTAAATGCATCATTAATTCCTCCTCCCAGTTTCTGTTTGTTTTCCTTTCCTGCTCTCTGGTGCCCGAGTTGGAGAATGTGAGGGTTTTCCCCTGTGGCTTTGCAGCTTCGGGGAATTTCTGTTCCAAACTCAATATTATACCCCAAAATTCAATATTATTCCCCAATGCACGCTGACAAGTTCATGCCCAGGAAATATTGGAGTTGCAAATATTCAGCTGTGGAAATAACCACGGGTTGAGTGCTGGTTGTATTCTGTCCCCTACCTGTAAAGACATGACAGTTGAAGAATTTTGATTATTTGTTTTTGTTGTTGTTTGACTATTTGGTTTTTTTTTTTTTGTATTTGTTTTTCTTGGTTTTGTTTTTTGTTGTAAAAATCCAAATCAAACCAGCCACTTTCTCTGGCATTTTTTGGATCCCCTTGGCCTGATGTGTGGTCAGAAGGAATCCCAGTTTCTTTAGGAAAGAGCTGCATTGTGGTTGAAGCAGACATTTCTGAGAAGGCATCAGATTTGTACATCACATTTGGGGGATTGGAGGTGGCACAGTTGAGGAGGACATGAAAACATTAATGAGGCAAACAGGGCAGAGCCTGCACAGGTAAAATTTATGGTTTTAAATGGGAGCCTTCACTGTTTGAGAGACATAAAAATCCCCATAAAAATCGGAGAGTTTTTATGCAATGAGAAGTTTTGATAAATGACATTTTCCAAAGAGGGCTGAGGTCCCATCCTGCTGCACCATGCAAGGACATCGGGTGTGTGTGCAGGAGATCCAGGAGAGTCCTCAGCTCCCACCTCAGCCAAGGGGATTTTTCTTCATCTGCCCCAGGCTCCTCTGTGTGCTCTGACCCCGGAACAAGCCTTTGCTCTGACATCCCTCTCAGGTTGCTTTAAGGTTGCCCCCATTCTCTCTAATGACTTTAAATCACCGGGTTTGATGTCTGGTTTATCTTCCCAACATGTAACAGCCCTGACTGCATCCAATTCCCTCCTTAATCCCCTTGGCATCTGTGATCACTGAGGCTGGAGCGAGATAAACTCTCCCAGGTAGCCTTTGACGTGTGTCCAGAGGCAGATGAATGCCACGAAAGATCCATCATGCTTTCCTTGATGTCAGAAAGGTTTTGCTGTTAAAGATTAGGGAGGCTGGAGGTCACTGCAAATCGCAATATTGCTCACTTTATACCCATTTCATCCTGTCATCCGGAATTTGGTGTTCCAGTTGTTTCAGAGGAGCCCACAGCATTCAGATTCCTCATCCTTCAGCCCCTTTGCACTCTGGGGTTTAAGCACTGAGTGATTTGTTAAATGTCTCCAAAGCCAAGACATTTATCTTTTTCACTGTATTTTATTGTCTCTGTTTTCCCTGACTTACAAACCTCCAGTACAACACTGAGTTCTGCTCACTTCAAGAGCTGGTGCCTCACAAGAGAATCCTAAAGAAAGAAATCATTGTGAAACCCCTCTATTGAAATTCTGTTTAAAAAAAAAAAAGGAAAAAAAGAAAAATGTAAGGCCAAAACACAGTTTCAAGGTCCAAAATATTATTGTTGATTATTTCTCAGACTCAACACTGACCTTTCCAAGCCCAAATCCTTATTTATATAATGCAAGCCTCAAAAGTGGGGAGAAGAGAATCACTTTTAAATCCCCAAAGCCCACATTTGAGAGACCAAAGGGTTGATTTGAGGTCCAAACCCACTCTCTGGGGCTACAAAACCACACATGTAGTCTCCAAGGCTTGTGATTTTAGAGGTCAGAGCCGCATTTAGAGGGCCCTGAGGATCATTTCTTAGGAGCCTGATGTGGAATATCGGTGGGACTGTGATGTCACACAGAGCCAGTGGCATGGAAGGGGCTGCAGGGAGGAGGGTTCTGCATTCTGGAGGAGCCCTGAGGCTCCTCAGCACCGAGGCCATGGCTGTCAGCAGAGGTGTGAGCAGAATCCAGACGGGTTTCTGGGATGGGATGCAGTCCGTGCTCATGATGCCCTGCATCACCCCCACAGGTACCCTGGACACCTTGAAGGGCACTCCCAGTCAGAAGGACAGGAGAAGCCTCTCAGTTATCTCCTTTTGATAACAAATCCTGTTCTATCAGTCAAGACAGCCCTTGTTCTGTTCCTTGGGACAGCCCCCTGCCCTCTCCCTGTCTGTCAGCCTTCTGGTCACTCCCAGCCTGGTTCCCTGCTGTCCCCTACGCCCAAACCCCACCCTTGTAAACCCCATGTACCCCACCCAAAGTCCCAGAACAACACCTTTGCCTCTGACCTGCGGGACTGTGCTCAGGTGTGGCTGAAATAAACATCCCTGTGAAACCCCTGCCAAGACCCTTCCTGCTTCTTTACCTGCTCCACCTCAACAAGAACCCCAACCACAACAAGGCACAGGCAGGAGCATCCCCGGAGCTGCTCTCCCGGGGATGTGGGGACAAGGAGCAGCACTGAGCCACGTGGGGCTGGGACAGCAGTGGCACACAGCCCAGGGGTGCTGCAAGGCTGAGAGCCAGCAGGAGCACAGCCTGGATTTCCTTATTTTCCAGAGAGAAAATCTGTCTGGGATGCAGTGGCTGGATACATCCAACAACAGCTGATGCTGCACAAGGTGGGGCAACACCCAGGGACAACACCCAGGGACAACACCCTGGAACAACACCCTGGAACAACACCCTGGGACTACATCCATGTCCTTCTTTGCCCACCCAGAGCAACCAGGAGTTTCCATGGCCCTGGATGCAGGAAACCCACCCCAAAATCCCCTGCTGAGGGACAAACAGAGCTTGTGCAAGGGTGGTATCAGCTCTGGGAGGTGGCATTGTACCACAGGGCTGATCCTGGGCACTGGGGGTGCCTTTGAGCTGCCCCTGTCTGCCCTGACTCCACGGGGTTTGTGCTGGGAGAAGGGAAAGGAGAGGCTCCAGCATCTCCTCCCCAGGGCTCTCCCCTCTGTCCTGACTTCTGAGCAGAGGGAGTCGGTCAAAGGCACCATCCCTTGTTGGAACCATCCTCAGCTCTTCCCTCTGTCCAGTTCTCACCCTCTGGGCCTTTCCCTTCTGCTCCAGGGCATCCGAATTCCCACCCTTGGCTCCTTTGATGTGGTCCACACAGAGACCCTGGTGGGGAACAAGACTGTGAGGCTGCAGAGGCCAGTGTTCCACCTGGCCAGGAATATTGGAGGAGTCCAGAACCTGGAAAATAAGGATGACCTGGCTGGTAAGACAGAGGATTTAACCCTGCAGGCCCAGGCTGGAGTAGGGTATCACACCACCTTTCTAAAAGCATCTCCTGGGAATCGCCTTTGGCCAAGCCCTGTGGAAGTGCATCCATCCCCTCCCGTGGTTTTGCAGGGGACAAGAAGCTGGAGCCTCTGAAATATGGCAGGGTGGCCATGGAGGCCTCTGTGTCCCGGAAGAAAGTGCAGTGCTGCATCCTTGGCACCACGTCCCTGCTGCACCACTGCCTGGAGAAGGGCGTGGGTGCTGCCTTGGTCCTGAAGGACGTGGGTGTGCTCCTCATCAAGGGCAGCAGAGTGCAAATGAGATTCTACCTGGACTTCCTGAAGAAAGTGATTGGGGAGACCATCCAGGACAGGGCTACACTCAAGGTGAGCTTTTTGTTAGGACAGGGCTACACTCAAGGTGAGCATTTTATTTGCCCCAGCTTGGGCAGAGCCACAGCAGGTGCCCAGCATTGGACACTGGGATGGGGCCAGGGGCTGTGGCCAGGCAGGTTCCACCTGCTCTGCCTTCCCTGAGCTCCTCCTCTCCTGAGAGCCTTGGCCACGCTGGGGATGTGCTGACCCCTCCGTGTTTCTGTGCTGCAGGCTCTCCAGCAGCTGGACATGCTGGTGTCCCGGGAGGTGCCTGTCACTTCCCTGAGCTTCCCTGGCCGTGTCATCGTCTTCCCCAAGTGAGTCAAACACCCTGGCAGGTCTCTGGAGACATCTGGGAGCAGTTTCTCCCCATGGCCACTGACTGTGGTTTGTGTCTGCCTGCTCGTCATCCCTGTGGGCAGACCTGAGGGGACAGAGGCAATGTTTTAGGCAAGCCTTACTTCCCCATCATGGCCAGGAACCCTTTCCTGGGTGACAGTCCTCGGGGTTGGGGCACAGTTGGGAGAACAAAGCCTTTACCCTGCTGCCAGACTCAGCTGTGAGCAGGTGATGGTGGCAAGGGGCCAGGGCTGGTGGGGACGGGGGTCAGGATTGTGTTGTTTCTTTATCTCCAGCTTTGAGGAGACCTTTCTGCCCACATCACTGCCCAGGGATCATCTCAAGGACTTTGGATTTGTTCCTGGGGAGGACAAGAGGGATGTAACAGCTTTGCCACCCATCAGGCAAGGCATGGAAGGTAAAGCAGCTCCCTGCTCGTTTCCATAGCACAGGTGGCTGTGATCTGATGGGAGAATTCCCAGCCCTGATTGTCACAAGGATCTGATGGCACCAAAGCTTGGTGCCAGCTCGTCACAGCCTTTCCTCCTAAGGCTGGGCCCACAGGAGCTGAGCCCTGGGCTGGGAGGTGCCCAAGTGCTCATCCCTGGTTCAGCAGGAGCTTGGAGATCTGATCATACTCGCTCCTGGAAATTACCTCTGCTGTCAGAAGAGACTCTGTCCCAACCCTGGCACTATGGATGGGGGGGTGCCATGGCAGGGGAGTGGGAATTCCCTCTTGGATGTGCTGGGAAGAGGCCTGGGCACCACCGTGTGTCACCTGTGGCCAGCAGCATCACAGCTGTGCTGCTCTGACAAGCTCTGTCCTTCCCGATTCCAGGGACACTTCCCGGCCTGCCCGTGCCTGCTCACCAGGGCCCCACTGCCAAGGCAGGAGAGCAGCCTGGGGATGAGGAGGGGATGGAGATAAGGCAGAGCTCTGGGGTCAGGTGAGTCTGGAGCTCAGGGCACGGGGGCTTTTCCCCATCCACCAGACACACTGGGGCTGCTGGGAGCCCCTCATGTCACAGGGCTGGCTCCTCTCCATCCCTCCAGAAGAGCCCCTCCTGACAGTGGAGCCATGCATGGGGACACACAAGTGTCAGCTCAGGGGGTTCCTTTCCTGAGCTGGGCACTGAGGGACACCCAGACCCCTCCCAGCATCACCCAGACCCCTCCTGTTCCTCCAGGAAGCTGCCAGTGGTGCCAGGGGCTGCTGGAAGAAAGCAGCCTGTGCCTGACCAAGCCAAGGGCAAACCTGTGCCCAAGGGCCAAGAGTCAAAGCAGAGCAACAAAGAGGCAGCAGCAACCCAGAGGGGCAGAGGTGGAAGAGGAGAAAGAAAAGATTCTCTTGAGAGAGAGGGAGAAAAGAAAATTCAATTTGGAAAAGAAGGAGAAAGAAGGGAACCTCTTGGAGGAGAAGGAGAAAAATCTCGTTTTGGGAGAGATGGAGAAAAAAAAGCTCAACTTGGAAAAGAAGGAGAAAGAAGAGAAAACCTTGGAGGAGAAAAAGAAAAAGCTCGTCTTGGGAGAGATGGAGAAAAGGAAGTTAAACTCAGGAGAGAAGGAGAAAGAAGGGAATCTCTTGGAGGAGGAGAAAAAGCTCGTCTTGGGAGAGATGGAGAAAAGAAAGTTCAACTTGGAAATGGAGAAAGAAGGGAAAATCTTGGAGGAGAGAAAGAAAAAGCTCGTCTTGGGAGAGATGGAGAAAAGAAAGTTCAACTTGGAAATGGAGAAAGAAGGGAAAATCTTGGAGGAGTAAAAGAAAAAGCTCGTCTTGGGAGAGACAGAGAAAAGAAAGCTCAGCTCAGGAAAGAAGGAGAAAGAAGGGAATCTCTTGGAGGAGAAGGAGAAGAAGCTCATCTCGGAAGAGAAGGAGAAAGAAGAGATTCTTTAAGAGAAGGAGAAATAAGAGATTCTTCTAGAAGAGAAGGAGAAAGCAGAGATTCTCTCAAAAGAGAAGGAGAAAAGAAAGTTCTACGAGGAAGAGGAAAAGAAGCAAAAGATGCTGTTGGAAGTGAAGGAGAAAAGAAAGCTCGTCCCAAGAAAGGAGAAAATAAAATTTCTCCCAGAAGAAAAGGAGAAAAGAAATTTCCTCTTGGAAGAGAAGAAAAGAAAGTTCCTCTTGGAAGAGAAGAAGTAAAGAAGTTTTGTCTCAAAAGAGAAGAAGTGAAATATCTCCTTGAGAGAGAAAGAGAAAGGGGATTTGTTTCAGGAAGAGAAGGAGAAAGGGAAGTCCCTGCTGGGATCACATCAGTGCCGTGGGGTGCCCGGGCCAGGAAAGCTCAGGACTCCAAGGTGTTCATCCTGCAGCACGGAGGGGCTGAGGCAGCCCGGGGGCTGAGAGCCAGACCCGAGGCTTTCTGGTCCGTGCTCAAAGAGCCCCAGAAGAACATTCTGGCAGGATACAGGTTCGAGTCCTCCCGCCTGCTGCCCCCCCTGGCCCTGCAGGACGCTGTGCCCATGCTGAGGAAGAGAGAAATGGTCTGCAGGGGCCCCTGGCCCTGGGTGGAGTGAGCACACAGGGACAGGACTGGAGCAGGAGCTGCCACTCCGGGAGGTTGTTTCCTCCTAGGAATGCAGAGTTAGTGAGGAGATCTTCAAAGATCCTCCAGTTCTGCTGGGTGCCATGGCCAAGGTTCCACCTCTCATCCACCTCCAGGGATGATCATCTGCAGATGATCCTTCTCCTTTTCCAACAAAAAGGAGCCTCAGAACACACGCTGGGGCTCTGGGGTTCGAGGAAGCCTCACTCAGCACCAGGCTCCTCTTTAGATCAGACAAAGCCTCTCTGGGAGGGTCTGGCAAAGCTTGAGAACAAAGTGCTGCTGCTGGAGAGGAAGAGGAAGGGGAAGGGGAAGGGGAAGGGGAAGGGGAAGGGGAAGGGGAAGGGGAAGAGCTGTCCTTGTGTCAGTGGCCTGAGCTGGAGCGATCCAGGAGAGGCTGGGGGACACTGCCAGGTCTGTCCCCCTCACACAGGGTGAGGCTCCTGACTGGGACCAAACCCCATCCCAAGTGCTGCTCCTGACTCCGTGCATCCTCCTCCCAGCAGGTGCCTACCACTACCACCCTGAGAGGTTTTTATTCAAAGAAAAATCCCAGAGTAGCAAATTAAACAGAATTCACTGTTTAATTGTTGAAATGTTTCATTTATTCTATTGCACAGCCCATCCCTTGCACACCTGCAATATCTATTTGTCCTGAAACCGTTTCAGTAAATGCCTTCAAAGTGAGCAATTTATCTTTCCCACTGTATTTTATTATCTCTATTTCCCCTAAAAAACCTCCAGCACAACTCTGAGTTCTGTTCACTTTAAGAGTCTCTGTAAATATGGGATATTTTTACAGAAAGAGGCACCTGTAAATGTTTTTATGCAGTATTCAAAATTGCACTGTGTTTTATGAGAATTCTAGTGAGTTTCCATTTGGCTTTTATAGCATTGTGTATTTCCAGGTAAGGTGCCCACCCTGTTCTTTTTTTCAGGACTGGTTTTTGTTTCATTTCACATTTTTAACTAATTTAAAATATGAAATATGGCCACATATATTTAAGATGTTAATGTGCCAAAAAGAAGAATACACAAATATATTTATTAAATGCTGGTGAGAAACATCAAAGCTGCTCAATGCTTAAAGAATTTGCTTTAGTGCAAAGCTCCTGCACTGCCCATTTGACATTGCTTAGGGTCATGGAATGGTTTGGGTTGGAAAGGATTTTAAATCCCATCCCATTCCACCCCCTGCCATGGGCAGGGGACACTTCCCACTGTCCCAGGCTGCTCCAAGCCCTGTCCAGCCTGGCCTTGGACACTTCCAGGGATGGAGCTTCTCTGGGAATTCCATTCTAGCACCCCACCACCCTCCCAGGGAACAATCCCTTCCCAATATCCCATCCAACCTTGTCCCCTGGCAGGGTAAAACCCTGACCCTGGGCCTGGCACTGCAGACCCTGCTAAAGAACTATCTCTGTGTCTTTGCCCTTTATCCACTGAAAGGCCACAGCAAGGTCCCCTGGAGCCTTTTCTCCTCCAGGACGAGGAGGAGAAAACGTCCAAAACCCCCAAATCTCTCAGGGTTTGCAGCCCTGGGATCATTTTTGAGGCCTCCTCTGGACCTGCTCTGACAGGGCTGGGTCTTGCTTGTGATGGGGGGAGCTGGATGTGGAGCCTCCAGAGAACGGAGCAGAGAGCAAGAATTCCTTCCAGCCCAAAACTTTTACACAGAGCATCGTGCTCCTTATCTTTATTTAAACATCTACCACTAATTCCTTGTCTCCTGTCCCACTGTCCAGGAGCTCAGAACTGGCTCTCAAATCCATGAGGCGCCTGTGGAGAGAGAGAGAGAGGAAGCTGCTGAAGCCCTGCCATGCCTGGGAATGGGGTGGGTGTGAGGATGTGGAGCAGTGCTGGACACCCCAGGGGATGTGGATACCCAGGAGCTGTGGGCACAGAGAGCTCTGGGCAGAGCACGGGGCACCAGCTCCCAGCACAAATCTCTGCTGAGTTTGGCCAGTGACCAGCTGGGCATCCAGAGCTCCATTTCTTGAAATGCCACATGGCAGGTGCAGCTACCTTGTACCAAAATTTGGCAACCTCAGAAATGTCTCATGGCAGGTTCAGCCACCCAGCACCAAAATTTGGCAACCTCAGAAATGCCTCATGGCAGATTTAGCCATGCAGCACCAAAATTTGGCAACCCCAGAAATGTCTTATGGCAGATTTAGCCATGCAGCACCAAAATTTGACAACCCCAGAAATGTCTCATGGCAGGTTCAGCCACCCAGCACCAAAATTTGACAACCCCAGAAATGTCTCATGGCAGATTCAGCCATGCAGCACCAAAACTTGACAGCTCTGGAAATGTCTCATGGCAGATTTAGCCATGCAGCACCAAAATTTGACAACCCCAGAAATGTCTTATGGCAGGTTCAGCCACCCAGCACCAAAATTTGGCAACCTCAGAAATGCCTCATGGCAGATTTAGCCATGCAGCACCAAAATTTGGCAACTCTGGAAATGCCTCATGGCAGGTTCAGCCACTCAGCACCAACATTTGACAACCCCAGAAATGTCTCATGGCAGGTTCAGCCACCCAGCACCAAAATTTGGGCTACCCCCAGACCCCACAAGTCACTCACTCTTTTATGTCCTTTGTCCATGCAGGGGCCACCTTGAGAAGCAGCAGCCCAATGAGGCTGAAGACCACGGCCACGAGGAAGACTCTTATAAACACACTCCAGGTGGTTTTAGCGCTGACTGTGCTTGCCACGCCCTCCACAGTGCTCGGCTCTGTCTCGGTGTCCTCAGCACTGCTGAATCTCGTGTCCACACCTGGAGGAAAATCCCCCAGAGCTCTGAGATCCCTGGGAATGGGGTGTGGGCATCTCACTGCACACACAGAGGGTTCCAGTGTGTGTTCCTGGCACAGGGATGGGCACAGGCTCCCCCCGAGGGGTGGCCAGGGGACAGGGATTCCCTGGCTCACCTGCTGGCTCCAGGGTCTCACTGTTTTCCCCAGGGACTGGCACTGCCTGATGGCCTTCCTGAGGTTCCTCCTTATCCACAGGCTCAGGCTCCAGCACTTTAGAGAGAAAATGTCCCAGCTGAATTCCAAGCCACCCTTCCTCATGGGAATCTGAGAGCCCAGCCCCACAACTCCTGTGGTTAAGAGTCACTTGTACCTGTAAGTCTTTCCTTCAGTAAATTCGTGAGTTCAGACTTTTCCATTAATGGCCAGGAAATGTTTCCCAATCCAGTTCCATTCTTCAGACCTTAAGGGAAAGAAGGAAAAATTTCCACCACAGAAATGCCTGGAATCACCTCTCGGGCTGTGGTCAGGACTGACCAGGGAGCCTCGTGGTGCTGGGTCTGGCTGAGGAGCTGGGGAGGCTCAGGGACACCCGAGGCCCATGAGGAGCTGCTGGGGGTCTTGGAATGACCTGGCACACCCAGGCAAGGCTGGATTCTCTTACCTGCAGGAGATGCCTCGCTCACATTTGGACCTTGAGCCGGCAGCTCCCAAAACAAATCAAAAGTCATGTAGGATCCAGGAGAGTCAGATCCAGCCCCTGGATCTTCACTGCCTCCATCCATGGCTGTGAACAGGACAGAGAAGCTCAAATGAAATATTTCCATGTACTTTCCATGGCAGGAACTGTGGTTGGAACATGGAATGGCTCTGTGGAGCTGTTTGTCTCTTCCCCTCTGGAGCACCATGCAGGCATGTGCCATGATGATCCCAAACAAAGTGAGCAGGAGCTAAACCCAGCCCCAACAATCCTGCTGGCATTGCTCTTGGAATGTGGGAGGGAATGCTCTGCAGAGCTGTGTGTTCTGGGGCCATCCCTGAGCCCCACCTGAGCACCAGCCAAAACAAGCATTAAACTTCCTATCCACAGGATATTGAAATTAAATGCTCCATGAAGGGATGTGTGGGACCCGCCCCTCCCTGCCACCTACCTGCTCCCAGTGGTCCTGACTCACCAATGGGGAACTGGGCCTCGGGGAGTAGCAGGACTATCAGGGATAACAGGATCATCAGGGACACCAGGATTGTCAGGGCTCTCTGGAGAGCCAGCAGGAACAGGCTGTCCATGGTCCATCGCGTCCACACCATGACGGGGCTGCAGGTGCTGCTGAAGCCTCACCCGCCTGCACTGCACACCACAGCCTGCCCGTGGGACCCTTTAGGGGCTGTGGGACCCTTTAGGGGCTGTGGGACTCCTCAGGGGGCTGTGGGACCCTTTAGGGGCTGTGGGACCCTTTAGGGGCTGTGGGACTCCTCAGGGGGCTGTGGGACTCCTCAGGGGGCTGTGTGACCTCATGGGAGGCTTCTACCACCAACATTCCACTGTCTCCAGGGGAGCCCCAAATGTCCTGGGCCAGTGCAGCCCACCCGAAGCTCTCTGCTCTAGGAAACTCTGCCGAGGTTACCTGGGGCTTCACCTGGCTCCAGAGCAAACCCCAGAGAAAAAGGAGGCACTCCCAGCTCGTGATTTTGAGCTGTTTGGTGGAAAAAATGGGGATCAGAATGATTTTTTGGGACAGTGTTTCTATCAGGGGTTAGAATCGTAGAATCCCAGAATGGTTTGGGTTGGAAGGATGGAATGGTTGGATTGGAAGGATGGAATGGTTCGGTTGGAAAGATGGAATGGTTGGGTTGGAAAGATGGAATGGTTGGGTTGGAAGGATGGAATGGCTGGGTTGGAAGGATGGAATGGTTGGGTTGGAAGGATGGAATGGCTGGGTTGGAAAGATGGAATGGTTGGGTTGGAAGGATGGAATGGCTGGGTTGGAAGGATGGAATGGTTGGGTTGGAAGGATAGAATGGTTTGGGTTGGAAAGATGGAATGGTTGGGTTGGAAGGATGGAATGGCTGGGTTGGAAGGATGGAATGGTTTGGTTGGAAGGATGGAATGGTTGGGTTGGAAGGATGGAATGGCTGGGTTGGAAAGATGGAATTGTTGGGTTGGAAGGATGGAATGGTTGGGTTGGAAAGATGGAATTGTTGGGTTGGAAGGATAGAATGGTTTGGGTTGGAAAGATGGAATTGTTGGGTTGGAAGGATGGAATGGTTGGGTTGGAAGGATGGAATGGTTGGGTTGGAAGGATGGAATGGTTGGGTTGGAAGGATGGAATGGCTGGGTTGGAAGGATGGAATGGTTGGGTTGGAAGGATGGAATGGTTGGGTTGGAAAGATGGAATTGTTGGGTTGGAAGGATGGAATGGTTGGGTTGGAAGGATGGAATGGTTTGGGTTGGAAGGATGGAATGGTTGGGTTGGAAGGATGGAATGGTTTGGGTTGGAAGGATGGAATGGTTGGGTTGGATAAAAACCAGCCAGTTCCAACGTCCTGCCATGGGCAGGGACACTTCCCACCAGGAAAGGAGATGGGATACAGGATACAGGAAAGCAGCAAAGTCAAAAAGGAGAAGAGCAATCATTCAATTTGCAGTGGGGAATAAAAGGGGAGAGATGGACCAGGCTGGGGGTGCTGGGCAGATGGCAGCAGGGACCTGGGAACTCCAGACGAGGCCAAGAAGTGGCTGCAGATGCCTGGGAGGAGTCCTTGGCAAGTGCCAGCCATGAATTTCCCCCAACACACACATGTACTTCCCTCAGAATAGTCTGGGGATGCTCCCAGGGAATTCCCTACTCCCCAGGAAACACCAAATGCTCCTGGAGATGCCCACAGGAGTCACAGGGAGCAATAAGGCACAAACCTGACTCTGACATGAATAATTGAATAAAGCTCTTCAGGAAACTGCCTAAGAATCCAATCTACCCAAGACCTCAGCTCTTCCCAGGGAAGGCCAAATAAGATGAGACATGGAACTTATAAAAAACCTGCAACAGGTGAAGGGCTTGTCTGACATCCTGCAAAACAAAATGTCTTAAATAAAGGTTTTCCCTGCTGTTCTTGATATTGGGTTCAACAACTGCTCCAAATTGCATTTTCATTACCCTTAGGAAGTTTGTTTACCTGATATCCTTTATCCTGACATACTCTGGCACTCACACACGCTTCTTTCCTGCTAACAGCTCTCACCATTTGGAAGCTTTGCTGTGGAAATGCTGGTTCTCCCTGTTCAAAAGGATCTGGGAAAACTTCACTGTCAGATTTAACATATTAGCTCACTGTAACAGAGGCCAAAGAAGTTGATTTTGAATTAAATGTTATTAAATATTAACATTTACACAGCAATGCCAGCCTGCAGTTATACACAACACTGAAATATTCCTTAACTGCTGTCTGCTCTTCCTAAGCAGGATTCCAGGCTGAGTTAATGGCTTTTCTTATGGTTTCCTCTAACACAGATGCATTTAGTGGCTGAAACGCCCTTGGTGTGTCTTAGGGCTGTCAAACGAGTTCCTTCAAGCAGCACTGCAGATGTTTTGAGCAATTTTGTGCTGAAACAAAGCCAGAGCCCTCTGATGGGCACCAGTCCTGTCTCAGCTGGGCAGTGAGAATGCAGAAGAGATGCTGCCAGCCCTGGCACAGCTCAGCTGCCAAAATATGCCTGGCTTTTAGAAAAAAAATCTGTGTAGGTACCTAATCCTGTCTGGATGTGCTGTGAGGAAGGTTCTGGCAAACAAAACAATGGGGAATTGGCTGGTTTCATATTAATCCTCAAATCTGTGTGTGTGCAGTGCAGAGCCTGAATTTTGGAGTGAACCAGACCTGGGGATGAGGTTTGATCACACCATGAGACGTGTGGCAAACAGAAGATGGGAAGGAGCGAAAATGTGGAGCTTCAGCTCGTGCAGTAGCCATGGTTTTCCTGCAGGGCAGTTCCCAAAGAGAAACCCAGGGCTGGTTTCCTGTGAGCAGAGTTAGAAATGTCAGAGTTCGAAATGTCTGAGCTACCAGAGGATTTTCTCCACGGTGGAGAGGAGGATTCATCTCTTGGCATCTAGGCCTGGTGAGAGACTAAGGTTATGTTGTGGCTGCAGTAGGAAGGCAGGGGTTTAATAATGAGAAAACACTCATTAGGCAATTTAGATTTGATCCAATTTGACTTTCCAGCAGTGCTGCCCCCAATCCCCCTCTCTGAACGTTTCTCTATGAACTCAGATTTGTGTTGATGACAGCGTAGGCAGCCAAGATCTGCCCTTCCTTCCCACATTTATCTGCCTTTGGTCAGCCTGGGAGAAAGAAAAAGTGAGAAAAAGATTTAATTACTTTGATCAGACTGGTGTTGGTTTGCATGTTCTTGCTCCCTGGGCTGTTGCTGTCCCTTCTCTTGTGTGAAATAAGTCAATGAACAATATTGCACCATTACCATGTTCCTGAATGTTTGTCGAGGTGTCTGTTCTTTGGGGATGCTCCTTGCACTGGGTAAATATTTAAGAATCGTGATAAAAATCCATTTTGTTTAATTAGTGCTAAAATTATGCTGGGAATTACCCAGAGCACGGTACATTTGTTTCCACAGTGAGCACTTGTGTGTCAGTGTGGATACAGAAAGTCTGAGATAAAAACAGAATAACTCCTAGCCCAGAAGTCTGCAAGACTTCAAGTAAAGTTTATTTAGAGTGAAAATGGCAGGCAAGGACTACCCCAAGTCTCCCAAATGAAATGCCCAAATTCATGTGCTGGGAATGCAAACCACAGAAAGCTTCTTCCCAAATGACCTGCTTTGCTGCACTGGGTGTTTGCTCTTGACAAATCTGTGCAGCCCCAGAGGTTGATAATGGATGATTTAATCTCGTGTTCGTGGCAGGAAAATAAAAACCAGGACTCACATTGTGACATCAACAGGCAGCCTTTCTGCTCTCGTGCTTGTTGTGCTCTGAATGTTTTAGCAAATGTTGGGAAATAAATGTAGATTTTGATGCCAGTTTAATGCAATATCAGTGTGATCTATCCACCTCCTTCATCTTTGTTTGCATCAGGGCAAAGTGATGGGAAGGAGAACAGAAGCTCTGAGTTGTAAAATGTATTGGTTTTCAAATTTCCCATTTCTAAATAATGTTTCTACCAAAAGACACTTATCCTGGGGGGAAGAAAAGGTTTTCCTACATCATAATTAGCACTAGGGCACTGAGCAATGCAGTATTTCCATGCAATTTGTATTTAGGGGTGTAAGAACATTTTACATGTCATGAATTTTGGAGAAGGCAGAACAGATTTGTGCAGGGCTGCCAGACCCTGGTGTTTATTAAACCAGAGGATCTTGGGTTCTGCCTGATTCTTTTCACTTCTCACAGGCTGCAAAACCTTTTTGGGCATTGCTTTCACAAATTTCTCCTGCAGAAACCCAGGAGCTGCAGGATTCCCTACAAAGCAAAGGATTGTGCTCTGGTTTGGACTTTGAAGACCAATTTGGGCTGGTGAAAGAATCCCAGAGTGATTTGGATTGGAAGTGACCCTAAAGCCAACCCAGTGCCACCCCTGCCATGGGCCAGGACTCCTTCCACCACCCCAGGGTGCTCCAAACCCCATCCAGCCTGGCCTTGGACGCTTCCAGGGATGGCAAAAAGGCTTTTTCTTCAGCTTATTTCAAGAACAAAGATTTTTATTTGGCTTTAGCACTAGATGGGGCTAAAGGACTAAGAAGAAAAAGAAAAAAAAAAGCAAACAACCCACTGGCTGAGGCACAGGATGTGAAAACCCCTGGGAATAGAAGAGGGAAAATCCAGTGGGGGCACAAATGCTGTTGGAGCTTTGGGACATTTTCACTCAGCTTTGGGACAGGAACCAGACCCTGACCCTGCACTTGTGAGGGGTCGGGGAGATGTTGTGGGGTGAGGTGAGGTGTAAACCATGAGTAGGGTACGTTGGGCAGCAGCTCTCAGCAGGTGGATCCTGGTTTCTGGCACATCTTTGAGTGGAGCCTTTCCCTGCATTTTATAAAGAGCCTTCAAAAAACCAGCAGCTCCTCAGCTTTCAGCCTGCAGCATCCAGGAATCACCCCAAGAGACACCACTGCAGGGGAAAGACCCAATTTTTGTGGTTTTAAGCTCATTTTTACATGATTGGGTTTAGTGGTTTGCTGGGTGACTTTTTATTTATCGTTTCTGCTTTCAAAGTACACAAGAAACTTCTTGTTTAGATTGTTACTCACTGGATTTTCCCCTCCTGTCTCATCCAGGTAAAAAAAATAACCTGTTGGCAATCAGATAAAAAAAAGGAAATAACACTTTATTTTCAAGCACAATAACCCTGGACTGTTACAGTTACGAATTTTAACTCTCCTTATCCATCCTACTGCAATTTTTATCAAATTTCACTATAAATTTTTATCAAATATTTATCAATCCTATTGCAAACAGTTGTTATCAATCGTGCTGTAAGATATCCTTATCAATCCCATGGCAAAGATCTGCTGCTGCACCAGATTTTGCCTAAATTAACCTGAGTATTTGTGTGTGCAAATAAAGATTTCAGTAAAACTCAACAAGCTGTTTTCTCATTTGCTCCATGAGTGTAGAAACATTTAATGAAATTGCTTATGGTTTAGTGATTTGTATGACATGAACAATATTTCCCTTCTGTCAGACCTGGGCCAATCTTAAATTGCTTGAGGATGTAAACATGAGAAAACAAACCCAAACCATTTAAATTAAATGCCTAATGTACCTGGGGACAGATTATCTGTTCTGCTTCCATCTTTCCTTTAAATCTTCTCACAGTGGGGGCTCCTGTTTGTTTTTCAATCTTTTATTACACAAATATTTCAGTGCCAAGGAACAGCACAGGGGTGAGGGGATGGGCATTTCTGAAGGGAAGCACCAAAGAAATCCAGAGTCCTTTTAAACCTGCGGTTTTAATGTAGAAGAATAAAATATCCTGAGTTGGAAGAGACCCATAAGGATAATTTGAGATGTTGGAACCAGCTCTGAGAGAAAAGACAGAGCAGTGGGACATGGGCAACAACCAGAGCTGTGGACAAAGGAGGGACCCCCTCCCTGGGGCAGGAGTTTTTAGTGCACAATTCTCATTTCCCTCAGGATGCTGCTGAGCCAGCTCCAGCCTGGATATTCTGGATTTTGTAACTGATCCGTGGTCACTGCCCTGCACAGAGAGAGAAAGGACAGCAACACCCACGGAGCTCTCTGGGGAAAAAAGGCCAATTTATTGTACAGCCAGCCCGGATTTAAAGTGTGTCAGTGCAGCCAGGACAGGACAGGAGCTGATGGGACAATTGGGAAAAACATCCTTGGGACAGCACCTCAGGATGTGTCCCACGGCAAAGACACCAGGGGTTAATGTTGGTGATGAATTCCACTCTGTTTGTCACCGTGTTGTCACCCTGGGAGACTCCTCCCTAACTGAAGCTGCAGTCAGCTTGGCAGCCTGGGAATGGAGCTGAGAGTCAGGAGAAATCCAGGCCTGGAAGGAATTCCCAAGCTGGAATTCCCCAGCTCTGTCAATGTGTGTGTCCACACTGATCCATTTTTGTCATGTGAATTTTCCTTCCTGCAGAGACGTTTGTGTGGGCCAGGGACTGCCTTTGTCTTGTGCCTGTGCACAGAACTCTGCTCTGTAACATCCCAGAGGAGCAGAGGAGCTCCATCCATCCCTGGAAGTGTCCCAGGCCAGGTTGGAGCACCCTGGGATGGTGGAAGGTGTCCCTGCCCATGGCAGGGGTGGGGACTGGATGGGCTTTAAGGTCCCTTTCCACCCGGATACTCTGCAATTCTATGATTCATCCTTTTATTTGCTGATATCAAGGGCTCGAAACCTTTACAAATGGGTAGCAAGGAGAGACTTTGCATGCAGAAAAAAATAAAAAAAATTTAAAAAATAAATAAAAAAAGGAATTTCAGGATGTAGCTGCAAAAGCTGGCAATACCTTATGGAATCCTAAACTGTGCCTGCCTGCAGTGAAGCACGTGGCACCAAGAGCACAAAGCAGCCCCTGAGGCTGTGCCAAACACACCTGCCAGGTTTGCAGCACCTGTGACATCCCCGTGATCACTGGAGGCGCCATCCCTTCCCGTCTTGGTGTGTCCAGCTCTGAGCAGGGTGGTTAATCACCAATTAGGGTGACATTGCTTTCAAAAAGGAGGGTTGGGAAGGAAAAGAGCTGCTGCTGGAATATCACACTGCCTTTGGCATCAGACAGCCAGGAGCAATACATTAAAGAGAGCAGCAGAAAGGCTGATGTCACCTACGTTCCTCCCATGCATGTTTTAATTATAGCTCTGGACTTGGCTGAGCTGTGTCATTGAGCCCCATGCTCAAACAGCTTTGCCATGACTAAAATTGGCTCCCAAGGACGATGTGTGGAGCAGGATGTTGCATTTCAGAGAAGTCATTCTGGGTAGAGCGTCGGGATGAAGCTGAACCTCGCAGCAGGGCAGGGAAGTTAAGCCAAATTGCAATTTCATCTGTTGTATTCCTCAGGTTTTTCCTGATTTCTGGGGAAAGCAGATGGGAGGCAGCTCAGTTCAGGCAATGAACTTATGACTGTGAGAGTTTTATGGGTTTTTTTGCCAAGAGACAGCTCTAATTGATTTCCTTGCACTGGGAAAAGTTATGTTTGGGAGACAGTGCATTACTTACCACTGATGTACAGGGAATTTTCAGCTGGAGCCTTTGGCATAGGTGGAAAGTTATAATTTGAACAAGCAAAGGGTGAGACTTTGCAATCCTTCACCTGGATATTGCTGTCCAGAGTCTTGCTTGCTCTTGAGGCATTGATATGGAAAAAAAAATGTGTAAGAATGAATTTTCTGTCTTTTTTAGATGTGAAATTTGCCTTCGCCCTTCGCTTCTCTCCTGTCAAGTCACTGCATGAGCCCACGGGATGTCAAGAGATAATGTGGGGAGTGACATCAGCTTGGAAATGGAAGCTGGAAAGTTGAAAATAGTCTAGCAGCCCCTATTAACTTATTCCTGTTTTTTTTTTTTTCCCCTAAGCCTTATAAAACATTCCACAGATGAAGCCAAACTCTGTGGTAGGATTGAAATGCCAGCAGTTGATTGACTCTGCCAGCACCACCCTCAACCCAGGAGTGATTGAATGCAGTACTTTGAGTGTGTCCTTTGATAACCCCCATTAAGGGATTCTTATATTTTCTTTTAAATTTGAACTTTTGTCTTAAATTTGTGATTTTTTTTTTGTGTGTGTGTGTTTGTTTAAAAATTGACCTCTGGGCTTAGAGATGAGGTGAATTGCTCAAAATTCTGGGGCGAAGAGGGAACTAAATGTTGCCAGAGAAAGACTTCCAATAAATGAGAATATTTTTCATACAATCATGGAGTGGTTTGGGTTGAGAGGGATCCTCAAGTTCCAACCCCCCTGCCACCCGACCTGGTTGTTTCTCTCTCTGCAAACAAAAAGAAACCCCAAACATTTCTGGATAACTGACTGGCCCAGCCACCTGGATGCCATTAGGATTTTTGTTCCCAGTTGTTGTGGGTTTGGAAGCAGTTGGAAGTGTGGCTGTCAAAGCAGGGTTTATCTATTTGTGTATCTTTAATGCAAGATCAGTTTTAAAAGACAGAGACTTCCTAAAAGAAATGAGTCTTGAAATCCAAGTCTTGCTGGGTAGCTAACACAAATAACACCTTCCATTATTTAGGTTGTAAGCAATAAAAATATTCTTGCTCACAATAGAGAGATTTCTCCATATATATTTGTTTCTGCTGTAAAGTTGATGAATCTGCAATGCACTGCTTAATTAAACATTGCAGGAATATTGCTTTGGAGAGGAAACAAGTAATGAAGGAGATACAGTAAATTTTGGTGATTACAGATACAATTGTTTAGCCCAAGCATTGCATGGTCTGCTTTGCAGGTTAAAAAAAAAAAAAAATTCCCAAAGAACACAATTTCCATTAAGCTCTGCCTTGCACTGCTAGCAATAGATTAGGCTATTAAACTATATTTTTCCATTAATAAAACAATGTTAATGCATTGCTTGATGCTAATAATGAAACCATTGTAGGAAGCACAGCTCCTTCCATTAACATTTCTCACATCTTGTCAAGGCTGGGGATGATTCCAGGGCTTTTTTTCATCAAGGTGAATTGGGAAGGCCCAGCAGGAACTTGCTGCCCTCTTAGTGTGCTTTGTGTTTGCCATGTTCTCACGGACAAGGCTGATCCAAGGGCGGCAGAGAGCTGAACTTTAAACACATCGAGCCATCTGCTACAGCACATCACCGGCTTCATTAAATTTTATTCATTCTTAGCAGAGCGAGGCAAGGAAGAGACCTCTGCTAAGCTCTGCCTGTTTCTAGACTCTATTAGGAGGCTGGAAATGCTCCTCCAGCTCTCGTGGTGCTGCACAGATAAAGATCTGCCTGCACTAAGAATTTTGCACAGCCATTAAAAAAATAAAAAAAAACCTGGAATTGGAATTCTCTCTTCTCCAGGAAATCCAGCATGGCTGGGTCTGCCTGCCCTGCTGGGGTAGGTGTGTGTGTGTAGTTCTGAGGGCGTGGGGATGGTTTAATATCTTGTCCAGCTGCTGATGGCTTCATTTTTACCTTTTCCACATACTTGGGAGAAAGTTCAGGAGTTCAGGAGGAAAAATCTGGTGTTTTCAGGGGGTTCAAACTGGGTTTGAACCCCTTACTGGGGTGGGGGTGTGTGCATTGATTGGGGCATGGGGATGGTTTAAGGCCTCATTCAGCTCTTAATATCTTAATTTTTATCTTGTCCAGGGATTTGGGAGAAGCCCTCTGAGCTCAGGAGGATAAATCTGGTTTTCTGAGGGTTTTTCCTCCCCATCTCTGTGTCAGAGGTGGTTGTGCATTCATCCTTTTATCCCTGGCAATTCTGTCAGCTGGCTGGAGAGAGAGCAGGAGAGAAAGCACCTGCACAATGTTTATTCTGCCTGTTGGAAAGCTTTAGGCAGACACTCAAATTGTGGATATTTTAATGCAAACAATGATAGCTGCAGATAAAAGCCAGTCAGGGGATGGCTGGAAGCTCCCCATCAGTGATTTGGGTGATGCTGAACACAACATTTTCTCTTACAAGGGAGAGCAGAGGGCACAGGCAGCTCGCTGAAGCCTCAGCAAAAGCTGTTTGCAAGGTTTGCAGGAGCTCTGGGAGCAGCCACGCTGCTCACAGGTGTCTGCCACAAACAGGATGGCAGAGCCTTCCATCACAAAGAAATGGAGTCAAAGGCAAAACGAGCTCCTGGAATGTCGGGGCTGTAGCCACAGCTGTGGCCTCTTCATCCAGAGCAGCAATTTGTGTTCAAAGGCTGTCAGGGAGGCACAGTTGGTGAGGCAAAGGCTCATAAATACCCTGAACCAAGCAGGTTCAAAGAAATGCTGCTGTGCTATTAAGGAGAACATTTCTGAGTCCTCCAGCTGCGTGACTGTATCAATTCTAAAATGTACCAATTTACAAATGTGCCTCAAAAAGCAAACCCAGCCATTTACTGGGATGCTGCTGAAGTCTGTGCAGACTTTAATTTTCTTATCGGTTGTGTCAAGACTTGGAAGAAGGCTTGATTTAAAAAAAAGCAGTTGAGGTGTAAATGCTGACATCTGAGTGGTGCAGAAGTAGGATTTATTTAAATGCATTTAATGAGTGATTTTTGGTAATGTGGCCCTGTAGTTAGAGTTGCAACAGTGACTTTTCCTAAGACTAAGCCGGGCTTAGTCACACACTGCTTCTCCTTTGCTGCTAAGATAATTTCTCTGCTCTGTGGCAGTCCCCAGGCTCGTGGTGTTAAATGCTGGACAAACCCAGCAGGTTCAGCACCCCTGAGCTTTTCTTGAGAGCAGGGAAGGGAAGCAGGCTGGGATTTTTGGGGTTCAAAGTCCCTGGGATTTTGGGGATTTTGTGCCCTTCTGTGCTCTCCTGGCAGGTTGTTTGGTCTCAGTGTTGTCCAAAAACAAGGTTTAGGTAAAACCTTGCTTTGTGTGGGCTCCAGGGCACAGCTTGGGACAGCTCAGCTTCAGTTCTGCTGGCGTTAACAGTTTTTATAAATATTTAAATTAAAATGAATGATCTTAAAGCCTTGCTTAAACAACAAATTAAACCTCCTCCGACTCTTTTGGCAGGAATAAAACTTTCCATTAGGCTGCAAATGATTATTCTGAGTAGGGACAAATAAAAATCGATTTTTATCTTCAGCTTTGATGCCTTCAGCACTCAGCCCTGCCCTTCTGGGTGCAGGTGGAGTGGCTGCCCATTCCTACCTGGAAATCTCCTCCAGGAGCTGCCATCCATGGAGAATGATGGCAAAGCCCCACTGCTGTTTATTTGGAATAAAGCTGTAACAGGGGACTCCTAAGCCTTTTTTCTCCCCAAGATACCGTTTTGAATGTTGGGCCACATTAATATTATATAGTATTAGGTAGAAGCAAATACACTGGATTTGAATCCCTGCCCTGTAATTACACATTACACAGTTCAGTAGCTGGAAATAAACTAAGTTCTGAAAAAAAGATGGTTGTTTCTGCTAACTCTGTAATACTTGGGCTTATAATTTCCCTCTTGAGCAGTCTTTATTTTTTTTCCTGAAACACTTAAGTGGTTGTGTTTAAGTTTTATTAGTCTTTTTTTGTTTGCCTACCTTCTCCAGCACATTCAAAGCGTCCCCTATTCAACTCATGTAATTTTAATTAAATATTCAATAGAACATTTCTGCTTTCTGTATTAATGTACCTATGTTGGCTTTTATAATACAGGCTCAAATATTGTGAAATTTAAAATTCAGCTCTTTCATGAAAGAGATGAACATAAAGAGAATGCAGCTGGTGAAACCAACTGTTGGAGCAGCTGATGAATACAACCTCCTGCTCAGGTACAGAGCATAAAATCCTGCTGTACAGACATCTTCCTCCAGATTGAATGAGACCTGAAATTTAATTCATTGTTGAAGAGGGTTTGTGTTTTTAAAAATACTCCCCGGGGAAGTGTTGTGCTGTTGCCTGGAAAGGCTGAGCTGGAGCAGAGACCAGACAGAGCAAAAGGAATAAAACAGGAATTTATTGAAAGGATTCACCTCGGGCAGTGCAGGAGCCTGGATGGGGCTGCACCCAAATCAAACCCCGGATGGATCCTGGGCACGAGTTTTACACTTTTATCAGTTTTGGTTCATCCTCACATTGGGGTCAATGATCCACCCACAGCCCCAGGCTATGGAGTCTCAGCCCCTGCCTTGCCCCATTTCCCTCACTGTTGTTTCTGATTTTTGGGTCCCAGTTGTCCTTGATTCTCTGGCTGGGAAGGGATTGTTGTGTCCAACTCCCCTGTGAAGAGAACTCACTAACACCTTACACCTAACTAACACCTTACTAACACCTTACACCTAACTAACACCTTACACCTAACTAACACCTTACTAACACCTTACACCTAACTAACACCTTACTAACACCTTACTAACACCTAACATGAAGTTTCAGAGTTACACACTAAGCAGCAGAGATTCTGATAAATATAAAAGCTAAAACCCAAGGCGTCAGTGCTTTTCTGCACGGCACAGAGGAGAGCTCAGCATTACCTGTGTCACACAGCTGATGGACAAGATGCTGAGGTTTGCCAAAAATCACATTAAAGACCTTGAGATATTTGGGATTCGCTGCTGCTCAGATCAGCAGGAGCAGGTGGTGGCAGAGACAGTGGCTTTCTCACCCCCATTGACACCAAGTCCTTTCAACCTTTCACCAGGGGAGTTTGACACCTGACACCGAGTCCTTTCAAAGCTCTGAAGGTGGGAGGATTTCGGAGCCCGTGTGGCAAGCAGCCGTGCTGCAGGGTCTGGGCTGAAGGCTGGGGTCCTGCTGTGGCTCTGGCAGTGAGGGGCTGGGTGCTCACCCCTCCTCTGGGTGCTGGGGACTTTCTGAACATCCCTCCCAGTGACAGCACAGGGTTAAAATGTTCCTAAAATCCCGGGAATTGCATCCAATAGATCCAGGGCTGGAAAGGAAGGTCGGGTCTGGCAGGGCTGGGAAAGGGAACTGGGCCCTGGGAACGAACATTGAGCTTTGTTTTCTCTGGGTCAGGTGAAGCTCCACCTGTGTAATCATCATGTGATAAATGATATGATTGATAAATGTAATGGTTGCTTGGTAATTGAATATAATTATTGTTTAATTGTAATAAGAATCATGAGGAACGATGGAATCATGACAAGAATCATGAGAAATGATATCTGGGGGGATTAATGAAAATGACAGGAATTCCTGCTTGGATAAGATCAATGTATGCAATAGAACAATATGGGTTTAATAATTAATATATAGTGATATAACAACAAGGGTATAAAAACATGGGTATAAAACATGTATAAACAAGGGTATAAAAACATGTTCCTGTGGGATCCATGTGGGGTCAGATTTGGGTCTGCAGCCCTGATTCCCAGAGCTCTCCAATAAAGGCCCTGCCTATGACCATTGTGGGATTTTGTTTCAGTGCTGACACCAGCAGCTGAGATGTCCCAGGCACCTCGTCCTTGAGTGTCCCAGCAGGGAGGAGCTGCCCTGGGAGCTCTGCACAGGCAGCTCTGCCACTCCCCAGCACTGCTGAGGTGCTTTGGGCTGCCAGGGGGAGGGAATGGATGAAGAAGTTTGGATGCATCCCCAGCTGATGATTTATATCAGTTATTAGAGCAGCTCTGTGGCCACATCAGGGCTGGCCTTTTCCACACACCTTTGAAAAGAAGATGCTCTTGCTCTGCAAGCTTCTTTTTGTGGTTGCTTTGTTGGTCCTGAGCTCCCTAGAACTCTGCTCCAGCCCCTGCTTCCCATATGCTCACTTGGCTTTGGGAAGGGCTCTCTGGGCTGCCATCCAAGAGGAGCCAGATCTTCCTCTGCAGATAATGTTGTCTCTTTTAACAGCAGAAAATAATCAAATATTAAGGAGATTGGCTAAAGGCCTTGAAAAGAACAATTAATTTGATGCACTGAAAGTTTGCAGATCGATTTTCAGCAGTGGGCAGCCTTACTTGACAGGCCTAAATGATATTGTCCCACATAAAGGCACAGATGAGGATGTCTGGGTGATCTGCAGATTATTTCATTGTTCCTCTCTTGTTACACGTGCCCCAGTAGAGGAGATTTTTCCATCACTGTGCATCCAGGTGACCTTTAGAAAAACATCCATGGAAACCTAACTGACACCTTCCTCTCTGCACTCACTTCCCACTGCTAGATGTGGAGTGGACCTGTGAATTTAGCAAAAAAAAAAATATTTGTGGCCCATTCTCTCAGCAGTTATTTTTTTTTCCAGGCTCAGAAGCTGCACTAAACCTGTTCCCATGAACCTCAAAGTCTTTGTCTTCATTTTCTGTCTGCTCCTCTGCCCTGTCCAGGAAGACAAAGTCCTGATTTTAAATTGGTTCTTTAATTGATAGAGAAAAATTCTCTCATATTCAGTGAGAGCTCTACTTTGTCAGAAACTCAATTTTAGCAGTTTCCACCCAACTGTGTGGTCAGTCTCTTACAGGTTCTATTTGTCCTTGAAGACACCTCCAGAGTGTGACAAGAACACAGTGGGTTATTTCTGTTTTACAATTCTCCATCTCTATATTAGCTGATGAATTATTTGCAGCTCAGCTATTTCCATGTCATTGCCTTAAGTTTGTTCTTTAATAGAGAAGGAATCTGCAATGGCTTTCCTCTCCTTAAATCTGTATTCCTCTGCTGTCTCATCTGTTTAATACATTTATTTTACAAACCTAGACTTATGTTTTAGCCTAATGCCAGCAAGAGCTCTGGAAAGATTTATTCTTCTGGGCCCTAATGTGAAATGAGTAATGCTACAACTGGCTCCCTTGGTAGCAGCAACACGTTTTACTACTGATTGTCAGAAACAATAAAAAAGAGAATACGTTGGTAGTTTCTGTGCTATTTGCTTCCTGGGATTTTTGTCCTGGATTAACCTCCACAAATACATTGCATGAGTAACTTTGGAGAAGTTCTCAGCATGTGTGGAGGAGACAAAAAAAAATGGAGTTGTTGTTACAGCTTTTAATAATAAACATGAGGAGAAGGAAGGGTTCATGGCAAGGCTGTGGTGACCCACTGGGCAGCCACTGTCAGGTGTCCCACTGTGTTTTCCAGAGCACAGAAATCACCTCCCAGCATGGAATTTCCATATCCACAGCTGGAAGAAGCTGTGTCTCAACTGGGCCAACACACAACCCGAGTGTGTGCTGCAGCTAAGACTCAATTCAAAGCTTTTTAAATTCCAATTCTCTTAAAAAAAGCTCAGGTTTGTCAAATTCTGGGTTCTAGCTCAGCCCAAGTGTGTTCTTTTAAAGCAATGCTTGACCACTTGGCTCAGCATCAGAGGCTGGATTTGTTTTATTAGTTTTGCTGGGAAATGCAAGTGCTTTCTGCTCTAGTTATTAAATAGATGAACATGGACTTATTTCATAGATAAAAATACTGTGAAAATTAATCTGTTCACAGCCATCCAAGGTCTGAGTGAGTGGACAGAGAAATCTTCAGTGCTATTGGGCTCTTACACAAAGGAATTATAGACAGATATAAAAGGAAAGCTAATGTCTGCATTTCAAATGGAAAGAAACCAAGCCTGATATTTGAAAGTTGATATAACCCTCTCCTAGAGCAGGGGAGGAGGGCTCCAAACTGCCCCAGTTTCACACCAGTGACGTTCAGGAGCTCTTTAAAATATATAAATTGTTCTTATTAAGATATAAATTGTTGTTATTTAAAATGCATAAATGACCCATGAGTGTCAGGAAAGGAGGGAAGTGGAGTAGCTGTGAGAAAAGCCTCCAGGGAAAAGGCTTTTCCCTTTTCTCTGTGGAGCTTGGGTGAGGAAAACATCACTTTTCTCCTTGGCCAAAAGAGATTTTCCAGGCCTTAAAGGCCAGGACATGTTGCCACCTGCTTGTGGCACAGTGATGTTGAATTAATGCAGTTCCACATCATCCTTAATGACCCAACAAGGTTTCTAACGCAGTTTGTGCCTTCCCTCCTTCCCTCCATCTCCAAGTTTGGGTCTTGGCAGGGAATATTGTTCTCCCCCAGCAATAATCACTGCTCTAGCCTTTCCCGTGTCCTCTCCCACGCTGTGGCATTTTCTGATTTGTGTGTTCAGCTGCACAAGGAAGTTTTTCAGGGCAGTTTATCTGCCTGTTTTACATCAGTGCTGGTGGCTGAGTTTTGGGAAGCACCACAGACCCAACTGTGCCATAATTTCAGTGGGGTTGGGACAGAACTGTCCCACTCCAGGTTCCTCTCTTGGCTCTGCCTTGGTGAAGCTGCTCTTTGACACCTTCACTGTGCTCAAAGAACACGGGGAGGATTCCACATTTGTTTTACATGTGTTGGGCTAAACTTCCAGAGGCTTAAAATCTAATATCCCACCTGTCCTTTCTGTCATTCCCTCGAGAAGGACGAAAGGCAATTAAAATCCCAGCCATGTCAGGAGCACGACAGGAGCTGACAGCTCTGGGTTGTGGAGCGTTGCCTGCTATGAATGGCTCTGCAGAAATTGTCACATCTCCTTGCTATGAATGGCTCTGCAGAAATTGTCACATCTCCTTGCTATGAATGGCTCTGCAGAAATTGTCACATCTCATCTTTGTCTCCTGTCACAGCTCCCTTTCCCAAAATGCTGCTGGGCTTTCCAAATTGCAATGATTTAGAAACAACTACCTTGTCTACATTTTTTTTTATTTTCACCCAAGCAAAGGTGCAGGGAAGTGATGGTGCAGAGGATTTGTGGTTGTGCCATCCCTGGAAGTGCCCAAGGCCAGGTTGGACAGGGCATGGAACAACCTGGGATAGTGGGAAGTGTCCCTGCCCAGGGCAGGAGGTGGCTCCGGATGGGATTGAAGATCCTTCCAACCCAAACAATTCCATGGTTCTGTGGTTCTGTGCCTTAGCAGAGCCAGCAGTGCAATGCAGGGAGGGGAGGGAGTGTTTGAGCTGCTGTCAGCAGTGATTTAACAGTTTATCCAGCTCCAGCCCGAAAGGAAAATCAAACATTTACACTTTGCTAGGAATGGGAAGCAAACTTTGCATTGCAGCTGTGCTGAGAAGTTGGCTGTGATGAGACACCCAGGATGAAATGTAAAATTTGTTTCTATTGCTTTGTTTCTATTCTGCCACCAAACCGTTTTACTCTGGTAGAAACCACATGTTGGCCACATCTGGGCACAGCTGGATGAGTGGCCAGAAAATGTGGGATGGCTTTTGCCTTGGAGTTTATGGCCTAAATAAATAGCTCACAGCACGTGGGCTGATGTGAATATCTGAGCACTGGCCAAGGAACAGAGATGCAGAGACACCTGGGCCCCAAAATCAGCCCATGTCTAGGTGGGAGTTCATGGCATGGACAAAATATTAATTTAATTTGAATTCAATTCCTTAGGATTCTCCCTGGCTCATGTTCAATCCCAGTTTACCACTTAAAACGTAATTTTTGGAGGACTTTAATGAGGTCTTTAAATAGTTTGCAGCTGTGTGAGCTGTGAAAATAAAGAAAAAAAGAATCAAAATTGGCTTTGAACACCTGTGAGCTTGGGATTTGGCTGGGAGCTCCGTTGGCATGTACATAACCATGGTTATGATCTGAAAGAGATGTGTTTTAAAATATCATTTAGGTGAAGTGTGACTCTTCACTTGGTAAATAAAAGGAAATCAGAGGAGGGAAAGGAAGCCAGATTTTACAGAGACACAAATGGATGCTGGGGCTAGAACTCCAAGCCCAATTTATTTCAAGGTTTGGTGCAGTTATTTGAAAAACGGACCTGCAAACTTCTAAAGAAATGATTTCCCAAATTGGAATAATTATGACTTCAAAATCAGCTGAAGATTGGAGCTTGTGAGAGTCAATGATGCCCCTGGGACTCCTGGTATTGCTCTTAGAAAAACAGGTTTATAGAGAGAGCAATGAGTGGAGGGAGATGCAGTGAGCTCAGTCTTTGGGAGCTAAGACTGATTTATAAGTTTTGGTTTTTGCAGTTTGTGCTACCATCAGTACCTAAAGATGGATTTATAGTTTCTTAAGTAAATTCATCACCGTGTAGACTGGATTTTGTTTTTTTCTCTTTTGCAGAGGGAGAGATCTCACTGAAAAATCAAGCTCATGCTTTGATTCAGATTTTTCCCCCCCCTAAATAATCAAAGCAGGTGAAGAAACCCCAAATTCCATGAGTTTGCCAGCAGGGGTGACCTGGCGTGGGTCACAGCCCTTTCTAGAGGAGTGTTTCTGCTTGAGGCTGTGCCAGAGGTTCCAGATGTTCCCTCTGGAATGGGGGGGAGGGGGGGTCTCCAGGCATGGGGGGCTCCCTGTCCCAGCACTGCCCCACTGACCTGCAATTCCCAGACAGGATGGAAGTTCAGCCTCTGTGCTGGGAGAAAAAAAGCGAATTTCCTCAGGAATCTGATGTTTCACACTGCTCCTGAGCAGGCTGGATGATCATCTTCAACACTTATTTTGGTCCTGGTAAAGCAGATTCCAAATTTATTTATAGATTTAGACCACAAAAAGCTGATTGACTGAACTGGATCCACAAGGAGAATTTCAAAGAGCTTTTCTTTATCAATTCCTGTAACAAGAGCACTGGAAAATTTGTTCTAGAGTGGGAAGGTAAAGGCCTGGTAAAGAATTGATCTCTGATCAAACTGGAAATCTAAATCCATGCTGATCATGGTCCAGCCAGAGTTCATATGTTTGACTTTGGGGTTAAGCTCTTGCATAAGGACTTTGAAACCTGTGGCAGTTGCAAAGGGATGTGGGTGCTACAGATTAACCTTGAAAATCTTGGAGGAAGTTGGTTTTGTTCATTTAGTGAAGAAAGTTATAGAAAAAAAACCATTTTAAATAGTTTTATTGGTGAATATAAATAGAAACATCACGGGGAGCTGCTGCTAATACAATATTGTTCTGCACAGGATGTGTGCTGATGATTAAAACCCTTTGCCACCCTCGGTGAGTGCTCTGCTGCTCTCCAGGCAGTGGAAGGGAAATCCATTAAATCCATTCTTGTAACTGGAGCTTTTCATTGGCACAGAGATCTGAACTCTCTTTTTTTACCCTCTCACACGAATCAGACACTGCCAGGGCTGAGTTTATTCTGCCAAAGAAAACCAAGAAGCATCAGCCTGAAGGACCTTCAGTGAATTCCTGCTGCAGGGCAGGGTCGTTCCCCTCCTCCTGGCATTGTTCTGATGTCTCAAGAATTCCAGATGTTCCTACAGAGCAAACTCCTTTCTGGATGGTGCCTGCCACCGTCCAGAGCTGCAAACCCAGCAGAAGGTGAGCAGTAAGAAACTGCAGGTGAGAGGTGACCCAGCAGCCACAGATGCTCCTGTCCTCGGAATGCCCCAGGCAGAGTCACATGTGGGATTTTTTTCCTTGTCATATCCCCCATTTTCTGCCCCTCCTTGGCTCCAAGTGACACCAGCAAGGTAAAACTCCACCCTGTGCCAATTGCTGTGTGCTCCTGCCATGCTCACTGCAAAATAATTGCTAGGACCTGGTGTTAAACCCATTAATTTTGATTTTGTTAGCTCATTAATGGGCTTCCTTCATCTTCTTCCTTCGCTTTGCAAAGCAACCTTATATTTAATTAGCATTGGCTGACCTTTTTTATTTAGCTGGTAAAAAGGTTATTTAAGTCCTTAAGAAGAATTACTACAACTGCAGTCGACCTGGTAATTGGGGTGTTGTTTCAGGGGCTAATTAGGCTCCTGTTCGTGCTGGGGAAGGCTGTGCACGTGTGGTACAGGTGTGTGGGCATAAATTAGTGCTGTTCTTCAGCAAAGGTCAAGGCACAGACTAAGGAAACAGCAAAAGCACCGGCAAACCACTTAATGGCTGCTGGGTGCTCATGAGGGAGATCAGCTCCTCTTTTGAAACTTTCCCAGCAAATGTTGGTGTTTTCATTCTAAAAACCAATAAAAACGTAGTCCAGTGAATATTTGGGGTTCCTTCTGGTGATGCCTGGCCAGGCAATTGCAGTGATGAATGAAAAACACCAGCAAGCCTGAGAGTGCAAAGATGGATGTCACATTGTGCACAATTGTGGAGATAAAACAAGAGCCCCAGCAGAAGTAAACCCAGACAGTGGCAGGCAAAGGTGTCTCTGTAGCTGTTTAATCAGGTGTATTCATCCTTACGTGCCAGCTTTGTTCTTTTTAAGAGGTGCAAACTGCAGATAATAAAACAAACCCTGGTGCTTGCTGCACTTGGAATTGCCATCAATCCCCCAAGCCTGGCAGAGTCTGCTCTGAAAAATGAGAATAACAGGCATTCACTAAAACTTGGTTCAGAGCAGTTCATAGGCTGAGCTGGGTGTTTGGCAAGTTTCCTTGGAGAAAGCCATGGGAAGGTGTTTGAAAGGACTCTTTCATCAAGGTCCTGACCACAAATCTCTTCTATTTCTTACATGGTTTCCTGTACCTCGGGCTACAGACAGTGGGAGTGTTTCATTGCTTTGTTCTTTTCAGAAAAACTTTGAATTCTCTGAAGGTACCGTGGTCTTTAGGATTCCTTCCAACCCAAATTCTATAATTAGCAGAAATTCTGTAGGGTGCCTATCCTTTACCTTGCTGGATCCACATATATCTACCAGAAACATAAATCAGAATTAGGTGAAACCTCCAATTATCATTCCCCTACCTGTGGAATTGCTGTAATAACACCTGAGCACTGTCCCCCTGCCCTTTAGGGCTGTGTTCAGCCCATCAATCTGTTTTAGTGATCTCAGACTCACTGGTGTTTGCAGCACCATAAATCTGCCCCTGGTTCTGGCCGGGTCCCCAACTCTAGAGGGGCTTAGTGGCTTTTCTTGTCACACATCCTCCAGGATCTGGCACCAAAGGGGTTCCAGAGAGCCCTGGAGCACGATGGGTGTGAACTGGCTGCCCTAATGGTGATAAATTCCTTTCCAATCCCTTGTGACCTGCTGATGGATCAGTGTAGGGAAGGGGCAGAACCTGCTCAGCCTGGCTGGGAATAAATCAGCTCCCCCAGCGATGCCTTGGGTTTTAGCTTTTATATTTATCAGAATCTCTGCTGCTTAGTGTGTAACTCTGGAACTTCATGTTAGGTGTTAGTTAGGTATTAGTGTTGGTTAGGTGTTAGTGAGTTCTCATCACAGCGGAATTAGACACAACAATCCCTTCCCAGCCAGAGAATCAAGGACAACTGGGACCCAAAAATCAGAAACAACAGTGAGGGAAATGGGGCAAGGCAGGGGCTGAGACTCCATAGCCTGGGGCTGTGGGTGGATCATTGACCCCAATGTGTGAATGAACCAAAACTGATAAAAGTGTAAAACTCGTGCCCAGGATCCATCCTGGGTTTGATTTGGGTGCAGCCCCATCCAGGCTCTTGCACTGCCCGAGGTGAATCCTTTCAATAATTTCCTGTTTTATTCCTTTTGCTCTGTCTGGTCTCTGCTCCAGCTCAGCCTTTCCAGGCAACACCAGCCCGGCCCCTGCACATAAATATTTGTAGGGAACTCCTTCCATGAGGTTTGTCACCCCTGGGAAAAATAAGGGGAGGGTTTAAATCCCTCAGTTTCATTTTTCCTTTCTCCTTCCACGTCTTCCCTGGCCCATTCATTTCCTCTCCATACCAAAGAGACATTGTTAACAAAAAAGTGTCACCAGACACTTTTTAAATCCTTTCTTTGGCAATTTGAAGAAGAATTTCTGGAAGTGCAGAAAACAAGGCAGTTTAGATAACTGATCTGTTAAATGTTACAGAAACAACAAAATGTAGAGTTTCTTTAAGTAGAAACCCAAAACCTGAACAGAAGAATTAATGAGTTTGGTTGATGGCACACAGGTAATTGTGTTTCATGAGCTGATGTTTTTAACACTGGGTTGGTTTGTAACATTTTAGGCAGTTTTGGGTTTGGTATTGGCTGGGTGGGATGGGGTTTGGAGCACCCTGGGACAGTGGAAGGTGTCCCTGCCCATGGCAGGGGGTGGAAAAAAAACTTTGGGGTCCTTTCCAACCCCAAATGCTCAGTGATTTTATCGTGGGGATCTTTTCCAGACAGACTTTCCCAGTAAAATGTTATTGGTGCAGGTGCCCAGAACTCGCCCCATGCCAGGTCTGTGTTCATTGGAATTGCAGAGGCAGAGCAATAGACACTGTATTTGTGTTACAGCCTGGGATGGGATCTCTAACGCGGCACTCAGGAGAAAGCAAGTTGCTTTTTAACATTTTACATCAAAAATCAAAATACCAGGCTGGCTGGAGCGGAGGCAAGCCAGGAAAATTACCATCCCTCTTAACAGATGCTCTCCTTGAATGATTCAGGCATCCATAAATGATGAGTGTGCCTCTCACTCAGGGCACTGGCTTTTATTTTTATTTTATCTGTTTATAGAGAAACAGAAATCTATTCTCTGTAGATTGCAAGGTAACAAAAATCAGCAGACAGAGCTCGTGTTGTTTGCCAAGGCACGGGCATGTTTGACATCCTTTCTGTCTGCAGGTTTAATCTTGAGAAGGAAACTTGCTCCAATCAATTCCTAAAATCTCTACAAGGCAAAAAAAAATATTGCAATGGAAAAAACATTCTCCTGTCTTCAGTGTTTGGTTCAGCATAATTAACATGACTAATGCAAGATAATTTTCTGATAGTTATTATATTAGAGAGCTTAGCTGACTCATAACTGCCCCCATGACAGAGCCAGAATGCAAATTTCTTGGCTAGAAATAGCACTGAGCTGCTTTGATTAAAATGTGATACATATTTCGAATTAAAAATATTCAAGGTCTCACAAAATGACCCGAATGTCACATCTCTCCTTCCCCCAAGGCCACGGAAGAAATTTGCATGATCATTTGGAGACAGCTTTTCCCTCCTCCCTCCGTGGATCCAGTCTCTGCCATTCATGGACAAACAGGGTGGCTGACTCTGTTCCTTTTCTGAGCTCAGCTACAGCAGAATAACAACGGAGAATTTTGGCCTCTCTTTGTGAACCTGGATGCTTTATCATAATTAGGAAGATAATTGAGCTAACAATGAACCATCAGACTTTATTCCTCGTTAAAAACCAGAGCCATCTCCAAGTCTCTCTCTCCCCTCAGCCCCTAAAATCTGTCACCTCCAAACTCCTGGAATGCCTGACAACAAAACATTTGTTGAGATTGTTTTGAAGATTTTTGTGTGCTCTAAATTTCGGCTGAAGAGCCTGTAAACTTGGGCACTTGGATCTAAGAGGGTCAGAAAATCCTTTTCAGACTCTATGAGATCTCTGAGAGCCTCTCTTAATTTTCCAGCTCATCTTCCAGCTAATTTTCCCATTTTCAATTTTCCAAATTTGCTCGATTTCCTTATTTTCTCTTTTAAATTCCAACTTGTAAAGAGAGTGTCTGCAAAGCCCCTCTTAGGGGTGTTTTATTCTACAGCAATCCCACATTTCTGCAGCCTGGGAAGGAGCAGTGGCCTGGATGGGAAAGACAGCTGAAAATTGGAAAGGAGCAGTTATTACAGAGAATTTCCCCAAACCACGAGATTTGTAAGTCAGCTTTCTTCACAACTCCAGTGAAGTGGGGCCCTGAGATTCTGTGTCAGCCACAGCAGCACATCTGAGCTGGAATTCAGACACATTCTAAAGGTAAAAGGATTATTTTGTCCATCCTCCTCCCAGCCCCGAGCACAGCAGCTGCTTTTGTGTGGATCCTGAGGAGCAGAGCTCACTCAGGGTCCGACCTGCACGGGGTGACACCTGAGGCTCTCCAGTGTGGGTAAATAACATTTTATCTGTGCATAAATAACGATTTGCATGGATTCGGGGCATAAACAAACTCTTGGTGCCCTTTTTTTTCCTGTTTCCAGGCTGGCTCCAGGCTTGCTTGCATTTCAAAACCACCTTGAAGGACTTGAGGTCCAACTCTGCTGGACCTCCTGGCACAGCCCTTTCAGGGTTTTTATTTAGAAACACATCAGATCAGAGAAATTGCTCCTTAAATCTGATTTTTGCAGCCAGAGCACATCCCAAGTTTTTAGTGTGGTTTCACTCCCACACTCTCCTCTGCTGTATGAGCTTGTTTTGATGCACGGTGGGGAACAGATCTGTGATGAAAGCTCTTTTACCAAGACTTTTTTTTTTTTCATTTTCTGGCCTGGAGACTTGGGTTTTGTCTTCCTATTCCCCACCATTCATTTATTCATTCATTCACTCATTCCATGTGCTTTACTTCTGACCCTCTTCTTTGCTTCTCCATTTTTTGATACCTGGAGATATGTTTGATAAGGACTAATGAGTTATCACTAATCCACCTCTACCTGCAGGGATGCTGCCTCACTTATTTATGTGACTCTTCCTCCTACCACTGCTGGGTATCACTCTGCTCTTTCACAGCTTTTTTTTTTTTTAGCTGAAAAATAATGCAAATATTTCCTAGAACATTCCTGAAGATAAGGATCAGAATGTGTAAGGCACAACTCAGTTAAAAATTAAGGGAGGAAGGGAAGGCTGAGATTTGAAATAGGTGGTGCAAGGGGAGTCAGGTGCTGAATAAAGAGATTCCAGTGTTGAATAAAGATATTTCAGTGCTGAATAAAGAGATTCCAGTTCTGAATAAGGAGATTCCAATGCTGAATAAAGAGATTCCAGTGCTGAATAAAGAGATTCCAGTGCTGAATAAAGATATTCCAGTTCTGAATAAAGAGATTCCAGTTCTGAATAAGGAGATTCCAGTGCTGAATAAAGAGATTCCAGTGCTGAATAAAGAGATTCCAGTGCTGAATAAAGAGATTCCAGTGCTGAATAAAGAGATTCCAGTTCTGAATAAAGAGATTCCAGTGCTGAATAAAGATATTTCAGTGCTGAATAAAGAGATTCCAGTGCTGAATAAAGAGATTCCAGTGCTGAATAAAGAGATTCCAGTGCTGAATAAAGAGATTCCAGTGCTGAATAAAGAGATTCCAGTGCTGAATAAAGAGATTCCAGTGCTGAATAAGAGATTTCAGTGCTGAATAAAGAGATTCCAGTGCTGAATAAAGAGATTCCAGTGCTGAATAAAGAGATTCCAGTGCTGAATAAGAGATTTCAGTGCTGAATAAAGAGATTCCAGTGCTGAATAAGAGATTTCAGTGCTGTATAAAGAGATTCCTGCCCCTGCCCAGGATCCAAGGAGCTCTTCTGGGAATGAGGTGGCCCTTGGGTCTTGAAAATTCTTCCCACTGGGATTGTGCCCCCAGCCTGGGTGCAGCCACTGCTGGTGGAATTTGGAGTCACTTTTGGAGTCACTGTCACTGTGCTGCTCACATTGAGCTCCCTGGGTCGTGTCCTGGTTAAAACATCCAGCCCCATCTGAATCCCATTCTGCACTGGAATTAATGCCTTCATTTATGGAATTTATGCCTTCATTTATGGAATTTATGCCTTCATTTATGGAATTTCTGCCTTCATTTTTGTGCCACTGCTGCTGTTCCCTGTGCCTGTGGCACCTGGATTTGTTTTCAGGAGCACAGAGCTGTCCTCTCACTCTGCTACTGCTGTTTGTGAAGGTCTTGAGTCTCTGCTGGGGAACCAACAGCTCCTAAATCCCTGCTCTTTCCTCCTCTAACCCAACACAGCTCAGCCATTAAAATATGCAGGGATTTGCAGTGGGTGGTGCTGAGTAGATCCCCAGTTTTCCTGAAGGTGGCAGAGAACCGTGGAATGGTACAGAAATCAGAAATAGGTCTGGAAAAGGCCTTTAGGATCATCAAATCCAACAAGCACCAAATCCATCTGTTAGTGTTGAAAACACAGAATCCCACAATGATTATAGGCAGGGATTGAAGATTGAAGGATTTATTGGAGAGCTCTGGGAATCAGGGCTGCAGACCCAAATCTGACCCCACATGGATCCCACAGGAACATGTTTTTATACCCTTGTTTATACATGTTTTATATCCATGTTTTATACCCTTGTTGTTATATCACTATATATTAATTATTAAACCCATATTGTTCTATTGCATACATTGATCTTATCCAAGCAGGAATTCCTGTCATTTTCATTAATCCCCCCAAATATCCTTTCTCATGATTCTTGTCATGATTCCATCGTTCCTCATGATTCTTATTACAATTAAACAATAATTATATTCAATTACCAAACAACCATTACATTTATCAATCATATCATTTATCACATGATGATTACACAGGTGGAGCTTCACCTGACCCAGAGAAAACAAAGCTCAATATTCGTTCCCAGGGCCCAGTTCCCTTTCCCAGCCCTGCCAGACCCGACCTTCCTTTCCAGCCCTGGATCTATTGGATGCAATTCCCGGGATTTTAGGAACCTTTTAACCCTGTGCTGTCACATCCAGGGATGGGGACTCCACCACTGCCCTGAACAGCCTCTGCAAGGACCTAAAGGATCCAAGGCCAGGTTGGAGGAGGTTTGGAGCAACTTGGGATAGTGGAAGGTGTCCCTGGCCCTGGGACTATTTTATATAAATATAAAAGACAAAACCCAAGGCACCACGTTGAATTGCCTGGGATCCTTTGTATGTGTTCAAATCCATCCCATGTGGCAGGAAGGATTTCTCATACAGCATCAACAAAAAAAAACCAAAAGTGGAATTGGGTAAAGGGGGCAGAATTGGGTGAGCAGGGGCTGGCAGCAGCCAAGCACTCCTCGAATTGAGAATGTGCATTAAACCTGACTCGTTCTGGAGCAATTCTGCTGAGAGTTTTCTGCTTTGTCTGAATTCTTAGTGCTGCTGAAAGGTGGCTGATTGATGGCTCCGAATAATAATAATAATGTGCTTAACATTTTTCACTGGCAGAACTCAGGGCATTTTCAGCCTTGTCTGGTTTGTGGGGAGGTGAATGATGAGTGATTTTCTGCAAAGTCATGAAAAGGAGGCTCCTCTGTCACTGGCACTAATCTGGCTCACGTGCTGCTCCCAGCAGCATTGCTGCTCCAGGATGCTGATTGAGCCCTCATGGAATTCTTTTCCCCTCTGGTTTAGGTGCAGCCCAGAAAATGGGAAGCTATTCCCTCTGTGCCCAACAACAACGATTCCACTGACCTTTGCCTTCCTCCAAAATCTTTGGTGCTGGATCCTGAGACAACACAGTTTGGGAAATGAAACATTGGATAATTTAAACCTTGGTTCATTATCACAGGGAAAGCATTGAAACTCTTCCTCTTGCAATAATCACCTGTCTCTGCTCATGCCATATCTTCAAATGAGTTGGATTTTCTTTCTTAATTTCATTGGATTTTTTTTTTAGTGTTCCAAGATGGTAGAATTGTTTTAGGAGCTGTCCCTCACAGAAGGGCAAGTAAATTAAAATCAAAATAACTCTACAGGAAGCAGAGTCAGAACTTGAAACATGAGGGGTTTTCTTCAGCACAATTCAATAGCTGGAAAATAACTTTGGAAAATAACTGTACACTTTGTGTCCTCCTCAGGCCATTGGGAATGTCTCCAGGAACCTTTGGGATTCTGCAGATGAACACCAGAGGAGTTAAACAATACATTGTTATTAAACTGTACTTTATTTTCATCAGAATAAATACCAAATTGTCAGCCCAGAACTGCCAGAGCCCTGAAGCAGCATTTTTATGCTTCTGGAAACAAAAAAATGGAAATTGTGTTGTTCCAGAGTATGTGCCTTTTTATAATCCTTTAGGAAGATTTTTCTTACCTTGTTTTATTCTTTAGATATTGTAAAGATGAATATTTATGGATAGGTCAGCTGCCTTCACGAGAAGGATCCCCATGGAAATTGCTGCTTAATGTTCCCTCTAGACTGTTATATTATTTCCCAAGTGATCCCAAGGGAATTCTTCACATGAAATTGTAAAAAACCGAGTGAAAACGGGGGTGGGGGTGCAGAAAAAGGCATTTATTGAAGCAGAATGGGAAAGAAGAGGTCTGGAAACCTGAGCTGCCTCAGGAAGGCAGATACAGGAACAAGAGATTATGGAAATTATTTGGGATAAATGGGCCTGGGTGGCCTTGGCAGCACCCGAGTGTCACAGGGGCTCATTGCAAATGCTCAGAACATGGAATTCTTTGTTTCTCTGCCACGTGCATTTCTCCACGAGATGAAGAACGAGCTTGAAAATGACACCTGAATTAATTTTGCAGCGTTGTCTAGCCCTGGTTTCCCGTGGCAGGGGGATTGGAGGAGCAGAGCACATCCCACTGCTCCTCTGCCCTGCCCAGGGCTCCACTGACATCTGTGTGCTGGGAGGATTTAACAAACACACAAATGACACCAGTCTGTCATTTCTAGAGCCGCAGTCAAGGGCTGGCTGTCCAAAATTTGATTAAGGAAATGAAAGCCTGGCATGGATAAATCCTGCACTCGTTTGACCTTCATCGTGTTTGCCATCACCTTCCCCTAACTTTGTGTTCATATTTTATGGGTATGAATCCCCTGGTTAGAAATGTTTAGAAATGTTTGACAATATTTTCAACTGTTTGCTTTGGTGGAAGAGTTTGACTCAGCACTGAGGGAAAAAAAAAAAGACTTTTCAGACTGAAAACAAACACTTGTTGTCTGGTTCCTACCTGTGCCTGCAGTTTTTCTGCTTTTTGGGGTTTTCCTGCTTGTTCTGCCCGAGCTCTGCAGCTCCTGGTAGATCCCCTGTCCTGTGCTGGGCTGCTGTGCTGGGATGCTGCTGGATTTTGCCAGAGTGAATTGAGAAAGATTTAATTTAGAAATTTAATTTAGCCCTGCCTTAGGGAATGGGGGTCTGGAGATATTGTGGAGATGTTTTTGTGTTTGCCTGTGTCTCTCTCAGCTTCTCGGGCTGATTTCACCCCTCAGTGAAAATTTGAATTCCCCTGCCAAAAGCAGGCTCATGTTAGGGGGGAATAGAAGCCCAGTATTGTGTTGGGAAACAGTTTCAGCAATAATCCAAGTGCACAGTGTAGAGCAGAAGAGCCATCCCACCTCCCACTGGAACTCCGCTCCTCACTGGAATTTTGTGGGTGGAAGGGGTTTCAGATTTGGAAGACCATGACCAAGGGATTTCTTTAGCTGCTGACAAATGTATTGTTTTGAAATATTTAATTTTGCATGCTTTGAGGGGAGAAAAATGCTCTTGCTGTACATGTGCAGGTTCAGTGGCTGCAATCAGCACACAAAGAGCTCTGCTCTTCATCTTCAAGACAAATGCACAATGTGGTTAAATGGCTCAAAAGAGACAGGTGGATAAATCCATACTGAAAATAGAATCCAAGATTGAGTAGCCAGTGTTGAACCCTCATTCAGAGCGAGCTGCTTTAACCAAATGCAGTTCCCTCACAATTCACGTGTGTCAGTTGGATTAGAAATGAGAATAATCACTCAGTGATTTGGGGTACACCAGATGTGGGCTTTGTCTGCCTGCCTTCAGTGTCCTGCATTCACGTGGCTGTAAAAACTGGTGTTATATCTGAGCTCTGCATCCAAAAATTAAACTCCTTTACTCCATTTATTCCAATTTCTGCAGAATTTAGGCTCTGGATGGAGGGGATGGCTCTGGAATGGCACCAGTGGCACTGCCACCTCTCTGCTCTGCATTCAGATCTGCTTTGTCTGGAACATCTAAAAGCACAGCCAGAACTTCGAGATCAATGGATCAGTTTTAATTTTTGTAACGCTGTTTTAGAAGAAAAATGTTTTCTGTTTTCAGGACTTGGAGCCTTCCACTTTTGTAAATCCAGGAGTTCAGAAAACAACTCAGAGAGGTTTTGTTGCTCTTAGGGGTTGGAACTCCCTCTCTGTGGCCACAGTGTGATATTAATCTGGGCATCTACAGGCTCCTTTGTTTTGTTTTATTTGGATTTTTTTTGTTGTTGTTGTTTATTTAGCCTTTTTAACCAGCTGATTTCCTTGGTTAACAGTAAAATACTTGTTCCAGTGGGAAGAACAAGGTGACTCCATGGTTCCTTTGGAAGCTCAACAGCAGAAGAATGGAAAATCTGCTTAAATGAGCACAAGTTAACAATTAACACCCTGTGGATAACTTTAATTAATTTCCTGCAATTAATGTCTGCTTGTGGGTCACAGGGCAGTGACAGAAATCTGCCTTTTAAAAAGCAGGAAATTCTGCTGCAACTGCTTGAAATTATTCCCAGTATCTGGGGAGGAAACACCACTAAATCTTCAAGTGTTGAAGTTTCCTTTTCCATCACACACCAAGAGCCAGGGCAATGGGGCAAGAGCTTGCTGAGGGAATCCCTATGTGGGCAAGGTGCTTGGGAAAAAAAAATGGAAAAAAAAATTAAATTCCAGGATATCTCTGCTTAGGGTGGGGCTGGGCTTTTCTGCAGACCCACCTGTGGGGATTTCATACATTGCTGTACCTGGTGAAAAATCCAGAAATCCAGCAATACTGGCTTTTATTATTTCATATTATTTCCCCTCTACCCACCAGAAGCACCTAAGAAGAAACTGAGTGTACTCACAAAACACACTTTTAATTCCTTTTTGGGCAATGAAGCTTTTCACTCCTTAAAGTACAAAGGGTTTTCATTTATTTGTTTGGTTTTTCTTTGTTTGTTTTCCCCCCTAGAATGAATCAATTTTCTTTCCACTTTCATGCTCTGTGGGTATTGGGACTAAATTCATCTTTTACACGTGGCTGATGTACATCAGGATGAAATTTTTACCTCGGAGACAACATGTAAACCGAAAAAAGAACTCAAAAATCTGACAAACTGAGGGGTTTGTCCTGCCAGCCTTGGATGGCACCTGGGTGTCCTTCACGGTGGGGAATTGCAGAGAGGAGACAGCTCGAGCTCTGCTCTTTCCCCATTGGAATAAAATGCCACTTTTCCATGGTTTTGTCAGGTTTGTTTGGAGAGCAATGAGGGATTTGTCTGTACAAACCAGCTCTGGGTCTGCTGGGAGATAAAACCAGCACTGAGAGAGAAAAGGAACAATGGGAAGGATTCCATTGATTGAGGAATGGAGAAAAAAAATATATATTTGCCTTTACAAACAAACTGTAGGTTTGGTGATCAATGAAATTGGGTATTGAAAGATGGAAGAAGCAATGGGGAAAACCATGAATTCTGTAAGAATTAAAAATGCAAAGGGAGGGTTGTACATTAGAGGGGAATCTCAGGGATCAGGGGTTTGGGAAGTCTGGGCCTCTCAATTATCTCAGCCCATGGGGGAAGAGAGAGGGAAATTGGGATAAAAAGGGAGGGGAGTCCTCCAAAAATGTGAGAGACCCCAGGGGAATGTCCCATGGCCTCTCCCTTTATCCCAATAAAGCTCCAGGGCTCCTCTGGCTCCTTTTTGGACACTCTGGAGTTTGTGGATTCATTTTCCTGACAGTTTTCATTTTCGATGAGAGCTGAAGCAGCTAAGGGTGAATCTATTGGTGTGCCTGTGCCTGCTCTGGGAACAGGATTTTTTCCTTCTTGTCTTCATTCTGTTTTAAAACACCAGACATTTGCTTTTTAGAAGCACTGCCTGTTTTTCTGGATGTATCATTAGTCAGCAGGCTTGTGCTTCTTCCCCAGCCCCTGCAGAGAGATGTTGCTGTCAGGGAAAGACATTTCTCTGCCAGTATTTTTTTTTTTTTTTCCCAAGGTCATATTTCAATTCCAGAAGCTGATCCTGAGAACTGTTACAACTTGGAGTCAGTGCTGAGTTACCAACCACGCTTGGAGGCAAAATCAGGGAATATTTATTGCTTCCAGTGAAGATCAGCTCCCTTTCCATCCCACCCGGGCTCTATTCTCACCCTACACCTTTTACAAACCTGGCTTTTATTCCATCATAAACCACGGTAATTCCTGAAAAAAACAAAAAAAAACCAAAAAAACCCCAAACAAACAAAAAAAAACCCCAAAAAACCTGCTCTAAATATATCCTTAACCTGTGTTTCAGTGACAGAGGTTTAACAACCGGTTTTGATCCTTTCCTTTTCCAGCAGGGAGGTCGCTGAGTGAACAACACTCCCCAGAAGTTTGGCATCTGTCACTCCTCATCACGATATTGAGGAGTACACTAATTAGTTACAACAGCTTAACTACCTCTCAAACAAGGCAGAGCAGCCTTTTTGTGCCTGCACATCTCAGCCAGAGCTGTGAGAGGCTGAGGAAGCCTCGGGGCAGCTTCACTGGCCCTGCCTGGCCGGGAGTTAAAGCTGGGCTTGGGTTTGGGTTTTTTTTCACCTTTTAAATGTGCTGCGAGTCCTGATGTGACAGGAAACGTTAAAATCAAACTTGTCCATCCCAAATGAGTGACTCTGTGTCCTTGTCACTCAGAGCTGCTGGAAGGAGCTTCATGGGGAGGGTATGGGCCTGATGTCTCAGGGTTTGTCAGCTCAGGGATGATAGAGACCAGTTTTGTTCTTCTGTAGGCTCAAAATCCACCTGAGAAGCAAATTGCAGTTTTTGGAGGTACAGAAGGTCAGGATTGAGCTGCTGCTCTGGATCCACCTCTGCTGCAGCTGTGGAATATTTCCAGAAGTAAAATACACCTTTTAAAACACACCTTTCCCTGCATTCCCTGAAATAGGAGACTATTCCAAAAGAACAGGTATTTTAAAATTTGTATTCTAAAGAGATCCATCTATGATTATGCATTCCTGAAAGAGGGTTTTGTTCAGTTCTTTGTCTCACCTGGAGATGGCAATGTGGCAGTGTCATTGTCACACTGTGGGTTTCTCTCAGGAATACACACAAATTACATAAAGCCAATAACACAAAATAAAGCTCGGTTCGAGCTGGCTTTGATAATACACAGAATAAATACCAAAGAAACATACAGATAATGGAGCTGAAACACAGCTGATTTCACTAAATGAGAAGCTTGGTGAATGGTGAATTAATTTTTTTATTGCACCCGAGCACCCAACACACTTTTAATGGCATGGAACATCCATTGCAGTGAGTGACTTACACAAAACACGAGCCCTGAGCTCCTGCTCCTGGCTCAGTTTCCTGAACTCTCCACGTCCTCATCACCTTTATGCTCCTGTGCCTGAATCAAGCAAATGAAATTTCTTGTTTATCAACTTCACTTAGAGAAGTTTTTCATAACATTTTGTTTGCTTGTAGCTGACAGAATTTTTTTTTTTTCCCTCCAAAGGGGAAATGAAAAGGTCTTAATTGTGCTTAATTACAGCACTGTGAGAGTGGTGCCAGCTCTAGTAGAAAATCCCAGAACAGTTTGGATTGGAAGGGAATTTAAATCCCACCCAGAGCCACCCCTGCCATGGCAGGGACACCTCCCACTGTCCCAGGGGGCTCCAGCCTGGCCTGGGACACTTCCAGGGATCCAGGGGCAGCCACAGCAAATCTGGGAATTCCAGCCCAGCCAGGAATTCCTTCCCAATATCCCATCTAAACCTGCCCATGGCATCTTGGATTGGAGGGGACCTCCAAGTCCATCCAGTCCCACCATGGGCAGGGACACCTTCCACTATCCCAGGCTGCTCCAGCTGGGCCTGGAACAGGGATCCAGGGACATCCCATATTTCTTCCCAAAATCCCATTGAAACCAGCACATGGAATCCTGAATTCCTTTGGCTTGGAAGGGACCTGAAATCCCATCAGAGCCACCCCTGCCATGGCAGGGACACCTCCCACTGTCCCAGGGGGCTCCAGCCTGGCCTGGGACACTCCCAGGGATCCAGGGGCAGCCACAGCAAATCTGGGAATTCCATCCCATTCCTCATTTATGTTTCATTTTCTCTTGTTTCCAAGAGCTCTGCTGTGGGTTATCAGCATCATCCTCAATTCCCAAATGGAGGGGTTGATGGGGACCTGGTCTCTTCCAGGACCTACAGGCAAAGCTGGGCAGGTATCCCAGGTTTATTTATGCCCAGTTTATTCATCTGCATTCACAGCAAAAGGAGCTCAGGATCTTCTACATTTGTACCTGAGGAGACTTAAATGCTGACAATCCCCTTGGGTTCCTCGGATCATTAAGAATACAGGGGAAGTGGTAGATGATATAATTTGGGAACCCCCTTCTGTAGGAGTCCCTGGGGATTTAAGAAATGTGATTGCAGAATTTTTTCGTGGGAAACAATGTCTGCACACTGAACACAAAGGGTTTACTCACTAAAATGTTCTTGCTCCGAGCACTGCTTTAAATTCCCCTTTGAGATCAAGACATCTGAATCTGGTAAACTGTTTTCTTTGCTGCTCCAGCTTGGATCTCTCTTCCAGTTCCTTCTTATTTCTGCTCTGCTCTAAGACCTTTGCTGCCGGGGAGGTAAATGCAGTGTGAATTGTCCCTGGAACGTGTAGCAGTGTGTTGAATAATGCATTTTACACACTGTTGTGATGCACCTGCACCCTGCCAAATGTCTGCAGCCCTGACTGCTGCCTTGGTGCTGGTTGTTTACCAAGCCCTTCGTGCTCCAAGAATTTTGTTCTGCACACACATTCAGGGAAAGGACAGAGGAGACAGTGCACAAATAGGTTGAGTGAGCCCAATAAATGAGAGAGGATGGTTTTTCCCTCCCTCTCACTCCCCTGGTGTGTTCTTTCCTTACCGTGGGAGCAGTTTGGAGGATAAGGGAAGATCAGCTCTGACACTCACAGCCTCTGTGTTGTATTTTTAGTTCTGTCACAGCTGTTTATGTCACCCTGATGTGCCACCACATCACACTTGGCTCCCCAGCTCCTCAAAGGGTCTCTTTAATACCTCAATCCACTCTCCAGGTGTGATTAACTGCACGTTTTTAGGTCTACCTGTGCTGTTTGAAAAGCTGGCTGCTCGTGTGGAACACACACACCCCCCGGCATCACCTGCCTGCTGTGATTTCAGACACAATTCCAAAGAAGGGGCATTTATTGCATGGAAACGCTTCAAAAAGCCTTGATGTCCCATAAAACGTGGCCCCATAAAGTCGGGTTCAGAGGCATCCTTTACCTTCCCTTTCCCAAACACAAACTGAGCGTTTGTGGCTCACGCTCATCCATGGGAAGGCAAAATCCCAGATTCCTCCAGAGTTGTGGCTGTTGGGGCCGTGTGGGAAAGGGAGAGCTGATATTCAGTCATCAAGTGCCTCATTTGGACACATTTAGTTAATTTGAAAAGCAAACGAAGGAAGGACCTAAACCATCTGTCTAACGCTGTGCTTCTATTCCTGACTTTTTTTTTTTTTTTTTTTTTTTTCTGATTATAATATCCTGGCAGCTCTGTGGCATCCAAGCTCCACTCCAGATGGAGGAAAGAATGGAGAAGGTGCAGGAGAAATGAATCTGCTCTTGGGGCTGGGCTCTGTGTGGCTGAAGGTGTGAGGTGAATTCACTGTAGCCATCCACAGGGGCACAAAAGCTGGATAAACTGTTGTTAATCTTTTCACACGTGATTAATTGAAGCAATTGTAATCTCCCAGTTGACTTCCAACAGTTTAGTCCAGGATGTGGCTTGGATAAACTAAACTCCATGTCCTGTGCCTGGGGAAGTGCAAAAGTGGGTTCCTGGAGCTCTGCTCCAACCACTTGTGCCATTTTCTGCTTGGTTTTTCTGAGCCCAGCCCACCAGGAAAGCAAGCCCAGGATAAGAGGGGTAAGTGGAGGTACAGCTTTCATTTAGATTAAATGATAGCAATTAAAATCAAGGAGAAGACAAGGGGATGGTTACCAATGGGATGCTGCTTTTCACACTACAAGGAGCACCAGGAATCAGAAAGCAAAATAAAATGGAAATGATGTTTAAGAAAAGCAGAGATTAAACTGTGGGGCCTTTGCAGTTGATGCTGCAGCAATTCAAGATACAGATGAATTGCAGACAAGGTTAAGGGATTTCCTGCAGGACATTTTCCAGTGCTCCTCTTGCATTTCCAGCTCTGACAAAATGCAGCCCTGTGGCTGTTTGGAGCCTGGTGACAAATCACTGCACACTTGTCCTTGATGACATTGTTCTTGGAGCAGCCAACACCAGACAGACAGGGTTAGGTGACCTCCAGCTGCATCTGCATTTCCATGGGGAGAACTGCTGGATAACTGTATTGTTCCTGTTGTGTGGTGGAGCTGATGGCTCAATCTGCCGTCGTGGAATGGAGAGTTTTTTTTTCACATGGTCTGCGAAGTTTGAAAACCATTAAAATCCTTGCACAGCATTTGGTACAAGAGGGCTTTTAAAATGCAGGTCATTATTGCCTGTGTTGAGCTCTGGGATTGAATTGGGATGTATTTCCTCTTCAGAAAATTCTATTTATACTGCAATGATGCTTCAGGCCAATTTCTGTATCATTTCTGTGCATTTATCTCTGTTGATGATGGTTTATTTGAAGAAGTCTGTTTTATATTGTCAGTGACTTAATGATGAGAATCAGAGCTTGAGGATTTGCAGAAGAAAGGAAATACTTGACAGGCACTGCTGAAATTGTTTAGCCGATCTTTCATTTTAACAATAGGGAAATAAAATAACCCAAGTGCAGAAAATAGATATTTCTGAAGCAGAACATAATGCTCATCAGCATAGATAAACAGAGAGAGGATTGATGAGTTTTGAAACTGTGTCAAAGACTCCTGTCCAAAACCATGGTAAAAACAAGTGGAGTGGGCTCCTCCTGCACCTCTTGTGTTCCAGGGTAGGTTAAAAGGGGTTAATTGGAAAAGGAGTTTCGTGTGGACATGGGGGCCTGAAGTGGCTTTTCCCTGCCTGTTTCCTGCTCTGCCAACTCCAAGCCCTTTGGTTCATGGCTGTGAATGAAGTTAATTTGCTGGTCGTGATGAATTTTGGTTCTAAACCCGGAGTTTTGGGAGTGTCAGGAGCCAGGAGTGTCACCAGTGGCAGAGCAGAGCTCCCAGGTGCTGGGCTAAGGGATGTGGCACTGAACAGAGCCTCGTTCCCCTGGGGTGAGCCACAGCTTCAGGGGAAACTCCTGGGAGGATCCCAAAGGGGAGAAGCCCATCTGTGCCTCCATGTTCTTGTCTGATCACAGCAAATATTTTGCCTTTTGCAGGTATTTCACTGCAGGGACTGATGCTATGATCAGGCCTCCAGAGCAAAGACATAAATAGGTGTTTAATACCAACCCATTCACATTTATTAACAAACCAGAGTGTGAGAGCAGGGTTTGAATGACACAATTCCTTTTTCCCCCCTCACAGCTGGCTGTATTTGTCTATGAAAGGAAACCCTGCCCAACACTGCACTCACTGCCTGCACCACTGAGCTTTGCCTCTTCCCTCTGCACAAATCCACAAATCCACATCAAAGGTGTTGAATTTCGAAGGATTTACCTGAGCCCACACTCTCCTTCCCTGCACTGATGAGAGCTGAGCTGCTGCAGCATCAACCGGGGCTTTCCAAAAAGCCAAAATTTTTTTTTTTTTTCCATTAAAAAACGGTGTGAAGTTCAATCCACTGAGTCACCACGGAGCATCTTGCTCCGAGCTGGGCTGTGCTTGTTTACAAACAAGCTTTTCTAAGCCAGCTTAAAATGGCAAAATCATGACTTGGCTATCCCAGACCTTCCTGCTCTCTAGGATATCTGCAACACTTGGACATTTCTCTGGTTGTGCTTCCTGAAGTTAATAATTTAGTTGCAAAACTGCAGAATCATTCCTGCTGGATCCTGGAGTGTTTCCCCCTTCTTCCTTTTCTCCCTCTGTGATTAATTAAACACAAAAAAATGATGGCTTGAAAAATGCTTGTTAGGGATCCCAGGAATTTCGGGGGCTGGTGGATGCTCTTTATCTAAGTGAGAGACTCGTCCCTGATAAATGTGCCCCAATCTCGTCTGACATGCACAGGAATTAAGAAGTTTCTGATGTGTTGAGAGCTGATATCACAACAAATAATGTTTGCACACTACATCTTGTAGGAGGCAACGAAACAAATCTGTTGTTTGTGAACCTTAGTGGGCAAAGCTAGGAAATGAGGATGCCTTGAAAATGAGATTACAGATGGCATTAGCAGTGACCTGCTCAAGCACCAGCCTCTGTGGCTGGGAGCACTTCAAGAATATTTGTCATTAATAAATTCTTTTGCTAGTGGCAAAGGGCTGGAGCTGAGCACTTCCTGCGACAGCACTTTTACCCTGGAAAATACAAACCTAATGAAAACCTCCCTGTGGTGATCTGCCAGTTTAAATTAGATGTTTTGATAAGGGCAGAAAATGTAATTGAGACTTTTGTAGTCTGAATTAACAGGGAAGTTCCCAGGTTGATTTGATGTGTCTGAAGTACTTCAGGACTGTTTGTTTTGCTTGTTTTGGGGAGGGTTTGTTTGCTTTGTTCTTGCTAATAGGGGATGTTTTGAAGTCTGGATGGTTTTGGCCCAGGGGAAAGACAACTTCTGTTTTTAAAACAAACAAAACCCATCATTTTTTAGAGAAATGGAAGCTTGCTCATTCTTTGCCTCTCTGCTCCATCACTGAAACAGAAGAAGAAATAAATGCTGGTGCTGTTCATGTTTTTGTCAACCAGCAAAACCTCTGCTTTTAAAGGCAGAGCAAGGGAAATCCAGCTTTCAAAAACTGCTGGGGATGATGTTTTATGATGTGGTAAACAGAAAGATGAGTCCATAATAATATTAATTAAAATTAAAGTTTTGAGGACTTGACTTCCTATATGAAATAGTGTTGAGTGATAAAGTCCAGACACTTGCTAAGCCTCCCAGTGACTGTGGCAGGAGAAATCAGCCAAAACCCGAAATGTGATTCCATTGAGCAGCAAAACATTCTGCAGAAAATTGGAATTTTCATGTCTGACTGGAAGGGAGCTTGGAAGGTCAGCTGTGCTCCTGCAGATCTCCAGGATGAAACTCCTGATCTTCCACAGAACTTCTTCCACTGAACTTCCCAGCTTGTCTGGCTACTTCAGTATTTCCCACTTGAATCCTTCTTGCCTTATTATTTATTCCAGGTGCCATCCCAGGGCATCAGCCTGGCTCAGAGAATTTTAACTGGCAGAGTAAGTCAGGTAAGTCAGGTCAGCTGTCAGTGGGAAGTGTTTTTCCTAACCCAGTTCCACACGTGGCAGAAATGAACCCCTGGATTCTGGAAACGCCAACAGCAAAAAGAATTGTAATAAATATTTCCAAGAACTTCTGGTGACTCGTGGAGTCCTGACCAAAGAATCCTGTAAAGCTGGGTCCCCCAAAAATCCTCAGTCTCACAATTCCATCCCTTCCTAGAGCAATCCATCCTTACATGGTGCACATACTGATGTTCTTCATCAAGAAAAGCAGTTCCAAAAAGCTTTTATCGGTGCTTAAAACCAAAAATAACAGCTCTGCTAAGTTGCTGAAGGTCAGTGTCCATTGGCATGACAATCTAATCTAATCACAGGAAAACAGATGTGGGAAGCTCCCATGATTTCCTGCTTATTAGGATTAGATTTGTCCTGTGATTATGAGTCTCTTTTGCCTTCTGGAGATATGCATGCTCACACAACACTCTTAAAGATGCATTTGAGAATTATTAAGAGCTGCTTTGTCAGAGCATCTTCCCTATCTGCTGTTGGCATTAATTTATTAATGAGATAAATGTTATCCCCTTCAGAAGTAATTAGGACAACTGTTTTATGTGTGTGTGCATCCCAGACAAGTCTGAAATGCTACAGATTACAAAATCTTTGCCATTCTTTCTGAAGACAATTAACTGCGTTAAGCAAACTCTCCCTGTGAAAGACCAGGGAGGCCAGACCTTCAAACAGCACCTGGTTTTATTTATTATTTACTACTTAACATCAGTCACGTGTTTCTATTTCCAATGTCTTCTTTTTCACACTCGGTTGGATTTCTGTTTGAATATTTTCCAGGGCTCAACTCCTCCTTTAGCCTCTCCACTTAGGAGAGCTGATATTTCTTGTGCAGAGCTCAGTTTAATTAGCACTCGTGGGGTGGTTACAAATTGTAAACCTCAGTTGCATCTTGAGTGGGAGAACAGACTTAAAATCTCATTTTTCCTGTGAACTTCTGTTGTGCAATCACACATTCCTTCCCTAAAGGCTGTCCCAGGCAGGGTATTTATCCTGTAACAGCGTCACCATTATCACCCACCCGCAAACACGAAGTGCCAAGGGTTTGTTAATTTGAAAACCCGAGTGCAGACGTGGCTGGGGGTGTAAAAGCTGCCAGCAGGAGTGGCCAGGTGAGCGTGGAGGCCCAGCAGGGGCTGCTGCCAGAATCCCCAGGGCTCCCATCTGGCCAGACAGGCTCTCCAGGAGCAGATGTTTTATTGCCTTCTCTCAGTGTGCCACAGCTGCTGCTCCAGCCTCGGCTCCTTGGATTAACAGGGAAACCCAAGGTTGAAGGCAATGATGTCTGAAAATAAACTCCAAACAGCAGCCTGGTGGAAATTAGGCAGGGCTGATTAAAAAGAGCACAATGATCTCTGGTAGTGTTTAAATGCATCTGCTGCTGTGACACCATCCCAGACCTGTGCTCCTGTGATCCACTGTGTCCCATGTCCTTCCCTGGGCATGGAGGTGCTGTGTGTGGGGTGAAGCTGGGAGGGAAGAGGCATTTTAAGTTCCTTCCGCAGCCTAAATCCCCATTTTCTTCGCTGATCCCTTGTGATGCTCCTCCAATATCCATCAAGCCTTCCCCTGAGGGAAGGCTGGAACCAAAAGATGGAGCTGCTTAAGGTTGGAACCCAAAATGATGGAGCTGTTCAAGCTCTGTCAAGTTTGGAACCAAAAGGACAGAGCTGTTCAACACCTGCCAAGGCTGAGCCCAGCAGGATGGAGCTGCTCGAGGTCTGGATGAGCACAAGTCACAAACTGAGAGCTGCTGCTGCAGACCCTGCTCTGCCCTGGCTGCAGCAGGGCCACGCTCCCTGAAATGCTGTGGATGCTGGAGAGGGCCAGGGAAAACAGCAGTTTGAGTTTCCCCAAGCTACTCAAAGACAAAACAGAAAGAAAAGAATGAATAACAAAGTTTAAGACCTGGTGTTGTGGACAGGAGGAGCATGTGAGGAGCATGATGTTTTGGTAAGAACATCTTGGTGCTGCCTTCCCTGGACCAATGAGTTTATTCTATCCTTGGTTCAGAGAACCAGTCTATAAAAATGTGTCTACTCCTGCAATCAATCACTTCTTCTTCTTTCTAGATGAAGCCTGTGTTGCTGTATTTCTTTGCCTCTCCCTGGCCTTACAGCAACAAAATGGCAGCACAAAGTGATGCCTAGAGGAGCTGGAACAGAGGCTACACGGAGTTAAGGAGAATAAATGGATATTTATTGATATAATATTGATATTTATTTATTTGTTTGTTTGTTTGTTTGTTTATTCAAAGGCCACACCCTGGCAGTGCCAGTGCCACAGTGGTGGCCCCTGCCTGGATGGCTCCAGGATGGAAGCAAAAGGGAGCTTGGTCATGAGATCTCACATTTTTATAGGTTTAGTCCATTTGCATACAGAACTGTCCAATTAACAGCCTCAAATCATGAAGTTTCATCCTCCTTCTTGCTTGCCCACCCTCCTCTTTTCACATTGTTTATGCTCAGGGCCTGAAGTTTGAAGAGATTTTCCTTGAGTCCCCAGCTGGACTAGGACTGGTTTGTCTTCACTGCCCAATCACAACAGAAAAGCATCCCCAAGCAGAACAGAAAAACTTAAAGCATCAAAAGCACTGCCAGCCTCTGACTCCTTTCATCACACGAGGAAGGGGCACAGATGGCAAATTCTGCAGTCCCTTCTCGTCCCAGTTCTGGTTCTTGTGCTCACTGCCCTGCACAGAGAGAGAAAGGACAGCAACACCCACGGAGCTCTTTGGGGAAAAAAGGCCAATTTATTGTACAGCCAGCCCGGATTTAAAGTGTGTCAGTGCAGCCAGGACAGGACAGGAGCTGATGGGACAATTGGGAAAAACATCCTTGGGACAGCACCTCAGGATGTGTCCCACGGCAAAGACACCAGGGGTTAATGTTGGTGATGAATTCCACTCTGTTTGTCACCGTGTTGTCACCCTGGGAGACTCCTCCCTAACTGAAGCTGCAGTCAGCTTGGCAGCCTGGGAATGGAGCTGAGAGTCAGGAGAAATCCAGGCCTGGAGAGAATTCCCAAGCTGTGATTCCCCAGCTCTATAAATGTGTGTGTCCACAGGTTCTCATGGCAAAGGGCTGCAGGGTCAGAGCCCTGCTCTTCTCTAGGATTGGATCCTCAGCAGGCTTTGCATCTGCTGCTCTCCATTGGTTTTACTTTTGTTGAGCAGACCATAAACAATTTGTTTATATAAACAGCTTTTCATCTTCCACAGTGAATTATCAGTGAGTTCTCCTGGGATCAGCCCCTACTCTGTTGTTACTTTGTTTTTACACCAGGTTTGGATGATTTAGATCATCAGCATTTCTATCCCAATTCCGAGGCAGCTGCTTTATGACCTTTTCCTCACGCAAAAAAATTTACATTATGGGTCTGGCAGATTAAGCTTAGCTTTGAAACACTTCGATATAAAGCAGAAAAGAGATGTTACGACCTATTTGGCACAGAGAGGAGAACCCCAGTCCATCAGTGCCCAGAGCACAGGTCCCTCTCTCTGAGCAGCCCTGCTTTCATGGGGATAACCATGAGATCTCCCTGTGTGAGTGCTGAAAGGAAAGGAAATGTGAGGCACAGGGCACTGTGCCCTCCCCAGCCAGCCCAGAGCCATGGCAGTGCCCAGATGGGCTGAGGTGATGCCCTGAAGGTGGCCCAGTGGCCACGAGAGCACAGCCATGAGCACAGAGCTCAGAGCTGCAATTTTGGGAGAGGGTCTTTGCATCTGGGGTGAGGCACAGCCCAAACCTCCTGAGAAGGGCAGCCTGGGCTTCAGGAGTGGCTTTTCTGGAGTGGAACCAAAGAGAACTAAAAAAACCCCTTTGACTTGTAGTTTCATTTTCATTCCATCTGCATATTATCCTACAGGGCAAGTGTGGCACGGGATTCTCAGGGCAGAATTGCAGGTTTTGTTCCAAAGAGTTTGTCTTTAGTTTTAATTCTTAGATATTTTTAATTAACTTTTTAGTTTCACACCCTGAGTTTGATGCACTAAGTGTGGTTATACCTCCAGCGGTATAAAAGTGGAAAGACTCCAAAGTGACCACAACTCTTCATATTTCCATCAGTTTTTCAGGGAGGAACCAACCCTCCTGGAGCCCAAAAAACATTTGAATTTTAATAGCATTTCACCTGAAGTGTCACTGAACTCTTGCAGTGATTTTCCTTGCTGAGCTGCAGAAGTAACTCAGATTAACAACCCCTGTGGTTGGTTTTAACCTTAGAGGGAAGGAGATGCTGCAGCTGCTTTGTTGTGAAAAATCCTGGGGAAAAAATAGTGAGATTGCTCCTTGAAGCTGCACCAAATGCACTTAATTCAAATTAAGTCTTGGGAGGGACTGCTTTTTCCTATCAAGGTGTTTATTTAAAAAAGTACTTTGGAGCAAATAATTCATTATCCTCTCACCTTCTATTTGGTAATTGCTTATAATAAGAGTCCACTTGGAGAAGCAGTTGGCTTTTTCCTTCATTATATATACATAGACCCAAAGAATTTTTTATACTCCAGTAAACATAATTTGTAGCTCATGACGTGTTATGAGTTTCTTGTTGTATGAATGTCTTAAAATGAATTTATAAATAATTTTTATGGTTCAGTGAGAAAAGCCATTAAGGTGTTTTAAATGTTTGGAAGTGCAGGAGTTGAAAGAGTGGCTTGATAAATGGGGTGCAATGGGAGTTGGGAGCTGTGCAGGAATGCTGCAGAGGAAATCTAGAGGGCTTCAACTAAAAATTGTTAAAATGACTACTGGTAGAAAGAGTACAGAAGAGAAGTTAAAGGTGAAAGGAAATGAAAAACATTCAAGTAATAATATCACAGCGTTCACTCACTTATTGTGATCTATTTAGATCAAGGTAAATGTTAGATTCATTTTAAATGTTTAAATAAATCTGTAAAGGTCTGCAAATAATTTGTCTGCTAAGGCATCGTCCCTTTGCCACACCTTGGAAATGTTTAATCTAAGAAATGCCAATTGTGACCCTGCAAAAATAGGGTGGTGGGGCTCCAGGATTATCCTGAATTTCTTAATTATCCCGGACAACAGAAAGCATAAGGAAACAACGGCATTGTGAGAGTGCTGGAATGCTGGAGGTGAATTGCTGTCCGTGAATTTCCCTTTTCTGCACTACATGGAAATCACGGGGCTCAGTCCATGGGAGTGAGTGGAAGTTGAGTGTGGCGCCCTCTCTTCTGAACTACACAAACTTCCTGCAACGAACTGCACAACCACTTCATTTGGAAGAGGAGCAACTGCTATCAGCTCTAATTGGCTCCCACATCGCAGGGGAAGGTCTCTTAACTATTTTTCTGCGTTATTTTTAATTAACTTGGAATGAGCATTTGTGCATAGAAATCTCAGGGCAAATGTGTACAAGCGTTTTTATACCTCCCTCCAGCTGCCACGCTCTGCAGGCAGGGATTTTGTTCCATTCTGGCTGCTCTTGCCAAATTTCCTGGGAAATGTGCTGGGATCAGCCAAGGGGAAAGGTGAGGGACAAGCACCATGTTCAGAACATCCCTGAATCCCACTGAATTCCAGGAGAATTTGTATTTACAAGGGCATAGAATGCCAGGACACAGGGAATGGCTTCAAAGTGCCAGAGGGCAGGGTTAGATGGGATGTTGGGAAGGAATTGTTCCCTGTGAAGATGAAGAGGGGCTGGGATGGAATTCCCAAAGAAAATATTGATGGCCCTGGATCCCTGGAAGTGTCCCAGGCCAGGCTGGAGCCCCCTGGGACAGTGGGAGGTGTCCCTGCCATGGCAGGGGTGGCTCTGATGGGATTTCAGGTCCCTTCCAACCCAAAGGAATTCAGGATTCCATGTGCTGGTTTCAATGGGATTTTGGGAAGAAATATGGGATGTCCCTGGATCCCTGTTCCAGGCCCAGCTGGAGCAGCCTGGGATAGTGGAAGGTGTCCCTGCCCATGGTGGGACTGGATGGACTTGGAGGTCCCCTCCAATCCAAGATGCCATGGGCAGGTTTAGATGGGATATTGGGAAGGAATTCCTGGCTGGGCTGGAATTCCCAGATTTGCTGTGGCTGCCCCTGGATCCCTGGAAGTGTCCCAGGCCAGGCTGGAGCCCCCTGGGACAGTGGGAGGTGTCCCTGCCATGGCAGGGGTGGCTCTGGATGAGATTTAATGTCCCTCCCAACCTAAACCATTCCAGGATTTTATCATTTCTAAGTACTGTTTATCTATCTATCTATCTATCTATCTATCTATCTATCTATCTATCTATCTATCTATCTATCTCTCTCTCTATCTATTTATCTAATTATTTATTTATCTATTTATTTAACTGTCAAAAGCAAGTGACTCAATCTCTTCCCATTATTGTAGCCACCAGCTGAATGACTCCATAAAGCATAAAAATCTGGTTATTGGTTATTTCAGACTGTGGTTGTGGAGGTAATCTGTGACTCAGAGAATAAACTGGGCATTTCCAGGCTGCTGCTGATAAACTGAGAGGGGAACTCATCCTCCTGAGAATTAAAATGTTGTAATTGATAAGGAATTTTGTGGAACTGCAGGAGTCATTAATTTAAACAAATAACCAAAAAATAAACCCACACACAAACCCAACAACATTAACAAATTTTTTTTTTTTTTTTTTTTTTTTTTTAGAACAATTCCCTGCTGGAAAATGATGCCACAATTATGTCCATTTTGACAGAGAATCCAAAAGTTCCTGGTTCTGGTCTATCCCCTGAGCACGAGCTCTCACTGAAGCTGTCCATGAGTGTCTGGGTCGACTTTTCCTCTCAGGAAACACTTCCCTAAATAATCCATCTCCCACACTGGCATTGCCATGACAACAGTTCATTTTGAATTATAAAACAATTAGATATCACACTCCAAATAATCCATCTCCATGTAAATCTGTGCCAAGAGGCAGGTAGGAACTTCAGCATTTTCATTTCTGGGGTTTAAAAACTCTGCTGCTACCTGCCATGATTTTCTGGAGAATTTCACTAAAAAGCTCCCAAAAGTCTTATTTAGATGGAAATTCTCAATTGCCCCTTGAATGGGTGTCTGGAATGGTTTTGGTTTGCCAATTTGAGATTTCCTGGCCAACACACCAATTTGTGTGTGGGGGTCTAGTGCTGGCTAAAGCACCAGTGCACCCAATAGAATTATTCACTTATTTTCTGCTAATCCTGTCTGTGAGATAGGATTAGGAAAGAAGGCAAAGCAGGCTCAAACTTTAGAGGGTATAAAGGGGAACTTTATTAACAGGACTAAAAGAATAATAAGAATCAGAATGAAACCTTCAGAACATTTTTCCTCCCCCGTTTTTTCTTTCACACTGACAATGTGCAGAAACAATTCAGCCAATTTACCATCTCCAAAATAGTCTTTTCTCCAATTCACTTAGGGAGAGGAGTCTCTCTCATCGTGCTGTGGAGACTTCTCCACAAGGAAACAATTCTAAACCCCATTATTGTGCAGCTTCTTAAATATTTAATTTTCATAATGAACACATTCCAGCGTTATCGTGGACAAAATTGGTTTTGCAAATCCCTTGTAGGGCTTGAGAAACGGCTGCTCCAATTTCAGGGATGTTTGCCCGTGTGCAAGGCTCGAAAATGAGGAGTTTTCTTGATTGCTGGAATTCCACGGTAAATGTCAGCATGAATAGAATTAGAATTTTTATAGATCACCACCCCTCTCTTCTTCTGCAGGTAGGCAGCAAAATGCATGTGCTGGCTGATGGCAAAATGTCATTGCTCTGCCACGAGCCCTTGTGGGTATAATCCAGGTGTGGGGGTGATATTTTCTCTGCTAGAGGTCACTTTGGAAAAGGGCATGGAGAAAGGAGGGAAGGAACAAGGTGTTCTGTGAGCTGGAAATGATGGCAGAAATTCTGTCTGCACTCGAAAGCTGCTGTTGGGGAGGTGTTGGTGGAATTGAACAGCAAGTTTCTGCTTAATAATTAAATAAATTGGAAGAGAAATGCTTTTTACCCAGGTGGAGGGGCCCTGGGGGAGCAGCAGTGCTGTCTCAGTTGGAGGTGCCTTCATGGCTTGCACGCCAAGTCTGTCAAAGCTCTGTTTTCACAGCTAAAGGTTCACAAAGGTTCACGTGGCAGAGCAGAACCACTGACAGGACAATGATGGCACCAGCTCTGAGCCATGGGGAGCCAGCTCTGGGTGTGAAATGAGCCCCTTTGTACCTGGGCAGGTGGGCTCAGCCAGGGGGAGGCAGGGTCTGCTGCAGGGACAGGGACAGGAGGAGAAGGAAGAGCCTCAGGCTGGGCCAGGGGAGCAGCAGGAATTTCCCCATGGAAAAGGGTTTTAGGGAGGAGGGGTGTTGGAGTCAGCAAGTCGGGAATCTCTCAGAGTGCAGGGGTTGGATTAAAGCCTTTGGATGGATTGAAGTGGGTTAAGCCACTCACACATCAGGCAGAGGTGAAAGTTTAGGTTTAAGCATGAGTAAGTAAGGAAATGGAATAAGTTTTAAGTGCTTTTAGTGAGTAAAAGGTCTTAGATGCCAGAGAAGTAGTGCATGTTCTAGTGAAGGCTGAAAAACATAATCCTAGATACTGGTGTTTCCTTCGAGGCTAACTGGGAATAGATGAGCTCCTGCCATTAATTAATGGCTATAGAAACAATCTGATTGGGGAATAATTTGCTTGAAATAGTGAAGCAACCAAAGTCCACACGTGGCAGAACTGATACAGAAATTTTACAGGATATTTCAAAGCGGGAAAAACCCAAAGGTGTCAGGAATATTTCAATTGCCCCCTGTACGAAGGATGTACAATTAAATAAGCAATTAGTTATGGATTGTTCCCTCAGCTTGACTGCTGGATATTTGAGTAGCATGTTAACCTTGAAATGCCTGGTTTTACAGCCCTTATTGTTCAGCCATAAATTAAATCTGCATTAAAAATCTCACCCTACCTGGGCTTGATCTTGGAAAGAAGTTTTGCTCCTGATTATTGATGCCAGCAAGGGCACTGAGGCAGCACGGTGGGACAAGCTGGAGGCACGTGTGGAAGATGCTGCTCCCTGCCTAAAATGCCTTTAAATAACTGAGGGGTGAGGGAGAGGGGAAAAGAGATGGAGAACTTGCCTTTAAAAAGGGAAAAGTTTGCAAAGAATCCCAAAACCATGGAATGGTTTGAGTGGGAAGGGATTTAAATCCCACCCAGTGTCCCCCCTGCCATGGGCAGGGACACTCCCACTGTCCCAGGGTGCTCCAAGCCCTGTCCAGCCTGGCTTTGGACACCTTTAGGTAAATTATTTTCGTTTTTGTTTTTTTTTTTAAACAGTCTCTAAAGTTCTTTGTCTGGATCTCACCGTGTCCAGCACCCAAATGGAAGAGTCCCTTCCCTGTCCCAAACTCTTTGGGGTTTGTGCAGCATTTCCTCCCTGCCTGGATCCCCTGGTTACAGCTCTGCTCCCACACTGGCACCACGAGCCTGTGTAGATCTTCGAGATATTTGACAATATCTCAAGGTATTTTATGAAACGAGAGGAGCTCGATCAGAGCTGAGGTGACAATTTTTCCACCGTGGTATTTCCAGGTGCTCCATCCACATCGGGCTGTCCAGCAACAAAAGCAATGTTCACCATCTGTGTGTGTTGGCACCTCATTTTTCCTCTTGTCTAACCAGGTAATCCGTTTTCACAGGAGAAAAGAATTTTTTTTTTTTTTTTCTGTGGTAAAAGGAAAAGCAGGAGGTGATCCAGAAACACAATTGTGTGCCCTGCTGCCCAAAGCCATGGCTTCTGTCCTCTGCCCAAACTGAGCTCTGGGCCTGTGTGTTGGGTTCTGCACCACTTATTAGTGGTTTATTATTCGTTTCATTTGTTTTTTGTTTTTTTTTTAGAGCTAGGATTATTAGAAAGGTGACTGAGACGATTTTTGTGTTTGGGTTTGGATGTTTATTATATTTTATTCAAGAATTATAGAAAGTACGACAGCACTTTTAGGTTTTTGCTAGAAGTGGGGAAAATGGCTTTAGCTGAGCTTGTTTTAAGGTTTTTTAAAGTTAAACAAACTAATAGAAATTTAACACTTATTAATTTTTTTATTTAATAATAGATTTCTACGACTTTTAGAGTGACATTTGACTAACTAAAGGTTACTACTTAAGTTTCATGAAGAAGGAAGAAGATGAACAAAGAGAAAGACACTTAAATTTTTTTATTTTGTTTTATAACTACTACTATACTACAACAACTTTAAATTTAAAACTTATTACTCAGTGAAAATACACACATTTAATCTACTACACATTTGTGATTTTTTAACTTATTATTCATATTTACAAAGCTTTCTTTAAAGTTTTAGGTCTAGAGTAGTGTTTTTTAGGGGGTTTGTGCCTGGGAGCACAGAAACAGAAACTCCAAAACAACAGGGACCCCCAACCCCAAAACTGCCTGGGAGGCTCAGGAGTGCTCTGTGGGGACAGCAGCACTGCTGGCACCCTGCTCCCACAGCAGCTCATCCCTTGTAGGCTGGGCTCTGATCCCATTTTAGGCTGAGCTCTGATCCCATTCTAGGCTGAGCTCTGATCCCATTTTAGGTTGAGCTCTGATCCCTTTTAGGCTGAGCTCTGATCCCATTTTAGGTTGAGCTCTGATCCCTTTTAGGCTGAGCTCTGATCCCATTTTAGGTTGAGCTCTCATCCCTTTTAGGCTGAGCTCTGATCCCATTTTAGGCTGAGCTCTGATCCCGTTTTAGGCTGAGCTCTGATCCCATTCTAGGTTGAGCTCTGATCCCGTTTTAGGCTGAGCTCTGATCCCTTTTAGGCTGAGCTCTGATCCCGTTTTAGGCTGAGCTCTGATCCCATTTTAGGCTGAGCTCTGATCCCATTTTAGGCTGAGCTCTGATCCCTTTTAGGCTGAGCTCTGATCCCATTTTAGGTTGAGCTCTCATCCCTTTTAGGCTGAGCTCTGATCCCTTTTAGGCTGAGCTCTGATTCCTTTTTAGGCTGAGCTCTGATCCCATTCTAGGCTGAGCTCTGATCCCATTCTAGGTTGAGCTCTGATCCCGTTTTAGGCTGAGCTCATCCCTCCCTTCTCACCTGCTCTGCTCCCAATCTCAAGATCTCCCATTCCTGCTCCTGCATGATTCCCTCATGGAACGGGAGAACAAACCAGACAAGAACATCCCTTTCTTCTTTGTGAGCATCACTGTTGAAAGAGCTGGGGGAATTTTACTCGTGGCTGTGTTTGTCACCTCATCAAAGACAGCAGAGAGGAGCAGACAACCAAACCCAGGAAGAAAGAGGTTTTTTTGGTTGTTTTTTGTTGGTTTTTTTTTGTTGTTGTTGTTGTTGTTGTTGTTGGTTGGTTGTTTTTGTTTGTTTTTTGGTTTGTTTTTGTTTGTTTTTGTTTGTTTGTTTGTTTTTGTTTTTGTTTTTTCTGGTTTCTCACCTTCGAGTTCTTTGCCATGCATTGAGACAGAGCAGGCCATTGCACCAAGCACTGTAATTTAAAATATGTTTATAAATACCTAATTTATAATCTAGAGAGACTGTAATTTGTGATATACAGCAATGGAAAGATGAGGAGGCCCTGGCACAGGCTGCCCAGGGAAGCTGAGGCTGCCCCATTCCTGGAAATGTCCAAGCACAGGGCTTGGAACAACCTGGTTTAATTAAAAATGTCTCTGCTCATGGCAGAGGAGTTGGGCTGGATGATTTGGAAATATTTCTTCCAGCCCAAACTATCCGGATAAAATCATGGTGGCTGAGCAGAAAGAAAAGCTGAAAGGCAATTGGTTTCATGTCTACATTTTAATGCTTAAAAATGGAAGAACTTTCTCACTGGACACATCACCCCCTTCAAGGATCTGATCCCTTTCCTGGCCCTGTTTCAAAGCCAGGACAAGCTCCTTGGCTGTAGCAAATTGTGACAGTGCTGCTTCTCCAGGGATTGATGAATTTCCTCATCCTGAGGGACTACAGGGATCCCCAGTACAGACAATATTCTTCATGTCCAGGAACATTTAGGTGTTTAGGACACATTAGGATTTCTGCTACATTTTCAGACATTTTTAATTCAAGGCAGCATCAAGAAAAAGCAGATCTGTGACTGAATTCAGCCCTTCCTGTGCTTCAATAAAGTGAAGCAGGGTCAGGCAGACCAATTACCCCCCCTACACCTTCAACTGATCACATTAAAAATGAAGAGTGAAGTTTTCATGGCTTAAAGGGAGAAAACTCTGATTTGAATTCAAATAAATCAGAAACATTAATGTGTTTGAGAAACGAGTTTAATGATGTATTTAAAAACTATTAAATTAATGTTTCTCATTAGTGGCACAGCTTAATCATTCTTTGCAAGCAGAGGGAAGAAAGTAAAGCAATATCATAAAAGATCAAATAGTGATTCAAAATTAATTAATCCAGCATTGTATAAATCAGGTACCTTCAATAAAAATACTAGTTCAGTATTCAGTTCTTACAAGCAAAATTCAAAATAAAAAAAATGCCTTAATTAGTGCCTTTTCATTCAATCCACCTGACCTATTTATTTTTAATTGAACTACGGGGTGCTAAGCACACTGTGAAGGTGCTAATTGCAGCTGTAAACTTTTTAACATTTTCCCCCTGGACTCCATACCTTGTTTGGGAGGAGAATATCTCCGAATAATGGAGAAAATGGGAGTCTTGCTGTGCTGGGAGCTGCTGCTGTGTTTCCTCTCCAGCTCCCGACCTGTTTCATGGTGTGCAAACACCTCGTGGCTCTTGCTACCACAAATTTGCTTCGGCTGCGTCGAGATTCATCTTGGTATTTGTGCTTTGTGAACTCGTTAGAAGAACTGACAGCAGTGAAAGACAGCAGTGAAGGAGCTGATGTTATTAACTTTCAAAATTTGTGAAGTTCAAACTGCTTGACCAGGCTTTTCATGAATTATTACTTTGACATTCGATTTGTGCCAATTGCACTGAAGTTTTCTTGTGATCCTACAAGCAGGTGTGTTGTCCCGAATCAGGTTTATTCCTACTGGGAAAATGAAAGGAAAATCAGAGCAGATTCCTTTTCTCTTTTTCCTTTTCTCTTTTTCCTTTTCTCTTTTTCCTTTTCTCTTTTTCCTTTTCTCTTTTTCTTTTCCTTTTCCTTTTCCTTTTCTCTTTTTCCTTTCCTTTTCCTTTTCCTTTTCCTTTTCCCTTTCCTTTTCCTTTTCCTTTCTCCTTTCCTGAACTTTCCCTGCCCTGGCTGATGTTCTCATGGCCAGCTATGAACTGGAACTGAACCCCTGTTATTTCTGTCAAACTGATATTTCCCATTGCTGCCTCACTAATGCATTTTTCCCCCCTGGAACTCCACATTTTACTGGATTTTTCGAGCACTAATCCCCAGAAATTCTTCCAGCATTGCAGCCTGAAGACCAACTCCCTTTAAAAAGGCTCTTCAGGAGCTCTCAGTGAAAAACCAAAGCCCCAAACTGGGGCCTTGAAAATCAGCATCTCTTTGGTGAAAGCAGCTTTTTTACAGCCTGGCTCAGGGAATTTCACAAGCCCAGAGAAGACTTTTTGCAGTCCCCAATGGGCTTTTTAAATAAAGATGAGTCAGGTGCCTGAGCCTCACGTTCATTGTGATCCTGGGGATGGTGAGAGCACCCTGAGCCCGCCTGACTCCTGCTCTAGTCCATGTTCAGCTGCCCCGGGCAAGAAATTTATATTTATTTGTGTTATTCACTCTATTTCTGGCCAGCTGATGCAGTAGGAAGAGATTTATAAAAGACTGAGGTCTGGAAATCTTCAGCTCCAGGTCAAACTCCTAGATTTGTATCTTGAGCACCTGAATATTCATTGCCAGCCTCAAATATTCAAAAATCATGATCCAGGATCTCCCAAATGAAATGCATGAGTGATTGTCTTCTGCTTCACCGGTGTTAAGGGCATAATGGCATCATATATTCACATTTTGGGCTCTGAGCCAAAATATCATTTAATCAAACAAAATATTCCCTGTGTATTCAGTTGTCCCTGTCACATACTAGGGAAGGTACTTGAGTGTTGCAAAGATAAGCAGACAGGACTCGGTTTCCTCATGCAGAAAAAGCTGAATCTTTCTGGAATAAATCACATTTGAGAGGATTACCAGAAGGCACCGTGTTAAACCTGTCAGCAATGCAGTGCAGCTCAGTTCATTGGTGAGGAAGGGCTGCTGTTTGTGTCTATCAAATTTCCTCTCTCTAGGTATCTTTAAATATTTTGTTCACTGATTCTCATGGGACAGATCTATTGTTTATGCAGGTGCAAACTTATTTTTCTCTCCAAGCAGATTGTTTCACATGGGATCCTAGCTAGCTGATAATTCAGCAGAGCAAGGCCTGATTTTATAATGCCTTTTTTTTAATAATATCTTTTACCTGTCTGCAACACTTGAACACACATTTTGTAGCTCAAGTGTCCAAAATACGACCTGAGCTCCCATATTTCCCAACTTTTTGTGAAAGGAGTGGGAACATATAGAAAATATAAATCCCCTGGAGAGTTAGGATGCTGCTGCTGCTGTCCTGAAACTGCTGAGCACAAGGATGAGACACTGATGGCATTCTCCACTCTCTGAAAAAGAACTTTGTCTCATCCAGCTGACAAAAAAAAAAAAAAAAAAAAAAAAAAAAAAAAAATTGAATTTTCACACGAGGGGTTAAACTCAGCACTTCCTCTTCGTTCCAGGTTTTTGGGGCATTCCTGGAATTGTCCATGAATGTCTAACAGGGACATCTGGGAAATCTAAATGAAGATGAGCTGCTTCAGCCTGACCTCAGCTCACACTGCTCAATTCTCTCGCTGTGCCAAATGAATTTGCAATAAAGAACTTCATTGTTTATTGATTTTAGAGATGGATGTGGACATAAATACTGCTCTAATTGTTTTACATTTCCAGAATTGCATCTGAGCTTCAAAAGCAACCTCAGACCTCTGAAAGCCTCATACTCAACATATTGAAGCTGATATGACACCAGACTTTCCAGAGAGGTTTGGATGCTCCTAAAACCCCACAAAATGTTTTCTAAGTGGAGAATGAAGTGATGGGGATGAGACAGAGAGAGCTCCCCCTGTGCTGTGTGATCCCACAGACTTTCTCTGGGTGAGCACCTTTGAAGTGCACAGGGTTAATCCAAATATTCATCCCTGCAGCACAGATCAACAGGAGGGCTTTTCCTCAGGGAATATGGAAAAAAAAAACCCCAGAGGTTCTCCTGGCACCTACTGCTTCTAAATCAGAGTTCTAATAACTTGCTTTACAAAGGTAATACAGATTATTTTAGATATGGATTCAATTTTCAAATACCTCTGAGCTTAAAGCATCCACTTCAGTAATCCCTTATTGGAATTTGGGTGGACTTTTTACAGTCTGAACTAAAAGCCTTGTTGAACCTAATTTAATTTCTTCCATGATTTAATGGGGAGAGGGCAAAGAACAGATTATTGTGTTTTAGTTAAAGAAAATCTATATGATGAGTTAAATCTCCATGATTTCTGGGAAGGCCTGAAATTCCCTCATTAAATCTTTCTCCTACCATTGAAACAACCTGAATATTCTCCCAACACTGAGGTGTTTTCCTTCCCAACACCCCTGGCAAGTGGAGAAACCAAGTGGGTCAGAAACATTTTGTGCTTTTCTTTCCAGAAGTGTCCAGAAGTCCTCGGGAAGCTGATGCTGGACCCAAATGCTTTTGCAAATCTCTCCTCTCGTGGTTTCCTCAAAGACACTTCAGGGATCTTTTTTGGGAGACTTTGGAAGAGGGGTCCTGATTCCTTAGGGGAGATCCAGACCTCTTGGGATTGTTCTTTGCTTTACTTTGGAACTTTTAATTGAAGCACATTTTTAATTGAAGCACATTTTTAATTCTCATCCAGGTTCAGAGTAGCCTTAGGTCACTTGTCACCTTGCACTTGTGAAGGATATTAAAGTGAGCAGATAGGATTTAATACAGTTTAATAAATCCATTTTAGGCCCTGATGCCGATTAGTTTTATTGTGTTAATTGTAAAGATAAAGGTTCCTGAGTGTGAGGAGAGGAATTTTCAGCAAACTTTGTTTCAACAACAACAAAAAAGACTCTTTTGGGATTGTTCCTCTGCCATGGGATTGTTCCTCCTGCAAGGCTCTATGGGAAAACTTCTACTTGCTGCAGACAGGTTTTTAATTTAAATAAAAGGAATTATTCCCCCAGGAATAAAGTGCTGTTAGCTCCCTGTGAAAACTTAGGAACATCACCCATCTCTGTTATTTCTCCTGTGCAATTCCTGCATTTTTGGAGTTTCTGTGCATTTCTTCCACTCCTCCCTGCTGAGGCATTTCTTACAAAGCTCCTCTCTCAGCAGTGTGTTATTTATGATGCTCTAAAGGTGTCTGGTGTGGACAACTCGTTCTTAAACGTTAATGCAAATAAATAAATTGAAATCTCTGGTTGCAAAGGCTCTGCACTGGAGGGTTGTTACAACACATCGTAAAATCTCCTTTCCAAAGCTCTCCTGAAAATAAAATAAATAAAGCAGGAGGCAGCTCAGCCAACACTTGTGAGGAGTCTGCCCAAATCCAGAGAGCAATTATTAACTAGAGGAACGTGATTTGAGCCCGTGGTTTCAGGGACCCCTGTCCCTCCTCAGCCTGGCTTTGCAAAGCAAAGCCCCACTCTCAGCCTAATTGGGGGCTGCCTCTGCCCTCCTTATCCAGGGACTTGTGAGAAATGGCTCCTGAAGGGTTCAGCTCTGGTTTCGGTGTGTAAGAAAGAGCTAATCACCTGTTTAGGATGAGCGATCAAACAAAGTGTATTCAACTAAATAATGCCCTTTTATTCTGCAGTTGCACTTTCTTCGTGGTTATCAGAGAACATTTATTTCCCCTCAAATTCAAGCTTGATTGTAACCTTGAATTTACCTTCAAGAGCAGATAAACCTCTGGCTTAGGGTGTTTTTTTCTCTGGAAGGGGAGAAGGGAAGAGAATGGGAGCCATAGATAGCAGTGCCTCAAGGACCTCAGCCAGTGGGGAAAGAGAGAGGGAAATTAGGATAAAAAGGAGAATGCATCCTCTAAAAATCTGAGAGACCCCCATGGCCTCTCCCTTTATTCAAGTAAAGTAAAAGAATTCCTCTGTCTCCTTTTTTGCACATAAACCTCTGGTGTTTGTGGATTCTCCTGACATCACCCTGCTCCAAAAAAAAAAGGAATTGCATTTTATCTCTTGAAATCCCACATAATTTCCCATCAAAAAACCACCCCAGATTTTCAATACCGTAATTGCAGGCTATGCAAAATATCAATCATTGTCTGATTTGAATTGATTGCTTGAAGTGCCAAGCCTCAGCCATGGAGCCCACCTGGAGGCACTGAGGTAAAGTAAAATTGGAGAGTTCCAAAGCCCAGTAAATCACTGGAGATTTGGGGTTTTATCCTTCTCAGCATTTGAATTTAGCACAAAGCAGAGGCTAGAGAGGAACTGAGCTGGCTCTTAGCTGTGGGTGTGAGTGCAGGCACAGCAGGGACAGGCAGGACACAGCATCAGGGGCAGAGTGAGCCCAGGAATCACTCAGTGCCCGCTGGTTTCATGGAAAAGCTGCTGCGTGGTTCTGGTTTTCTGCTTCTGGGCAGGCAGGAGGCGCTGGCTCTGCACTCAGGGGCACAGCGAGGCTTTAGGATGTGACAACAAAAGGAGGGGAAGGAAGTCCTGCCTGCTTATCCTTTATCCTAATCAGCCTTTCCACTGATTTTGTGCATTATGACAGCACTGAGCAGTGTGATGTTGGCAGCAGAGAGGCTGAAACCTGCTCTCAGATATTTCTGGGCACCAGCAGGTTCTGCTGCAAAGGTGCAGAGGTGAGGGCAGGAGCATCACAGCTGAGATGGGTGGGGAGGTTGGGCTCGGGATCCTCACTAACGAGGCAGCAAAATGAAAATTATATTGAATTTGCCAGCAAAACCCTTAATCCTGGAGCCCAGAAAGCTTTTCTACACACACTTCAGGTGTGTGGAATCCTGGTGGGAAGGATCCCAGATAGAAAAGGCAAATATGTGGTAAATAAATCTCCTCTGATGTGCTGAAAGTGAAGCTCTTGGAGCAAAAGAACTGCTGGTCCTCTGTAAACAGTTTGGTTCAGTCTTAGTCAAAAAAACTGAAGCCATCAAATAGACAAGAGTGTGAAAGTCTCAGGGAAAAAACAGCAAATCTGAGTGGGCCACGCTCAGCTTGGGGTGACTCAGTGCTGAAAGCTCAAGGCAGGATAAGCCTGGCTTATTTTTTCTTGTCTTTCTTTACTTTGCTATTCCCAGGTCAACAAGTGTCCCTGAGGAGAGGGCTCTGTGCTGCCCCTGCCTCTTCAAATCCAGTCCAGAACAGCAAGAGATGAGCAGAGCTCCTTGAGAGGTTAAAACCTGAGTGGTTTTCTGCATTTCCATTTGTGCAGGGAGCTGCTTCAAGTGCAGCTCATGTCAAAAAAAAAAAAATAATAATAATAATGGAGCTCCTGAAGTGGCTCTTGGGTTAATTCAGCCAGGCTGGGGCTGCTGCTGGCTCTGCCTGTTGTGTTCTGTGCTCACCTGGAGTCAAACCTGCTGCAGAAATACTCGTTAAGTGCCTGGCTTAATTTCACCTCCAATTTAAATTTTATGAGGCAGTTATGTGTTAGCTAAAGGGCCTTTTGAAAAGACTGAAAAGATCAGGTGAATTTTAAAATAGTGGATGTTTAAAACCTCATTGCTATTTTAATTGAAGTGAATTTTAATATCTGAAAGACATCTTTGTTAATACATTAAAGATGTTTAGTGCTATTAATTGATATGGAACAGAGTAGTAGTGAATTTATTATGTGATTTAAAATACCAACTGGTGTTAAAGCTATTTCTGCTTTGCATTTCTATTAAATGCCAACTATAACTTGCTATAGAGGCTGCTGGAGACCTGACTATTGATTAAATTACTTTCCAATGAGGGCTCACTGTCAGGCAGTGAACATTCCTTATAAAATGTGCAGGAAATCTCTGGTTTGGGAGCATCAGGGAAGGCTGAAATTCTGCTTTATCACGTGGCAGTTCAACAGCTGGTTTGACTGATAGATGGAATAATAAGTGTACTGATGAAGATTAAAAATAATTGCTGTGACAACAGAGGGATTTTATTTTATTTTTTTATTTATTCCACCATGAAGCATCCCAGCAATTGTGTCTCCCTGGCTGGAAAGGCTGGGACAGGAGACTGGGGGTAAGTGGAAGAGTTCAGGGTTAGATGAGGATCTCAGCTGTGGCCCCTTCTGTAAAATTAAGGGAATTTGCCTTCTGTTCTCTCTGCTTTTACCTTCTTGCTCGTTTAAATACCAGCTTTTCAAGGAAAGTTATATAAAAATCTTGACAGCTCCTTATGGAAGCTCGATGTGATGAGAGGATCAATCATTCTTCAGCTTTTCCCCGTTTCCTATGCTGGCTTCAGAGTTTGCTTTTTTTCCCAAAGCAAATTGTTTCCTCTTCAGGCTTCTGCTATGGAAATTCACTTTGGGTAGTCTGAACATGTTGACAGCGACAAAAATCTGGTCAGAGAGGGGAAAATGGGTGAATGTTCCCAGAAAGACTCTGGTTGCTTGTTCTTGGTGGGATTCAGGTGCAGAGGCAGGACAAGGATGTCTCTGCTTCTCTGGATCTACAGGCAGATGAAAAAGTAGATTGCTCCTAAAACGCTCAAGGGTGTTAAAAAGGAAATTTTATTGGCTCTTTTTTTCTACCCCTTAGGCTGGGGACAGACATAAAGTGGTTTGTTAGAACCAGTTAGGAAATCTGGGAGAGCTTCAGGGAGCAAATTTTCCTTTCCTTTCCTTTCCTTTCCTTTCCTTTCCTTTCCTTTCCTTTCCTTTCCTTTCCTTTCCTTTCCTTTCCTTTCCTTTCCTTTCCTTTCCTTTCCTTTCCTTTCCTTTCCTTTCCTTTCCTTTCCTTTCCTTTCCTTTCCTTTCCTTTCCTTTCCTTTCCTTTCCTTTCCTTTCCTTTCCTTTCCTTTCCTTTCCTTTCCTTTCCTTTCCTTTCCTTTCCTTTCCTTTTTTTCCTTTCCCCTTTTCCTTCCCCCTTTTCCCCTTTTCCTTCCCCCTTTTCCCCTTTTCCTTCCCCCTTTTCTTTTTCCCCTTTTCCTTCCCCCTTTCCTTTCCTTTTCCTTTCCCCTTTTCCTTCCCCCTTTTCTTTTTCCCCTTTTTCCTTTCCCCCTTTTCCTTTCCCTTTTTTTCCTTTCCAAAAACCAGCAAAACTTTCACCTTTCCATCTTTGAAATCTGGTTCAGTATCCTCTTGCTCATCCTTGAACTGGCTTTGGGGGTGCCCCCAGCAGATCCCACCCTCCCACTGCAGCTCTGGGAATGTGTTGGGATTTAGGACCTCCCACAAATAAAATTTCTCCTCATGAGCCACAGGGTGGGCATTGCTCAGCCTGGATCCCTCCTGGACCCCCAGCCTTGGAAGGGTTTGCTTTGGGTGGAAATTGTCCCTGCTGGAGTTCTGCTGGGGCTGTGTCACCCTGGGGTTCAGCTGAGATTTTGGGGGATCGTTTGGAGAAGATTCCCAGCTCTGCACTGCAGAAATGTTGCCCCTCTTTGCCTCTCTGCTTCTTCAGACCTCCTGCCAGTTGGGGGCCACGTTCTAATTCCCATTTCAAGGTGCCACAACCACCAGAAAGGCACGTGAGGAATTTCTGAAGGTTCATTAAATCATTGAACCTTCAGTCCCAATGTGAGATGTCTTTGCTGATGGAATTCAGTGAAGAACCAGAGCCCAAAGGAAGGGACTCCAATAAATCCCTAAACTTCAGAGGGCATAGCACCACTGAAGGACATTTCCCTAAATTATTTAAGCACAGTGTTTGCTCTGCACTTCTACCATTCCTCAGGTGAGGATTTATCACTTTTTAATTCACTCAAATGCCTCAAATGTGTTTGATTTGGGAGGAGAATGCAGACAGGTAGGGAAGAAAAATAGCTTTGCTCCCTTTATGGAAATTTCAGCTACTGGAGCTCCCTTTCAGCAGAGGACTCAAGTGAGATGTGTGAGATCATTTCTTGCAGCAGTTACATTCTGGTATAACCAAGATTTTAATGTGAATTCCATGGTGCAAGAGGAATTGGAATAAAACCTGTGCAAGTTGCCTTCCAGTGAAAACACCTGAAGTTAAAAATGTATTCATGCAGCCCTGTGAGACACGTCACTAAAACCAAGTTTCAAGGACATTACAGGCATGAATGTGTTTTTTAAATAAACAAAATAAATGTAGGTGTGGCCTGAAACAAAGATTTCACTTGTGTGTCTTTATGAAAGGAAATAAATCACCTGGCTCCTCAACTCGATGCTTAGAAATTTAAATTATATTTGATTCATAACTTCACATCTATGTAACAACACCAGTTTCTAGAGGCAGAAGAAGATTGTACCTAAAAGTTGAGGGCCCTTTTTTGCACCAAATCCTGAGCAACTTCCGAGGAAATTGGTTGTCCCATGATAATGAAGAATGAATTTATTCTTAAAGTTGATGTTCTCAGACATGGGAGGAATTTCAGAGCAGCTCCCCTGAGCCTCATGGCTCTCACGTTGCAGACAAATTTCCCTAGACTTTAAAAAAATGTGGAAAAGCAGCAATCTTTACTTTGGAACTTTTAATTGAAGCACATTTTTAATTCTCATCCAGGTTCAGAGTAGCCTTAGGTCACTTGTCACCTTGCACTTGTGAAGGATATTAAAGTGCACTGAGCAGATAGGATTTAATACAGTTTAATAAATCCATTTTAGGCCCTGATGCAGATTAGTTTTATTGTGTTAAATGTAAAGATAAAGGTTCCTGAGTGTGACGAGAGGAATTTCCAGCAAACTTTGTTTCAACAACAACCAAAAAAGACTCTTTTTGTGTCAGTGCTCCGGGGGTGTTTGACAAACTGGGGAACAATGCAATCTGCAAGATTCAGCCAATTAATCCAGCCATTATTTGTCAGGCAGCGTGGCCAGGCTGAAATCCATTCTGCACAGGATAACTTATTCAGCACGGCTTAATCCTCCCCATCTAGCACCAAATAACTTCTGACTTAAATTTTTCCATTATTTGACCAGGGTAATGCTTGGCCTGCTAAGACTCTTTTGTCCCACACTGCTGGAAACTGGATTTGCTGCTTTGCATGTTTTTATTCCAAAAGAGCTTTTTTTCCCCAAGTTTTTATTTCTGAGCACCACCAGCCTGTCTCTGCCTCGTTGTTTTTTGTGATTTTTTTTTTTTTTTTTTTTTTTTTTTGGGGTGCAACAGCATTTGGAGATGTTTTAATTACTTTGCAGAGGGTGGGGTTAGTTGCAGGAACTAAGGAAGGTTTCCAAATGAAGTTCAGGGGGATGTGGATTAATCCTGGGTTAATAAAGTACAATAGCAGCATGTTTGGAGCTGAAGGGGGTGAACAAGAGATTTTACCCTGCCACTGTTCCAAATCCCATCAGCTGGCAGCTCTTTGCCAGCCCTGGACCAATTTACCAATTTGCATCTTTTCTCCATCCAGAAAATCCTCTGCATGGAATTAATAGAATTTCATGGAATTTCAGCTTTCTGAGCTGAAACTGAGGAAGGAGAGGAGGTGGCTCCTTTGTCATTTCACTGCTGCTCTGTGACTCTGCTCTGGGCCTGTAATGCACTTCAGTGAAAGAAGAAAAGAATACTTAAATATTTCCAGGCACATTCCTGCTTTTTTCCCCTCCACTTCATCCTTTCATTAAGCTCAGATAATAGCTCAGGTGAGAGGTGGCTCCTTCCCCAGAGAATTCAGGAATAAAGATGATGCCTCTACCTGCACAAGCCCACTTTAAAATATTTAGTCTTTTAAGCAATTTCCATCTGCTGGAAATGCAGATCTTTGCTCTCTGAACCAGGAAAGCTCCAGTACAAGACAAGATGATGCCAGCCTTATTTTATCTCCTCCTGATAACACTCCACGAGGGCAGGCAGGCCTGGGATACAGAAAACTCCTCATCCACCAGGGAATTCCTCATCTCACTTCAATGGAGTCACATCAGGCTGAAAGGGAAATTGGAGCCACTCAGCTCAGCCCTGAACAATTTCAGTTCCAGCTTTCCCATTGACTTCACGGGGAGTTGAGACTTTTGAGTATTTCACTTAGTTGGGGATTGAGTTTAATAATGGGAACCCTCAAGAAAAGGATCTCATCTGGTCCTAAATTTCCCTTTGGAGGGTACCTGGCTGCTGCCTCCTCTTCTGCTTTGAGAGATTTTCAGATGCTTTTGGAACACCCAGACACCTCTTCCCCAGAACTGAAGGCTTGGGATGCTCAGCAAGGAATTTCTTTGAATTTATTGCTGGAAACCACAGCCTTGAAAATGAGGATCATTTCCTAGTGTAAAAATACTGACATGTGAGTCAGAGAATCCTGGAATGGTTTGGCTGGGAAGGGACCTTAAATCCCACCCAGAGCCATGGCAGGGACACCTCCCACTGTCCCAGGGGGCTCCAGCCTGGCCTGGGACACTTCCAGGGATCCAGGGGCAGCCACAGCAAATCTGGGAATTCCAGCCCAGCCAGGAATTCCTTCCCAATATCCCATCTAAACCTGCCCATGGCATCTTGGATTGGAGGGGACCTCCAAGTCCATCCAGTCCCACCATGGGCAGGGACACCTTCCACTATCCCAGGCTGCTCCAGCTGGGCCTGGAACAGGGATCCAGGGACATCCCATATTTCTTCCCAAAATCCCATTGAAACCAGCACATGGAATCCTGAATTCCTTTGGCTTGGAAGGGAATTTAAATCCCACCCAGAGCCACCCCTGCCATGGCAGGGACACCTCCCACTGTCCCAGGGGGCTCCAGCCTGGCCTGGGACACTTCCAGGGATCCAGGGGCAGCCACAGCTTCTCAATCAGACTGGAACATTTTTATCATAGAATCATCTAGCCTGGAAAAAGCCTTTAAAACCATCAAGACCACCTGTTAATATTAATTTTTACCTGTGATTTTTTCCATGTGTGTAATGATGGGCAGGGACTGCCTGTACATGATGGGGTGGCAGCTGAAGATCTGTGTCCTCTCTCCCTTTCCAGCATGCAGCTCCCAGTCATGCTCTGTGCTGGCCCAAAGGCAGCAGAGGATTAAAAATTACATTAGAATTTAAAATAAAAGCTTGACACTGCAGTGCTGAGCCTGCTTTTCCTGCATTTCTTCACCCGTGGTGCCTTGAGAGAGGACAAAAGTGATGGGAGGTTCCATGAAGGCTGAAATAACCCTTCAAATTTACTGAGGCTTTGGAGAGAACTCAGCTCAGGTACTGCCTGCTTTGTCTTTAAATTAAAGGGCTTTTAATTTAGGATCTGCCAAGCAAGGCTGAAATGCATTTAACAGAAAGCAGTGACAGTTTCAAGCTCTGGCTCGGGATCCTAGTTAATGGATGAATTTAAGCTGCCAATTCCCTCCTCCAAAAGAGCATTACAGACACAGCCTTTTGTTTCCACAAAGCAAAGAGCATCACAGAGCTTTTTTTATTCCCCCTCCCTCCCCCAGAAAGGGCTGTTGGACTAAGCTGAGATGATTCAGGATGCTGAATGAGGGCTTTGGATTTTGCAGGGGCACACAATATCCTCTGCCCTTGTGGTGAGAGCCTCCATGAATTATCTACCTCTGCTGCTATATTTGAAATTGCTGGGATTAAAGGCTGAGAGGGATTCCTTTGGTGTCTTATCTGGGTGTTTTTTATTTGACTTCACTTCAGCCAGGGGTCTGTTCCACCCAGACCTTCTGCAGAGCACAGGGCTGATTTTCTGATGGTCCCTCTGACCAGTAATGAGAGGCATTTTGTCAAGGAAGCATCCATGGAAAAGCCAAAGGAGCAAAGGAGCCATTATTTCATGTGATGGTAGAGAAGAGAATTTGTGTTGACTTGATAAATGCCATCACTACAAGGGCATGATAAAACACCTAAAACCTGGCATGTGGGACACTCTGCCTAATCTCCAGTTTTCTGTAATTGTACCATGACAAATCGAAGCATTAGACCTGATAAGGTTTTAATAAAAATGCAAATGCAAAAATCCTGCACTAGAAATGCTGCAAGTTAGTTCTTAAAACTAAAATAATCTACTTGGTCTGGCTGGGATGATGAGGAATATACATATGTTCTTTTTGGGGGGCTTTTTTCCCCCCAAATATTGTGGGAATGTGGTTGTGGGGAAATTGCAGTTGGATTTTGAAAGTTATTCAGTCCCGAGAGCAAACAAGTGAAATGAAGGCTCCTTTTTCTGACCTGCAAAAATTTAAAGTTCAGGTATTTAACATGGAATAAAGCATGGGAGAGGCATCAGTGGGGACAGGGGAATGAGAGAACTCCCCAAAGAGCAGCAGGGTGGGGCAGGCTTGGGGTTTCCCACCTCATGGTCTGGTGGCTTTTCCCACAGTAAACCACTGTGGAGTCCAGCCTAGCAAAGCCACAGAACCAGCAAAAATCTCAGCTCTAACAGGCCAGACCTTGGTCAGGCCCTGGGAGGCATTGAGCTCAGGGTGAGCCAGACATCTCCTCCCAGGAGCCTTTGCTGTTAATATGTTAATGAAGCCCAGTTCTGGCCCCCTATTGGCTGCCTGTGTTCCATATTTGGTAATGTTTCCAGAATCATCCACCCCAAGTCTATCAATTGTCACTCCTCCCTTGTTTCTGGAGTTTTGTCCTCACACAGGATGTGGTTTCTGGGCACTGTCCCTAATTTTATTTCTCATTAAAGTGAATTTTCTTTTTCTGGCGCTCCATCGTTCCGCTCCTTCCTCTGCACCACGTTTGCCCTGAACTCAGGGAACTCAAAAGATGTGTCACAGCCACCCTGACTGTGACAAACCACCCCTAATGGCCTGGGAATCCCAGAATTCCAGCAGAGATTCCAGAGCTACCACACCCACCTGGGGCCCCACTCCAGGACAGACACAGGGTGACCTTTTCCTCACTGGGGAAATAAAAATTCCCCATTCCTCAGCTGAGACTCAAATCCTCATTCAATAAAAGCCATGGCCATGATATTTTTCAATGATAAGATGAAATTTCAGAAGCTGAACTCTAGACAAAACCTCAAATTTAGATCAAAATTTAGAAGTCCTTGGTGACTAAGTAGTAAGTGGTTTCAGAAATATCTCAAATATATGAATAAGAGTTTGATAGTGAAAAAGGAATCTGGGTATCTGTTACACACTGGCTTCAGCTTTCAGGTGTGTTGAATGTGAGCACTTCTGCACCACTGAGGATGAAAAGCAGCCACTTTTAAGTTGCTAACATAGAAGTTCCCCAAACTTAAGATGAGAATTTATCAAACCATGCAAGAAGAGAACACTATCAACCCTCGTTCTCTGCAGGTGTTTTGTATTTTACAGCAAACATGAATAAGTTCCTCATTCACATCAATATTAAAAAAAAAAAAAAACCCACAATTTAAAAACCAACTAAAAAAAAACCTCTTAAATATCAGACTGAGCATAGGGCTGACCCTGATTCCTAGTGTTCCTAGAGGTACCAAGCGCAAAAAATGTTGTGCAAAAGTGCCAGGAGAGTGCACATGCGTTGTCCACAGCCAGGGGAGAAAATGTGAGTTCATGCTGGGCAAGGATGATGTGTTTGTTTCCTTGCTCCGGATGGAAGGGATAAAGAATTCAGCAGTTTCAAACTCCCATAAATCCGATTGGGAATGCAGCCTGTGGGAATGAAGTTTGGTTTGGGGTGGGGTGGGGTGAGATCCATCAGTGTGCAGGATCAGGGGAGGAGAAAATTCCCTTTGTTCTGGCAGAGGATGAGCAGCAGTTGGGCTGTTGGAATTATCCAGCTCATCAAGGTTTCAATTAGCACCTCGTTTGATTAATAAAGTGTCCAGAGCTCAAGTGTCCCTGCCCTCCCTCACTGCCCCTCAAAGCATGACGAGGTTTTGTGCTGCCACAAGAATTGTTCTGTCCACGGTGCCCTGCAATGATTTGGTTTTAGAAGTGATGCTGGATGTAATTTTATAGATTAGATGAAGGGATATAAATACACACAAATGCACCTTTCTCCTTCTGTGTTTCTCCCTTGTCCCTGATGCTGCATTTTAACGGTGACAGCTCACCGCTGTCCCTGGTTTGGATTTTGGATTTTGGATTTTGATTTTGAATTTTTCCTTTTATTTCATGTTGTCAGTATGACTGACACACTCGACTGCCCCCAGTAAAGCTCTGGATTCCTGGCCAGGCCAGCTCTGGTATTCCTGGAGCTGTTTGATCAGAACAAAATCCCATTTAACAAGTTAAAGAGGAGGAGAGAATCTACATAGAGAAGAATTTAATGAGAGACAGTAGAAATCACTCTGCAAAACTGCCAATGCATTAGTGCCTGTGTGACCCAGAGGAGAACCTGGCAGGCAGAAAAACCATTTATTTTGATCAGATGAAGACAACATTTCTGCAGAGACAGGAATTTCTGCACAGGTAATTAATAGATGATCCCTGTCCTGAATAACTTAGTCCTGTTATGGATGAGGAAATTGCATCCGAATTTCCAAGGGTCACAATGCAAGGTCCAGGCCCTCTATTAACAGAAAAAATAAATCCCTGCTGCTGTTTATGTTCCTTTGCCAAGAGTGGGGAAACAGAGCTGGGAAGAGGCCGCTGAGATGATGTTGGAAATGATCAAGGTGAGTAGAAATCAAGAGTCTGGGTGGTGGAAACTTCAGGCATCACCCTGGAAATTTCCAGGATCACATCCCAATCCCATCAGGAAATATTAAAATGTTTTTTAAATTTTCTCACTGTTATCATTTCACCTATGTTAAGCTAATGGATATTTTGTCCTTTTCTTATTTAGCCCTGAAAATACTTTGACTGTGGGGCTTGGTTTCGTTTTTTTTCATACTCCAAACACCAAGATGTTCCTCTTGATGTTGACAGGAGAGATTGAGTTCTTTTCCCTCGGAAGGGATTTTGTTGACAGGATGGATTTAGGCCGTGGAGGAAACACACAGAGCGAGCGTGGTGGCCCAAAGCACTGCTGGAATGTGTTTTATTGGCAGCACAGATTGAGATGGGGGTGACAAAATGCAAACAGCCCAATCCATTCCACCGATAAAACACATTTATCTCACAATCAAGTCCAGCCACTTGACAAACCCATTTTTTGTTTGGAACTGAAAAGCATCTTTCTGAGGGGAAGGGATGAATTCCTGCAGGGAAGCAGCTCAGCTTATTGAGAAGCTGGGCTGGAGCCTCTCTGGCTGTGGAAAATAAAGATGTGGTCCTGTGCAGTAACAGCATTAGAAACGACAGGAAAAACTATTTTAAATGGAATTAGCCACATTTCCACAGCATGACACAACCCTGCACTAAAATTTACACAATTCAGGCTCTGCATCTCAAAGCACCCTGATGGAGCTGCAGGGGAGAACTAAAATTCGTTTTTAATATTGACCCTACAAACAAAAATTAATCTGTCAATTAAAAAAGAAGTGTTTTGTCAGCAGCTGTGGTGGGGTTTGGTACCTAAAAAAAAACACTTGGAGCAGAAATTGGTGCCTGTTCTTGGTCTGTCCCCGTGTCCAAAGGCAATAAAAGCTTGGATCTCTTTCTTTTCTAACAATCCTGTCTTCTAACTCTTCCTTTCTCCCAGGCTGTCCCATCGGTTTGTACAATTTAGCTCCAACTTTGCCCATTCTCTGCCTCAATCTCAATTTTTTCTCCCTGCTCCAATTTCAGCCAGCCTGTTTCCAGGCTGACAGACACCAAAATTCAGAGCTGTCTCTTCGGGTTTTCATATTCCAGAGGTTTATTTCTCAATCATTTTGCCTCCAAAGCAGGTGTTCCCCTGCCCTGGCAGGGACAATTTCTGAGACACCAGAAGGGAATTTCTTGGCTCTCCTTGACATAAGAGCAGATGCAGCATTTTGCCCATATTGACATTTAAAGGAATCAAATATGCCGTTTTCCACTCCATCAACAGCACTGTGCTTTTTCTGTGTCAGAGGATGTGAGAATCAATACAGTGACACCACAAAGCAAACATTTGACATTCTTTCCTTTACAGTTTTTCTATTTAAAAATACAGATTTGATCAGGGGACACGAGAGCCAGAAATGAGCATAGCTTCCCCAAACATCATCTTACCTAAAGAGAGTTTTAAAACATGAAATTCTTATTGCTGGCTTCTTATTTCCCTCACACTGAGGTCAATTTTTCCTTCTCTCTGCAGAGAGATGAATAGAAAGTGAAATAATATCCAGGTTGAGGTGTTTTTGGCCTTCAGCTCATGAAAAAAAAGGCAAATAAAAATGCTTGGGGAAAAGTCTGGTGCTCAGAACCCTCCATTCAAAATAGATTTTTTTTTTTACATTATAAGGTTTATATATGGTTTGGGCTAATAAACATATATGTGTATATAATTTTATTTACACAGTGTGGTATGTATGTGGTTTGGATGAACACATTGAGAAAAAGAGCATCCAAACTGCTGCCAAATTAAAAGAATTTTTTTATTGTGCTCAGACTCAACAGATGGGGAAGAAACATCAGGTCAAGGCTCTTTTCCTCATTACCTGTTTCCCCCGTGGATCACCTGTGTGACCCCTGACTGAGAGAGACCCGGGGAAGATCTGCTTTAATTAACCTTAATTATGCAGAAAGGACAAGATGATGGTGTGGCTGGATAAAATCATGAGATCCTGGAATGGTTTGGGCTGGAAAGGAGCTCAAAGCCCATCCCGTGCCACCCCTGCCATGGGCAGGGACACCTTCCAGGAGTTCCAAACCTTCTCCAGCCTGGCCTTGGGCAATTCCAGGGATCCAGGGGCAGCCACAGCTGCTCTGGGAATTCCATCCCAGCCCTCACAGGGAACAATTCCTGCCCTATATCCGGTCTATACTCTCAGTTGGAAACTGGCTCCTTGTCTGTCACTTTGTGTCCTTTTCTAAATAACCTGGAAGAGAAAATAATCACTGGGGAAAGTTTTTTTTTTTTTTTCTCCCAGGATATTGCTTTGATTCCTCCCATCAGGGCACCTCTCTGATTGCAGGGTTACTTCAGACTCAGGGGAGTCTCTCCTGCTGTTTATAATCCCAAAATGCAGGAGCAGCTCGTGTAGGTGCCTGTTGAGCCAGGAGGGATGCTGGCATCCCAGAAGGACAAACATCATGTTACCAGTGATAGCATTTTGTTTCTATTTGTCAGAACCAGCGAGATTTTCTACCTCCAAGGCATGGCATTAATCACAGAGGTGCTAGGTGAGGCTCAGTGACTGCATCACTGAAGATAAAAAAAAAAGAAAAATTCTATCCTATTAAAGGTTATATTATTTTTATTTTGCAATCTGGGTATGTGTCTATGGGTAAAAGGATCAAGACAAACTAATTAATGTTTCTGTTCTAGATAACTGATTCCTGGAGAGGGTTAGCAGGCACTGGTAAAGTCCAGGAGAAATCAGACCTGTAGGAAAACCTTTCAGTGCCAATCCTGTTGATGGTGAGCAAGGCAGAAGGCAAAGTGAGAATGAGCCATAAATGATTTCTTGATGCTGTGCCCTAAGGCAAAGCCTCAGTGCCTGTGGCGAGTCCCAGCCCTTCAACCCCTCTGGTTTCCAGCCCCTTTCCCGGGGGGAGATTCCCCATTGGAACCCATTCCCAGCGGCAGGCTGGGAATTCCTGTCTGCATGTGCTAACACCACTGCTCCCAGCTAGTCCATGCTTTTATTTTCGGGGAAATCTCTTTAGATCCTTGGCATCGTTCTGCTGTGCCCCCTTTCCTTTGCTTTGTTCTGCCACCTTCACTAATTATCCCGACAGGAGAGGGTTTGGGGATGGCATCCAGAGCCTTTCCTCAGCCTGGCAAAGGGCAGAGCAGGGAAACAGAAGGGAGCAAAGAGATAATGAGAGAGTCCACGACCTTGCTGAGGCCTCGTCCCCAGCTCCTCATGCATTATTTCACTCCCTGTGCAATTAGCTCCTGTTAATTACTGTGGGCAAACCTTGCCAAGGAGATCTCACAGAAAGGAGGAGAAAAATGACAATTTGGAGAAAGACGTGGCTGAATTCTGCTCTTAACATTATTTGTCTTGAGGGCTGCATTGTGCAGAAATTGGTGCATAACCACAGGAAGCATCTCGTTTTGAGGATGGGGGAGCAATCTCAGATTTCTTTAGGCAATATTTATTGTCACATACTCTGAGAAAAAATCATCATCATTACAGCATGTAATCATGACTATTGAATCAGTTAAAACATCGAGTGAGTTATAAATGTTATTTCCTTTGATTCCTTTTTCTTCCTCAAGCTTAATGCCCCGGGATAACTGTTGCTGAGTTGAGGGCAGGTATGATCATGAGATTATTCCAGACTGGCTTCTAGGTCTGACTGGAGCATTTTTGAGTGAGCAGCTGTTATTATTTATTATTTGTGATTTGTTATTTGTTATTTGTTATTATTCCAGTGCTCCTGAAAACTCACCCCTGGCCCTTTCCTCATGCTGAGAGCTCAGCAATCCTTGGAGGAAGATCCTGTGTGTTTTGACTCTTCCTTCCCCCAGCCTGCTGTGTCCCAGCTGTCCTTTCAGAGCCTGGGTTGTCAGCTCAAGGCTGCCAGGTTTGAGTTCAGCACTGTCTCCATGAAAGCTCCTCCTGGTCACTGGTTCAGGCAATTCTGGTGCCCCAGCTGATCCTGGAGCTGTTGTTCCAATAGTCACCCTCATCCTGGCACTCCAGACCTGTTTGGAGCCAATGTCTTTCAGAAACACTGAACTTTTCTTGGCTGGACACATTTTAAAATGATAGTAGGTGGTGCCACTGCCCTTCACTGGATTTAGGATAAACTGAGAGTTTGAATTTGCAAGTCTGGGGGAATATTGCCTCCACTAAAGGTGATGGACAAAGCCTTGATGGAGCCAGGAGTTTAGGAAAACCATCCCATTATCCCATCCCATCCCATTATCCCATCCCATTATCCTATCCCATTATCCCATCCCATCCCATCCCCATCCCATCCCATTATCCCATCCCATTATCCCATCCCATCCCATCCCATCCCATCCCATTATCCCATCCCAATATCCCATCCCAATATCCCATCCCATTATCCCATCCCATTATCCCATCCCATTATCCCATCCCATCCCATCCCCCCCCCCCCCCCCCCCCTCCCCCCCCCCCATTATCCCATCCCATTATCCCATCCCATCATCCCATCCCATTATCCCATCCCATTATCCCATCCCATTATCCCATCCCATCCCATTATCCCATCCCACCCCATCCCACGTCCTGCAGTGTTTTGAGATTTTTTGGGAATGAAAATACAGAATGAGTGGCAGGAACTTTTCCAGTGAAACTGAGCCACAGAAAATCATTCTGCAGTGGGAAGAGTTTCCTTCAAGCACAGCAGGATCCAAACCATCCACCTCATGTGCACCACTGACCATTTGGGAAACTCTGAGGCTGAGAGGAGTTCAGCTCTCTGATCAGGAAAAATCAGGTGATGACTCCAAAAAATGAAAAGAGCACGGTAAGAGCATTGCAGTGAAAATCAAGGGGAAGAAAAGCAGCTGGACAGTGAATTGAAAGGCTGAGTTTTCATTTTGGTGTCCAATTGTTTCTGCTGCTGAATTTTAATTTCTTTATATTTGTAGCCCCACACTTTCTTTGTTTAGCTAGTAAAGAAAGCTTGGCTCTGGTTTTTACACAGCAATTGCATTTATTCCGTGGTTACCTTTTTATCTGGTTCTGTAGTTACCACAGCAACAGTAAAATGGCTTGGTTATAATATGAAAATTTTCTACACAGAAACAAATCTGATAAAATGTCATGAACTGTCTGGAAGAAATATGTGTGTTTCAATAAAAATCATTGTGTGTTTCTGGGGCTACTGTAGCAGTGCATTAACAATTCCATGGCTAAGGCCTCACTGATATCTCCACTCTAAATCTGCCAGACTTAGTCCTGGAACCAGCCTAGAATGCTGCAGTGCCAGCTCTCAGCTGGGGAATGATTAAAAAATGGCTCTAAAACCAAACTGGATCAATTAAATGAGAAAAACAGCCACTGCTCTTGGTTATCCCCCCCAACATGTGGATTCCTGCTGCCAGACTGGGGAGAGTTGGATGGGAAATTAGGGACAAATTTATCCCTGTGGGGTGGAGAGGGGCTGGGATGGGATTCCGTGGCTGCCCCTGGTCCCTGGAAGTGTCCAAGGCCAGGCTGGGATAGAGGAAACTCCCAGCCCATGGCAGGGGCTGCCAGAGGATGGGATTTAAAGTCCCTTCCAACCCAAATTGTTCCAGGATTTTGGATTTTCTGTAGAGACACCCGTGGATTAATGATAAAACGAAGCCTTGAGAGGGATCTTTGTTAATTCACCTTTTAGAAGCACAGACAGTAGGTGATAAATCAGATTATTAAAATCAGATTATTATTATTATTATTATTATTATTATTATTATTATTATTATTATTATTATTAGGGAGATTTGCCAGTCTGGAGCAGGACAAGGGGCTGGTCCAGCACCTTCAAACCCATCAGAGCCTGCCCCTGCTGCCTGTCCAGGCTCCCAGTTCTCTGCCTGATCCTCCAGAGCTTTTCCATGTGTTCATCCTCTCAACGCTGAACTGGGAAGAGCATCAGTGCTCTTATTTCTGTAACACAGGGGAGATGTGGCTGAATTACTGCAGATTTTCCTTTTTATCTCCAAATAATTGGTTCACCCTGTGAGTACAGAGAGGTTCAGTTCCCCTCTCCGAGGCTGCCGTGCACAGTGGCCTTTGGAGCTGCACTGTGGGCAGGACGGGGAGGAAGGCTGAGGTTGTTCTGTCACTGCTCATGTCAGTGCTGAAAACACAAAATCCCACAATGGTCATAGGCAGGGCCTTTATTGGAGAGCTCTGGGAATCAGGGCTGCAGACCCAAATCTGACCCCACATGGATCCCACAGGAACATGTTTTTATACCCTTGTTTGTACATGTTTTATACCCATGTTTTATACCCTTGTTGTTATATCACTATATATTAATTATTAAACCCATATTGTTCTATTGCATACATTGATCTTATCCAAACATGAATTCCTGTAATTTTCATTAATCCCCCCAAATATCCTTTCTCATGATTCTTGTCATGATTCCATCGTTCCTCATGATTCTTATTACAATTAAACAATAATTATATTCAATTACCAAACAACCATTACATTTATCAATCATATCATTTATCACATGATGATTACACAGGTGGAGCTTCACCTGACCCAGAGAAAACAAAGCTCAATATTCGTTCCCAGGGCCCAGTTCCCTTTCCCAGCCCTGCCAGACCCGACCTTCCTTTCCAGCCCTGGATCTATTGGATGCAATTCCCGGGATTTTAGGAACATTTTAACCCTGTGCCATCACTGACAGTATTTTACTGGGCTGGGAAGTTGCTGACTTGTTCTGCCACCTGCTCCCATGGGTTTGTCAAAGCCCTGCCATAAATAAACCTTTCCTTCCATCCCAAGGTGAGAGCTAGGGGATGGAATGAAATTAAAAACTTGGCTGCAGGGAGCCACGGCAGAGAAATCAAAAGATGCTCTGTCCTTAGGAGCTCCTCCTGGGCCCAGATCTGACGTGTCTGCGAGCCAGTGACACCAAAATAAATATTGAATTCTGTTATCCCACATTTCCAGCCAAGACTCTCAACACCAGTGCCATCACTGGATAGTGAGGTGTGCTGGGATTGCTTTTACTGAAGCTGCTGGTTGGGAAAGGCAATAGAACAATATATTATAAGGATATAATATTAATTATAACAATAATATGCTCTTTAGTGAGAATTCTTTTGCTTTTTTTGCAAGGAAGGTGAATCCAGAGCAGCTGTGGCTCCTTGGAAGTGCCCAAGGCCAGTTTGGAGCACCCTGGGATTACTGAAGGTGTCCCTGCCCATGGCATTTCTTAGACTGAAAATAATTTTTTTCCTTCTCCAGAGACTCTGATCCTCATTCAGAGCCTCCCTGGGAAAGGCAAGGACTGGGAGAGATTTGTCCCTGTGGTTTTACACCAAGAGGAGCAGAAAAGGTGGTTCTGAAACAGCCAGACTTGGCCAGAACAACTGCTGAAATCTGCTTTGACTGCATGGCTAATGTGTGCTCGTTATGGCTACAGCTGATGGGAGAAAAGTAAACAACTTCTAAATGGTGATTGCATCTCCCTGAGCGTGTGGGAAGGACACCTCGTTCATTAAATCCTTCAGCAAAATATCCCAAACTCCGTTTCCAGCTCCATCCTGTGCTCCCAGACACTGGGATTCACATGGAATTTTCCAGAATTTCCAATTTTCCCTGAGTGCCTCAGTGACTCTGTTTGTAGCCAGGACATGCAGGGCACTGGAGACCTCAAACATGACCAAGGACATATTTATCCTGGATATGTTTATCCTAAAATGTATTTATTTTATAGCAGCATTTCTCTCTTAGCCCATTAAGCCCTTATTAAAAAAAAACCCCAAAACAATTTTAAAAAAACCCTGTATTCTTTTACCACTTCTGGGAAAAATAAACTCTTTTCCAACATTCACTTTTTTTTTTTCACAAGGCAGAGCTGTTTTCCCAGCAGCTCCATTTCTGAGGTGCATCTGTAATAAAATAGGGAGGCACTTTTAAACTCTGTGAATTGAAAATCCGAGTGTTTAATTATTTCAGCAAACAGGCTAATTATAGATATTTGTGGTCCTGCTCATTGCACTGCAGGATTTTGTTTATTAAAAGCAGCTCCATCTTGGAGAAACTCCATTTATTTCCTCTGAGGACTCAGAGGATATTTTCAAACACAAATGTAGTAATAACTAAATGTGATATAATACAAATGTTTCGAGGTAAATACCCTGTTTTTTTAAAAATGTCATCAAAGCCTTTGTTAGATCAAAAAACCCTCCAGAGTTTAATTTTTTTATATAAATTGTAATCCATATAAACCAAGCAGTGTGAGGCACATTCCCACAGCACCATGGCTTTCTTTTTCTGCAATTGTCTCTCTTAAATGGCAATTTTATTTTTTTTTTGCTAAATTACAGCTTTCTGATTACTCACATATTGCTCACATGTTTACAGCTGCTTTTATTATGATTATGAAGAAAAATTGTCTTTTTTTTTTTGTCTCCACAATCACCGTGGCTCAAATGCAATGTCCTCTTTCCTGGGAAGAAAAAGAAAAAAAATAAATAAATTTAAAAAAAATATATATGTTTGGTGACATATCCCTAAATCAAAGGAAAATATTCAACAAGGTAGAAACAATTTAAATATCATTGGTGATTTTATGTTGATTTCAATCATCAGTGGGTGTAAGACTGATTTCATTATGTTGAAGAGCAGATTCTTTCAAGAACCAAACATTTACAATGAAGCCACATTTTTTCTTCTGGGCCAGAATTTGCAGAAGGAAAAGAAACAGTTGATTAATTTAGATTTGTTTTGGTGGCTTCTCAGTCCAAAAATTTTAGTTTCTACAGATCAATTTATGCTTTTAATAACCCAATCTCTTCTTAGGATTCAGTTTCATTCAAACCATGGCAGTGTTGGATTCCTGGATACTGGGGTAATTATTAATTAGCCAATAAAATCAATGTTATCTTGAAGGCTTGGGATGTTTATTGTTTATTACTCAGCTTTTTGATTTTCCCAGCTCTCCTACACTCTTGATTCCCAATCCCTTTGGTTTCTGTGCCTCTCCCAGCATTGCTTTCCCCAGAATTTCTCTTTACCACCCATGTGACCAAAATTTTCATTTTCCCACTTTCCCCCAGTCCTCTGCTCCCTCCCACTTTTTCTCTTGGCTGCACTCACACACCTTCACTGCCACAGCTGATTGGAAAATGTTCTTTTTGTCTCGCCTTTTATTTTGGCTCAATTAATTTTTCCCTACCTCATCACTAGAGTGAGCTACAAATCAGAAATCTTTAAAAAAAAAAAAAATAATAATCCTGCTGGGATCCTTTGTAAAATCTGCACCTGGAGTCTCCTCCAGGGGCTGAGGGAAGGTTTGGGACAAGGAGCTGCTTTGGAGAATTTGGAATGCTCTGGTTTTTTCATGCCATGAAAAAGGGGCTCCTGGCCCCTCTCTCCAGGCACTCGTGGCTCTAATTCTGCTTTTAATTTAATTTTCTTTCAATGGTTTGGATTTCCCTTCCTCTGCAATCACTGATCGATCCCTTCATGGAGCCATGGAACTGTTCTGGTTTTCACTGAGAAAAATGAGAGCTGAGACAGAGGGCAGTGACAGGGACACCTCTGGGCACAGGCTGCCAAATGTGACTCAAAAGCAGCAATATTGGTTATTAAACTGATGAATAATCATTAGAGGCCACATCATTATCGTGTTTCTTATTCTTACTATCCAAATAAGAGAGATTTGGTTTTTTTTTTCATTGCCAGCCTGGGAGCAGAGCACAGCAAAACTGACTTGTGAAAAATGAGTGGAAATTGGGAAGAGCACCCTGAACCAGAGAAGAGGGGGTTCTGCAAGGAAGATTTGAATTGAATTTTTTTGTCTGTGGTGGCTCTGCAAGGAAGTTTTGGGTTGAATTTTTTTTGTCTGTGGTGGCTCTGCAAGGAAGTTTTGGGTTCAATTTTTTTGTCTGTGGTGGCTCTGCAAGGAAGTTTTGAGTTGAATTTTTTTGTCTGTGGTGGCTCTGCAAGGAAGTTTTGAGTTCATTTTTTTTGTCTGTGAGGGAATCACTGTGTGAGCTTAGAAAAGCCACTTTTTTCATCTCATCCCTTGCTCTAAAACGAAGTTGATTCTATTTTTCCAGAGCAGATAAGCTGCAAATCCAGTTTAAGTATCTTGTATTTTCCCTATGTTTTCAAATGACTCTGATAGTAGTGATTGCATTTGATTAACAAATATTCTCTCCCCTTCCTTGGCAGCAGCCTGCAAATAAAATTTGGGTTTTGCCTTGAACAGAACATGCAGCCCTGGAAATCCTGGCAGCAGGGAAGGTCTTAGCAAAGTGTCTTCAGCATGAATAAAAATAAGTGTGGGACTCTGCCTGGAATCTTAATTAAATCAAATCATCTTGTAGTTTGCCTTTTCTTTATGCAGCCTGTATTGAAGATTGATACACGTTTGGGTAGCATGAACCCAATTATTGCATTTTAGAAACAGCAATAATATATTTTTTTTTTTTCTCCAGATAAGCCTTGTGGGATTTTTTTCCCCTCACCAGGGTGTGAGTTCTGCCGAAGAGCCCCAGCACAGAGTGAGGCTGTGCCTTTTCCTGGATGTCTTGGTGGCAGGCAGGAGCTGCAGAGCTGTCACTGCGCTCCCCACGAAGGTTGTGCTCTGCTCTGAATTAACATCATTTCACCATTTCCTGCCGGTTCCCAGCGCTCCGAGCTGCCCCATGATCACAGTGATCACCGTGGAGGTTTTTCCCTCATCCATCACCCTGTCACTGCCCCTCTGCCCCTCCTGCCACAGCTCCCTTGTACCTCACTGGGACATTTTAAAAGCAGCTGCTTCCGTCAAAGCCGATTTTTTTCTGGGGTGGTTTGATCACCTCTGCAGATCTTCTGCATTCGTAGGGATCCACAGCTGCTAATGACATTTAATTTCTGTAAATTAAGGGGGGATAGATGCGTGAAATGTGTCTCATTTTGGTACTGTGAAGTGCCTTTCACAGCTGTTCTAATCTCAAACCCTCCATGTGAACAGTGGTATTAAAAAAATAAATAAAAATACACAGGTGCATCACACAGAAATGTGTGGAAATGCAAGTTTTGCACAAGTAGCTGTGTTGATTAACCTGACCAGAAATACTTTTCAGATTCAATTTCACTCTTTGTTTTAGGAGGGAAAAGCTTTTCTCTCCCCAAAGCCTGGCCTGCCGTGGGCTGTTAACACTTTATTATGGGATTGTTTGGGAATAATGGGATGGTTTGGATTGGAAGGACCTTAAAATTCATCCAGCCATGGGCAGGGACACCCTCACTTCCAGCTGCAGTCACAGCCCCAAAAGGTGATGGATTTGTTGAGCTGTTTGGGCACTATTTGTGTGGATATGAATTGAAACAATTAATTTATTTCACTAATTTCCCTGAATTCCCCCTTTCTCGGTGCTGCTGTGGGTCTCTGGCTGTGCTGGTGAAGCAGCAGGGAAAATATTCCCGATTCCCCAGGAAATCCAAGGTGTTGAATTCCCTCTGGGTTTCAGGTCCAGCACTTTTATTACCTGCTGTGCCTTGCAGAGCCTGTCCCTGCTCCAGGACTGCAGCAGAATTTGGAGCTGCTGGATATTCAGGGTGAAAAACCAGGAGGGAAATCTCAAAGCAGAGCTGCCATTGATGCCCAGGACACTCTTGGAGTTGCAGGGGAGATAAAAAAATCTCACTTGGAGGATTATTAGCACCCTTGGTCACACTGATGAAGACGACACGAGGCTGCACACTGCTAAAACACCAAAAAAAAAAAAAAAAAGTTGACACCAAGTGCTCTGTCCCATCCTGAGTGACAGCTCTGCCTCTGCCCAGGACCCAGGGGAAGAGCTGTGCCTGTGAGTTATTTGAAAAAACTCAGCAACCAAACGCATTCCTTTATAAAATTTCTATTTTTTCGTAGCTCAGTAATTACGGGGAGCAGTTCCCAAAACGTGCAGATCAAAGGGAGCAGTGTCACAGCCAGAGAGGCTCATTTTTTTTCCCCCCATCTCTTGCAGACACCTGCAAACACTTGAGCTTGCAGGGACTGCTCCAGGACGAGCTGCTGGTAGTGGAAGGATGTCCATTATCCTCAGGGGCTGCTGGAATAACTCCAGAGTTACTGAAACTTCCAGCCAGGGCCCCGTTGGCTGCTGGAAATTGAAAGAATCCTGTTTCCACAAGTGGCTGAAATAGAAATTATCCAGGCTGGCTGTCACATGCTCGGGACCTCTACAGGTTCTGACAGTCCTTTAGCAGCTAAAAAGGGGCTTAATATTGAAATCTATTCTACACTGGCAGGGCTGTGTAATGCTCTGCTTTGCCACTGAGGAAATACCTGATGTGTTTGTGTATTTTTATTCTCTTGAAAAGCATCATCTCGGGCATGTCAGCCCAAGTGTGTAGAGCAGGAGCTGTTCCCACAAAATGAGGGGAGCTTTGGCCATCTAAGCTCTGATCCTGACTCTGCTGCACTTGGCTAAATCGTAAAATCTAAACTGTACCTCTGCCTGCCAAGGATGTACATTAATAATTCCCTGCACAGGAGGAAGATGATAAAACCCTTTATGATTTTAAGATCCTTGACTGGTAAATGTGATATTGAAAGGCTGGATGGAAAATGGAAATATATCAGACATTCCCTGACTACTTTCAAAAAAACCCCTTTGCAGAATATAACCTCCAGCTTAACTCACCATGAAATGTATTATTTACTTAAATACTGCATTGCAAGATTGTGTTCCAGCTGAACAGTGTTTCCTACTGCTCCCTATCAGAGGGAACAGGCTTCTGCAGCCACCCCATAATTGTTCTGCTAATGTACCCTTTATTAAACTCCTGCTGTTTTCTTGACTGGTTTATCTACTAAAAATAGTCTGATTAATAAAATGGATGTCGGATGTACCCATCTTTATGTAATTCCCCCATGGAATTAGACAGTGTTAAACAGTAATTTGATTGGGTTTTTTTCCTGTTAGTGTTAAGCAATGTCAATTATTCTCTGCAGCAGTGCTGTGGACTGGAGGGAGGGTTTGATAAATTCATATTCAGTTCAGGTTGGCAGCCAGGACAATCCAGGTGTTCCCTGGATCCTTTGTGCCATGGAAAGCAGGTGAGGATGCCAACAGCCCAGAGAGGCTGGATGGAGACATTTCCTGAGGTTTGAACCTCACAAAATGGGAAAATAAACATCATTTCCTTAGGTTTGAACCTCACAAAATGGGAAAATAAACATCACTGGGGAGCCCTCATTAAAATCTCATCTGCTTAATGAATCCTAGAATCACAAGGTTGGAAGAGATCTCCAAGATCATGGAGCCCAGCCCAGCCCAAGCCCTGCAGTGACCCCTGGCACCCAGAGCCACATCCAGGCTTTATTTAACACACCCAGGGATGGTGACTCCACCACCTCCCTGGGCAGAACATTCCAGTATTTTATCAATCTTTCCATAAAAAAAACTTTTCCCGAATATCCAGCCTAGATTTCAGTGGGAGTTGTCCCCTGCATTCATTTGTGGGATTTTTCCAGCTGGTATTTAGCAGGAATTCAGTGCTGTGAAAATCCGTGGAGTGGGTGTCACACAATCTCTCTTTGTGGCATCTTCCAACTTCAGAAGAAACAGCCATAAGTATGGGAATGAGGTCCAAAATCCTGTTCAGATACCTGGGCAGGCTCTGAGGAGGGACAGTCCCCTCTATTTGATGGGGAAGGTCAGCAGAACACTACAGAGAACAAAATTTTCTTTTTCTTCTTTCTGTGAGCACTCCCCATCCGAAATGGGGATGCAATTTAACAGCAGTTATGGTTTGAGCTCTGCGAGGATCCTCACTGTGTCCAAACCAGCTCCATCACTCAGAAGAACCAGGAAAAAGCCTTCAAAGCTCAAAGTTCTTCAAAGCCACACCAAAAATCCTCTGCACCCACCAAGCTTCGAGCACTGAACTGAAACTCCCAAAAGTTCCAGTTGCAGGAACCTCTCTGCCGGTCACACACGTGGCTTGGCACCACATTTGGGAGATTTTTCAGGCTTTTAAAGTGCTCATCACAGAGCCTTTGTGAAAGCAGGGACAGGCAGCGAGGGGAACTTTCCCTGCTGCTTTAATGCCATGCACGTTGTATTTAAGGCACAGGAAAATGGATCTGGTGAGTGCAAACCCCCAGCTGAGCACCAGGCACCCTCTGGCTGGCACCCATTCCCCCCCAGCAGTTTTAACCTTTTCCAAACCCAGGGTTCCTGACCACTCTTCAGTTGCTGAGATGGTGAATTCACTCCGAAGGGATCTCATGTTTTGACATCTCACATTTTAATTAAGCTCAATCTGCATGAAACGAGATGCTCACAGCCAGGCTGAGCTCACAGCAGCCTGTTTGGGGGGCAGCCAGTTGCCTGCACCCCTCCCAAAACCACGATTTTGTGGCATTTCTGGGGAGAGCAGGCAGGCTCTGGGAAACCAAAGCTGCTCTCGGTGCAGGGATTGCTCAACTTCTACCCGAAATTATTGCAGCTGCAGTGGGATGGGAATATCTGTCTGGTTCTGCCATCACCTCGTTCTGGAGAACAGAACCATAAAAATAGATTTCTTATTTGGAAAGGAGGAAAAAGTGCTGAAGATTTTGGGATTAAAAGATCTTTTTGATTTACAGGAAAAGTGCCTTTGGGAGGGCAGGGCTCTGGTTTAATTTGTCAGCACCATCCTAGAGTTCAGAATAATATAATTTAAGGTTGTCACCCCCTTGCCCAGAACTGGAATCTGGCAGTAGAGAACAATATTTGGTGCCTGGGAAGGGACAGAATCCTTTTAACACCTCTCAGACTCCAAGCACAGACACTTGTCCAAAAACCTCACGGGGCAAAACTTACTGTGCAACAACTGAGAGGTGGTTTTGTAATCCCATTTTTGTGCTGGGCTGTTCAGTGTGACTGAATCTTTTCTCAGTGGGGGTTAAGTCAGTTTAAATCCCCTGATATTTGCCCATATGCCAATGTGGGCTGGGAGAGTTTCATTGTTCCCTGAGACATCATCCACATCCCTGTGCCAAGCAGGAAATGTTCTGGGGGCTCTCAGAGCCCTGCAGAGTTCGACATGAGCAGAACTTTTTTTCTGGGCTAATCCTTGAAAATACAGAAAACATCCACCAAATTTAAAGCCTTAAAAAGGCAAAGCATAAACCCCAAAGAGAAAAAGGGACAGGGACAGAAAAGGAAGCCAAGAGAATCAGAGATGGCTCAGAGCAGTGTGAGACAGACTGGCTTTAGTGCTGGTTTCAGTGCTGGTTTCAGTGCTGCTTCCTAAGAGAGAGGAGGAGCAGGAGGAGCAGGAGGAGGAGGAGGAGGAATTATTTGGTGTTGGGCTGTGGGATTTTATCTCCTGCTTGCTGCAGTGACAACTTTTTGTTGTCCTATGTCCTGGAGAAGAAGAACTATTCCTGCCTGAGGAATAGTTTATCTGCAGGTGGTTTTTAATCACTTTTAATCCAAATACATGGTTTCCTTTTTTTTTTTTTTTTTTTTTGTGTGTGTGTGTGTTTTTGTTTTGTTTTGTTTGTTTGCTCGTTTGTTTTGCCAAAGTTTTGAAAAGGAATAAATTGCAGTGGCAGTGAGGAATGGCTCTGGCTGGGTTTGACTCACACCACAGCATTATTGTATTTCTACATTTGCATCATGGCAGAAGAGCAATCTCTACTCCAGAAGTGCAGATAAATCACAGGTAGTCTCAAAACAATTTTCAGATTTACCAAATGTATTTATGTATCAGCAGCTCTGTTTGAATGTTTCCTTTGGCTCCGTGCTCCACCTGCCACGTCTGCTGATACTTCCTTAGAGCACAGAGAGGTTGGGACAGGAATGAGTTCATGGTGACAGGAGAGATCAGGTTTGGGGTGAGGGCAGGGCAGGAATGCAGCCTCAGCAGGTGAGAGAGGAGCTGTGACACTCAGAGCTCACTGGGCACTGAGCAAGGGACAGCAGCAATGAGATTTTGGCACATTTGCTCAGGTTTGGTTTAATTGGGAGCTGAATTACAGGGAACAGGAGCAATGAGATTTTGGCACATTTGCTCAGGTTTGGCCTTTACCTGGGAACTGAGTTACAGAGAACAGCAGCAATGAGATTTTGGCACACTTTGCTCAGGTTTGGTTTAATTGGGAGCTGAATTACAGGGAACAGGAGCAATGAGATTTTTGTAACTTTTGCTCAGGTTTGGTTTTATCGGGGACCTAAGTTCAAGAACAGGAGCAATGAGATTTTGGCACATTTGCTCAGGTTTGGTTTAATTGGGAGCTGAATTACAGGGAACAGGAGCAATGAGATTTTGGCACATTTGCTCAGGTTTGGCCTTACCTGGGAACTGAGTTACAGCTCCTCTGCAAAGGGCTGCAGAACTGGAGGGGAAGTGAGGCTGTGACACCTGAGTGTGGCTGTGGGGTCAGTATCACACCTGTGCAGGTGTGTGACACCTGAGTGTGGCTGTGGGGTCAGTATCACACCTGTGCAGGTGTGTGACACCTGAGTGTGGCTGTGGGGTCAGTACCACACCTGTGCAGGTGTGTGACACCTGAGTGTGGCTGTGGGGTCAGTACCACACCTGTGCAGGTGTATGACACCTGGGTGTGGCTCTGGGCAGTACCTGTGCAGGTGTGTGACACCTGAGTGGTGTTTGGGGTGCTGGCTGTGCTCAGTACCACACCTGTACAGGTGTGTGACACCTGGGTGTGGCTGTGCTCAGTACCTCACCTGTTCCTCTCTCAGGATCTCTGAGGCCATGACAATTCCTGGAAACTGCCCCCAGTTGTTTTTTGCTGCCCCCAGTTGTTTGTTTTGCTGCCCTCAGTGGTTTTTTTTTTGCTGCCCCCAGGTTTTTTTGCTGCCCCCAGTTGTTTTTTGCTGCCCTCAGTTGTTTTTTTCTTTGCTGCCCCAGTTTTTTTCTTTGCTGCCCCCAGTTGTTTTTTGCTGCCCTCAGTGGTTTTTTTTTGCTGCCCTCAGTTTTTTTGCTGCCCCCAGTTGTTTGTTTTGCTGCCCTCAGTGGTTTTTTTTTGCTGCCCTCGAGGTTTTTTTGCTGCCCCCAGTTGTTTGTTTCGCTGCCCCAGTTTAACTGTCACCCTCAGAGGACACACGATTCAGGTGTGAAGCCGGAGCTGCGTTGTTTCCCTGCCCTCCTGACCTTGTTTTTCTGCTCTTGAACCATTTGTCTGTCATTGCTGTGCCCTGGAGCTGCCGGGTCACTCACGTTGGACAGTGATGAACAGGAACAACCATCCCGGGCACCGTTACTGCCTCCTGTGTCATCCTGCTCATGCCTTTTGTTTTTTTGGGCTGGCCCCACCAGGCTGTGACTAATGTGTGCCACACACTTTTGTTGTCTGTTGGAGAAGATGAAAATGGAAAACCTGATAAATGTGATTGCCTGGCAAAAGATTTTTTGAGAAAATGGGAACTATAGGCGAGATGGAAATGAAAGCCATCTTTGAGACACCAAACTTTAGTTACTGAACAACTGGAAAACAATAATGTGGCCAACTGAAAATAATCCCCTCTTGGCTGAACAATCCCCCCTGCCTGCAGACAGGGCCAAGGGTCAGAGAAGACCCTGCTGGCTTGGCAGAGGGGTCCAAAGAGTTGGTTTTAGGGTTTAGAGTTGGTTTTAGGGTTTAGAGTAGTTTTTAGGGTTTAAATGTAACACAGTCTGGTAATGCAGTGATTCTTACAGGCTGTATGGAAATGCCATGGGATTTGTATCTTGTATTAGATTGGTGAGTGAAAATTGGAATATTCAACACAGCAGAAGATTGATTGTATTGTAAGGGAACCTCACTCTCTTACCTCTCTTACTTCTCTTATTTCTCTTACCTCTCTTATTTCTCTTATTTCTCTTATTTCTCTTACTTCTCTTACTTCTCTTACTTCTCTTATTTCTCTTACCTCTCTTACTTCTCTTACTTCTCTTATTTCTCTTACTTCTCTTATTTCTCTTATTTCTCCTATTTCTCTTACTTTCCTCTCCTCTCTCACCACTCTTACTCTCCACCTCTTCCCTCTCACCCCCTGCCCTCTCTTTGCTCCTTTTCCTCTTGCCCTGCTGCTCTCACAGCCTGCTCTGAGCTGGGGCTGGCAGCTCCAGGCAGGGCCCTTTGCAATAAATCAGAAATTCCCAAGCCTGCCTTTAGAGATCTCTCGGTCGCCACCATCCGGACCTGCAGCTCCTACAGTTGTCACAAAGGGACCCCGAGGTGCTCAAAAACTCTTCCAACACGGCGTGGCCGACACGGCCAGGTGGGATGGGATGTGCCCAGTGAAAAAAGGTGCAGGAGTCACTTCATGGAGGTGCTTCTGGGCAAGAGAGAGCTGAGGAAATGCTTTGGGAGCTTAAAAAAGGAAAAGGAAGAAAAAAAAAAAAAAGATGGAAAGAGCCAAATAGAAATATTTCTTAGAGGAGAGCAAAGATTCCTCCTGGACTTTAAATAATTGGAGCAGCAGAGCCAGGTATTGACCAAGGTCCTGACTTGCACAGTGGATAGCTCTGGCTTCACTGGCAGGAAAACCAGAATAAACCCAGTTATTGTTGTTTCCATAGCACCTCGGCCAAAAGATCATCCCCTGCCTTCTGTGCAAGCTTAATGATGCATTTGTTCATTAAAAATGGTAAAATTTTGTATTCTGCTGCCTTTTCCTGGAAAAATTACCATGTAATTAAAAGTCCAGCACTGTCCAAATCTCTGGGATGTTTGTTAGAGGCTTTTCTTAATTAACGAAGGTGAAATGTCATTTTTTGGGTCAATGTCAGGAGCTGCAAAGAATTCAGGATCCCAGGGGGGAGTGAACAGGCAGGTGCCTGAACTGGGGAATATTAAAATTAAAAAAAGTCCAAATATCTAAAATAAATCAGAGCTCTACAATGCCTTTTTTCTGAGACTGCAGATTTGGGCTGTATCTGGAAGAAATAAAATATTTCCTTCACCATTTTAGCAGAGGATATAAAAAATGGACTTAGGGCTCAGGTGCTCAATACTCAGCAGCTCTCATTAAGATTTTTGCCTGATGTTTTAATCAAATTTTGAGACCTAAAATAAAATTGCCAGCAATTTTTGATTTAGTATCTGGATTGAACAAAATTTATATCTGTGAGTAGTTTCACCATTTTCCTTTGGAAAATTAATTCCCCAAAAGGAGAAGACATTTAAAAGGGAACAAATTGAATAATAGTTTATGATGGGAGTTCAAAAAGGAGTGGGGAGGGAAGAGGAAAAACTAGGTTACAAAATTGGAAGTGTTTTGTATAAAAATGGATATTAAAATAATTAGAATAGACCAAATCCCTTTAGCAATGTGCCTTTATATTGTGCTTGTAAAGTGATTGGGGATTACTTGAGGGATGGAAGTGGAAGTGAAACCTATCACTGAATAATGGAATTAAATCCCATTTTCATTTTCAAAATCTGAAACCAACGCACAGTGATGGGCTACTTTTCCTCTCAGCTGCTTTAAAAGTCAAGAATTTGTTTTTATCTGAGCAACTTATCAGGAAAATCCAGGAGCTCAAAGGGAGAGGGCTGAAGGCAGTGGAAGAGTTGAGCCAAGCTCACAGGGAGGTTTTGCCCTGGTTTTATTCTCTGAGAGGAGGCAATGCCACTCTTTGCTGTGCATAAATAAAAAATCAGGCATGAAGGAAGCAGGAGAGGATCAGTTTAACACCATGGTGCAGACAGAGAGAGATATTATAGAAAAAATTGAGATATTATATTATAAAATATGGTTTAGGCCCTGCTACCCTAGTTAAGGCAGCAGTGGCTTGTGAGTTCTGATAAGAAAGAATCAGGAGAATGCAAATTCTGTTAACACAACAAAATATTCTTGTCAGGGAAAACACCTGGAGAAACAAGAGATCTGTCCCATGAGAACCCACAAAGGAAAAATGGAAACACCTGAGTCTTGGCACTGACACAAAACACTTCTGAGCAATGAACTGAACAGCAAGAAAACTGCTAACCAATAGGAGCTACACATGAAGTCTGTAAAAAACGGATAAAAATGAGTTGTGTGAATAAAGAATGGGCTTTTCCCTGCATGAAGAAACGGAGTCCTGGCTGATTATTATTACAACAACACCATTGTTAATGATTTTAATGACAGACTCCCAGTCTGTGGTACAGATCAATGGAATTCCACAGCCTGCTCCCTGTTCTGTGTCACCCCTCAGAGGGGCTGGAGACCCAAAATTCTTCATTTCCATTTCCATTTATTTTCACCTGCATTTTTTTTCCCCCCCAGAAATTGTGATCAGAAGTCAGGAGATCTTTTTTTTTTTTGCTTCCATCCATCATTCTGTGCTCTAATTGTCGTGGCTTTGGACATTTTGTTTTCTCTTGCTGCTGCTCCCGGACTGAGCTGGGACCATCCTGTGCCACCCTGGGACCATCCTGTGCCACCCTGGGACACTCCTGGCAGGACATGCAGGTGACCTTTGCTCTTTGTGCTTCCCAAAAACTGCCAGCAGAGCCTGGAAAATTGCAATTTTCAGCGCCAGTGAGGTATTAGAGGCTTCCAGGAAGAAAAAAAAACCCATAAAACCAGGTTGGTGAGGAGCAGAATTGGTGCTGACAGCACCAGAAAATGGGAGTGTCGAACCCTGGTGACACCACGGGGATTTCCTGCTGTTCGAGGGGGAGCAAAGGAATTGAGCAGGAAAGTTTTGGGATCTGTGTGTGCATGACCCTGGAAAAACCCCACAACCTCCTTTAATATTTCTGGGTCGATTTGTACAATGCACCTATTCCTAATTCTGAGCTCCGGAGTTGAAAATGTGGCACCGTGGCAGCAGTTGGGTGTAGGTGGGAGACGGGCTGCAGGAAATGGGGGATTTTTCAGCGCTGCAGTGGTAAAAACCCTCTAAATGACAGCACTAATTGCAGCCTTACAAGTGGTGTAACTCCGGGAAAACAGCTGGAGGCATTAGACAAATGGAGCAGCGATGAAACGAGTGAGATAAGAATCAGGCTATCATTTTATCTCCCTGTCATCCTGGAACCTTCTATAAACCTGCAGCTCTGGCTATTGCTTTAGTCCAGATATATTTGAAAAATCAGCCCGTGAAATGCAAGCCGTTAAACTCCAAGTGGCTGTCAGTGGTGAGTGAGTTATTTTATCTCCCAGAGCAGGTGACAGATTTGCCAAGGAATCCCGGGCATTGTCATTCCATTACCGTGCCAGGCACTGTGATTGTTCAGGGCACTGCAAACACCTCCCATTTCCCCTCTGCGCTTGTTCCCACATCCCCAAATTAATCCTGGCTGTGGCCAGAGCGCAGCTCTGGTGGCACCCTTGCAATTTTTCCTGGCGGTGGTGCTGTCAGTGGATAATCCACGCCTGGGATCCATCATTTCTGTTCTTTGGGTGAGGAATGGAAGCCTTGCATCACTGCAGGACTGCCAGGAGAAATATCCCAGAGAGCTTTGGGAGAGGGGGGGAAAAAAGAATTAAAATCCTTTTTAAAATGGGAGAAAGTTAAGTTATTTATGGGAGTTGGAAAGCAAGGAGGGAAGGAGGGGAGTGGGGTGAGGAGGGACAATGTGATCTAGGGGTGTTTTGACTTTGGGAAGAGCCTAAATCAACAGCAGCTGCAGGTGTTTATTCAACCCTCGAATCAGGGAAGGGAATTTCTGTATTTCCAGCATTGTTCCCTCTTGTGGAACTGCTGGAAGAGTGATTAAAGCATTGCTTGGAGCCAGGAGACTCAAAAACTCTTCTTTTCTGTGTCAGGCAGAGCAGACTCTGTGCTCTGACCTGCCCGTGCTATTTGTGCCCACCACTAATGCCAGAATTAGATGGCTAATTATTAGAATTGCACTAATTACAGAGTATTGATAGTTTTTATGCTAACAGAGCATGAATATTAATTTTTATTTAATGCTGTACAGCCACACACTGGAAGGCCACAGTAAATAAATTCAAGTCTGAAAGCCTGTTGGAGTTTATCACACGAAGTTCAGACATCTGGAGCCACTCCAGCTTTCTGTGATTCAGGTCCTTTTGGAGCCTCAGCTGAGGAGAATCCCCCGGGATCATCTGAATCGTGTGGCACAACAGGGGATTTTTGTTCCCTCACAGAAATTGTGTGAGCAGAGGTGGGGCTGTCTGGAGGGTATCTCAGTATTTCCTCCCATTTTTTTTTTTTTTCAAAGGCAGCTGTATAAAGAGACCTGTGATTTCACGTTTTAGGTTTCTGGTTGCTTTTTAGCTCAGCAATCTGCCTGCTCTGGTGACATCCCTCCATCAGTGTCCCAAAGCATCCAGGTTGAGGAGGAATTCTGCATTTCTGTTCACAGATAAGGGGATGGAGGAGGTGTAAATGGGATTATTAGAGATTAATCAGCAGCACATAAATAAGAATACACTGAGAAGACTCTCGTGGCTCCCGAGCTGGCAGGGACTGCACCTTAAAAATCACAGGGGAGTCTTGTCATTGTTCCCCTGCTCGCCAAAATTGCTCCTCATTCCTCTTCTCCTCATTCCTAACAGGCTGTAAAAATCTCTCTCTGTGCTTTTCATTCTGAGCCATAAAGTGGAAAAGCCTTTCAGCCTCTCTCCATTTCAGGTGATTACAGCTCAGGATCCTGTCCAGGCTGTCTCTGATGGTCCTGGGTTCCATTTCCAGCTTTTGCTCACTGATGCTGAGCTGGGGAAGTTCCTGCCTGTGCCGCAGCCCCCGGGATGGATTTGGTTTGGATTCATTTTCGGATGAAGCAGGAGGCAGGTGGTGGGAAACAGACTCTGTGTTGTGATGAGCAATCCCTTCAGGACAGCCTCACACACCTTGCACTTGTTCTGGAGGAGAAAAAACACCCAGGAAACTCTTTGGGAAATTAATAGGGAAACCTTGAAATTCCATCTGGAAACCTTCTGAGTTTAATCTCACTTTTAGGGTGAAGAAACATCTCTTTATGGCTAAGCAGGCTGGGAAGTTCTTGCTCTGTGTTACTGCAACTGACGTGCTGCTCTTACCTGGTTTTGGTTTTGATTGACAGGAAAAATGGGAAAAATAAGGAAAATGAAGAATGAATCAAAGGTTGAATCAATCAAAGTTTCCATCAAGCTCAGCTCTGCTCCAGAATTGGCATAAAAGGCCTGGAGATGTGAAAATAAGCTGTGAAAAATGTCAAAAAATGAACTGTGAGTGTAATGAACCTCAAGTTTGGACCTAGATGTTGTTCATTTTGCTTAATGATTTTGTTAAAAAAATCCTTGAGTGTGTAAACTTGGCTTTTTCCCTTCAATTCTTCAATTCTTTCATCATCCACTGACATCAGGGAAGTTTTGGGAGCAGGGTTGGACAGGAGAGATTTGTTAATATAAAGGAAAAGCTTTTCTTAGAGAAACTTATTTCCAGTGATGAGGTTGTGTTTGCTGCTGCTTCATCCCATCTTTATCCACCAAAGAGGATTTATTTTAATGTGAACTAAAACAACAGCCCTGGAGAGGGAGGGCACTCAGAGACATGATGCCTGTTCTTACTTCATCACTACACACTGGGGAGTTTGTAATTTGATTTAAATTCATATTAATTGCAGGAGCACACAGGTAGAGCCTGGAGGTTGCACAGGAGCCCATTTGGAGCAGGGTGTGTGGCTGGATTATTGCCCTGGCACAAGAACATTCACCCAAAATTCCTGGTATTTCCACTGTAGCCCAGGAATGAAATCTGCTGATTGTTGGGATGCAGGAAACTGTTCAATATTCTGTTTATTACCTTTGTGCCAGGGGCTGCCTTGTCCCATCAGAGCCCTGGGGGTGCTGCTACAACACCAAAAATATTCCCTGAGTTTGATTTCCCTCCTTCCTCTGCCTGGGGATCTCCCCCCACCTGCTGCTCTCCTTTGTGTCCCTCCCTTCTCCATTTTCTTCTCCAAAAGTGAAAGGAGTGAGAGCAAAAAAAACAAATCCCATTTGGGCCAGGCTCTTGCTCAGGGTTATCTGAGGATTTCAGTCCTTTGCTTTGGCTCCTGAACGTGACCCCAGCTCAGCTTTTGGCAGCACAGCAGAAATTCCTGCTTGTGCCAATCCAGGGATGCTGTGCCCAGCATCCACCTCTTCCCAAGGTTTGTGGTGGCACAGCAAATCCCCAGGGCTGCTGGGGAACGTCACTGTGGGAAGGAGCAGGTGGAGAAGCAGAAGTGGAAATTTTGGAGGTTGTTCTTTGGGGCTCAATGGTCCTGTGGGTGTGAATGAACAAAATAAATCTGAGGTGTGTTTGATTAAAGGGTGGCTCAGAATTCTCTGAGTGCAGGGACTCGAGTGACTGAGGAGGAAATCTTTAAATCCCCAGCACTTGTGTCACTCTGCATTACCTACAGCAGAAAATAAGGCTGGTTTGGGCTGGTTTTTTTGTGTTTTTTTTTGTTTTTTGTTTAAATATTCCAGTTTCTTTCTGTTGATTTTCATTGCAAAGATTATTTCCATTAAAAAGTTGAGGCTTCCAGGGTATTTAGCACATTGTTAAACTGAGTATGGCCACACATTTTCAGTCTAGGCAACTATTTTGTGAAAATTGTTTTAACATGTTCCCAATCTTGCAGGACTTTGGGTGTTTTTTTCTAATAAATAATTCAATTAAGGTTTTTAAAAGGATGAGAATCCACATATTTTGGGGATATGGGGTGAGCCTGGCTCAGGATATGCTGGATTCAACCAGGTTCATGTGCAGGTGTAGCTGAAAAATCCCTCTTGTGAATTTTCCCTGTAAAAAATCCCTCTCCAACCCCCCCGTGAATTTTCCTTATGTACCAGAACCTTGAGCTTGGCCTTGGTCACAACCCCCCAAATACCCACAGGATCCTCTCACTGCTGGCCCTGGGCACTGAGGAGTGAAATGTTCCTCCCACCTCTCCATGGGAGCTCCAGGAACCCAAAGTGAGACTGGGACATCCAAAAGTTAGGGAAAAGAAATGTCTTTTTGGAGTGGAAGGGAAAGAGGTTTTGTCACAGGCAAATCTGAGCCAGCTCCTAAAAAATCAGCCCAGATTGGCATTGAACACAGGCAGGATGTTTCAGTGAAATGTGAATTTTAATCTCAGTGAGAGAAGACAGTCAAAGGCTTAAGATTCAAAGGAAAAAAAAAAAAAAGAAAAAAGGCAAACAAACTGTTACATAATGGTTTCTTCTGCCATCAAGAAAACATTGGGATTCTTTAAAGTCTGTGTTTGACTTCTGGAGAGAACTTTGCATAATGAACTCTTTTGAAGGCCCAGGACAAGTGGTTCTGGTTTCACACGAGTTTCTGATGGTAATTAAGCACCTTTAAAGAACTGCTCACAATTCGAGTGTCAGTGCTGTCTTGAATAGTCTTAATTTCAGCAAGCTGCTCATGCTGGATTCATGGGGAATATTAAAAGGCATTTCCTCATCCCTGCAAATGCATGCATGGGATAGAAGGCCAGAATGAACAGAATGAACAGGGAAGGTGAGGAACTGCAGTCACAGGAGCCACATGAAGAGATTGAACAATTTCTCAGCAAAATCTTCACGTGTTAATAGAAATTCAGATAATTACGTGCCATTAGCTAATTTGGGGCTCAGTAACTGCATGGCTAAAAGTGTAAAAACAAAAACTCTGCACGTAGTTTGTGAGAGCCAAAAGTAGTGATAGAATATTTTAAAATGGCTTTTCTTTGTGCCAAGTCTTTACACAAATTCTTACACTGAGAATTTTTAAATTATTCGTGTTCTGGCTTTTCTTTGTGCCAAGTCTTTACACAAATTCTTACACTGAGAATTTTTAAATTATTCGTGTTCTGGCTTTTCTTTGTGCCAAGTCTTTACACAAATTCTTACACTGAGAATTTTTAAATTATTCGTGTTCTGGCTTTTCTTTGTGCCAAGTCTTTACACAAATTCTTACACTGAGAATTTTTAAATTATTCGTGTTCTGGCTTTTCTTTGTGCCAAGTCTTTACACAAATTCTTACACTGAGAATTTTTAAATTATTCGTGTTCTGGCTTTTCTTTGTGCCAAGTCATTTGTCCTGGAGGTACCTTGGTGTGTGCCTTGAGGATTTTTTTTCTAGGTGTGGGTTTTGGTTTTTTGTTTATTGCTTTCCCTTTGTGTTTTTAGTTCACTTCCTCCCCAAACGTTAAACAGATGCTGATGTGAGTGGTAGCCTGGTATATTAATTACTGCACATAATCAATCCCAGAAAATGAAATAAAGGCCTAATTGGTGTCAATAAAAGCCACACTGACAAATGCCTGTGTGTGTGATGGAGGCAATGCTCAGCCTCTCACAGGCAGGACAACACCAGCCCCTCCCTGGGGAAATGCTGCATTTCCTGGAGGAGAGGCTGAGTGCTCAATCAGTGTGGGCTGTGTGCTGGGCTGTGCACCATTTATTGGTGGTTTCTCATCAGTTTTGTTTGTTTTCTCTCTGAGCCAGGATTAATGGAAACACCATTGAGGTGATTCTCGTTTTCAGGCTTGGATGTTTATTGTATGTTATCAGAAATTACTGAAAGTGTGACAGCACCTCCAGCTCCTCAAAGACTGGATGGAAATCCACCCCAACACCCCAAAGACTGGATGGAAATCCACTCCAAACCCCAAACATTGGATGGAGATCCACCCCAAACCCCAAACTATGGATGGAAATCCACCCCAATACCCCAAAGATTGGATGGAAATCCACCCCAATACCCCAAAGATTGGATGGAAATTAACTCCAACCCCAAAGCTTGGATGGAAATGCACCCCAACCCCAAAGATTGGATCCTTCCCTTGGGATAGGATTTTCATGTTTGGGCTTGGATGTTTATTATTTCTTATCAGAAATTACAGAAAGTGTGACAGCACCTCCAGCTCCTCAAAGATTGGATGGAAATCCACTCCAATACCCCAAATCTTAGATGGAAATCCAGCCCAACCCCAAAGATTGGATGGAAATTAACTCCAATCCCAAATCTTTGATTGAAATCCACTCCAAACCCCAAATCTTGGATGGAAATCCACTCAAATATCCCAAATCTTGGATGGAAATCCACCCCAATACCCCAAATCTTGGATCCTTCCCTTGGGATTGGATTCTCATGCTCGGGTTGGATGTTTATTGTGTTTTATCAAAGAATTACACAAAGTGTGGCAGCAGCTCCAGCTCCTTGCTGGAAGTGGGGAAAGGCTCCAGCTGAGGCTGCTCCAAGGCCTTTTAAAGCCAAACAAACCAATAAAAGTTTAACCCCTCCATTATTGATCCTTTTGACCCAATCATAGATTCCCACCACCCTTAGAGTGACATTTGACCAACCAAAGGTCACTGCCTGAGTTCTGGGGAGAAGAAGGAAGAGAAGAAGATGAACAAAGAAAAAGACACCACCCCAAATTCTCCATCCTGTCCCACATCCACCCCTGTGCTGTAAAAACCTCAAATTTAAACCCCATCCCCCAGTGCAAACACACACACCTGACCCACTGCACATTGGGGATTTCTAACTCATTATTCACATTTCCAAGCCTTCTCCAAGGTTCCAGCTCCAGAGCAGTGTTTGCCAGGGGGTCTGTGCCTGGCAGCACAGGAAGCTCCAAAACTCCAGATTTTTTTGGGATCTAACAGGGAGCAGCACAAACACAGGGGCTCAGCAGCCCTGGGGGCTGCTCGTGTTGGATTTTTGTGATTTCTGCCCAGCTCAGGTTGGTTGAAGCTCAGGAGAATTTGAGCTGTGACTGGGGGATGTGGAAACAAAGGGTGGTGGCACTTCGGCTGCTGCATTTCTGTCCTGCTGCAGAAAGGATCTGCCAGGGATGGTGTCCTGGGATTTATATATTTATATCTATACTTATATTGATACCATATATATAATGTATAATGTATTTTAAATATTTTCATTTCATTATATTATATATCATTATTATAGTTAATTATATTATAATTATTATATTTAATATATTTTATATATTTATTAATATATGTCATATATTTATATATAGTTATTATATTTTTAATATTTTCTATATTTTCTATATTAATATAGAGTATATTATGATACAATTATATGATTACATAATATGATAGAATGAAAATATAGAATATTGATATATTATTTATATTTCTATTTTATTATTTATGTTTGTATATATTTGTGTTCATGTTTTGGGGGTTTTTTTTGGTTGTTTATGGTTATTTGCACAATAAGATTATTCTTATCTCTCTTTTTTTTTTTGGTTCTCAAGCAGTTTTCCAAAAGAAATATGTACTTAGATAAGGACCTGTGCGTGGAGGGTTTTTCTTTTATATTTTTGTATTTATGCCTTTGCTCGATGATGCAGATAACTAATTTGGCCAAAAAAAAAAAAAAAAAAAAAAAAGCATAATCTCTCCAAATGGTTCAGTAGCATCCTTACAAATGGACAAAATGCTCATTATTTGGGTGTCTAATTTTGTCTGCAGCCTTTGGCTACAGGAATATTATTAATAATCCGTGTGTTGTGCACCTGCAGATGTTCCAGGCTCTCTCTTCATGGGCACTTATACGGCCCCACTAAATCCTCCTGCAAACACTCTCTTCACCACAAAGGTATAAAACCAGAAAAATTCGACAAATCCGCGCAGGAGCTGAAGGAATGTGATTATTTTAGGCGATATCTTGGGCAGAACAGGCGCATCATCCTCCCGAGGAGCGTGGCAGGGGTCGCACACGAGGCGTTTGTTGCTGCAGGGTCATGGGTGCTGCACTGACAGACCCCAGGGCGCTCGGCTTGCCACCATCAAATGTCATCTTCGATAGAAAAATGTAAATTCCGCAAGTGTCTGTCGCCTCTTTGTTGTAATTTAATTATCGCAACGAGCACTTCTCGCAGGAGCTGCTCTCAGCACACGGAGAGGGAGGAAATTAAAAATTGCTGCAGTTCCCAGCTCTGGGGCTGCTTCCACAATTCCCACGTGGAATTGGCCCCGAATCCTGCCTGGAGCTGCAGATTTCTCCTCCACGGGAATGTGAGAGGCAGGAACAGCTCCAGGGGGGACGTGGAGCTCTTTGCAGGGTGTCTGAGAGGGTTTGGTGCATTTGGGGCTCCCCTCACCTGTGCTGGTAACCCCGGGCTGCCTGGAGCTCTCCCTCACCTTGGCAGAGCTTCCCCAGCAAACCCGGGGCTTGTTGTACACGGCAAATATTCCAGAAATCTGCTTGGATTTATTTCCAAAAACTTCATTAAGGCTGCTAATCCAGGTCTTCATTCCACCCCTTAAATCTTGGGAACTACTCGGCAGTCACACATTTCCTCATTTGTATTGCCCAGGCAAGGGAAATAATGAAGAATTGATTTTGAAATCAGGAAAGGTGTAAGCACCTAATAAATAAATAAAAATGTATCAAAGCACCTCATGCAGGTGAGACTTGTCAGGGGTTAGCAATGGAACTGATTTGCAGCCCGGATTCTGTCCCTGCCTTTCCAGAACCACCTGATGAACAAATTAATTGAGTCCTGGGTGCCAATTATGCCTTGGACTAGTGAGGGGGTTTGGAGGTCCTTTTATCGAGTATTTATATTGCCTCATTTAGGTTTTTATTAGGTTTTTTAATATACATTATTTCATCAAATATGAGGCTTGCATTTTCCACCAGAAATACGAAAATGGTGCCTATTTGATATATTAATATCAATAATTAATATTAATATCAATAATTAATATTAATATCTTAATATCCCAGCTGCACTTTTCCCAGCTTTCCTCTTCTACTTCCCTGCAAGAGCCACATGATTGTTGTTTACAGGGTCAAAGTCACCTGGATTTACCCTTGATAATTCATTTTTTTAAGATGGACTGATTTAAAGTACGGAGAGGTTTCTGGAGCTCAAATATTTATCAGGTAGGGAAGGAAATAAAAGTCCTTTATAATTTGTATTTGTGTTGCTCTGCCGTGTGCAGTAGATTATGGCCCTGAATGGTCATGAAATGGAGCCAAACAAGTGGCAATAAAAGTGTGACCCGCAGAAAGGCCTCAGTGGCACCTGGCAGGAGCTGAGTGACAAAGCAGAATAAATGTGTGACATGTCCTGTAAATTTGTGACACTCGGTCAGAATCCATGGGAGTCACAAAGCACCTGGGGCGTGATCAAGTTTAACGGCACCATTTCAATTCCACCCGTTTGCTTTAGGATGTTTTATTGGGGGGATGTTTCAGCAATGGGTTTTTTGAGCTGAAAATTAACGATTTAAAGCACAAGACTTCAGCAAGTGTCAAAGGACTGACTCCCTTAGATGTGAAAGATGGATTTAATCTCCTGGTATTTATAATTTTCTAGTTTTTTTTGGCACAACTGCAATGGGTTCTGAAAGCTCTCTAATGAATAAGTGTCCCCTGGAAGGGAAGGAAAAGTTGTAAACTCCACTGGTTTGAGCCTTCTGTGAAATACTGAGCTGTGAAACAGCCAGGTACAAAACAGAGCATCAAGAAATAAAACAGAAAATAGAGAAACAAAATAAAACAGAGACCAAAACCCAAAGAGAGGGAGTTGTGCTGCATTGTAGCAGATGAAAGTTGTGTGAAACCAGTGATTTGTGCAATCTGGGGGTGGTTGGTGATCAAAGCAAGCAGCAATTGATCCGTGAGGAATTGAGCTGCCTGGGGAAAAGGCTCCTCGGGCCTGGGGTGCAGCTCCTGTGCTTGTTTAGAGGAGGGGATGAAGAAGTGGCTGGGATTCATCAGCTCCTTCCCCCAGAAAGAGAAAAGCTGCAATCAGCTCCTGGAGCCCAGGGATGCAGGAGGAGCAGCAGGGGATGGAGTGGCCGGGAAAATAGAAATGAAAAGGAAGGAGCTGCTTTAATTCTGGTGAGTGGGAAGTTGATTGATGTTGAGACAATAAAGGCTCCCCTGCAGCCAGGCACTGAAATGCAGATATTGATGTGTGCTCTGGAGGTGGAGCAGCTGCTGAGGGAGGGCCAAAGGGGAGGCTGCAGCAGATTTTATTGCCGTGCAAGGGCTGCTCTGCAACAAAAACTCTGCTTTTGGAGGTGCCCCAAGCTGTAGGGAAATGCACCCTGTGTGTGTCCCCAGCACAATTGTGCTGACGGGTTCCAGGGGGAAATGAGAGCTCTATTAAATCTGCTGCTGATTTCTTCCGAATTGATGTTGAATGTTTCTCCTCCTGTTGTTTTCTCAGCTCAGGAGGTGCTCTCACCTGGAGCTGCTGTGAAGCATCAACCACACTCCCCGTGCTGGCTTGTTTGTTCTGGGGCCTTTAAATAATGTTGAGAAGGACTCTTTCTCATGGGTATGGTTTTTATCCCATTTCAAATGTCTGCAGTCCTGTTTCATCCGAAAATGTGTGTGAAGGCAGGCAGGAATCCCACGGAGAAACTTCACCAGGAAGGATCACAAATCTGCCCCAACACTTGTTAGTGCTCTGGAGGGAGACTCTGCTCCATTTCAGCAGCACAGTCACTCTCCTCCACTTCAGGGCTGATTATTCAAACAGTGTTAATAAAAGTCTCCTTTAGATTAGCAGTGAAAAGAAGTAGGATGAGGTATGAGCTGGTTGCATCACCAGGGTGGTGGAATATTACAGAGAGAGAATTTGGCTCAGTGCTGTTTGATCTGAAATCGTGGCAGCTGGTTGGGTATTCCAGGCACGCAAATGTCCCTGCACAATTAAATAGTGCTGGAGCAGCCAGGTGAGGATTAAATTCTTCCTGCCACACCACCTTACTGCCACTACAACTAAGCTGAGCTCAAGGAGTTGGCTGTCATTAATTTCAAGGACCTGACTCATTTTAGGTGACAATTCAGAGCTCTGTGCAAGTTGTCCCTCAGTGGATGCTGATACTGTGGGAAGAAATGGGATGGAGCTGAGCTGTGGGACGAGCCTGCAGAATGCCATGGTGGCACAGAGTGGCACGTGGTGGCACAGAGAGGTGGCACAGAGAGGCACAGAGTGGCACGTGGTGGCACAGAGTGGCACAGAGTGGCACATGGCAGCACAGAGAGGTGGCACAGAGAGGCACAGAATGGCACAGAGTGGCACATGGTGGCACAGAGAGGCACAGAGTGGCACGTGGTGGCACAGAGAGGTGACACAGAGTGGCACAGAGAGGCACAGAGTGGCACATGGTGGCACAGAGTGGCACATGGCAGCACAGAGAGGTGGCACAGAGAGGCACAGAATGGCACAGAGTGGCACATGGTGGCACAGAGAGGCACAGAGTGGCACGTGGTGGCACAGAGAGGTGACACAGAGAGGCACAGAGAGGCACAGAATGGCACATGGTGGCACAGAGTGGCACATGGCAGCACAGAGAGGTGACACAGAGAGGCACAGAGAGGCACAGAATGGCACATGGTGGCACAGAGAAGCACAGAGAGGTGGCACAGAGAGGCACAGAATTGCACAGAGAGGTGGCACAGAGTGGCACAGAGAGGCACAGAGTGGCACAGAGTGGCACATGGTGGCACAGAGAGGTGGCACAGAGTGGCACATGGTGGCACAGAGAAGCACAGAGAGGTGGAAAAGAGAGGCACGTGGCAGCACAGAGTGGCACAGAGTGGCACAGAATGGCACAGAATGGCACATGGCAGCACAGAGTGGCACAGAGTGGCACATGGTGACACAGAAGCCCATGGTGGCACAGGTTCCCTGGCACAGGCTCCATAGTACACTGTAGGAGTGAGCTGGGCTTTGCACCACCCGTGAGTGTTTTGTCTCAGTCTCATCTGTCTCTGTTCAGAGCCAGGATTATTAGAAAGGCAATCGAGCTGGATTCTCATGTTTGGGCTTGGATGTTTATTGTATCTTATCAAAGAATTACACAAAGTGTGACAGCACCTCCAGCTCCTTGCTAGAAGTAGAAAAAATGGCTCCAGCTGAGGCTGCTCCAAGGCCTTTTAAAGCCAAACAAACCAATAAAAGTTTAACCCCTCCATTATTGATCCTTTTGACCCAATCATGGATTCCCACCACCCTTAGAGTGACATTTGACCAACCAAAGGTCACTGCCCGAGTTCTGGGGAGAAGAAGGAAGAGAAGAAGATGAACAAAGAAAAAGACACCACCCCAAATTCTCCATCCTGTCCCACATCCACCCCTGTCCTGTAAAAACCTCAAATTTAAACCCCATCCCCCAGTGCAAACACACACACCTGACCCACTGCACATTGGGGATTTCTAACTCATTATTCACATTTCCAAGCCTTCCCCAAGGTTCCAGCTCCAGAGCAGTGTTTGCCAGGGGGTCTGTGCCTGGGAGCACAGAAAGCTCCAAAACTCCAAAAATCTGACACTTTCTTTCTCATTTTTATAACTTCTGTTAATCCCTCTGCCTCCTACTTGCTTTATCCCACCAGACTTTGCACACGTAGGGGAAAAAAGTGCAATTTTCTCCCGTGTGGATTTCAGCTGGGAGTCAATGGCAGATTTATTGGTGTTTGCCAGCACTATGTTACCTCTTTTTTATTTATAGTTGTGATCAAATACTGGACAGGTAGCTGTTAACTGAAAGGATATTTAAGCAAATAAATGTCAGCCTTGTTTAGGAAAAGAAATAGCACTGGAAAGAGATTAGATTTGCTCAAATTCACGGACAATATGCAGGGGATCCTCGTGTGCTTTTTTTTTCTTTTCTCTTTTATGGAGTCTGTACACTTGGAATGCACAAAAGAGAAGCAGGGTATTCTTTTTAAAGAGAATTGGTTTGTATTTCTAGGACCTGGTGATTAAGTCATGAATCATGTCACGGGTGGGGCTGTGCTTCACGTTAAACACTCACCAGTCATTGATTTCAAACAAGTGCCAATAATTTATACCTAGGGATGGTGATGGGCAGGCAAATATCTGCTAATTTTTTTTTCCCAAGCAAATAACCAGTTCTGAAAATTCCATCCCCCAAAGAGATTTCATCGTTGGAGCTGATGTAATTTTCATTAGGGGGAGAGGCAGATCTGCAGGCTGTCAGCAGAGCTGAGCTGCTGCTTCTGAATGAGCTTCCCCAGGGACAGGATGTACAGGACAGCAGGAGCAGTTCCTCTCCACACAGCTGATCTGGGAGAGCAGGAACGAACCATCTGCAGGAATTTCCAAAAGAAATGGAAATGAGGCATTAGCAAAAGAAACAAGTGTGGTCAGATTTTGATTTTTTTTTTTTTTTAATTTTTTTTGGGGGGGGGCGTATTATTACTATTTAATTATTGAGAGAATTGAAATACATCTGGACTGTGTAGGGGGGGAAGGAGATGTTGGATCAGGGGAAGAGTGGGACAAGGAGTGGGAAGGAGATCAGGACACGGGGTGGGATCCCTGTGGAGGTGAAGGAGAGAAGGGGAGGAGCAGAAAAAACTTCAGGATGGGAGGAAAACCCAACCAGGAAAAAGCAACAATTTAGGGGGGAGGGTAAAACCCCTAAACCCAGATTTCTGGTAAGAGAGATGAAAAGGGGGAGTAAAACTCCTAAACCCAGATTTCCTGTAAAAGAGATGAAAAAGGAGGGTAAAACCCCTAAACCCAGATTTCCTGTAAGTGAGATGAAAAGGGGAGGTAAAACTCCTAACCCCAGATTTCTGATCAGAGAGATGAAAAAGGAGGGTAAAACCCCTAAACCCAAATTTCTGGTAAGAGAGATTAAAAGGGAAGGTAAAACTCCTAAACTCACATTTCTGGTAAGTGAGGTAAAAAGGGGAAGGTAAAATCCTAAACCCAGATTTCCTGTAAGAGAGATGAAAAGGGAGAGTAAAACCCCTAAACCCAGATTTCCTGTAAGAGAAAAGAAAAAGGAGGGTAAAACCCCTAAACCCAGATTTCCTGTTAGAGAGATGAAAAGGGAAGGTAAAACTCCTAACCCCAGATTTCTGATCAGAGAGATGAAAAGGGAGGATAAAACCCCTAAATCCAAATTTCTGGTAAGAGAGATTAACAGGAGGGGTAAAACTCCTAAACCCAGATTTCTGGTAAGTGAGGTAAAAAGGGGAAGGTAAAACCCTAACCCCAGATTTCTTATAAGAGAGATGAAAAGGAAGGGTAAAACTCCTAAACCCAGATTTCTGGTGAGAGATGAAAAGGAAGGGTAAAACCCTAAACCCAGATTTCTGGTAAGTGAGGTAAAAAGGGGAAGGTAAAACCCTAAACCCAGATTTCTTTTAAGAGAGATAAAAAGGGGAAGGTAAAACCCTAAACCCAGATTTCTTTTAAGAGGTAAAAGCAGGGGAAGGTTTGCAGAACAGGATCAGCTGCCCCATAACTCACTGAGGGGTTCTTTACTCTGCGCCCCCCAGGGAACAGAAAGGGTTAATGAAGAGCTGAGCTGAGCCAGGGCTGGAGCTTCAAACCAGCTCAGGAACCCAAAGAAAAACTCAAAGTTTTTCTTGGCATGGGATCTCAAACCCCAAGTTCAGCTCTGCTTCTCCTTCCAACTCTTTTCCCGGTCTGGTTTCCAATTTTTGGGTTTTTTTGGGCTGCTCCTTCCCCTTGTCCTACCTTTAAGGCTGAGTTTAGTTAATACCAGGATGTGTTTAAAAGCCTCCAACCCGTCCTGGGACCCTCCCAGGGAATGTGTGCGGGGCTGTGCCCCTGGTGGTGCATTGCCTGGAGATGGGGATTATTGCCATGGCAACTCGCACCTTCCCAAAGGCAAAATCAGAGCCCGAGCAAAAGGAGGTTTGCAGAAATGAAACGGGAAAAAAAAAAAAAATCTGAGAATCTGACATTTAAACATTAAAAAAAAAAAAAAAAAAAATCCAAAATTTTCCTGTCCTGGGTTACTCTTCCCTTGCTTTGAGAATAACCAAAATATTAAATGCTTAAATAAGTGGGGTTTTCTTAGTTTAAAGACTTGGAAATTAAGAGTTTTTAAAGCAGGTTTGGAATTCATATGGGACTTAACAGAAAAAGGATTTATTTGGGAATGGGCACTGCAAAATTCTTCCTGCTGCCAATTTAGAGGCAAATCAGATCAACAAATATTCATTGCCTCAGCTTCCACAGCCATAAAATGAAGAAAAGGCAGAGGAAAGGATGGAGATGATGTGGGAAAATTGTAGGGAATGGGCTGGGGAAGAAAGAGCAGCTGCATGTTGGAATTTTAACCCTTTCTTGTAGGAGGGAGCTGAGAAATACCTGCTGGGCCACCCTCAGCTGGCTCAGGATGAGGAATCACAGCAGGGAAAACCTTTGGGTGGAAAAATCCCCAGCCCTGCTTCCCAAAAAACGCTCCCAAAACACCGGGATAAATCAGAGATTTAATGCACTGCCAAGGAAAGCCTGAATTTAAAAACTCTGTGTGTCAGGCAGTTCTAAAAAACTCTTTTAAGAATGAGAAAATGAGCAAAATCTTTTGTTCTGTTTGGGTTCACTTTCTCCAGAACAGATAAACCATTTCCATGTGTTTTCCATACATGTTTTGAGAGCTTCAAATGCCATTTTAAAATATCAGTAAGATACAGGCTCTAGGCAAAATTACTTTTCAGCCACTTGTCGCTGCTGGAGAATTTTTTATTGTTAATCTGTGCTTTTATTTTTTAAATAAAAAAATTGGAGAATGCAGCCAATAGTGTTGCAAGTGATAAAACTACGAAACTTTTGTAGTTATTTCTCTTGCCTTTAGTTAAAATAAATAAAGATAAATTCCTGTAGATATATCCATGAATGGTTCCAGCACCAACCTGTCTGTGTGAAGGTTTTCTTTGGAGGGAGATATCTTTATGGTAGACAAACTTTTAATATTTTTTTATTTTTGTGGAAATAGAGAAGGAAAGGAAAGGAAAGGAAAGGAAAGGAAAGGAAAGGAAAGGAAAGGAAAGGAAAGGAAAGGAAAGGAAAGGAAAGGAAAGGAAAGGAAAGGAAAGGAAAGGAAAGGAAAGGAAAGGAAAGGAAAGGAAAGGAAAGGAAAGGAAAGGAAAGGAAAGGAAAGGAAAGGAAAGGAAAGGAAAGGAAAGGAAAGGAAAGGAAAGGAAAGGAAAGGAAAGGAAAGGAAAGGAAAGGAAAGAAAGAAAGAAAGAAAGAAAGAAAGAAAGAAAAAAAAATGACTTGGAGCAGCCTGGGCCAGTGGAAGGTGTCCCTGCCCAGAGCAGGGATGGGACTGAAGGGGATTTAAAATCCCTTAAAATCCAAACCTTTCCACGATCCTGAGTGAATCCTGGATATTTCAAGAAGTTTGTTGTGCACTGGCCCTTGCTTTCAATTCAAGAAATCCCAGCTGCTGGTGGATGAGAAGAGTTTAGCCAATTTTGAAACCTTTTTCAGTGAATTCCTGGGAATTGTGGTTTCTCAGCAAGGGTCATTGGGTGCCCTTTATTCAGTGATCATGAGACAGCAGCAAATTGCTAAAAACGAGCTCAACTGACAGGAAAGCAAAGAAAAGGCAAAAAAAGGAGGATCCCCCCAGCGCAGAAATTACTGCACACAAACCCCTGTATTTCACTGTAAAGATGCATTTCAAACCCATTCAGGAAGATTAAAGTTGGCAACTTTGCAATAAGCAGAATTTTCTCTCTTTTGAGTTAATGCGTGATGGATTCAGCTCTGGGCTGGGAGCATTCAAACCCTTTTCATTCTCCCTTTTAAGTGGTGGCTTTTTGGTTTGTTTTTTTTTTTTTTGTTTGTTTGTTTGGTTTTTTTTTTGTTTGTTTTTTTTTTTTTTTTGAAAAGTACCATCAGCTGCTTTTGTTGCAACCTCCCAACGTGTGCTTCCTAAAATCAGTGGCTGATCCAACCTGTGCTGGAAGTCGGGAGTGGGGAATGGAGCTGCTGAGGGGTTTTTGGGATGTTCTCCCTGGCAGCTTTTCCTTTCAGGTATCTGGAGTTTGGTCCCTACAACCACCACGCAAAATAAGTTTTAGGGGCCTGAAATTGATGCTGCAGTGCCTTGATTTGATGCCTCTGAATTCTGAATTTGATGTCTCTGAATTCTGAATTTGATGTCTCTGAATTCTGAATTTGATGCCTCTGAATTCTGAAATGTGGTGAGTCCTGAGACTTCTGCAGAGGAGACTTTGGGGGTTTTCCACATGGGAAGCTGCTCCTTTGGGAAGCCAAGTTTCAGGAGATGATGGTTGTGTTCACTTTAAACAAAAAGGAATCTGGGAAGAAGATTCTTTCTGGTGGCATTGATAGAGTTTAGGACTAATTTAAGAAGTTTCCCAGCAGACTCCGAAGCTGTTTAAAAAGAATAAATAATTCCTTTGCTCTGCTTATGGAATATTCATGATTTTCATGGCTGAGTCCTTCAGATCTTGCTCTGCTGGACCTCTGGAAAGGGCCAGCCCCAAAGTGTCAGCACAGAAATCACACTGAGCATTGAAAACAGCTCTCTTTTACTGGCTGCCTTTAATAAAAATATTTGTTAAAATTTTTAAAAATCAAAATACCTGTCAGATATTTTAAGGACACTTGGAGAGACAAATTGCAGCTTGTCAGACCCTGAATTTCTGGCCATGTAAACTGCAATTATAAAATCAGCTGCGCCACAAAGAGAAACAAAATAAAATCTGCTGGGCCACAAAGACAAATAAAACAAATGGATATTTTACAGTATGTAAACTATTAGGTAATGAACTTTTGGCTTTTAATTTCTCTGCCTGCTCTTGCAAGTTGCCATCTGTGAGCAAACATACTGATTAATTCTTTTCAGTGATATAAGGAAAAGGGCTGAGGGGCCAGATTTGAGATAATGACATCAGCATTAGCCTGGAATGATGGCAACTTCCTTGGCAGGTGGAGAAGTCAAATTAATCCCCTCTGCCAAGCTGGACTGCATAAAGAATGAATTTTTTTAAAATACATTGATTCCCGTGGAGTGCTTGTCAAGGAGATGCTCACATCAGCTTATCTGAATTAAAACTGGGCAGCAGAGGAGGGAACCCTCCATCAGTCACCACTCAGATTCAGGGCTGTGGATTTTCCTTCCAGGAAAATTGCATCCAACGGGTATTTCCTCAGGAATATTTGAAAATCAGGTATTTGAGGAGCGTTTGTTTCTGGCAGCTCTTGTGCAGCTGTTGGGTGGATGTTTGGTTGTGGGTCCTGGTACAGAAGCGAAAGGGAATGGACTGAAATCCCGGGAATGCACTGAAATCCCATCATCCTTCCCTTGGTGTGGAACTGAGCACAGCATTGCTCCTGTTGATGGGATGCAGGAACTGAACACAGCATTGCTCCTGTTGATGGGATGCAGGAACTGAACACAGCATTGCTCCTGTTGATGGGATGTGGAACTGAGCACAGCATTGCTCCTGTTGGTGGGATGCAGGAACTGAGCACAGCATTGCTCCTGTTGGTGGGATGCAGGAACTGAACACAGCATTGCTCCTGTTGATGGAATATGGAACTGAACACAGCATTGCTCCTGTTGGTGGGATGCAGGAACTGAGCACAGCATTGCTCCTGTTGATGGGATGCAGGAACTGAGCACAGCATTGCTCCTGTTGATGGAATATGGAACTGAACACAGCATTGCTCCTGTTGATGGGATGCAGGAACTGAACACAGCATTGCTCCTGTTGATGGGATGGAGGAACTGAACACAGCATTGCTCCTGTTGATGGGATGTGGAACTGAGCACAGCATTGCTCCTGTTGATGGGATGCAGGAAGGATTCTGAGGTGGCTGGGATGTTCCAGTAGGGCGTGAAACGCTGGCATAATTTTTTAACTGGGTGATCCTGGGGGGAAAACCCTTCAGAAATTACTTCTGTGTCTGCACTTTTGGTCTATTTGTGTTTGTAGAGCTCCTGGTGCAATGCAGGCACCAAGTGAAAAGGCTCCTGTGTCCAGGTAACAATGGAAAGGCAACACTATTAAATCATAAAACACTGACTGAAATATTCCAACAACATTTTAATTTGAAGAGAGCAAATATTCCCAATTTCCTCCAGGAGAACTAATCCAAACCCTGAAGTTAAGAACAACAATTTTTTTTTCCCCCCTGAAAGTCTAGACAGTAACAGAATTAACTCCTAAAGATAAAGATCTGAAGATCAAGATAAATGTTTTATTTCATTTCAGCCCCACCATCAGCAGGGCTTTGTGTTTTGTGAAAAGCCATCAGGGGGAACAGATTTACAGGATGTTCCTTGGTGATGCTGCAAGAGCCGTTCAGATGCTGCCTTTGACTTCTTGCCTCATTTCCTTTTCCAGCGTGTGATTTTTAAAGAACGGGAAAAAGCAATTTGCCCTTTTTGGATCATCAGCAATGAAGCAGCGAATTCTTTACCAGGAGTTAGAGCCAAGCTGCAGGAGTGCAGCTCCGAGTTGTAGCTGCTCACTGATGCCTGCTAAATTGGATAATGGTTTTCAGCTTCCTTTCATTGTTACAGCTGTTGGCTTCAATCTGCTTTGGTGGTTTGATTAAAATAACATTATTCCTCTAACTTGGCAATTGCCTGGTGTTGGGTGACACAAATGAACTCAGCTTTTTTCTTTTTTTTTTTTTTTTTTTCATTGAGGATCTGCTCAAGAGGAAATCACCAACAGGCCCAGGAAACTGATACAGCAGGGCAGCAAAATCAAATACAGGACTTGGAAAACTTGACACAGAAAATCAGAGGAGAAGGAAACCTGCAGTGCTTTGTGCTGCTTTTAACCCCTTCACCCATCCTCACCCCTTTTCTATATTTAAATCTCATCCCACAGGGAGGGAGGACGATTTGCCTGGGTGCCACTGTCACCAGGCACCAGTTTAGAAATGCTACATCCCTAAATCTCCTGGAATTATTTGAGAATTTTAAAAAATGCTCTAAAGAGTGTGGCAGCAAACTGAGGCAAACTCTCGTGTGTTAATCTTTAGAAGAAACTAAAGAGCAATTCACAGAAGTGCAAATAAAGGTGAAAAATTCTTCTCCAAAGACCAGGGGCCGTTATTTTGTTTTCATCACATCAATCACCTTTGTGCCAAAGAAAATGGGCAGAGAAGGGGAAGTTGGGAAAAAAAAAAAAGAAATATTCTTCCCATTTTATGGCTGGGGAGTTTTAGCACAGAACCTTGACAGAACTTCCACAGCCCCATCTCAGAGCAGTCAGGGTGGGAATTCAGATTTAGTTCCAATAAGCAGCTTTTATCACAAGACTGTTTTTCTTCCTTTTATAACTTGTAGCATCTACATAAATAACCAATAAGCCTTTAAAAATGGGATTTTTAAACCTCTTCTTCTTCTTCTGTTCCATTTCCAATTCTCAGCCTGGTTCCATTGGCTAGTTTATTATCTCAGATGTTTACTTTACACTATAAATGGAATGACTTCTTTCCCTTCTTCTTCGTGTTTCATGGTCATAATACCCTCCAGTGTTCCATTATCTCTCGGTACCTATGATAGATCAAAATCTTATGGACTCGCTATTTTGTAATAAATTAAATTGGCTGTAATAGAAAACTTAAGTAGCTGTAATGGCTTTTTATAAGTAATGGGTAAACTGGATTTTCTGTAGTTGAAATGGATTTCTAAATAATTTATCATCCTATGTAAATTCATGTAAGAATGCAGGGAGGGAGAGTGGGAAAAATCACAATCCAGTGTCATTCTGGAGAGATTGTGTATTTATAGGGACATTGTTCATTAATTTTTGAGAACAGAGCTATTATTTATCAGGCACATTCTTGATTCCATGCTGGTCACACTGCAGTCACTTAAGGCCTCTAAAATCATGCTGGAAAAGGGGAAAATGTCAGGGAAATTTGGATCAAATGATGCCTTAAGCATCGATGGAGATAAAAATCTCCTTGAAATTTATGCCAATTGTCAGGGAGAAAATAGGTTTACCTATAGTGGGAATTTGAGGAGCCTTCTAAACTATTCCAAGCGGAAAGGTTTTGTTGGAGTTCTCGTGCTTCAATTACAGTTCCAACATCAGTCTTTGCAGCTCTCATATTTCAGCCCAGCAGAAGTATTGATCAGAGCACAGAAAGTATTGGTGATTCATCTCCAGCTGCACTTTTGTGCCTCTGGTTTGTGTTTAAGTTTGATGACAAACATTTTGACACCGAGCTGATGAGCTGGTTGATAAATTCCTGCTCCTCTGCATGCTAAATGTCATCAACTCAGAGCACGGCACAATTCCCTCTTGCCTGCTCCTCTGCTGCCAAAAGAGGGCAGGGAAAAAGTTCCTTTGCTGCTCTTTTCTCTGCTCTTGGACTTGCAGGAATGGGAGCTCTGATCAGCAGAATAATGGGGTGGGAATTGGGATTTGGGGTGAGGGACACAAATTGTTCCTTGCTTTGTGTGCCCTGATACCCCTGAGTTCTGCTTCAGGTTGGGATTGAGGGGGAAAAATCTGCTGTGGGAGTTTCCACCTTAACTGCAGAACAGGAAACACAGAGTGGGCTATAAGTGATAGTGATATAAGAAAAAGGGCTTTAATATATAAGTGATATATATTATATATATATTTTTTTATATATATATAATAGATATATAATATATATTATATATTATTATATACATTATATATATAATTATTTATAATATATAGTATATATTATTATATTATATTATATTATATTATATTACATTACATTACATTACATTACATTACATTACATTACATTACATTACATTACATTATATTATATTATATTATATTATATTATATTATATTATATTATATTATATATATAATATATAAGTGATATAAGAAAAGGCTTTAAGCTGGGCTGTGGCTTTAAGCTGGGGTATGACTTTAAGCTGGGCTGCTGCTTTAAGCCGGGCTTTGAATTGCATTTCTCAAAGCACACCTGGGACAGAGCTGGGACATCCCCAGTGGGATCAAGCCCCAGAGGATCCTTTCTCCCCACAAGTGCCAGAGATCTCACAGAGTTATTTGACTCTGCCTCGTGTTGGGGCTTGAGCAGGGAGGCAGGGTGGGAGCAGGAGCTCTGCAGGGTGGGAACAGGAGCTCTGCAGGGTGGGAGCAGGAGCTCTGCAGGGTGGGAACAGGAGCTCTGCAGGGTGGGAGCAGGAGCTCTGCAGGGTGGTGGTGGCTAAATGGAGCCACTGGCCACTCTCAATCATGTCACAGGGACAGCATTTCATTCCTTTGGCAAGCTTGAAGAGGGAGAGGACAATGCGGCTTTGCAAGTCAAATTTTGTATTTTTATTGCTTCCTTTTCTGCTTTTCCTGTTCTTTCCCTGTTCTGATTCCTCCATTCCTTCTTCTCTCACAAACAGGGCTTTGGCAGAATTCTTTGGCTCGCTGTGCTGAGACTTTTCCCCCTTTGCTTTGCTCTGCCCTGCTCCCTGACTTCAGCAGAGATGAAATTTTGTTTGTGCCAGAAAAAATCTCCGTGTTCCCAACGTGTCACACACGTCCTGGCGCCAGAGATATTTGAATTATTTTTTATTATTATTCGAATTATTGTGCTGGGGCAGCTCAGCTCCATCACTGCCCAGCAGGGCCCTGGCAAATCCCTGACCCCACACCATTCCTGCCACACCTTTGTGCTCGTCCCACACGGAGCAGAACTTGCACAGCAGCTGCAGGAAAATCTGGGGACCAGAAAAACCCAAGGGCAGAACCCCAAGCCAGGAGTCCTCTGGGTTTTGTTTGTGTATCTTCGAGTCAAGGGTGTTTTTTGGTGGCTTAACAAAGACACCTTTCAATATTAAAACTAAGTAGTACCAAAGAAAAGAATTAATTAATGCACTGAAAATAATCAATATATTGAAAACCTCATTGCATGTTAACAATATGGAGGAGAGTGAATGAGCAGTAAGTTTAAATGTGATTTTTATTTTTTTTTTAAAACCCCATTTCATTTACTTGATGCTGCATTGTTGGTTGATTCTGGGCTCATTAACTTACACACAAATCAGCTTTTTGCCTCGTATAGACTGTGTGCTTAATGAATATTCTAAACTGGTGTTTTATTAATGCACTGCCTTAATTAGTGGGTAAAAAAGACTCCAAACACCTTTAAACTGTGTGATTTCCAGGGCAGCATGAGCGAAGCAGAAGGTAACAGTGAATTTCAAATTCCCTTCAGAAAATAAAAATCCAAAGTAATGGCTGCAGCTATTTGTGTTGGCCATAAAAATTGATATAACATGTGGTAAACCTCCTATTGGGTATTATTACAAATGATTGATTCCTCTCTCCTCCTCCAGTTTAGATGGTGCAGTTCTTACTGTACAAACAACTCATGAAAAGTCAACATGTTTTACAAGTAAATAATTTACAGCCACTCTGCAGAACATGGAATAATATTTTATGTTAAGTGACATTAATTAGGGTGGAAATATTCACATGGTGAAGGGCTGGGAGATGGCTGCTGCAAAGGAAATTCTTCTCCTTGCAGTCTAAATGCAAATCAGAAACTTGGAGAGTCACGACCACATTGCTCTGGAGGGAGAAATAATTCCCATTAAGTACCAGCTCTGAAATAACTCCAAGATTTGGGGAATGTGAGCCAAATCCAAGGCAGTGAAAGTCTCGGGCATTGCTGGCTTTGAAGGTTTTAGATGTGCCTGAGACCTGCTTTAATGAGAGGTGAGATTTATCTCCTAGTTTTGGGTTTTCATGCCCTGAACCCGTGGTTATCCTCAGCCACAGCAGCAAACCAGGCCTGGGCAGGACTGGTGTCACAGACCTGGCATTTCAAGGTCAGTGCAGACCTTTGAAAATGGGCACTGGAACCACCCCAGAATTCCTGAACTCACACTGCCCAAAACTTCTGCCCAAAGTGTGTTTCTCCAGAAGGAATTGGTGATTGGTCAGCCACCACCCAAAAGTGCAGTGTTAGGAGAGGGATTATAAAATCATGGAATGGTTTGGGTGACACCTCCCAACAGGAAAGGGATTATAAAATCATGGAATGGTTTGGGTCCCACCTCCCACCAGGAAAGGGATTATAAAACCATGGAATGGTTTGGGTCCCACCTCCCACCAGGAAAGGGATTATAAAATCATGGAATTGTTTGGGTCCCATCTCCCACCAGGAAAGGAATTATAAAACCATGGAATGGTTTGGGTGACACCTCCCACCAGGAAAGGAATCACAAAATCATGGAATGGTTTGGATGGCACACCTCCCACCAGGAAAGGAATCACAAAATCATGGAATGGTTTGGGTGACACCTCCCACCAGGAAAGGAATCACAAAATCATGGAATGGTTTGGGTCCCACCTCCCACCAGGAAAGGGATTATAAAACCATGGAATGGTTTGGGTGACACCTCCCACCAGGAAAGGGATTATAAAATCATGGAATGGTTTGGGTGTCACTCCTGCCATGGCAGGGATACCTCCCACCACAAAAAGAATCATAAAATCATGGAATGGTTTTGGTGCCACCCTTGCCATGGCAGGGACAAATGCCCCAGGAAAGGAATCATAAAATCATGAAATTGTTTGGGTGACACTTCCCACCAGGAAAGGAATCATAAAATCATGGAATTGTTTGGGTCTCATCTCCCACCAGGAAAGGAATCATAAAATCATGGAATTGTTTGGGTCACATCTCCCACCACGAAAAGAATCATAAAACCATGGAATGGTTTGGGTGTCACTCCTGCCATGGCAGGGACACCTCCCACCACAAAAAGAATCATAAAATCATGGAATTGTTTTGGTGCCACCCTTGCCATGGCAGGGACAAATCCCACCAGGAAAGGAATCATAAAATCATGGAATGGTTTGGGTCCCACCTCCCATCAGGAAAGGAATCATAAAATCATGGAATGGTTTTGGTGCCACCCTTGCCATGGCAGGGACAAATGCCCCAGGAAAGGAATCATAAAATCATGGAATTGTTTGGGTGACACTTCCCACCAGGAAAGGAATCATAAAATCATGGAATTGTTTGGGTCACACCTCCCACCACAAAAAGAATCATAAAATCATGGAATGGTTTGGGTGTCACTCCTGCCATGGCAGGGACAAATCCCACCACAAAAAGAATCATAAAATCATGGAATTGTTTTGGTGCCACCCTTGCCATGGCAGGGACAAATGCCCCAGGAAAGGAATCACAAAATCATGGAATGGTTTGGGTCCCATCTCCCACCAGGAAAGGAATTATAAAATCATGGAATGGTTTGGGTCACACCTCCCACCACAAAAAGAATCATAAAACCATGGAATTATTTGGGTGCCACCCTTGCCATGATGCCACCTCCCACTGTCCCAGGCTGGCCTTGGGCACTTCCAGGGACCCACAGGTATCCACAGCTTCTCTGAGCAGCTCAAAAACAGATTGGAATTTTAAAATCTCACCTATAAACTCAGACATGACAGGTGGACTTTGTTGATATCTTGAAAATCCGCAGAGATTTGGGGTTTTTATTTCAGTTTTAGCCTTGCTGCAAGATGAAGAATTCTCCAAGCCCATCCCATGCAGTGAAAACCAAGCCCAAGCTGTGGGTCAAGTCCTCCTCACCTTAAATCACTGCAATTCTGTCACCCCTAGAGGCTGGGACACATTTATTCCATTGCTCTGCTCTGCCACACAGCCCAAAATGAACAGGCCATTTGTCTGCTAAGCTGGGTTAAAAACAGATATTTAATAAATATTTTCCTCCTTTGAATTGCAACCAGCTCGATGGGATTGTTCTGCTTTTGCAGCGTGGATCTGCTGAGAGCTGAGTGCTGCTCTGAGTTCAGTGCCAGATAAATAAACACCTGGAATAAAAGGGGGCACGGAAGGGAAATAAAAGCTGTTGACCAGGCTCCTGTAAATGCTGTGCACCTCCATAAAATGTGATTTCAGGTGAGCAGCAGTGCCTCAGTGCAGCACTTCTGCTCCAGGAAATTTGGATTAAGGCATATCCTGACCTGGGTAAAAGGGAGTGGGTGATGGTTTTATACCTGCCGAGGTGTCATAGAATCATTTGATATAAATGTGAAACAATAAATCACTGAAATGAATGGAAACTTGGAAAAATTAAGGAGGGGGAAAGAGATCTGGGCCCTGATTTGGGGAGGAAAACTCATCTGGGGCAGGAATCCTCGCTGAGCTCTTTAATTTCACAGCAGGTTCCCTAAAAACTCGCCCAGCTGGAGTTTGAGCTGCTGGTGGAAAATTCTGGACTCCAAAGTTCATGGGCAAATTTATTTTGGGTTTTTGTACCCCAGTAAATGCTTTTGAAGCAGTTGATAGCAGGCATTTTATGATGTTCTCCATATTAATTTTTATAAACTTCACATTTCAGTGTTTTAAGTACAAAATGTCTGAGTGGAAGCTTTATTTTCCTTTTTATGTGGTGATTTGTTTTATCTTGGAGTTAATTTTCTATCTAATCAAGCAATATTATCCTCTGAATCATCACTTAGAAAACTGGGGGAAAGGGCTTTTTTCCTGACTTTTTTCACCCTCATTTTCACCAAGTTCTAAGAATTTTGAACAAATAAAACACAATTACCTCTAATGAAACTGATATGCCATTGCTGGAATTCCTGCCCTGGAAATTGGGAAGAATATTGCTGCCATGTGATTTTCCTGCAGACACTGTGAGTAGTCTGGATGATTTACTTGGGATTTCCTTGCTCTTTAAATCTCACTCAAAACCAGATTTCACATATTAGACATAAATTAGGCTCTAATATCTTGAAAATAAACAGAAATTAGGGCAAAAAAACCCACCCAAATATGGCTGCTGCTAATTGCAATTAAATATCCTCCTACGTTGGCACTTAATGACTGGGATCTGTGTTTGTGCATGGGGATGTTCTAAATGAAATATTCACACTCCCTGCAGGAGTAATTTATATCATAAATAACTGCATCAAATATCTGCAGATATCAGGATAATATTGAGGAATATTGCCTGACATTCTGCAGACACTTCAGGTAAATGTGAGGGATGTTTTGGAAAGCAGAGAAATTAGGTTTTTTTTGGGATGATGGAAATGGTGGAAATTTAATTGAAATAATTTGTGCCAATTCTTCAGGTTCTTCTGTGCTGCATCATTTGAGGTCAGTAACAAGGTGCTGAAAAAAACAAATTTAAACATTTAAATTTAAACATTTAAACCTTTAACTTGGAAATATTAAACATGAATTTATTTTTTTTATATACTGGCAATATTTGCCATGTACAAGGCAATTAGACATAAGTGCTTTAAGGTTTAAATTGTCATTAATGAGCTGCTCCATCATTATGTTTATAGGAATATTTATAGAATACACAGATTATTTGTTATCTAATATTGCTCTGAGCAATATCCTGGGCTGCTGGAGGATGAGGATGAGCTTTAAAATCCCTCCCATCCCAAACCTTTCCATGATGATTCTGGAATATTTCCTTTATGCAAAGCTGCCATAAACAAACCAGCAGAACTAAGAATTCCCTGCTGCCTTCCCGCCAAAAAACGGTATAAATACAGTAAGTTAATGTTAATGTTAAAAAACAAAGACAAACAGCAGGAAACACTGTTTAAATAATTGATGGAGAGAAAAGTGGAGGGGTCCTAAGCTTTGTACAGCTCCACAGGTCAGTGAAAATCCATTGCAGTGCAATATTTCAGGATAAAAACCACGTGTTCCCCTTCCATTGCTATAAATACCTTCACAAGGTTTGAGGTGGTGGAGAATGTTATGAAAAAAAAAAAATAAACGCTGTGATCTCCTGAGGTGTGAAAATTAATCACTCATTAGCATTTGCCAACATGGGCTCCTTCCACACAGCTGGGAACTTCACAGGGCAGGGAAACTTCTGTGAGTTTCCAATGTGCAATTTGGATTTTGGTACAATTTGGATTTGGTGCAATTTGTGTTTTGGTGCAATTTGTGTTTTGGTGCAATTTGTGTTTTGGTGCAATTTGGATTTTGGTGCAATTTAGATTTTGGTGCAATTTGGATTTGGTGCAATTTGTGTTTTGGTGCAATTTGGATTTTGGTGCAATTTGTGTTTTGGTGCAATTTAGATTTTGGTGCAATTTAGCTTTTGGTGCAATTTGTGTTTTGGTGCAATTTGGATTTTGGTGCAATTTGTGTTTTGGTGCAATTTGGATTTTGGTGCAATTTGTGTTCTGGTGCCATTTAGATTTTGGTGCAATTTAGATTTTGGTGCAATTTGTGTTTTGGTGCAATCTGGATTTTGGTGCAATTTGTGTTTTGGTGCAATTTGGATTTTGGTGCAATTTAGATTTTGGTGCAATTTGGATTTTGGTGCAATTTGTGTTTTGGTGCAATTTAGATTTTGGTGCAATTTAGCTTTTGGTGCAATTTGGGTTTTGGTGCAATCTGGATTTTGGTGCAATTTGGGTTTTGGTGCAATTTGGATTTTGGTGCAATTTGTGTTTTGGTGCAATCTGGATTTTGGTGCAATTTAGATTTTGGTGCAATTTGTGTTTTGGTGCTGCTTTTTTTTGGCTCAGCTTTTGCAGAGAGTTCCCCAGAAATTTCCATGGATGAAACGAAACTCAGAGTGATGATGCTGAAAAATCTCAGTGTGGGGCCCTTCTGTGTGGGATATTTGGGAATACATTTGGAGATTTATTCCTTCCCCATTCCTCCTTTACTTGTTGGGGCTCTGGAACGTTCTGGAAAATCAGCATTTCAACCTGGCACTGGGGAAAATCAGGATGCCAATTAACTGGGACAAAAAGCGCTCTGCTAATTATCCTTTGGCTCTGCATTGCCATTTATTATCCTAAAACCAGAAAGATGAACTGCACAGAGCCCCTCTGTGCCACGGGGTCACTGAAGAGCAGATTAAACTCTGGTTCTCGCTGTGTCTGACTCCTTCAAACATCTCCCTGCAATCCTCCACCCTAAAATCAATAATAATCCTTTTTTTTTTTTTTTTTTTGGGGTGTGATTTTTGAATTTTTATTTTTTGACCATTTCTTTCAAGGTAAGAATTACGCTTCAAACATCTCGATTTTGTTTGGATAGGTGGGATTTCCCTTTTTGAGCTCTCCTGTTTTAGAGTTTTTTATCTCCATCCATTCCTGTTTCTGTGTTGGTTTTTGATCCTTAGGTTTCATGAACTGCAGGAAATCCAGAGGAAAGTGTCTGCATTTTCAAAGATGGAAACACCCTAATTCTGATCACACTCAAGGCTAAAAGATGGGTTTGGTTTAGGATCTAGGCACTAAATTTACACTGAATTTAGGGAGGAAGCCAGAGCTTTCCTACAGCGATTCTGTATAACATCAACAAACCAACTAGACCCAGATTTTTCAAAAATTTAAAATTCTCAGCTCTGAATATCGCACTGAAATTCTCTCTCTGCGTTTCTTAAAATCCAGAGTTTGGTTTCTCTGGCTTTCCTTCCTTTCTTTCTTGAAAGGCAAAAGGATGGACCCATAATTTCTCCATGTCTGACATTTCTCTGCCCACCATTCCTAAATGTGCAGAAATATCCTCGTGACATCACAGCCCAATGAGTAATCAGAAATTATAAATATTTTTAAGTCTCTAAGAGCTGTTGGGGAAGCTCTGCCTGGCATGAGGTGAGATATTCAGTTCAAAACCCAACATCAGAATTTGCTGGCAGCAGAAACTTTTGATTTATTCCGAAAGGATGAAGGGAAATTAATGAGGATGGAAATGAATTAATGGATTCTTTGCTACACCAGCGTGTGGACAGCCTGGGTTCTGTGCAGGGGGATTTGATGTTGGGGTCCCTCAGGTTCCAGGTGTCTCCCCGCCTGTGGCACCTCGGTGAAACCACCCAGGTTTGGTCTTGGCCTGAACATTTGGTAAAGTCTGAGTAAAGCCCAGACCAGTCGTGGCTGTGCCTGCCCCTTCCAGTGTCCTCCCCACTCTGCACAACGAGCATCTCCCATCCTGGACACTCCTTCTTCTCCCTGTGAACACAGACAGAATGGTTTTCATTGCTGTAAAATCATCACTTTTAGGGCCAAAAGCACCTTTAGATCTTCCCTTGGTCTTTTGACAAACCAAAGCAGCATTTTATAGCAGGGGAAAAAACCAAAACAAAACAGGAGGGAGCATGTTAATTTTTCTCATTTTTCTCCTCTCTCTGGCAGCATGAAAATCTGTTCCTCATCTTTGTGTCTCCCCGTTCCCACTCTTGACCTTCCTTTCACTGCTGGCTCCAGAATCTTGACAGCTCGTTAGAACCACGAGAGGCTTTGCATGATCAGAGGAGAATTCCCCAAGCACTCTGCGGCTGAAAGGAGCTTCAGGAGCATAATGTATTCAAATTACAGGCATGAAGGACCACATGGGAAATATGGAAGAGTGCCTCCTGCAAATGACAGCTTAGGGAGAATTTCCAATTGCACGAGACAGCTGTATCCTGAAACTTAATCTAATTACTGCAGTGTGCTGAGAAATGTCACCCTGAATCAAAGTGATCCCATCCTCTGTGCTCGTGGTGAGGTCTGACTTACATATGGCCAAGTTTGGGATAACCTTTAAATCCAAATTCCACCTCGGGGCTGCTGCCATGCCTTTGGAATCGGGGGAATTTGAGCATGAGCAGTTTCACCCTTGCTCGGAGCAGCTCAGCTGCACAAAGTTCAGAGCCCGGGACATATGGGACATGTGCTGCCATCCCAGCACTCAGATCCAGAGAAACCCTTGCTGTGATTCCCTTTTCCAACCCTTGGTGTGATTCCCCTTTTCCAATCCTTGCTGTGTTTCCTTTTTCCAAACCCTTTCTGTGTTCCCTTTTCCAACCCTTGGTGTGATTCCCCTTTTCCAACCCTTGCTGTGTTTCCCTTTTCCAACCCTTGCTGTGATTCCCTTTTCCAACCCTTGCTGTGTTTCCCTTTTCCAACCCTTGGTGTGATTCCCTTTTCCAACCCTTGGTGTGTTTCTCTTTCCCAAACCCTTGCTGTGTTTCCCTTTATCAAACCCTTGCTGTGATTCCCTTTTCCCAAACCCTTGCTGTATTTCCTTTTTCCAAACCCTTGCTGTGTTCCCTTTTCCCAAACCCTTGCTGTGTTCCCTTTTCCCAAACCCTTGCTGTGTTTCCCTTTCCCAAACCCTTGCTGTGTTCCCTTTTCCCAAACCCTTGCTGTGTTCCCTTTTCCCAATCCCTTGCTGTGTTCCCTTTTCCCAAACCCTTGCTGTGTTCCCTTTTCCCAAACCCCGTCTCCCAAAATGTTTTCCAGCTGTGCTTCAGGACTGTGAGGAGAGGGAAAGGGCTGGCTGAGCTCTGCTCTGTCACCCCCATATGCTTCTTTCTGTTTTGCTGCACACGAACAGCCCTCTGATGACTGGAAATGTTGAGTTTCTGGAAGGCCCCTCGTTTTCAGCTGCTGGTGTGTGCCAACAAATCTGAATATTCAATCAGATGGAAAGCAGCGGCTCGAAAACCTGCAATCTGCTGCGGGCTGGGATGCACAGCTGCCTGGGCTGGGATGCACATCCTTGGCTGCCACCGAGGCTGTCTGGGAGAACAAAAGAGCACGTTTTGAAAGCTCAGAACTCTTTCTGTTTGTGCTTTTTCCCCTTCCCTCGCTTGTAAAGTGCTGAAGCCAGCAGGCTCTCGGTTCTCTGTGAAAACAGATTTAACAAGGTGTAGAAAATGCTGGATTCACTCACCCCGGTGAGTGTTTGCAGCACCTTTCCTCCCGGGAAACACAAACATCCTTGACTTTCTGTGGCTGCTGGTTTCCCAGCAAATTCAGGGAGTCCAGGACGTGCTCAGCAGCTCAAGGGCTGCTCTCAGGCAGGCAGGGATTGTGTCAGTGCAGAACACGGGGACCCATTCCTGCCAACAACAGGTAAAAACTGCCAGGACCTGCTGCTGGCCTGGGACAGCCCCCAGCCAAAGGTTTTGGGGAGAAAAAACAGGTTTAGGAATAACATTTGTGTGTGGCCAGGGCAGCAGAGCTGCATTTCCAGCTGCTGAGGAAGCCTGTGTGCCAGCCTGGTGATTTTTAATCAAAACATGCTTGAGAAATGGAATAGGTACAGATGTGTGCTCGGACTGGGCTGATGGTTTCTGGGTCAGGATAATCCCATTTTCCCTTCTTCTTATCCTGGATCAGAAAGTCATCGAGCTGGTTCCACATCAGACTTGAAATCCACAGGGGAAACAAAACCAGAGAAACAAACTAACAAAAACAAACAAACACAACCCAAAAAAACCACCCAAAAACCCAAACCAAACAACAACAATCCCCAAAACAAACAAACAAAAAATGAAACTTTTCTAAAGCTTGGACTGCAGCTTAACCAAATTCCTTCCTTGCACCTCAAGGCAAGCTTTTACTTTCTCTGTAACACTGAGAATCCTTTTTATTTTCCAGAGAAATCCTGGACTATTTTCCAGATCCTTGCTTATTTTGTGCTTTTTCAGACTGAGAGAAAGTGTTATTATTTCTGTCTTGGTTTTGTCTCTCATGAAGACACATTTATGTGAGTGAGAGGACAAATTATATCCTGCTGGGTTAGCAGTTGCATGTGATGATGACCTTAGAGGTTTTTTACACTCTGGGTGATGGTTTATCCTGGTCTAAGTCTTTCATTTCCATACAAGAACAACCAAACCAGCAGGAATTACCTTTGTACCAACAGTATTTTAATTTTATTAATGCATTCTTGTTTAAAAAGTACAAACTGTGCACGGGTAACTCCCAGAGGCAGCTTTTGTGTGGGATAAATGGTCTGGTAGGAGAGAAGATGGAGCTGTACTGGAGCTGTACTGGAGCTGTACTGGAGCTGTACTGGTTTTCCTGGCCCTTTTATGAGTTGTAGGTCCTTAAAACACAAGAAAACTTTCCAATAATGGGTCCCATTCTCTAAAAATCGATTTTTCCCAGAGCACAGAACACCCTGAGACCTTGAAGTTACCGACTGAATCCCAGAGGTGAAATTCCAGGAGGGGTAACAGCTTCCAGAACCTCCTCAGCTCATTCCCATCTCCTCGTTCAGCTGGAATGGCCCAGCCAGGTCTGGTTTGGGTTGTAAAGGTGTCCATTGGTTCAGGTTTGGGGGAACAGCCCCTGGCTCTTGGGGGGGCTGGGGATCAGTGCCTTTTGCTCAGCTGCACAGAAAACAACCCAAAGCTTTGGATTCTTCCATCCAGGAGGTTTGGGAATGGCCCTGCAGAGCTCCAGGAGTGGGGCAGCCTGGCAAACAGGATTTCTAAAGGGATTCTAAAGGATTAGGACGAGTTTTTGAGCTCTGGGCATCTTTACCAGGCCTCTTGCTGGCAGATGGGTCATTGGTGAAGGAAAATCTTCAAGGAACCAGCAGATTTTCCCCGAGACAGCAGAGAAATTCCTTTCCAAGCACCAAAACCACGCTGCTTTGTTCTGATCTCATTGTAAAAGTCTGCTGGTGGCTCTTTTAGAAGGCCAGCTCCCTTCCCACAGGGTGCCAGTGCTGAAGGAAGTGTTCCAGCTCCCAGGGACTCCTTCCCCGAGAATTTCCAGAGATAATCACCTCAGCAGGAATGGAATCCAAACAAATGCACTTCCCCCCTCGTTTTAGCAACTTCAGAGCCTGCACTTGCCTCCCTCTCTTTTGCCAAGTACATTTTTTTCCTGTTTTTTTTTTTTTTAAGAGTCATTAAAACAATTAGGGTTTGATTCATAAGAACTCTCCACCAACTTCAAGATAATTGCAGGAGTCCCAGTGAATTAAAGTGGAGCTGCAGCTTCAGCTGGAACAATTGCTGGATGGGCTGAATTATCCCCACGTCCTCAAATCACTAAAACCAGGGGTCACAGACAAGCACTCCCGGATTAAATCCACCTCAAATCATTAGGCATTAATTCAGGGCAGGAATTGCCTCTCTCATCATCTGCTGGGACTGAATTCCAAATCCCCAATTTCAGTGAGTCCAGGATGAAGTGGGAATGTAACAGGGAAAGGTTTTCTGCTGCTCTTCACTGAGGTCCTCAAAAACTCAGAGCAGACTCGTGTGTGCCTAAAGCAGCAAAGATTTCTTTTCCCAAAAGTTCATTTTGGATTATTGGGTTCATCTTCTTGCCAGAGTTCTTGGACTTTTTAGTTCTGGTTGTTCTCAGCAACTCCTCAACTCTTTGCAAGAAGAAAAACAGAAAAAGTCCTCACCAAATGATGTTTTTTATTTGCTCCAACAGGTGAGTAGAGTTTTTTCAAAGAAAAAAGAACCCACCAAGATTTTAAATATTTTGGTTCAGTTTTCTATTCAAAGAATTATCCATGTTTTAGGCTACTCAAAGAATAAAAAGCTGGTAAGTGGGATGTAGCCTCAATATAAATGAGATTTGTTTCTATTTCTTCTCCCTCTTCTCTCCACTGTTATTTAAACAGATGTTGCAGTTATTTTCCATTACATGATTATTTTCAGTCTGACTAATGTGAGGGGAAAGAAACCCACAAAGCCAACCTGGAATAGGAATTCTATTTGAGATAAATAACACCATAAACATGGTGCAAAAAAAAAAAAAAAAAAAAAAAAAAGTTACTATTCCATTTAATAGTATGGTATTAAATATATTCCCTTTACTGTGTTCCATAAGTCTTTTGTATATTCTTTATTTACTGACCTCTTCTACCACCTTTTTATTTGTTTGGCTTGTGCTTTCAGGTGCCAGTTGTTTATGATCACGCCATAATTAGAAATCCAAACTTCTCTGAAGCTGCACTTTGGGGTTCAGGAGGGTTCTGTGCTGCTGGAAATCGTCAGTGCTGCAGTGAAGGCAATCTTTGGGCCGGGTTATGGTGAGGAGCTCGTGGTTTGTGTTTTACCTTTCTACAGGGTGACTTTAGAAGGGATTCAGGGTTTTTTTTTCTCTGCTTCCTGAGGCAGATCCCACATTCACACCCAGAGTGCACAGGCAGCAGGGGAAGTTCTACGAGAATTTATTTGAAATAAAAGCTGAAGGAAGAGCTCTGAGCTCTTCAGCAGCTGTGGAATTGCAGAACAGAGTTTGAATCACTTCTTGTTACTGTAGGTGGGCAGGGCACACAAATAATCACAATACATTTCAGAAGGCAAACGCCTCGTTCATTACAACAGCAGCTGGCTTTTATGTCCTTTACACTTTGTTCATTGGTTACAATAAATCAACACAAGTTCATTGGTGTAAAACATCTCCACCTCTATTTTTCACAGAACATTTCCAAAAATACTTTTCACAGCTGCAGGTTTCTTCTTGGTTGTCCTCTTCTTGATCTCCAGGCCAATGGCCTCGATAGAAATCCTTTCAGAAATCACCTTTATTCATTAACCCTCTGTGGCCCACAGGCCGGCTGTAAGCCTCTCTCTGTGACCACTGAATGTCGAATTTGTCTTTACAAATGAGCTCTGGATCTGCTTGTAGGTAAGGCCAGCACTGAGAGATAAAATAAAAATTGGGATGGATTCCACTGATTGATGAATGGAAAAAGAGATTTGCCTTTATAAACAAACTGTGGGGCTGCTGATAAATGAAACTGGATATTGAAAGATGAAAGAAGCAATGGGGGAAAACCATGAATTCTGTAAGAATTAAAAATGCAAAGGGAGGGTTGTACATTAGAGGGGAATCTCAGGGATCAGGGGTTTGGGAAGTCTGGGCCTCTCAATTATCTCAGCCCATGGGGAAAGAGAGAGGGAAATTGGGATAAAAAGGGAGGGGAGTCCTCCAAAAATGTGAGAGACCCCAGGGGAATGTCCCATGGCCTCTGCCTTTATCCCAATAAAGCTCCAGGGCTCCTCTGGCTCCTTTTTGGACATAAACCTCTGGTGTTTGTGGATTCATTTTCCTGGCACCAGGAACCCAAATCCCACCTTCTGAACCCCATTCATGGAGTGGTTTTAAAGGTGACCTTCATGATCAGCCACTCCCAAACCCCCAGCACGGGCAGTGACATTTTCCCCTGGGCCAGGATGCTCAGAGCCACATCCACCTTCTGCTCCCAGCATCCCATCCCACAGGAATTGTCCTCACCTCTGCTGCCCCTTGTTCTCTGTCTTTTCAGTGGACCGAGGCAAATTTTGGATCCTCATTTTTTGTGCTCTAAGCTCCCATTGTCACCTGGGCTTTGTGGCCAGCCCGAGCTGAGCTGGGGATAAGCAGCTTAACCTGGAGCAGTAATTGAATCAAAGCCAAATTCCCAGGCCCAGAAGGTTCATCCCTGTTTAAACAAAGGGATGCAGCAACGCCTCTGGGTCTGAGCTGAGGAGCAGGAAATGAGTCCTTTGAAATTGAATCCAGCAGGGAGATTGGGTGTCCTCACCACTCTGAGTTTTCCTGTAAATGTGTTTTTTTGTTTTTTTTTTTTTTTTGTCACAATGGCTCATGAAAGTGCTTTAAGGATCAGTCTGCAAGACTTGAGGAGAATAAATCCCTTGTCACCAGCTCAGCACGGCAAGTTTTTGCCTTTTGTGGCCACTTTTAGTCATCCTAATTTTCCAGCAGAATTGAATTTATCTCCTAAGGAGATAACAATCTGCATTCAGCCCGGCACTTCTCCCCACTGAAAATCCTGACCTCGATGCCTTTGCATGGAGGTGACAACTGCAAAGAGAAAGAGGAACAAATCTGGGATTTTGTATTTCAGCAAGGAAATAGGAATAACTCAGGGATTTTGTCTCCTAGCAAACTCAAACCATCCAGTCCCTGCATTCTTTGCTATACATCGGTGGGGTGTGTTAGAGAAATGGGAAGACATTGGAAGAGAGTTGTAGACAGCTAAAAATAAAAGGGCTTCACTATTTTCTTATAGATTTTCCTACAAGTTAAAACCAAAACACACACGCCCTAGAAAAACCTCCAAAAAAACCAAAAAACAGCACAAAGATTTCATGAAATCATAGAATTCCAGAATGGTTTGGGCTGGAAAGGACCTTAAAGATCATCTCATCCCACCCCTGCCATGGCAGGGACACCTCCCACTGTCCCAGGGGGCTCCAGCCTGGCCTGGGACACTTCCAGGGATCCAGGGGCAGCCACAGCAAATCTGGGAATTCCATCCCAGCCAGGAATTCCTTCCCAATATCCCATCTAAACCTGCCCATGGCATCTTGGATTGGAGGGGACCTCCAAGTCCATCCAGTCCCACCATGGGCAGGGACACCTTCCACTATCCCAGGCTGCTCCAGCTGGGCCTGGAACAGGGATCCAGGGACATCCCATATTTCTTCCCAAAATCCCATTGAAACCAGCACATGGAATCCTGAATTCCTTTGGCTTGGAAGGGACCTGAAATCCCATCAGAGCCACCCCTGCCATGGCAGGGACACCTCCCACTGTCCCAGGGGGCTCCAGCCTGGCCTGGGACACTTCCAGGGATCCAGGGGCAGCCACAGCAAATCTGGGAATTCCATCCCAGCCCCTCCCCACCCTCATTGGAATGAATTACTTAAAAATTTCTGATTTGTAGGTATTACCTCTGCAACACTTCTTCTATCCCTTTATTTCCAATTGCTGCTTGCTTCAGTTTGTGAGCTATTGATGAGAAATGGAGTTTTTCCTGGATTCCAGCAGGGAACTGATGCAGTTTTGCAGCCTCTGGAGCAGAGCTGGCACCAGTCTGACGAAGGGATTTGCAGTTCAAGTGCCCCTGTGACTGGGATTTTAAACTGAAGCCCTGTTTTATTAATTCAAGGAGGAGCACTTTGCCATTGCTCTGTGTGCAGCAGCTTCACCTGCCTGCTTGCCCAAACTATCTGTTTTTAATCATCTGTAATTATTAAAATGTTATGCTTTCTGATTGTGTATCTGCTCAGGAAAGCAAAGATGAAAGTCAACTGTGGCAACGTTTTCCTTTCAGTTTATTCAGAAGGCCTCAGGAAACTAATGAGATTTATTCTGTGAATTAGTTTATAATTGTGCTTTAACTGCACTGTGACATTTAATAATGTCAGAAGGATTTTGCTTTAGGCAAAGTGATTTCAGCCTCTGTAGAAAATTAATTACCACGTGTGTGTGTGTGAGCTAAGTGGTATTTTCAAGGTTAAGTTGCTTCCTCATATTTTGAGGAGAAAAAAACCACGTTGAAGAAGTGGATGGAGCTTCCTGCTTCTCTGACAAGCAGCGTGAAGTCATCACAAACCACCTCCTGTTGTTGTCATAGGATTTATTTTTCCAAAGGCAGCTTTAATTCTTGTGTTCTCCAGTGCCCAGCCCTCGTGTGCCTGGTCTGGGGAGCTCCAGAGGGGCTGTGAGAGCTGAGGGTTCCAGTGCTGGAACCTGTGCCATGGAACCTGAGCTGTTGGATCCCAAAAAATCTGGAGTTTTGGAGCTTTCTGTGCTGCCAGGCACAGACCCCCTGGCAAACACTGCTCTGGAGCTGGAACCTTGGAGAAGGCTTGGAAATGTGAATAATGAGTTAGAAATCCCCAATGTGCAGTGGGTCAGGTGTGTGTGTTTGCACTGGGGGATGGGGTTTAAATTTGAGGTTTTTACAGCACAGGGATGGATGTGGGACAGGATGGAGAATTTGGGGTGGTGTCTTTTTCTTTGTTCATCTTCTTCTCTTCCTTCTTCTCCCCAGAACTCGGGCAGTGACCTTTGGTTGGTCAAATGTCACTCTAAGGGTGGTGGGAATCCATGATTGGGTCAAAAGGATCAATAATGGAGGGGTTAAACTTTTATTGGTTTGTTTGGCTTTAAAAGGCCTTGGAGCAGCCTCAGCTGGAGCCATTTTTTCTACTTCTAGCAAGGAGCTGGAGGTGCTGTTGTACTTTCTGTAATTTTTTATAAGATATAATAAACATCCAAGCCCAAACACAAGAATCACCTCAATGGTGTTTCCATTAATCCTGGCTCTGAGGGAAAACAAACAAAACTGATGACAAACCACCAATAAATGGTGCACAGCCCAGCACACAGCCCAGCAGTTGGCCTGCAGGAATTTCAGTGATTTGTCCCCAAAACCTTTGTGCAAAAGCACTTGGCTCAGAGCTCACCATCACTGTGAATAGTGACAGTGAGCCAGGTCAGAACAATCTGCTCATCTGCCTCATCTCCAGCCCCAGCCACCCTGGGATCCTGCACTGCACGGGCCAAATGCAGGATTCATCCATTCCTGTCCCTCCATTCCACCACCAAAAGTCACCTCTCAACCCCAGCTACTGATCTTGGAGTGAGTCACATTCTCCCACTTTTCCTTGGTGCTGGAATTCCTCCAGTGGTGCTGCCCAAACCCCTCAATTTCTCATTAACCACCCCCCCCCCCCCCCCAAATACACTTTAAAACTGATGATTTCTCCCCAATATTTAATCATTGGAAGTTTCATTATAGTAACAACTTCAGGGTGCTTCCAATTAACTCAACAATAACTGTAGCTTGGGCTAATAAATGTTCAGCTGCGGGCCTGGGATTTATTAGCCCAAGAAAATGGTTATTGCCTCATAAACAGGAAGCACCTCCAGGTGATTTAATGACTCATGTTCCTCTCACCCTTCATAAATTGGATCCAATAAACAGCTGAGATGAGAGAGAAATTAAAAGTATAAACCCCAACAACAGCAAACTTTCCACTGGCAATTACTTAATGACAAAGCTGGGTTAATAAAACTTGGAAAAGTCAGTTCATGACATCGCAGGATGACCTGAAGTTGTCACTCAAGGAATCAAAACAATGTTGGATGATTTTTATTTTATTTGGTGAAGAGTTGAATCAATTGGAAATGTGCTGATGTGGCTTTGCCATGAACAGGATCCATGTTGGATAATTTTTATTTTATTTGGTGAAGAGTTGAATAAATTGGAGATGTGCTGATGTGGCTTTGCCATGAACAGGATCCATGTTGGATAATTTTTATTTTATTTGGTGAAGAGTTGAATCAATTGGAGATGTGCTGATGTGGCTTTGCCATGAACAGGATCCATGTTGGATAATTTTTATTTTATTTGGTGAAGAGTTGAATAAATTGGAGATGTGCTGATGTGGCTTTGCCATGAACAGGACCCATGTTGGATAATTTTTATTTTATTTGGTGAAGAGTTGAATCAATTGGAGATGTGCTGATGTGGCTTTGCCATGAACAGGATCCATGTTGGATAATTTTTATTTTATTTGGTGAAGAGTTGAATCAATTGGAAATGTGCTGATGTGGCTTTGCCATGAACAGGATCCATGTCCATCCTGTGTCCAAGGACTGCACCTGCACAGTGCAAATGTTCTGGGTGTTGTTAATGAGGATAAAAACCTGCTCTTCTCATCAGGCAAAATTTGATGTGAAGCTTGTGGGCTCATCTTCTGTGGCGTTTTTCAAATGCTGGGTAGGGAGTTACAAAAAGAAAAAGAATAAACCAAATTTACTGTGGTTTTTTTTGACTGTGTTCTGATAAAATCCTCTTTGGTCATGCCTGAGAAGCAAAAGCTGGGCTGGCACAACTCAGCTTTGTGATTATTGCACTGGGGTCCTGCTGTCACATAAAACTTCTTTTCTGCAGCCTCTTCTCCCATTCCTTGTGTCCCTCTTCTCCCATTCCTTGTGTCCCTCTTCTCCCATTCCTTGTGTCCCTCTTCTCCCATTCCTTGTGTCCCTCTTCTCCCATTCCTTGTGTCCCTCTTCTCCCATTCCTTGTGTCCCTCTTCTCCCATTCCTTGTTTCCCTCTTCTCCCATTCCTTGTTTCCCTCTTCTCCCATTCCTTGTTTCCCTCTTTTCTCATTCCTTGTGTCCCTCTTCTCCCATTCCTTGTGTCCCTCTTCTCCCATTCCTTGTTTCCCTTTTCTCCCATTCCTTGTGTCCCTCTTCTCCCATTCCTTGTGTCCCTCTTCTCCCATTCCTTGTGTCCCTCTTCTCCCATTCCTTGTTTCCCTTTTCTCCCATTCCTTGTGTCCCTCTTCTCCCATTCCTTGTGTCCCTCTTCTCCCATTCCTTGTGTCCCTCTTCTCCCATTCCTTGTTTCCCTCTTCTCCCATTCCTTGTGTCCCTCTTCTCCCATTCTTTGTGTCCCTCTTCTCTCATTCCTTGTGTCCCTCTTCTCCCATTCCTTGTTTCCCTCTTTTCTCATTCCTTGTTTTCCTCTCTTCCCATTCCTTGTGTCCCTCTTTCCCCATTCCTTGTGTCCCTCTTCTCCCATTCCTTGTTTCCCTCTTCTCCCATTCCTTGTTTTCCTCTCTTCCCATTCCTTGTGTCCCTCTTCTCCCATTCCTTGTGTCCCTCTTTTCCCGTTGTCTTCTCCTTTTCTGGGGCTTTCCTGTTGCAAAACAGGACTTTGTAGTTTTGTAAATTGTGTGCCAAGGTATTGAAATCCAGCTTTTTGCATGGCTTAACCTCTCCTTGTAAAGCAGTTTAGGACTGTGGACCCCACAGGTAACTCCATGAACAGTTCTGCACCGGGTTTCAGCATTAACCTGCTCTCATTTCAGAATAAAGAACATTTTTTACAATCTCATTTCAGAGTCTGTTTCCCTTCTCTGTTTCCCTGGGCATTTTAAGACCTTTCAGCTTGTGTTGCATTGCAGACTCAGGACTGGAGGTGTTTTGGAAGGAGTTTGGCCATCCACCCTGTGGAAAAGTGTCTGAGATTTTCAGAAAATTCCGTTTTAAAATGGAACTTCGGATGCCAAGAGATTTAGAAGCCCCTGTGAATTCCTCCCCAGTCATTTCTGTGCCTCAGCACAGAAATGGCCAAACTTATTTCTGTCCTTGAAGAATAGATGAGACATTTCAGAAAGTTTCATTAATATTGATGAGCTTTACATATGGCTAGTTAGTATTCAAAGTATTTCAATTTGTTAAACAGAAAGAGTTTCAACCATTAATTATGTTCTGGCCATTCCATTTTCACCAAATTGAATAAATCAATGTGTTGGATCAGAATGATGTATTTGGACCAAAAATATCTTTGCTGTTTCTAAGTGGAAGCAAGACAAAAATATCTTGCTCAGCATTTTTTTTTCTACATTTGCATGGCCTCTATTTCATGAATTTATTTTGTTTTCCTGAGGTTATATACAAATATCTGTCCAAGAAGAATATGCATGGGGTTTTTGTGTTGAGAATATTATTCCTGCTTGCTTAAAGATGTGGAACTGAGGCAGAGAGAGGCTCAGGTTTACAGAAATATTTAACTTAGAGCCATCTGAGGTAAATTAATACAGACCAGACTTTCTATTTCAGCATTTAAAACGTCTATAAATTAAGGTTTTAATCAAAATCAATCAGGTTAGCTGTTTTTCAGTTGTTAATGAGCTGCTCCTTGAAAACAGGTTAATATGGGCTGAAGTGAGGGGTATTTAAGAATTGGGAGACAGAGATGTTCTGGCTCCTGGATCAGTCAAGCCTTTCTAGACAGGTTACCCTAAATTAGCATTTTGTGATGCTTCTTGCAGCTGTGGAGAAAATGATCCTTTCGTTTTTTCATTTCCCTGAGCACATGTCACTTTGGAGACTCGGGAAATTCCTCCAGTGAGTCCAATGCAGTCACAGCCAAATTCCTTCTGAGGGCACAGCCCTGCTCTGGCAGCAGGAATTAAAATCCAGCCCCTTCCCATCCCACAGCTCAGGCTTTGCCTCGTGGGCCCCAGGAATTCCATCCTGGCTGGGGCAGGGGGAATGAGCCTCAGATTTTTAGGCAGGTTTTTCTCCTCCCAGCTCAAAGGCACCATCAGAATTATCAGTGCTGGGAGCTCAGAGTGGCTGTGACATTAAAAAAGCAGTGTACAATAGAGAGCTGATTGCTGGAGAGCACAAATGGCTCAATGGAATGGGTTTTCCCTGCTCAATTATCCCAATGCACTGCCATTGGCAGCTACAGAATATTCTTTTTTATTCCCTGCCTCCCCCCAACTTCTGAGCTCCCTGCGTGAGTCTTTAGCCTGACTCTGCAGCTGACAGCAGCTCAGCAGAAGAAAAGGGGCTAGAAAAGGAGTTTTATTGCTGTTCAGAAAGCAGAGGGCTGGAAATAACTGGAAATCCTTGCTTGGAGCAGGGGGGTGGATCTGAGGGCTCTGTGAAGTCCCTGCCAGCCCCAGATATTCTGTGACTCTATAAAATGGAAAAGGATGTGATGGTGGAAGCTCACAGAACCGTTTGAATTGGGAGAAGCATTTTTAATGTGTTTACAGTTGGTGAATTGTTCTACTGAAGGAAAAAAAAAAAAACCTGGCAAGGTTTGTTGTTGAGATGAGTGAAGCCATTTTTCCATCCTTTACGTGGCTGCTTCTCTCAGATGGAAGCTGAGACAATTGCAGGAGCCAGGTTCCTTTATTTCCTCGTGCTTTTGTGTCACGAGTGGGGTCACACCAGGCTGTGGGGCACGACAACACTCCCCAGTTTTTTCCTGCTCTGATGTTTTTGCACTGGCTTGGAATGGGCTGAATTTCACAGACTCTGAGGAGTCCTTTTTGTTCTTTGGCCACCATAACCCCTGGAACGTTCCAGGCTGGGGACAGAGTGGCTGGGCCAGGGACCTGGGGACACTGATGGGCAGCAGCTGGACATGAGCCAGCAGTGTGCCCTGGTGGCCAAAGGCCAGTGGCTCCTGGCCTGGGTCAGGAATGGTGTGGCCAGCAGGAGCAGGGGGGTCATTCTTGACCTGCACCTGGCACAGGTGAGGCCACACCTCGAGTGCTGTGTCCAGTTCTGTCCCCTCAGGTTGGGAAGGACATGGAGATTCCTGAGCAACGAGGCTGGGGAGGGGTTTGGAGCACAAACCCTGGGAGGAACAGCTGAGGGAGCTGGGGTTGTTTATCCTGGAGCAAAGGACACTCAGGGCTGATTTTATCACTCCCCACAGCTCCTGAAAGGTGCCTGTGTCACCTGGGCTTGGGCTCTGTCTCCAGGCAGCTCTGACACAACCAGAGGACACAGCCCCAAGCTGAGCCAAGGGAATTTAGGTTGGATATTAGGGGAAAAAAAATCACTTTTTCCTAATATCCAGCCTAAAAGATTGATAAAATACTGGAATTATCTGCCCAGGGAGGTGGTGGAGTCACCATCCCTGGGTGTGTTAAATAAAGCCTGGATGTGGCTCTGGGTGCCAGGGGTCACTGCAGGGCTTGGGCTGGGCTGGACACGATGATCTTGGAGATCTCTTCCAACCTGGTCATTCTGTGAATTTTTCTGTGAATTCTCCTTCCCTGCAGTCAAGTGCCCACACAACACCTGTGGTCAGGTAGCCAGGTCTGACTTGTTTTCCTCAGAGGAGCAGGCTGTGGATTTGAAAAGTGCAGCTCTGAGATGATTTTCTGCACAGGGTGGATGTTTTGGAGGCAAGAAGAAAATTTAAATCCCATAGAAAGGCTGTGATTGTGTTTTGGCTCCTTAAATCTTCCAGGTGAGGCTGTCAGTGGGTGCCAGGATGTGCCAGTTTTGGGGGTTTCTTTCTCTCCAACATGCCACGTTCTATCCCAGCTCCTCTCCCTGTGAGGTTCAGATTTTGGGGCTAAAATTACCATTCTTTGGGGTGGCTTAAAACTCGATTTTTGTGCTGAGCAGGACAGCAGGAACAGGTGACATCGTTGGGCTGCAGTGAGCCAGGGCTCAGTCCAGTGTCTCGTTGGTTTTGATGCCTCAAGATTTCACCTTTTATGGATTTTTCATGTATTTGTAGCTTTGTGGACTATTAATATGTGGTTACATAGCTCCTGCTAATTTTCCTACCCTATCCCTTAGATTTGAGAGTAAGAAGTTAACCTGAAATACTGCTTAGTCTTATTTTCAAGAAGAGAATCTGCAAGAACATTTTGTTTTTGTTAACCTCTCCATTTCCTAGCAGAGAAGCCTTGGGGACATTTGGGATCATTCAGGACTCCTCCTCCACCACAGCTCAGGCAGGCAGGGGACAGAAAGGCCATGAGGAATTTTTCGGTGAAATATTATCTGTGTGCTGCCTCAATATCTCAATATTTAGTCCAGGAATGGCTTTTATTCTTTATATTACACAGAAATGTGATGTTTTCTTTAATATCTTGGCTGAGAAAACCTCTGGCAGCTGAAGATTTTTTTTTTTTTGTGCGGGGTTGTTTGAATTAAGATAAAATGCATTAAAATAATTCAGAAAAAAAATAAAGCAATTTCTGGGTACTTTACCATTATTACCAAGTACTTTTTCTTCCCCCCTTCTTCACATACACCATTAATTAGCCCTCAAATTGGGCTAATTAAGGGTTAATATCATCCCCTTCCTAAATCCCTGGGAGGGCACTCACTGCTCATGGAAGGAGGATAAACCATCACTGGGAGTTTGTCAAGGTCTTTCATACAAGCACAAGCAATTAACATTAATTGTTTAAGATCATTCTCACTCAAGCTCACTCTGGTATTATTTTTCACTAATGAAGGCAGAGAGTTAATTAGCTCTTTCTGAGTAAATGTTTTGGACAGATATCCTTTGTGTCAAATGAGGGTGGGCATGTGGGGATGGGCCAAGCATCAAATCTCAGAAAAGTTGTGTCACACGGTATTTATGAACTTGTGGTTTGGTGGGGTTTTAATTTTGTTTTTGTGGTTTTTTGGTGGTTTTTTGTTGGTTTGTTTGTTTGTTTGTTTTTTGAGTTTTTTTTTGTTTGGTTGGGTTTTTTTGGTTTTTTTGGGTTTTTTTGGTTGTTTTTTTGGGGGTTTTGGTGGTTTTTTGGTTTTTTTTTGTTGTATTTTTGGGGTTTTTTTGGGTTTTTTTTGTTGTTTTTTGTTGTTTTCTGTGTTTTTTGTGTTTTGTTTGTTTATTTGGTTTTTTGTTGTTGTATTTTCGGGTTTTTTTTCCTTTTTTGGTCTAAAAAGCCATGATTTTAAATTTCTGTAAGTTTTACTTTTCCCTTAGCTTGTTTTGATCATTTGGGAGTAACTGTGTGTTTGTGCATCAGGTTTTATAAAGACAGAAACCTTTGAGCAGAAATAAATCCAAATCACCCTGGAGAGGAGCAGAAGTTGTTGTCATTTGTGACCCCCAAGGAGAGCAGGGCTGTTTGCTCTGCCCTGGCTTTGATTGCCAATCCCCATCCTCCACCCCACAGCTCTGCCAGTGACCCACACTTGGTTTCCACCTTGTCTGAAACCAAAAATCATCTTTTTTTTTGTGAGGCAGAAACACTGTCCCCCTGTTTTGGGGCTCAGAGGTGACCCCATCACTTCGGGCACTTTGATCTGCTGCGATTGGTTTCATCATTTTTAGATGTTGCCTCACTCCTCGGGTGTGTGCTGCCATGGAATTGAAATATTCATCACCCAGAAATAAAATTAAATGGAACTGAGTGGAAGCTCCTTCTGCAAGGTGTTGAGTGTTCAGGCTGAGGCACAAAGAGCAGCATTTTTATAATGCAGGTCACAATAGAAGCTCTTAATTTTCCATCTGAGATGCTCAGCTGCGTCCTGCTGGCTCAGTCATTAATGCAATAAATTAACTCCAGCTATAAATAAATCCCGAAGTTTAGCCCTTAATGAGGTTGTGGAGATGGAAACAAAGGAGATGAATGAGTCAGTGGGGCTGGGGGCACTGTGCAGGCACACACACTCAGGAGGAAGGAACATCTTCTGCCTCTGAGATCATTCAAGGACTGGACCTGTCTGCTCCAATCTGCTCACAGGGGAGCAGCTCTTCGGTGCCTAATTGGTGTTAAAATTCCAGGGATTGCCCAAAAAGGGAGAGAAAAAACGGGTGTGAGGGTCCCCCGTGGCTGTGCTGAGAGATGCCTGCTGAAGAAACAAGGTTTGGGTGTTACTGGCTTGCTTTCACAATGAACCCACCCACCCCAAACAGAAGTTCCTCGTAAAAATCACACCCTGGACAGTCTTTGGAACCACTCTGGGAACACAGAGCAGAAGATAAAGTTTGTGCTGAGTCAGTTCTCTGTCGTGGGAAACTCCCCCTATTATTCCCTTTATGTTCCTGAAGGCAGGAAGTTTTATTTTTAAGGACAACTCCAGCCCCCCATCCATCCACCCCCAAATAAAACAAACTCTCTTCCCATTCAATTGTCTCCAGCACAGCTCTACCAGAAGCAGCAGAGGCTTTAGCAGGGCCTGGTCTCTTCCCTGCAGCCTTGTCAAGGCCAAACATCAAATATCAAATATCCAACATCTGTCCCTGGGTAAATATTGGCACATCCAACATCTGTCCTGGGTAAACATCAGCACATCCAACATCTGTCCTGGGTGGAATTAAGGTGGGATGGGGCAGTGGCTCTTCCCAAGATCTTGCCTGGCTCAGCCTGTCCTGCTGGAAAGGCTGAGCTGGAGCAGAGACCAGACAGAGCAAAAGGAATAAAACAGGAATTTATTGAAAGGATTCACCTCGGGCACTGCAAGAGCCTGGATGGGGCTGCACCCAAATCAAACCCCGGATGGATCCTGGGCACGAGTTTTACACTTTTATCAGTTTTGGTTCATCCTCACATTGGGGTCAATGATCCACCCACAGCCCCAGGCTATGGAGTCTCAGCCCCTGCCTTGCCCCATTTCCCTCGCTGTTGTTTCTGATTTTTGGGTCCCAGTTGTCCTTGATTCTCCAGCTAGAAAGGAATTGTTTTGTCTAATTCCCTTGTGATGAGAACTTTCTAATTTTATACCTAATATGAACCTAACATATTACCCAACATGAAGTTTCAGAGTTACACACTAAGCAGCAGAGAGCCTGAAAAATATAAACTCTAAACCCCAAAGCATCACTGGCACTGGGAAAAGGGTCAATATTGAACAAATCCTATTAAAAACCAGATGGACAGAGGGAAGCTCTGCTCCCTCCCGGGGCCACATCACGACTGTCAGCTGGCTGGAATTGGACACTGCTCTGTGCTCAGTGCACAGGGGGGACCTGGGCACATGAAGGGCCATGGTGGCCAGGCCCTGAGGTGGCCCAGGGGTGCAGAGGGCAGGAGCAGAGAGAGGACAAAGCCATGAAAACATTCCCAGTGACACCAGCTTCGTGCTGTGTGTCAGCCTGGCTGAAAATGGAGCTTTAGGCTGAAGCTCCAGTCGAGTTCGGGGCACAGGGGTTTGGTGCAGCCTTGTCAGTGATTTTTTGGGGGATTTAAGTTAAGAAGAATTTAGGAAGCAGCAGAAGTTAATTAATCAGTGAGTAGGAGTGTGCTGGTCTGGGGTTTTCATTTTGCTGGAGTCTGCCATGGATTTCCTGCTGGATGAGGGGACAAGAACAGGACACAAAAACCTCTCTGCCACCACTGGGATCGTGGCAAAGCCTCAATCCCTTTCTGTCTCTGTGTTCATTATCCAGCTCTGCCCACGGAAACACAGAGCTCAATTCCCCTCTTCCTTTGTACTCCAATTATTCTTCCTCATTTTCCTACGTGAGCACAGGAATGTCTGTGAAACAGAAATTATTTCCCTCCTCATGGAGCGCTTTTCAAGCCAGAGAAGGGAGTTACAGAGTACAGGATCTGCCCCATTTTTAACAAAAGAAATTTAATCATCTAATCAAGTGCCGACCTGCTTTGTTCCCAGGAAGTTTCAAGGAACCATTTCTGCACTTTAGAGGTCACGTACCTGCTAAAGGTTATTGAATTGAGCTTTGGACTTGTGATAGAAATTCTGCACTGAAATGAATGTGTGGCTGAGATTCAGGCTCAGGCTGGGTATTTGAAGATGTATTTTGTGGCGTTCAGGTTTTGAGAAATGTGTGAGGGTTTTTTTTTTTTTGTTCTATTTCTCCAGTCAGTCCCCTGGTAAGTTGTTTTGATGAAACTTGGCAGAGCTATAAAACTTGCAGAGATCCCATCCTTGATTCTTTTTTTTTTTTTATCATGGGGCCTTGTCAGAGTGTCAGAGAAGAGCAGAACTTGTAGATGCAACAAATATGAAAAAGGGAGTTTTATTTTTTAACTATAAAGCTGCAAACAGCAAAGAGTTGTTCTGGTTGGCAGAAAAAAAGTCCAAAATGCTGTAAATTTTGCTTTTATTTTCAGACCTGGAGGTAAAAATGCCTCATGTTTGTTCAGCCTGGAGGAGAGAAGCTTCAGGGTTACCTGAATTGTGACCTTCAAGTGCCTGAAGGGGACAAGGGAGATGGAGAAAAGGATGGAGGGACAGGACAGAGGGAATGGTTCCAAACTGACAGAGGGATGGATGGGATATTGGGAAGGAATTCCTCCCTGTGAGGATGAGGAGGGGATGGAATTCCCAGATTTGCTGTGGCTGCCCCTGGATCCCTGGAAGTGCCCAAGGCCAGGCTGGAGCCCCCTGGGATAAGAGGAGATGTCTCTGCCCAGAGCAGGGGGTGGAATTAAGTGACTTTTATGGTTCCTCCCAACCCAAACCTTTCCATGGTTTTATGATTCCTTGGGAGTTGTGACAAGAAATTGAGAAATGGCCAATTTCCCGTGCCTGTGGTTTCCTTTTGCACGTGCAATTTTTGAGAACTTTGGTTTCTAAAATTAAATGACTTAAGCACTGTGGCTTCAACGTAACAACAGAATGTGTTTTCCATCCTTTAATTCTCCTTTTCTCACTTGGGGACACAACTGTGAGGGCTCTGGCCGATGTCCCCCTGTTCCCATTGCCCTCCCCAGGGACCGGGACAGAGATTCCCCAAATTCCCCAAAGGAATTGTGCTGGGCAGTGCCTGGAGCACCCCAGGCCAAGCCCCGTGGCCTCTCAGCTGCTGAATGCTGCGGGTGTAAATGTCACGTTAATTATCTGCAGTTTAATTAGCTGGAACCGAAATGACCTAAAATTTCTTATTGCTTGTCTGGAGTGCACCAACAGACGCCCTTTGCTTGTCCACTCCTGACTTCCTGACCTTTGGAAGGTGCTGGGGCTAAAAGGAGACCTGCAGGAGGCATTTTCACATCCCCTTCCAGTGATGGAGAATGTGAGACCCTCTGGCTTGGAGGAATCAGAGCAGAGCTGGTTCTGCTCCTCCTCGTCAGAGATGCATTTAATGAGCGCTGACAAATGGGGTGACTTGTGGGGAATTGCTCCTAATGAAAAATAGCAACTATTTAGCACAATGGCAATGCATTAAAAAATAAATACACAGTAACTACTAATAAATATATTAATGAAAAAGAGCTTTCAGCTGTGCCCTACACCCAGATGAGTTTTTCACCTGCTTCCTCCTCCTGGTGACAAAACGGTTCATTTCTTCTCCTTGCAGAATAATAACCTTTCCTAGTAGGAATATTACTTATTTATTCCTAATACTACAACCTTCCTATGGCTTCTGTGCAGCTACACAGCTGGAATAATACACAAAATTCCAGGTGTGTGTGTGTGTGTGGTGAGGGGGTGATTGACCTTCAGAACTGTCCATCCAACCAAAGCAAAATATCTTTTCCCTGCCCAGATTTAGGAAGTGTTCAAACACAGTTAAGGAGCTGATTTTCTCCAGTGCTTTGCCCCATCACTCTTCCTGCCTGCTGGTGATAAATTATGCAAGAGCCACTCACGGCATCCGAGCCTCTCTCCTGCCGAATTCGCTGCGAGGGAAGCGTGGCAGTCACACCCCGGGCACTGCTGGGAGCGGGGCTGCAATGTGACACCTTTGTTAATAGAGTCCCACTGACAGCATCTTCCCTGATAGAATTGATTGGAAAAGCACCGATGTTCCCAGTGTGGTCCAGCAGGTAAACACGCCGTAAATTCCAGAATAAAACGAGGGCAATGGTTGCCTGAAGGGAAATAAACGGAGGTGATGTACAAAGCGCTCAAACCCAAGGGCTGCTGCAGCTGGAACCGTTCAAAAGGCACTTACCAAATTACAGAACCTCCACAGGATTTGGCTGCATGAGGCAGGAGAGCTCTGGGGAAAACCCAGGTGCTGCAGCTGCTTTGTTTCAGCAGGCAATCCTCACTCTCCAAACAGGTATTTAATCAGCAAGGGCTGGGAAGGAAGGGAAGCTGAGGGCTGCTGCTGCCTGCTGGTTTTCTAGGAGCCACTGGAGAGTTCCTGATGCCCATCAGGCTGAAGGGAATGTATATGCACGTTCCTTAAATAAGAATATTTATTTAATAATTCAATAAGAGAGTTCTTCCTGCTGTGCCCTTGGAGATGTTGGTGCCTGGAGGTCTTTGGTCTTCTCCTTGAGAGCAGCCTGACAAGTGCTGCTGGTCTGAAAATTTTGTTTGGGATGGGAGAAGGCTCTTGGAAGTGTGGAAAAGCCTGGTGGCATCAGCAAATGAACATTCTGAGCTTTTTTTGATGTGTCCATGATGCTTTTTGAGGAACTGCTGTAATAAATGCTGACATTGATGACCTGCAATGTGAGGCTGCCCCTGGATTTTGGTGCTGTAAACAACATCTCAAGATCTTTTTTATCCCCTCTTGTGCATAAAGATTACAGGAAACGCCTTTTAAAAGAGCAGGAATGTTCCAGAACTGCTCCTGATTTATCGTCACCCTCTTTTACACCACTTTTTGTGCATAAAGATTATAGGAAATGCCTTTTAAAAGAGCAGGAATGTTCCAGGACTGCTCCTGATTTATCACCACCCTACTTTACACCACTTTTTCGCAGTACTAAAAAGATGAGATGACTTTTAATGTGTCTATAATGGTATGAGAACAGATGAGAATAAAATCGGGTTCTCCAGATCGGAAGGTTTATATCCTGCTCCAACCCTGTGGCTGCCAGGCAGACACCCAGGATTGCTCCCTGTGCTCCCGTGGATGTTTTAGGATCACAGATGATGTCCTGCTGGCCAGGAGCTCAGTTAGCTGGGACATCTGCCATCCTGCTTTTCTCTCACCATCTCCTTTCCGTTGGAAAACGTGGCTCCTCGCTGAGAATATTCCCATCAGTCGAGGGATGAGGAATGTAACCCTTCCCTGCATCCACAGCAGAATTGCAAGAGCATTTCTGGAACAGGTTTGCAATATCCTGCTGTGCAGAGGTGCTGCTGCCTTTTTATTTCTGAGTGTAACCCAAACCTTTCTCCACTTCCACCCAGCAAACCCCTGTCACTCAGTAAAATCTGCTTATGACAAATGGTGCTAATAAATTTTTTTGCCACCCAGACTGATTTGTGGTGGTGCTGGGCTTGGAGGTCAGACAGGGCTGCTATTTCAAAAACCCGTGGTGTGCTGAGTTAAAACTCCAATTCCTTCCCTCCATGAGATGGAAACTGTTTTTTTGGTTTTTTTTAACCAACGTTTCTGCCAGCCCTGGAGAGGCTTTGTGCTGTTTTTCCTTGGTTTATAGCTGAGAAGTGAAGGAAGCAGCACTCAGATGGACAATGATTGTACACATCCCCTCCTTCCATCTCGTGTGCTTTAAGTAAACTTCACCTTGTGCAGTATTTGGTCTTTTTTTCCAAATGGATGAATTCCTGTGGAGAGGAGGAGTTACAGGATTGTTGTGGTTTAACGTAGTTTGGTTTTTAGTTAAGGAAAAATCCACCAGCTATGGAAGTGATTCCCTATATCAGGACCTTGGCAGCTTCCTTTGGGCCTGGTGGAACCAATCAGGTTTTGAATTCTGACACAATTGAGAAAGCTGAACACCTCTCTATGAAATCACATTTAAAACCGAACAAACTCAAAAACCCGTGGTGTGCTGAGTTAAAACTCCAATTCCTTCCCTCCATGAGATGGAAACAGTTTTTTGGTTTTTTTTAACCAACATTTCTGCCAGCCCTGGAGAGGCTTTGTGCTGTTTTTCCTTGGTTTATAGCTGAGAAGTGAAGGAAGCAGCACTCAGATGGACAGTGATTATACACATCCCCTCCTTCCATCTCGTGTGCTTTAAGTAAACTTCACCTTGTGCAGTATTTGGTCTTTTTTTTCCAAATGGATGAATTCCTGTGGAGATGAGGAGTTACAGGATTGTTGTGGTTTAACGTAGTTTGGTTTTTAGTTAAGGAAAAATCCACCAGCTATGGAAGTGATTCCCTATATCAGGACCTTGGCAGCTTCCTTTGGGCCTGGTGGAACCAATCAGGTTTTGAATTCTGACACAATTGAGAAAGCTGAACACCTCTCTATGAAATCACATTTAAAACCGAACAAACTCAAAAACCCGTGGTGTGCTGAGTTAAAACTCCAATTCCTTCCCTCCATGAGATGGAAACAGTTTTTTGGTTTTTTTTAACCAACATTTCTGCCAGCCCTGGAGAGGCTTTGTGCTGTTTTTCCTTGGTTTATAGCTGAGAAGTGAAGGAAGCAGCACTCAGATGGACAATGATTGTACACATCCCCTCCTTCCATCTCGTGTGCTTTAAGTAAACTTCACCTTGTGCAGTATTTGGTCTTTTTTTCCAAATGGATGAATTCCTTTGGAGAGGAGGAGTTACAGGATTGTTGTGGTTTAACGTAGTTTGGTTTTTAGTTAAGGAAAAATCCACCAGCTATGGAAGTGATTCCCTATATCAGGACCTTTGAATTCTGACACTCTGTTAAACCAATTGAGAAAGCTGAACACGCCTCTATGAAATCACATTTAAAACCAAACAGACTCTGGGAAAATCTCTTTGATTCCAGCTCCTGAACAGGAAACTGGGAGCCCACGGGGCTGGGCTGGGTCCTGCAGTGTGTGTGGCCTGGCCAGGTCAGCTCAGATTCTGCTGCCACCAAAATTCCTGCTGCTAAAAAACCCATCTCAGCACCACAGCCAGCACAGAGAGGCTGAACCATGCACCAAAAAAACTGTGACCCCGTTCAGGAGCACAGAACCAGCTGAAATCAAGGCTGAGAGCCTCCCTGACCCCTGAGTGAAAAACTGCAAAAAGCCATTTCCTAATGCAGGGCATGGGTAAGAGTAACTCTTTCAGTGCTGTCAAATTCCTTTTAAACACAGATAAACCTGCAGGCGCCACTTCTCCTGAATCAAAGAGAAAGAAAGGTGAAGGCACAGGAAGAGAACAACACAGAGACTCCATCAGTGGAAAAAGAGCCAAATCCCAGATGGGAAGAGAATGAGGAAACGCCTTTGTTTTGGGCTGGAATTCTCATGTGAGGCTATGGTGAAGGTAAAATTGATACACACATCATCCATCAGACTCCTTTCCCTGAAACTCATGGGATGCACTGGGGGGATGTAACATTCCAACCACAGCCATGAGCAGAGGATAAAGCAAGCAGATGTCGAAGCAGCTGTGATTTGATGAGAGGCTTGAATAGAGAGAGAGATGAAGGAGATGAAAATCTTTGCCCCAGGATAGAAGAAGAAAACCTCTGTTTCCCAGGGAGGGATGAAGACGACTTTTGTCTCTGTGCTAGAGCAGCTCATCCTTAAAACTGCACCACAAAAAAATGAGATGATCCGGGGTGGTAGTTGTGGAAAGACTGCCCAACCTGAGAGGGACTTCACAATTGTGGATTTCCAGGCAGCTGCTATTTGTGAAAATTAAAACCACGAGAGAACTGTTTCTTGTGGAAGGGTCTCCATGGCATGGCAAGAGAAACTCCTCTGCCGAAAGGAACTGAAGAAAGATCATTTTATTGGTGGTAAACTGACTGAAAATACAAGTTTTTGTCTCTTTACATTGTCAGTGGAAAAAGAAAGAGAACTTGGGGGAGGAAAAGGGTTCTGAAGGTTTATTCTGATTTCTTGTTATTTTTCTTTTAGTTCTGTTAATAAAGCTTTCTGCATACCCTTTAAAGTTTTGAGCCTGTTTTTGCCTTTCTCCTAATCCCTATCTCACAGCAGAAAATGAATAAATAATTCTAGTGGGTGCCCTGGCGTTTGGCCAGTGCCCAACCCACCACGTTGAATTGGTGTGCTGGCCAAGAAACCTGGAACTGGCAAACCAAAACCACCTCAGGATGGACTCAGGCCTGATTTTGCAGTCCCCTCCCTGGGGATGGGGTTTGCAGGGAGGAGATGTCCATGGGATCTCCTGGGAACTGACTGCAGCAGTGGCATCCATCAGAAAATGCTGCAGGAGGCAGAGCCCTCCAGCAAACTGCAGCTCAGTTCAGAGGGAACAGAGCCCCTGGATTTCTGCTGGGGAATTAAGATGTTTTGTGCCATTACACGGAAATCATGATCTCTTTAAAATCCATCCCTTTAAAATCCATCCCTTTTAAATCCATCCCTTTTCTTTTGTCTGCACTCCATATTTTAGTTCTGCCCCTTGCTGTGCATACAGAAGTGTCCCATCTAAAGGACTGTTCAGAGACCCCCTTTGGGCCATCTGGTTTTATGGAGACAGGACATGGAGTGTCCCTGCAGTGCCCATTGCTGTGGAACAGGGACATGGACGTGACTCCACGTGCCACAGCAGCTGCAGAAATTACAGCTGGGAAGGATAAGGAATGGCCAAAGCTCTGGCCTCTATTGCCTCAGCCCTCATCTTAAAGTACACAAATAAGGATGCCAGGGAATTAAACCTGTGTCTGAGGTCATGGTGGGAGTGGGGAGGGAGCGAGGTTGGAGTAGAAACAACAAAAAAAATTGCAATAAAATCTGTAGAATTCCCTGCATTCGAGCCATGCTGGATCTCAAACAGCTCGGTGCTTGTAACGTGGCAGGATGCTTTATGATGGTCCATTCCCACAAGGTGAATTAAAACAAGGATTAAAAAGCCCTTATAAATCAGATTTTATAGCTGCCTAAACCACCTGCAAACTGTTGGTCCTTGTTTTCAAAATCTGCCATCATTCTGCTGTCAGACTGATCCTGGTTTCATTAGCAGGGCTGGCATTGCCTGTGCTGGCAGGAGCCACCAGCTGCATAAATTACCCCGGGAGTAATTGTGAGCAATGTCTTCATTCTGTCAACAGCATTCCAGAGTGCCAAGGATGCCCTTTATGCACTATTTTTAATTGTCTCTGCTGGGTGTGTTTGCAGCAGATTTCACCTAAATGAGGAATGACAGAAAGGCTGACGTGGGCCTGTGGTAGTGATGTGAAATCCAAGAAGAACATTTACCAAGGGGCTCGCTGCTATTTGTGAACAGTTTGTAATTCAAAGGGGAGCTTGGAATACTGAGGATGAGTGAAGGAGTGCTTTGGTGGCCCAGTGCAGCACAGAGAAATCTTGTAAATGACAATCTGAGCTTTGTTCTTTGTGGGGGAGTTAAACTCTGGTTCACCAAGCGCTGCAGGTGATGGGAACTCTCTGAATTTTGGAGGAAAATCTTGATTTCTCTCAGTGCAGCCGTTCTTCCATCAGAGGTTCTTAGCTTACAGAGGTGTTTTGGAAATGGCACAAAGCCTATAAAATCTGTGTGAGCCCCCAGCACATTGTGTGTGACCAAAATCAACATCTGGGGGGACCAAAATCAACATCTGGGGTGTGCTTCACCTTTCTTCAAGGTTCCCCCAGTGCTGGATGCATTAAACACCTGGGAGAGGATAATGGCTGCAAGTTCTGTGTCACCAGTTTGGACATTTGTCTCAAAATCCTTCTGGATAAACGAGGTGTCCATAAATGTGGAATTAATGAGCATGAGAGGAGCCAGCAGCCAGAAATCACATCTGTGCCCTAAATCCTGGGCAGCCTGTGCTCAGAGGGCTCCTCTGTGCCACGAGTGGGTTTTACAGCTCAAGATTTCACATAAAAATTACTTTTTTTCTCTTTGGTTGTGAGTAAAAATTCTTAAAAAACAAACAAAAAGCCCCAAGGGAGAGCCAGGGAATTGTTAAAGCTCTCCAAGGCTCTGTGCTGTGCTCAGACCTCTCCATCCCTTTTTCCTTTCAAACCCTGAACCGTGGTGACCATGGCAGGAAGAGTTTTTCCCATCAATCAGGCCTGGATTCTGGCTGCCAATGCACAATTTAGCATCTGCTCCAGTCTGGGATCTGAGTCACACCGAGGTTTAAACCTGCTCAAAATCCTATTAAAGCCAGTGCTAAGGCCCCATACACTGAGCTGGGTTTAGTGTAGATCTACTTGACAGATTTCTTCGGGTGTCTCAGCACCTTTGGGGGTTTTTTGGTGAGTGAATACCTTTGGATGAGCTGTGGTTAAATTTGTCTGGGACCACAGGATGTGGGGTCCTAATTCTTTGAAATTGGAGTGGAATGTGGAATGAACAGTCCTCCCCCTATTTACAGCTTTCAAAGGGATCAAAGAATAAACCCATGAAAATTCACGTATTTTTGTATTTTTATATGAACTGCCTGAGCTGTTGCACTACAGAGTTTTGACAAAAGCAAAGCTAAAATTCAAATAAGAACAGTCTCCACTGTTTTATTTTTCATTGGTAGCACTGAAGAATGAGTAACAATTCCATATTATGACTGTTATTAATTGTAAGCTGTTTAATGCTTTTTTTGCTTTATTACTACTTAGCTGAAGATAAATGCCAAAGCCAGCTGCTTTACAAATCTTTACATAACATTGCAGAGCTATCTATAAGACATTTATTATTTTCATAAACTTTCCTAACTACTGTTACTGAGAAGTTTTTAGATTATATTAGAGGGACTCTTCCAGTTAAGGCCTGGCTAAGTCCCAGCCTTACCTGGTCAAGCAGTAAACCAACAAACCCCAGTGTTTGCTGCACCTAAACTGTACTCAGCTCATTCTCACTTGCCAAATTTGGATCTACAACAACTGGAACCCCTTTTGAACTTGGAAATCTTACCCAGGAATGATTCTCCAAGCCCTCACTCTAAAATGAGGTTTGAGTTACTGCAGATTCTGGTACAGTATTTAGGGAATTGATAATGCATTGTTTTAAATCACCATTCTATTTCTCATGTACTACTAGTTGTGTGTATTGTCTGATTTATTTAGTTGTGTGTATTGTCTGATTTATTTCTGCTCAGTGTAAGTTTACTGTTTTGCCACATATTGTTTTGTTTTTTATGTTGCTTTCATGTTCATACTAAGACACACTTTAAAAAACAAAAGGGGGAATATGGCTCCTCAAGAACATTTACACTAATATTTATACAGAATATTTTGAAATCAAATCAAATCAAATTTGATCCCTAGCAGAGAGATACTGCTTTGAAGATTTGCATGTGTAGAGACAATTTCTAAAAGTTTTTATATAAAGATCTTTAACTGAATATCCAATGATAAGGCCTAGCTAATTTATTAACCTAGGGAGAAGCTGTGCATGAGTTTTATCACCAACAGGTCCAAAGCTGTTACCTGCTCTCCTGGACAAACACTGATCATCTCCAAGAGAATAAGGGCCAGAGAAAAGAAAAATGACCTGAATTGCCATCCAGCCCTGGTGACCAGGACAAGAACAGAAGTGGGACTGCCAAGACCTGGCTGGAAAGACTTTAAAGGCTTTTGCTGCATGGATCTGAGCATTTCTCAATCTATCCAAGGCAGCACACAGGCCCTTTGAGATGGTGTCACCAAACTAAGAGCTGTGGCCAATAGACACTGGCTTGGGCAAATATTTGGGGGCTGGGGGCTTGGTGGCTGGCTTAAGAATTTAGTGAAAACAGGAATTCATGTTTTAGCTGCATTACTGCTTTTGATGCTCTGTCTGCCATGCATTTTGCAATGTGTTCAGAAATTGATAGAAAAGTTTATGAAGAGAATTTTAGTGGTGGAACAGAAAGGGGGAGATTTGGGAATACAGCTGGAGAGCAGGGCTCAGAGCACTGCTCAGCCTGTGACTGAAGTGGGTGTGCTAAAGCTAAGTCTAGGGCTAAAGCTAAGTCTAAGTCTAGTGCTAAAGCCAAGTCTAGTGGGCTGCAAGCCCTGGCAAATCAAGGCTTGAATGAGGAAGCAGAATGAGGAAGCTTGAATGAACCCTGAGGGAGGAAGCAAAAGATGTGCTTTGTTTAAAATAAATCATGCAGGGCCCTCCGTGCCTGTGCAGAGCTCTGATTAGGTAATATTACCTGAAAACACCAATCATGTGATTGTTGCTATTTTTTAGCAACAATCTTTGGATTGTATATACTTTGGAAAAGTACAAAAACTGATTTGTAGAACCAATAAACTGGCTTCATGGATGCAAACCGTGGAGACCCCATCTCTGTGACACACAGAAGATAAATATTCCCTGGAAGTGAATATTGGATCTCCAGCTCTGGCTGGAGTTGAAGTCAGCAGGACGTTTTTGTTGACTTCCCTGTGCCCAGCCTCCTATGAACATGTTTTATTCATTAACCTCAGCACCTTGTGAAGGAGCAAGTGACAGAAATTATTAAACATTTGCTGCCTTCAATTTATCCCCCTTAAATTCTGCTGGGGCTTTAATAGCTCAGGAAAAAGTTTGCAAGGTGATGGAGCAGGAGTCCATCTGTTCAGACAGATTAAAGGGAGCAGAGGACAATTTTGGAAGGATGAACACTGAAGGCATTGTTATTGCTCAATTACAGAGAGTGGGGACCAATAAATCCACCTGCAGGATGAGCTGATTGCTCTGGGAATGCACACCTCTGCTCCAAGGCAAGGATCTTCCAGCTGGATGTGACCTCTGAAGCCGGGCAGAAAGCTGGAAAGGGAATTTTGGCACAGGGAACAGCTGCCTTTGCTTCACATCCTGCCCTGGGGGGCTTGGCAAAGTCACTGGGGGCACTGGGGAGTAACTGGGTGTACTGGGATGGACAGAGCCTCTGGAATGGTCATGGCCAGCCTGTGGACACACACATTGACAGAGCTGGGGAATTCCAGCTTGGGAATTCCTTCCAGGCCTGGATTTCTCCTTTGCAAAGGGCCCTGCAAAGAAATTACAAACATTTCTCCTCTCCTTTTTCTTTTAAACTAAAAGGGGGACCTGTGGACACACACATTTATAGAGCTGGGGAATCACAGCTTGGGAATTCTCTCCAGGCCTGGATTTCTCCTGACTCTCAGCTCCATTCCCAGGCTGCCAAGCTGACTGCAGCTTCAGTTAGGGAGGAGTCTCCCAGGGTGACAACACGGTGACAAACAGAGTGGAATTCATCACCAACATTAACCCCTGGTGTCTTTGCCGTGGGACACATCCTGAGGTGCTGTCCCAAGGATGTTTTTCCCAATTGTCCCATCAGCTCCTGTCCTGTCCTGGCTGCACTGACACACTTTAAATCCGGGCTGGCTGTACAATAAATTGGCCTTTTTTCCCCAAAAAGAGCTCCGTGGGTGTTGCTGTCCTTTCTCTCTCTGTGCAGGGCAGTGACCACAAGCCCCCTCCTCAAAGCAGGCTCCAGACTAATTAGAAAAGTAATTACAACCCCTAGAACAGCACAGGACCACATCCATTGGAGCCTGAAGTGCTCCAAGGGTGGAAAATGCACAGCCTGTGATGGAAACCCATTCCTGTGTTTGAGCACCTCACAGGAAAGGTGAGAAGGAAACTTTTATAAGGTTTGAAAGTTAAACTTCAAAAAGTTTAATTTTTTTAAGGTTTTTAAGGAAACTTCTGTAAGGTTTGAAAGTTAAACTTCGAAAAGTTTAATTTTTTAAAGGTTTTCAAGGAAACTTGTCCCAAGGTTTGAAAATTAAACTTCAAAAATTTATTTTTTTTAAGGTTTTCAAGGAAACTTTTCCCAAGGTTTGCATGGAACTTCTGGTGTTTCAGCTTGTTCCCTTTGGCTCCTGTGCTCTCTCAGGGCAGCAGAGGAGGATCAGGATTTGTCCTTGGATCCCCTGAGCCATCCCCAGGCTCCTGCCACCCCCAGCCCTCCTTATCTGACAGATGCTCCAACCCCATCATCATCTTCAATCATCTCTGGTGTCTGATGAATGGAACCTTCCACTTGGAATATTTTAGGTTGCATCCAGGGCAGTAATTTAATTTCACAGTTTATGGTTCTCTTCTCTTTTTCAAGGAAAAAAAAAAAAAAAGCAAACAGTGTTAAAAACTCTGTGTTTAAAATAATAAAAAGAAATTGGATTTCTAGATCCAGTGGAGGGGAGGGTGGAAGAACTGAGCAGAGTTCACGTGGGAAGGTGAGATCAGAGGAAGGATTTAAAACTTTGGTCGTGGAGGAGAATCTTTGCCACCAAGCAGTTAACTCAGATCCCAAGGAATTCAGTCTTAAATTCATACCCAGGACAACTGACACTTAAAGATTTATTTTAAAAAAAAAACCTCAAAAAACTTCTGAAGAAACTGCCTTTAGTCAATTTGATACTTGTGAAATTTCTGCCAAATTGCAATAAACTCTTGGTTAACCTGTCATTGTTATAACGACTGAATTTTGCCAAAATACCAAATTTCCCCCATTAAAACAATAATTAGAGCTGGTGATGTGTTTTATGTCACTTTGAACAATAAGTAGATATATTTTACTGGAGTAATTTCACCCTTTCCATTAAAAAAAGAAAAAAAAAAGCTGCAAAATTGGGTTTTAATTTCCCCAAAGGTTATCTGGGTTTATCTGCCCTGGAGGAACCAAATGCCCTAAAGACAGCTTGGATTGCTTCTCCAATTACGGCTCTTTTCCTAACTAATAATTTTTAAATATTCCCTTTTAATGCTTTGCATGGCTCTTGAAAATACCAGCAATATTGCTCATAAATCATTGTCATTTCCTTTAGCTCTCCTGGATTAATATAAATTCACTTTAATTACCATTCTGTTTGGAGCAGGTGCCTTTGATCCTGCCTGGGTTTGGGCTGGGGTAATTCAGCTCATTAAAGAGCCGGGTTAAGGTTGGGGTCATTAAATGGGCAAGGAGACACTGGGAAAGGCATTTATGTGCTGGGGGAAATTCCAGCTTGCCTTGGGGAGCTTTATTCCTTAACTGTGTTATAAATGAGAGACAAAAGTCTCGATATTTAGCAAAAATTTAGATTGCTTTATTTGATATAGAAAGAGCAAAGCAGAGCTGGGGAATGTGAGGGGTCACTGTCCACTCCACGCTCCACCCAACCTTGGTTTGCAGCCTCTTCTTATACTGTGGGTTCTCGTTGTAATCTATAATTTTGGGGGTTTTGGGTTTTTTTTGCTGTCATAATTTTGCCAGGTAAGCAGTGGTGGTTGAATAAACATCCTTACACAAATTCACAAAGCCTTTGGGTGATAATCAGTCACAGATAGCCATCTGGTCCTTGGAGAGAACCACCAGAGAAGTTCTGGGAGTCTGGTCCTTGAAATAAGCAGTATTGATCAGACAAAGGCAGGAAGGGCTATTGGAATATCATTGATCAGTATTGATCAGACAAAGGCAGGAAGGGCTATTTTAAAATCATTGATCAGCATTGATCAGACAAAGGCAGGAAGGGCTGTTGGAATATCATTGATCAGTATTGATCAGACAAAGGCAGGAAGGGCTATTGGAATATCATTGATCAGTATTGATCAGACAAAGGCAGGAAGGGCTTTTGGAAAATCATTGATCAGTATTGATCAGACAAAGGCAGAAAAGGCTTTTGGAAAATCATTGATCAGTATTGATCAGACAAAGGCAGGAAGGGCTTTTGGAAAATCATTGATCAGTATTGATCAGACAAAGGCAGGAAGGGCTATTGGAAAATCATTGATCAGTATTGATCAGACAAAGGCAGGAAGGGCTTTTTGGGCAGTCCGATTTCGCAAGCTGGTAGCTGATACAACTTATTTGAAAAACATAATATAACATAATGTAATGTAACATAATACAACATAATATAACATAACAAGGTGTTTTTAAACAGAATTATTTAATCATACAATTTCCTTTATCTAGTGTCCATGCTTCACTTCAGAGCTAAGCATTCTGGTTTATGCAAACCCCAATGCTTTTGTGAGTAACACGAATCTTTTATCAATTGTCACAACTGGATCCATTTCTGAACGGTTTTATTCAGATTTTTTTCTCCTCAGTGCCTTCCCCCTGCTGTTGGCTTTGTCCACACAGCTCTGATCAAGTGGGTGTGAATTAATGGTGGTGGTAACTGGCCCAGGCACTCCTGGAGGTGTGGCAGTGCATGTGTCACTCCAAACGCTTCATTTCCTGTAGAAATCAGTATTTGGGGGTGGGAAGAGCCCAGGCTGCTGTTTGCAGGTGTTACAGGTGTTACAGGTGCTGCAGGTGCTGCAGGTGCTGCAGGTGTTACAGGTGTTGCAGGTGTTACAGGTGTTACAGGTGCTGCAGGTGTTACAGATGTTGCAGGTGTTGCAGGTGTTACAGGTGTTACAGGTGCTGCAGGTGTTACAGGTGTTACAGGTGTTACAAGTGTTACAGATGTTACAGGTGTTACAGGTGTTACAGGTGTTACAGGTGTTGCAGGTGTTACAGGTGTTACAGGTGTTACAGGTGTTACAGGTGTTACAGGTGTTACAGGTGTTACAGGTGTTACAGGTGTTGCAGGTGTTACAGGTGTTGCAGGTGTTGCAGGTGTTACAGGTGTTACAGGTGTTACAGGTGTTGCAGGTGTTACAGGTGTTACAGGTGTTGCAGGTGTTGCAGGTGTTACAGGTGTTACAGGTGTTACAGGTGTTGCAGGTGTTACAGGTGTTGCAGGTGTTACAGGTGTTACAGGTATTACAGGTGTTACAGGTGTTACAGGTGTTGCAGGTGTTACAGGTGTTGCAGGTGTTACAGGTGTTACAGGTGTTGCAGGTGTTACAGGTGTTACAGGTGTTGCAGGTGTTGCAGGTGTTGCAGGTGTTACAGGTGTTACAGGTGTTACAGGTGCTGCAGGTGTTGCAGGTGTTACTGGTGTTGCAGGTGTTACAGGTGTTACAGGTATTACAGGTGTTGCAGGTGTTACAGGTGTTGCAGGTATTACAGGTGTTACAGGTGTTACAGGTGTTGCAGGTGTTACAGGTGTTGCAGGTGTTACAGGTGTTACAGGTGCTGCAGGTGTTACAGGTGTTACAGGTGTTGCAGGTGTTGCAGGTGTTGCAGGTGTTGCAGGTGTTACAGGTGTTACAGGTATTACAGGTGTTACAGGTGTTACAGGTGTTGCAGGTGTTACAGGTGTTGCAGGTGTTACAGGTATTACAGGTATTACAGGTGTTGCAGGTGTTACAGGTGTTACAGGTGTTACAGGTGTTACAGGTATTACAGGTGTTACAGGTGTTACAGGTGTTACAGGTGTTACAGGTGTTACAGGTGTTACAGGTGTTACAGGTGTTACAGGTATTACAGGTGTTGCAGGTGTTACAGGTGTTCCAGGTGTTACAGGTGTTCCAGGTGTTGCAGGTGTTACAGGTGCTGCAGGTGTTACAGGTGTTACAGGTGTTACAGGTGCTGCAGGTGTTACAGGTGTTACAGGTGTTACAGGTGTTACAGGTGTTACAGGTGTTACAGGTGTTACAGGTGTTACAGGTGTTACAGGTGTTACAGGTGTTGCAGGTGTTACAGGTGTTGCAGGTGTTACAGGTGTTACAGGTGTTGCAGGTGTTACAGGTGTTACAGGTGTTGCAGGTGTTACAGGTATTACAGGTGTTACAGGTGTTGCAGGTGTTACAGGTGTTACAGGTGTTACAGGTGTTACAGGTGTTGCAGGTGTTACAGGTGTTACAGGTGGTGCAGGTGTTACAGGTGTTGCAGGTGTTACAGGTGTTACAGGTATTACAGGTATTACAGGTGTTACAGGTGTTACAGGTGTTGCAGGTGTTACAGGTGTTGCAGGTGTTGCAGGTGTTACAGGTGTTACAGGTGTTACAGGTGTTACAGGTGTTACAGGTGTTACAGGTGTTACAGGTGTTACAGGTGTTGCAGGTGTTGCAGGTGTTACAGGTGTTACAGGTGTTGCAGGTGTTACAGGTGTTGCAGGTGTTACAGGTGTTACAGGTGTTACAGGTGTTGCAGGTGTTGCAGGTGTTTCTGATCCTGTGCTTTTTTGGCCCCCTGTGATTTGTGGGAGGATTCCCAAGCTCCGTCCCCGCACTCAGGGCTCCTCAGCCACCCTGGCTATCCACTGGACTATAAATGCTATTTATTGTGTCCTTTTATATCCACGCTGTGCCAGAACAAACACAACCAGCTGTGCTGAAGTGACAAAAATCCCGATTTATGTCCCTGGGGAGTGGAGTCCAAAGGGAGCCCAGAGGTGAGAACAGAGGTGTAACCTCTCGTGCAGCTCACTCCACTGCCTCTTTAAGGAAACATCCATTTCTTCTGCTAAATAACAAGGGAGAAAGGCCTCCGTGTGCTCCATTTTTCTCTGCTGACATTTTGATGTGATTAAATTCATGGTGCTGCAGAGAAATATTGCCCAGCAAACCTCCCAGGCCAGGAGAGAGAGTGGGAAATTCTCCCAAAGCCAGCGAGAGCAGCACGGCTCCACTTCAGCAGAATTAGTGAAACACGTTTCCCTCTCACTTGTAAATCACTTTTTCCTCTGCACGGGGCACTTCTGTTAAACGTTGAGTTTGTTCTTTTTATTATTTGGCACAGCAACAAGCAAAAATATCAGCCCTGGGAGTCTGATGCAGGAGTGTCACTGGCTCACGGTCTCTGGATCTCTGGAGCCAATTGTTTCTGGGCTATTGATGATAATCCAGCAGGCTGATGTGAGATCCGTAGTGATTTTTAATTTTTTTTAATGAAAAAGATGGCAGTGACCTGTGTCCCTTTGCATGGCTCAGTGTCCCTGGCAGGTGCTGCTCCTGGCATTTGAGCAGGCACTAAATCACTTTATTCTCAATTCCATCACAGTGGAAGAACAGCTCAGTGAAGGACCAGTGCTGCTGGTCTGAGAACATGGGCAGTGCCGTGGCTGAAGGCTCTCACTTGATTTTTTTTTTTTTTTAACTCCTAAAATTGTTCTGACATTCAGAATCACCAGAGGGAAGTTGTGATCTGAAGGGCAAAGAACCGACTCACTCATTTTGTACTTGAACCCATCTCAAGAGGAAAACCACCATCCAACCAGCCTTATTAATTTATTTTGGGCAGCCTGGTGATCTGGTTCTGGTCTGTTCTTTTTTTTCTCCTTTCTTTGAAGGTGATTTGAATGATTCTGTGTTGGCACAGCTGTGTGTGGACCCAGAGCTGCAAGGTTTGATTTTCAAAGCATTTCTTATTTCCCAGAAATATTTAAAATAGTAGCTAGGACTGGTTATAGGATCTTGGGGTGGTGTGGGTTAGAAGAAACCTTAAACCCATCTCATTCCAGGCCCTGCCACAGCAGGGACACCTTCCACCAGCCCAGGGTGTTATTTGCTATTGTATTAAAAGTCATTTTCAGGGTCACAAAGTGAGAAAATGAATGAGCTGGAAATAAGATCCAAGAGGTTTTGTGCTCATAAACACCCTGCCCTCCATGGCCACCTTGGGAAAGGATTCTGTGAATTTAGTGGAAATGCACAGGGAGGTTAAAAACGACTTGTGAAAGTCAAGAACAAAATAATTTCTGTGTGTTGAGCTGGTCACTCTGAGGAACTCCACAGTCCCCTGACCCAGTCCTGGGCAGAAATCTCCTTTCTGTCCCTTCACCACTGCTCCAGGACAGCCCTGGGGAGGATCGTGGCTCCATGTCCTGAGCTCTCTCGTTTGGTGACATTGGCAGAAGTCACTAAGCCACTTAGTTTTTCAGTGCATCCCATAAAATGCAAAGTGTGTTTGATGAGAAACCACTTACCCCATTCTTTACAGTGTGCAGACAGAGTTATGAGCTTGGCCAGCAGCTTCCTTGATGAAAGAATAAAGTAGATTTTTTTTTTCCCTTCCACTCTTCGAAATGGGCAGAATAAAAATCTTAATTACTTGTTTGTTTATAAATAATTCAGAGGTGCTGTAGGTCGTGCTCATACACGTGCACACACGAGAGAGATGCAGATCTTGTGCCAGAAAACGGCTTCAGCCTCTCACAGGTAATAAATTCGCCCTGGATTTATGGCCAGCAGTGCCCGGGCACAGAGAAATTGTGTGTCAAGGTGATCAGCAAAGGGCATCAGGAAGAGCCTTTTCCCTCCTGGGAAGGCACCTGGGCCTCTCTTTCTCTCTCCAGGGAGGATTTTCCTGCAAAGAAGCAAAACTTATGGACAGAAATAACAATTATAAGCTCATCAGCCTGAAGAGCTGCTCATATGTCAGACCCCTCGTTCCTCCTGCAGCCGTTCCTCACCTTCATCCCCATCACCCTCTGCTCCTTAAGCTCTCAACAATTCCTTCTTTCCCGAGGGCTTCTTGCATTTTTTAGGGCTGCCCTGCACTCTGCAGTTCTGTTTCTATCCCTGTCATTTCTCTTCGGAGTTGATTTGACAGGGAATTCTTCCCATGAAACTTTGTGGGGTGCTGGGCTTTGCATCCAGCACTGATCCTTTAGGGATGTTTGACCAGTCCTTCCTTCCCTTTTAGCAGAAAATTCCTGAATAATTACACTTCTCCAGCCCTGGAATTGTCCCAGGCCAGGCTGGAGCAGCCTGGGACAGTGGAGGGTGTCCCTTCCCACCCAAACCATCCCATGATTATTGATTTATTCCATTATTATGATTCCATTATTATTATTTATTCCAAGATGAAGTATGAAGGAATTTGAAGGAAGGAAATCAGCTGATTCTCGAATGCACAAATATTAAGGATGTGATATTTGAGGGAGGAGGGATGGGAATGAGGGGATTGGCCCTAAAAACCCCTGACAGAGGGAACACAAGGAGCTTGATTTCCTGGGTAATAAACGAGACAGAGTCGTGTGTCAATTAACCTTAAACCAGATAAGTGCCTGATTAATTTACTAGATAATGCTGGAATCTGGAGGATTTGGTGGAAACTATTTAAAGTATAATTAATGCTACTTTAAAAAAAAATAGATGGATAGATAGGAGAATGAAAAATCCTCGTGTTAGAAAATGAAATGTTTTCAAAGGAAAAATAGTATTTAAGCAGCACTTCCTGGCTTCTGGGTGGGAATTTGGTTTATGGAAGACAAAGGAAGTTTCCAAAGGTGAGGAGGACGTTAAAAGGACAGGATTTCAGTGCTGAGGGGTGAGTTTGCTGATTAGGATGCTGATGATGTTAATTGGAGCTCAGCACTTGCACTTGGAGCAGGATTTACTCCGTGCCCACTGCTGTGATGCTCTGGACAGCTTTTCCCACGGTCCTGAGCTGATTCCCTTGGCTTTTCCATTCCCAGGAAGGAGGAAAGAAGAAATCCCCAGCAATTCTCTGTTTACCCTTCGGGGCAAAGTGCATCCTCAGAAAATGGAAATATTTCCTTTGCTCACCCTTGGCACTCAGAGGGACTTTTCCAAGGGACTAACTCGTGTGTCATTAGCTGCTTGTAGCCTTCTAATTAGCTGAAATGTCATTTGCCTCCTTGCCTTGCCTGTTTTGTGTTTAATCCCTGGGAAGGAAAACTTGGGGAAGAATCCGGCTGAGCTGGGACAGAGCTTCTCATTCAGCCTGGCAACCTGTTAAAAATTAAAAAAAAAAATAATAATAGTGACCTTTATGTGCCACTTTTGTTCACTTCTAGCACCATAAAAACGGAATCTGGGTCTGATTTGTGGTCCTGGGAGAGTCTCTGAGGGCCTGACTCAGAATTATTCCCATGGACAGCCTTTCCCTCCTGCAAACCCTGATTGGTTTGGCTGGTTGAGATTTTTTTTTTTCCCCCTTTGATGCATTTTTCATTTGAACATCTCAAAACCCTTCAAAAAAGTTTCCACCCAGTTGTTCACCTGCAGCTCCAAAGAGTTCTTAGGTGGTTTTTTTTTTTCCTATTTCTGCTCCACTTAAAGCTCTTCAGAGCCCCAGTGCTTTGTGCTGAGGATCTAAAACTGTGTTAATATTCACCTTGGAGGGAGGCTTTGATCTGGTGGCTCATTGTCTGGCACCTTTAGCACCCACCTTCTGCCCACTGATGCATTTCCAGGGCTTTGTTGAGGAGAGATTGCAGGGGAAAATTCGGATTTTAAAAGGAATGAAGACCCTGAGCTCCTTTCAAGCAGAACCCGGGTGTTACAGGAGGAAATGTTGTGGGATCTGTTGTCACTCCAAGCTCTGGCACACTTTTATTTCATCACCGTTGTTCTGCCTCAGCCTCTGTTGTGTCACTACCAGATTTAATGCATGCCTGGGCCAGAAATAAAGCAGAAGGGTCCAGAAATAACCCTTGAGCCAGGCACTGCCCCCAGCTCTGTGCCACCACCCTGAGCCACCCACTGAACCATTTAACACCACGGGTTTGTTTTAGCTGGAGCAGCCAAAGCACAATGAGATTTTTCCCTATTTTTTTCCCCTGTCAGGAGGATGCAAAATTCCTCGGGATTTCACACAGCTCAATGGGCTGCACTTGAGTGACTGGAAATGTCAGGGTGATGAGGAAAAGCTGGCGTTTTTTAGGCTCTGGGAACATAGCTGTTTATTTATTTATATTAAGGACTATTTTTCTTTTCTCACGTGTTATCTTCTGTGATCAGCTGAATGAGAAGGGATCTGCCATAAGGAAAACGCTACCTGAAGGATCTGAAGGATCTGAAGGATTTGCACCTGAAGGTGCAGAAAAGAAAATGGGTTCTGGGGTGTGGGAGCCCCCATTTCTGTCGTATTAAATCTTCAATTAAAGTCATTTAATGGTGTAAAAAAACCTCAATTTCCACTGCAGGTTACTTTTCCTCTGTTGCATTTCTTTCTCTTTTTTTTTGGAGCTGCCGTGGCCCAGCCAGGAGTGAAATGTGCCTGGGGGGCAGAGCCGGGAGTGGGTCATTACTGCCGGAAAAAACATCAAAATTCCGTGTATTTCCCCATTGCTGTGCTTTCCCCCAATTTACTCGCGCTAATCACCCATTCCAAAGTCACTCAGAAGGAAGGGAAAGGCCGAGATCTGCTGTGGGATTAAAGCACAAATGGAAATAATTCCACGGGGGACCATTCCCGCAGCCCAGGGCTGACCAAACATTGCTGCTTTCCTGCCCACCGAGGTGTTTCCTGCATTTTTTCTTCCCAAAAAGTTCCTTTTGTGGGGTGATACCGAGCAGGGTGAGGGATGCACCTTTGCTGAGGGATGCTCTCACCATCCCACGTTTCATTTCTCTGCTTTTCCGACACGAGGAGGGAGCTGGGAAGTGTTAAAACTTGAGAACCGGAAAGGTGAACAACTGGAAATGAGCAAATTCCCATTTTTCTGTTTTTAACAACCACCCAGGCCCAAATTCATTGGCGGTGCTGTGCCCAGAACTCACCTTGGAAATCACAGTGACATTTTATCTGCACCCTGGGAATGCAGGGAGCCAGGTCCTGCAGCCCAGAGCCCTCTTGAATAAATGCAGCACAAGATGAATTGAAAAATAATAAAAAAAGAGTTCCTCAGCCGGTTTATGTGCTGGTGATTGTGCAAATATCAGCAGATGACATCGGTTTTGTAGAACAACCCTCTTTAAACATCCACGGGGTCAGGTTTTTTGTGCTCTGGTGACACTGGGGTGTGTTGAAGCTTCTGTTTTCGGAAGGTTTGGGGCAGATTTTGAAATGTTTCATCAGCAGCAGGCACAAACATTCACCTTTTCCCTTTTCCTCCTTTTCTGGGCTGGTTTTTCCAAGAGCTGTGGCCGTGTCCCGGTGGGAGGGGACATTGCAGAATTGAGCAGAATTACCCCCAGCTCTTCCCTCAGAAAATTCCAGCCTCCAGCAGAGTGGGAATGAACCCACTCAGCATTAAACCGTGCCTTCCAGGCGGGTAATACCTGAGTTTGACCAGCAGATTTCAGGGTTTTTTTAATTCTAAAAATCATATTCTTGGCTTAGATCTGAAGCATCGCCCCCGATGGCCTTTGGAATTCTTGGGAAAAGCCATTAATTTGGAGCAAGGATGGCAATTATGGTCAAATGAGAGCAAAAAGGAACTGCTTTGCTGCTTTGCTTTCTTGGATGACTGAACAATTCATTATTTGTGTAGGAATCTTATTTTCCATTGCTGGCTGATCAGCCAGTCAGGACTGTAAATCAAATTAATTTGAATACATGAGATTGCAAGGGGCAACGTTTCACTTTGGGTTCAGAAGCAAGAAATAATCAGCCCACAAGAATTCAGTGCTTTGGAGCTCACTCCTGGGCAGAGCTCGAGCTCCAGGCAGGGTGGGAGGTCCAGGAGGAGAAATGTGATGATTAAAAATGAATTTCTTGCTTCTTGGACGGGATGAAGAGCTGAGCTCAGTTTGTTAGGGCAGGACATCTCGGCCTTAGGAGACGGGGAAAAGGCAAATACCAACAGGAGGAGCAGCCAGCCCTGCTCCCTGCAGCGTTTCCACTCGGCCAAAGTGCTGCTCCGTGCTGGCTGCAGCCGGGGCCGCCTCTGCTCCTGGACATCCTTCGGGAACTCCGCAAAAATGGACCAGGGACATTTTCCTGCTGGGTCTGCACCAGGCGAGGCTCCTCAGACAGAGGGATGGATGGGCGGAGGTGCTGAAAAAAATAAGTGGCAGAGAAAGTGGAAAAGGAACACCCTGCCAGATTTTATTTTATTTTACATTATTTTATTTTTATTTTATTTTATTTTATTTTATTTTATTTTATTTTTATTTTATTTTATTTTTATTATATTATATTATATTATATCATATCATATCATATCATATCATATCATATCATATCATATTATATTATATTATATTATATTATATTATATTATATTATATTATATTATATTATATTATATTATATTATATTATTATTATGTTTTATTTTGTTATTTTTACTTTATTTTATTCTTATTTTATTCTTATTTTATTTTATTATTTTATTTTTTATTATTCAATTTTTAAATTTTTATTTTATTTTACTTTATTTGATCTTAATTTCTTTTAATTATTTTTAAATTTTTATTTTATTTTACTTTATTTTATTATTATTTTATTTTATTTTTTATTTTATTTTATTTTACTTTAATTTCTTTTATTTATTTTTTAAATTTTCATTTTATTTTACTTTACTTTATTTTATTATTTTATTATTTTTTATTTTATTTTACTTTACTTTAATTTCTTTTATTCATCTTTAAATTTTTATTTTATTTTACTTTATTTTATTATTATTTTATTTTATTATTTTTTATTATTTAATTGTTTTAATTTTTAAAAATTTTATTTATATCTGCAGAGAATATTTTATATTCTCTGCAGATGAATGGCTGTGATCAGTTCACAGAATCAGAATATTCTGAGTCAGGAGGGACCCCCCAGGATCAAATCCCTCACAGGACACCCCACAAAAATCCCCCCTGTGCCCCTGAGCTCCTCCTTGCTTTGTGGTTGGCAGCACATTTTCACTCTTAACCAAAATAACTTTACAATCCCTTGGCTTCCCATCATTTTAGACGGGATTCTCGTAGTGGGGCGTGCTGGAAGCCGTGACGTTCCTCCAGGAGGCTCCCGTGGGGAGCAGGGGCAGGAATGCCCAAATTCCCATCCTGGCTCTGCTGCAGGAGCACGAGGCCGATTTTCCGTGTGGATCCGACAGAACTGAGACACAAAACCCGGCAGAGAGGAGAAAAATCTGACTTTGGTTTCTCCAAACCCAGCAGCTGCCGTGGATTCCTGGAGTGAATTCCTGAATTCCTGTATTCCTGGATTCCCGAATTCCCGAATTCCCGAATTCCCAAATTCCCGAATTCCTGAATTCCTGAATTCCCAAATTCCCGAATTCCCGAATTCCCGAATTCCCAAATTCCCGAATTCCTGAATTCCTCAATTCCTGAATTCCTGGAGTGAATTCCTGAATTCCTGAATTCCCGAATTCCCGAATTCCTGAATTCCTGAATTCCTGAATTCCTGAATTCCTGAATTCCCGAATTCCTGAATTCCCGAATTCCCGAATTCCCGAATTCCTGAATTCCTGAATTCCCGAATTCCCGAATTCCTGAATTCCTGAATTCCTGAATTCCTGGAGTGAATTCCTGAATTCCTGAATTCCTGAATTCCTGGATTCCCGAATTCCCGGATTCCTGGATTCCTGAATTCCTGAATTCCCGAATTCCCGAATTCCCAAATTCCCGAATTCCTGAATTCCTCAATTCCTGAATTCCTGGAGTGAATTCATGAATTCCTGAATTCCCGAATTCCTGAATTCCCGAATTCCCGAATTCCTGAATTCCCGAATTCCTGAATTCCTGGATTCCCGAATTCCTGAATTCCTGAATTCCTGAATTCCTGGATTCCTGAATTCCTGAATTCCTGAATTCCCGAATTCCCGAATTCCCGAATTCCTGGATTCCCGAATTCCTGAATTCCTGAATTCCTGCAGCTGGCCAGGCCGAGCTCTAAGGCAGGAAATGTAGGCAGTGATCAGGAAAACGAGCCCCCAATTCCTCTCTGCTGTAGAATCCTGAAAAATGCTGAGAACAGCCCAGGAAAAACATCCTTGGAGGGCTAAAACCCCTTCACTGTCCCCAGCAGACCTGGATCCCTGGGAAACAGGAGCATGGACAGTGGGATGGAATAAAAACAGTGTTTAATTCACCTTATAAACAATTTAGTCCCGTTGAGTATAAATTTACTTCCTATAACACATTCCAAGGCATGGAATGGCCCCCTTGGCATTTCCTAAATAAATAATAAACCCTATAAAATAAACCCTAAATAAATAATAAACCCTAATGAAATTTGGGATGAACCACCAAGCTTTTTTTTTTTTTTTGGTGTTTTCATGGTAGAAATCCTTCACAGGCACTTTTTTGGGGGGGGATCCCTGAGAGTTGGAAATTTATTAATTTATTAATTATTGGAGTTCTTGAAGAGAACAAGTGTGGGACAGTTTGTGCTGCTGAGCTTTGATTGAAACCTCTTCATGTTTATTTTGGAGGGAATCACGAGGCATTTGGGTGCTGCTGAATTGAAATGGGATGACTCAAAGGGAACCCTGAGGTCCAGATTTGGAGCAATGAATCAGGGAGATCAAACCCCACTTCACATTCTCCAAGCTGCCAAGCAAATGGGAACAACAAAAACTGAAGAAATCATTTTGTTTGGGGGTTGTGGTTTTTAGGCAGATGGGGCATGGGAGGGTTTTAATGCTGCACTCTTTAATAATTCCCATATAATTCCCTTTTTCCCCCAAAATTTGGACATTTACTCGACTTCTAAAGGAGAGGGACTGATATTCAGGTGTTAAACTGAAAGCTGAGCTTTTCCTGACCATCCCTCCACAATTTTGGGCTTTTTAAAGGTATTTAAGCATCTAAAGAAAGTCATGGATGTGAGTTCATAGAATTCCAGGATGGTTTTAAATTCCTTAAATCTCCTCCCCATGGGTGGGGACACCTTCCCCCAGACCAGGCTGCTCCAAGCCCTGTCCAACCTGGCCTAAAATTGTTTGGTTTTGGTGGGGCTTTTTTTTGTGCTGAAGGTGGTTTTTATATTTTTATTATTTTTATTTTTATAATCTGAGCTGGTTTGGGAAATCCTGAAGAACCTTAATTCCCACATTTAGGCAGGTGGGCACCTCCAGAAAACTCATTCACAGAGTATCTGCTATTTTCTACAGCAGGAAGAAAGATTTTAAACCCCAAACCAATCCCACATCTGTTGAATTTCTGGTGTAAATGCGTGTGAAAATCGCATAGATAATTTCCAAGAGCGTTTATTCTAAACCTGAATTTTAAGCCATGTTTTGTTTTTTTTTTTTCCCATGGATTCCATTCTTTTGGCCAGCTTTTAGTCCATCTCCAGTTGCAATTCAGAAGTTCCTTTCACATGCCAGAATCCTTCCAAGCCCAGATGAAATGAGGGAGCATCAGTGCAGGAATTGAGCCCCACCACAAACCTCCCTCTCCTTTGGACCTGACCAAGACCTGCTTGACTGAGCCTGGGATGCAGCTTTAAAATGCCATTATTTTTATCTGCCATTATGTGGGCACAGAAATATTGATGCACTTGACCACAAGTGCTAAAGAGAGAAAAATCAGTTTTGTTGTCAGGGCTGGGTGGGTGAGTTCACAAGCTGAAGGTGCCTCACTCGGGTGGATCCTCTTGAAAAGGGACAGATTTGTAAATGTTAATATGCAAAGATGTATATTAATATTAACATGCATTATATTGCATAGCTTTTAAAGAGAAAAATTTCATGTTGGTTTTGTTAAAAGTCTTTCTATTCACGGTGCTGCTTAATTAAGGTGATTTTTTTCATTACAAGGGGAAAAAAAATCCCTTTGCAAAAAGGCTGTAGAATATTAGATGGAATTCATCGTGTACAGAGGGAAGGAGTCAGGATATTGAAGGAAGAAGAATCGCTTTCTAGAGCCCTGAATTTCCCATTTCTTGCCTCTGCCCAGAGTGGGATTCTCATTTTCCTGCAGCCCTGACAGGCAGGAGGTGCCTTTCTGCTCAAAATGCATTTCTACAATTTCTCAAAAAAATGACTTCTTTAATTTTTGAAGTGCTGTGCTTCTGATTTTCCAACGCTGGGCCTAAGACAATTCCTGTCAAATTTCCAAAGGGAACAGAGCGAATCCAAGTGCTTTCCATCACATGTGAAACCTGTATTGACTCTGAGGCTGGAAATCCTAATCAAGTAGAGTGCATTATCAAGCCTGATAAATCTTCTAATCAATAAAGCCTGCGGTGTGTGCCACAGCGCGGAGCCAGGGCAGGAAATACGATTTGCGGGAAAGGCACAGAATTCCTGCACCTTCATTTCGGATGAGTCTCTGAGTTATGGCACTGCTGCTTTATGGGAGGGTTTAAGGTGACTCTGAGCTGAAATCAGTGAGGTTTTAATCCAAATTTAGGTTGGTTTTTTTTTTTTTTTTCAGCTGTCATAGTCCAGGGGTGCCACAGAAAGGAGGAGCAGGATTTTGAAGGGGCTGTGCTGGTTGGATCAGATGTGTGTGCACAGAGTGGGGATATCCTTGTGCCCCATTCCTCCCTTTTCCATGTGTTTATCCCTTTGCCAGAGCCCCAGGGAGAGCTGAACCTCACAGACTCGAGGAGTGAGAAGCCCCTGATGTCCCTTTGCAGCTCAGGGAGCTTTGGGCTGAGCTGAGCAGAGTTTGCCATGATTTGGAACAGCAGAGCAGCCTTTTCCCACTGGATCCCAGAGGAAAACCAGAGCCTTGCACATCATCCCTGCAGCTTTGGAGGAAAAGTGCACCTTGTGCAGGAGCCCTGCTCCAGCAGAACCACATCTGTCCCTGCAGGAGGATCAGCCACCATGGAATGGGACTGCACCAACCCTGACTGACTGACGGGGGGTCAGCTTGGATTCTCACTCTGACACTGCTCTGGGTTTGCTCTCTGCAATGCTGGATTTGTAATTTTCCTAGTAAAGAACTGTTATTCCTATTCCCATCTCTTTGCCTGAGAGCCCCTTAATTTCAAAATTATAATAATTTGGAGGTAAGAGGTTTACATTCTCCATTTCATAAAGAGGCTCCTGCCTTTGTTAACAAACACCTGGCCTTCAAACCAAGACAGATCCCCAGATGGGCCACTCATAAGAGCTGGGCTTGATCCCTGTGAGTCCCTCCCAGCTGAGAATATTCCATGGGAGTTGTGTTTTGGGAACTGATCTCTCAGCTGTGTTTTGGGATCTGACCCCTCAGTTGTGTTTTGGGATCTGACCCCTCAGTTGTGTTTTGGGAACTGACCCCTCAGTTGTGTTTTGGGAACTGACCCCTCAGTTGTGTTTTGGGATCTGATCTCTCAGTTGTGTTTTGGGATCTGACCCCTCAGTTGTGTTTTGGGATCTGACCCCTCAGGCTGTTGTGCACACACAGCCCCTGTTCCAAGAGGCTGTGGATGGTGTTTAATGTCCTGCTGGCTCCATGTGGGAATATTCCTGATGGAAGGTTCCTGTGGGTGCAGTGGAGGCTCTGCAGGCTGTGGTGGGTGTTGGGTGCAGCTCTCACCCCACATCTCTGGGGCAGCTCCAGGAAGAGTCGTTCCCTGAACCCAGGATGCAGCAGGAAAAACTATTTTTACTTCTCTCACCTACACATTTATTAAATTTCCAACCTGGAAATCTCTCCCCCTGCCAGGATTTCTCTGAAGAAGAAGGAAAACCTTGGCAGGCTGCTGAAATCCTGATTCCCTTGGCAGGGGGAGGCCAAGTGCTGCCTGTGCCCCGAAGGCAGAGCTGCTAAATCCTCTCCTGGGGCTGCTGCTTTATTACCACGAGGGCTCAGGACTGAGCAGACGCTGCAGACAAAGATATTTCACCTCCCCTTCTCCCTTCACCCGGGGAAATGATATTTTCTGTGCAGTTTTTAATCTGTCGCTCGGGCCCGTACACAATGACAAGTGAGTGTGATTTAATTTTATGATAGTGCTGCATTAGGTGACCACTTTATGTTGCTGTAAAAGAGGGATTTGGAGTGGTGGCGTGCTCTGCTTTTCCACATTTGATATCCTTGTTTCCTGCAGCCTGACAAGAAAATCTTAGGAATTTAAGGGTGGCTTTGCTGTGGTTGCCCATGTGGATGGATTTGGGAAATTGGGTGTCACAGGAGCACTGAGGCTTTGGCATCATTTTATTGGGACTTGTCAAAAAGTTCTTCTCTCTCATGACCATGACAGGACCCAGGGAAGGGCTGGAGCTCTGTCAGGAAAGGTTAAGGTTGGATTTTGGGAAAGATTCTTCCCCCAGGGAATGGGCACGGCCCTGAGGCTGCCAGAGCTCCAGGAGTGTTTGGAAAACCCTCCCAGGGCTGCCCAGGCTGGGATTTTGGGGTGTTTGGATCAGAGATCCCTGGGGTCTCTTCCCACACGGGATATTCTCTGATTCCATGAACACACATCAAGCCCAACTGGTTTTTCCTATCTCAAGTTCCATGTGCCATGACCAGCTGAGGTCTGTTGATTTTTTCTGTTATTTTTTACCAATCCTGGTAGAAATTAATTGCAAGTAAGGAGTGGCAGCACCTTCCCTCAGCTGGGCAGGAGATTAAACACTGGGAATTGTATTGGGCACACACATACCAGGAAAAAAGCACAGTAAATTGGGGTTTGTTTCTGACTCTTGAGTAGAAGAATGTCTGTGCTACAGATCAAGAGAAGCACAGTTGGTGTCACTGATTTTTTATCTTGATAGAAGTGAGATAAGGCAGAACTGGTGCTGCTGTGTATGACTCTGGGAAAACCTTGTCTGGAAAACTGCTTACAATTCCAGGCACTTGTATTGGAGGGAGATAAACAGAAACAGATGCAGAGGAGAGGTTTCAGGGTGGTTTAGGAAATGATTAACAAGAGCTTGGAATACTCCTGCTTCCTTGGCTTAGCACAGCAGGCTGAGTTGTGCAGCACGTGGGTGTGCACAGGGAAAAGGAGGAATAGGCAAAAAATGAAAGCTGAGGTTGACATGAGCTTAAATGGACAAATGTGGATGTGAGAACTTTCCTTGTCTTTAGAACAAGCTCAACGTGCATTTCAAACCTTCTGACAGGAAGAGTGCAGGTGAAAAGTCACTGGTTTGGGGATTGTGGTTTATTAAACTTTATTAAAAAAAAATAAAGAAATAAACTCTAACCACCCAAACAACAAGAGGTGTAAATTAGGATTATAATCTTACCATTATGTTCTCTATTTTAATTAATGAGCAAATTTTGTCTTCTCTGTTTTAATTAATCAACGAATTGCTTTTGTCTTTTCTAGGACATGGTCTGTCCTGGTTGGAAGTTGTGTCCCTCTCCCAGGGAGTTGATTTAAACATCTCCATATCCAGAAGGAATTAAATTGAGCAGCCAAGCCTTCCCAGCAATGCAGGAATTCTCAGTTGCAGCCTCACCAGCAAAGGTGGAAGAACAGGGATTTTCCTTGCTCTCATTTCAGGATCGAGCAGGTGCAAGTGAAGGAATGTCCCTGCTGTCTCTCTCCCATCCCACCTCACAGATTTCTGGGAAGCTCCTCTGTTTTCACAGCTCTTCATCGACGTTCAGGAATTAAACCCAACGCCTTCACGTTGAGACTCGTGTTGCTTTTGATCAGTTTTGCTCTCGGGTTTTTCACGGACTCTCAGTAAAGTCACTCACTGTGCTTTGCTCTCTGAAAGGAGGGGACGTGGTGCTCGGGGTGCTCCTTCCCAGCCCCGCTAAAATAAAACACGTTTGAATTCCTGCCTGGCACTGAACGGGAGCGTGCCCTCACCAGGACACTTGTGTTCCTCCACAATTCCCGAGTGCACTCCAAACGCTGCTGGAAAAGGACATTTCTTGTCTTCAGCTGAACCGACAGCCCCTCTTTCAATATCAGCTCCTCGTGCTTGGGAAATCAAGACACATGATTGTCTCTTTTTTTTTTTTCAGCTAAGTAGAAAAGATTTCTTTTTAATGTCTGGGTGAGTGAAAATCTCTGCTATTTGCTGTGATGTTTCCTTTCAAGAGGCACTGCTTTGTTTTGGTGGATAACTATTGCTTTTCCCTTTGCTTGTCTGCCTTAAAAATTTCTGTGGGTACACACAGCTGTGATGAAGCTCCTTTCCTTCCACTGCCACTCAGAGTCTTTTCAGCAAGAGCTTTGTTTAGAGCTGAAAAATCATGATGTTGAGAAGTTGCCTGAAGAAAAAACATTGGAAGGTAACATGTAGTGAACAGGAGTCTTTTTTTTTTGTTTTGTTTTGTTTTGTTTTGTTTTTATCATGATTAATTAAATTGGGCTCTGTGTACCTGATTGTAACAGGCAGCAAAACAAGAGGATGAGCGAGCTGGACAAACTGAGGCTAAAGGAAAAGGAGAGGTGATGTTTTTATTCCACTCATCCACTTCGGTTGTCCAGTCAGTGACTGAGGGGCTCTTTAATGCCTTTCACCAGCAGTTTTCTGTCTCTTCACCCGCAGGTTTTTTGTTCCACGTGGTGTCTCAGCACAGGCACACACACACTGGGAATGAATGATCAGGTCCTGGCCTTGGACACTTCCAGGGATGGGCAGCCACAGCTTCCCTGGGGAGAATTTCATCCTAAAATCTCATCTAAACCTCTCCATTTCAAACCATTTCAAGCTAATAAACACCTTGTTTAATGTTTTATAATTTTTTATTTTTTTTAATCCTCAAAGGTTAATTTAAAAAAAAAATACGGCTGTGTATAACCATGGGAGAGTGTTATTCTGAGGGAATTTGAGCTCTGCTTTTTCCTCTTGATATTTATTTATTTATTTCAAACCACTCCCCCTTGTCCTGCCATTGCACATCCTGCCTGTGGATCTTTCCAGAAGGGAATATCCAGCCCAAGGACACTCTGCAAGGCAGGGATTTGTTACCCAGCCTGACCATTTATAGAACATTTATAGACTCCTCCTGCATTACTGGAGGAGCAGGAGTTGAGGTCAGTGGCAATACCTATTTAAAAAGAATTTATTATATTTTAGTCTATTTTTTTTTTCAGTGCTGGCATGAACAAGAGCACACCTGGACCCTCCCAATAACAAAGTGCGTGTCTAGAGATGAAAAAAAGGCTTTTGTCTCTCAGTCCCACTGCTCTGGTCCCTGCTGCTGTTTTCTGCAGCTGTTTAAAATGGCACATCCTCATATTCCTCATATTCCTCACATTCCTCATATTCCTCATATTCCTCATATTCCTCATATTCCTCATATTCCTCATTTTCCTCGTATTCCAGCTACTGGGACTTCAGGGAAAATATTGCTTAGAAATATTCCCAGGCTCGTGACAGGAGGAGCAAGAGCCAAGCTCCAGGTGGGGTTTGCAAAGCTTTGAAGGGTTCCAGGCTGAGCTCTGTGCCCCCACCCGGAGCAGACAGGTCCCTGCGTGTGCTCCCAGCACTGCCCAGCTTGGCTCAAACCACTGGGGACAGGCGGAAGGGATCCATGTCAGGCAAATAAAACACTGAAACACCAACCTGAGATCGGGACAAATTTCCAATCTTCTCCACTCTCTCAGGACAATGCATGTTGAAATTGGGTATCCTGATCCAGGTTTCTCTTCCGCCCGGCTGGGTGGAACACACAGCCCTGCCAGGGTTGGCATTTTCAAATGGCATCTCCTTATGAGCAGATCTGAATTTTTCCCAGTGGTGTGGTGAAGCTGGTGGAGAGAATTCCCTTCCTTAAGCTGCTCCACGTGTAAAATTAAATCAGGAACTGGGGGTGATTCAGTCAGGCTGCAGAGCTGCCTTAAGAACCTGGGTCTACCTGAACCTTGTGGTGCTTGACAAGCTCAGGCCAAACCTCTCCTCCTTCAATATCCCCAAAGAAGTCGCAGAAGAATGACCTGAACAATTTGGCAAGGCTCACCATAAGCATTTCACCTGCACGAGGAAGGACATTCCAAAGGAAATTTTGAACAGCTCTCTAATTCCCAGGCAAATCAGAGAGTACAACAGAAATACTTGTGTCCCTGAATTTAAAAGGATGTGCTGTAATACCTACATACCACAGGATGGAGTTACAGACTTAACTTTAGATTTGTCTGCCTTTTAGCCCAACTGGAAATGTTTGTTTTAATATGTTTTGGTGGTTTGGTTTTTTTTAAAACACATTTACTTGCAACAGCTGTGTCCAAGCATATTGGAGAGGATTCTTCCACCTTGCAAAGGGCAGAACAAGGTCACAGCAGGCACAAATCCTGCCTGTGCTGTGCTGGGGGAACAGATGGGGCTTGGAGCTTGTGCCATTGCTCTGAGTGCTTTAATCTTCTGTGATTCAGTGCTCAACAGAGTCACAAAATCACAAAATCATTCAGGTTGGAAAGGACCTCCGAGATCATCCAGTCCAACCTCCAGCCAAGCCCTGGGTACCCAGAAATCATATAAATCATATAAATCATATAAATCATATAAATCATATAAATCATATAAATAAATGATATAAATCATATGATAAATCATTTCTATCATAAATCAAACCATAAATCATATCAAAAGGTGCCACATCTGCCTGAGTGCTGACCCCCCAGCAGGGACGGGGACTCCACGCTTGCCTGGGACTCTGTTGCAGTGTTTAACAGCTCCTCCCGTGAGGACATTCTCCCTGATAATCCAACCCCAGCCTCCCCTGGCACAAGCTGAGCTGTGCTTCTGTGCAGCCGGGAAGAGGCTGTGCTCCAGGGTGAAGGGTTCCCAAAATCCTGCTGCTGACCTGGCGCACTGGGGCTGGGCATGCACTGGGGCTGGGCATGCATTGGGGCTGGGCATGCACTGGGGCTGGGCATGCATTAGAGCAGGGTATGCACTGGGCTGGGCATGCATTGGGGCTGGGCATGCATTGGATCAGGGCATTCACTGCGGCTGGGCATGTATTGGATCAGGGCATGCATTAGGGCTGGGCATGCATTGGAGCTGGGCATGCACTGGGCTGGGCATGCATTGGGGCTGGGCATGCACTGGATCAGGACATGCACTGGAGCTGGGCATTCACTGGGGCTGGGCATGCACTGGGGCTGGGCATGCACTGGAGCTGGACATGCACTGGGGCTGGGCATGCACTGGGGCTGGGCATGCACTGGAGCTGGGCATGCACTGGGGCTGGGCATGCACTGGGGCTGGGCATGCACTGGGGTTGGGCATGCACTGGGGCTGGGCATGCACTGGGGCTGGGCATGCTTTGGATCAGGGCATGCACTGGGGCTGGGCATGCACTGGGGCTGGGCATGCATTGGGGCTGGGCATGCATTGGGGCTGGGCATGCATTGAGGTTGGGCATGCACTGGGGCTGGACATGCATTGGGGCTGGGCATGCATTGGATCAGGGCATGCACTGGGGCTGGGCATGCATTGGATCAGGGCATGCATTGGGGCTGGCACTGCAAACATGCAGGGATTGCTCCCCTGGGTTGCATTTCCGGGCAGCCAAGCTCCCCCAGAGCAGCTCGGGCTTCCCTCCTGAATGAACTGCAAACAGTGAGCAAACTCAATCCACTCATGTTTGCAAAACCCTCGGAAACCTCCGCCCGTGCAATTGGCAGAATTAACAATCACCGTCTCCCCCAGCCTGGCACTCCCCTTCCCATCAATCCACACACTGGTAGGTTTTTATTTTCCTGGGGGAATTTTTGGAGCAGGAGGGGTGGGGCCCCTTTGGGACCCCTGCAGAGCTGCCCGGATGTGGGACCCCCTCACTTCCCACCCCCCAGCTCCTTCACAAACACAACCGAAGTTTTACATTTGCCAAAATAAATCTCATCTTCAGTTTAAAGTACTTAAAATCTAAAATTATAATTCAGGCTTTAGTAAATGCACTTAATTAAAAGCTAATGAAAACCTTGTTTAGTGTTTTATAATTTTTAATTATTTTTTTTTTTAGCCCCAAAGGTTAATTACAAAAAAATATGGCTGTGTATAATCATGGGAGAGGGTTATTCTGAGGGAATTGCAGCTCTGCTTTTTCCTCTTTTTCTATATATCTATGTATCTACATTTCTCTATATCTATATATCTATATGTCTATATATCTATATGTCTATATATCTATATCTATATATCTATATATCTATATATCTCTATCTATATATCTATATATCTATATATCTATGTATCTATATATCTATATATCTATATATATGTATCTATATATCTATATATGTCTATATATCAACTATATATCTATAATGTATATATCTATATAGATCTATATAGATCTTTATTTATATACTTATTCATTTACTTATATATTTATTTGTGTATATATATATATAAATAGTTTTAAATAAATTATTTGTTTGTTTATTTATTTATTATTTTATTTATTCATTTTTTAATTTTTTAATTTTTTTTTATTTCCATGCAGAGTATAAATAAAGCATTAAGCCAAGCCTTGGATGCTACACCCCATGCTAGAGAATTTTCGAGGCAACCTTGACTTTGTAAGGTCCTGGACACGAATATCCTCAGAAAAATCACTGAATCTGAATTACCTGGAGCTGTTTTTCCTCGGTCTCCTGCCTTTGCCAGCTCTCCTGGAGGGAGGCAGAGGCACATTGGGTGGGGAGGGAATTGAGCCCTGGGCCAGCACAAAATTCCTCATGGCTGAGGAACAGTTTTAGTCTTGGTTAGATCCAGTTTTGGTTTTAGATTTAGAAAATCTGCATTGAAAAATGAGCGTGTCCAGTTGTTTAAATAGAGTTTAAATTAGAGTTTAACATGTGACTGTTCCTCTGAGGGTGAGGTGCAGGTGTAACTCAGCTCCCTGAATTTTCAGAGGTTTTAAATAATGAAACTCTTCTGGCATCCAGAAACCTGCAGTTGAAAGGGGTATCATGGAGAGAATGAGGGGAATTATTCTGGTGTGTGGTTGGTACAAATGAGAGCAAAACATTTTCATAATTAACATAATTACATGGATATTACTAAAATATTTTAGCTTTTCAAAGCCACACATACCCAAAGATATCCCAAACTTTGATGGATATTTCCAGCTCCAGGGAGGGGTCAGTTTTCCCATGGAAAAAAACCTGTCAAACTCCATGTAAAGACCCTTTCCCCCTGTCTTTAGCAGGATATCTATAAGAAAAATCTCTTTTTCCCACAGGTACTTTTAGATCATCATCTGCTCACACTGGGCTTTATCCCCTTCCTGCAGCAGGTGAATGTAAAGCTGTCACCAATCATTTGGGTTTACAGCAATAGCAATTATACCAGGGGCTTTTATTATATTTTATTCTATTTTGAATGCTGGGTTAGCAGTGTAGAATAAATTAATCTTAGCCAGAATGATGCTGGCTTTATATTCCATTAATAGCTGGGATCAGGCAGCATTTACAGCAGAATTCCAGCTGCAGAGGTTCTTGTGGGTATGGCAGAAGAGTGGCCCTGGACACTTGCAGGGCTGCAGCAAACACAGCTTCATCCCCAGTGAAGAACTCCCAATTTTACACCGATTTCTCTCTCACACATGATTAAGAAATATCCAAGTGTAATTCTTTGTATGAAGGGTTTAAAACACACGCTGGGCTTTGGGAAATATTGAGAATTTCCATTATTTCATGCTGGTTTTGGCACCTGGTTTGTTGCTGTTTGTCGGCCTGAGAAGAATTCCAAAGGCAAAACCATGAGGAATTGGATAATTTCATTTTTTTGTTGATCAGTGTTAAATCAGAATCAAGATAATCAAAGGATATAATTGGGAGTAGAATGTGCTTAGATTTAAGCAGGTTTCAAAGCAACCTGAACCCTTGAATTTTATACTGAAAGCTGTTGGTGAAAGGGACATTTCCCAAGCAGGAATTGAGAAACTCTTTGAAGCACGGAGAAGTAGCAACACCAAATAAAATAAATTAATGCAATTAATTTATTACAGGAACTCTTTAATAATTGTATAATATAGCATGAGTAGAGAGGGTAAATGTAGAACTGGGGACGTGGCACAGCAATGTGGCTGAGGACTGCCTGGAGCAGAAGTGGAGCACAAAATCCAGAAGATTAATATCCACAGATATTAATCCAAAGAAACAGGAGGATTCAGTGTTAAGTGATGATATTTTCATTTCTCTGCTGAAGCTGTGCCAGCTCTCAGTGTGTGTTAGCCCAGAGGAAGTGACACATTTGCACTGCTGGATCCACCGAAAATCAGAGCAGACAGAAGTTTTTTGGTTCATCTCCCGAGTCACTTTTCTGTGCTATGGCAAGGAAAGCTGAAAGTCCAGATGATGGAAGGGAGGGAATTTCCACGTGGGGGTTGATAGGAAAACTCTCCAGGCTGTGTTCTCAGGGAAGGAATAGGAATATCTGGAATATCTGGGATATCTGGGATATCTGGGATATCTGGAATATTTGGAATATCTGGGATATCTGGAATATCTGGAATATCTGGAATATCTGGGATATCTGGGATATCTGGGATATCTGGAATATCTGGGATATCTGGAATATCTGGAATATCTGGGATATCTGTGATATCTGGAATATCTGGGATATCTGGAATATCTGGGATATCTGAAATATCTGGGATATCTGGAATATCTGTGATATCTGGGATATCTGGAATATCTGGGATATCTGGGATATCTGGGATATCTGGGATATCTGGAGTATCTGGAATATCTGGGATATCTGGGATATCTGGAATATCTGGAATATCTGGGATATCTGGGATATCTGGGATATCTGGGATATCTGGAATATCTGGAATATCTGGGATATCTGGGATATCTGGGATATCTGGAGATATCTGGGATATCTGGAATATCTGGAATATCTGGGATATCTGGAATATCTGGAATACCTGGGATATCTGGGATATCTGGAATATCTGGAATATCTGGGATATCTGGGATATCTGGAATATCTGGATTCTGAATCTGGAATCTGGAAACGGAGTATCTGAAATCTGAGTATCTGGAATATCTGGGATATCTGGGATATCTGGGATATCTGGGATATCTGGGATATCTGGAATATGTGGAATATCTGGAATATCTGGGATATCTGGAATATTTGGAATATCTGGGATATCTGGGATATCTGGAATATCTGGAATATCTGGGATATCTGGAATATCTGGAATATCTGGGATATCTGGAATATCTGGGATATCTGGGATATCTGGAGTATCTGGAATATGTGGAATATCTGGGATATCTGGAATATCTGTGATATCTGTGATATCTGGAATATCTGGGATATCTGGGATATCTGGGATATCTGGAATATCTGGGATATCTGGGATATCTGGGATATCTGGAATATCTGGAATATCTGGGATATCTGTGATATCTGGGATATCTGGGATATTTGGAGAGCTTTGTGCACAGCTGGGTGTCACACATGTTGGCTTAGCTCTCCAGTGCTCTCAGCACCAACTTGTCACGTTGTTTTCTTTAATGAGCTCGTGGTTGCTATAACGTTGTTTATTGCAGAAGCACACCAGTCTCAAAGGCAAAAGTCACAGACAATAAAGTCCACGCTGAGTTTTGGGTCCCAAACAGAAGCAGGAGCTGCTCCTGGTGGTCCCAGCAGGGCTGGTGAAGCTTTAGAGGCAACTCTGCTCTTCTTTGGGTGTTGGTGGTGCTGGGGAGGGAGCAGGAACAGGAACAAAAACGAAGCAAAAGCAACGGCACAAAGCCCCAGCTCTCCCCAGTGCATGTTCTTATACAGAAACTTCCCAAAAGCTGAGACACAAACTCAAAACATTGCTTCTTAACCTATCAGAAATTTAATTTCTTAGCACGCCAGGCTATGTACAAACCATGCCTATGGTCTGTCTTGCTCTATCTGAAAAATGTAAGCAATATTCTTACTATAGTTTTATTATGTCAAAAACTGTGTTCTTGGAGCCTCCAGGGACTCACCAGTATCTGGGACTGTGTTTTTCAGCCTTCATAGAACTCACACTTCTACTCAGGCATCTGAGACCTTTTACTCACTAAAACCACTTAAAACTCATTTTATTTACTTACTTACTTGCTTGCGTATTTTAAAACTTAAACTTACACCTCTACTCTATGTGTGAGTGGCTTAACACCCTTCAATCCACCCAAAGGCTTTAATCCAATCCCTGCACTCTGATTTCTCTCTGAAGAATTTGATTACAGACTCCAGCACCACAGGGTGACACAAGTGCTGTCCTTGTTCCCTGGCCATCCTGCCACCAGGAAAGCTGCAGATTTCCCTTTCCCCCGGTGGGCTGCTCGGCTTTGATGTGTTTTGGTGTCTCAGTGCTGTCCTGCCGTGGAGCAGCAGCACACAAATCAAAGGGATGTTTGTGATCCGTGCAGCAAACAGCAAAGCCCGGCCCACTGCTCAGCCCTGCCAGCTGCAGGGCTGTGTCCAGGCTGTAAAACAGAGCTGGATGATCCCCAGGGAATGTCTGAGCTCCTCAGCACAGCAGGTGCTGAACTTGTGCTTGGCCAGGTTTGACAGCTCCATCCGCCGGTGAAAATTAAATAAAACTCCGTGCTTGGAGTCAAATCTCCACTAGGGCAGCTTGGAGGAGCTGCATCATCCCGAGGCTGTGCGGCTGCCCTGGCTGGATTTGGGGGTGGCAGAGGTCAGAGGGGTGCCAGGCTCTGCTCAGTGTCAGGGACACAGGGCAAGGTCAGGAATTAAAACAGGGAATTCCACCTCAATATAAGGAAGAATTTCTTTACGTTGAAGGTAGCAGAGCACTGGAAAAATCTGCCCAGGGAGGGTGTGGAGCCTCCCTCTCTGTTTGAGAGACATCCCAGCACCACTGGGTGTGTTCCTGTGCCACCTGCCCCAGGTGACCCTGCCTGGGCAGGAGCTTGGACTGGCTGATCCCTTCCAGCCCATCCTGGGATTCTGGAAGGATCCACAGCTGGAGAGTCAAACCCTGTTGGATCTCAGGAATGTGGATTTTTTGAGCTTTCTGTGCTCCCAGGCACAGACCCCCTGGCAAACACTGCTCTGGAGCTGGAACCTTGGGGAAGGCTTGGAAATGTGAATAATGAGTTAGAAATCCCCAATGTGCAGTGGGTCAGGTGTGTGTGTTTGCACTGGGGGATGGGGTTTAAATTTGAGGTTTTTACAGGACAGGGGTGGATGTGGGACAGGATGGAGAATTTGGGGTGGTGTCTTTTTCTTTGTTCATCTTCTTCTCTTCCTTCTTCTCCCCAGAACTCGGGCAGTGACCTTTGGTTGGTCAAATGTCACTCTAAGGGTGGTGGGAATCTATGATTGGGTCAAAAGGATCAATAATGGAGGGGTTAAACTTTTATTGGTTTGTTTGGCTTTAAAAGGCCTTGGAGCAGCCTCAGCTGGAGCCTTTTCCCCACTTCCAGCAAGGAGCTGGAGGTGCTGCCACACTTTGTGTAATTTCTGATCAGATACAATAAACATCCAACCCGAGCACGAGAATCCTATCCCAAGGGAAAGATCCAAGCTTTGGGGTTTGGAATGAATTTCCATCCAAGATTTGGGATTGGAGTGGATTTCAATTCAAGCTTTGGGGTTGGAGTGGATTTCTATCCAATCTTTGGGGTGTTGGGGTGGATTTCTATCCAATCTTTGGGGTGTTGGGGTGGATTTCCATCCAATCTTTGGGGTGTTGGGGTGGAGTTCCATCCAATGTTTGGGGTGTTGGGGTGGATTTCTATCCAATCTTTGGGGTATTGGGGTGGATTTCCATCCAGTCTTTGAGGTGCTTTGAGGAGCTGGAGGTGCTGTCACACTTTCAGTAATTTCTGATAAGATACAATAAACATCCAAGCCTGAACACAAGAATCAGCTCAATGGTGTTTCCATTAATCCTGGCTCAGAGAGAAAACAAACAAAACTGATGACAAACCACCAATAAATGGTGCAAAGCCCAGCACAGAGCCCCACAAAACCCCAAACTCTTCTCCTCTGTATCTGTCTCTTACAATCTGAAACCAGGGGGATGTGGGTGGGTGTTTGGGACCCCCAGCCCCAGCGGGGTTTATTAACAAGGAGCAGCTTCTCATTTCAGTGATGCTGCCTGGAACGAGCTCAGTAACTGTGTAATGCTCCTCCAAAGCTGCCTGTGGGATGGCAGCAATATCTGGTGTGATGGTACAGGCCTTTCATAACATTCCAGAGTAATTAGGACAGAAAATTGAACTGAAACTTTAAACCCCCCTTTCAGCTCTGTTCTCTCTCCATGTACCACCCTTCAGCAGGCAAGGGCAGTAATTTAATATTGACTTCTGGCTGCAAGATTACCATATAATCTAAATGCTAATAACAATTAAAGCACAGCACGGTGATTAAAGTGTCTCTTGGAATATTGAAAATACAGGTAATAAATGGGGCAAGGATGTGAGGCAGAGTTGGAGTTTAAGGATCTGTTCTGAGGGGCTGTGCTGAAAAAAAAAATGGTTTGGGCTGGAGAAGTTTTGTGCACAGTCTGTGCTTCTTTCGTGCTTAGCCCTCAAACACAGGCTTGTTTGATATGTTTTTATTCCAGGCTCTATCGTATGGAAAGCAGACCTTTGAAGCCCAAATCTGAATTATTTTTGTTACATTCTCCCATTTCTATAAGCAATAGTTTGTCTTAGGTTCAAGGGATGGTTTCCCTCACAAATTGAGAGGAATATTTCCCTCTGGAAGTTAGTTCTTGTTAATGAAGTACAGACTTCAGAGTTTTCTAGGAGGCAGAAGAGCCATGAAAGGCAGCTAAAACAAGAAAGAAAGGAAATAAAAATGCAGAAACCCTTTAAAAAACCTACAGTCAGTGCGAAAACGTGTGAGATCCACTAAACTTGGGAAACACTGGGATAAATGTGCAGCACAAAAGGTCTCTGAGCTCAGCTGTTGGTTCTTCCAAAGCTCTGTTTGTGTTTCCCTTTGCTTGTAGCTCAAATCTTGAAGTTCATGGATTTTTAATGGGTTTATTCACAGCAGTTTAATGGAGATGAAATGTAAGTGCTGGAACAACAAGAATTGTGCCGGTGGATCCTGGGATCCAGGAATTGGAGGGTGACAGGGATGATTGGATCCAGGGTCTGAATCCTCAGTTTTTGTTTTTGCAATAATAAATTGAGAGGGAAAACTCCCTCTGTGGGTTCTGATTTCCTGCAGCCAGGTCCAGCCTGGAGCCAAACTTTGGAAAACCCTTTGAAGGAGTTCACTGAGACCCTTGGCAGGTTCAAAAGCCTCTGGACTTCTCTCCCTCATCCAGCTCCTTTCCACTGCTGAGTTAATGCTGAGAACTGAATTCTCAGTACTTTTCAATTATTTAAAGAAAAAAAAAAAAATAGAAAAGGCTTTGTGAGATTGTTCATTTCTTCCAATCTCTGAATTTCCCCATCTGCTCCCACAGATGCAGAGCGAGGCAGCAGGGCATGGAACAGTTGTCACAAAGCTCACAGTGACTGTCCAGGGACCCTTCCCCAGCCTCTGGCTCCTTGTGGGGCTTTTTTCAGCCTGGTTTAATTTTCTGCCTGCGGCTCTCACCAGCCACACTGACTTATTTTGCCCTTTCCCCAATTTTTTTTTCTTCTATATGTCTTAGACAAAGGAAGGGGACAAAACAAGGCTATAAAATAAATCAATTACTAGCTCTTCCAAGAAGCTGTTGCAGCTTGACTCATCTCTGTTCCTTTTCATGCTCAGAGAAAGGCAAAGAGAAATAGTTGACATTATTATTATTTTGGTTTGTATTTTTAGCTTCCTGTGCTGTTCAAGTATCTTGGAATTGTCAGGATTCGTATTTGGCTTTCAGCTCTTTCCCCTTTGCATTTCTCTTTTTTCAATCCCATACTTCAGGATTTCTAGGTTTAGCACAAAAAAACCAAACAGTGTCTATCTCAGGAGGATTTCCCCATGGATTCCTTTCGCAGGGATCAGTTAAAGGGCAGCAGCATCTGCTGAGCACAACCTGGAGGAGCCAGCTGGTTGGAAAAGCTGCTGCTCCTCCCTGGTTCTGCTCCTCCCTGGTTCTGCTTCTCTCTGGTTCTGTTCCTCTCTGGGTTCTGGGTTCTGTTCCTCTCTGGTTCTGTTCCTCTCTGATTCTGCTCCTCCCTGGTTCTGTTCCCCTCTGGGTTCTGCTCCTCTCTGGGTTCTGCTCCTCTCTGGGTTCTGGGTTCTGTTCCTCTCTGGTTCTGTTCCCCTCTGGGTTCTGTTCCCCTCTGGGTTCTGCTCCTCTCTGGGTTCTGGGTTCTGTTCCCCTCTGGTTCTGTTCCCCTCTGGTTCTGTTCCCCTCTGGGTTCTGGGTTCTGCTCCTCCCTGGTTCTGTTCCTCTCTGGTTCTGTTCCCCTCTGGTTCTGTTCCCCTCTGGGTTCTGCTCCTCTCTGGGTTCTGGGTTCTGTTCCTCTCTGGTTCTGTTCCCCTCTGGTTCTGTTCCTCTCTGGGTTCTGTTCCCCTCTGGTTCTGTTCCTCTCTGGGTTCTGTTCCTCTCTGGTTCTGTTCCTCTCTGGGTTCTGTTCCTCAGCTCTGTGTCACCCCTGGTCACCCAGGTGAGCCACAGGTGGCAGATCGTCCCTGGAGATGGGAGGAGTTCCCAGAATTATTCCTCAAGTCACCACCTTGAGACCGAGGGTGTTGCTGTGATGGGGATTGCAGGGGAAAAAAACAGCTTGAGAAACATTAAATCCTCATTTAGGCTTCTGTGAAGTTCTTTGGTGACAGAGCCTGAGGGGCCTCTGCTCAACTCTAACCCAGGTGTCTGAATCGTCACAGGATCCTGGAATGGTTTGGGTTGGGATTTAAATCCCACCAGAGCCACCCCTGCCCTGGCAGGGACACCTCCCCCTGTCCCAGGGGGCTCCAGCCTGGCCTGGGACACTTCCAGGGATCCAGGGGCAGCCACAGCAAATCTGGGAATTCCATCCCAGCCAGGAATTCCTTCCCAATATCCCACCTCACCGTATTCTCCATCAGTTTGAAGCCATTCCCTGTATCCTGTCCCTCCATCCCTTGGGAATTGTCTCTCTCCATCTTTCCTGCAGTTCCTTCAGGCACTGAGGGGCTGTAGCCATGGAAAGGGGTTTAACCCTTTAAGGGAGGCAGAAATAAGATGCACAGCTCCATGGGCGTCTGTCATGACAGGAGGAAAGAGCCAAGTTTATTGAGAAACACCCTTGGTTTTATAGCAGGACTGCAACTGCCAGAGCAGAGAAAAGGAGATTGGTTCAGAGAGAAGACACCCCATGGCCAGGGCCTGGGCACACACCACAACAGGGCTTCTGTCTTGGTATTAATTCCTTTTGATTGTGACCAAATGATCACCCTGGCACAAATTCTCCCTGGCCTTGAGCTGGAGCAGCTCATCAGGCTGGGAACAGAGCTGAGAAGATCCAGCCTGGAATATTTTCCAGGCTGTCATTTTCTGACTTTCTCAATGTGTGTCCCACACAAGGAGCCACAATTTGTCCACCCAAAGCTTCTCCTCTCCAGGCTGGACAATCCCAGCTCTCCCAGCAGAGCTGCTCCATCCCTCTGCTCATCCTGGAGCCTCCTCTGGGCTCTCCCCAACCCTTCCCTGTCCTCCCTGTGCTGGGACCCAGCACTAGAGCAGCTCTGCAGGTGAGCTCTCACCTGAGCCGGGCAGAATTCCCTTTTTTTCCTCCTTTTCCCTTCCTTTGTGGGGCTGGGAGCAGCAGCAGGAGCAGCACAAAGGCTCCTGTGCCGGCAGAGCCGTGCTGGGACAGCCCATGGATCATCCTGATCCCTGCTCCGGCTGCAGCTGAACAGGGACAGAGATCCCTGTGTGCCTCAGGCTGGGGAATAAAGGCCCTGAGCCGTCTGTGTGAGACGGTGCTCAAAGGGTAGAAAGGGAGAAAATTAACTCAACGTTCTTGTAACCACTTGAACAAGATGCAAATAAAATGGAGAAAGGCTTTTGTGTGTGTGTGTGTTGGGGTGTTTGTGAGCTGGGATTTGCAGAGCAGATCCATTATCCTTGATGAAAACGTTTTGACTGCTTTTTGTCAGAGCCCTTCTGTGCTCTAAGTGCTTCTCTTCATCATAATGGGCTTCCCTGATAGATATCCCTGCCATTGCCACCAATCCGGCTCCAAGCTTTATTCCTTTCAAATTTAAGAATGTGGGTTTTATGATAATGCTTTTCCTGTGGCTGGTGAGCAGTGCCCAGGGGTTTGAAGCATTTATTATTGTTAATAATCCATGTTTAATAGAACTGCTTTCTTCTGGAGATGGCAAAGAACTTGATCAATTTGGCAGAGGGGAATTATTTCACCTGGTAATGAAATACCCTCATCTCGTGGGCCAGAAGAGGAATAAGATGGGACAGAGCAGCTCAGCAGAAGAAATGCTGGGTGGTTTGTGAAGCTGTAATGTGAATATCCTTTGCTATTTTGGGCTCCTCTCTTCATTCTGAGCAAGCAACAAGCAGGAAAAAAAAAAAAAAAAAAGATGTGTGATGTGTGTGATGCAGATGGAGATTTTCCTGCCACAAGGTCATTTTCCTGCCACAACTGGACACATGCAAGGACGAGGAGCTCTGGTTTGAAGCTGCCAGGAATAAATTGGACAGGGCATCTTTACCCCACGGGAGAGGATCAGCCAGGACTCTCTGGGAGGGCATCACTCCTCTGAGCTGGGTTTATTTCTCCTCTGAGCTGGGTTTATTTCTCCCTGAGCTGGGTTTATTTCCCCCTGAGCTGGGTTTATTTCTCCCTGAGCTGGGCTCAGCCCAGGGGGAGGACAGGGAGTTCGTGGGGAGCCCCAGGACACCCTTTGGATGAGACACTCACTGCCTGTCCCTGTGCTCCTCTGGCACAGCCGTGCAGAATTTCAGCATTTCAGCCTCCTGGCAAGGGGGGTTTGTAAGGCAAACTTGGCTGGTTTGTACTCCTGGGAATTGTGCACAGAAGGAAAACAGGGAAAACACAAATCCTCTGCCATAAAACTGCCCCAAACTGCAAGATCCTGTCTGGGTGTTCCTGTAAAACAGGGAAAACACAAATCCTCTGCCATAAAACTGCCCCAAACTGCAAGATCCTGTCTGGGTGTTCCTGTAAAACAGGGAAAACACAAATCCTCTGCCTTAAAACTGCCCCAAAGTGCAAGATCCTGTCTGGGTGTTCCTGTAAAACAGGGAAAACACAAATCCTCTGCCTTAAAACTGCCCCAAACTGCAAGATCCTGTCTGGGTGTTCCTGTGGAACAGGGAGCAGTGCACTAAACTCCTGCTGCCATGAGAGGTTCAAAATCCTGCGGAATGCCCAAACCGCAAGATCCTCAAGGTCTGGAGTCTCTTGGGAAGCCCAACCATGGGATCTCAAAGCACAAATCCTCGGGAATGCCCAAGCCGTAAAATCTCAAGCCTCAAATCCTTGGGAATGCCCAAGATCCTGGGATCTCAGGGTGCGAGTCCTGTGAAGCCCAAGCCATGGGATCTCAAGACACAAAGTCCTCGGGAATGCCTTAAAACTGCCTCAAACTGCACGGGAATCCTAAGCCTGGGTGTCTCCTGGTCAAAACCAGGGAAGCCAGTGCCTGGGTCTCAGGTCCAGAGCCCTGGGGAATGCCCAAGCCGTGGGATCTCAAGGTTCAGAGTCCTTGGGAATGCCCAAGCCGTGGGATCTCAAGGTTCAGAGTCCTTGGGAATGCCCAAGCCGTGGGATCTCAAGGTTCAGAATCCTTGGGAATGCCCAAGCCGTGGGATCTCAAGGTTCAGAGTCCTTGGGAATGCCCAAGCCGTGGGATCTCAAGGTTCAGAGTCCTTGGGAATGCCCAAGATGTGGGATCTCAAGGTTCAGAGTCCTTGGGAATGCCCAAGCCGTGGGATCTCAAGGTTCAGAGTCCTTGGGAATGCCCAAGCCGTGGGATCTCAAGGTTCAGAGTCCTTGGGAATGCCCAAGATGTGGGATCTCAAGGTTCAGAGTCCTTGGGAATGCCCAAGCCATGGGATCTCAAGGTTCAGAGTCCTTGGGAATGCCCAAGCCGTGGGATCTCAAGGTTCAGAGTCCTTGGGAATGCCCAAGCCGTGGGATCTCAGCTGCTTGCAGCTTTTCCCCTGCACATTTCCCGGGTGTTTCTGCTCAAAGGGAGCTGGAGGAGCAGCTGGTGGATGACCTGGATCATTTCTGAAGCCTGAGACAAAGCAGGGGATTGTTTTCCCTCAGCACTGCTGGGAGGTGTCTGTGCTCCCAAAGAGGGGCTGGGAGTGTGCAAATGCAATTCCTTGCTCATGTAAACACTCTGAATCCTTAATTTTTCTTTTCAAAACATTCCCAGTCCAGTAGGATTTGAGCTTTGCCTCTGCAGCTCCATTTATTCCCCTTGTGGGATTCGTATCCATCTGACCTTGTGAGTGGTGAGTTTTTCCAGAAAAGGATCATGAATTTGGGAAATTCTGTTTTGGTGGTTGTTAGAGATGCTGCAGTGAAGGAACTGATGGCCTGTGTCAATCCTGGCCCTACCAGCAAAATCATCTCAGAACAAAGAAATGTGAAGGATGAGAAACGTTCACCTGACCCCTCAAATGCCATTGCTGTTTAACTGTTGCATGAGCTAATTAATTAGAAATTTTGCTCAATTTGAGGTTAACAGCCCTGAATTTCTTTAAGTCAACTGGGAACTAATTTGGGCTCACCTGACAATTGGATCCATTTATCTCATTATGCCTATTAATTTGCTTTGCATTATGTTTCTTTTCAAGGACTGAACCTGAGTGGCTTGACATTACTTTCCATTTTAAAACCTGCTTGCAGTATTTTATTTTCTAATTACCATTTCATTTGTCATCTTCCCCAGCCCTGTGCCACGATGATCTCCTCAGGAGGAGCAGCAGATGGATTTTTCAGGTACTTAAGTCTGGAAAACTCACAAGTTTAGAGCACCAGCGACTGTAGCTGTTTTTCAATGATTGGTTTTAATTGATTTTAAGAGCATCCCCCACCTCCTCCTGTACCTTTAGGACTCTCACCTCAGAAGAGGCAGCTTGGGGATGGATTTATTTGTGCCCGGGCTCAGAGCTGGCTGCGAGGCACCACGGGGGAATGGCAGAACCAGCAAAGGTGGCCCTGACCCCTGCTGAGAACACTTTATTTCAGGCTCCAACAACTCAATATTCAAAGCAAAGCGATATCCTCAACCAGTCTGAAAAGCAGCAGAGACTTTGTACTAAAAATACCGAAGGCTTTCCATCGAGCTGCTCCAGCTGAGCGGCGTTGTTTGCTCAGAGATAATTAGCAGAGTCCTCGGAGCCTTCTCGATGGCTTTGGGCACGTCCTGACAGCCCAAAAAACACAGAAGGAATTCAGCGAGGCTACTCAGAACATCATCGAAATACCGGATTAATGACTCATCTCGCGGGCCGAGGGGAGAGGCAGAAAAGGCTGGAATGAAAAAAGCGATTTTTTTTCCATTCTCATTCCATGGCAGGGGAACCTGGCATTGCCAGGCACAGGTGGGATCTTCCTGCTCCCAGCCAAACTCTCCCCACTTGGGACCTGCTGGTTTGGGGAGGAGAACAGAGATTTTTTTTTTTTTCCTGCATTTATTATCCTGAAACCTCCAGCCAAATGTGTTAAACGCCGTTCTTCAAACTTGCAAGAAGGAAAACTTAAAAATAAAATAAAATAAAATAAAATAAAATAAAATAAAATAAAATAAAATAAAATAAAATAAAATAAAATAAATAAAGCTTTTTGGCGTTTTGTTTTGTTGGTCAGAATTCTGTTGGGTGGAAGGAGATGGTTTAAGGTCCCTTCCACCCCAAAACATTGGTGGATTTTATGATTTTCCTGCCAGGATTTTATGATTTTCCTGCCCGGATTTTATGATTTCCTGCCCGGATTTTATGATTTCCTACCAGGATTTTATGATTTTCCTGCCAGGATTTTAAGATTTCCTGCCAGGATTTTAAGATTTCCTGCCAGGATTTTATGATTTTCCTGCCAGGATTTTATGATTTCCTGCCCGGATTTTATAATTTCCTGCCAGGATTTTATGATTTCCTGCCAGGATTTTATGATTTCCTCTTCCCGTTTTTTTCCTCCATTTTCCCTTTTTCCTCCTTTTCCCCTTTTTCCCCCCTTTTCCTTATTTCCTCCTTTTAATTTCCTGCCCGGATTTTATGATTTTTCTGCCAGGATTTTATTATTTTCCTGCCAGGATTTTAAGATTTCCTGCCAGGATTTTAAGATTTCCTGCCAGGATTTTATGATTTTTCTGCCCCATTCCCACCATGGGATTGGAGCTGGGGATTGGGCTCTAGACAAGAACTGAACCCTGAGCAAGGCTTTGATCATCAAAGGGATGCACAAATTAAATACCTGCAGCTTTGATTTCTCTCATTCACTGCTCCTTTTATTATAATTATTTTTATTTTTTTTTAATAAAATCATCCAAGGCCATCTTTGGAAGGTACCTGCAGTCACCTGTGGAGGTGCAGAAGTGATGGGATTGTTTCCTTGCCCAGTCTGGCTGCTTGTAAAGGGATTTTTATCTCTGTTAGGTGTTCTTTTATCACATTCCCTCAGTGTTTAATATCATTCCAGTCTCTGGTATTGACATCTGCATATGAAATGCAGAATCTCTGAGCAGCACAGGCTGCTGTGACCTCGGGATGTGCTGTGTGATTGCAAATGATGCCAAATTTGTCTTCTGAATAAACTTTTATGACGTTCTGTAAGGTTGATTTAAAAGCAGCCGTGTTCTACATGGGGTTATTTAGAATTCTCTCAAACCTTCCTGGGAGGAAAAAGCAAAATGTCCCACAAGGGACACACTGAGTTCAGGGTTTTTTGTTTTTTTTTTTAATTTGTAACAGCCAAAATAATTTCTAGCACTGTCAGGGCAATAATAATTCTAATCTTACTTTGATTGCATTTCTAGTTAGTATTTTAATATTGCAGAGATCAAAGGTGCCTCCATGCAGGTTTACGTGAGATTTTTATGCTCAAAGAAAGCCCAATAGAATGCAGACACTTCAGACTTAGTTCTTAAAATGATTAACAATCAGTTAAATGATATAAAAATAGAACTGATGCTCCTTCACTGAGATAATTTTAATTATTGTCATTTTAAATCATGATATGAGAGAAAATCACCTTGCTAGGCTTTGCTGGCTGACACTGAGCCCTCCCTTGGTGCAAGGTCTGGGGAGAATTTTGTGCTAAATCACATTTGGGACTTGCTCCGTGCTTTTGTGTTGTTCTCCTACACAAGGTTAAAGATTCCCAGCAATAATTATATTTCTATTCATGTGAATTTTCAGTAGTCTCAGGAAAAACATATTTGAATGCCTTTGCTTTGTGACAGAATTTCGACATTCTTTTAAATACAAAAAAACCTCAATATTTCCTGTATTTTAAACAATATAATTTTGATCTTCCAAGGTCTAATCTGAATTTTTTTCCTCTGCTCAGCATTGCCCAGGGCCAGTAAAGGTGGCACAAACCTCAGCCCTTGCTCAGCTGGGTCACTCCTTTTATTTGCATTGGTCCTTTTGGGGCCAATCCACAGTGTTCGACACAATCCCAAATCAGAACTTCCATCCCAAAGAAAAAATTCCAGGACTTGGCAGCAGAACCCTCAGTTTATTCGAGTTTTCCTGGATTCCAGAGCCCCTGCACTGGGAATTTTGAGGGGATGTGTTTGCTGGTGCTGCCTGACCATGGAACATTGATTTTTTAATTTTTTTCCTGGCAGCAAGTGGAAGTAGAGGAAGTTTCCATTTTCCCACCTGGAGCCTCAGATCACTTCCATCCTTTAAATAACCCAATAATGACAAGGAGATCACTCAGCAATGCCCAGCACGAGCCTCCATGGCTCCTCCTCAGGCACCCTAAACATCTCTACTCTTATTCTAATTATTTTTTACTATTTCTGCCTCAAAAATTTTGTGACATGAAGTAGTGTAAGTAGATTTTTCCATATAATTCCCTAATCTGTGTGTGGAAAAATACAGATTTTTAGTGACTTGTGTTCTTTGCTGTGTTTTCTCTGGGGATCTGGCAGAGCAGAGCTCCCAAACCAACCCAGAGGGTGTCAAAATTATTTCATCATTAATGATTTTACTACACTAAAACTCACTGCCCTTTGTCTTGTTCCTTAAATTAAATTATAATCTTTGCTTGCATTAGACCTCAGTGGCTTGGAAACTGAAGTTGTGATGTTTGGAATTCAAAAGCAAGATCAAACTACCTGTTCAAGTGCAGAAAAACTGGATTTTTTAATTTTTCTTCCTAGAGAGACTGCAGAGGGTAGATTTCATTAAAAAGGGAGGCTGGGGAAAAGCCTTTCTCACCAGAGTCTGCATTTCTGGCAAACATGTCACTCCTCTGCTTATTTATCATCTCCCCTTCATAAATGTCAAGTGTAACAACAAAAGGCTTTAATAAACTTGTCAGAATTGTTTCGTGCCAGATTGTGTGAAAAGGTTATGGATAATAATAAAAACAAGACCTGGGACAAGGCTGAGTTCTGCTCCAGGAGGAGCCTTGGTCTCTGTGTCTCTCCTGAGAACTTTGTGCTGCAGTTAGAAATTCTTTTGTACCGTGCATTAAACCCTTCATCAGAGCCACATACGTGCACATGCTACTGAGTGGAAAAAGGAGTATTTTAAGCCAGGCATTTCAGGCCTGATGACTCAATTTGAGGAGCTGGTGACAAGCTCCCTTTCTGAGATATGTCAGATAACAAGAAATAACCTGGCACCTTCCTGCTCACTGAAACTTTTATTTTTGTTGGGTTTTTTTTTTTTTTTTTGAAGCCACTAAGGATCAGAATAGGTTTTTTTGGACCCAGTTCAGCAAAGCACTTGCCTCAGCGCTCAACTTGAACTGGTTATGTGCAATTTGTTGCTATTTATTAAAAGCACAGAGTACATCTTATCACTGAGTGAGCTGCTGTCCTCCCACGCTGCCTCCACCGCATTTAATTCTCCCCTCTCCATCCTCTTGCATAATCATTCCATTACAATGCCTGGGGAAAGCAGGAATTGGCTTCAGACGTTCCTGCCTGCCCAGTTTGTGTCTGGATGCTCGGCTGGGGACCCTGTGTTCTCCACAGAGTCCCTGGATTGCTGATGGTTCCCTGAGTGCTCATCTCAAAGATTTCCTCCTCTTGTTGGTTTTTTTTTTTTTTTTTTTGTGCTTGACCTTGCAGGGTTTTATTCCAGAGGAAAAGCTGTTGTGAGGATGTTCTGAGTGAATCACTGAGATCATGTACACGCAGTGCCCGGCTGGCAGCAGCCGTTAGCTCGTGTAATTACTGCTCCTGTCCCTCCACTGCTCCTCGGGGATTTGGGCACAAAACTCCTCTGGGTTTGTGTCTGCAGCCTCTGGGGGGAATGTGGTCACTGCCCTGCACAGAGAGAGAAAGGGCAGCAACACCCACGGAGCTCTCTGGGGAAAAAAGGCCAATTTATTGTACAGCCAGCCCGGATTTAAAGTGTGTCAGTGCAGCCAGGACAGGACAGGAGCTGATGGGACAATTGGGAAAAACATCCTTGGGACAGCACCTCAGGATGTGTCCCACGGCACAGACACCAGGGGTTAATGTTGGTGATGAATTCCACTCTGTTTGTCACCGTGTTGTCACCCTGGGAGACTCCTCCCTAACTGAAGCTGCAGTCAGCTTGGCAGCCTGGGAATGGAGCTGAGAGTCAGGAGAAATCCAGGCCTGGAGAGAATTCCCAAGCTGTGATTCCCCAGCTCTGTGAATGTGTGTGTCCACAGGGGAAGGGGCTCCTGTTCCCTGCACAGAGAGGGAGAAGCAGGAGGGCAGAGGGGGAATGTGAGCACTGCTGTGTGTGGAACTGCCACTCCATGGTTTGGGAAGTAAAATGTCACAGAATCTCAGAGTCACTGAGGAAAGGAAAGGAAAGGAAAGGAAAGGAAAGGAAAGGAAAGGAAAGGAAAGGAAAGGAAAGGAAAGGAAAGGAAAGGAAAGGAAAGGAAAGGAAAGGAAAGGAAAGGAAAGGAAAGGAAAGGAAAGGAAAGGAAAGGAAAGGAAAGGAAAGGAAAGGAAAGGAAAGGAAAGGAAAGGAAAGGAAAGGAAAGGAAAGGAAAGGAAAGGAAAGGAAAGGAAAGGAAAGGAAAGGAAAGGAAAGGAAAGGAAAGGAAAGGAAAGGAAAGGAAAGGAAAGGAAAGGAAAGGAAAGGAAAGGAAAGGAAGAAAGAAAGAAAGAAAGAAAGAAAGAAAGAAAGAAAGAAAGAAAGAAAGAAAGAAAGAAAGAAAGAAAGAAAGAAAGAAAGAAAGAAAGAAAGAAAGAAAGAAAGAAAGAAAGAAAGAAAGAAAGAAAGAAAGAAAGAAAGAAAGAAAGAAAGAAAGAAAGAAAGAAAGAAAGAAAGAAAGAAAGAAAGAAAGAAAGAAAGAAAGAAAGAAAGAAAGAAAGAAAGAAAGAAAGAAAGAAAGAAAGAAAGAAAGAAAGAAAGAAAGAAAGAAAGAAAGAAAGAAAGAAAGAAAGAAAGAAAGAAAGAAAGAAAGAAAGAAAGAAAGAATACTGATCTCTATTAGTAAGTAATATTCTAATTACTATCAAATAACCTTTTCTTTCCCCCAGGCCCTAGTGAAGACAAGGAGGCTGAGCTGGTGCCATCCCTTTTATCTCTCCATTCCTGGCAGCTGCTGGGCACTGTTTCCTCGTGTTTGATCACACATTGCTGCTCAGCTCAGGTTGTTTCACTCAGTGCTCAGCAGCTGCCTTGGGGACAGCCCCACTGTGCCACTGCCTGCACACAGGTGGCGCTGAGAACTTCCAGGGATGGGATTCAGGAAATATTTACAGGGAAAAAGGTTTAACTCAGGGATTCCCCAAAGGAATGACTGCCAAGCCCTGAAATGGGGGAATGATTATGGCACCAATGAGTGTTTTTGTGTGAATTCCTTCCTGGTCTCTGGGTCTCAATTAAATGTCTCTGTGTCTAATTTTGGGGTGTTAATTCTTGACTCCAGCCCTCACTGCCAGGAGTTAAACATTCACCGTTGCTCATCCAGGAGCTGTGCTGGGCTTTTCCTTCCACTGATCTTGGACAGCAAAAAAAAAAAAAAAAAAAAAAAAAGATTTGAGCTGTGTGACAGCTACAATTAATACTGATTGCCCTGATTAGTGAACTCTGATGGAGGTCAGAGCAGGGGATCCTCTGCAGTCTGACCTTCACCTTCCAAAATTAAACAGGGTTACTCAGGAGTTCCTTGCCTGAGCAAGCTGAGAGTAAGAAAAAAAAATCCCAAACAATTTTATTATATTCAAAATACGACCAAGAGGTTAAACTGTGAGGTGTAAAACTTGAGTAGAAGGCTGGAATCTGGCTCTGCAACAGATGCAGCCCAACAGCAAAATAAGAGGCTTTAATAATGACATGAGTTTGAAATGAAAAGGATTAGTCGGTTTGCAATAAAAGCTAAGAGGAAGGAGCATGAACAAAACAAAATAATTTTGGGAGTGGGGAAAAAAAGCCCCATAAAGCTGTTTGGAGAAGGGAGATTGAAATTCAGCCACGGCTGTGAAAATCACAGTGAAATCTCAAATATTGTGAACAATAATGAGGGAGGGAGAACTGATTCTGTGCTGTTTGCTTGTATTGCCTTCAATTTCTAAATGTGCTGCATGAAAGGCATGAAACAGGACAAGTGTGAAAATCCAAACTAATAAGGGAAATTAGGGGGGAATTAATGAGGAACATTTCAGAAATTCTTTTGCTGCCCTTGTTTATTGATGAGCATTTAGGATTTCCCATGGCAGCTCAAGGATTTAGATTCTGACAAACTGCAAATGTTTTATTTCCTGGATGGGCAATGTTGGGGTTTTCCTGGGGGGTTTGTCCTTCTGCTGAGTTCCTTAGGGAATCCTGGAATGGTTTGGGTGGGAAGGGACCTGAAATCCCATCAGAGCCACCCCTGCCATGGCAGGGACACCTCCCACTGTCCCAGGGGGCTCCAGCCTGGCCTGGGACACTTCCAGGGATCCAGGGGCAGCCACAGCAAATCTGGGAATTCCATCCCAGCCAGGAATTCCTCCCCAATATCCCACCCATCCCTGCCCTCTGTCAGTTTGGAGCCATTCCCTGTGTCCTGCCCCTCCTGCCCAGCAAATTCCCAGAGCCCAGGGCTGTTCCTGCAGCTCCCACAGAGAGATGGGAAAATCAAATCAACGAATCCTGGAATGGTTTGGGTTGGAAGAGACCTTAAATTCATCCCATCCCACCCCTGCCATGGCAGGGACACCTCCCACTGTCCCAGATTATCCCAACCTGGCCTTGGACACTTCCAGGGACCCAGGGGCATCCACAGCTCCTCTGGGAATTCCATCCCAGCCCCTCACACCCTCACAGGAAAAAAAATTCTTCCTAAATTGCAGAGATTTATTATCATTATTATTATTATCATGATGATGATTATTATTATTATTATTAATGCTGGGGCCGTTTTCACTATCACTCACCACTTGATGAGAGACTCATCCAGGTTAAAATCCCAGCTCTGTCCTGTACCTTGGCTCAGTTATGGTCCCTGTTTGTCCCTCAGAGCCACTCTGGAGGCAGAACTCGAGTTCTGAACTTGCCCCTTGTGTGAGCAGAGATGCTTGCATGGTTTCTCAGTGATTTATGCTCAGGCATTTTTCATCAGGAAGCTCTGGAGGATTGTTTTAGCACTATCACACCTCTGTGATTCATTTTTCTCTGGGAAGTCATTTCTGGGAGGCCAAATTGCAGAGATACCAGGGGAGGGGGCGTTTGTGGGAACATTTCCTGCTGCAGATAATGCTGCAGCTGTAATTCCTGGTGATAGACCAATTCCAAATCCTGGTATCTCGTCTTTCAGCAGGGAATGAGGTCCCACTTCTGTAAAACATAGCAGATCTCTGATATCTTCATTGGGTATAATTTAGGGGTTTTTCCCTCTTCTAAGGCTGGAGAGAGCTGAGATTTTCAGTTTTCCAGGCGGGTTTGCAGCTGCTCTGTGCTACATGAGAACATGACAGAGAAGATGCGTCCGTGTGCCAAAAAATTAGCTGGTGGTTCAGGCACAAGACAGGAATTTTATTGCTGAAATTTATTTTCTGGGCTGCAGGAAAGGATTTGCTGGAGAGAGACGGCGCCAAAGCTGCTGCATTTGACAATGAGAGAATGGGGATTGAATTCCTCCTGGTGGGGACAGAGCTCACAAAAGAAATGGAACTTCTCTAATGGAATTACTTGTGTTTGAGCTCTCTGACTCCATCCTTGTTTAATTCAGTTGTGGCAAAAGGAGACCACGCAGACCTGAGGCCCATTTTACCCAGGCCATTATTCTGATGGAGAATTTTAAAAAACTTTTTGTGATGTTGAAAAGAAATAAAGAACCTGAGCAGAAATGAAAGCCAAAGCTTTGGTGATGTGTCTGCCTGCATCACGAAGGAGTAAATGTTGTACAGTTCCTTTTATTAGTAATAAAAATGATCCAAAAGCAGTGATGCTATTACTTAAATTACACAAAAGCAGTGAAACTGGAAGCAGAGATTTTAAACACAATTATCTTACTGCTCATTGTAAACACTTGGGGTGCAACAACCCCGTGTGGGCATTTTTATGAGTTGAAATGAATCCTTTAATTTGTTTAAGCATTTGTAAGTATTATAAGTCACTGAAGCATTGGTAACTCGTACACAGTAAAAACTAATGACTCTCAAATATTAAAATGTGAGTTATAAAGAGATTTTCATGCTGTGGTTTAAATTCTGGAGCATGCCCTGGCCATTATTGACCTGGAGAGTGACACTGTCATTAGTGACTCAATTGGCACAGCTCGGGCAGTTTGTGCTGGTGCCAGCTCTTTTGAAGATTTGGGTGCTCAGAGTTCTCCTTCAATAGAAAACCCACTGAACATCCAGCAAAATCTGGTTTTGTCATTAACAGGAATGGCAGAGTTAAAACACTCTGTTAAATATCCAATAAATCTTTAGTCTCTTCCTTTTGACCCGATCAAAGGCTCTGTAGTGATACAACTGCAGCTGATAATTTAAGAAAATGTCTTTTATTTTCTGCTGCCAGTCCCGGGGACAATTGGCCCTGTGCTTCAGATCAATAGAAATTTTCTTCGAGGGGCGATTTAGCTTTGACTGGAAAGGAAAGCAATTAAGTCAGGCTTTGCAAGTGTGCAGATGTATTCACGGGGATGGCAGCTTAATGACCTACTTTTGTGATAGCGTGGAAATGATAACGTGTGGCAAGTAAATATCAAATGCCAGCCAAACAGTTTCCATAGTAATGATAAAGGAAATGTAATTGTAGTCAATCAAATGAATATTCAGTTGGTGCAGTTCATTTGCACCGAGGTGCACTCATCTCAAACCTCTGTTTTGGGATGTCCAAGCAGGGATTTTTCTGCAGTTGGCAAAAAAAAAAAAAAAAAAATTCTCACCCTTCAAAACTTTTGTTGTGGAAATTCCATCGTGGAACGCTGGTGCTGTAAGACAGTGTCCAGTATTTATTTATTTCCCAAATCTTTATGAAGATGGATATTCCAGCCAGTGGGAAAAGCCTGGCCTCATTTCTCTGGAGGAAAGCAACAGTTCCCTGATGTTCCTGTCACGTGCAAATAAAATCTTTTATTTGATTTGTTCAAAATTTCCCTGGAAATTTCCTGTATAATCCTGGTCAGCGTTCCATTCTTAAGCTTGCATATTCATATTTTTGGGGAAATGTGTATCTGGACTTAAATATTCTCTGTTTAGTGCAGGAGCACTGGGAGGGGTCCTTGAAAACACAAGAGGGGACAGAGAGCTGCTGGTAAAAAATATCACAGTGTGTTACCACGGTCCTTAAAAACAGTGAATTTTGTCAAGGATTTCTACTAATGATAAATATTTATTCCCATTCAAAAAGGAAAGCCATTACTGCTGTCTTCAGAATGTCCTTGAGTATGTTTTTAGTGTGACTTTAATCAAATGTCATTTTAACTCCCGTCCTATGCTGCAAATCTCTGGTGAAATTCTATTAATTTTCAATTAAACTTCAAGTAAACCAATTAGCATTCTCATTTCTATAGAGCAACAAAGGCAGAATCTGTAATGAGTCTTTCCAGTTGCTCACAGAGGAATAAATGGTCTGGATGGATTTCTCCAGTGTGTATCTCTGGGAAACTTTGTCAAGTGTCTATTACCTTTATCATTTCCTCCTCTGCTTCAGGCTCTAAATTGGCTTTTTTGTGGTGAACAAAACCATTTCCAGCCCCTTCTCTCCCTAAGCTGCATTCCAGGATTCTTTGTCTTCGCTGGAAATCTTTAACCTTGCACTCAGGTGTGTTTTTATCAGAGTCAGAGCTGAGGCACTGCGGAGAATTCTCTGTCCTGACCAACTTCAGCACCTCAGTCCGAGGGAGGGCAGGAGAAGGAATTTCCCCTTTTCACTCGAAATGCAGGAATGGAAATGTGGGAGTGATCCCGGCTGGGAACAGCCTCCAGCCCAGCCAGTGTGTGCCCCTCACTGTCTGCTCTGCACTGAGCCCTGCCCTGAGCAGCTTCATTTCCCAGATGTGTTCCCTGAGCAGGGATCCTGGAATTCCTCCAGCCTGGCCAGCAGAACTTGCAGCATTCCCCTGAGCCTGTGGCTGTCCCTGGTGCTCAGCCCTGCCTGGGTTAGTGCTGAAAACACAAAATCCCACAATGGTTATAGGCAGGGCCTTTATTGAAGAGCTCTGGGAATCAGGGCTGCAGACCCAAATCTGACCCCACATGGATCCCACAGGAACATGTTTTTATACCCTTGTTTATACATGTTTTATACCCATGTTTTAATACCCTTGTTGTTATATCACTATATATTAATCATTAAACCCATATTGTTCTATTGCATACATTGATCTTATCCAAGCAGGAATTCCTGTCATTTTCATTAATCCCCCCAAATATCCTTTCCATGATTCTTGTCATGATTCCATCGTTCCTCATGATTCTTATTACAATTAAACAATAATTATATTCAATTAACAACCATTACATTTATCAATCATATCATTTATCACATGATGATTACACAGGTGGAGCTTCACCTGACCCAGAGAAAACAAAGCTCAATATTCGTTCCCAGGGCCCAGTTCCCTTTCCCAGCCCTGCCAGACCCGACCTTCCTTTCCAGCCCTGGATCTATTGGATGCAATTCCCGGGATTTTAGGAACATTTTAACCCTGTGCCATCACCTTCATGGGGGTTTAATCCCATTGCCAGGACCCTTCCCCTGGCTGTGCCACCTCCAGAGCTGTCCTTGGGTGGAGCAGGGAGCTCCTGGTTGGGCTGGGCTGGTTCTGTGCCAGGTGTGGAGGTGTGTGCTGGGCTTTGCACCATTTATTGGTGGTTTGTCATCAGTTTTGTTTGTTTTCCTTCAGAGCCAGGATTAATGGAAACACCATTGAGGTGATTCTCATGTTTGGATTTGGATGTTTATTGTATCTTATCAAAGAATCACAGAAAATACAACAGCAGCTCCAGCTCCTTGCTGGAAGTGGGGAAAAGGCTCCAGCTGAGGCTGCTCCAAGGCCTTTTAAAGCCAAACAAACCAATAAAAGTTTAACCCCTCCATTATTGATCCTTTTGACCCAATCATGGATTCCCACCACCCTTAGAGTGACATTTGACCAACCAAAGGTCACTGCCCGAGTTCTGGGGAGAAGAAGGAAGAGAAGAAGATGAACAAAGAAAAAGACACCACCCCAAATTCTCCATCCTGTCCCACATCCACCCCTGTGCTGTAAAACCCTCAAATTTAAACCCCATCCCCCAGTGCAAACACACACACCTGACCCACTGCACATTGGGGATTTCTAACTCATTATTCACATTTCCAAGCCTTCTCCAAGGTTCCAGCTCCAGAGCAGTGTTTGCCAGGGGGTCTGTGCCTGGGAGCACAGAAAGCTCAAAAAATTCAGATTTTCTGAGATCCAGCACCAGGTTCTCTGTGTGAAATGGAGCCACTGCAGCTGGAGCCAGGCTGGACTCACACTTGTCTCTTCTGATATCCTTAAAACCCAAAATCCTGGCACAGGCTCAGCCTGGCTGAGTGCCACTGTGGAATCCGAAATGGAGTCAGGAAGCTCAGGCAGCTCTGTGAGGTGTCCTGGGTACCTGGGAGGGGCTGTGCTCACCCAGAGCACCTCAGCTGCTTCCTGCTCTGAAATCCTGATGACAGAGCCGTGGGGACATCCACACAGCCGCTTTCCACCTCCAAAAATAGAATTATTTCTGCTTAGGGCAGAGCAGATTCAGCTCAGAATCACTGAGGGTGAAAAGAGCTGCAGGATGATGGAGTCCAGGCTGTGCCCAATGCCCACCTTGTCCCCAGCCCAGAGCACTGAGTGTCACCTTGGACATCCAGGGATGGGGAATCCAAACCTCCCTGGGCAGCCCCTGCCAAGGCCTGGCCACCCTTTCCATGGGGAAATTCCTGCTGATGTCCAACCTGAACCTCCTCTGGCACAACCTGAGGCTGTTCCCTCTTGTTTCCCACTTTTTACCTGGAGCAGAGCCTGATCCCCTCCTTCCTACAAGCTCCTTCAGGGAGCTCTAGAGGGAGTCCAGTTCTCCCCTGAGCTTCCCCACCCAGAAAAATTCTGGAGCCCAAGCAGAGATGAACCAGACAGCCCTGAGAGAGCAAATCCCTTCTCTCCGAGAGCATTTCTGTCTCTATTTCTCAATACCACAGCCAATATATACCTATACCAATTATAAACCTACACCAATTATGGGTTGATGCTAAATGGCACCAAATTAAATGAAATTCCCTCACTCGAGATTTAGATCCAAAGATTACGGAGAGAAAAAAAAAACAAAGAAAAGAAAATGAGATTTCACTGTTTGCAGGTGCAAAGAATTTTATTTATATGCCTCCCAAACAAGTCTCAGTGGGGTGTTCAGGTTCTGATGGCACTTGGCTCTTTAAAGTTTTATTTCTGTGTTCTCTCAGGAACCTGAAGCCCCTGCACAGGTGGAGTCCTGGCTGTGTTTTGCTGAGCTGGAAGCAGAGGATGTTTCTGCCCTGGCATTTGGACCTTTCCTGTTCCAGCCCTCGCAAACAGCTCAGGAGTTAAGTGGCCGGAACTTGTAGGAACAGGAGAAATCGTGTTAAATTAAATAGAGCAAAAAACGGGGGTGTTTGGGCAACAGGAGCCTTTTACAAGGTTGTTTGGCTGTTTTAGGAGAGAGCAGCAGGGAGGAGGAAATGCAGAGCTCCTGCTCCTGATGAAACAGGGAAAGGTTTTCACCAAGGAAAAGGGGGAAAGGTTTTCACCAGGGAGGAGGAGATCCAGAGCTCCTGTTCCTGATGAAACAGGGAAAGGTTTTCACCAAGGAGAAGGAAATCCAGAGCTCTTGATCCTATTCCTGAAAAAACAGGGAAAAGTTTTCACCAGGGAGGAGGAAATCCAGAGCTCCTGTTCCTGAAAAAACAGAGAAAGGTGACCCCAGGGAGGAGGAAATGCAGAGCTCTTGATCCTATTCCTGAAAAAAAAAAAAACAGAGGAAGGTTTTCAGCAGGGAAAAAGGGGAAAGGTTTTCACCAGGGAGGAGCAGATCCAGAGCTCCTGTTCCTGATAAAACAGAGAAAGGTGACCCCAGGGAGGAGGAAATCCAGAGCTCCTGATCCTATTCCTGACAAACAGGGAAAGGTGACCCCAGCGAAAAGGGGAAAGTTTGCCCAGGGAGGAGGAAATGCAGAGCTCCTGCTCCTGTTCCTGAGAAAACAGGGAAAAGTTTTCACCAGGGAGGAGGAAATCCAGAGCTCCTGTTCCTGAGAAAACAGGGAAAGGTGACCCCAGGGAGGAGGAAATCCAGAGCTCTTGATCCTATTCCTGAAAAAACATAGGGTAAGGTTTTCACCAAGGAAAAAGGGGAAAGGTTTTCACCAGGAAGGAGGAAATGCAGAGTTCCTGATCCTGATAAAACAGGGAAAGGTGACCCCAGGGAGGAGGAAATGCAGAGTTCCTGATCCTATTCCTGACAAACAGGGAAAAGTGACAAAACAGGGAGGAGGAAAGCCAGAGCTCTTGATCCTGATAAAACAGGGAAACGTTCTCACCATGGAGGAGGAAATACAGAGCTCTTGATCATATTCCTGAAAAAAACAGAGGAAGGTTTTCAGCAGGGAAAAAGGGGAAAGGTTTTCACGAGGGAGGAGGAAATGCAGAGTTCCTGGTCCTGATAAAACAGGGAAAGGTGACCCCAGGGAGGAGGAAATCCAGAGCTCCTGATCCTATTCCTGAAAAAACACAGGGTAAGGTTTTCACCAAGGAAAAAGGGGAAAGGTTTTCACCAGGGAGGAGGAAATGCAGAGTTCCTGATCCTATTCCTGAAAACGGGGAAAAGTGACCCCAGGGAGGAGGAAATGCAGAGCTCTTGATCCTATTCCTGAAAAAAAAAAACAGAGGAAGGTTTTCAGCAGGGAAAAAGGGGAAAGGTTTTCACCAGGGAGGAGCAGATCCAGAGCTCCTGATCCTGACAAACAGGGAAAGGTGACCCCAGGGAGGATCCAGCAGGAGCTGGACAAGCCAACAAAGAGCAGTGAGAACACCTGGGTGAGTCTTCCTGGTACCCAAAACAAAAGGATTCACCAAACCCTCCATCCAACCTGTGCCCTGCTCATGGAGAGGAGGATGATGAGGACCTGCCTTCATCCCCCTGCTCCCAGAGCATCCCTCCTGTGCCCGGGGCCAGGCTCCCCATGGCATCCCAGGGGCACTGAGGGATCGTTCTGGGCACGGGATCCGTGCTGGGCATCCCAAAAATCCCGCCCAGCTCTTGGGGGTCACTCCACTCGTGGGCTTGGGCTTCAGCTTTAAGGTATTTTATTTGAAATAAAATTTCAAAATGTAAAAGAAAATTTCAAAATGTAAAAGAAAATTTCAAAATGTAGAATTTTAAAATTCAGTTCAAAAATTTAAACATTTCTTTTGCTGTTCTCAGAGCTGTTCAGCTGGTGAGAGAGAAGCAGAACAAATTGAGGTAAATATTGAGAGTTTAAATGTACATTTCTCCTGCATTTCGTGTTATTTTTGCCCACATAACTCTGAGCTCAGTCCAGTGAGATGAAACACTCCAAAGTTACATCCCTGCACTGGGAACAGCCTCCTTCTTTAAGGAAGAAATTCCATGCAAATCTTATTTCATTTTCCTTTCACACTTCTGGTTTTTTCAGCAGAAAAAAAAAAAAACCACCAGTGCAGGGTTATTAATGCTGCAGGTTGCACGACTGACCTTGGCTTTCACAAAAAAGCCATTTTTCAATTTTCACCCTAAAGGACTTTGGAAAATCTCAGTATGAATAATTTTATTATTTTAATAATAATAATAATACGTGATACTGTGCTGTGTGATATGAAAATGTGCATTTTAGCAGCAGAGCCAACACACCTTGTGTTTGAAATTCCCTTTACAGTGAATAGTTTTGTAGTGAATATATCCCCATGTAGTGAATATTTTATAGTGAATATTTTAAAATGCTGGCCTTGAGCAGACTGAAAGCACTGCTGTGACCTCTGGTGTTTGGGATTATTGGGAATAACAAAAATTTGGGAATCTTTTTGCAGTCCCCTGATGAAAGCGAATGTGTAATTACAGATCTGAATTAATTATGTTGCCCTGGAGTTAAGTGAGATGCCAAAGGCTAAATGAGTCCCCCAGGAGTGGTGACAGAGCTGAAAATAAACCACCAATATTTTGATTTCTGTGCCTTCCCCTGTCCTCAGAGTTGTCTGGATTTTCCGTGGACCAGAGTGCTGGAGAGTCTTTGGAGAGCTCAGGGGAGTTTTATAAACTCACCCCTGTAAATCCAGTTTATACACCTGAGGTGACCAATTAGAGAAAACAGCCCCGTGACAAACTGTTGTAATTAGAGAAAATCCACTAATTGGAGTCACAATCCAGCCAGAGAATTTATATATTTAAGCACCCAAGTACTTACAGGGGGAAGCCAAGGAATTGTTTTCTTGAAAAGAGAAAATGTGTGGAAGCCTGGACATCCTAAAGGTCTGCAAGTGGGGCAAAGGTGGGTTTTTGTCACGTTTTTCTTATTTCTTAAAGCAGTCACAGCTCTTGGGGTGACACCTCAGAACCAGTGAACTCCTTGGAAAGGAATTTTTGTTTGGTTTGGGACCCAGTGGAATTCCTGGTGTGAGTTTGAACTCCTTGGAAAAGAATTTTTTTCTGGTTTGTGGCCCAGGGGAATTCCTGGTGTGAATTTGAACTGCTTGGAAAGGAATTTTTGTTTGGTTTGGGACCCAGTGGAATTCTTGATGTGAATTTGAACTCTTTGGAAAAGAATTTTTCTCTGGTTTGGGACCCAGGGGAATTCCTGGTGTGAATTTGAACTGCTTGGAAAGGAATTTTTGTTTGGTTTGGACCCAGTGGACTTCTTGATGTGAGTTTGAGCTCCTTGGAAAGGAATTTTTGTTTGGTTTGGGACCCAGTGGAATTCTTGATGTGAATTTGAACTCCTTGGAAAGGAATTTTTGTTTGGTTTGGGAGCATGGGGAATTCCTGGTGTGAGTTTGAACTCCTTGGAAAAGAATTTTTCTCTGGTTTGGGACCCAGGGGAATTCCTGGTGTGAATTTGAACTCCTTGGAAAACAATTTTTCTCTGGTTTGGGACCCAGTGGAATTCCTGGTGTGAATTTGAACTCCTTGGAAAATAATTTTTCTCTGGTTTGTGGCCCAGGGGAATTCCTGGTGTGAATTTGAACACGTTGTGACAAATATCACATGTTGATGTTCAGTGTTTTCCCCCAGATATCCTTGAAATATTATTTTCCCAGCAGCAATAATAATAGTTAATTATTATTTAACTTGGTTCTGTATTAGTTATTACCATAATTGATCGTTTGGAATAAACAAGCTCTTCATTTGCATTCCTGCAAAATTTTTCTGCCTATCCTTAAACAGGAGCAAAAAAAAAAAAAAAATGAGGGGAAGCAGAGGTGGCTGTGCTTAGCTGCAGTTATTTCTGACACAGGGTGTAATTAAATCTGTAATTCCATTTAGCACATGTGAATGCAGTAAATGAGATAAATGCAGGAGTGGCTTCCCTTGTACAAGTATCCCTGACTGGGATGGAAAAAATGGAATTTTCACTTTTTTAGGTCTGTGCTCTACTCCATAAAAGCCCATTTCCACAATAAATGGAGTTAGTGGTTTAAATAAAAGTGAAAAATGAAGGATTTAGGGCGTTTGGGGCAGGAAGAGCTGCAGTGTGAACAGAAATGCTGCTGCCAGTGATGCTCCCCTGTGCTAAAAGCTGATGGTGTGAACAGAAAAAAAGTGACAAAAAAGCTTGTGGGGGTTTGTTCAGGTTCCCTGAATTTTAATTCTCTTTCCAACACGAAGCCAGTATCAAAGACAAAGCCAAGGCACCACCAGAAGGGATTTACATTTTTTTTGTTTATTAATTATTTCCTTGAAAAGCAGAACAAAAGAGAGATTGGGAGTTTCAGAGAGCTGCCTTGGACACTGGGATATTTATCCAAAAAAAATCCCCAGGTAAACTGAGCAGGTTCATTCCCTGCCTGCTCCTCGTTCTTCTTCAGGAAATTGTCATTAAATGAGGGGATGGCAGACTGAAGGATTGTGGATTATTCTTCCTTTTCCAAGGAGGAAGAGGAGGAGGAATCCAGCAGGTGCCTGAGCCTGGATCAGCTCCAGGTGTAAGGACAGCTCCAGACTCTGGGTCAGTTTTTCATCCCAGCCTGTTGTCACACCTGGGCCTTTGGAACCCTAAAAACAAAACAAAATAAAACAAAAAACAAACAAACAACAAAAAAAAATTTCCCCAAACCAACCAACAACAAAAAAAAAAAATTACAAAAAGCCCCCAAAACAAACAAAAAAAAAACCACCAAAAAATCAAACCAAACCAAAACCAAAAAATAGCCAAAACCAAATAAGCCCGATGAACCAAACAAAAAAAACCCAAAAACCAAACAAAAAGCCCTCCAAAACAACAACTCCTCAACAAAACCAAACAAAAAAAAAAAAAAGAAAATAAAAAAAAAGTGTGTCCTGTCTTTCCTGTCTTTAGTGGGTTCTTATTTGTTTGTGAGTTGTTTGTGGTTTTTTTTTTTTTATTTTTCATTCAGAATGACCATTCTGGGTGTTTTATCTCTCCAAGTGGTTTGACAAAAGCCAGCTTAAATACATTAAATTTTCCTTCTCCTCAGCAGCTTTCCATGGCTTCAGTGCTCTCTGGGTGGGGGTTTTTTTTTGGGGGAGGACACAGCCCTGGCAAGGCATGGGGGTGAGTTGGTTTTGGTCGTTCCATCCCTGATGGATGTGGACACACACATTGATAGAGCTGGGGGATTCCAGCTTGGGAATTCCTTCCAGGCCTGGATTTCTCCTGACTCTCAGCTCCATTCCCAGGCTGCCAAGCTGACTGCAGCTTCAGTTAGGGAGGAGTCTCCCAGGGTGACAACACGGTGACAAACAGAGTGGAATTCATCACCAACATTAACCCCTGGTGTCTTTGCCGTGGGACACATCCTGAGGTGCTGTCCCAAGGATGTTTTTCCCAATTGTCCCATCAGCTCCTGTCCTGTCCTGGCTGCACTGACACACTTTAAATCCGGGCTGGCTGTACAATAAATTGGCCTTTTTTCCCCAGAGAGCTCCGTGGGTGTTGCTGCCCTTTCTCTCTCTGGGCAGGGCAGTGAGCACAGATGGATTGTGCAGGAATTTTTCTCTAATTCTTCAAACATTTGTGCAAAGCAAAAACCTCTCCAAGTGGAGAGGAGCTGAAGCCCCTGGGTAATTCAGGGAATTCTTGGATTGATTTTTCCAGTGGCAGCAGAATGAGGAAACTGCCCAGCACTGGCTCAGGATTTATTTAAAACTTGTGAGCTAATTTGAGTGACCTTATCCAGTGTCTCATTTCGCACCCACTTCCATTTAAATCAGAAGCAGAGCAGGGGCATTGAAAGCTTTTTTTTTTCCCGATATATTTATTATTGGTGACACACACCTATCATAATTCACTTTGTCCTTGCATTTAGCACGTGCAGAGTTCCCATGGGAGTTCACAAAGTTTGGGAGTGGTTTCTTGCTGTTCCATATTTCTCTCACTCCCTGGGCAATATTTTGTGGTGTCAATGTTGATTTTGCCCTCCCCGTTTTTTGATGTGGATCTGCAGGGAGCAGTGAGCTGCCAGCCAGGGCTGCATCTGATTTTAGGAAGAATTATGCAAACACATTTTTCCCGTTTACCACATTTTTCCTATTTACCCAGCAAGGTTTGAGTCGCTCTGACTTCCCCTACAAAGCAAAGTGGGAACCAGCACAGGGATAAAAGTGGGGGGATAAAAGAGCAGGGATGATAAAAGTGCCGTTTTTCCTCTTAAGAACAAAGCTGTTTTACACTTTGCCACAAACCCCTGCCTGATAATATATTTAGGATGATTTAGGAGTGCTTTAGCTTTTTAGGGGCGGATTGCAGGATTTCTGGAGCTGTGCACTTTCTGTAGAGCTTGGAATAAATGAAATTCTATCTTAGCTATTGTCCCCCATCACTGAACTATCAGAGCCTCTCTTAATCTTTAATATTCTTACTCTGCCAACAGCCCTGGGACACGGACAAATTCTATTATTCCTTTCACACGTGAAGAACTGGGGAACAAAGAGGCTCAGGCTGAGATTTTCTTCTCAGGCTGCTCGGTTTGAGGGAACCCTCATCTTAATTTCTCTCTGCACAGAAGTTCGTTAGTGGTGCACTGTTAATTGGGGCAGCATCGAAATTCCTTTTTGAGAATAATTAGTCAGGGTCGGGATGGAAGGCTGAGGTCAGTGGAAGTGAAACGATTTTTTTCTGTACAGAATGGTTTGGGTCAAGTGGTCGAAATTAAAATTATTTCTTTTTAATGCACGGCATGAATTGTTTTTGCAGAAGGCGAAGAGAGTCTGAAGTGCTTTTGAGAGGAGCTGATTTGGATTCGGGGGATGATGTGGTGTGATGGTGTGATGGTGTATTTTAGGTGTATTTTAGAAGTATTTTGGGTGTGTTTTGGGGACATTTTAGGTGTAATTTGGGTGTATTTCAGGTGTATTTTGGGTGTATTTCATGTGTATTTCAGATGTATTGCAGGTGTCTTCTGGATGTATTTTAGGGGTATTTCAGGTGTATTTTGGGGATATTTTAGGTGTATTTCAGGTGTATTTCAGAGTGTATTTTGTGTGTATTTTGTGTGTATTTTGTGTGTATTTCAGGCGTATTTCAGGTGTATTTTGGATGTATTTTAGGTGTATTTCAGGTGTATTTTGGGGATATTTTGGGTGTATTTCAGGTGTATTTCAGGTGTATTTTGTGTGTATTTTAAGTGTATTTCAGATGTATTTCAGGTGTATTTCAGGTGCATTTTGGGGATATTTCAGGTGTATTTTGGGTGTATTTCAGATGTGTTTCAGGTGTATTGTGTCTGTATTTTAGGTGTATTTTGGGTGTATTTTGTGTATATTTCAGGTGTATTTTGGGTGTATTTCAGGTGTATTTTGGGGATATTTCAGGTGTAATTTAGGTGTATTTTGTGTGTATTTTAGGTGTATTTCAGGTGTATTTTGGATGTATTTTAGGTGTATTTCTGCTCCAGCCTGGGCTGGGGCTCTGCTGACCAAGTCACTCATTTGCCTTTGTCTTCCTATTTATTCAGTGCTTAATTTAAAAAAAAAAATTTAAAAAAAAAATTGATTTCTTTATTTAAGATCCACTGATAAGCGTTGTCTCCATTGCCCATTTATATATTACCTATAGCACGCTAAATAATCAGATGTTAAATAATAAATTCCACTATAATTATTTACCTTACGCTATTTATTAATAATTATTACGTTATTTATTAATATATTCCATAAATATATATAATAATAATTATGATTAATGTTATTTAGTGATGGCTGAGGGTTTTGTTTGTTTTTTTTTTTTAACCAAGTGGCAGATTGCTGTAAATGTTGTGTTCTTTAGGATTGTTTTACGTGCACAACCCCGAGCATTTGCAGGCACAAAATTTCATTTTCTTTGCAGGAATGAGATGCCAGGGAAGTGTCTCCTGCTGGGACAATTCCATCCCTTCTGCTGCTGCAGATGAGCCCCTGCATGTGCAGGTGAGGAAATGTCCAGGTGAGAAAGATTTTTCTTTTATTTCAGGAGGTTTTCCTGATGAAAAATGTCACGGGAATGTGAATATTCAGCAGCTTGGACGTCCCCAGTTTTATCTGTTTTATCCCCAGTTTTATCTGTTTTATCCCCAGTTTTATGTTTTATCCTCAGTTTTATCTGTGCAGCACTGGGGCAAATCCAAACCCCCCAAAATCAGGAGCAGGACTCGTCCTCAAGTAGAAAAATTGAGTTTTCCCACTGCTGTGATTCCAAATCCATCTTTAGCAAGAGATGGCAAAATAAAATATTGAACCTGCTCGTCTTTTATGACCTTGGCAGTGATAAAAGATCTCATCTCTGTTGTGTTAGAATGTTGAAATATATATTTAATATCCCTCCTAAATGAGTGGGGGTTTGCAGGTGTTGAATTTCAGGCTGAAAAAAAGGGAAGAAAAATGAATTGTGGGGTTTTTTATGGGTTTTTTTTTAAACCTCTGAATGTGATGGTCCAAGTAAATGTTAAACCCACAAGTGCAGCTGGAACTGGGATCAGTGATTCAGTCAGAACATTTTAAATATCAAAAGGACCTCGAGAGCAGCTTTTGAGAGATTGATTTGCACTCAGTACAATTCCAAAAAAAAAATCTGAAAAATAATTGGAGTTTGTAGGGCCTGGTTGAGCTGCTCTGAATTTGGAACATCCTGGGTTGAAGGTGGAGCTGGAAATGGATGAGAACCTCTGCAAGAGGAGCTGCCAGGAATCAGCTGCAGCTTTGTGATAGAAAAATGAATTATTTTACATCATTTTTAATGGCATTTAGTCGTTTTTAAAGTGTTTTTTTAAGAGCTGCAATTCCCCCCAGCAGCAAAGGATGAATTGCATTTAGAGATGCAGGAGTTTAATGGGTTAATGTCAATTATTGGCACTGGGCAGGGCTCGGGTCTGAGGCTGAGGCTGGGATTGGGTTTCCCTCCCCAAATCAATTAAACGCTGGGAGAAGAAATTCATCTTTTTTTAAGAAGGGGATGGAGTGAAATTTTAAAGATTTTTTTTCCAATCAGCCCCAAAAGGGACCAAAATTCTTTAAAGCTCGAGGAGGATTTTGAAGCCCTGCACCTTCCCAGGCAGGAGTTTCTTCATTTTTAATTATAAATATATCTATTTTAATTTATAATTTAAATACAAATGATACATTTAATAAACTATTATTTTATTTAATATGGATAATAAATTAGTATCGTTAATAATTATGTTTAATACTTATACATTGAACATAAATATTTTATATAATAATTCATAATAATATAATGAGCCCTGTAGTCTCCCCGCTGCTATTTCTTAAATTACACAGTTATTTTCTTAAATTAATGAATATGTAGAATAATTTAGTATATTTAATAATTATATGTTTAATACTTATATATTTATCAGAAATATTTTCTAAAATAATAAAATAATATTATTTATAATATTATATATATCATATATAATATATATAATATATAATATATAATATATAATATATAATATATAATATATAATATATAATATATCATATATCATATATTATATATTATATATTATATATTATATATTATATATTATATATTATATATTATAATAATTATATATATTATATTATAATAATTATATATATTATATTATATATATAATAATAAAATGAGCCCTGTAGTCTCCCCACTGTTATTTCTTAAATTAATTAATATGTATAATAAATTAGTATATTTAATAATTATATATTTAATACGTATTTAACAGAAATATTTGATATCATAATTCATAATAATATAATGAGCCCTGTAGTCTCCCCACTGCTATTTCTTAAATTACACAGTTATTTTCTTAAATTAATGAATATGTAGAATAATTTAGTATATTTAATAATTATCTGTTTAATACTTATATATTTAACAGAAATATTTTCTAAAATAATAAAATAATATTATTTATAATATATATATCATATATATAATATATATATGATATAATATATAATATATAATATATATAATATATAATATATAATATATAATATATAATAAATATATGATATATGATATATGATATATGATATATGATATATGATATATGATATATGATATATGATATATGATATATGATATATTATATATTATATATTATATATTATATATTATATATTATATATTATATATTATAATAATTATATATATTTTAATGATTATATATATAATATTATATATATAATAATATAATGAGCCCTGTAGTCTCCCCACTGTTATTTCTTAAATTAATTAATATGTATAATAAATTAATATATTTAATAATTATATATTTAATACTTACGTATTTAACAGAAATATTTTATACAATAATTTATAATAATATAATAATCCCCATAGTCTCCCCACTGTTATTTCTTAAATTACAATCAAATTGTTTCATTATAAGATGTGAGACCAACAGAGAGCTCAGTTTGATCTCAATTCAAAATTTAATTTCAATTCAGAAATTTGGAATTTAATCTCAATTTAGAACTGGAGGTTTTCCCTGTGGAAATGAATTTTCCTTCCCAAACATTGCAGGCAGTGAAATGACCTGGAATAGGCAGCCTGTGACAGGATTTTCATCATAAAATAAAATTTTTTTTTCATTAAGTTTTGGCATAAAAACAAAATCCTTCATCTTTGGGAAAAGGCTGGAATTGTGAAAGGCCCAGCTGTGTCTTTTGGGGCGGAAATAGAAATTTTTGGGGGGAAATAGAAGGTTTTTTTTGGGAAAACAGAAGTTTTTGGAGGGAAATAGAAGGTTTTGGTGGAAATAGAAGTTTTTTGGGGGAAAACAGAAGTTTTTGGGGGGAAAACAGAAGTTTTTGGGGGGGAAATAGAATTTTTTGGGGGGAAAAGAGAAGTTTTTTGGGGGGAAATAGAAATTTTTTTGGGAAAACAGAAGTTTTTTGGAGGGAAATAGAAGTTTTTTTGGGGAAAACAGAAGTTTTTGGGGGGGAAATAGAATTTTTTTGGGGAAAACAGAAGTTTTGGGGGGGGAAATAGAAGTTTTTTTGGGGAAAACAGAAGTTTTTGGGGGAAATAGAATTTTTTTTGGGAAAACAGAAGTTTTTGGGGGGAAATAGAAGGTTTTGGTGGAAATAGAAGTTTTTTGGGGGAAAACAGAAGTTTTTGGGGGGAAAACAGAAGTTTTTGGGGGGAAATAGAATTTTTTTGGGGGAAAATAGAATTTTTGGGGGGGAAATAGAATTTTTTGGGGGGAAAACAGAAGTTTTCGGGGGAAATAGAAGTTTTTTTTGGGAAAACAGAAGTTTTTGGGGGGGAAATAGAATTTTTTTGGGGAAAATAGAATTTTTTGGGGGGAAATAGAAGTTTTTTTTGGGAAAATAGAATTTTTTGGGGGGAAATAGAATTTTTGGGGGGGGAAACAGAAGTTTTTGGAGGGAAATAGAAGGTTTTTTTGGGAAAATAGAAGTTTTTGCCACTACAGGTGTGTGGTTTTAGGGTGAAAAAAATCAAGATTTGAGGGTTAATTCCTCCCATCCACCTGCCCTCCCTTTCTGCATTTTCAGGATTTTATTTTGTTCCTTCTGCCTCTCCAGAAACTTCTAAATTATCATTTTTCACGAGAGAAGGAAAATTATAAAATTATCCCTGAGTCTCCCAACTCCTGAGCTCCAGGCCTGCACCTGAGGAGTTTTTTGGGTTTTTTTTTTCTGATTAAAAAAATTTTATTAATGATCTTCTGCTGCTCACTGCATGTTAAGGTAAATGGGGTAAATGAGTTTTAATTAAGTTACAGCCACTTAAAAGTTGCACAAAATTAAATCCAAGGTTTCTTTTTTTTTTTTTTGTTTGGTTTTTGTTTATTTGGGGTTTTTGGTTTGTTTTTTTGGGGTTTTTTTGGTTTTTTTTTGTTTTAATTTGGAGTTTTTTTGGGTTTTTTTTGTTTGGTTGGTTGGTTGGTTTGGTTTGGTTTTGGTGTTTTTTTTTTGTTTTGTTTTTGGTTTTTTTCTTCCTTTTTTTTTGTTTTATTGGGGATCTTTTTGTGACATCAATGCTTTAATATGAAGAATGATCCCAGACTTTAAAGAAGTAATTCCAGTTCAGATATTATCTGTGAAGGGCCTATTAAAGGGGATTTTTTTGTTTGTTTGTTTGTTTTTTTTTTGTTTTTTTGGTTTTGTTTTTTGTTTTTTGGGGGTTTTTTGGGTTTTGGTTTTTTTTTTTTATTATGATTGCCAGGCCTAGAGTAGGATTACACAGCAAAGCAGAGAGATTTTATTTGTCAAAAACTGACAATTTTCCCAAGAAATCCATATTGCAGGACCTGGAGGAGAATCAACTGAGTTTTCCAGGACTGAAAATCAGATTTATTTATCAGAGACTTTTGGAGGGGCACTTTCATTACAGGACAAGGCCGGGAGCAACAGAGCAGTGGGGCAAAGTGAAAAATGCATTTTCACAATCTCACAAAGCTGAAAATGCTTTTTTTTTTTTTTTTTTTTTTTTTTTTTTGAGAAAGGACAACAAAATTTAGGAAAAACCCAAATGGTGTTGGAGAGGAGACCAAAACCAGGTCAGTTCCGCCCAGTTGGGCTGAATTATTGCAATAAAAACAGAGAAAAAAATGGGGTAAATTCCGATGGAAATTGGAATTGGTAAATTCCGGTGGAAAATTCAAAGGGAAAGTGGGATAAATGTCAATGCATGGTTTGTGATTTGTCAGTTGTGATTTGTGATTTCTCATTTGTGATTTGTGATTTCTCATTTGTGATTTCTCATTTGTGATTTCTCATTTGTGATTTGTGATTTCTCATTTGTGATTTGTGATATGTGATTTTTCATTTGTGATATGTGATTTTTCATTTGTCATTTGTGATTTTTCATTTGTGATTTGTGATTTTTCATTTGTCATTTGTGATTTCTCATTTGTGATTTCTCATTTGTGATTTCTCATTTGTGATTTGTCATTTGTGATTTTTCATTTGTGATTTCTCATTTGTGATTTTTCATTTGTCATTTTTCATTTGTCATTTGTGATTTTTCATTTGTCATTTGTGATTTCTCATTTGTCATTTGTGATTTTTCATTTGTGATTTTTCATTTGTCATTTGTGATTTCTCATTTGTGATTTCTCATTTGTCATTTGTGATTTGTCATTTGTCATTTTTCATTTGTCATTTGTGATTTCTCATTTGTGATTTGTGATTTTTCATTTGTGATTTCTCATTTGTGATTTTTCATTTGTCGTTTTTCATTTGTCATTTGTGATTTCTCATTTGTCATTTGTGATTTTTCATTTGTGATTTCTCATTTGTGATTTTTCATTTGTCGTTTTTCATTTGTCATTTGTGATTTCTCATTTGTGATTTGTGATTTCTCATTTGTGATTTCTCATTTGTGATTTCTCATTTGTCATTTGTGATTTTTGAGCCTTTGCCTGAACCCCCTCCCATCATTTCCTCTGCATCTCCTTGTCCCCAGGCAAACAAGACAATGAATTCCTGCAGGAAATTTTATATTTATATAATTTTTTCCCCCTCTCTCCTGGGAAAACAATAATTACTTGGTGAGGAACGCTGGCTGCGTTACAGGAGTCACAAGTGGCAGCTGCACAACAGCATTTAAATAAGAATTTCAGCCACTTTTAGGAACTTCTGCACGGAACAGCAAATGTAAATGTAATATTTGGGAGCCCAGATATGTGGAAGAAACAAACATTGGCCCTAAATAACCCCTTTGAGTTTAATGGGCGAATCCCAAGCTTTGTAGAAATATTTTTAATCACTTTATTCAGCTTTGAGCTGAGGCTGTGCAGACCCCAGCATCAATTCTTTCCTGCAGGGTGACCTTCTTATTTCTTCACCTCTTTAAACTCCAGCAAAATTTCAATTACACCCCAGAAACGACACGCATTTTATCATTTATTTTCCAAAAAACCAAGTCTCCTGAAGTTACATCTTCCATTTCATCCCTGCCCATGGCAGGGGTTTGGAACAAAATGATATTTAGGGACTTTCCGACCCGGAGCCGGCTGTGATTGACGGTTCTGGGGGTAAATGAAACAAAATTTCATTTTTGAAATTTTCATTTGTTGGCACGGTGGGAGAACGGCCGAGGTTTTGCTGCCACGGGTGCCAAGGTCATTAAACATCATCTGCTGGCTCCAGGTGAGGTGCAGGATGCTGTGCAGGTAAATAAAAATAAAACACACACACACAAAAAAAAACCAAACAAACAAACGAAAAAAAAAACCAACAAAAAAAAAACAAAAAAACCCAAACAACAACAACAACAAAAAAACAAAAACAAAACAAAAAAAACCAAAAAAAACCAAAAAAACAAACAAAACCACAAAAAAAAACCCAACCAAAAAACCCAAACAACAACAAAAAAAACAAAAAAAAAAAAAAAACAAAAAAACCAAAAAAACAAACAAAACCACAAAAAAAACCCAACCAAAAAACCCAAACAACAACAAAAAAAACAAAAAAAAAAAACAAAAAAACCCAAAAAAACCAAAAAAAACCAAAAAACAAACAAAACCACAAAAAACCAAAAAAAAACCCAACCAAAAAACCCAAACAACAACAAAAAAAAAACCAAACAAAAAAAACCAAAAAAACCCAAAAAAACCAAAAAACAAACAAAACCACAAAAAAAACAAAAAAAAACCAACCAAAAAACCCAAACAACAACAAAAAAACCCCAAAAACGAACAAAAAAAAACCCCAAAAAAACAAACAAAAAAAAACCCAAAAAACAACAAAAAAACCCAAAAACGAACAAAAAAAACCCCCAAAAAAACCAAACAAAAAAACCCCAAAAAACCAAAAAACAACAAAAAAACCCCCAAAAAAACCAAACAAAAAAACCCCAAAAAACCAAAAAACAACAAAAAAAACCCAAAAACGAACAAAAAAACCCCCCCAAAAAAACCAAACAAAAAAACCCCAAAAAACCAAAAAACAACAAAAAACCCAAAAACAAACAAAAAAAACCCCAAAAAAACCAAACAAAAAAACCCCAAAAAACAACAAAAAACCCACCACCCCGCACCCTCCCCCTGACAAACGGCAGAAATGCAATCGCTGGCTCAGCCCTTGGAGAGAAGAAGAAAAAAAAAAAAAAATTAAAAAAAAAAAAAAAATGGGGTTATTAAATCCCAGCTTAAAGATGGGCAATTGGTGATTTTATCTCTCTCGCAGACAAGATCCAATTTAGCTGATGAGGAGCTGAACCTGAAGAGAATTCCCTAAAGTTGTTTATTTCCCCCACAAATGCGTGGCTGAGGTTTCATTTGCAAAACGTGGCCTTGGTGTGTTGCTTTTCCAACCCTTTCACCCGGCAGGAAAAATGTGGAAATAAATGGGGAGAGAACTCGTTGTGTTTTATTTATCTCGTGGGAGAAGCCTGGGCTGGGTGAAGGTCAAAAATTCCAGAAATTTCCAGTGGGCTCTGAGTGCTCAAACCCTTCTGGATTTGCTGGAGGTTCTGCACCAAATGGATGATTTTCCTTTTTTTTTTTTTTTTTTTTTGGTATTTTTATGGGGTTTTTTTTGTTTGTTTCTGTTAGTTTTGGGGTTTTTTTGTTTGTTTCTTTTTTACAGTTTTTTTTTTTTGGTGTTTTTTGTTTGTGTTTTTTTGTGGGTTTTTTGGGGTTTTTTTTTGGTTTTTTTTGGTTTTTTGGGTTTTTTTGGTTTTTTTTGTTTTTTTGGGTTTTTTTGTTGTTGTTGTTGGTTTTGTTTATTTTTTTTTTTAATTTCATGTAAAATGGAGCTTCCAAAAGATATCTATAATCTGCAAACTCCCCAGGCTTCCCTGGAGCTCCCTCTGGTCCTTGGTGTTGCAGCAAAGCTGGGCAGGGAGAGGAAAATAAGATGGATTTTACAGAGCACAAGTGGCTGGGAAATGCAGGAGAAATTGTACAAATAAAAGGATTAATTTTAATTTTTTTAAAATTTTTTTTAAATTTTTTTTTGTTTGTTTTTGTTATTTTGGGTTTTTTTGTTTGGTTGGTTTTTGTGAGCTTTTTGTTTGTATTTCTTTGGTTTTTTTAAAATTTCTTGTAAAATGGAGCTTCCAAAAGATATCTATAATCTGCAAACTGACCAGGAGCTCCCTCTGGTCCTTGGTGTTGCAGCAAAGCTGGGCAGGGAGAGGAAAAATAAGATGGATTTTACAGAGCACAAGAGGCTGGGAAATGCAGGAGAAATTGTACAAATAAAAGGATTAATTTTAATTTTTGTAAAATTTTTTGTTTGTTTGTTTGTTTGTTTGTTTTTGTTATTTTGGGGTTTTTTGTTTGGTTGGTTTTTGTGAGCTTTTTGTTTGTATTTCTTTGGTTTTTTAAAAATTTCTTGTAAAATGGAGCTTCCAAAAGATATCTATAATCTGCAAACTCACCAGGAGCTCCCTCTGGTCCTTGGTGTTGCAGCAAAGCTGGGCAGGGAGAGGAAAAATAAGATGGATTTTACAGAGCACAAGTGGCTGGGAAATGCAGGAGAAATTGTACAAATAAAAGGATTAATTTTTTTTTTTTTTTTTTTTTTTTTTTTTTTTGGTCTCAGCAACGAGCAAAGGGATTTCCCAGCGCAGTTTCCCTGCTTGTCAATATTTGAGGGATATTTGCTGTGTCCGAGGTTTTCCCTGGCAAGTCCATTAGAAAGAAAAACTGGAATTAAATTCAGAGGGAAGCAGCGTTTATTTGAAATGAAAAATAAAAGTCGTGAACATCTCCACGAGGTTCTGGTGAAATGTTTCAATTTTTCTGTTGCTCATCTGCAATCCCAGCTGGGGAGAGAGCTGGGGTTCCTTTCCCATCCATCTCTCACTTGGCTGAGCCTCTTGTTGGGGGTTTGGGAGTCCCCAGCATTAATTCAGGTTCCAGCTTTGCTGTTCCCTCTTTCCCAAAGCTGGATGGATTCTGATTTCCCGAGCACAATTTTTGCTTGTGTGCGAAGCAAACAACACAAGACACAAAACTTCCCCTTTCTTACAACATTGGGTGGGTTTGTTTGGATTTTTGAAGCCTGTTTTTTCCTTCCCCTTGGAAAATGGGGCTGTTTGGTCGTGGTTTGTTCTCCCTGGGAGGAGCTGGGCAAACTGATTGTTGGTGAAATGTGAATTTAAAACGGTGAAGAACTCGTGCTGTGCTCAGAGCTGTGACTGTCCATCTGTCTGTCCCCAAAAGGGCTCGGAGGGACAGCACGGGGGGATGGCTTCGAGCTGCCCCAGGGCAGGGTGGGGAGGGATTTTGGGGATAAATCCCTCGCTGTGGTGGTGGAGGAGCCCTGGGATGGGTTTCCCAAGGCTGGGGGTGTCCAAGGCCAGGCTGGATCAAGGTGGTCCCGAGGAGAGGAGGAACAAGAGGAGTTTTCATGTCCCACCCATGCCACGATGCTGAAATTCCATGGCAGTGGTCCCAGAACATCATTCCATATCCGGGATGTTTGGGATAACTGAGCTGTTGGACAGGGGGGTTGTGCTGATCAAATCCTGCATGGCAAAAAAATTCCCAGGTTTGGGTCTTTGGGCTACTGAGATTTGATTTGCAAACCCCTCCCAGCTCTAAAATCCTCTGCACATCCAAATCCATTTCCAGATCCTGGCTGGATTTGCACCTCCTTCACAAAATAAATAATCCCAGACCACCCTTTTTAGGTGCATTTATGCAGCACCTCACTTTTTTCTTTTTTTTTGCCCAGACTCTTGAAAGAGGAATTTTCAGAGCCTTGAGAATGAAAGTTCTTGCCTGGCTTTGATGGATGGTCCTTTTATCCAGGGCTGTGCTGGTACTCCTGAGCACAACATCCAAAGTATCACACACATTTTCCAATTGAATGGCTCTCCTCAGTGAAAAAAAATCCATATTCCCTGCTCAACAATGTGGACCAAAAGTCGAATAAACAGTAAAAAAATAAATGGAGTAACCAGGGATTAGCAGACAGTGCATTATGTTGATTACCCACATTGTCTTCAGCTTAATAAATTCTATTTTGCTGTAAGTCAGCTCAATTGTGTGTGAAAATAGAGAAGGTGGAAAATTAGACTGAACAAGAGGGTTAAATGACAGTGTGCCATTCCAGAGGCAATTAAAAACCAAAATCTCCAGCCCTTGAGGAGCAGAAAAAGAGGAGGTTTTGAAGTGTAAAATAAAAGGCAGAATTCTGTGTTAATGTGGGAAGTTAAAATGGTCTGTCCAAGGCTCTCATTCAACCTACACAAAGGCAGAAATTTTCACTGCAATCCTAAAGGTGGGCAAGGAGGGTGGAACAGGAATTTCCAGCCACGATTTTGGCATCACATTCACTGGATGGAAAGATGAAAATCCCTTGGGTTTGCCATGAACTCAGTGCTGTGTCCTCAGAGAATCCCTCCTGGCCTGCCTGTCCTAATCCTGCATCCAGAAATTTTTAAGGAGCTCCCTGGAAGTCTCAGCTGATGATAACCCTCATCTGTTTATTTATTTATTTGATATTAACCCTCATTTATTTCTTTATCTGCTTTGGTGTGCTTTGGGAATGATGGAATTTCCAGCAGACAGCAAAGAAACTGAAAATGCACAAACCACTCAGATCCGAGTTGGAAAGTCCAAGTCTTGAATCTCACTCAGGGATCAAACGTGGAAAAGTTGAATTTTACCTCCTAAAACACATTTTGTTAATGTGTTTTTAAAGCTCTACTGTGCTCTGTGACATCCCTTAATTATTGATTAATAATAATTAATGACCCATTAAGAGGAGCAGTTCTGAACATAAACCGAGACTGGATCTGTTCTGGAGAGCCAAGGCTTTTCCTAGGAGGACCCTGATTTATTTGATTTATTTGATTTGTTTGATTTATGTGATGTATTTGATTTATTTGATTTATTTGATTTATTTTACCTTCTCCCTTTTCAGTCCTGCCAGCTCAGTGTCCCTGGCTGGAGTCTCCTTTTGTTTCCCCACCACTCCTGACTGCAAACCCAGCGAGTTCCTCCCTCTGACCAACGAATCTGGAGTGATTTTATGCTAAAAATGGAATAATGTTCATTCTTTGCATTAATAATGACACCTCCTGCTCAGCAAAGCTTTGTATTTTTATTTTTTTGCTGGTTTTTTTCCCCTCTCTCTCATGAAGTGCTCTGCTGTGGGTTTGTGGTTGTTCATTCTCCATCTTCTCCCTCTTTTGTTTTTCCCTCCATCAATTTTGCCTCTGGACAGGAACTTCGATTGGATTATAGGAGTTAGGGTCACTTAATCCACTCAGTGCCTAAATCTGACAGGGAAAGGCCAACTGAGAGCTGGGATTGACTTCCCTGCTGGTCCATTGGACTTTTCTCACAAAAAAAAAAAAAAAAAAAAAAAAAGGAGAAATTTCCAGCTCAGTTCCTTCAGGCAAAGAGTCAGAAATGGGAAGTGCAGAGTTGGGAAATTTAAAATTCCCCTGTTTAAAGCCAAGCCCGGGTTCTCACAGCAGTTGTGAGAGGCTGATTTGGTGATTTTTGTTTGTTTTCCTTTCACCATCACTCTGATCATTCCTTGGCTTTTCTGACAACGTGCTGGGATTGATTTGGGCTCTCGGTGACAGAAGAAATTTGGGATCTCGTTCCAGGTCTGCATTCCCAGGCAGGATTCCTGCTCTGTCTGATTTTGGGGCTGGAATGAACAAGAATTTCTTGGTGCTGGGAGTTGTTCCCATTTTGAGAGCAAACAGAGGAGTCAGGGATTTTTGATGCAATCTTTTTGCTTTACAAAGGATCCTAAAGACAGTCAAACATGAAACTATTTATTATTAATGCTTCATAACTTCTTTTTTTATAAAGTCAGCACTGACCAACAAATTCTTTAAAGCTTTTTATTTATTTATTTTTTTTTTTAGTTTAAGTTGAGAGTCTGCTTGTTTGTCATTTTTTGGGTCTGTTAACCCGTGAGAGGGGGAAATCTGTTTGTTTTTTTTTTTTTTTTTTTTTTTTACTGTGCAGGAAAACACTGAACAAAAAGCAGGAATGAAGTTAAGGTTGATTGAAATCTCAATATCCAAAACTCTTCCTTGAACCTCTGCAGCAATCCAGGAGCTGGGAGGGAAGAGATCATCCAGGAAGGAAGAATTACACTCAGAATAAATCCAAACAGGGATTAAAAAAAATCAGAATTCTTCCAGTAGTTCTATGAAATTAAGACACTTTGGGATTTCTAATCAAATCCCTTTGCCCCGAGTTATTTTGCTTTGTTTGAGGTGATTTTTCTGTGGGGATTTTGCATTCCTGGGCAGCTCGAATTCCTCCCATGCTCTCCTGGTGCTTTATAGATATCTACATTCCATATAATATAAATTTTATATCCATATATATAATTATGGATTATATCCTATGTAATATACATATCATATAATCCATATTATAAACCAGGAAAGTGAACCAAAATCATTTCCCAAGGGTTTTTAAAACTTTTTTTATTCATTACTCATCCATACATTCACTACAAAACTTCTTGGAGATTTTTTTTTGTTCTGTATTGACAGGATAAATCACTTTAGGTTGGTTCATTTTTTTTTTGATGTGTTGCTGACATGCTTGCAGGTTGAAAATGAGTGACTTTTTCACTGCATTTGACAAAAAGGGGCAGGAAAAAGGGAAAGAAAAAAAAAAAATCCCACTGGAGATTCCTGAGCATCCTCCTGGCAGGAGGAACCAACCCAAAGGCCAGCAGTGTCAGGAGAGGGGTGGGAGCATTTACAGAACCCGCCTGAGGGATTTCCTGGGCTGAAAATAAAATTTCTGCGACTGAAAATATGTCTGTGACTGAAAACAAAATGTCTGTGACTGAAAACAAAATGTCTGTGACTGCAAATCATGTGTGACTGCAAATCATCTGTGCTTATGTTGGATGCAGAGATGGAAGTCAGGGCACTGGGAATGTTCTTTAGCCCTCCAATGTCACAACTTGCATTTGTTGGTCCTTGAGGTGGGAAATTGGTGCCCAAAGGCAGAGGGGAAGGGAAATAAAGTGGAGTGGGGCTTTCCTGGAGGTGCCGAATTGCTGAGGGGAATTCTGAGCCCTGGGCAGGGCTGACACAGTGACAGTGACAGTGACAGTGACAGCTGTAAGGGTGAGCTGGGCTTTGCTCCACCCATGAGTGTTTTGTCTCAGTCTCATCTGTCTCTGTTCAGAGCCAGGATTATTAGAAAGGTGATTGAGGTGATTCTCATCTTTGGGCTTGGATGTTTATTATATCTTATTAAAGAATTACACAAAGTGTGACAGCACCTCCAGCTCCTCAAAGCACCCCAAAGCTTGGATGGGAATCCACCCTAATCCCAAAGTTTGAATTGAAATCCACCCCAATACCCCAAATCCTGGATGGAAATCCACCCCAACCCCAAAGCTTGGATCCTTCCCTTGGGATAGGATTCTCGTGTTTGGGCTTGGATGTTTATTGTATCTTATCAAAGAATTCCAGAAAGTGTGGCAGCACCTCCAGCTCCTTGCTGGAAGTGGGGAAAAGGCTCCAGCTGAGGCTGCTCCAAGGCCTTTTAAAGCCAAACAAACCAATAAAAGTTTAACCCCTCCATTATTGATCCTTTTGACCCAATCATAGATTCCCACCACCCTTAGAGTGACATTTGACCAACCAAAGGTCACTGCCCGAGTTCTGGGGAGAAGAAGGAAGAGAAGAAGATGAACAAAGAAAAAGACACCACCCCAAATTCTCCATCCTGTCCCACATCCACCCCTGTGCTGTAAAAACCTCAAATTTAAACCCCATCCCCCAGTGCAAACACACACACCTGACCCACTGCACATTGGGGATTTCTAACTCATTATTCACATTTCCAAGCCTTCCCCAAGGTTCCAGCTCCAGAGCAGTGTTTGCCAGGGGGTCTGTGCCTGGGAGCACAGAAAGCTCCAAAACTCCACATTCCTGAGATCCAGCACCAGTGACAGTGACAGTGACAGTGACAGTGACAGTGACAGCCAGGCTGGCTCAGGGACCCAGAGTTTGTGAGAAGCTGTTGAACTCCAGAGCTCTGAAGGCAGACAGAGACAGAAAAATCCCTTCAGATCTTTCTGTGCCTTCTGCAAGCCTTTGTCTCTCCCTTTTCCCTTCAAAGCAGCAATTTTTCTTTGTGCTTTTATTTTTTTTTTTTCTCTTTTTTTTTCCCTTCCCATTCCTGCTCAGCAAAAACTCTCCTGGGAGCTGGGGTTGGACTTGGCACACTCAGCTCCGTGTCTGCACAACTGGCCAGGATAAACTGCTGGATTAATATTTCAAATGACTTGCTAATGCAGCCAGCAGAGTGGCAGGGATCCAGGGAGCAGGGCTTTCCTGCTGGAAGCTGCCTGCTCCTCTTAATGCACAGCTCTAAACTGTTTATTTTTAAAACTGCTCCCTGGAAAGAGCAATGTTTTTGCTAATGGCAAATTCTGACACCCTTCCTTGGCCTTCCACCAATTTTATTTCTGTGTATTCTTCTGACTTTTTGGGGGGGTGGAATGCTGGAGAATTGAGCAGTGTTGATTTGCCACTTCTATTCTGTTCTGTTCTATTCTATTCTATTCTATTCTATTCTATTCTATTCTATTCTATTCTATTCTATTCTATTCTATTCTATCCCATCCCATCCCATCCCATCCCATCCCATCCCATCCCATCCCATCCCATCCCATCCCATCCCATCCCATCCCATCCCATCCCATCCCATCCCATCCCATCCCATCCCATCCCATCCCATCCCATCCCATCCCATCCCATTCCATTCCATTCCATTCCATTCCATTCCATTCCATTCCATTCCATCCCATCCCATCCCATCCCATCCCATCCCATTCCATTCCATTCCATCCCATCCCATTCCATTCCATTCCATTCCATTCCATTCCATCCCATCCCATCCCATCCCATTCCATTCCATTCCATCCCATTCCATCCCATTCCATTCCATTCCATTCCATCCCATCCCATCCCATCCCATCCCATCCCATCCCATCCCATCCCATCCCATCCCATCCCATCCCATCCCATCCCATTATCCCATTATCCCATTATCCCATTATCCCATTATCCCATTATCCCATTATCCCATTCCATCCCATCCCATCCCATTCCATTCCATTCCATCCCATCCCATCCCATCCCATCCCATCCCATCCCATCCCATCCCATCCCATCCCATCCCATCCCATCCCATCCCATCCCATCCCATTCCATTCCATTCCATTCCATCCCATCCCATCCCATCCCATCCCATCCCATCCCATCCCATCCCATCCCATTCCATTCCATTCCATTCCATCCCATCCCATCCCATCCCATCCCATCCCATCCCATCCCATCCCATCCCATCCCATCCCATTATCCCATCCCATCCATTTTGCAGCTCCAATCTCTCTGAGTCAGGATATTTTTATTGGAGCTTTATTTTGTGAGCTCTGCTCTCAGGCAGCTGTGACTGAGACACTCGAAGCTCTGGCTCTGTTGCCATCCCTTTGATCTCCTGTGCAGCCTAACAGTATTTCCAGTTTTAACAAAGGACTGTGGTTGTTTCCCTGCTGCAGGATTTGCCCATTCCCAATGATTCCTGACTTTGATCATCAGGTTTTGTTTAGGTTTGGGTTTTATCTCAGGGCATTGGTGACTCCAGAGCTGATTCTGCATCACCCACTGTAAGGTCCTTCAGGCCCAAACCCCAAATGTCCCATCTATCCCAGAATATACCATGGATCCCAGAATTCACGAGGCCAGGATTGTTGTGAGAGCTCTGAACTTTTCCATTTGGAATATTTCTCCTTGCATACATTCATAAGCAGTTAATTTGAATTCTTTTGTGAGTTTTGAGTTTTCTTAGCCCTTTTTTAGTTTTTTTTTAGTCTCTAGGGATAAAAACCAGGGGGATAACCTCTTTTTAATGTAATGTAATGTAATGTAATATAATATAATATGTAATATAATATAATGTAATATAATATGATATATAATAATATGTAATATATAATATAATATTATATTATATCATATTATATTATACAGTCTATCATATTCTGTCATATTCTATCATATTCTATCATATTCTATTCTATTCTATTCTATTCTATTCTATTACATTACATTACATTATATTATATTGTATTATATTGTATTGTATTGTATTGTATTATATTATATTATATTATATTATATTATATTATATTATATTATATTATATTATATTATATTATATTATATTATATTATATTATATTATATTATATTATATTATATTATATTATATTATATTATATTATATTATATTATATTATATTATATTATATTATATTATATTATACTATATATATTCTATCCTAATCTATATTCTATATTCTGTATCCTCTATTATATATTTTATACTATAGATTATAGATTATGTATATTATATAAAATATATTTATATATAACATTATATTAACATCATAGTATTGTATATAAGTACATACTATACATTTATATATAATACCATTCTATTAATATTAATATTAATATCCTCTGTTAATAGCAGTAAACCCCAACAAACACAAAGCCATCCATCACCTTTGGGAAACTGCAAAAAACCCAAAAAAACCCCAAAAAACCCCACAGTGCTGCTGTGCTGCTTTCCTTAGTCCTGGTTTATTATTTCTACTTAATGAACTGGAAATAAATGACAAAAAAATCCATTTATCAGCCATTCTTTATCAATGGTGTATTTGCCTTGTGAACATCAGTGAATGCAGGGGAGGGCAGAGCACAATCAGCACTGCTGGGACCTTGGTTGTGAGGATGGGACAAAGTTAATGGATTTTTATTGCTTTTTTATTTATTTGTTTCAAGTCATCCTCAAATTGATATTTGTAATTTTCTTTTTTTTAGAGTTGATTTTATTTTATTTCCTCTCACTGGCTTCTTTTTTTTTTTAAATTATTATTTATCTGTTAAACCAAAAAAAGAGATAGATTATTTCTACATATCTGTATATTCTAATTATCTCTGTATAATTCATCATCTTCTGTCTAAACTTTTAACACTTCATCCATTTCCACCATTGAAGCTTCCCTAAAAAAACAAATTCTTAAAATCGAGCTTTGGAAAAAAAAAAAAAAACTTCCCTGCTGACAAAATAAAAATAAAATTTCAAAAAGGAATCACCAAGGAAGGAAACATCCCCCATTAATCGTGGGAGTGGAGGAGATATTATTGTTATTAATTCCAGTAATTAGCAGGAAATCATAATAAATTACCCCTAATAAGCCTTTCAGACAGGATTTGCTTTTAATCTCCAGCCTCATTTATATTTATTTTTGATATTTTCACCAGCTGAACTTGGCTTTATCTGCACACTCTGCAGTGACCTTTATTTGTTTGCTGATGGGAACAACCAGAGGTTGAAATCAAAGAGATTTGGGGTTAATTTTTTTAATTTAAAAAAATTAAAAAGTACAAAATAAGAGGTAAAGGCGCTTTTATTTATTTCTTCAGTTTGTGGATGGATTTTTTTTTTTTTAATTCTTTTAAATATGGGAATATTTGTGATTTAAAAAACAAAGAAACTTCTTTTTTCAAGCAAAGGTAATTTTAGTAACTTTGGCAGCCCAGAATGATCCCTAAATTGGACATTTTTTAGGAATTTCCTCCTCCTCGTGATGGCTCCAGGAATATTTTGGATGATGAAGAATTCCTCACAATTCAGAACCAGCTTTTACCACACCTGAAAGTTGAATTTATTTCATTTTTTTGGGGGGGGAGCTGCAGCTCTTCCAACCTGTGGAATCCTCCTCCCCAAAAGGATTTTTCACTCCTAAATCTTTGTCAAAACTCGGCTGGGATTTAATTATTTTTAATTTTGAGAAAGGGGAAACTTGAGACAATTGTGGAAGACGTTGGAAAGAAAATTTGGAAAGTATCCTGAATTTCCAGACAGGGAATTTTCATAAATGCTGTGGCTTTTTCTCTTGTGGGATTTGGGATAAAAATCCCACTTTTGAAAATGGGGTGTGGTTTCTTCTCTTTTTTATTTTTTTTTTTGGTTTTTTTTTGGCAGTTTCCATTCAGTTTAAGGCTCCTGAGTATAAACATAACAAGGAATTGTTTCCTTTTATTGATTTAAATCCTTTTCGGAATAAATAAATATTAATATTAAATAATAAATAAATATTATGTAAAAAAATAGTATGTAAATAAATAAAGATAAATTTTAGCTGCTTTTTTTGGAAGTTAAAACCAGTGCAAGGAACCTCGAGCTCCTCCTTTCCAGCTCTTGCTTTAATCAGAAATTATTTATTTTAACTCTCTTTTCTCCCATGCAATGACTGTATTTTTAAGTATCTTTAATTTTTTTTTTCAAGTTGAGTGCAGAGCCATGAAATTTCCTTGCAGGGCTGCCTGTGTGTGTCTTCACAACCCAATATTTCCCAGCTGCTGCTGCTAATTCACATTTTCCTTGGGTTGAGTTCTTTTCCTTCAGGTAGAATTTCTTTTTTTCTTTTTTTTTTTTTTCTTTTCTGTGGTTTTGGGTCAGTTTTAGGTCAAGTTCTGACCATCAATTTTTGCTGTGCTTTACAGGAAAAAAAAAAAAAAAAAAAAGAGAGAATTTTCCTCCTGGTTCTACTGAAAAGGAAGTCCAAGAGTCGACCTGGAATATTTCAAAAACCTTGAACTCCACAGTGTGAGCTGCTCCTGCTGCTCCTCACAATGGGAATTTTGTCTCCTACTCTCTCTTACATTTTCTCCCGTTATTTATTTATAAAGAAAAATTCAATATTTTCCCTTGTTCCACTTGCTTAATCCCTTCCTTTCCCTCTCCGTGTCCCACCAAAACCCTTCTAAATCCAGAGCTTGGCTCCCAAATCTTCAGCTGCCTCTTTCTTCTATTCCAAGCATCGCCTCAGCACCCCATATTTTATTTTTTTTATTTTTATTTTCTTTTAGCATGGAGAGAACGAGGCTGGAAAGAGTTAAAGTGAGGTCACAGCTGCCAAAACGGAGCCATCTGCTGGGTTCAAAGGTGATTAAGTATCACTGCTTTTAAATTAATAAGGGCTCTGTTAGAAGAGTAATTGGAAGTTGCATAAAATATGGATTTGGGGCTTTGGGTATAAATAATAGAGCATATATTTGATAAGAGCTTTAGACTATTTCTATAAAAAGTTCCACTTTTGTGATTACTGCAGCATTAAAATCTGTAATGTTCGTGGTCTAATCCCATCTAAAGATTAGGATTAGTAGCAGAGCATTATTTCCTAAAGCCCAGGCCCAAGTTTCCCCGTTATTAAACACTGCAGGGGCAGATTTGTCCTTCGGGAGAGGATTCCAAGCGCTGGGAAATGCAAATTCAGGTTGGTCCCGTTGGTTTTGCAGCTTTAGAAAGGATTGCCCTGAATGCACCAGGACCATGGACAGGGCGAGGAAATGAACCCGGGATGGGAAAACGGGAACCAGGCACGACTCTGTTCCACATTTTTGGAAGAAATTCAATTTACCAGGAAGATCCACATTAATTTTTAATTCATTGCTATTTACCCCTGTCTCTTTTTTTTTTTTTTTTTTGTAGGAAACTTTGCAGGAATGCAGCCAAAGATTTTTTTAAAACAAAAGGTTGAGTTCAAGCTGCAACAAAACTTCTGGAATGCCAGGAAAGCTCAGGAGCTGAGATTATCCCAGTGACAGCACAGGGTTAAAATGTTCCTAAAATCCCGGGAATTGCATCCAATAGATCCAGGGCTGGAAAGGAAGGTCGGGTCTGGCAGGGCTGGGAAAGGGAACTGGGCCCTGGGAACGAATATTGAGCTTTGTTTTCTCTGGGTCAGGTGAAGCTCCACCTGTGTAATCATCATGTGATAAATGATATGATTGATAAATGTAATGGTTGCTTGGTAATTGAATATAATTATTGTTTAATTGTAATAAGAATCATGAGGAACGATGGAATCATGACAAGAATCATGAGAAAGGATATTTGGGGGGATTAATGAAAATGACAGGAATTCCTGCTTGGATAAGATCAATGTATGCAATAGAACAATATGGGTTTAATGATTAATATATAGTGATATAACAACAAGGGTATAAAAACATGGGTATAAAACATGTATAAACAAGGGTATAAAAACATGTTCCTGTGGGATCCATGTGGGGTCAGATTTGGGTCTGCAGCCCTGATTCCCAGAGCTCTTCAATAAAGGCCCTGCCTATGACCATTGTGGGAAAAATGAGATTAAATATTCCTGGGAAAAATGAGATTAAATATTCCTGGGAAAAATAAGATTAAATATTCCTGTTTTGCCTCATTTGGATCAGGCAAACCCTTCTTTGAGCTCTGGCTCCTTGATTTAATTTTTTCCCTGCTCTTCTCTTCACAAGCAGCATCTGCTGCCTCTTTTCTGTCTGAGGTGGAAGTCGAGGTGCCAATGTTGTGATAACTGGGGAAAACCTCCCTGCACATTTCCAAATGCAGGGATAAAGTCACTCCCAAGCTCCTTTTGGTTCATCCTGACCAAATAATTTAAATAAAATTAATTCCTTTCAGGAGGATGTGAGGACCTGCTGTCCCACTGAATGAATTGGGAAAAAATAATTGTTTTCTCCTCCACAAAGGCACCACCCCCAGCTGTAGATGAGCTCTACATGGATCTGCTCCAGCCCACGCTCCCCCTCTGGATTCATCCTGTTAAACCTGATTTAAGCAGTCCTGGTTTGCCAATAAAACCTGATTTAAGCATTCCTGGTTTGCCAATAAAACCTGAGATGAACCAAAAGAGGAGGGAGAGGAAGAAGAGGAGCTTAATTTGGGATTGATCCAACCTCCCTTCACTGTGGAGACACAGAAACCCCAGGAGGAATGGGCAGAGCACTGCTGCTCCTCTCCTGCCCTTTTGTCATCTTTATCTCTCTGAGGGACCCGAAGAAAAAACCATTTTGTGTGCATGAGGGAGCCAAAAATCCCAATTCCTGTCAATTCCTGCTGGCTCCCAGTTTCTGAAATGTGGGGTCTCCCTTTGGGCTCCTGTGGCAACAATGCCCAGAGGCTGCTCCAGGTGCTCGGGAGGTGACAAAAGGTGGCTCGTGGCCAGTGAAAACGGGCTCCTTCCCACCGGCCTTGACTTTGGGGGATTCTAAACCCCCCCTGCAGCCCCTCCAGGCTTTGATACCAGCACAGAATTCTGCACCAGGCTGAGGTGGCTCCAGGAGATGGGCCCGAGCTGGTTCTGTAAATGTTTCTGTTCTTCTGGAAAGCGTTTGTACGGGAAAAGCTGAAAGAAAACAACGGCAAAGGATAGAGAAGAATCCAGTCAGACAAGCACCATAAATCAGATTTATTCAGGTATCCAGAGTATACTCAGAGTATGTTCAAACAGCTGATATTTACTCTCTGGAATATATTTTTTTCTTTTAAACACACCATTCAGGGGCGTTTTTAAGGCTGCCTCGATCTTGCAGGCATTCAGGAATTTCAAATCTACATGAAGTGTTTTATTGGTCACATCCCTTCACCAGCTGAGGGAAAGCAAAGCTCATCCCAGTTTTACACATTCCCAGTTTTACACATTCCCAGTTTTACACAGTCCCAGTTTTACACTTTCCCAGTTTTACACTTTCCCAGTTTTACACTTTCCCAGTTTTACACTTTCCCAGTTTTATCCCAGGGAGGGACTGGGCAGTGCCTGCACTGAGCTGCAAATCTGGACAAGCTGAGACTTTTTAGCCTCTCTTTTTAACATCACTCACTTTAATTTCTGTCTTTTCAGTTTAAATTCTCCCCAGGTGAAATTCAGAAGACTTACAAATCAATTCTGCTGTTCCATTGCCCAGAAGAGAAATGATCAGATTTAGGACTGGCTGCTCTCCTTTTGCTCTGATTGTTTCTTAATTAAACAGAGCCACACTTGGCTTTTTTTCCTGTGCCCACTGCAGAAGTTTTAATTGTAACACAACTATTTAGGGAGTGAAGAGATGGATTTTTGTTTTATTGGTGCCTTTTTTAGGAGTGGAAGAGGAAATAATGTTGTCACCTCCTTTCTATGCATTTAACCTAACACACAAAGAAATCAGCAGCTGCTGTTAATTGATATTGAAACCTGATCTAAGTCAATTTGTTTGGAATTTAGGATTAAATAATTTAAATAACTTCTGACAACACACTGTTCTCAAAGGCTCTCCCTTGTAAATTCCCCCCGAAGTAAATCACTTCCAGTGAATTATTTACGAGACAATTTCATAGGGAGAGCTTCAAAAACCCCTCCAGGCAAGAATAAAATGATCTTCAGTGTTCCAGTCACAATTTATTTGGATAATTGGCTGTCTTTCCTCCTCAGGGAGCACTGGGGCTTTATGAGCTCCTGCCACCTCCCTGCACTGGCCCAAACTGGGGAGGATTTCCCCCAAATTTACCCTGGAGATTTGCAGTGCATTGCACAAACTTCTCTGCTTTTTTTTTTTTTTTTTTCGCTTGTTTATTTTGAATTCTTTCAAAATAATTCACACTCCCCAGTGTGTGATTTGGTGGTGAAGGAAATGTGTGATAAAGAAATGGCTTTTCCAGCCTGTTTTGTTCTTTCACGTGGGTGTTTGATTGTAGACTCTGCAAAACTTCACAGAAAATCAGTTTATTTCTGTGGAGGGGGGAAAAAAAAAACCCCAAGTTAAATGTGGATGTTTTAATTCCAAATATTCCAGGGATTCATCCCTCATCCCTTGCAAAGGAACTGAGGAACCACAGCCCTGAGCCAAGGGGAGCTGGACCAGATTGGATTGGGGTGCTCAGCTCCTCCCCCTGCTCTGCTCCAGCAAATTCAACTTTTTCATGGGATTGCTGCAAATTATTACACCGGGCTGTGCCCTCGTTTTGTTCACTTGCACCTTAGAGAAAGGAAGAAAAATAAAAGAGCAGCAAAACGGCAAATGCAGGGTCATTGGATTTGGGGCTTTTCACCCGAGGGTTCTGCCTTTCTATGGAAAAATTGGAATTTTCTCCAGCAACCAGGCTTGTGCTGTTGGAAAGTCAAACACGAGACTGGTATGAAAGAAATCCTTTTGATCAATTAGAAAAAAATCCCAAACACCACCACCACCCAAAACATCTCAGTCTGTAAAATTTGGGCAACTCAGTTTTGGAAAGCAAAGAGGAAAGGGCTGGGAAATGCTGATTTTTTTATAAGTATTGACAAGTGTCATAATTGTGTTGTCTTCCATTTCCTCCCCAGGTTTTTATTCTCTGCAGAGCCCCTGATGGCACCTGCAGGTCTGGGAGCTCAGCCTGTGCTGCTGACAAGAACAGAGAAAAAGGAATTAAATCCTCATTCTCTGATCACTCCACCAAAGGCCTTCAGCACATTTTCTGTTTAGCTTTGGATTTTCCAAAAGATCCTGGAGACATTGAGTGGATCCTGCTTTTCTTTCAATAATCCAACCTAAAACCAGTTCCTAAAACTGCCCAAACTCACGGTATGTAATCCAGACATAAATATTAGATTTCATATTTCAAATCATGTCTTACTTAAACTCCCTGCCAATGCTTGTAACTGGTGCAAGAATCCATCTCCTCCACAGATTTTTCACAGTAATTTATCATTATTTAATGAAAACTTACAATAAAGAGGCTGAATTTAAGTCCCATTCCCTTGAATGCTTGGAATATTTCATCTTCCCTGCCAGGAATTGGAGCAGACCCTTTAGACAGATATCAGGGCCTCCTGATCTTTTTTTTTTAATTTTTTTTCTGCTGCCTCCTTGTTCTGAGTGCTGCTGCTAAAGGTATGAAAGGGATTAGAGGGTTTCATTCTCTTAAATGTCAGGGTGGGGGATATAAAATTTGGGTGTTTATAAGCAGCTCATGAAGGACAAACCTTGATTATCGAGGCTTGTTTGAGCAGCAGTTCCCGATTTTCAACACTGGATGTGTTTATTTCCCTCCCTGTGTTCAGGTGATTTTTGTTCTGTTCTGGGCAGTGAGGGAGTGAAAATGATCCAGATCTTGTTTGAGACGAATCTGGGGACACAGAATCTCTCCTGATGCTAAAATATCAACAGTTCTGAAGGGGTTTCGTTGTCATTGAACATTCATTTGAAGTCTGGCGTTTGTTTTAAAGGTAACAAATTTCTCAGGATGAGAACATTGATCAGATGCAGAGCACAAGAGCCCGGAGTGTCTGAGCTCTTGTGAGAGCCAAAGAAATCTCCAAATCCTGGAATGGTTTGGGTTGGAAAGGACCAAAAATCCCATCAGAGCCACCCCTGCCATGGCAGGGACCCCTCCCACTGTCCCAGATTATCCCAACCTGGTCTTGGACACTTCCAGGGATCCAGGGGCAGCCACAGCAAATCTGGGAATTCCAGCCCAGCCCCTCCCCACCCTCCCAGGGAGGAATTTCTTCTGTGTATTTATCCTAAAGCTCCCCTTTCCCAGTCTGAATTGTCCTGGATTGTCCCACTCCAGCTTCCTTGGCAGCCCCTTCAGATCCTGGGGGGCTGCTCTGGGACTATTTCAGTTCAGTTCCTGTGACTGTGTGCATTGGCAGAGGGAAAATGCCGGGTTTAATTCACGATTTCCTGTGTCTTGGTGTGTGTGGCTTTTCTGCAGAGGTTTCCCAATCCCTGGAAGTGTCCCAGGCCAGGCTGGAGCCCCCTGGGACAGTGGGAGGTGTCCCTGCCATGGCAGGGGTGGCTCTGATGGGATTTCAGGTCCCTTCCAACCCAAAGGAATTCAGGATTCCATGTGCTGGTTTCAATGGGATTTTGGGAAGAAATATGGGATGTCCCTGGATCCCTGTTCCAGGCCCAGCTGGAGCAGCCTGGGATAGTGGAAGGTGTCCCTGCCCATGGTGGGACTGGATGGACTTGGAGGTCCCCTCCAATCCAAGATGCCATGGGCAGGTTTAGATGGGATATTGGGAAGGAATTCCTGGCTGGGATGGAATTCCCAGAGGAGCTGTGGCTGCCCCTGGATCCCTGGGAGTGTCCCAGGCCAGGCTGGAGCCCCCTGGGACAGTGGGAGGTGTCCCTGCCATGGCAGGGGTGGGATGGGTGGTTTTTAATGTCCCCAACCATTCCATGATTCCTATAAATGCTGATTCCTATAAATGATGATTCCTACAAATGCTGATTCCTATAAATGCTGATTCCTATAAATGCTGATTCCTATAAATGCTGATTTATGGGGAATTCACTGGGAGCTGATTTTCCAGCTGTTGTTTAACTGCAGCCTGAACCTGCAGGCTCTGTAAGAAACACCTGCAATCATTTGTAGCTGCTTTGTTGTTTTGCCATCTCAGTTACCTCAGAACAGGCACTTTCTGTTCCTCATGACCTGGTGCTCAGGAGGTTTCTGCAAATTCCTAAAATGTTCATTTCCCTGCACCCCCTGGAGTTCTGAGCCTGCACATGGAAATGTGGAAACCTTGTCTTGTGTATGTTGATGCCTTTAGGAAAATTCTCTTTGTTGTGTTTTTTGGTTGTTTATTTTTTTATTTTTTTTTTAGAAGAGAGGAGAATACTTGGGAATAGCAAGAAAGTCTGAACAGGGAAACAGCTTGTTCTGGAATTGTGGAATTATTCTGAGTGAGTGGAGAACCAGGCCAGGAGTGTCCTGGGAGAGGACCCAGCTTGGCTTTAGGAAACTCTTTTTATTCTGAAAGTGTTCATGAAACAAAGCTCCACAGCAGAATAGAAAACTTCACCTCAGATCCCCCAAAAAACATTCCATGTGAGAAGGGAAAGGTTGGGAAAAAAAGAGTTATATTGCTGTTTCCGGGGTTCTTTGCAGTTAAAGAGAAAGAAAATTAATTCCTGAGAGTTTTGCTGAGTGACAGCTGGGAGCTTTGGCCAGTGACAGACTTTTTATTTATTTATATTTATAGACAGAAATGGGATTGAAAAAATTCTTTATGTGGGGCTGGGGCAAATAAAACTGCTTTGAAAAGAGCACTGATCACACCCCATGGCCACACACAACAAACAGCATTTTTTTACCATTTTTCAGCCACTTAAACCAAAGTGCTTTTGCAGTGTTCAACATCCCAGCTTGTTGTTAATACCCTCAAAGCCAAGCTTAGTTCCACACTTGGAGCACATTTGTCTCATGGAAGGAAAATTGTTGTCATGTCCCTTCCTCCCTTCTTCAGTTGAAGACGTAAATTGTCAGTTTTTCATTGCCCTGTTGTGACAAGGATGGGCTCATCACAGCCCCAAGACACCTGCAATAATCCTCTGCTGGAACTGCATCCAAGTTTTCGGGATGTGAATGTCTGAGCCCTGGCCACGGTGGTTTCACAATACTCAGGAATAAAAGCATTAATAAATTCCTCAGCCCTGGAGGGAGAACGGTGCTACCTGAGAGTGTTGCCTGCTGCTCCACAGCCAAAATCCTGCAAAATCCAGGGCTCAGGAACAGGGACAAGCCCTGCCTGGTGTGGGAACCAAACCCACCCGGGGGTTGATTCTCAGATCTGGTGGGGGCTCAGTAATTTCCTCTGCTCTAAAGGCATCCTCTGTTTAAAAAGAGGGAAAAAAAAAATCTCCTTTTCAGGCATTTTCTTTTGTTGAATTTTCTTAGGCTCTGCTACATAGAAAAAAGACAAACCCTAAAATCACACTTTTGTTCCCAGTTTGCTCTAATTGAACTCCAGCTCTTAATCATCATGGTTGGAGCTGGTTCCAGTCAAATGTGGATGGGTTAAAAACCTTTGTCTGAGAGGCTCTGGACACCATTCTAACAGAAATAAATCATATTTAAGAAATGAACACTTCCAGGAATTCCCCTTGCCCTCAGTGGGAAATGCTGAGGAAACAAGACTGGGTGTTTTCCTCAAGACTGCAAGAAGTTGATATGGGAATATTTGAAGGGATTTAATTAGAGAGAGACAGAAAGAACCTCCCAATTCTGAATTCCCAGCAGCAGGAGGGCAGGTGACAAGGACTGGGGACCTTGGTTCATTCTCCTTTGGTGGTTTTTTGTTTCAGCCCAGAGCAAACACAGCCATGAGAGCTCTCCCAGGACAAGGAATTCTCATCCTGCAATGCTCTGACAGGCAGGAAAAACTCATCTCTCATTTTGTTGTTGTGCAGCAGCGCTGGTCAAACATTCCATAACTTATTTTAGGTCATTTAATCCAATTAACACACAGCTAATTTAGCATGACATGAGCTGTGGCTGTGCAGCTCCAGCTTTTTTTCGTTAAATACAACATTGAGTCACGGCCCTGACACCCCAAAGAGGCACAATCAGTCACTGATTAATTAGCACCAGGATGTCAGGCTCTGATAATTGACCAAAGCTGATCTTGTCAGAAATGGCTTTGGGGTGAAATGGAAAGCACAGCCCTCAGAGCCAAGGGCAGCTCTCAGGGGGCACCTCGGGGTCTGTGGGTTCAGGACATCCTGCAGTGCTTCCTCAGCTCCTTCCCACTGCTCCCTCTGGAAAACAGAGTTTGGCTTTGTGAGGAAAAGCTGCTCTGGGCGGCACAAAACACCAGGAGGGCTCAGAGTGTGTGGGGAGAGGAGGCTGCAGGAGCATCCTCGGGGTGTGTGACAAGAACACCTTGAGACGGGATCTGGGGAGAGAGATGACCCTCCAGTGCCTCCTGAGCTCCTCCTGTGATCCCTGATCTCCTCCTGTGATTCCTGATCTCCTCCTGTGATTCCTGATCTCCTCCTGTGATTCCTGATCTGCTCCAGTGCCTCCTGAGCTCCTCCTGTGATTCCTGATCTCCTCCTGTGATTCCTGATCTCCTCCTGCAATTCCTGATCTCCTCCTGTGATTCCTGATCTCCTCCTGCAATTCCTGATCTCCTCCTGTGATTCCTGATCTCCTCCTGCAATTCCTGAGCTCCTCCTGTGATTCCTGATCTCCTCCTGTGATTCCTGATCTCCTCCTGCAATTCCTGATCTCCTCCTGTGATTCCTGATCTCCTCCTGCAATTCCTGATCTCCTCCTGCGATTCCTGATCTCCTCCTGTGATTCCTGATCTCCTCCTGCAATTCCTGATCTCCTCCTGTGATTCCTGATCTTCTCCTCCAGTGCCTCCTGATGTCCTCTTGTGATTCCTGATCTCCTCCTGCAATTCCTGATCTCCTCCAGTGCCTCCTGAGCTCCTCCTGTGATTCCTCCTTCTTCTCCTTCTCCTTTTCCCTTCTCCTTCTCCTTCTCCTTTCTCCTTTCTCCTTCTCCTTCTCCTTCTCCTTCTCCTTCTCCTTCTCCTTCTCCTTCTCCTTCTCCTTCTCCTTCTCCTTCTCCTTCTCCTTCTCCTTCTCCTTTCTCCTTTCTCCTTCTCCTTCTCCTTTCTCCTTCTCCTTTCTCCTTCTCCTCGAGTTCCTCCTCCTCCAGTGCTTCCTGATTTCCTCCTTCTGTGATTCCTGATCTCCTCCTGTTCTTCCTGATCTCCTCCAGTGCCTCCTGATCTCCTCTTTCCTTCCAGGGTGGATTTTGTGGGAATGTGGAGCTGCCCTTGGGACTCTCAGCATGTTCATGAGGGAGGGTGAAATGGGAAAAAACCAGCCCAGGGCTGTGCCAGGAGCTGTGCCAGGGAGAGCCCTGAACCTGTTTGTGAGGCACACACTGCTGGGATATTTATTTAAACTTTGTGTAAAGGAACCTTCAAGGGATTTATCAGATGGAGTGTGGGGCAAGGGAAGGGATGAGAGTCCTGTGTGGGTCTGGTCCGTGCCAGCTCTGCTTACCTCGGTTCTGGTGAGGGTCTGGTCCGTGCCAGCTCTGCTTACCTCGGTTCTGGTGTGGGTCTGGTCCGTGCCAGCTCTGCTAACCTCGGTTCTGGTGAGGGTCTGGTCCGTGCCAGCTCTGCTTACCTCGGTTCTGGTGAGGGTCTGGTCCGTGCCAGCTCTGCTTACCTCGGTTCTGGTGAGGGTCTGGTCCGTGCCAGCTCTGCTTACCTCGGTTCTGGTGAGGGTCTGGTCCGTGCCAGCTCTGCTTACCTCGGTTCTGGTGTGGGTCTGGTCCGTGCCAGCTCTGCTTACCTCGGTTCTGGTGTGGGTCTGGTCCGTGCCAGCTCTGCTTACCTCGGTTCTGGTGCTGCTTTTGGCTGCAGGGAGGGGGTGACTGCCTCAGATTTTGGGGATTGTGCCAGTCTGGATCCCTGTTAGAGGAATCAGTGTTGCTTTGTGGGGTGACTGCCTCAGATTTTGGGGATTGTGCCACTCTGGATCCCTGTTAGAGGAATCAGTGTTGCTTTGTTGGTTTAACTCATTAGAGAAGCTGCTGGAGCTTTCAGGTCAAGCCCCATCCACCACTGGAGATGATTTTTTTTTTTTACCCCCGTGGGACACAAGGGGATTGTTTGTATTTATTTTTATAACCACAAAGAATGATGTGTGCTTTCAACACGAGTGCCACTCATGCAAATGCCAATGTTTTATTTTTCCTGGACTCCCCTTAAAAAAGTTGAGAATTGTCTGACAGGAGCAGATGAACAACTCGTCTGAGAATACCAACAGCACCTGCTTTTCATGCCCAGACCTCAGAAAACTTCTCAAAGGAAGCCAATAATGTTTTATATATAACATGTATAGAGCAAATAAATAAAACAGTGAGAAAAGGAAGGGAAGGTGACCTTCCCTGAGGCCACCTAATAAATAACTTGGCACACTGGGAGAAGAATTCCTGCCACTTCAGCTCCTTGCCAGAGATAAATATTGGAAATGGCACCATTCGGAATGGGAGCCTCAGTCCTGCACTTGATTCAGGAACCAACACGGGGGTCCAATGTCCAAAAGTGGCATTAAAAAAGTGCTTGGAATAAAAATCTAACCGGCAATGATTGATTTTCCTAAACTCGGAGTTAAAGGGTTTGACAAGAAGCTGTTTGAAGGCTTTTGAGGTGAGGGACTCCCAGTGTGTGTTGGAGGCATCCATTCCTTTGGGGGAAAACAAGGTCAATAAATCCCTGATTTCCTGGGACGTGACCCAGGAATTTTGTGCCAGGCACTGCAGGGAGGGCACTGAGGTGTCCCTGGGTCCTGGAAAGGCTCTGGGAGCCTCCTGCCCCAGCATCCTGCCTGGGATTTGTCACCTTTACATCCCAAACACATCCCAGGTGAGGGCAGCCCGGTTCAGGAGGTGCTGGGAGCAGAGGGAGCAGTAAATACCTGCCTTTTATGAGCGCCAGTGCAATCCAAACTCAGAGACGTCCATAAAACCCCTCGAACAATCCAAACTCCACTCAAGGCTCATAAAGCAAACCCCGGTGGTAATGATGTTTCTGTCAAGGGTTTGTAGGCACGAACAAATCAGGATTTCACAGCCTGGGGACAGACCTGGAGCTGCTGCCCCTCTGAGCTCTGCAAGGTGAGGCACTGGAGCTCTGGCAGCTTTTTCAGGAGGGCCAGGATTCCTTGGAATTCCTCCCCCGGGCATTTTGTGCCTTTGGGGAAACGGCAACATGCATAAAAATGGGAACTTTGTACACGTGAACCAAAGCTTCAGTATGGAAAACCTCTCGTCTTTCAGGGATGAAGGTTCTTGGATAGACATTATCTTTTTATTTTTTAATTTAAAAAATCAGTCTTTTTTTTTTTTTTTTTTTTTTTGTAGCCCTGCCAGGCTGGTGTTTGGTCAATAACACCAATTTAGCTCCATCCTGGCCCCTGTTTCTGTCAGCAGTGGCAGATGAAGCCCATAATGAAAAGGCCACTTGAGCTGTGATTCAACAAATGCTGCTTCATGTTCCTCTGCTTAATAACAACTATTAATGGATCTCTCAGGAAAAATAGGTTCTGCTTTATTGAAAGTCTCTTAGGTGACACTGATTTGTCACAGTTTCATGTTTATGGGAAAATTTAGGCTCAAATAACCACAAATGAAGGAGCCCAAAGGTAATTGTGGGGTTTAACATCTCTCCTTCCCCACGGAGTGAATTCCATCTGGTCACACACTGAGTTCTCAGATTTCTCCCCAGTGTGGTTGATGGAAATGTTGAGGTTTTGGGGTGGTGTTTCATCAAAAAATCATGAAGTGGTTTGGGTTTGAAGGGACCTTAAAGCTCATCCAGTGACTCCCCCTGCCATGGGACACCTTCCAGCAGCTCCCAGCCCTGTCCAGCTTGTCCTTGGCATTGCAGTCACAGCACAAAATCTTTTTTTTTTTTTGTTTGCTCTTTTAATTCAGAGCCTTTGGTGACATGGCACGAGTAAAATTTGATCCTTATTTGCTGCCACTCAGTGCACACACCTGAGGGGGGAGGAAATCAGGGATTTGCCAATATAAGTAATAAATAAGTAATAAACCAATTTGCTTGGCTTTAACCCCTTTCTTTGGGGGGGATGCTGAGAAATAAACTCAATTTAAACAGCCTGGAGTGTGTGGGACGTGCCCCAGAGTGATGGATGTGGGGCACAGAGCTCAATAAAAAGGGTTTGGGAACCCAAACTTCATCCCTGCTGTGGTTTAAGGCTGGGTTTTTTTTTTCGGGTGGTGATGGGGACACGTTTCAGGAATTGTGACCTGCTCGGGAATGTCACAATTCCAGGGACAGAGCCCGTTTGAGCCACGCTCTGCAGGCTGAACAGGGATCAGAGCCATTGTGAATCTCGTCCCTTTCAGGTTTTACGACCAGATCCTTTTATTCTTTTTAATCTTCCCGGAATAAAAGAGATGGGGAAGGGGGGAGGAAAAGAAATGATCTTATTACGACTTCTGAGAGTGGCTTTGTAGCTGAGAGTAAGAACCTCAGTGAAATGGGAATGGGACAATAAATTGTCTTTGCTTGTTCCTCACTGGCCTTTATTTTCATTAAACATTCACAGGCACCATTGCAGTTACTTAAATCAACATGATGACCCACTTTAAAAAGATCAGTTGGAAGAAAATATACCTTTAATTCTATTCAGTGATGGCTTTATAAACTTTATGGAGTGAGTAAATGTCTTCATGTGCATGTGGGGCTCACATGTGAGCAGAGGGTGGTGAGGGGTGTCTGTGCATCCTTTGTGTGCTTGGCTTAATAAAAAAACAACTTTGCATCCAAGTTACACCTCGGGAAAACAAGTCCCTGTGTGGACTTGAATTAGGCACATTCTGCATTATAAATAAAGAAATTGTGTCCCCACTAAGCTGGTGATGCAGTTCTCCTATGGGGCCGAGATTTCATAGAAATCATAAAATTTTCATAGCAATTTCAGTGTCTGAAATTGTTCTGGCTCTGAAGAAATTCCAGATAAAAGTTCAGTACCTGCAGTGTTTTCACTGGGAATTTCTGTGTGGCATTTTTCCTCGGAAAAGCCTGAGCAGTGCATTCCCAGCCCAGAAAAGGATCTGGGTCAGGCAATTAACTTCAATTGTGTGAGTGCTGCAATTTAATTCACCCAGAGAACCCACACACCTCCTCGTGGCTGGCATCCTTTCCCCCAGGATGCAGAACGGGAATTATCCAATCACTTCTCCATCCTGGCAATCCTGACCCAGTCCCTTCACTGCAGACAGGAGCCAAAGGAAGGAGCAAACACCCAGGTACCCACTAATCCAATTTGTGTGTGATGAGAAGGTGAACAAGCCCAGGTCTGTCTTAATATTTTCTGTCTCCACTGAACTCCCCAAATTGTCTAAAGCACCATCTCCCTTTCATTTTTGTTTTATTTTGGCTCCCAGGCAGCCTGATTTCATTATGACAACTGCTATTTTATCCAAGTATTAAGAATCTGTGTTTGCTGCGTGACAACATAAATTTTATCAGCCAGTAACAAGCATCATAAAATCAGTTTGCAGTAGCTCTTTCTTGGCAGCTTGATAATCCACGCTGTAGAAATGAGATGTTCTCTGGGGCTCCTTTTCGGTGCTAATGTAGTGCATGAATGCAGAGCTTTTATTTTCAGTGCATTTTAGAATCAGGCAAGGATATTATTTGGCATCAGGCGGCACAAGTGCTCCTAGTTCTGCTCAGCTCCTGTTCCTGCGCAGCACTAAATCTCCCTTTCCTAAGGCATCATCATTCCCTGCTGTAATAAATGCTAAAAAACAAATGAAAAAGAAAAATTCAAGTAGAGCAGAGCTGAACTTTCGGAGATGGATTGCAGCAGCACTTTAACTCGCGCTTCAATTCTGCACAAATTGCTTTCGATTTTACCCGCTTTGCATTTAGGAAAAAAAAAAACAAAACCAAAAAAACCCCCAAAATTCCATTTCTCCTGCAGATGCACGGGCTGCCCCCAGAGAGCCAGATTAGCTCCTGTCATCCGTGCTGGATGCTGCAAACTCTGTTAGCAACCCCCAGCAGCTCCAAATGAAGTTGCACGGAGGGAGAGCTCTCAATAGAAATCGATTTGCAGCACGAAATGCCTGATTTGCAGTTTTATGGCTCCAAACTCCTTAACCACCGTGATTTATTGTCCGCAGTTAGGAGGGAAGGCTGAGGGGGTTGATTCTCCTGATTTGGGCTTTTTAAGTTTTATTGGTGGCGTTTGCTTTCAAATATTAAATGTAAAACAACGCTGTTAAATATCAGATGAGTCTCAGTCGTTTCTGGATCCTAATCTCACGTGGGAATTTGCATCACGTGCAGGATTTTTCCTGGTAAATGTCAGGATTCTCCTCACGTTACCTCAAGGGTAATTCAGGATACCCAAAGTGTATTTCAAGAAGGGAAAAGTGAACCCCAGGGGCTGCTCGAGGTCATCAAAGTGAATCTTAATTACTGAATTTGTTCATAAATATATTTATTTATATATATTATTTATAAATAACGGTGGCCATGGAATATGACAGGTGTGGGACAGCTGCTCCACAGCCACGAAGTTGTTTGATTGTAGGGGAATCATTTGGTGAATTTAAGGTAAATTTGAGGTAAATTGAAGGAAAATTGTCCTCTTTGCTGAGGCTCAGTTCCAATAGAACCAAGCATGTGCAGCCTGGAGTGAGTGAACAGAGACAGGACCAGAACTGGCAGGGAAGGCTCCAAATTAACTCCTTGTTCCTGTTGGTACTGGGGATTTCATCCAAATTTCATTGGCAGCAGCAGAAGTTTTCTCTCTTTTTTGACTCAGGCACAGAGTAACAACCACAGAGCAGGAATGCAGGAGGGGTTGGGGGAAATCCAGGTGTGCTCTGGGAATGCAGGGGTGGTTTTTATGGAATGGAGGTGAGGTTTTGGAATGCAGGTGTATTTTTGGAATACAGGTGTATTTTCAGAATCCATGTGTGAATCCAAGTATATTTTTTGTATCCAAATGTATTTTTGAATCCAGGTGTATTTTTATAATTTAGGTGTATTTTTATAATTTAGGTGTATTTTCAGAATCCAGGTGTATTTTTGAATCCAGGTGTATTTTTGAATCCAGGTGTATTTTCAGAATCCAGGTGTATTTTCAGAATTCATGTGTATTTTCAGAATCCAGGTGTATTATCAGAATCCAGGTGTATTTTTGAATCCAGGTTTATTATCAGAATCCAGGTGTATTTTTGAATCCAGGTGTATTTTTGAATCCAGGTGTATTTTTGAATCCAGGTATATTTTCAGAATCCAGGTGTATTTTCAGAATCCAGGTATATTTTCAGAATCCAGGTGTATTTTCAGAATCCAGGTGTATTTTTGAATCCAGGTTTATTATCAGAATCCAGGTGTATTTTCAGAATCCAGGTATATTTTCAGAATCCAGGTGTATTTTCAGAATCCAGGTTTATTTTTGAATCCAGGTGTATTTTTAGAATCCAGGTGTCCTTTGCAGTGCCAAATCTCACTCCTCTGGGAAGGAATGATGAAAAATCAGCAGCAGCTCCTGGAGTTTGACCTCACATTGCTGACACCAGAGCTTTTCTCCTGAGGTTTGGGTTCCAATCACTTGTAATTGGTTTCCTTCTCGTAAAACACAAAACTCTTCCACTCTCACAACATAAAAGATTTTTCTACTTTCTGCTGCTCTTAATTGTGAGGTTATTCATTACTGCCCTCCAGTGCTGCCCAATATCCATCTGTTCATCCTCATTCAAGTGGCTTTTCCCCTTAAAACAGGCATGAGAGGCACCTCCATATCTTGATTAAGATCTCTCCATTTTTACATTTCAGCTACTGCTCTGTATTTAATAATCTTTGCTCTGAGATTCCTTCATATTGGCAAAACACACTTTCAAAAATGACTGCCTGGTCTTCGTTCTTGTTCTGGTGCACAAAGTCCCAGAAAGACCCAAAAGACAAAAATTATGGAATAGTTTGGGTTGGAAGGGACCTTAAAAATCATCCCACGGGCAGGGACACCCCCCACTGTCCCAGGGTGCTCCAACCTGGCCTGGGACATTTCCAGGGATGGGGCATCCATGGAATAATCTGTGCCAGGGTCTCACCACCCTCCCAGGGAAGAACTTACCCCTGATATCCAATTTAAATCAGCACGTGGAATTCTGGAATATCCTGAAGGATCAATCCTGCCATGGGCAGGGACACCCCCCACTGTCCCAGGGTGCTCCAACCTGGCTTTGGACACTTCCAGGGATGGGGCAGCCATGGAATAATCTGTGCCAGGGTCTCACCACCCTCCCAGGGAAGATTTTACCCGTGATAACCAATCTAAATCAGCACGTGGAATTCTGGAATATCCTGAAGGATCACTCCTGCCACGGGCAGGGACACCCCACACTGTCCCAGGGTGCTCCAACCTGGCCTGGGACACTTCCAGGGATGGGACAGCCATGGAATAATCTGTGCCAGGGTCTCACCACCCTCCCAGGGAAGATTTTACCCGTGATAACCAATCTAAATCAGCACGTGGAATTCTGGAATATTTAGGCTGAAAGGGACAGAGACACCCTGCACTGTCCCAGGTGTCCCCATCCGACCTGGCCTTGGGCACCTCCAGGGATCCTGGGGCACTCAAATCACCTCAGCAGGAAACACACCTTGTCCTGTGCTTTATCCAAACCAGAGGCTTCTGCCCTCACACAAATCCTGATCCTTTCAGGAGGAGTTTCCAAGTGTGGGAGCAGCAGCTGTGGCAATGAGCCGTGTCACCCAGGGAAAGGGGAGCACCAAACAAAGCCCTCACTCAGGTGGGTTTGTTGTCAAGCTCCCGGATCTGCAGCTGGGATCTGTGTGGGAGGGAAGGAAACAGGGGGAGGGAACGGGAGAAGAAGATTTCAGAGCATTGTAGGACAGCTCTGGCAGTGAGAGCTCTCCCAGGCTGGGAGTTCCTGCCCTGGAGCCCGGGCACAGCACAGGGACAGCACAGGGACAGCACAGGGACAGCACAGGGACAGCACAGGGACAGCACGGGCACAGCACAGGGACAGCACGGGCACAGCACGGGCACAGCACGGGCACAGCACAGGGACAGCACGGGCACAGCACAGGGACAGCACAGGGACAGCACAGGGACAGCACGGGCACAGCACGGGCACAGCACGGGCACAGCACAGGGACAGCACGGGCACAGCACAGGGACAGCACAGGGACAGCACAGGGACAGCACAGGGACAGCACGGGCACAGCACAGGGACAGCACGGGCACAGCACGGGCACAGCACAGGGACAGCACGGGCACAGCACAGGGACAGCACAGGGACAGCACAGGGACAGCACAGGGACAGCACGGGGACAGCACAGGGACAGCACGGGGACAGCACAGGGACAGCACAGGGACAGCACGGGGACAGCACAGGGACAGCACAGGGACAGCACGGGCACAGCACAGGGACAGCACGGGCACAGCACGGACACAGCACGGGCACAGCACAGGGACAGCACAGGGACAGCACAGGGACAGCACGGGCACAGCACAGGGACAGCACGGGCACAGCACGGACACAGCACGGGCACAGCACAGGGACAGCACAGGGACAGCACAGGGACAGCACAGGGACAGCACGGGCACAGCGCAGGGACAGCACGGGGACAGCACAGGGACAGCACAGGGACAGCACGGGCACAGCGCAGGGACAGCACGGGCACAGCACGGGCACAGCACGGGCACAGCACAGGGACAGCACAGGGACAGCACAGGGACAGTACGGGCACAGCACAGGGACAGCACAGGGACGGCACGGGCACAGCACGGGCACAGCACGGGCACAGCACAGGGACGGCACGGGCACAGCACGGGCACAGCACAGGGACAGCACGGGCACAGCACAGGGACAGCACAGGGACAGCACAGGGACAGCACAGGGACAGCACGGGCACAGCACAGGGACAGCACGGGCACAGCACGGGCACAGCACGGGCACAGCACGGGCACAGCACGGGCACAGCACAGGGACAGCACAGGGACAGCACAGGGACAGCACAGGGACAGCACGGGCACAGCACGGGCACAGCACAGGGACAGCACAGGGACAGCACGGGCACAGCACAGGGACAGCACAGGGACAGCACAGGCACAGCACAGGCACAGCACAGGGACAGCACAGGGACAGCACAGGGACAGCACGGGCACAGCACAGGGACAGCACAGGGACAGCACGGGCACAGCACAGGGAGAGCACAGGGACAGCACAGGGACAGCACGGGCACAGCACGGGCACAGCACGGGCACAGCACGGGCACAGCACAGGGACAGCACAGGGACAGCACAGGGACAGCACAGGGACAGCACGGGCACAGCACGGGCACAGCACGGGCACAGCACAGGGACAGCACAGGCACAGCACGGGCACAGCACAGGGACAGCACAGGGACAGCACAGGGACAGCACAGGGACAGCACAGGGACAGCACGGGCACAGCACAGGGACAGCACAGGGACAGCACAGGGACAGCACAGGGACAGCACAGGGACAGCACGGGCACAGCACAGGGACAGCACAGGGACAGCACAGGGACAGCACAGGGACAGCACGGGCACAGCACAGGGACAGCACAGGGACAGCACGGGCACAGCACAGGGACAGCACAGGGACAGCACAGGGACAGCACGGGCACAGCACAGGGACAGCACAGGGACAGCACAGGGACAGCACAGGGACAGCACGGGCACAGCACAGGGACAGCACAGGGACAGCCCGGGCACAGCACGGGCACAGCACAGGGACAGCACGGGCACAGCACAGGGACAGCACAGAGACAGCACAGGGACAGCACGGGCACAGCACGGGCACAGCACAGGGACAGCACAGGGACAGCACAGGCACAGCACGGGGACAGCACAGGGACAGCACGGGCACAGCACAGGGACAGCACAGGCACAGCACAGGGACAGCACGGGCACAGCACGGGCACAGCACAGGGACAGCACGGGCACAGCACGGGCACAGCACAGGGACAGCACGGGCACAGCACAGGGACAGCACGGGGACAGCACAGGGACAGCACAGGGACAGCACGGGCACAGCACGGGCACAGCACGGGGACAGCACGGGCACAGCACGGGCACAGCACAGGGACAGCACGGGCACAGCACAGGGACAGCACAGGGACAGCACAGGGACAGCACAGGGACAGCACGGGCACAGCACGGGCACAGCACAGGGACAGCACGGGCACAGCACAGGGACAGCACGGGCACAGCACGGGCACAGCACAGGGACAGCACAGGGACAGCACGGGCACAGCACAGGGACAGCACGGGCACAGCACAGGGACAGCACAGGGACAGCACAGGGACAGCACAGGGACAGCACAGGGACAGCACGGGCACAGCACGGGCACAGCACAGGCACAGCACAGGGACAGCACGGGCACAGCACAGGGACAGCACGGGCACAGCACGGGCACAGCACGGGCACAGCACAGGGACAGCACGGGCACAGCACAGGGACAGCACGGGCACAGCACGGGCACAGCACAGGGACAGCACGGGCACAGCACGGGCACAGCACGGGGACAGCACAGGGACAGCACGGGCACAGCACGGGCACAGCACGGGCACAGCACAGGGACAGCACAGGGACAGCACGGGCACAGCACGGGCACAGCACAGGCACAGCACGGGCACAGCACGGGGACAGCACAGGGACAGCACGGGCACAGCACGGGCACAGCACGGGCACAGCACGGGCACAGCACGGGCACAGCACGGGCATTCAGCTCCTTCCACTCCCGTGAAGCCTCGGGGATTTGCCTTGTGCTGGTTACGGGCTCTGTTTTCCCCTCTTTCATTACCCACCTTTCACTTTCTGCAAAGATAATTCGCCTGCAAGTCGGGCACAGTGGAGCCTGTTGATAGACAAGCTGCTTTGTGTCATTGCAGGGAATTCCTGTCATTTGCTCCGTGTGTGACCCTCTCTCTGCTGCTCTCTTTTGCATCTGGAGATGAATTCGTGGTGCAGCTGGGCCTCAGGAGAGGCAAAACCGAGCTGGGGCAGGGCTGGGAGCTCTGGGATGGTCCAGCTCCATCCCTCCTCCCATGCAGCCCCAGTTTGTGCCTGGGTGTTACTGGGAATGTCTGAGAGCCAGAGCTTGGGACCTGCTGGGTCTTTATTGCTTTAAAACCATCTTGGGATATGCTGGTTCCTGCTTTTTGTTTTATCGGGCAGGAATTTTTGGTTTCTTTTATTTTCTTAATTTTTGCTGCAGGGAATTTTTGGTTTCTTTTATTTCTCTGCTTTTACCATGGGGAATTTCGTTGTTGCCATTGCACAGATGTGACTTTCTGGCCATGAAATTCAGTTCAGTGCTACCAGAATCCTTCCTGGTGTTGGGTTCTCACTTCCCAGCTTTCATTTTCCTGTGCAGGAAAGGCAACAGGAGCTGCTTTTCAGCCACCTGGCTAAAGAGACTCGAATTTATTGTCCAAATACCTTTGTGAGGATTCTGTCCCCTTTCTCAGGCCTTGAGCTGAAATTCCTCTGCTCCAGCCCTCACCCCCTGAGGATTACTGAGCTTCATTCTCTTGCCAAAACAGCAACTGAATGTCATTTTTCTCAGCCTTATTTACAGTAAGCTCCCTTTATTCAACACCCGGGCTGCAAGGGATTCTTAAAGTGGGCATAGATCACATTTATGTTCGCTTAATTCCCCTTTACAGAGCCAGGATGATGTAAATCACCCTCAGAACAGCCCACAGTCAGCCACTCTCCATCTCGGGGCCTGCAGTGGCAACTGCAGCGAAGCTCATTCATTTGGCAGCCCTTAATGGGAGGTCACTCATTATTTCCACAGCTTACAAGCCGTTTGGAATGATGGTTTATTAGCACCCGAGGCAGGAAGATGATGCCAGGAGGAGCTTTTCCCTCCAGTCAGATGTGCCCTGCTTCACTCCAGGTGATGTTCAGAGGGTTCGTTTCCACTCCCTGTGCTCGACATGAGTTCCTGGGCTGGCAGAGACTTTATGGAGTTGTCAAAAAGCTCCAGTTGACCTAAGAGGAACATCTTGGAGGCATCTGTGTGAAAACATTGCTGCTGCATTCACCGAGCTGTCACCTGGGCTCCTTCGGCACAGAACCCGCCCAGGTGCCATCAGGAATTCAGGTCCCATTTCATCCTCCTCAAGCAGAGTTCATCTCTGTCCTGTTTGTTCGTTTTTAGGGTTTTTTTCCCCCCTTTTTACGCTCCTGTAGGATTTTTGAGGGGGTAAATCTATCAAAAGCTGCTGTTCCAGAAGGAGCATGTAAGACACTGGGAAAGGATCAGCCCAGCAAACTGAGAGAGCTGAGCAGAAATGCCACTGGGAAATGTCTCTAGGCTGTGACCACGACAAGAATTTTAATATTTGCTACAACTCCAGGGTGGCACAGCACTGGTGCATTAAAGCAGAGCGAGAGCACAGAGAAGGAATAGTTAAAGCTGCTGAAATCACCTCTGCACTTGTGTAAAATTGGTGTCCCCGTGTCCTGGCACACTGTGGAATGAGGGGGATTATTTTCTTTAATATTAGTTCACAACATTTCCAGGTCCTGAATAGGGAGAGGAGAGGAGAGGAGAGGAGAGGAGAGGAGAGGAGAGGAGAGGAGAGGAGAGGAGAGGAGAGGAGAGGAGAGGAGAGGAGAGGAGAGGAGAGGAGAGGAGAGGAGAGGAGAGGAGAGGAGAGGAGAGGAGAGGAGAGGAGAGGAGAGGAGAGGAGAGGAGAGGAGAAAAAGGACAAGAGACAAGCTCCACAGTTCCTTTGCCTGTAGCTCAGCTCTGAGATCATTAACCACACTTCCTTCCCAAACCTTGTGCTGTTACCAATCCTATTAATAACCAGCACTCTCCTATTAAGCAATCTTCCCAATTATTAATCCATTAGCAACTCCACTGCAGAAAAATTCATTGTAATGTCTGTTCAGAGTGTTTATTCTTGGCGGGGGGGAGCATTGTTTAATGATGGTTTAAAAGCTTGGCTTCCTGAACTTCACAAAGAAATTAAAATGACTTGAGCTGCTCCATCTGACTCTGGCAAAAGCTGCTCCCAAATTAACTGTACCCCCCTGTTCTCTGCCTTGAGAACTTCTTAGGGCATGTTCCAGCTGCCTTCCTCTCCTTTTCTGTGAGCAGGAGCAGGATTATGTAAGAAAATGGCTGCAATTATGATATTAACATAATGGGAACAATTAGTGCAGCGAAATCCACGAGTTAATTGAAGTGCACTCATGTCTTTTGAAGAAGGGCTTTGTCATATCTTGATTTACCTTCTGGTTATTACAATGCTCTGCTTTCTCTTAGTGGGGGTGAAAGCCAAGTGAAAGTGTTCAGGCATGCAGGAACTGGAGGAGGAAATATGGAAAAATATGGAAAAATATGGAAAAATGTGCCTTGTAGCTCTGACACCTGACAGGGCTCAGTTCCAGGGCTCATTGATGATTTTCCCTTGAATCCTTTCAGGTAGAAGGATGAGATATCCAAAATAAGACATCACAAAACGTGGATTTTGTCCTGGGAAGGAACTCTTGGAAAAACAAAAATTCACCTGTTGAAACTCGGGAGGGTGGAATTTCCAGGATCAAATATGAATCCAGAACACAAGAGCTCAGCTGAGAGAAAAACACATCGGGCTCCCCACTCTCTGTTTACTCCTTGTACCTTCAAACCAGGCAATTTATGTCTTGCTGAGGTTGTTTTCCACCCAGGAAGGGTTTGTAAATATTTCCTCACAACCCAGGGTGTTGTTCAGTGCAACCTGAGTTTGGCACAGGAGTGGGAAATGAGCTCCTGTCCAACTTTATTAAAGCTTGTCTTTAATTTCATTTGAGCAAATAACTGCACTGCATTTGAAACCTTCCCTTGGATGCACAAAAACCTTAGAGAATGTTTCTTCTTTTTTTTTCTTTTTCAATTTCTCCTTTTTTTTTTTTTTTTTTTTTTTTAATTTAATCTACTTTTGCCCTTTCTCAGGTCTTTCCCAGAAAAGAAGATCCATTTACTATGACTTATTGTAACATTCTCTTTTTTCAGTTTCTTGGCTCTCTGCTCTGTGTTTCTCACTTTGTGCCATGAATGCTTAATTCCAAATGGGAATTTCAGGAGCCCCATCTGCCCTGCTAAGAATTGGAGGCACCTCTGGGGTTTTTTTTACCCTCAGAAATTGTCTCCACTTCCCTCAGGCACCTGAGGGAGGGCAGGAATCCTTCCCTGCTCCCTTTTCCTGCTGTTTATATCCTGGGATATGTCAGAGCTCTGGCAAGGAGCTGATTTATGATGGACACTTTGAAATTCCCGAGGAAAGTCAGGGGCTGAAGGGAAAACAGAGCCTGAAGTTGTTCAACTAAAAATAGTCCAAGTGTCCATCACTTGTTTTGGACACTGGGAATTTCTCCACTTTCTGGAATTTTCTCCAGTTAAAGGATGTTGAGGGTTGCTGAGCCCCAGCACATCCAGTCCTTTGTGACTCCCCCTCTGTGGCACAGGGGTCGAGGTTTCCTTACAGCCCCTGCTAAGGGGCAGCTTTAAGAGGAGCCCCATTGCCATTTTTATACCTGGAGTAAGAACTCACCGACCTCTGTGCAAGGTGGGGCCATTTCTGGAGAGCAAACCTGGCCTGGGCAGTTACCAACTATCTTTGATTATTCTGGAAAACAAGAATTTCCATCAGAGCCTCACTGAGCACCGCAGTGTTTGAAAATCTGTGCAAAGTTGGTTTGTGTCTTTTCCTTCCCATTTTTTTCCCCCATTCCACAGGGAATTTGTTACTTCTTGGTTCTGGTTTCACTGCTGGGTCCTTCTAAGGAGCTTGGGGGGTTTGTGCATCAAAACACAGAATGTGGCTGGGATGTTTGAACTGGAGATGAGAAAAGAAGTTTTCCATGGAAAGGGTTGTCCAGCACTGGAATAGGGCAGGGCAGAGCTGGAGTCCCCATCCCTGGAAGAGTTTTCCAAAAATGTGTGGGTGGACTGGGCTTAGTGGTGACCACGGTGTGGTTGATGGTTGGACTTGGGGACCTTTGGTTCCAGCCTGGGAGATTCTTTAACTCCATGTTTCTGTGACACCAGTAATGTTCAGGAAAACCCTGGGATTTGGTGATACCTGGGTGTGTGCTGGGCAATCACAACTTCCTCACTGGATTCCAGAAGAGTCTGTGGGACAACACAAGAATTTTCTCCATTATTAACCAAGCAACCTGTGGGGTTTTTAATCTTCCCAAGAGTTAAAATGAAGAAATTGCTCTGCACATTGCAGAGCTGAGGTGCACTGGGCTGTGCTTTGTCTCACTGGCTGAAGCACTTTGGGTGTTGTTTTGGTTTTTTTTTCCTGAAGAGGCATAATTATTCCCAAAGGATTTGATTTCCAGCATTATTAGTCACAGGAAAGTGGAATTCACACCCGTCTCATCCCTAAAAATGTGCAAAGACAAATCCACTGAGGGATTGCCAGCAGCCACCAGCTCTCTGCTCTCACTGGGTGACCTTTCCCACTGGACACGAGCTTTATTCTGCAGCTGTGCTTTGTGAGAAGGAAGCGATTAACAAATATTTATGGCACGAATGGTCCCAGCGTTCATTTAATGTGGTTTTCCCTCATAAAAACCTGTGCTGGGAAATGAGCTGAGCCTCTCTCCATGTGCAGCAAAGCAGAGGGAGGACAAGGAGAGCTTCGGGTGTTTGTCACACTTTTGCCCAACTTGGCGTGTAGGGCGGCTTGATGAGTTTAATTAGCAGGTTATAGTCAGTCCATTATCCGACTTGTAAAGGTAGAATTGTTTTTGTGCAGCACACAAACGGTGTGAAGAAACGCAGCCATGTGGCAATAACAAACTTCTCTTTGCTCTCCCTGCTTTTTTAGTTTTATTTTAATTGGCTTCTGCGGTTTTATTTTAATATTTGGAAGTGATTCTTGCTCCTTCCCTCCCTCCACTGCAGCAGTGTGGGAACAGCAGAAGGTTTTCTAAAGGCTTGGAAGGAGAAATGTCATTTGTGTGTGTGATTCCAGGCACAATTTCTTTGCCTGAAACCCCTGGGGATGTGTAAAATGTAAAACTGCTAAAAAAGAAAACTGCTACAACTTCTTTTGATTAATGGATGGCTGAAGGAAAATGTTTTGCAGAAAATTTCCGAACTGAGAAATTTCTGTTTGTTTCAGAATATCATCAGCAAAACAAAAGTGCAGCACAGCAGCATCATGAGTTGATATGTTCCAGTAGTCGTGCCCTTCTGGACTGAAAATGAAATTAAAAGCCATTTCTTTATTCGCAAATGGGCAGAATAACGAGTTTGTTTTATTTTTAGGATGTTTGGCTCCTGACTTTTGAAAGGTGCAGTGTCATGGAGAAATTGTAGCTGATACAGGAGCTGTGATTTGACACCTGCTGACTCCAAATATTTAATTAAAACTCAGGGCAGGAAAGTAATAATTTACCAGCATTATAAAAGGCTTTGGCTCACAGTGAGAGGCATTGGGGGATCAAAGATCACAACCTTGCTGAATAAAAAGGGGTTCAGTTTAATGATCACTGGTTCAACATCATTTAAATGTACAGCTGAAAAAAAAAAAAAATAAACCCATAATGGAAGGTAACGGAACATAAATTCTCCAAGGAGAAAATAAAACCTCTGTGTGTGTCCACATTTTCTATCCCAGAGGTTTGACAAGGACATGGATGCAGCTCCCTGGAGCTGGGGTGTCCTGGTTTGGAGGCCACGTGTCTGCTCAGAAAGGCAGGAGCCTCTCTGGAAATGCAAAATGTAAACCCCCTCCCTCTGAATTATTATAATTTTGATATTAAGGGGTAGGTTCTCAGGCAAAGAAATTAGATGAGGAATAACAGTTCTTTTCTATGAAAATTAAAATAAAAATACAGTATTGCAAAAAAACCAAAAACTCTGCCAGAGTGAGAATCAGTCAGTCAGGGTCTGTCATGACCAAATCCCTGCCTCCTAAGACCTAACCCTGAGCCAAATTCCAAGTTTCAAGGGACCAGGATTCTGCTAGCTGAATTAATCCTGAGTGTTAGCACCAGGTGAACCTGCCCCAAGGAGTTCACGGTACAGAAACATTTTTATTTTCTATTATTAATTCCAGACTTGTTGCTCTTCCCAGTTTCAGCTCCAGGATCACGACTCAGGCAACACATTGCTCTTTGTCACTGCTGCAATTAGTGGTGACAACAAATAATTATGAGCAATTGGTAATCAGAGATCTATGTGATAAATCACACTGAGCCATTCTGAATCAGAGAAAATGCTTAAATAGGGAATATTTACGTGGACAATTTATTAATAGAAGGCGGAATCAGAAATTTTAGGCTGGAATTTGTGAGACTGAGTTGGTGTTGAGTTCCCACTAAATATGAGATCAACACTTCTCCCCTCACTGCCCTTTTACTTTCAGATGCCATTGCCCAAGTTTGTGCTATTTCAGCTTGGTCTGTCTCTGCTTTTAGTGCTGATCCCATAAATAAACCCTTGGCTACAAGAAATGACCCTTCCAAAGGCTGGAATTCTCAGAACCCATCAATCAGGCATTTCAGCAGGCACGGGGACACTTTGGTGCTCTCACACCAGAATCCGCCACATGAATTATGGAGCCGAACTTCCTTGGAGCCCTTGGATATCTCCAGCGAAGGTCCACACGTGCAAAACCAGAGATTATTTTTAATATCGCCCATCTGTCGTGTTTAGGAGCTGCTTTCACGCCAATTAAAGGTGTGTTTTTCCTGTAGTCCCTTGATCTGCTGCCACGGGCAGGAGTTTCCTATTGATTCCTCCAGCTCAGGATGAGGGATTTGCAGGCTGAACTGTAAACAGGAGAGAGTGCCGTGACAATATCCCTCACTCTAAATCACCTCACGCTCCTTCCTGCTCGTTGGGGCAGCACAAAGAGCTTCTCCTGGCTGGAATTTTTCCTCTCCCTCTACAACGGGTGCAGGATCAGGCCTGGGAGGGAGGAGCTCTTAAAGTTAAGCACGTGCTTAAGTGCTTTTCTGGATCAGTGCCCTGCTCCATCGATGTTCCCAGCGCTATTTGCAGCAGATGTAATTGCCTGCCCACGGCTGCTCAGCACTAAATCTCCATGTCCTGTCCTCCTCCTCCTCCTCCAGAGCTGCTCCCCGAGCCTCTGAAGGTCACTGGAGAGCAGCAGGCCTGGCTGGACGAGGAATCCAAGCTTTGGAAGTGGCTGCTGGCAGCAAAGATGAAAAGTTTGTGGCTCAGTGTTGTCGCCGTTTTTGGGATGAAGCGTCACGGGCTGGGGCAGGCAGAGAGCACAGCAATGAAGCTGAGTCTCTTCAGCTTGACTTCTTAGAATCCTAGAATTTTTTTAGGCTGGACAAAACCCCCTTGAGATGGTTGAGTCCAACCCTAAACTTGTCCTTCGGTGCCACATCCACACATCTCGATGAGTTGTGACTTTTTTCAGCTCCTTATGATTTACCTTGAGCCCATTTCAGCCTGGTTCTCAAAAGCAGAACTTTTCAGCTAATTCTGTTCTGTTTTTCAATAAGCAGAACATTTCAGCCTGGTTCTCAAAAGCAGAACTTTTCAGCTAATTCTGTTCTGGTTATCAATAAGCAGAACCTTTCAGCCTGGTTCTCAAAAGCAGAACTTTTCAGCTAATTCTGCTCTGTTTTTCAATAAGCAGAACCTTTCAGCCTGGTTCTCAAAAGCAGAATTTTTCAGCTAATTCTGTTCTGGTTCTCAGTAAGCAGAACATTTCAGCTCATTTTGGTCCAGCAGAAGCTCCAGGCTCTTGCCTGGGGCTGGAGCAGCTCTGATTCCCTCCCTGATGAGTTTGGGGCAGGGATCAAAGAGCAGGAGCTGCGAGGACACACCAAGGCTGGCCAGGGACCAGCCAAGCAGGGCACGGAGCATCCCTGGACTAGTCACACCCCCAGCACGGGGCTCTCCTGGAGCAGCAGGAAAACTCCCGAGCTCTTGATGTTTCCTGGAAAAAAAGGAAAATGCAGAAGAAGGAATTTTTGGCTTGGTCCCTGTGGGCAACACAAAATCCCCAACTGCTGCTGCTTCTATGTCAGCCAAGGTTCTGCTTGCTGTGCCTGAGTCCAGCTTTCCCATTCAAAGGAATTCCCAAATTTCCTTGATTTTCTTGGAATGAACAGCCAAGCTGGTGCAGGGTGTGCAGGAGTGCTCCAGGTAATCCCTTCCTGTGCTGTTATTTTTGTCCCTTGTTTTGTTTGCTTTTCATGGAAAGGAGGGAGCTCTTCATGTTAAAAAGGGGAATTGACACTTGTGGAAGGCAGCTTCCTTGGGAATTAATATTTATCACAGGCTTTATGCATAATGCTCAAAAGTTGGGGAATCTTTTCTTTATGAAGCATTCCTGATGCCACTTAGTGTAGGAAAAATGAGGAAGGAAGATGCACATGGAATTATGGAATGGGTTGGGTGAGAAGAACCCAAAAGATGATCCAGTTTCAACCCCTGAATTTGTTTGGGTTGGAAGGGATCTTAAATCCCACCCAGAGCCACCCCTGCCCTGGCAGGGACACCTCCCACTGTCCCAGATTATCCCAGCCTGGCCTGGGACACTTCCAGGGATCCAGGGGCAGCCACAGCAAATCTGGGAATTCCTTCCCAATATCCCATCTAAACCTGCCCATGGCATCTTGGATTGGAGGGGACCTCCAAGTCCATCCAGTCCCACCATGGGCAGGGACACCTTCCACTATCCCAGGCTGCTCCAGCTGGGCCTGGAACAGGGATCCAGGGACATCCCATATTTCTTCCCAAAATCCCATTGAAACCAGCACATGGAATCCTGAATTCCTTTGGGTTGGAAGGGACCTGAAATCCCATCAGAGCCACCCCTGCCATGGCAGGGACACCTCCCACTGTCCCAGGGGGCTCCAGCCTGGCCTGGGACACTTCCAGGGATCCAGGGGCAGCCACAGCAAATCTGGGAATTCCATCCCAGCCCCTCCCCACCCTGACCCTCAGAATTCCTCCCCAATATCCCATCCAACCCTGCCCTCTGGCAGCAGGAAGGCATTCCCTCTCATCCTGTCCCTCCATCCCTTATAAAAATTCTCTATTTTAGACTATTTTGACTTTATTTTGATGCTTGAGCCCGGTGTGGGACACGTGGAAATCAATCCCACGGTTCTGGCCCTGGATCCCCAGCATTTTGGGGTGTTTGGCTGCATGGCTGGGCTCCCGCAGCAGGCAGGTGAGGAGGGCAGGGCTGGCACTTGGACATGTCCCTCCTTCCATCACATGCTCTGGATGTGCCCTTGGCCCGTGAATTCCTCCCTGCTCCTCCCAAGGCTGTGAAAGCCTCCGTGCCTGGATGAGACCAGGGACAGCTGCTCGTGTGTCTTTACAATATTTTACTGCACTGCAGCTTGAATTTGCCAGGGAACCTCCAGCCCCCAGTTAGGAAAATCCCAGCAATGAATTCTCCCCTCAGAGTCCTGCTGGAGCAGCCAGAGTTTGTCCTAAGGTGAGATATGACAAATTCCCCAGTGATTCCTCTTCCACAGGTGAGGATTTCCCCCAGAAAACTCAGTTTTCCAAAGTGAGGTAGAAGCTGATTCCTTGCCCACTGTGGATTTCATACTTTGGCCCCAAACTTGTTCTTGTGAGACAGAGATCTGAAAAAAAACCACAGGTCTGGAAAGGCTCTCTTTGTATCTTGACATTCCAGCTTTTTATTTCTGTCTCTTTTCACTCCCAGTAATTTAGTTCATAGTTCTGCAAGCTGAGAATATTCAATTCCTTTTGTTTCTGTGGGATAAGGAGGTATGAAAATGAGGAGGTTTGATAATGTCATTTCTCCCCACTGTCTCTGGAGAGGGAGAAGAGGTGAATTCCTATAAAACTGAAGCAAATACCTGGGTTTTGTTCTGCTCTGGAGGTTGACTTCTGTGCAGCCAGCTGGTAACATTTATGTAGAAATGGCATGAAATTTTCAGAGGTTTGAGGAGGAAAGTGCTAAAAGGCAAAAAATGTATCCAGTGCTGGGGTTATGCAGTAGATCTGAGGAGTACAACAACATTTATGTGTGGTTTAGAGCTTTGCCAATCTTTTGAACATTTAGAATGACACCACGTATAAATAATATTGTTCCACAATTGCCCTGCATCAAATTTTTAGCTGGGCAGTTAAAAAATAATTTAAAAAACCCAGTTATTGCGCCCATCTGAGGAGCAGCAGCAATGCCAGGAAACGTTTCCCTCCATCCCTGCTGGCAGTGTGCTGCCTGTGTCCCCTTTGTGCTCCCAGAAATGCCCCTTGGCAAGGCCCTGGCTGGTCCCCGAGCTGGGATCTCATCTCTGGGATGTGATCTCCTGCCCAGAGATGTTTCACAGCCCATAAAGCAGGATTTTGTGGCTCCAAGGTAGGAGGCAGCCCCATCCTTTCTGCCATGGCTGGCTGGAATTTATCCCAAGTATGGATGAGGGACACCTTGGCAGGCACAGCCTGGGCAAACTGGGAGCAGAGCAGCTCATTCTGTGCCTCCTCTGCAAATAAACATTTCTTTATTCCCCCTCTGCCATGCCAACACCTGCAGCAGCTGCACACAGGAAATAATCTGGAATTGTCTGTGTTTTCCAGGCATCGTCCTACTGGAAGGGACAGGAGTTTGGGATGTGTTTTTTGCAGGGAATTTGGGAGAGGATCCTGCCCCTGTGCAGGGCAGGTGTTTATTAGAGCTGAGCTGATCTGGTCACAAACTCCCCTTTATCCATCAGGAGCTGGAATTTGATTATTCTTGCAGCTCAGGGTATGCTGTGATGCAAAGGGGCCCAGTTAAACCAGAATTTGTTGTGGGAGATAGAAAAGGTACAAGGCTCTCAGGAAGCTGTGGGGAAGCAAATCTCAGAGTGAAGAAATGCAAGAAAGTTGGGGATGCAAGGTGAGGAAATGATGGAGCTGTGTGCTGTGTGAGACAGGCCTTAGAAAATAGAATTATGTCAGCTTAATAATGAACTTTAGCCATTGTTTTAAACCATTGCAAGCATTGTTAGAAGCAAGAGGCACGTGTAATTATGTTAATTGGCTAGAGGAAATGCTTTTAATGTTCTTTCATTGGCTAAAAAACTTTTACAACACCACGTAACTAAGAACAACTTTGCTGCTGGAAGCACCTGAAGCTGCTCCATCTCCCCTGCTTGGTTCTGTAAAATGAGGCTGATTGTGGTGGAATAAAGGATAAAGGGATGGAATAAAGGATAAAGGGATGGAATGAAGGATAAAGGGATGGAATAAAGGATAAAGGGGTGGAATAAAGGATAAAGGGATGGAATAAAGGATAAAATGATGGAATAAAGGATAAAATGATGGAATAAAGGATAAAGGGATGGAATAAAGGATAAAATGATGGAATAAAGGCTTCGAGGCAGCTGCTCCAGCATCCCCATCCATGTTTGTATCTATATATGTAAAGATAAGAGAAAAAATATCCCAGAACCAACATTTGTGAGAGGATTCTGTGCTGAGGCACTGATGGAATTCCCACCAGCAGAGGAGGAAAGCTGGACTGAGAGGGAAAACCTGGCAGGTTTATTCCTCCTGGAGCTCCAGGTGTGCTGCCTGCTGAGACTGAAGCCCTTTGCTCATCTCCAGGATCTGTTCCCTGAGACATCAGCCCAAATGCCTCTTGTTTGGCTGCCCTTTAAACCTTCTGAAATGCAGCTGGAATGGGCTGAAAGGGATTTAAACACCAGCTTTGTTCACCCACCTGGGCAGACCCAGCAGTGCCACAGAAATGCAGCAAAACCAGGTGGAGTTTGGTCAGGGGGGGAATGATGGCTGGATGGAGGATTTCCCCAAAAAACAGTGATGGCTGGATGGAGGATTTCCCTAAAAACTGTGATGGCTGGATGGAGGATTTCCCCAAAAACAGTGATGGCTGGATGGAGGACTTCCCTAAAAACTGTGATGGCTGGCTGGAAGATTTCTCAAATAAAAACAGTGATGGCTGGATGGAGAATTTCTCCAAAAACAGTGATGGCTGGATAGAGGATTTCTCCAAAAACAGTGATGGCTGGATGGAGGATTTCTCAAATAAAAACTGTGATGGCTGGATGGAGGATTTCTTAAATAAAAACAGTGATGGCTGGATGGAGGATTCCCCAAAAAACAGTGATGGCTGGATGGAGAATTTTCCCAAAAACACTGATGGCTGGATGGAGGATTCCCCAAAAAACAGTGATGGCTGGATGGAGGACTTCCCTAAAAACTGTGATGGCTGGATAGAGGATTTCTCAAATAAAAACAGTGATGGCTGGATGGAGGATTTCTCAAATAAAAACAGTGATGGCTGGATAGAGGATTTCTCAAATAAAAACAGTGATGGCTGGATGGAGGATTTCTCCAAAAACAGTGATGGCTGGATGGAGGATTTCCCCCAAAAACAGTGATGGCTGGATGGAGGATTTCCCCCAAAAACAGTGATGGCTGGATGGAGGATTTCTCAAATAAAAACAGTGATGGCTGGATGGAGGATTTCCCCCAAAAACAGTGATGGCTGGATGGAGGATTTTTCAAATAAAAACAGTGATGTCTGGCTGGAGGATTTCTCAAATAAATAAAAACAGTGGTGTCTGGCTGGAGGATTTCTCAAATAAATAAAACCAGTGGTGTCTGGCTGGAGGATTGATTCCCAGCCCGGGTTCCTCCCAAGCCCTCAGCCCTGGGAGCAGCTGAGCTGCAGCATCCCAGATGTTCCTCACAGGCTGAAGGGAAATGGCCCCTCCTGATGCCCCGGGGTGTTTGGTGTCATTCCCTGGTACCAGGAAACCCCAGAAATGCCCGGGTTTGTCAGTTTGTGCTCCTGGCACAGATGTTCCCTCTCCCAGCCAGGCAAAGGCACACATGCTGTGGTCACTTTTGTCACCAAAACTGGGGGGAAACCAAGAACTTCCCAACATTTTATTAGTGTTAGACAATCAAGGCATTCCTTTTTTTCTGCCCAGGATTTTGTTCTGGCCAGGATTTCAATAGAAATACTTTTATCCACATTCCCTGGTTGTGTGAGAAAATCATTCCATCACACATGATTTTTACTAGACCTTTCCACACCTATTCAAAACCCACAGAAATTGATTCGATGTTCCTTGGTCCCAAGTTACACAGTTCTCAGTATTTGGTTTCCTATTGCTTATTGATCACAACTTAATTGATGTTAATTAGGTTCTCATTCTTTGCTCTCTTGTGTATCTTTCCCCAGATCAGGTGTCTCTGCCCATGCCAGAGCTGATGTTTGGAGTTGCTTTGTTAATGGTTGTTTTCTTTTAATATTTTTTGTTATCTTTTGTGTGAGTTCCGTGCTACTCCCAGCCTGTTGAGATGCTCAGCTCATCAGGCCTCGAGTGGTGAAACAGGTCCCTGAAAAGAAACTTCAGCCCCGAAGTTCAATCAAAAACCCCTGACTGAAGTCACATAAAAACATTTTAAACCTTGCAGCATTTCCAACAACCTGACCAGCACTTTTTTTGTGTCCAGATGAGAAGCGAGGTGGCAGCAGCAGCTTAAACTGCTCCTCCCTCGACACATAAAGGTTGGGATTTTTCCTCTCTCCTGAGCCTGCAGGACCTCGAACCGGCCACAAAAGATTCAGGGGTGTCAGAGGGAAGATCTATGCTCTAATCAGGAGGGATGTGTCCTCAGAGCTCTGTTAGCTGCCAAGAAACTACTTTTGCAAAAGTGGAGATCTCAAACAGCTCCTGAAAGAATTGGCTGGAGGGACACAGAGTGACCTGGCTGTGCTTGGAGAGGATTCCTGGAACAGGGGCTGAGGTGGCACGGCGAGGAATGTGCTGGAAACTCAGGGACACTGCCACAAAACGGGCACTTTAATTGGATTTAAACCCTCCCAGTGCAGCAGGAGCAGCAGGATCGTGGCTGACCGAGCTGAGCCCGGGCTCTGAAAGCAGCCAGGGGTGGAGATTGTCCATGGGGGACTGAGGCTGAATGCAGAGGGGCTGAGCTGGATGTGCAGCCCCAGGGGCTGCCTGGAGGCTCCAGGGCACCGGGAGGATGGATGGATGATGGATGGATGGATGGCTGTCCTCACAAACCACACAAATCCACAGAAACCCACAGAAACCACACAAACCACACAAACACACACATAAACACACACACAAACCACATAAACACACAGAAACACACAAAAACCCACACACAAACCACACAGTCCACACAAACACCCACACAAATCCACACAAACCACACAAACACACACAAACACACCCACATAAACCCACACAAAAACCCACACACAAACACACACAAACCACACAATCCACACAAACCACACACACAAACACACAAACACACAGAAACACACACAAACACACACAAACCACACACAAACCCCATTGAGGGTGACACAAACCCCACTGATGGGTGTCACAAACCCCACTGAGGGTGACACAAACCCCACTGATGGGTGTCACAAACCCCACTGAGGGTGACACAGACCCCACTGAGGGTGACACAAACCCCACTGAGGGTGACACAGACCCCACTGATGGGTGACACAAACCCCACTGAGGGTGACACAAACCCCACTGATGGGTGTCACAAACCCCACTGAGGGTGACACAAACCCCACTGATGGGTGACACAAACCCCACTGAGGGTGACACAAACCCCACTGATGGGTGACACAAACCCCACTGAGGGTGACACAGACCCCACTGATGGGTGACACAGACCCCACTGATGGGTGTCACAAACCCCACTGAGGGTGACACAGACCCCACTGATGGGTGACACAAACCCCACTGAGGGTGACACAGACCCCACTGATGGGTGACACAGACCCCACTGATGGGTGACACAGACCCCACTGATGGGTGACACAAACCCCACTGAGGGTGACACAGACCCCACTGAGGGTGACACAGACCCCACTGATGGGTGTCACAAACCCCACTGATGGGTGACACAGACCCCACTGATGGGTGACACAAACCCCACTGAGGGTGACACAAACCCCACTGATGGGTGTCACAAACCCCACTGATGGGTGACACAGACCCCACTGATGGGTGACACAAACCCCACCGAGGGTGACACAAATTTGCACTGATGGGTGACACAAACCCCACTGAGGGTGACACAAACCCCACTGATGGGTGACACAGACCCCACTGAGGGTGACACAAACCCCACTGATGGGTGACACAGACCCCACTGATGGGTGTCACAGCCCATCCTGGCCATTCCAAACCCTTCTCCTCCTGCTTTGTTCCCTTCCCTAAATGCAGGTGCTTTCCTGCTCTCCGTGGGGTGCTGCCTGTGGGAGTTGGGGGGATTGGAGACACCTAAAAAATCAGTGTATGGGAGCTCCTGCACAGAGCAGTTCTCAGCCTGAGGGATAGGAACAGAAATTAGGGTTAATGAAGTGATGTTTGGGTGTTTTTGTATGAATTTGGGTATTATGACAGACCTTTCAAACTCATTTGAAACTCCATGGGGTTAAATCACCTGAGATCCCATCTCATACAAGGGTCTCATTAGCACTCCTGGAATTTGAAACAGAAAAACTGTTTGGAGAAAATTCTCCCTGTAAGTTTTGATCTTGGTGTTGGATAAACGAATCCCACCTTTCCAGGATTTGTTTCTTTCTGAGGGTGTAAAGGGTCTGCAATCCCATATTGCTTTCAACAAACCAAAGCACAAATACCTCAAGGGTATTTCTTCTCTTTTCAAGAGATTTCTTCTCTTTTCATGAGATTTCTTCTCTTTTCAAGATGCCACTTCTTTACTCTCCATATGCAGAAGATCAGGAAATACATCAGATCTCTAGCAAAACAGAGAAATTGATTCATTTAAAATCTTAGAATGGTTTGGGTTGGAAGGGACCTGAAATCCCACCCAGTGCCACCCCTGCCATGGCAGGGACACCTCCCACTGTCACTGGTGTTGGATCTCAGGAATGTGGAGTTTTGGAGCTTCCTGTGCTCCCAGGCACAGACCCCCTGGCAAACACTGCTCTGGAGCTGGAACCTTGGGGAAGGCTTGGAAATGTGAATAATGAGTTAGAAATCCCCAATGTGCAGTGGGTCAGGTGTGTGTGTTTGCACTGGGGGATGGGGTTTAAATTTGAGGTTTTTACAGTACAGTGGTAGTTAGGGAACAAAATGAAAAACTGGGGTGGTGTCTTTCCTTCTTGTTCATCTTCTTCTCTTCCTTCTCCCCAGAACTCAGGCAGTGACCTTTGGTTGGTCAAATGGCACTCTAAGGGTGATGGGAATGTATTATTGAGTTAAAAGTATATATAATATAAATGTAAAACTTTTATTGGTTTGTTTAGCTTTAAAAAGCCTTGAAGCAGCCTCAGCTGTGGCCATTTTTCCCACTTCTAGCAAGGAGCTAAAAGTAATGTTGTACTTTCTGTAAATTTTAATGAGATATAATAAACATCCAACCTGAACATGAAAAACCAACTCAATCTGATAATTTTCTTCTAATCTTCGAATCTTTCTTCTTCTTTTTTTTCTAATAATCCTGGCTCCAAACAAAACCAAACAAAACTGATAACAAAGCACTAATTAGTGGTGCAAAGCCTGCCTCACTCTGACACCAGGCTGCTCCAAGTCCTGGCCTTGGGCACTTCCAGGGATGCAGGCACAGCTGGGCCCCCAGAGCCAGACAATCCTTGAGCCCTCGGATTTTTGGGCATGTGGAGTTTGGAGAGTTAATCGTTTTTTCCCTGGAGTCATCCCTCAGCTGCTGCTGCTGATCCCTTGCCCTCCACTCTGTGGTGGATGAGGCCCCATTTTTTAAAAAGCAAAACCAATTCTACTGTAGTCGCTGTGATTTAGAGCTTTGTTCCATGCTAAAACACAAAAAACTTGTGAAGATTTAGGTGCTGCACCAGCTTTTACAACAAGGAGGATTTCGGCTCGTGCTTCCCATCACCTTTTGGTGTTTGTTGTTGTTGAAGTTTTCTTCAGGGAAATTCTGGGCTTGTCTGGGAATGACCAGAGCTCTCCCAGGGCAAAGGGTGAAACCACACAGGGTCAGGAGCAGCACAAAACAGAAAATTCCCAGAGTGTCCAAGGCCAGGTTGGAGCCCCCTGGGACAGTGGGAGGTGTCCCTGCCATGGCAGGGGTGGCTCTGATGGGATTTCAGGTCCTTCCTTCCAACCCAAACCCGGGATCTGCTGATGATTCCATGACCTGTGGTGTTGCCCTGACTCCAGAAATGTCACAGGACCATGACTGGAATTTGGGGCTCTTATTCCAAAGGCACAGGAGCCCTGTCTGTGCACAGGAATTTCATGGAATCATGAATTCCAGCAACCCCTCAACCCACAGGACTGTGGTGTTTGTCCAGAGGAGCTGTGGCTGCCCCTGGATCCCTGGAAGTGTCCCAGGCCAGGCTGGAGCCCCCTGGGACAGTGGGAGGTGTCCCTGCCATGGCAGGGGTGGCTCTGATGGGATTTCAGGTCCCTTCCAAGCCAAAGGAATTCAGGATTCCATGTGCTGGTTTCAATGGGATTTTGGGAAGAAATATGGGATGTCCCTGGATCCCTGTTCCAGGCCCAGCTGGAGCAGCCTGGGATAGTGGAAGGTGTCCCTGCCCATGGTGGGACTGGATGGACTTGGAGGTCCCCTCCAATCCAAGATGCCATGGGCAGGTTTAGATGGGATATTGGGAAGGAATTCCTGGCTGGGCTGGAATTCCCAGATTTGCTGTGGCTGCCCCTGGATCCCTGGAAGTGTCCCAGGCCAGGCTGGAGCCCCCTGGGACAGTGGGAGGGGTCCCTGCCATGGCAGGGGTGGCTCTGGGTGGGATTTCAGGTCCTTTCCAGCACAAAATATTCCAGCACTATTCCAGGACAAATCCTTCCTCCAAGGTCTCACTTCAAATCCACTTCTCTGTTCCAGTGTCTCAGAGAGAACATCCAGAAATGACCAGGACCTCCATCAGTCCAAAGGTGGACACCAAATCCTGCCCCTCCACTGCTGAAAGTTTTTGCCTGGCAATAAAAATTAGCCGAGGAGGATTGCTAAGTAATTCCAAGTACCATAAAGTAACTGCTGGGAATAAAAAGTGTCGTAACTGTGAAAGCATCAGCCCAGTTTCTGCAGGGATGAGTTATTATCATTAATTATCACTCTATTTTATAGTTATTGCCTGTAATTTCAGACTTTAAATACTCCAAAGCATAAACAATGCTAATTTAATTACAGTGGGAGAGTCGTAAAAATTTGCATGCAGAGGAAGAAATCATTAATAAAGTTGATTCCAAGAGAAACTTAATAATTAGCACTTGTTGGTATTTTTAGTGTGATGGAATTAAGATCATTTCTTAGCTTGGCCCCCAGCTATTTTTTATATTTGTTTATCATCACCTTGAGATGAAGGATTGTGGGGAGAGTTGCATGAGAGTTGTAAAAGTTTGGATTTGCCAGTTTCAATATTCTCATTTTCTGCTGTGAGATGATAGGATTAGGAGCAAAGGCAAGGTGGGCCTAAAACTTAGAGGGTGTAAAAAAAAAAACTTTATCCACAACATAAAGAAGTAAAAAATTCAGAATAAAACCTTCACATCTCCCCCCCTCCCACACCTTGTTAACAACAACATACAGAAACACTTCAGTCAGTTATTTTTATGACATATCAATAGTTATCAATATCATATATCAAAAGTTATCAATAATATTTTTCACTTCACTCTAGGGAGAGGAGTCTCCCCTTGTCCAACCATAGGGATTTTTTTTTCCCACAAGACGAAAAAAATCAGTTTTCTCATGTCTTCACTTTCCACAAACTCCTCCCATCCTCACAGCTCTCCCAGAGCTCTGCTTATGAACAATGTTAAACTCATGGGGAATTTACATTTAAGGCTGAAATGTTCAAAAAGCAAAAAGTTCTCTGCATTTCTCTTTCTCTCTCTTCATAATGGGGTATTTACATTTAAGGATGAAATGTTTAAAAAGCAAAAAGTTCTCTGCATTTCTCTTTCTCTCTGTTCATAATGGGGTGTTTACATTTAAGATGAAATGTTCAAAAAGCAAAAAGTTCTCTGCATTTCTCTTTCTCTCTCTTCATAATGGGGTATTTACATTTAAGGATGAACTGTTCAAAAAGCGAAAAGTTCTCTTCATTTCTCTCTCTGTTCGTGCTTCATCCCCTTCTTCCCTCGGGGCAAAGGATCCTCAACACTTTTGCTCCGTGATCTACCAAGTTGAACACTCCACCCCCTCCGTGGTTTTTTTCCATGGTTTGTAGGAATTTTTAGTGCAGTACAGTCCACCCCAATAGTTCACAAAAGCATTTTCAGCCCAAATTCACGGCTTCTCCTCTCCTGTGAGTGCTGACAGCACAAAAATCATCCCCTGGTGCAAATCCCTTCCGGCAGCTTCATTCCCCTCCTCGTGTCCATGCACAGCTTTGAGGAAAAAAAAAAAAAAACATTTTTGGGAATGGGAAAATCCAGATCGTGCTGCTGGAAATGTTCCCACAGAAAGGTGGGTGTACCTCCAGGCACGAGCAGGGGATCCAAATTGCATTTCCTCTCATTTATGCCATTGTTTGCCTTAATTTCGTCATGATCTCCTGTCCCCTGTGAGGAACCACTCCTGCAAGCCGTGTTTCATCTTTGGCAGTGGGATGGTCACTTACATCTATTCCAGTCATTAATCAAGTGGTTAATTAGTGCAGGGTGGTGAGCAGAGCACCACAGCGTCCTGCTGGAAACACAGAGCTGACAAGGAGCTGCTTTTTCCTCATTTGTGTTACAGGCAGTTGCTGATGTTCAAAAATATCTGTTTAATGGGGAGCTCTGTAATTTAACATTAATTTATGGGCTGGCTGTATCCTTTTTTTTTTTTTTTCCTTTTTGTTTTTCCCTCTTTTTCTTTCGCTAATTCCCAAAGCACTTCAGGTCACAGAACACTCTCACAGCCCACCGAAAAGTAAAATTCCTGGGACTGGAGCTCTGAAATCCGCCCCCCGGCTCCAAATCTTCTGTATTTGTGTGGAGGAGCATCAATCCAGCTCTAGGAAATGACTCCTGGGTCCCCAGGGATGCCCCACAATGACTCTGCCACCACCCCGGTGGCCCCAAACGCCTCTGGTTCTTTACAGCTCAGCATTTCTGCCCCTGCTGGCTTTGGGAGTGATTTTTGGGTGGTTAAAAAAATAAATCACCAGAGGGCAGGTGTTGGATCTCAGGAATGTGGAGTTTTGGAGCTTTCTGTGCTCCCAGGCACAGACCCCCTGGCAAACACTGCTCTGGAGCTGGAACCTTGGAGAAGACTTTTAAATATAAATAATAAGTTAGAAATCACCAGTGTGCAGTGGGTCAGGTGTGTGTGTTTGCACTGGGGGATGGGGTTTAAATCTGAGGTTTTTACAGTACAGGGGTGGATATAAAACAAGATGGAAAATTTTGAGTAGTGTCTTTTTCTTTGTTCATCTTCTTCTTTTTCCGTCTTCTTCATGAAACTCAAGCAGTTTTCTTTGGTTGGTCAGTCTAATGTCACTCTAAGAGTTGTAAAAATATATTAATAGATCAAAAAAATAAATAATGTAAGTGTTAAACTTTTATTAGTTTAACTTTAAAAGGCCTTGGAGCAGCCTCAGCTGTGGCCATTTTCCCCACTTCTAGCAAGGAGCTGGAGGTGCTGTCGAAGTTCCTTCAAATTTTGATAAAATACAATAAACATCTGAGTCTGAACAGGAAAATCATCTCAATCACCTTTGTAACAATCCTGGCTCTGAAGAAATCAGATAAAACTGAGGACAAACCACTCCTGAGTGGTGCAAAGCCCTGGCAGAGAGGTTTTTGTGTGCTGAGGCTGCACTCCTGGAGCCTGAGCCACACTGCACAAACTCCAGCTCCCCAAAGGTTTTTTTGTTTGGGTTTCTTTTTGTTTTGTTTTTGGGTTGGTTTGGTTTTTTTAGTGGTGTTTTCTTTTTTGTGTGGTTTTTTGTTGTTGTTGGTTGGGTTTTTTTGGTTTGTTTTTTTGTTTGTTTTGTTTTTTGGTGGATTTTTTTGTTGTTGTTGTTGGTTTGGTTTTTGTTTTGGGTTTTGTTTTGTTTTGTTTTGTTTTTGAATGAGGGGCCCCAAAACTGACTCAGAATTTGCAGAGTGGCCTCAGCAGTGCCCAGGACAAGGGGTGGGCACTGCCCTGCTCCTGTGGCCACTCTGGGGCTGGCACAGCCCTGCTGCCCTTGGCCTTTTTGCCCACCTGGGCTCGTTTGCAGCACCCCCAGGTCCTTTTCCAGCTGTCACAGGAAGAATAAAATACAGACAGAGTTTATTAGAGAAGCCTTTCTGCCATGTCTGAGGGGCAGCAAAAACTCATTTGTGTATTTAAACTCCTTCGCAGAAAGGGGTTTAAATCGAGGTAAATCCTTCCTTAACCTCAGATTTTGGCAAAAGTTTAAATTTAAGGAATCACTTTGCCCCTCATGTTCCAGTGATGGCAAATCAGATCCGTTTGTAAAAATGAATTCTTTATAAAGCAGACAACAGGCAACAGATCTTAATCAGAATTACTCAATACACAGCATAAAACTAAAGAACTGCCAGGAGATTACAGCAGCACATAAACCAGTGCACGATATCAAGGTATTAAAGCTGGCAAAATTAACAGTAGGAATTGATTAGGAATTGAATGTAATTGACCACCAAAACAAGGATAATGTGCACAGATCCCTTCACTTAACCCCTTGGGAGTAACTGAAATACTTATCCTCACTCCTGGTGCAAACTCCCCACATTTCCAGGAATTAGTTTTTAATTCCTTTTCCTCTCCAGAGCATCAAAAGTCTCTCGTTGCATGGCACACCCTCCGCGGAGATGATCAACTTGAATTACCCACTTAGGAACAATGGAGTGCCACCGTGATTCGTGTCGGTATTTCCAAGGTAATTTTCACCTCTGCCACCAATTCCGTGTCACAGCTTGTCCCTGTGTGTGGCACCTAATGGCTTTGGAATGGAAATGAGCTTTAAGTGGCTGTTAACAGAAATTGCCTTTGAACCCATCAGCTGGAGATCAGAGACCCGGAGCTCTCCGGGTCTTACAAACAGGTTTGGTTTTTTTTTTTTTCTTTCTGCATATAGATATAGATGGTTACAAACTGTAAAATGTAATTATTAGCTTTATTTCTCTTTTATTCTTGTTTATAGCCCGTGTTTCCAAGCTGGGTGGGCTCTTCCTGGCATTTCCTGCTGCCTCTTTTTTTTGGGGATTTGTGTTTTGGAGAGCACTGGCCATTGCTCAGGTGGGGTTTTGGGGTGTGTTCCTGCCCTTTTAGGAGCTCCCATGGCACAGCCCGGCTCTGCACATCCACCCTGACAGCTCGGGGCTGCAAGAACACCCCAATTCCATCAGCAGAGAAATGCAAATGCTCCTCGTGGGGATGGATCCCCACCGGGGCCGTGCCCTTGACATTGCAGGGCGATTTTCCACACTCAGAATGTGGGAATTGCCCGTGGCGATGGCCCAGAGCAGCTGGGGCTGCCCTGGAATCCTCGGAAGGCTCCAAAGCCAGGTGGGAACAGCCGGGGGTGGGGAAAGGTGACCCTGCCAGGGGTTTAAAATCCCTCCCCAGCCCGGACCACTCCAGAATTCTCTGCCCTTGGGTCAGAGATTTCCATGCCCTGACCCTTTCCCCACATCCCTCCCTGTCCCAGAACCTGTTCCTGCAAACACATTTCACCAAATTTCACATTTACAAACCTGTGCAGGGCTGGGCTGGGACACCCAAGGACATCCTGATGTGACAAATGTGACTCGTGCTAATTAAATTGTAACTATATTAATAAAATTGTGTTTAGATCAATAGAAGACAATTGTCACAGAGTGAGGGGGGAAATGGATGAGACAGGGCAAAGGACATCTTCCAGATTGTCAGGAAAATGAACCCACAAACACCAGAGTGTCCAAAAAGGAGCCAGAGGAGCCCTGGAGCTTTATTGGGATAAAGGGAGAGGCCATGGGACATTCCCCTGGGGTCTCTCACATTTTTGGAGGACTCCCCTCCCTTTTTATCCCAATTTCCCTCTCTCTTTCCCCATGGGCTGAGATAATTGAGAGGCCCAGACTTCCCAAACCCCTGATCCCTGAGATTCCCCTCTAATGTACAACCCTCCCTTTGCATTTTTAATTCTTACAGAATTCATGGTTTTCCCCTCGTTGCTTCTTTCACCTTTGGATATCCAATTTCATTTCTCAGCAGCCCCACAGTTTGTTTGTAAAGGCAAATCTCTTTTTCCACCCATCAATCAGTGGAATCCATCCCATTATTTCTTTTCTCTCTCAGTGCTGGCCTTACCTACAAGCAGATCCAGAGCTCATTTGTAAAGACAAATTCAACATTCCTCTCAAGATGTTGGGAAGAAGGAGGTTGGAAGGGAACAGTAGAAGGACGCAGGTCTGACAAGCAGCATCTAGAAATACAAAGTTTCCACCTCGAAATGGGCCAAAATGGGGTGAGTCCAGGCATGGGACTCAATTAAAGTCTTGCTATGGAAAACATCAATATTATTATTATTATTATTATTATTATTATTATTATTATTATTATTATTATGCAATGCACTGGAGCTGTCCAGTCACTGGATAAGTTCTTCCCTTTGATTTTCAAATATCCTTCAACCCTCACCTAATTTTTCTCCTTCGAAATAATTTTTACAAATCCTTGTCCCCAAAGCATGCCTGGCTCGATGGCATTTGAAATGAAATATTTCATGCTGTTTTCCCAAAATTAATGCCTTTATGGTATTTTTTACTGCAATATTTCATGCTGTTTTCCCAAAATTAATGCTTTTATGGTATTTTTTACTCCAATATTTCATGCTGTTTTCCCAAAATTAATGCCTTTATGGTATTTTTTACTGCAATATTTCATGATGATTTCCCAAAACTGATGTTTTTTTCACCCTCACCAAAATCAGAAAAAATCAATGGCAGAGCCCACAATGGACAAAGCCGTGGCAATAAAGCAGAATATCCACGCTGGGGAGAGAGAAAAACGTCAATAAAAAAAAGAGATTTTTCTTTCAGGTTGGCAACAACCACAACAAATGGCAAAGTTCTGAGCGGCCCTTGGTTCTTTTCTTCTCCTTTTTTAACTCATGGCATCCCCAGCCTCTCAAACGAGGATTAACAAGAAACTGGAGCTGTCAGCTGGGGAAAAATGTGGATTTAAACACGTCCTTGCTTGTTTCTCAGCTTTAAAAATTCGTAAAATTTTTAAAATTTGTAAAAGGAGAATTTTTTGTTCAAAATCTCCAAATATCTGCATTTTTTTTTGTTGAAACTGTTGAAATACCCACTCATTTTGGAAATAAATGGAAATTTTGGAAATAATTTTTTTTTCTCATTTTTTTTTTCAACCTGTCAGCCAAGCGTGACACCTTGGCAGTGAATTGGAAATGAACTTTCATTATATATAAATTTTATTTCTTTCTTCATTTCCTTTCAGTCCTGTAGGATTCACCCACCTGGACCTGCACCCAGAGCACTTCCAGGAGTGTTCCCTTCCTAATTATCAATCAGAACAATAAAAATAAAAAACAGAATTAATATCCCCCTTTTTATTTCCTTTTATTTTTTTTTTTCCCCCAGTTACAACAAGGATCCTTGGGACATAAATCCTGGCTCTTGGTTTTAGGCTCCTCTTTAAGGCTGGGTGGAAATTCACTGGTTTTGCCCCAAAATTATGAGAGGAAATGCTGGATAGGAACAAAACTCAGGATCTTGGCATTTTTAAAGCCATAAAATTATTCCCCCTGGGTGAGAAGCTCAAATATTTTTTTTTTTTTTCAGGAAAAATCATCCTTTCCCCAGAGCTGGTTTTCCCCAGAATTGAAGATTTTGGCTCACAGAGATTTTTCTCCAGGTCTGTAGCTCCTGTTCCACATTTTTCCCTGTGTGCTTCTACCACATCCCAGCCTTTGTTCGTGCAACATCCATCCTGGGAGGAGAGGAAAGGAAATTCCTGGAATTCCTCAAATTCCACTTTTCCAGCTGGAAAAGGACACCAGATTTTCGTGAAGGGCTGTGTGGAGTGGAGCCCAGCATGAGGAATGGACTGAAATATTGATTTCCCTGCTTGTTTACAGTCCCACCATAAAATCAAAAATTATCCTCCATAAAAAGATCTCCTGGAGCAACATTTGGAATGGAGGAGGGAGGAAAAGATTGTTTATTAAACAGATGCTGCGAATTTAATATGGTAACATCGTTGCCACCCAGGGTTTTATTAAGGATATCTTCTTATCCAGAAATTTATCGTGCCTGTATCCACTCTTATTTAACCCTGATCTCCAGGAAGAAACAATTAATGAGCCATTATCTGGGAAGTGAAGGGGAATGTGATGTAAATCAAAGCAGCAAAGGCAAACACAGACCAGGAGAATGTCACAAAAAGCGACATTCAGGGAGGGGCCAGCCTTAGGGACTGAACTCTGCTGGGGCTCTCCCCACACAGGATTTCCGTTTTCACGTTGAGAGAGGAAGTTTGGGTGAGATTGTAGGGAGGAATTCCTGGCTGGGAGAGTAAGGAGGGGCTGGGATGGAATTCCCAGATTTGCTGTGGCTGCCCCTGGATCCCTGGAAGTGTCCCAGGCCAGGCTGGAGCCCCCTGGGACAGTGGGAGGTGTCCCTGCCATGGCAGGGGTGGCTCTGATGGGATTTCAGGTCCCTTCCAACCCAAAGGAATTCAGGATTCCATGTGCTGGTTTCAATGGGATTTTGGGAAGAAATATGGGATGTCCCTGGATCCCTGTTCCAGGCCCAGCTGGAGCAGCCTGGGATAGTGGAAGGTGTCCCTGCCCATGGTGGGACTGGATGGACTTGGAGGTCCCCTCCAATCCAAGATGCCATGGGCAGGTTTAGATGGGATATTGGGAAGGAATTCCTGGCTGGGCTGGAATTCCCAGATTTGCTGTGGCTGCCCCTGGATCCCTGGAAGTGTCCCAGGCCAGGCTGGAGCCCCAGGGACAGTGGGAGGTGTCCCTGCCATGGCAGGGGTGGCTCTGATGGGATTTAAGGTCCTTTCCAACCCAAACCATTCCAGGATTTTGTGGGAAGAGAAAATCTCCCAGTTCAAAGAAGTCTCACATTCCCTGAGCACCTCTGAACCAACCCAGGTGAACTTCCCGAGGATCTCAGGGATGTCTGTGGGCAAACTGTGACCCCTCTGAGAGCTGGAGATAAACCCCAAACTCACCTGGAGATGAACCCCAATCTCACCTGGAAATGAACCCCAAACTCACTTAGAGATAAATCCTAAACTTACCAGGAGATAAACCCCAAACTCACCTGGAGATGAACCCCAAACTCACCTGGAAATGAATCCTAAACTCACCTGGAGATAAATCCCAAACCCACCTGGAAACGAATCCCAAACTCACCTGGAGACAAAGCCCAAACTCGCCCAGGCAGCTCCAGGTGGGTCTGGGACCCAGCCATGTTTCCTGTGCTGCCGTTTGAGGGGGGCAGGAATTCCTGCTCCAGGTGTGCCCCACCTGAGCACGGCTGTTCCACCCCACAAACCTCCAGGCTGGGATTTCCTGCTTGGATTTGTCTGGAACAGAAACTCAAACTTGCCTTGGGATGGCCAAGGGGAATTGGGAGGGTCAGACCTCAGCACTCCTGTCCCATAAATCCCATTCTCAGGAATGTCTCCATCAGCCTTTGGTGATAAATTTGGAAAACACAGATAAAATCCAGAGGGAATATTGAGGAGCCAAACTTCAGAGCATATTGTTCCCTGCTGTCACCTCTGTCACACTGTCACCTCTTTCTCCCCCAGAAACTGCCCCAGCCTTGGCTCAAGGATGGATTTTTGGGTGAGGGAACAGCAACTGCAGCTTGCTCAGCCCTGGGTGGAATTTTATTCCTCTGTAATTCCTGTGCCTGGCATTAAACCCTCCCGGAGATATTTATTAGGACATGAAAAATTAAATTAATTGATGAATTATTTCCTGGCTTTATTTATTTTCTCTGGTTTGCTGCTGCTGCTGCTTTTCCACCTTGCCTGGCAGAGCCTTCAGGGTGTTACAGGTGTGGCCCAGGGGCTGAACCCATCCTTCCACAATTCCCTCTTGCCACCCCCCAAAAATTGATTGAATCTCAGTTTATAAGATTTTCTGCAAGCTCTGCAAACGAGGGGCAAGGCTGTAAGAAGGAACATGAATATAACATACATGTAATCATGTGTATAACATTTCTATAATAATGTATATAACATGTCTGTAATCATGAATATAACATACATGTAATCATGTGTATAACATTTATATAATCAAGTAGATAACACTTATGTAATCATGTATATAACATTTATATAATAATGTCTATAACATTTATGTAATCATGTATATAACACTTATATAATCATGTATATAACATTTATGAAATCATGTATATAACATTTATGTAATGTGTATAACATTTATATAATCAAGTATATAACATTTATATAATCATGTCTATAACATTTATGTAATCATGTATATAACATTTATATAATCACGTATATAAAATTTATGTAATAATGTATATAACATGTACATGTATACATGTATATAACATTTAATGTAATTTAATGTAATAATGTATATATTTGTAATCATGTATATAACATTTATATAATCAAGTAGATAACATTTATGTAATCATGTATATAATATTTATATAATAATGTCTATAACATTTATGAAATCATGTATATAACATTTATGTAATGTGTATAACATTTATATAATCAAGTATATAACATTTATATAATCATGTCTATAACATTTATGTAATCATGTATATAACATTTATATAATCATGTATATAACATTTATATAATCATGTATATAACATTTATATAATCATGTGTATAACATTTATATAATCACGTATATAAAATTTATGTAATAATGTATATAACATGTACATGTATACATGTATATAACATTTAATGTAATTTAATGTAATAATGTATATATTTGTAATCATGTATATAACATTTATATAATGATGTATATAACATTTATGTAATCATGAATATAACATACATGATTACATTAATATAACATTTATGAAATCATGTATATAACATTTATGTAATGTGTATAACATTTATATAATCAAGTATATAACATTTATATAATCATGTCTATAACATTTATGTAATCATGTATATAATATTTATGTAATCATGTGTATAACATTTATATAATCACGTATATAAAATTTATATAATCATGTGTATAACATTTATATAATCACGTATATAAAATTTATGTAATAATGTATATAACATGTACACGTATACATGTATATAACATTTAATGTAATTTAATCTAATAATGTATATATTTGTAATCATGTATATAACATTTATATAATCAAGTATATAACATGTCTGTAATCATGAATATAACATACATGTAATCATGAATATAGCATACATGTAATCATGTGTATAACATTTATATCATCATGAATATAACATATCTGTAATCACACCTCCCTCGCTGCAGGGCAGAAAAATCTGCAGCTCTTGTGGTGAATGAATCACTCATTTTTTTATTCCACTTCGAACTTGTACCTGTCCAAAAAGCTGTGGGTAAATTCTCTTCTGTTAACATCTTAAAAATCGACTTTTTGGGGGGAGTTTCAACAGCTAAAAAAATAGTTTCTGTTCTCTGGAAGAAAAATATGAGCAACAAAAAGCTGGAATCCCAACACTGAGATGCTTTGAGATTTTCCCATTTGATGTTTACACACCTCAACTCTTTTGTAACAGTTTGAAGTGACGAAAAAAGAATTCTTATTTTACTTTGAGAGCGTGGAAACATTTATTCCCTTTAAAAAAACAAAAAAACAAAAAAAAAAAAAACAAAGGAACTTTGCCTACACTTTCCAGGGAGAACTTCAGCCCTGCCTAAGATCTGGTGTGACATCACCAGCAGCAGGCGACATCGCAGGGCTGCCCCACGGCTGGCACTGCTGATTTCTTGATTTATTCAGCCAACATTTCATGCAAATGCAGCTTCTGTGTCTGGATTCTTGGAGCTCTCTGGAGGAATTTCAGCAAATTCACAGCTCGTGTTTCCTGAGCATGAACAACAAAACCTCTTCCATCACTGAACTGCTCTGCCTGGTGGAAACCTCTGTGGGAAAAGTCATTTCTTCCCATGTCTCATTTTCGGGTAAAGCACCAGCAGCATCTTGTGGGTGCAAACACTGGACTAAATATTTCACCTTTTCGTAGCAGAATCTTCCAACTCATTCAATTCCGGGCCAGAATTCCTTCCCTATTGGAGGTTTATTTTTTTTTTTTAAAAAAAAAGCTGCTTCGTTCTGAATATTTACCTTGGAACAGAAAAGGGGAAATCCCTTTTTTAGGAAAAGAAATCAGATCATATCAATGTTTCAGAATGTTTCTTTCTCCTTTCCACTGCTGCCTTTGAAGCTCGGTGGATTAACGCTCCAGCCTTTGCTCTTTCTCACGAGTGCAAGATGCAATAATTTTAATACCCAATACATTGGAGCAGCTCAGGTTCTGTTCAGCATCATGTTGACCTTTTCAGTATTCAGCATTTTGATTATCTGGTGATCTTTTCCCCGAGTAAACAGCAGAACGGATCTCCACAAAGCTGCTGCTCCGATCTGCAAACTGCAGGACACGTCCAAATATTTGCCATTGTCCTTTACCCGCTCGCCAAAGGGAACGGAAACTCAGGAACACATTGCCGGGGAAGGACAGGGAAAATGATGAAGATTGAGGGTTTGATTTATCAGGAGAGATTAAAGTGACAGAGGATGAATGGTTTGACTAAACAGATTTTGAATTGGGCTAGAAAAGTTGTCTGAGAGCAGGGAAAAGGGGAAGAGGATGGGATGGGGGGTCCAGAGGGGGCAGAACTTTCAGTGGGGCATTAAAATTAAAATTAGAGAGGAATAATTCGGGCCAGTGTGAGGGATTCCAGTGTCCCTTGTGTGGAGGGACAGGGGTTGGAGCATCTCAATGAGCCACAAGTCCTGCCTTGGAGAGGCTGCACCACAAGTCCTGGCTTAAAAGACATTTCTGGGGTGTCTCACACCCTGAGCCTCCCAGTTTAGAGCTGTAAATGGAAGCTCTAAATCCCCTTTTCCTCCCTGTTTAACGCCCTTTCCGTTTTCAGCTCTGCCGATGTTCTCAGCCTTTGCATGTAAGAATATTTCACAGAATTCACAGAATTTCCCAGCGCTCATTAATCCACAGACTGGTGCCATTCGTGTGCCACTCTCCAGAGCTGTTGGAAGAGGTGAGAAGGAGATGAAAGGGATCCGGTGATGGGATTCAAAATTTGCAATCAGGTTTCGTTTGTTCGCTGCTGATGGGGAACAGCCCAGCTCAAAAAAATAATAATAAAAAATAAAAAAAAAATTGGAATTAACTCTGCTGTCATTCAGGGTGTTGTGTGGAAGGTGCTCACAACAACTGCAGTGCTGATGAAACGAGTCCTGAACGCTGCAACCTTCCTTTAAACATCCTTAAAAAGCGATTTTTATTTTTTTTTTTCTCCCCCTAGTTGAGAAGCTTGTCCTGAGAGAGGGGCAGGGAAAGGGTTAAACTCTTCTGTGAGTTTATTGAGTTTTTAACCACAGCGGGAGGAATTCTCTGGAATGGAGGATTTGCCCCCTGTGGGATTTGGGATGAGCCTGGAAGTGTTGGGTGATGGGAGGTGAGAGGTGTCTGAAAACACGGATTTTATTGATTTTTGCCTCCCCCCTTGAAAATCCCTTCCTAACCTGAGGCACGATTTGTGGGGCTGGTTTTGGGATTCTGGCTGGCAGCAGCTTGGCTGTTTTTATGGTTTTTATGGTTTTTATGGGTGGGACACTGGGCTCAGTTTGAGTAAATCAGTTTGAGTGATCCCAGCCCCACAATTCAGGCAAAAATTCAAAAAAATTCAGCCTGAAAAACAAAAAAACCACAAATCCCTAAAAATTCGCACTAAGAAACGCAAAAATCCTCTAAAAATCGCACTAAAAATGGCCAAAAAAATTCCTAAAACCTGCACTAAAACCCCCCAAACCTGCCAAAATTCTGAGCATTTCTGGGAAAAACATTGGGAAAAATTCAGCCTAAAAAACCAGAAAAATCCCTAAAAATTCGCACTAAGAAATGCAAAAAATCCTCTAAAAATCGCACTAAAAATGGCCAAAAAAATCCTAAAACCTGCACTAAAACACCTCAAATATGACGAAATTCCAAGGATTTCTGGGGAAAAATATTGGAAAGAACTCCTTAAAAATCCACACTAAAATATTTAAAAAAAATTCTAAAAGCCCTAAAATCGGTCACCAGACACCTAAAATCTGCACTGAGACACCCAAAGTCTGCACTTAAACACCCCAAACCTGCCAAAATTCTGAGCATTTCTGGGAAAAACATTGGGAAAAATTCAGCCAAAAAAAACCCAGAAAAATCCCTAAAAATTCGCACTAAGAAATGCAAAAAACCCCCTAAAAATCGCACTAAAAATGGCCAAAAAAATCCTAAAACCTGCACTAGAACACCCCAAATCTGACAAAAATCTGTCAGGGGTCTTTCCTCTGTATTTCTTCTGTATTTTCTGCTGACCCCACACTCACTTTATCCCTCCTGAGAGGAATGAGGGATTTGTCTTTCCAAACCAGCTCTGGCTCTGCTGGGAGATAAAACCAGCACTGAGAGAGAAAAGGAACAATGGGATGGATTCCACTGATTGATGAATGGAAAAATAAAAAAATATATTTGCCTTTACAAACAAACTGTAGGTTTGCTGAGAAATGAAATTGGATATTGAGAGATGGAAGAAGCAATGGGGGAAAACCATGAATTCTGTAAGAATTAAAAATGCAAAGGGAGGGTTGTACATTAGAGGGGAATCTCAGGGATCAGGGGTTTGGGAAGTCTGGGCCTCTCAAATATCTCAGCCCATGGGGAAAGAGAGAGGGAAATTGGGATAAAAAGGGAGGGGAGTCCTCCAAAAATGTGAGAGACCCCAGGGAATGTCCCATGGCCTCTGCCTTTATCCCAATAAAGTTCCAGGGCTCCTCTGGCTCCTTTTTGGACACTCTGGAGTTTGTGGGTTCATTTTCCTGACAGTCTTTACAAACAAACTGTGGGTCAGCTGAGAAATAAAATTGGATATTAGAGATGAAAGGAACCATGAATTCCACAGGGAAAAGAAAAGTGGGGATACATTGGAAAGGGGTCTCAGGTGATTCAGGAATTCTGCACCTCTCAAATATCTCAGCCCATGGGGGAAGAGAGAGGGAAATTGGGATAAAAAGGGAGGGGAGTCCTCCAGAAATGTGAGAGACCCCAGGGAATGTCCCATGGCCTCTCCCTTTATCCCAATAAAGCAAAAAGGGCTCCTCTGGCTCCTTTTTGGACACAAACCTCTGGTGTTTGTGGATTCATTTTCCTGACAATCCTTTTCCTCTCCAGCTCAAGAACAATTTCTATCTCCACACCTGGGGCTCTTTGGGGCTTTCAGAGCTGCCATAATTTACTTTTTTTTAAACCCAAAACAAGCTGGGGTCGCTCACCTGGGTTTGGAGTGAAGGACTGGGAGCTGCTCTCCCCTGGTTCCTCAAAAGCACAATTGATTTTAAAGGTTTTATCTACATTTTTAGGCGATATTGAATTGATAATTAATCTGGAATATTCTGCAACAAGCACGCTGGCCTGGCCAATGCCCGTGTTTGTTTTAGCCAGGAGTTTCTCTCTGTCCAGCTGAGGGTTATTTCAGATTTTTGCTGTAGGAAATGTCTGTGGAGTCATTCCTGCTGCAAATCCAGGCTCCAGTCCTCCAGCAGGGCTGGAAAAGGCCAAGCTGATCTTGCAGGACTTTCATGTCTCTATTTTGATGTCATTGTGTCACTTCCAATTAAAAGATTTGCTTTACCAAGTGTCACATCTGTGTGTTCTCCAGTTCCCTCCGTGCCCTGGTTTTGTGGTGGGATTTTGGGATTTACCTGGGCAAAAAGCTCCAATTTTAATTCCTGCCTGGGACCTGCAAAGCTTAGTGCCATCAGGATATTTATTATTATTATTATTATTATTATTATTATTATTATTATTATTATAAAGGATATTATTCTAGCCATCCATGGAGCAGCATGGCCTGCAGGTTTCCTGCACACCTTTGAGGAAGAGGAGGGGATTCTCTGAGGAAATAACAACCACCCACTCCTTTATTTCCCCTTTCAGCCACACCAGCTCCGTGCCTGCTCTTCCCATTTCACACCCTGCATTATTCCACCTGTTAACAGCACGTCCTGCTCTCTGTGTGTGTATTTTAAAAGTCAGATGATAAACCAGGTTTCATCATCTCCAAGTGACAATAGATCTTGTTGGTGACAAATTTATGGCTGTTCCATTTTTGTGCTGGTGTCAGCCAACCTTGGCAAGCAGAGCCCCTCTTGCTGTTGGGATGAATCCAATAAATCTTGGCTTTTCCACTTTCTCTTCCTCCTGCTTTTGAAACCTTGTCTCAGACCTTGTCACCTCCTTTTATTCATGGCAGCCAGAGCATCCTGTGGGCTGAAACTCCTTCAAGGACCTGCTGGTAATATTTCACCCCTTTTTTTGTCTTTTTTTTTTTTTTTTTTTTTAATTTATTTCTCTCTCTTGCTTTGATGCATAAAAACCCCTCATGAACAGTTCTGGGATGGTTTCAGAGGCGCTGTTTGGATATTTGTTTATTGGCAGTAATTTCCAGAAGCTGAAAGTAATCTCCAAATGCTTCCATTCCAATGAGGGCTTTGATCAGTAAGAGTCCTTGGTTCATTTTATTTTCTACCACAATCCTGTGGTTCTGCATCTCTCAGGAACATTTTTCCAGCCTTGCAGTAACTCCTTCAGCACAGGATGAGGATTTTTCTGCCCCTGGACCCCTTTTTGCTGCTTTTGTAAATCAATAACAAAATTTACAGGGCATCCTTTAAGGAATTTGAGCTGTTGTCTCATTTAATGAAAGATTTCCAATAAGAGAAGCAGCTCACTCAGAGCTGAGTGAAAAAAAAAAAAAAAAAACCTGTCCAAAATCTGGTGTGGTTTTAGTTCTTGGTAAATCAAAGAGAAATCAGAAATTTGGAATGCATTTTGTCAAAATATTTTTCTCTTTTCAACGCTGTCTTTGAAAATAAAAGAATGAAGGATGGGTTTAAATGATAAGTTATATTTAATAACATAATTTATATTATATAATAATAATAAAAATAAAAATTAAAAATAAAAATATAATAATAATAATAATAATAATAATAGTAAAATTTGTATTTCAGAATCACAGAATCCTGGGATGGGTTGGATTGGAAGGAACTTCAAAGCCCATCCAGTCCCTCTATCCCAGGCTGCTCCAAGCCCTTTTTTTTCAGGAGAAAATGTCAGAAATTAATTCTGAATGCCTTTATCCTTTAAAAAAAACCTCAAACTTCTCTTTTCAAGTATTTGGCTTTAATTGAAGGAGCTCAGGCCCTGCTCTGGCTGAACCTTTAAGGTTTTACTGGAAATGACCTGGGAATAAAGAGTAATAATAAATAATAAATACCTGCAAATAAATCCCTTCACTGCTGCAAAAGCAACTTTCAAGCTACAGAATTATATTATAAATACAAAAAGAAAAGAAATTGCAAGATCTGGAGGCGTTTCTATAGATGTGGTGCCACTTCATGGCAGCAGGTTTAGCTGGATATTAAATATTATTGATTTTTATTAAACAAATCCCTCTAGACGAGAATTTGATTGATTTCCTTCCTCTGACAAAGCTTTCTGAAGGACCTGGAATTACCAGCTCAATTCACATGTTTGGTCTTTCCAGTCCAAAAAAAAAAAAAAAAAAACCCAAGGAGAAATAGAATCGAGTGGTAAAAAAAGCAAAGAGGAGGGAAAAGCACTGCCTTGAAAATGAAGTGTAACATTTGAAATTGCACCCAGCCACAGCAGGGGATGATTTCCTGTGCTTTATCCCCCTTGAAGAATCACAATAATTGCAATTTTTGACAAAATTAGGGTTGGAATGTGGCTCGGCACCTGTTACAGATTTGCCCAGAAAAGACTTTCAGATTCTCAAATAGAATTTCCTGGTTCTAACGGGGACAGGAGGCGCCTTCATGGGAGTGGATTTGTTCGGCATCAGCACTGCCATAACTCTGCACCCTTTTTCGGAGCTGTAGGTGCTCAGGGGAGAATAAAATGGGATTTTTGGGGGGATTTGATGGCTGCAAGTGCAGGGAAAAGTTCTGGAAGGCAGTGACACCTCTCATCATACAACTCCTGCACAGACACAGGAGCTGTGCCTGAGGATTCCCTTGGCTGATATTCTTAATTTGGACCAGAAATATCCCGGGAAATAAGAGTGGGATCACCTTGGAAGAACTCCCCGGGTATTTCCCGAGCTCTTGCCTCGTTTCAGGTGGTTTTTTAGGGGGTTTTTGGAGTCAGAACCTTGCCAGGGGCTCTGCTCTGTGAAATGCAGGAGCCCCCGACGTGCTGGGATGGAAAAGCTCCTGGAGGAGGTTCAGGGAGCTCCGGGGCAGGTTCCTGCTTTGGATTTTCCTCCCCTGGGGCTCCCACCAAGGTCAGCAGCACAGCCTGGGGTCACCTGAGCGCCCCAAACCCCCTCCCTGCTCTGTGCTCTCCCTGCTGCCAGAAAAACAAAGAATTTCGTGAATAATAAAATTTTTTAGACTCTTGCAGCAAGGGGTGGAAGTGCTGCTTTTCACTGCTGAGAAATGAGAATTTCCCCTCTCCCAGCATGGAGAAAAAGGTTTGGACTGGAGTAAAGGCTCATACTGGGACAAACTGGGGGTCACCAGCTCTGGCAACACCTAAATTTTCCCTTTTCAGAGTCCACAAAACTCTTTCCATCCCTCCCAGTGATTCCCAAATCCTGAACAAAAGCCAAGGTGCTGATCTGGGCAGGAAATAAACACATTAACATTTTCTTGTTATTGCTGGGGAAATCGTTTTCTCTTCTGGGAATGAAATAACGTGAAGCCAGGCTATCAAATAATCTCCATATATCCCGATGAATTCTCTGGGGATTTTGTGTCTAAATAAGCACAAAAATAATAATTGGAGAGTGGGATAAAAATAAATATCCACTATATTTTTTTTTTTGCTAGATTAAAATTTTGTTTTCAACTTCCTTGTGCAAATATTCTAAAGTTAATGATGCCTTCAGTGACAGCAATAATAATATTTATAAATCTGACCATTAAGCCCTGGTTTTGTTCCATTCACTTTGGCCTGGGTAATAAATTTCTTTTAATAACCAAGTGTGGGCTCTCCCCTGACCCTCTGCCCATTATTTGTGTTTTAATTCTGGCTTAAAATGCCAGGTTTGATTTATCCCAGAGATGGAGCAGTTCCTCGGGAATCACCATCACCTCCCAGGGAATTCCCCAGGGAATTCAGATGCTGGGGAGGCAGGAGAGTTTTTTAAAAACTTATTTATGAATAGGATTTAGCTTAATTTTGATCACAAATTGTCTTGCTTTGAAACACAGGTGTGTGCTAAGGAAAGCAGGAGCTTCCCTTGGAATGGAAAACGTGATTCCTTCCCTTGGAATGGAAAACGTGATTCCTTCCCTTGGAATGGAAAACGTGGTTCCTTCCCTTGGAATGGAAAACGTGGTTCCTTCCCTTGGAATGGAAAACGTGGTTCCTTCCCTTGGAATGGAAAACGTGATTCCTTCCCTTGGAATGGAAAATGTGGTTCCTTCCCTTGGAATGGAAAACGTGGTTCCTTCCCTTGGAATGGAAAATGTGGTTCCTTCCCTTGGAATGGAAAACGTGATTCCTTCCCTCTGAATTATCTTCCAAGTATTGAGGTGGTGAGGCAGGCTGGAATATCCAAGTGCTCGATGCTTGATTTCAGGTGAGAATTCCAGAGCTGGATTTTCCCAGCAGTTGGGCAAAAACACCTGCCTGAAGGGCTGGAGTGAAGATTATTATTATTAATATTATTATTGCTATTATTATTGCTATTATTATTGCTATTATTATATTTTTTTATTGCTGTTGTGACTGTGGTGGTGTTGTTGTACACAGACACAGGGAAATGTTTCCACAAATCCATACCCATGTCTGCCATGTGGCAACTCCCAAAGCACCCAAGGAATTCCTGAGCTCCCTGGCCAGGCTGAGGCTCAGGGGGAAGCTGCTTTTTCCTTAAAACTTGCTGGGTTTCAGCCTTTAGGGTTTTCATTTATGGCCTTTAAGGGATGCCCCACACGTGGTTCCACCCCAGAGCAGGACAGAAAAACACGAGAGAGGAGAGGAAATTTTCCTAGACCCACCCAGGCTTCAGCCACGACAGAAAGTGGCTTTGCAGGAGCACAGGGAAATTGCCACCAGTGACCTTAAAATCGTGATTTTAGAAGGAAAGGAAAGGAAAAAGGAAAGGAAAGGAAAGGAAAAAGGAAAGGAAAGGAAAGGAAAGGAAAGGAAAGGAAAGGAAAGGAAAGGAAAGGAAAGGAAAGGAAAGGAAAGGAAAGGAAAGGAAAGGAAAGGAAAGGAAAGGAAAGGAAAGGAAAGGAAAGGAAAGGAAAGGAAAGGAAAGGAAAGGAAAGGAAAGGAAAGGAAAGGAAAGGAAAGGAAAGGAAAGGAAAGGAAAGGAAAGGAAAGGAAAGGAAAGGAAAGGAAAGGACATTTATTTTAGAGAAATAAATCTTCTTCTTCTTTCATCTTCCCCAGAGGATGAAATCTTACTGTAGTTTACTGTGATGGGTTAAAGATCAGCTTCTCTGTGCCCCTGAGGAGGTGTTTGCCCAGCTAACCCTTCCCAGTTCCTCCTTTCTCCTGTTTTGTTTTAATTTTTTTATTCTCCTGACTTGCATTTATTTAATATCCACCCTCCAATCCCCAAAAACAACCGAGTTCCTTTCTACACAACATCAATGGTATCCAAAGATTTCAGGGACAATTTCTATGAATATCCCGAAGGTGGGGCGTTTTTATTTTTTCCTATCATTGCAAGCCCCCGGTGTGAACGAGGCAGAGGGTTCAGCTCAGAGCCCAGCTTACATTTCCTTGCCTTGGCACAGCTGAGCTCTCCCTGCAACGGGAACGGCCTGGGGGGAATATCAACAATTATCTCAGCAGATCTGCCGCTGAAGAAACCAAGGGAACTCCCAGAGCCGAGCACCCTCCGCCTCATCCGAACAAACGAGCTCCCATGAAGATTCCAGCCATCAGATTTGCATCATGAACGCGTTTATGTCGCATTCCAGTCACCTGCCCCACAAATTCCCAGCGCATTTCCCCGCCGTTATCTGCTGCCAGGGCAGAAAAATGGAACATTTGGGTGAAAATAGTTCGCAAGGAAAAGTGGATGCGTTTCGTTTCGTGCTTTTTAACATCTGATCCTCCAGGAGTTGTCCTGAATTGGGGTTGCAAGTGTCGGATTAGTGCCTCAAGCTCTTGGGGATTTGGGTGGGGGATTTTTGGGCTGAATCCTCTTCCAGACTATTTAAACTGAGACCTGCCTGTCTTCTCTATCTTCTAATAATTCTGTTTGGGTTTTGTTTTCCAATTTTTAAGAGCTTTTCCCACACAGTTAATTATTTTATTGGTATTCTTTCCCAGCTTTATCTGTGCAGAAGTTTTCGAGTTCAGCACAGTCACTCTGGTCCCGTTGTGAGCAGATTTTCAGGAGCACAAAGAGGAATTTAAACATTTGTATCCAAAATTCATTCAAATCCCATGACGCTGCTCGGGCAGCCCAAATTCAGGAATTCCTGAGGGATATTTTTCCTTCCAGGCCAAATTAATTTCTCTCTGACTTCTGCAAAGTCAGTGCACAAAATGTGAACTGCACCCCACGTCTTCCTCCAATACTTTGTTCACTAAAAGTTTTGAATTATAACTCCCCCCATACAGATTTTCATCAATAGGCTGATGCAGCTGTAATTTACTGGAAATTAATGAGCAGCTGAGTTTAAATTGGGGCTTCTGTGGGTTGGTGGCTGAAATGAAAAGGGAAATAACTTCATTTCTTGTCCAGGTGGTGGATCCCCTCCTCTTTCCAATATTTCACTTTTTAGTCCTTTTCTTCTTTATTTTTGCTTATCTAAAGAACCTCAAACAAAACCCCCAAAACTAAAATTTCACACGGAAAAAGAAGGAAACTTCTTCAAACACAAATTGCCATAATTTATGCAAATGATTGCATTTTCCCCTTGGATATTTGCCATTCCCTTCAGGCCTGTCTGGAACCTGGTTTGGTGTTCATCCCTTCCCTCCCCCTCCTGCTTTCTGCACTTTTCAGAATTTGCCAAAAATAATTTTCCAGTTTGACTGAGGGTCAAGGACTGGATTTTATTTTTTTTTTTTCCCTTTTATTTTTGTTGCTCTGGCTGGAGGTGGAAATCCCAGGGACAAAACCAGTCCTGCTGCCTTTTCCAAGCTCCTTGTGCCAAATAACGAAGAGCACATTAAAAAAAACCCCAAAACTGCTCCTGGGGGAATAAATCTGATATCAGGACTAGAATCTAATGTGGGATCTGTAGAACAGGAATTGTGTGGTGTGAGGGACCAGAGGTGTTGAAACATTCCAGATGTGGGGAGTTCAAACGTCCAGGCTCTAAATGAAGGACAAATTCAGCTCCCAAATCCTCAGTGTCTGATGGACAATCCCTAGCACAGGCCCGGGGACTGAAGTTGACTGATTTATTCTGATTTTATGATGTTATAATTTTCAAACTCGATGTAAAGGGCAAATTTAGCATCCAGGGTTGGGGTTTTTTTATCTCCTTTTTGCAGACTGGAGGTGACAGTGTCAGATTTTATGAAGTGCAGCCTCTTCTACCCTGGGTTTGTAGTGATTTATGCACTGGGTTTATTTTCTTTTACAGATCTTTGCTTGTGTCTCCTTCTTTTATTATTTTTTTTTTCCTCTTCCAGCACAAAGTCAATTCCTACACTTGTGATGTATTTTCTTGTGCAGTGGCTTATAATAAAATGCAGTGTTGTTAAAAAGAGAAGAAAATAAATAAAACTCTGCTGTGTGAACAGAAGTGTTGGCACCATTTGGTTCTTACCCAGGGTGAAGGTATCAAACCCCACAACTCAAATTTGAATTTATTTGAGCTTTGCCATCACCTTTGGTGCATCTGATATTGCTTTTTAAACCCTGGGATAGGTTTTTTGTGCCTCTCTCAGGTGTTTGAGCAACCTCTGGTGCCACAGCCTGACTCGTGTTTGGTTGTTCCATTGCCTTAAAAATAAGAAATAAGTTGGAATTGACATTTCATGAATTATTTTCCAAACTAACAAGGCAACAAAAGACCTGAGATAACTTTTACACACCAGAATCTTAAACTATTTATGGATTCAAGTGCCCCATCCTTTGAACTGTCTGGGTTTTAAGTTGGTTGTTCATTTTCATAAAACTTTTGAGGTGAAATCACCTGCAGGCAGCTGAAGTTTGGTGTCCAGTCAAGGAGTGAAGCATCCCAGAAAGAAAATGTTTTTTCAGCTTTACAAATTTCCATCGGTTCACTGCAGCTCTAATTCCAGGCTCCCATCAGAACTTCCCACAGTGAGGAGTGAGGAAAAAACACCACAAAAATTGTAATATAGACAAGGATAAGGGAAATGAGGAGTGAAGAAAAAAATCACAAAAATTGTAATACAGACAAAGATAAGGCAAGTGAGGAAAAAACCCCACAAAAATTGTAATATAGACAAAGATAAGGAAAGTGAGGAAAAAACCCCACAAAAATTGTAATATAGACAAAGATAAGGAAAGTGAGGAGTGGGGGTAAACCAAACAAAAATTGTAATATAGACAAGGATAAGGCAAGTGAGGAGCGAGGAAAAACCCAAAAAAATTGTAATATAGACAAAGATAAGGAAAGTGAGGAAAAACCCCACAAAAATTGTAATACAGACAAAGATAAGGCAAGTGAGGAGTGGGGGAAAACCCCACAAAAATTGTAATATAGACAAGGATAAGGCAAGTGAGGAGTGGGGGAAAACCCCACAAAAATTGTAATATAGACAAAGGTAAGGGAAGTGAAGAGTGAGAAAAAAACCCCACAAAAATTGTAATACAGACAAAGATAAGGCAAGTGAGGAAAAAAACCCCACAAAAATTGTAATATAGGCAAAGGTAAGGGAAATGAGGAGTGAGAAAAAACCCACAAAAACTGTAATATAGACAAAGATAAGGCAAGTGAGGAGTGAGGAGAAAAACCCACAAAAAATTGTAATACAGACAAAGATAAGGCAAGTGAGGAAAAACCCCACAAAAATTGTAATGTAGACAAAGATAAGGAAAGTGAGGAAAAAACCCACAAAAATTGTAATATAGACAAGGATAAGGGAAATGAGGAGTGAGAAAAAAACCCACAAAAATTGTAATATAGACAAGGATAAGGGAAATGAGGAGTGAAGAAAAAACCCCACAAAAATTGTAATATAGACAAGGATAAGGGAAATGAGGAAAAACCCCACAAAAACTATAATACAGACAAAGATAAGGAAAGTGAGGAAAAACCCACAAAAATTGTAATATAGACAAAGATAAGGCAGAAATGAGAAGTGAGGAAAAACCCACAAAAATTGTAATATAGACAAGGATAAGGGAAGCAATTGCAGCCTATAAAGCCACCAATTATGCAAGATTTGCTTGTTGGGTGTTTGAATTGTTACCAAGGAATAAAATCCAGGTTTCCAGGCACTTTGGCATGGTCTGGTGTGAGGGAACAAATGGGAAATTCTCGGCACAGAGTTGAGGCACTGCAGCCCCACAGTCCCGACTGGAACCAATTGCCACTGCCAGTTCTGGCCAATTAAAGCCCTGCAATAATAATGATCACATCAGCTAAAATTACTGAGACTTTTATGTCCAGAGCAGCACAGCTCCTGACTGGAATTCGGTTCCAAGGAAATCTCTCTGCATTCCCTGCACCTCTGGGGATCAGAGGGATCTCTGTGCATTTGCTGGGGTTTCTGCAGGGCAGGAGAATGGGGATGGAATTTGTGCTAAAATTCAGAGTGAAGGAGACATTGCTGCTCCTGTCCCGCTGCCCTTCCACACGTGTATCTGCATTTTCACGGGTATTTGTATTTTCACATGGGTTTGTGTTTTCCTGGCTTTTTGCACCACTGGGTGTGGGTTAATGAGGCACAGCCAAGCCTGGGCTCTTTCTTCAAAGGGAATTATTGGGCTGATGTCACCCTGGGGATTTCTGGGTGGGAAGATATTCCCTCCTTGAAACAGAAACTTTGTTTATTCCTAATTTCCAGTGCTATACTGTGTAGACAAACCTTTTTTAATCCCTTAAACCTGTCTATGTGCTTCAGTGCATTTCCATATAAATTCACACTTAACAACAGGCTCAGGGTGGGATTGCTGGAGTGTCTGTGCAGGGCCAGGAGTGGAACTGGATGATCCTGGTGGGTCCCTTCACACTCAGGATATTCCATAATTCCACATGAAAATGAGATTATAATTCCTGCTTCATGTCCTCTAATCTGTGTAAAGAAATCACAGCAGTTTGGTGCTCAAAACTTATTTTATATATCTTTTATATGAAAGCACCAACAAAAACTCTTGGGCTGCAGTGCAGGATGTGACCAGGGGTGTGGATTCTGTCCCCAGCTGTTCACCCAGCTGTGGCAGTGATCCTGATCCCTGTGGGGATCTCTGCTGTTCATGTTCCAGCTGTTCACCCAGCTGTGGCAGTGATCCTGATCCCTGTGGGGATCTCTGCTGTTCATGTTCCAGCTGTTCACCCAGCTGTGGCAGTGATCCTGATCCCTGTGGGGATCTCTGCTGTTCATGTTCCAGCTGTTCACCCAGCTGTGGCAGTGATCCTGATCTCTGTGGGGATCTCTGCTGTTCATGTTCCAGCTGTTCACCCAGCTGTGGCAGTGATCCTGATCTCTGGGGGGATCTCTGCTGTTCATGTTCCAGCTGTTCACCCAGCTGTGGCAGTGATCCTGATCCCTGTGGGGATCTCTGCTGTTCATGTTCCAGCTGTTCACCCAGCTGTGGGGCAGTGATCCTGATCCCTGTGGGGATCTCTGCTGTTCATGTTCCAGCTGTTCACCCAGCTGTTGCAGTGTTCTTTCTCTTCCCCACAGCCCATCCTCCCTCCAGGAGATCTCTCCTGTCCATGGCCATGCAGTCCCAGGGCAGGGCTGATCAAATTCCATCATCCCATGGGGAGATGCTCCAGCCAGGGCAGGAGCCGAGCATTTCCTACCCAGATCAAAGGGGAGATTTGGAACAGCAGAGCAGCCTTTTCCCACTGGATCCCAGAGGAAAACCAGAGCCTTGCACATCATCCCTGGAGCTTTGGAGGAAAAGTGCACCTTGTGCAGGAGCCCTGCTCCAGCAGAACCACATCTGTCCCTGCAGGAGGATGCAGCCACCATGGAATGGGACTGCACCAACCCTGACTGACTGACGGGGGGTCAGCTTGGATTCTCACTCTGACACTGCTCTGGGTTTGCTCTCTGCAATGCTGGATTTCTGTTGTAATTTTCTTAGTAAAGAACTGTTATTCCTATTCCCATCTCTTTGCCTGAGAGCCCCTTAATTTCAAAATTATAATCATTTGGAAGGAGGAGGTTTACATTTTCCATTTCAAGAGAGGCTCCTGCCTTTCTTAGCAGACACCTGTCCTTCCAACCACGACAATCTCCCCAGTGGTGGGACTGCAGTGACTGAGCTCCTGAATCACCTGGTGCAGGTAACCAGGGAGCCCAGAGGGGTGAAACAAACTGGAAATGGAACTGTGGGATCATCCAGGGCCATCACAGCCAACCATTAACCCAGTCACTCTGCAAGTTCTCAGCAGGGTCCAGCTGAGCACAGGGGGTCTGGCTCTTGTGCCCCTTGCCTGACACCTCTTCTGCTTTTGTGGTGCTGCTTGGTGCTGGCAGTGCTGGGTGTTTTCACTTCTGTGTGTCCCTGTGAGGTTTTTATTCTTTGGATTTCAATTTTAAACTCTCTCCCATTACAATTCATCCCTCATCCCTTTTAAAGTGATACAGGCTAATTTAATCAAGCAGTCTCTAGAATAATAGGGAAGTTATGCTAATTTGGGGAGATTAAATTGTCTCTCTTTTTTGGCTCGTGAAATAATGTGCTCTTAACTCAGGAGATACTTGCTCCCTTTTTTTTTTATGGAGAGTCGGAATTGTTTCTTTAATACATTACAAGCCCATCAGGGAAGGATCACAGGGAATGTGAGCAGAGGGAATGGACACTGCCAGCTGGAGCTGCACATTTTTGTGCCTGTCAGGAAAATCCTGAGTGGGAATGGGGTTTAACAGGAGGAGTCCAGGCCAGCCTGAAATCTGGATTCAGAGGAAAGAATTCACTGCTATTATGGAATCATGATTTATGGAATGGTTTGGATTGGAAGGGACATAAAAGCTCATGTAATTCCCACCCCTGGATGGGCAGGGACACCTCCCACTGTCCCAGGGGGCTCCAGCCTGGCCTTGGACACTTCCAGGGATCCAGGGGCAGCCACAGCAAATCTGGGAATTCCAGCCCAGCCAGGAATTCCTTCCCAATATCCCATCTAAACCTGCCCATGGCATCTTGGATTGGAGGGGACCTCCAAGTCCATCCAGTCCCACCATGGGCAGGGACACCTTCCACTATCCCAGGCTGCTCCAGCTGGGCCTGGAACAGGGATCCAGGGACATCCCATATTTCTTCCCAAAATCCCATTGAAACCAGCACATGGAATCCTGAATTCCTTTGGCTTGGAAGGGACCTGAAATCCCATCAGAGCCACCCCTGCCATGGCAGGGACACCTCCCACTGTCCCAGGGGGCTCCAGCCTGGCCTGGGACACTTCCAGGGATCCAGGGGCAGCCACAGCAAATCTGGGCACCCTGTGCCAGGGCCTGTTTGGACAATTTAAAGCTCCTCATTTTTTAAATATCCCACAGTTGTCACCAGTGATGCTACAGGTGTGTTCATTTATGGGCTCTGGGCTACAGCACCAGGCTGGAACTTGAAGATCCCAAATTTCCTGGGGCCTTTGGAATGGTCTTTGCCCCTCACTCGGCTGCTTTCATCAGGGATATGAACCGGGGTGATGACTCTGGTCTGAGCTTGAGGGATATGAAATCAGCTGCATGAAAGAAACGACACAGAAAAAAAGAGAAGCAACAGAGAAAAAAGAGAAACAACAACAAAAAAAATGATTAAAAAACCCCCCAAAAAAGAAGCAACCCAGAAAAAAGAGAAACAACCCAGAAAAAAGAGAAACAACCCAGAAAAAGAGAAACAACAACAAAAAGATTTAAAAAACCCCAAAAAAGAAGCAACACAGAAAAAAGAGAAACAACCCAAAAAAAGAAAAACAACCCCATAAAAAAAAGCAACAACATAGAAAAAAGAAAAAACAACCCAAAAAAAGAGAAACAACCCCATTAAAAAAAAAGAAACAACACAGAAAAAAGAGAAACAACACAAAAAAGAGAAACAACACAAAAAAAAAAAGAAACAACACAATAAAGAAAATACCAGAAAAGAACCAACTCTAAACCCGGCGTGGGGCTGTTGGGCTTTCCCACATTGCTCAGACACACGTGGGGGGTTTTATTTTATTTGGCATTTCTGTCAGACCCGGCAGTTCTCACAGCCAGGGGCAGATGAGAGCCCCGCCCCAGAGCCCCCAGGGCTGGTGCAGGAAGCAGAGCTGGGCAAGGCACCTGCTCAGGGGAACTGGGGAGAACTGGGTGAACTGGGAACGACTGAACTGGGAATGACTGTGTGAACTGGGGAGAACTGGGTGAACTGGGGATAACTGAACTGGGAATGACTGAACTGGGAATGACTGAACTGGGAATAACTGAACTGGGAATGACTGAACTGGGAATGACTGTGTGAACTGGGGAGAACTGGGTGAACTGGGAATGACTGAACTGGGAATAAACTGTGTGAACTGGGGAGAACTGGGTGAACTGGGAATGACTGAACTGGGAATAACTGGGTGAACTGGGAATAACTGAACTGGGAATAACTGTGTGAACTGGGAATAACTGTGTGAACTGGGAATGACTGTGAACTGGGAATAGCTGTGACCTGGGAATAACTGTGTGAACTGGGAATAACTGGGTGAACTGGGAATAATTCTGTGAACTGGGAATAACTGGGTGAACTGGGAATGACTGAACTGGGAATAAACTGTGTGAACTGGGAATAATTCTGTGAACTGGGGATAACTGTGTGAACTGGGAATAACTGTGTGAACTGGGAATAACTGAACTGGGAATAGCTGAACTGGGAATAAACTGTGTGAACTGGGAATAATTCTGTGAACTGGGAATAATTCTGTGAACTGGGGATAACTGTGTGAACTGGGGATAATTCTGTGAACTGGGAATAATTCTGTGAACTGGGGATAACTGTGTGAACTGGGAATAATTCTGTGAACTGGGGATAACTGTGTGAACTGGGAATAATTCTGTGAACTGGGGATAACTGGGTGAACTGGGAATAACTGCCCAGCCCTGCAGGCACCGTGGGCTCAGCTCCACTCTGCTCCCACCATCAGACTGCATCCCTCACTGCTCAGCACAGGAGCCACGAGGTGCTGCCAGCCAGGGCACAGCCAGAGCTTCTCCTTGGCTCTCGAGTTATTTATTGTGGAGCTGTGTGAACACAGAGCTTTGTCAGGGCCGTGCTCGTGGGGCTGCAGGAACACTTGTACCTTTTAATAAACAAGCTTCCCTAGGAGTGCTCAGTGAGCCATCAGCCCAGATTGCCGTGATAAACAAGAAGAAGAAGCCCTTAATAACACTTGACTTGCAGCAGAATTCCTTGTAAAGCCAAATGAATTTCTTTGCCTGGGGTGCAACACTGAGAGAAAATTATGAGAACGAGGACATGAAAGTTTTTACACTTTCCAGTGTGCTGCCTTTTATTTTTTTTTTCTTTTTTTTTTTTTTTTTCCCTGTGAGATGCTCGTTAGGTCGTGGCAACAATTAAAGTGAAGAGGAGCCTGCGAGGCCAATAATCAGAGTTTGGAGCCCGAGCACGTGCTGGGAGTGAGAGCTGCAGTGTGAGCAGCCCTGGGCAGCCCTGAGCAGGGACAGGATTGTCCCAGTGACACCCCGGGGTCAGGCTGGGGGGCTTTGATCTGACACCTCTCTCCCAGTATCCTCTTTTTAATTTTTACCCCTTTTCCCTTGTTTTGTTTGCCTGCAGACCACAAAAATCCGTGGGAATACCAAATCTTTCATTATCTATCCTATCTATCTATTATCTATCTATCTATCTATCTATCTATCTATTTATCTATCTATCTATCTATTTATCTATCTATCTATCTATTATCTATCTATCTATCTATCTATCTATCTATCTATTTATCTATCTATTATCTACCTATTTATCTATCTATTTATCTATCTATTATCTATCTATTTATCTATCTATTTATCTATCTATTATTTATCTATCTATTATCTATCTATCTATGTATTATCTATCTATGTATTATCTATCTATCTATTTATCTATCTATCTATTTATCTATCTATTATTATCTATCTATCTATCTATCTATTTATCTATCTATTTATCTATCTATCCATCTATCAATTATCTATCTATTTATCTATCTATTTATCTATCTATCTATCCATCTATCTATTTATCTATCTATTTATCTATCTATCTATCCATCTATCAATTATCTATTTATCTATCTATTTATCTATCTATCTATCCATCTATCAATTATCTATCTATCTATCCATCTATCATTATTGATATGATCCCTAAGGTCCATCAAGGTTCATCACTTTTGTACCTTCCACGGAAACGGAGCTGGAAAAATGGAAAATCGTGTCGAGAGAAATGAAGTCACAGTGTAAATTCACAGCTCTGCTTTTGATTCCTGGAAAATCCAGCGCTGTGTTATCATTGCACATTAGGGCTGTAATTTTATATATGGGATCATTTCCATCCATTCTCCTATCATGGGAGTTTTTTTTTTTTTTAATTCATGGCTATTTCTGTGTGTTTTAAATCAGTTTGGCACCATCAAAGGGGTAAAAAGGAGCATTGGCACAATTTATAATCTTCCTTCTTGGGTTTTGTTTTTTTAAATTTTCATCTATTTATGCCCCTCTTTATTAAATAACTATGGATTAGAAGGGATTGGTTACAGATGATTCATTTTGCTTAATAAAACCAGGGATAATTTCCAGTATCCCAGGTTGCTCCAAACCTCAAGCCTGGCCTTGGACACTTCTAAGGATGGGACAACCTGTCCTGGTCTGGTTTAGTCCTTAATTACTTCAGTTCACCTTCCCCAGTTAGAGATCATCTTTGAAATTCCTGCAGATTTGCATCTCTCTAGCCATAATTGGAAAACAAAATTCCCAGCTGGAACAGGAGCCCTCTCCACCAGAGATGCACCTGGGCCTGCTTTACCTGGCACAGGTTGAAAGAACAGTGAGGAAAACTGAGGCTGTTTGTGGCCATCTGATCAGAACTGAGATTAAAAAATGGGACAGCTGCAAAATTCGAGGTGTTCTGATGTCTGGGATTCATTGGAATTTGAACAGATCCCTATAAAGGCCTTTCCTGAATGTTATGGGATGGTTGGCTCTTGCAATTAATTTTTATTATATTTATATTGATTTTTCGGGGGTATTTTTTGATTGCTTTTCATTGTTGTTTGGGGGTTTTCCCTCAATTAATTTTTATTATATTTATATTAAATTTTCGGGGGTATTTTTGGATTGCTCTTCATTGTCTTTTGGGGGTTTTCCCGCAATTAATTTTTATTATATTTATATTGATTTTTCGGGGGTATTTTTTGGATTGCTCTTCATTGTCGTTTGGGGGTTTTCCCGCAATTAATTTTTATTATATTTATATTAAATTTTCGGGGGTATTTTTTGGATTGCTTTTCATTGTTGTTTGGGGGTTTTCCCTCAATTAATTTTTATTATATTTATATTGATTTTTCGGAGGTATTTTTTGGATTCCTTTTCATTGTTGTTTGGGGGTTTTCCCAATTCTCCAAGTCAGGTCCAGCCGGGGCTGGGATTTGTGTAGAATTCCTCAGAAGGGGCGATTTAACCAAACTGAGTTTCCAGGTGTTTCTGTCTCATCCTCAATCCCTTGTGCTTCCAACCCCGGGAGCAGCTCCCAGGATTTGCCAAATCTGTGTCTGTCTAGAAAAAGGAATAACAAAACCCCCCAACACGGCCTTGCTGCCAATTCGGCTTTTTATCTCCCGATTTAGCTAATTGATTTCCAAATTAGAGCCTTCAAAAGAATGCCGTGGTTCTATCGAGCCTTTTAACACCCTGCCCTGCACAGAGGGCTCGGGGCAGGGGAACGACTCTCAGTGACTCTGAATTCCACATCGAAAATAAACCGGGAATGAAAAATGCAAAATAAATCATTTCTACAGCACACGAGTGTGGGATGCCTTAACTGAGACCCTCCTGTCGTGAATTCCAGCATTGGGCACAAACCTGGATTTCAGGAGTGGAAGCTCGGTTTGGTTAAACCGCCCCTTTTGGGGAGTCCCACACAAATCCCCCCTTTTGGGGAGTCCTACACAAATCCCCCCTTTTGGGGAGTCCCACACAAATCCCCCCTTTTGGGGAGTCCTACACAAATCCCCCCTTTTGGGGAGTCCTACACAAATCCCAGCCCCGCCTGGACCTGACTTGGAGCATCCCGGATTAGTGGGACGTTCCCTGCCTGTGGCACCCGAAGGGATTTGGGGTCTCTCCCAAACCCAGTCCAGTCTGGGACTCTGACTCCAAACCAGGCAGCTCCTTTGAAAAATCCCAATAAAATCCTCACCCAGCAGCAGATGAGGAAGAGCAGAGCAGAAGTTTCCTGAAGGAGGTCTGAAAGGCAGAAATCAGAACTCTGCTGTTTACTCCTCCTGCTTTATCCTTCCCCCTAGAGTTCCTTTTTTACTTTTCCTTATGGTTCAGTGCTCCCTGCAACTAATTCTGGCTCCTTCATAAGCAAATTCGTGTTGAATGAAGCATTCCACAAGAGCAGTTTAAACGCAGACAATGGGCTAAAAAGTGCATCTTTTTCCCTTCAGTTGCTAATTCATCTGTTGCTAATTAGAGGAAGGACCAGATCAAACATTTGTTTTGCTTTCCAACTCCAGACACCTGTTGGTAAAAGCAATTAGAGTTTGAGTTCAATAAAACAGCCTCTGGTTTGTTTATGCAGAGATTTGATGTGGGTACATTACTGGAAGTCCATCCACATGAATGAAGCCCAAATGGTGAAGGAGGGGGGAAGAATCCAATTTCTTTTGTCTCAGCCAAAAAAAAAAAAAAAAAAAAAAAAATCCAAAAAACCCATGCTGCTCTAATTAAAAATCTGCATGGAATATTTATAACCGAGGAGAAGAAGCAAAACTCCCCACAGCGAGTCTGCCAGAAATAATGAGAACAGAGTGGAAATCCTCCGAGTGAGGGAATCATAAACTTTTCTGTGATGTTTGTCTTTGTTTTCCCAGCTCTGAGGGCCTGAATGACAGTTTGGATAAAATATATATGGTGTTATTAAAAAATAAATCCAGTTCAGTGCTGAAACTACCAGATGAAATCGTGTTGCTTGCATTATGCACGAGGTCAGGAGATGAAATGTTGCTTCACTGGTGTAAAATGGGAACAAAAACCTCTGATAGGCAGAGTCAGAGAATCCCAGGATGATTTGGGTTGGACAGGACCTTAAATCCCATCCAGCCCCACTCCTGCCATGGGCAGGGACATTTCCCACTGTCCCAGGAGGCTCCAAGCCCAGTCCAACCTGGCCTTGACCTTTGTGGCTGACTGGAATAAAGTTTCCTGCTCCTCACAAAGCTCAAAATGCCTCTTGGGGTCCTTTCACGAGTGGATTTTGAAGGATTTGCCATCATTGCCCCCATCCTGTAGATTTGTGGGGACGTGGAACAGTGAATTGTCCTGTTGGGCCACCAGCAGCCAGGGCTGGAGCCAGAGGGACACAGAAATAAATCCCTGGATTGTTACTCCCTGCTCTGCTCTGAGCGTGGCTCCTGTCTCTGTGTTCCTTTGGGGGCTTTATGCACCCTGCTGGAATTGACAGATATCCTCAGAAAGGACCTGGGATCCTCAGAAAGGACCCAAATATCCTCAGAATGGACCCAAATATCCTCAGAAAGGACCTGGGATCCTCAGAATGGACCCAAATATCCTCAGAATGGACCCAAATATCCTCAGAAAGGACCTGGGATCCTCAGAAAGGACCCAAATATCCTCAGAATGGACCCAAATATCCTCAGAAAGGACCTGGGATCCTTAAAATGGACCCAAACATCCTCAGAAAGGACCTGGGATCCTCAGAATGACCCAAATATCCTCAGAAAGGACCTGGGATCCTCAGAATGGATCCAAATATCCTCAGAATGACCCAAATATCCTCAAAATGGTCTTGAGATCCTCAGAATGGACCCAAATATCCTCAGAAAGGACCTGAGATCCTCAGAATGACCCAAATATCCTCAAAATGGATCTGGGATCCTCAGAATGCCCCAAATATCCTCAAAATGGACCTGAGATCCTCAAAATGGACCCAAATATCCTCAAAATGGACCTGGGATCCTCAGAATGACCCAAATATCCTCAAAATGGACCTGGGATCCTCAGAATGACTCAAATATCCTCAGAATGGACCCAAATATCCTCAGAATGGACCCAAATATCCTCAGAATGACCCAAATATCCTCAAAATGTCCTGAGAGCCTCAGAATGACCCAAATATTCTCAAAATGGACCCAAATATCCTCAAAATGTCCTGAGATCCTCAGAACTGCCAAAGGTCCTCAGAATGACCCAAATATCCCCACGACTGACCCAAATATCCTCAAAATGGATCAAATGTACTCAGAATGGCCCAAGTACCCTCAGAATAGTCCTAATATTCTCATAATTGCCCCTTTTTTTTTTTGAGGTTCTGGGTTCAACATCCTCTGGGGGAGCAGGTGGAAGGCTGCTCATGGATTCACATCTCAGCACATGGATTTACATGGATTCCCAATTCCCCTCAGGTGGTGTCAGGAAAAGCTGTGGGTGACGAGCAGCTCTCAAGAGTTGTTTTGTCTCCAGATAGGAAAATGAAAACCTGTTTGGTTCCAATAGTGACAAAATGAAGATTTATCCATTTTAAATACATTTATTTCTGTATCACGCTTTTTTTTTTTTTTTCTCCATGAGTGATGCTCGTGCTGAGTTTTGTTACAAATGCAATTCTTGCAATATTTGCTTTGGGGTATTTTATTCCCTCCTTTCTTCCCAGAATTCTGGCAGGAACACTGGACAGCCTCTCAAGGGGAGCAGAAACCAGCCCAGTTGGGTGGAGGGTGCACCACAAGTGACATGGAAATGGGAGAAGCTCAGAGCAGAAAATAATATTGCAATAAATTGATTTCATTTTGTAGGAATTATATTAACCTCAGAATTTCTGGGAGGTCTCTGCATCTGCCTTTTCTGGAATTTCAGGGCTTGTAAGTCCGAAAATGGGGATTTGCAGCATGGTGTGGGTTGGAGGGAACAGGAGAGGGAAAGGGAGAAGGAGAAAAAAGAAGGGGAAGAGGAGGAGAAGGAAAAGAAGGAAAAGAAGGAAAAGAAGGAAAAGAAGGAAAAGAAGGAAAAGAAGGAAAAGAAGGAAAAGAAGGAAAAGAAGGAAAAGAAGCAAAAGAAGCAAAAGAAGCAAAAGAAGCAAAAGAAGCAAAAGAAGCAAAAGAAGCAAAAGAAGGAAAAGGAAAATAAGGAGGAGAAGAAGGAGAAGAAGAAGAAGGAGAAGGTGTGTTGGGCACACAAAAACTGGTGTTAAAATGAAAATTTGGGATCTGCAGCTGCCCAGAACTTTGTGCAGCCCTGCTCTGATCCCAAAGGGAAAACAGTGGGAACTCCTCATCCATCCCTGCTCTGGCATCACCTGCTCTCTAACCCACCAGTTAAAGCCTCCATGTTATTTATGCAAGGCTTTTCTTTTGCTAATCCATGGATGGCTATTTAAAACCTCATTCCAACAGAATGAATTTTATATTTTTATACAGAACCCTGTTGATTGCTATCTCTGCTAAAGGTTCCTGTCACTCCAGCAGGGCTTTGGTTGGGGTTTTTTTAGGTTTTGAGAGGCATTTTAATTGTGGGAGGCAAATTCAAATCTCCTGACCTCAGGGACATTTTCTTATCATTAAATACACATTTGCATGGTCTGTGATATTTTAAATCTATGTATTGAAAGCTGGGTTTTCAGCCTGCACTGCAGGCTGAGGATGCCCTGGTATTTTTAGCACAATAATTTTAGTTAACACATCCAGAATTAGAGAAATCAGCAACTGGTTCTAATTTTTTTTTTTTTAAATAAGGGAAATAAGCAAACTTTGCTTACTTGTTCCTTGACTTGGGAACAGCTCAAGTGCTCAGGGCTGTGCTGGGGAACAAGCAGAGGAGTGGCCAGGAGTGGCCCAGGGCTCCTGCAGAGTCCCAGGCAGGGACTCTTTCACAGATTCTGCATTTTCTGCCACAGGGTTTTTAACTTTCCTGACATGAAACAGGGCAAGGTTTGAATCCTCAAAATTTCAATAACATTAGCAGTGTGAGAAACAACACTCACTTTTCAAAATTTCAGAGGTTTATTAAACCTTAACAAACCCAACAAAGGACTGAATAAGGAGGAAAGAGCAGCACTGGAGCGTGGAACCAAACCAAACGCTCGTCTACAAAAATGGCTGCTCTGCCTTTTATACCCCGGGAATTGCATCAGCCAATCCTGGCCCCTCCTTAAATCTGTCAATCAACTCTTCCTTGCTGTCCATTGGTGCAGATCCCTTGACTGCAGCCTGATTGGAGGACAGCTGTTGCCAAGCCACGCCCCCTGGAAACAAGGGTTCCCTGTTCCCATCAGCCCCGAGCCAGGGGCCTGTGCTCACTGCCCTGCACAGAGAGAGAAAGGGCAGCAACACCCACGGAAAAAAGGGGAAATTTGGGGAAAATTTGGGGAAATTTGGGGAAAAAAGGCCAATTTATTATACAGCCAGCCCGGATTTAAAGTGTGTCAGTGCAGCCAGGACAGGACAGGAGCTGATGGGACAATTGGGAAAAACATCCTTGGGACAGCACCTCAGGATGTGTCCCACGGCACAGACACCAGGGGTTAATGTTGGTGATGAATTCCACTCTGTTTGTCACCGTGTTGTCACCCTGGGAGATTCCCTCCCTAACTGAAGCTGCAGTCAGCTTGGCAGCCTGGGAATGGAGCTGAGAGTCAGGAGAAATCCAGGCCTGGAAGGAATTCCCAAGCTGGAATTCCCCAGCTCTGTAAATGTGTGTGTGCACAGGGGCACGGGTACACGTCCTCCCTCCACATGGCCTGGCCACCAAGGCTGTCCCTGGGCAACCACACAGGGGGAGGATGGGGCTATGGGGAGAGCAGAGGTCATGCAAACAACCAATCACAATAACACTGTTGGATCCCAAAAAATCTGGAGTTTTGGAGCTTTCTGTGCTCCCAGGCACAGACCCCCTGGCAAACACTGCTCTGGAGCTGGAACCTTGGAGAAGGCTTGGAAATGTGAATAATGAGTTAGAAATCCCCAATGTGCAGTGGGTCAGGTGTGTGTGTTTGCACTGGGGGATGGGGTTTAAATTTGAGGGTTTTACAGGACAGGGGTGGATGTGGGACAGGATGGAGAATTTGGGGTGGTGTCTTTTTCTTTGTTCATCTTCTTCTCTTCCTTCTTCTCCCCAGAACTCAGGCAGTGACCTTTGGTTGGTCAAATGTCACTCTAAGGGTGGTGGGAATCCATGATTGGGTCAAAAGGATCAATAATGGAGGGGTTAAACTTTTATTGGTTTGTTTGGCTTTAAAAGGCCTTGGAGCAGCCTCAGCTGGAGCCTTTTCCCCACTTCCAGCAAGGAGCTGGAGCTGCTGTCACACTTTCTGGAATTCTTTGATAAGATACAATAAACATCCAAATCCAAACATGAGAATCACCTCAATGGTGTTTCCATTAATCCTGGCTCTGAGGGAAAACAAACAAAACTGATGACAAACCACCAATAAATGGTGCAAAGCCCAGCACACACCTCCACATAACACAACTCTATATCAATAAAACTTCCCTTAACATACACACAATATCCATCCCCTAAATGTGAGAGCCAATCATCCCAATACTCATCTCTAACAGCAGGAATATAATTTCTTTCTGTTTCTTCAGATTTCCAGAATTTTCTTTTAATCTTGAGTATATTCTTTAATTTGTTGCTCTGAGGAGGAAAAAAAAAAATCCACCCAGAATTGAATATTACTTGAAATATCTGAACAACTTTTTCTCTAGTGATTGCCAACAATTGGTAGATTGTTCTGGGAACTGATCTGGTGAAAGTGTTCCTGTCCATGGCAGGGGGCTGGAACAAGATGATCTTTAAAGTCCATTCCAACCCAAACCATTCTGTGATTTGATAATGTGCTGTAATTTTGTGCTATAATTTCCAGGCTGGTTGTGCCTGTGGTTTTTTTCCAGGGTCACCTGGAAATGCTCTGATTTTCTGTTATTTTAGCATCCCTCCTTAAAGTTTCTTTTTCTCCTGTCAGAGACACATCGTGAGAAAATGCAGAAATGCTTTTCTTCTAACTTGAAAGACTTGAAAATCCTCAGTGTAAAATTATGGCTTCTGCTGGGGAGGGTGGCTCGGCAGAGGAAATTTCACTATGGAAGAAAAAAAAAAAACCAACAACTAAAAGAAAAGCTTTAAACCACTTTTTTTTTTTCCACAGTCATCCCAGGGAGTGAAGTTTCCTGAGCTGAACAAGCAGGAACGAAGCTGGAATTTGGATTTGTGTTGGGTGGAGGACACGAGTCCCTGTCGCAGGACGTTTTTCTCTGCTGCTAATGAAATTTCAGGACGGATCTTTGCAGATTCTGCTCCAGAGGCCACCTCGAGCCGCCCCAGCAGATCAATGAACTCATCCTTGCCATCTGCTCCAGCACCATCCCTTTGTCCTCCCTGCAGCTCCTGGAGCCTCCCAAGCCCAGCAGGAGCTGCAGGGAGGAGGGTGCTGGGCTGCCTGTGGGGTTTAAGGGGCTGGAATTCCTTCAGAAGAGCAGCAAAGGGCACTCAGGGAAGGCAGGCTGGGATTTGGTCCTCAGCCCGTTCTTTCCATGGAATGCAGGTTGGATTTGGAACCCAGAGTGGTTTCCAGGCTCATGGAGGCAATTCTGTCTCCTCAGTCACAGCCATGGCTGAACTGATTCTCTATTTTTTTTTTTTTTTAAGGGTGATGTTGCTTCTCCCTGACCTTCTGTGAGATTTGGATCACCCCAAGGGAGATACTGAGTTATGGAAGGACTTTGCTCAGGGCTCAGAAGCTCCCACTTGGAATTCCAGGGATTTGTCAGGAGAAGCTGTAGGCTGTGAGAACAAGGACAGGGAGAGCTCAAATCTGTCTGGAATCCGTCTGAAATCTGAATTCTGAGAGCTCTGCCCCTGTGCTGGTGCAGCTGGGTGTGAGAGCCTGACAGAGAGACAGAGGCTTCAGCCAGCTCCTAAAATGCTGTTTATTGCACAGTTTATTTTAATAAATCTTGAAATGCTGTTCATTTCACAGTTTATTTTAATAAATCTTGAAATGCTGTTTATTGCACAGACGAGGTTCCAGCAGTTGGGGGTGGTGGGTGAGCCCAGAGCTGTGGCTGTGGCCAAGCTGTGGGTCCTGGAGCCCAATTCTAGTTCTGGTTACAATTCATTATAAACTTTTCATTCCAGAGCATCTTAATACATGGCTACCAACCAACATCACACACAACACCTTTTACATTTACATATAACCTATCAAACTGCTGAAATTACCATATTATATCAGTGACTAGCCAATCATCAGAGTTAATAGTTACATGTTAAACTTTGGGACTTGTTCTGCAGTGGAAATTTCTGAGATCTTTTCTCTACATTGCCTTTCTTGTTTGCCTGTGAAAATCCTTTTGTTTGGTGAAAACATCTTTTGTTTGAGGTGGGTTTATCCTTTGCTCTCAGTCATAAAATCCCTTTCCAACTCACTTTGCTCTTTGCTTTCCAGTTACCCAGTCAGACTGGCTCAGCAAATCTTTTCTTCTGTACTAAAACTTGCTTTCATTCCTATAGAACCTTCTGGATATCTGCAAAACTCCTCCATTAAATTCTCGTCCTTCCCAACAGCTGGGCAGATGTGTCTCATCTGCCATGGAATGGAACACAGAGATGGAGCTACAAAGGGTTTGCTACAGCTTGTAGGTGCTGGGGTTGAGAGCCACCTGCAAACCCTCGGGTATGAAAAGGGAGTTTGAACAGCTGGGCTGGGTTTGGTGTCTCTGCAGAGCATCCCCTCCTCGGGGCTCAGCATTTCCTCCTCTGATTGAAGAGTTCCACACACGCTTTTCACTCCTGAGCTTTGTCCTGCGATCCAAAATTGGATTGTTCAGCCCTCGATACTCCCAGTCAAAGGAGGTGAGCACAAAGAGGAGAACACAAAGAAAACTTCGGGAAAGGAATCTGTCAGCTCTTTGAGAGGATTTTGCCAGAGAGAAAAGAAAAGAGTTTTATTTTAAAATCATGAAGAAACTGTCAGGCTCTCTTAAAGAATGGGATCACCCCCAATCCATTGTGTGCCACTCCAGGTGATTGAGCTTCAGCTTCAAGAACTTTGCACTTCAAACTCAATTATTGAATCACAGAATCCTGGAATGGTTTGGCTTGGAAGGGAATTTAAATCCCACCCATCCCACCCCTGCCATGGCAGGGACCCCTCCCACTGTCCCAGGGGGCTCCAGCCTGGCCTGGGACACTTCCAGGGATCCAGGGGCAGCCACAGCAAATCTGGACAAACACCACAGTCCTGTGGGTTGAGGGTTTGCTGGAATTCATGATTCCATGAAATTCCTGTGCACAGACAGGGCTCCTGTGCCTTTGGAATAGGAGCCCCAAATTCCAGTCATGGTCCTGTGACATTTCTGGAGTCAGGGCAGCACCACAGGTCATGGAATCATCAGCAGATCCCGGGTTTGGGTTGGGAAGGAAGGACCTTAAATCCCATCAGAGCCACCCCTGCCATGGCAGGGACACCTCCCACTGTCCCAGATTATCCCAGCCTGGCCTGGGACACTTCCAGGGATCCAGGGGCAGCCACAGCAAATCTGGGAATTCCAGCCCAGCCAGGAATTCCTTCCCAAAATCCCACCCCAATCTCCACTTTTCCAATGGGAAGCCATTCCCTGTGTCCTGTCCCTCCATCCCTTGTCCCCAGTCCCTCTCCAGTTCTCCTGGAACCCTTTTGGACGCTGGAAGGGGCTCTCAGGTCCCTCTGGAATATTCTCTTCTCCAGATGAACATCCCCAGCTCTCCCAGCCTGGCTCCAGAGCAGAGGAGATCCTGGGTAGGAGGGATTTGTGTCCAGAGAAAGTTGGATTTCTGTCTGGGGTCTCCAGATGCCAGCCTGGAATGGGAGCTGATGTCCCTGGCACTGCCACAGGGCTCCCACCTGGTGCTGCTCCAGCCAGGTGAACTGGAAATGCCCAGGTGACCTCTGAAATTACAAATACAAATATAAATAGAAATAGAAATAGAAATAGAAATATAATCACAAACATAAACATAAACATAAATATAAATATAAATATAAATATAAATATAAATATAGGTATAAGTATAAATATAAATATAATCACAAACATAAATATAAATATATAAAAATATGTATAAATATATCAATATATAAATATATAAATGTATAAATGTACAAATATATAAATATATAAATATATAAATGTATAAATATATAAATATATAAATATATAAAAATAAATATATAAATGTATAAATATAAAATATGTAAATAATGCTGGCACAGCTGTTCACGTGGCAGGCAGGCAGGCAACTTGTGGAACTGATCCAACTTAAAAACACCCACTTTTGTTAATTTTTGGAGGTGATTTTAGGCCTCATTCCTCACCCAAAGCACTTCTGCAGGCGAGCAGACACGGGCTGTGGCAGGGGAGGATGTTGTGACAGCCAGACTGAGTGGTGGGGACACAGCGGGACAGTTCTGAACACACTCTTGTCTCATCAGCTTAAGGTGACGTGGAGTGACCTTCTCCTCGCCAAACAATCCACGGATTTTTGTCAGATTTGTTCTAATGAGGAATCTCCGTGTTTACAGAAAAGGGAGTCAAAAAAAAAGAAAAGCAAGGAAAAAAAAAAAAATCTTTTCTTATTTTCTTACTCCGTGATGAGAATGACAGCAACCCAGAGGAGGCACTAAATGGTCTGGAAAATTATAATGAAGGGGAAAACGACGATTTGTTGTGAAAACAGCGAACTGCAAAGCAGATTGAAGGGAGGAGGTGAAGCCCCGGTGGCCGGTGAAACATCAGCGCTTGTTTCCTGTACAAATGTTTGGGTTTTCAGGACAGCTGAATTCCAGGAAGAAAATCGATGTAATTCACTCCTCAAGCCTTTCATCACCGTGTTCTTTTCTTTTAAAAAGCGTTGGTTTAATGGGAGCCTTTGCGTCCCAATGACTCCGGGGGGGAGTGGCTGCTCCAGAGTCTCTTTGTGGAGTTTGTGGGCTTGGGTTTGTTTTCAAAACTCCTTAGGTTTTCACCCAAAATGAGATTTCTTTAGACAACTGAGAGAATTTTTCTTTAGATACATGGAAGTTTCTTCTGGTATTTTGCCCCAAGATTTTTTATTCTTGAAGTTTTTCACGGAGTGGGGTGCTCTGAGAGCTCAGTAAGGCACCAGCCAGGACAAAAATACTCCTTATATTCCAAAATATCCCATATTCTCTGGAGTGAATTCATGATACCTGCCCTCGATTTCGAAAAGAATTTTGGAATTCTCAGCCTCATTTGCTGCTCCCACTTTGTCCCTCTCCTCCCACAGCACCATTAATAAAGGCAGGGACACCTCCCACTGTCCCAGATTATCCCAGCCTGGCCTGGGACATTCCAGGGGTCCAGGGGCAGCCCCAGCTCCTCTGGGAATTCCATCCCGGAAGGATTTCCTCCCAATTTCCAAACCGAATCCACCTGAGGATGCTGAATCCCCGCAGGAGGGGGCTGTGGGCAGGGGGCTGCACCCAAATCACTTCCCTGGAATGGCCCTGGACCCTTCCAGCCGGGAAGGGAATGATCTGTTGGGGCTCCTTCCCCAAATAATTGGAGACGTGAGGATGAAAGGAATGACATCCAGGCTCCTGGTGTCCCGATAAACGTGTAATAGCGGGGTGTAAATGCCGATCTGATAAGGTGTTTAGTGAATTTAAATTCCATTGTTGGCATTAATCCCTGGAGGAGGATTAGACCGCAGTGAGCAGGAGCCACTCGGCTGCTGACTGGCGATGCTCACACTCCTTTTGTGCTCATTAACGCCGCCGTTTTAATTAATGCATCTCAGATCTCCTGCAGGCCCGGCTGAATGGGTGCTCGGACCTGCCTGGTGGAAGGTGTCTTTGCAAATTGCGCTTTTCTTTTTCAGAGCTTTTCCCTAAATGAATGCAAAGACAATGCACAAAAAGCTGTTGTAAAACCAAAATTAACAATAAAAAAAAAAAAAAAAAAGATACTTTTGATTCCCATTCCCTCCGTTTTAGCAGGGGAATGAATAGACTATTAAGGCTCAATATCCTTATATCATCTCCTGCCATCAGGACAGGCAGGAAATAAGTACCCAAATCACTAAATTGCTTCAAAGCTGCTCGGCAACTGCATATTGCAGAATTGATCATCTGACTCCTTTATTACCTTTCCCAAAGGAGAGAAGAAGGCAGGGAAGCAGCTCAGGATTGTCACCAGGAGCAAATCCCGGTGCTGCCATCAGGACTTGGGCAGAAGAATGACAGAATGCAAAATGTGCAATAATTCCATCAATAATCATGAACCCAGCTGGGCTTCCCTTTGGCTTTGTCCTTTCCACTCCCTTTCAGCCCCAAACCGAGCCTAAATGTGGACATGACTTAAACTTGGCTGGTTTTGTCCACGAGCACTTTCGTATCCAGATATATTCTTTTGGATGCATTGATTTTCTCTGTTCCCTCCTTTCTTCCACCTGGATTTTGTAACCTGGCCCTGAAAAAGAGGGAGACAAGTTCCCTGCAGGACTTGGGACAGGCTTTGGCTCCTGCACATAAACCCCTGTCCCCTGCAGGACTGCTGGGTGTAATTATAAAAATTATAGAGAGATTGGCTTTTCCAAGGCAGCAAAAACTGGGAGCTGAACTTTGGCTTCTCCATCACCTCTCTCTAACCAGAGGCTCCTCTGTCCTTTCCAGAATGATCCAGATGTTTTATTCATTGTGCCGGTGGCACAAATCTCCTTCTGTTCCTGAGAGCTCCTGAAATCCCTCCTTAGAGGAAGGAGATTACTCGGGTTGTCTTTTGTGCTTCATGGAATTTTCCAGCGCATCCCAAAGGAGCTCTGCAGCCCAGCCCAGCTCCATCCCTCCCTGCTGCTTGTCCCAAACTTCCTCTGGGAAATTGAAATATTCCATGTTTGTAGAAATATCTGGTGCAGCAGGTGGGCACCATCTCCAGCCTGGTTTTCCCAAATTAACTCCTTGTCCAGGCAATCTGCCCTTGCAGCTGCTTTTTACCCTTTCTTTTACCTTTTTACCCTTTCTTTTACCTTTTTACCCTTTCTTTTACCTTTTTACCCTTTCTTTTACCTTTTTACCTTTTTCCCTTCTTCTTTCCCCATTTTCTTCTTCTTTACTGAGGAACTTTTTGCCTCTTAGTCACGGGCAGGGGCTGATGGAACCCCAGGGATTCTGTGCAATCAGGAAATGATGCAGAGCTCACAGAGGGGAAATAGGGGAGCTGTTGGGAGGAGGAAATAAAAAAGGAATTTTTCGCTTTCCAGGACTGGGAGGCAATGCTGTCATTTGTGTCCAGCCCTCAGATGGGCTGATGCTGTTTAACTTTGTTTCAGGGTTGACTCTTTATTAAAACCTCTGCCTGTGTTGGGTTTTACTGGTTTAAACATTTCCTGAACGTTTCTGCACAAAGCAAAAAGGGTTTTAGTGGAGTTTTGGAAATTCTGTTCTTTACAAGTGATGGGAAGAGGCAGATGAGAAAATAGAAGAGAAAAACGATGAAAATGTCCAGATTGTACAACTTTGGAATGAACTTGGTGGTCTTTAAAGTCCTTTCCATGACATATCCTGCCATGGACTCTGCTCCAGAGGAGGTGAATTTAAAGATCTTTCACAGCTTTGTTTCAGGTGTCTCACTCCTTCCCTGGCAGTGAATGATGCCAATAAAGAGTTTGGACCAATTTTTGGGGGGGAAATTGTATTTCAACCCACTTGGCAGAGATGGAAAATGAGGCTGAGCCACGCTGGGGCTTCCCTGGAAGCACAAGGGAAGGGAAAAGTAGAGCTGGTGTCACTGAAACTGCGGGAAAAACAAAAACCCTCCAACAACATTTTAATGTTTGAGATCCAAGGCGTTGCTTTATTATCTGGCCAGGATGTAGCACAGAAATCATCTCATCCACAAAAGCCCAGGGTGTGCAGAGAGAATCATTCCATCGTGGCTTTCACAGCATTTTCCAGATCTTTTATCCAGTTAAAATCCATAGAAACGAATTGGGTCAGTGTTCATTGGTGCCACGTTGCTCGTTCTCAGGATTTGGTCTCCTGTTGGATCCAGATTTCCTCAATTCTGATGTTAATTAGATCTTTATTCCTTGATTTTCTTATCAGCCTTTTCTGGAGGCAGACTCTGGGGTAGATATTCCTTATTGGCCATTTATCTTTTGGGCTATTCCCAGTCTGTGCAATGTCGAGTCCATCAGACCTGGTGCGACAATGCCCTGAAACAAAACTTTAAATTCTTTTTCCCGGGGCAAAGGCAAACAAAACCCCTTGACTGAAGTTAAACAAAAATATTTAAGGTATTGTTTCCAACACTGGGATCATCCCACGTTGGCAACAGAGATGTCTTGTGTAAGGTGAAACTTAAATGGTGCTCGATGTGGAGCTTGGAAATGCAAAACAAACCCTTCAAAGATTCGTTCCTGTACCTCAAAACCTGCAGGATCTTGCTGAAAACCCAAAATTCCCCTCAATACTTACGGAAAAGAAATTTAGAAATGTAGGAGAAGATTCCATCACCTTGGCTGTGCTCACCCTGTGCTGTGGCTGCTGAGAACACAACCAAGGGCTCCGTTTTTGCCCCTTTTTGAGGTGGGTTTAAACAGCCAGCTCCTGTTTAGGTTTTCTCTGCAATGCTTCTGTACAGAAACACTGTCAGCAAAATGGATTTTGCTCTGGGCTTATCTTTCTTTCAGTGCAGCTTACAGAGGACCTGCCAGGTAAATGTTTGTGGCCTCACACAGCTCTGCAGATTGCTGCTATCATCTTGATGACAAAAATATGGGACTCCCATTCCTGCCTTCTGGGAGTCAGGAGGTGAAGAAAATTACTTAAATTTTTCCTTCATTTCCCAGAGTGTCTTTTTGAAATGAGAAATACCCACATCAGTCCCAGAGCCACTGAGCAGAGCCCTGCTCTTTATGGAAGAACCAGAAAATTGAGAGCCAAGCTAAAAGGGAGGGAGGAGAACCTTGAGGGGTCAGCAAAGGACAATTTCAGCCCCTCAAAAATCAACCTGTGCTGAAGGAAGGGTTGGGCACTCTCTTAACCTGTGGCTTAGACTCAGTTCTGCTCCTTGTCTGACAGATCCTAAACAACTTGTGGGGTTTCCCCCCATCATTTCCATGATTCTGCATTTTGGAGGATGCAGAAAATCTGTGTGTAAATCCAGTGTGGAGATTTAGGATCCATCCATTTGCAGGAGCTCTGAGTCAGTAATAAGGAGTCAGATTTCATCATCATCATCACCATAATTTATTTCTGCTGCTTAATAATTCAGGACTGCTGAAGAGGATTCTTGGTTGGTTTCCATCTGGGGAAACATGGGTTGTATATGAGAGTGTCAGTCCTGGCAACAATCACCATCCCTGTTGGTAAAAGTCCCAATTCCTAAATATTGGCTGAAGGAAAACTATCAAAGGAAACATCCCCTTGTCTCAGTTGGGTTTTACAGGTCACAGCCTGGTGTGGGATTAAAAGTGACACCTCCTTGTGTCAGTACTGCCCTTAAAATATTTGATTCTCAAGGTCCTTGAGTAAAGTCACTGTAAATTGTAAATCCGAGGGTCCCATAGGTGGTTTAAGGTGCACATTTGGGGCTTTTGGATTTCCTGTAGGAGCTGCAGGTCCGGATGGTGGCGACCGAGAGATCTCTAAAGGCAGGCTTGGGAATTTCTGATTTATTGCAAAGGGCCCTGCCTGGAGCTGCCAGCCCCAGCTCAGAGCAGGCTGTGAGAGCAGCAGGGCAAGAGGAAAAGGAGCAAAGAGAGGGCAGGGGGTGAGAGGGAAGAGGTGGAGAGTAAGAGTGGTGAGAGAGGAGAGGAAAGTAAGAGAAATAAGAGAAATAAGAGAAATAAGAGAAGTAAGAGAAATAAGAGAAGTAAGAGAAATAAGAGAAGTAAGAGAAGTAAGAGAAATAAGAGAAATAAGAGAAATAAGAGAAATAAGAGAAGAGAGGTAAGAGAGTGAGGTTCCCTTACAATACAATCAATCTTCTTCTGTGTTGAATATTCCAATTTTCACTCACCAATCTAATACAAGATATAAATCCCATGGCATTTCCATACAGCCTGTATTAATCACTGCATTACCAGACTGTGTTACACTTTAAACCCCAAAAACAACTCTAAACCCTAAAAACAACTCTAAACCCTAAAACCAGCTCTTTGGACCCCTCTGCCAAGCCAGCAGGGTCTTCTCTGACCCTTGGCCCTGTCTGCAGGCAGGGGGGATTGTTCAGCCAAGAGGGGATTATTTTCAGTTGGCCACATTATTGTTTTCCAGTTGTTCAGTAACTAAAGTTTGGTGTCTCAAAGATGGCTTTCATTTCCATCTCGCTTATAGTTCCCATTTTCTCAAAAATCTTTTGCCAGGCAATCACATTTATCAGGTTTTCCATTTTCATCTCCCCCAACATTTCCCTTTTGAAGGTTTCTTGGCTCACTATTTGATGGCTAGATACATCATTTAGCTGCATATGTAGAATCCCTTTGTATGATTACAACACCAAAAACCCAGTGCAAAACCAGGTGGGTTGTCCATCTCTGTAAATAAAGATGGTTTGCAGCATTACAGAGTCAACAAAACTGCACCATTCTGTTCTCTAAGGACACCTCTGGAGTTGTTTCTTGAGGCCAGAGGGAATTCAGTTTCTCACACAGCTATTGAGTCATCCACTGTAAGAGATGACACACTGCAGGTCCTCCACAAGTCACAGGAATTGATATTAATTTAACATAACCCTTGTCGTTTGCAGAGGTGCTGAGCACAAGGCTGATTTAATGAAATATGGTCAATAATGTCTGGTAGAAAGGGTTTCAGATCTCGGTTTCATTCTGCCCTAATTGAGGGCACCTCATTAGATAAGGGAATTTAAAGTGTCCATTTTGGTTTGGATTTTTGTTTCCTTTTAAATGCTGCAGTACTTGAGATTGTCAAATCAGCACTTCCATGAGGATTCATTTTGCAAAAGCCAATATTGGGTAATAGTTGTAAACTAAAACAAAAACATTCCTCTGTATAAATTAAGTCATATTTTAAAGAAATGAACAGCCTAGGAGTTAAGTACAAAAGAAACCAACAAGCATTGTTGAAATGAAATGCAAAATGTTACTGCTGTCTGAAATACCTTTGAAATAGATTTATCAAGCCCCTTAGAATGTATTTGTAGGTTCACAAGTTAAGTTTCAGGAAAAATCAAATCATGTCAAAGAAAATTCTATAAAGCAATGAAGAGCATATGTGCCTTTTCCTTATAACCTTGGAATTTTACTCCTTAAAAGTTGCTAAGTTTCTATATTGGTCTGTTTACAAGGCAGCTGTTTGTCCTAGGAAGCTCAGATAAATTCCCCTTTTAATTGCAAATAAAGCCTTGCACCTTCCTTTAACCCAAGGCATGTAACCCCAAACTGTGCAGCCAGGGAGGCACAGGCCACGTTGTGCTCATGGTCTCAAACAAGGGGAGCACAAACCTTCAGACCCACCCAGCCATGGAAACGTGCTGGTTAAAAACTTTTATCCAACAGTGTAAGGGTGTGCCAGGGCTTTTGAACCACTCATGAGTGTTTTGTCTCAGTCTCATCTGTCTCTGTTCAGAGCCAGGATTATTAGAAAGGTGATTGAGGTGATTCTCGTGTTTGGACTTGGAGTTTATTGTATCTTATCAAAGAATTACAGAAAATGTGACAGCACCTCCAGCTCCTTGCTGGAAGTGGGGAAAGGCTCCAGCTGAGGCTGCTCCAAGGCCTTTTAAAGCCAAACAAACCAATAAAAGTTTAACCCCTCCATTATTGATCCTTTTGACCCAATCATAGATTCCCACCACCCTTAGAGTGACATTTGACCAACCAAAGGTCACTGCCTGAGTTCTGGGGAGAAGAAGGAAGAGAAGAAGATGAACAAAGAAAAAGACACCACCCCAAATTCTCCATCCTGTCCCACATCCACCCCTGTGCTGTAAAAACCTCAAATTTAAACCCCATCCCCCAGTGCAAACACACACACCTGACCCACTGCACATTGGGGATTTCTAACTCATTATTCACATTTCCAAGCCTTCCCCAAGGTTCCAGCTCCAGAGCAGTGTTTGCCAGGGGGTCTGTGCCTGGGAGCACAGAAAGCTCCAAAACTCCACATTCCTGAGATCCAGCACAACATCATGAACCCCTTCTCCCCTGAACCAAATCAGTGCCTCTGTGCTTGCTTTGGGGAAATCAGAATGCTCTTTTCAGGAGTTTTAAGACAAGCAGTGTCTTTTGTTGGAGCCTGAAAACCAGAAGCCTCTCTGAGGGTCCCTGTCTGAGTTCAAATCCAATCTATGATTGTCTTACCCGTGACTTGATCACTTCTATTCTCTCACCTGCTCCACTTGGGGTGTGTTCTATCCGATTTTACCTGTGCAGCTCACAGAGCAGCTGTGGCTGTCACACCACAGCGCTTCGGGGACTTTTGTTGTCTTCATTACCCCCGGAGCAGGAGGCAGGGGAGTTGTGCAGCCAGAGAATAAAACCCTCCAGGGAGGGGGTAATTAGAGTAATTAAGCAGATGGCCCCTGTGCTGTGCAGATTCTGCCTCTGCAGCCTTACCTGGCTCCTGCTAATGAGTTGTTGGAGGGCTGGGAGCAGATCTCTGTTTGAAATCCATGGAAATACTCCGTGTTTCTCACTGTAAACCTCGGATCCTGCAGGAGCCTTTGATTTCTGGGGCTGCTGCTCTTTTGGAGAGAGTTTTGTCACTGGAGCCCAGTCCCACGCTGGGGCAGAGAACATTTGTGTTCATTCAGAGGTCAGGGCTGGTTTGGGATTTTTTTTTCATGAAGAATTGGGGTGGTCCCATGTTTATACCCAAGTCCTGGAGCTCAAAACCATAAACCAGCCACTGAAGAGAGACCAAACCTGCACGACTTCTGCAATATATTTAAAGAAATCCGATTTTCAAAAGAATAAAAATACAGGGAAGGCCAGATTCCCACCCTGGGTGCTCACAGACCCATTCAGGTTTCTGGTTCCTGTCTTCACAATGAGAATGAGAGTCGTGTTCTTCAGATGAATGGGAAATTTTCCATCTTAAACATTAATAAATGTTTGCAAGCTCATAAAATCCTTGCAGCAGAATCACAGAATCATGGGATTATCCTGAAATGGATGGGACTCACAGGGATCATCCATCCAACCCCTGGCCCTGCACAGATATCCCAAAATCCCAAACTCTCCTGGAGCTCTGGCAGCCTTGGGGCTGTGCCCATTCCCTGGGCAGTGCCCAGCACCCTCTGGGGGAAGAACTTTCCCAAAAATCCAACCAAAATTTAGCAGCACATGCTGAGCCTTCCACCTGTTCAGAAAACATCCCACAGATATAAAAATTACAGGTGGTCAAACACAGGATTCTCAAACAGATAAACAAGGACTTCGCTGGAGGCAGTGCAGCCTGATTTTCAAAGATTCTGCTGGGCTATTGAAAAAAATTCTCATTTAGGGGTTTTATTCTTCCAGTTAATGTTGTTTTCAGAAATCTATAGTTCACTGCTGCATCTTTCCCAGATTTGTCTCTTAATTCACTGGCCCATGTGATGTCTCACATTTTAGACACCAGAGAGTTTTTCCTGGAATAAGGAAATATTAAAAAGTTATTTGCAGTCATTCAGTGTTCCCTCCCCTAATGGATCCTGTGGCACTCAGTGTGCTCTTACCTCACTTTTATCTCTGCCCATCACCCTGGCATCAGAGTTTTTCTCATCACAGCAAAATCTCCTTCCCTGAAATGCTGCAGGGGGACAATGGAGGGGCTGCTTGCTTTGGGAAAGAAAAAGGCAGGAGGGCAAAGCTCAGTGAGGAGCAGCAGGTGCGTTTTGGAGGCTCTGAGCTCACACCAAGGCTGTGAGTTTGGGTCTGGATGTGCTCAGGGATCTGCAGGGACCCTCCTGCAGCGCCTGTTTGCCCAGGGGATGTCACACAGCCCTGCACAATGGCTTGTGGTGCCCTTTTTGGGATGTTGGAACCCTAAAACCTGGGAATTTTCAGCTTTCTGTGTTTTCTGGCACTGACCCCCTGGAGAACACTGCTTTTGACTCAAGGCCTTGGAGAAGGCTTCCAAAATTTGAGTGGTAGAGTTAGAATCACTGTTGTACAGTTAGAATAAAGTGTGTAATATCACATGGTGAAGGGTTTAGAATTTGGAGGTTTTAGAATAGAGTAATAGGTGTGGGACAAGATCAAAGTTCTTGGGCCTTGTCTCTTTCTTCCTTGTTCCTTCTTCCTCATAATTTCAGGCAGTAGTTTTTAATTGAATGGAAAATACTTGTGTGAGTCACAAGTATTTGGTTATTAAATCAAAAGTATAAATAATATAGATGTTAGCTTTTAATTAGATAGTTGGACTTTAAAAGACCTTGTAACTAGAAAAATACACTGACATTTTTCTTCCTTTTGGCTTGTTAGCAAAAAGTACTACAGAATTTCTGTACTATAAATAGGAATTAATAAACAACCAAATCCAAACAAGAAAATTTGTCTCTCGTGCTTCTATCCTGACTCTAAGTAAAAGCAGAAGCAAAAAGAAGCCAGCCACGAATATTTAGTGCCATTATTACTGGGGAGTGTCCCTCTCCTTGTCTGGGCATGAAGGGCTGTGACATCCCCTGGCTGTTCCCTGGGATGCTGGGAGTGAGTCACTCTTGGAGTGGGAACACTTTTATTGAGGCTGTAAAGTCCCGTTTTCAGTGCCTTTGGGTCATGGAAACACAGAACCTTTCTCTGTTATTGCATCAGGGATTCCTGGAATGGGTTGGGTGGGAAGGAACCTTCAAGGCCACCCAGTGCCACCATGGCAGGGACCCCTCCCACTGTCCCAGGGGGCTCCAGCCTGGCCTGGGACACTTCCAGGGATCCAGGGGCAGCCACAGCAAATCTGGGAATTCCATCCCAGCCAGGAATTCCTTCCCAATATCCCATCTAAACCTGCCCATGGCATCTTGGATTGGAGGGGACCTCCAAGTCCATCCAGTCCCACCATGGGCAGGGACACCTTCCACTATCCCAGGCTGCTCCAGCTGGGCCTGGAACAGGGATCCAGGGACATCCCATATTTCTTCCCCAAATCCCATTGAAACCAGCACATGGAATCCTGAATTCCTTTGGGTTGGAAGGGACCTGAAATCCCATCAGAGCCACCCCTGCCATGGCAGGGACACCTCCCACTGTCCCAGGGGGCTCCAGCCTGGCCTGGGACACTTCCAGGGATCCAGGGGCAGCCACAGCAAATCTGGGAATTCCATCCCAGCCCCTCCCCACCCTCACAGGGAAGGATTTTTCCTTGGCATCTACTCTAAACCTACTCATTTTCAGTTTGAAACCCTTCCATGTTCCCTGAATCGCGGGGAGCTGCAGCTCCTGTGGAATTGATGGAGCACTTGGAGCCCGTGGTTTAACAGAGCAGTGCCAGGCACTCATCAGTCTCTGCTCGTGTCCCCAGTGTCCCTGTATTTCCCCTGGGAATTTGTGAGCCTGTCCTTCCAGCAGGTGCTGTAAGCCAAGCCTATCCATCCCATAATCCATCCTTTCCACTCGGGATGAAGCCCAGCCGTGCTGTGTCACTTCTCTGGAAGAGCATCTGTGCTGGCAATGCCAGCTGAGCTCATGTCCCCGTTCCTCAGCCTCTGAATCCGCCCAGAGCTGCTCAAACCGAGCCCTGTGACCTTTCCAAGAGATCTCCAAAGTTCCCTCCCCGCCCCGGGGGTGTTGTGAAGATTAATTAATGTTCGTAAAGTGCCACGAGCTCTTCGGATCAAAGTGCCGGGGCTTATTAATATTAATAATAACAGATGAGCCCCGGCAAGGCTGCGGTGCAGGGGAACGAATTAACATGAATCAAGCAATCCACAACAACAACAAGCGGGGGCTGGAGCCGCGGGCAGGGCTGCGGCTGCTGGGATGTGACAGCTCAGCCTCTCCTCACTCATCCCCACTGCGATTCAAAGTGTCCCCTGTGGCCCCAGGGCGGCCACCAGTCACCTGCTGCACAGATTTTGCTTTTTCCAGTCCAGGCTTTTCGTTGGCGTCCCGCTCTGAGTCGTCTTCAGCACGACCTGAGTCAACTGGGGATTTTTTTTGGTCAGGGTCTGAAGGGACTTGGGGGGAAATTCGGGGCAAATCTGGTGTGGTTCCCATGGGGACATTGGCCCAACAGGTTTTATTTTTCCTTCTACGGGGTTTTCACCACGGTTCCCACTACATTAATCCATGATGGGGTTGTTCCTTCTACAAAGGAGTTGACTGCAAAAATAGAGGAAAAGGAAAAAAAACCATGAAGGCACAGAGACTGGATAATCTGCCAGTGCCTCCCAGTGTATCCAAGGAAAAGTGGGACACACTTCCAGTACCTCCAGAGGGCTGGAGAGGGACTTTTCACAAGGACATGGAGTGAGAATAGTCTTGAGCTGAAGGTGGGAAGGTTTAGGTGAGATATTGGGGAGAAATTTGTCCCTGTGAGGGTGTGAGGGTCTGGGATGGAATTCCCAGATTTGCTGTGGCTGCCCCTGGATCCCTGGAAGTGTCCCAGGCCAGGCTGGAGCCCCCTGGGACAGTGGGAGGTGTCCCTGCCATGGCAGGGGTGGCTCTGATGGGATTTCAGGTCCCTTCCAACCCAAAGGAATTCAGGATTCCATCTGCTGGTTTCAATGGGATTTTGGGAAGAAATATGGGATGTCCCTGGATCCCTGTTCCAGGCCCAGCTGGAGCAGCCTGGGATAGTGGAAGGTGTCCCTGCCCATGGTGGGACTGGATGGACTTGGAGGTCCCCTCCAATCCAAGATGCCATGGGCAGGTTTAGATGGGATATTGGGAAGGAATTCCTGGCTGGGATGGAATTCCCAGATTTGCTGTGGCTGCCCCTGGATCCCTGGGAGTGTCCCAGGCCAGGCTGGAGCCCCCTGGGACAGTGGGAGGGTTGGCCCTGGATGGGCTTTAAGGTCCCTTCTTCCCACCCAACCCATTCCATGATCCCATAGTTCCATATGGGCCGTGTCAATATTTTATTCCTAAAACCACAACATTCCAGCTGCTGTGCCCTCCTTTCCTGGCATGGGAGTGTGCAGGAGCCCACAGGGAGCAGAAAGGGCTGCAAGGAGATTTCACTCCCTGTAGGAATTGTGGATGGTCGGGACAAACTCAGGCACTCTCTGTATTCTGGTGTTGAAGTTTGCAGTTTATTTTGTAGGGCCTGGGTTTATATGAGGCCCTGCCAGGAACTGCAGCCACAGCTCAGAGCAGGACAGAGAGAGGGACAGAGCGAGAGTAAAAGAGTAAAATGGTAAGAGAGAAGAGTAAAAAGTGAAGAGAGAAGAGTTTTTCCCCTTTACAATACATCAAATCTTCTATGTTGAATATTCTAATTTCCACTAACCAATTTAATACAAGATACAAATCCTCCAACATTTGCATGCAATCTATAGGAATCACTATATTACCATGTTTTACTGCTTTTCTCATCTCTAAATTTTATCTGGGACCCTTCCTGCCATGCCTAGGGAGGATGTCTGTTTGCTCTTTGGTGTTTGCAGCATCCAACATGATCTAAACCAAGGGGCCTTCAGGAATTCAGTTGCTTTCAGCCACACAGTCAAAAATTGCTATTGTGGAGGGAGCAGAAAACACAGAAGAAAGTTTCCCTGCATCCTCAGAACAAGCTCCTTGGAAAACCAGAGCTTAGAGATAAGAAATGGCTGTGAAATGACGAATACAAAAGGAATTTAGCTTCCCTCCCCTTTTAGGCCCTCTTATCTATCTTCAATATTAGTGGTTCATTTTCTTTTAGTATCCCTGGGCCAGCTCTGAATGTAAAATCCCTCAGGGATTGGTTAAAAGTAGAATTCCCTTGGTAATTGGTGCAAACTGTAAAACCCTCAAAAGATATAAAACCCCTGTAAAACAATAGCCGTGGTGTATGTAGATAGGATGCCTTCATAAACCATGGATTTGTGCCTCTCTGCATATCCCAGTCTCTCCACCCCGCTGGTCTGAGAGCTCCCCACGAGCCCAAATTCCATCTGGGCAAGGCTGGGGAACGTGCTCTGTCACTGAGGGCTGCAGAAGCAGCAAAGGGACCCCAAAAACCCCCACCAGTGACATGCTACCATTTCTATTTCCCTCGTATTTTCCATGTTCTCCAAGTCTTTTGCTAGGCACTCGTATTTATAAGGTCTCCCCAATTCGTCCTTCCCAACAACTCCCATCCACTGATGTCACACAGTCCAAAGCAGCTGCTCCACACCTGCACAATCCCATTTTCTTGCCAGTCCCCTCTCCCTTCACTCAGCAAAATGCAGCGAGACAAGAGAAATTCTAGAAATTACTGAGAGAAAAGATGCCATAACCTCTGTAAATCACAATAAAAATCTGCTACACAGAACAAGAAATGAGGAAGCCTCAGGGCAATTTCCCTTAGAAAAATGGGTGGAAAGGAATATCTGTATTTTCTCGGATTATTGAGCACAAAGTTGGGTTATTTAGGAAAGCATATTAACGATCTATGGAAAAGGCTTGGAAGGTTTTCACAGTTCCTGCCTCAAAGAGCAGCTGGAATCGTGTCATTGCTGTGGCTCTATGGAGACATCCATGCCGTGGAAATGCTGGAATTTCAGGAGAAAACTTCACGTGCTGCTGGAGGAAGTTTGAGTTCTTGGGCTGAATGTGATGACAAAATGTTCTGTCCTTGCCTTTGTGCAGCTGTGGGAGAGGAAAAGGGGTCAGGGAGGGAGGGGCTGTGTGGGTTCAGCCTTTCCAGATGTTCTCCCGAATTTCTGAGCCCTGCTCATTGAATTCCCACGTCCAGCCCGGGATCTGCGATCACTGGAGAACTCTTGGATTTATTTTATCCTGGAAGTTTTGCTTCACTCTGTGCAAACCTTTGCTTTAACACTCCAGGAGCTGACCCCGACTTTCCTGTTTAATTAAGATAATTTGGATATGGAGTGAAGCTTTAACAACAGGTGAACAATTCCTCTTAACCTTCCTGCCTCTTCTCTTCCCAAAGTGTTTCTGTCTGGCTGTGCAGTTATGGACATCCCAGATTTCCTTTGAAAGGGCTGATTTTTTTTTTATGCCATTGCCCATTTTCCATGTTTTTCCCAGTGTGATCGTGCTAAACCAAACATCCACTTGGGTGCACTCCTATGTATCATATAAACATAAATATAATATAAATAAATATAAATATAAATATAAATATAAATATAAATATAAATATAAATATAAATATAAATATAAATATAAATATAAATATAAATATAAATATAAATATGTGTGTATGTGTGTATGTGTGTATATGTGTATATATGTATATATGTGTATATTTGTGTATGTATATATTTATATTTATATTTATATTCATATTTATATTTCTATTCATATTCATATTCATATTTATATTTATATTTATTTTTATCTTTATTTTTATTTTTATCCCAGTTTCTGGAGTTTGCTGTCATTTGACTCAGTCCTTTCTTGCTGTATTAAACTGCTCTGCATTAAACTTTACTGCAAAAAAGTTATTTTTTTTTTCCTGTAGCAACATCCCAGTCACTTGGTAAGGTTCTTGTTTGTATTGCTTTTTAATTCCCACTGAGAACATTAAATCCCAAAATCTCAGATTCCACCCCCCTCCATCCCCGAGTAGCCTGGGGAACTCCAATGTTTACGAATTTAAGAAATTATTGTGGCTTGCAAAGACATTGCTGTTACTTTAAACAATTCTGCCCAACACAGATTAGCTTTTAGCAGCATCACATTGAGGATAATCACCATGATTACATGAATATCCAGTGTTTTCTACATGAATATTAAAAAGCCTCAACTTCAGGAAAGGCTCTTCCACTGCTTTTTTTTTTTTTTGGCAAACTGCTTTTTTTTTTTTTTCTTTTTTTTTTTTCCCCCTCAATTTCTGACTCTGTGAAATGAAGGAGAAGAAATGAAGTGGGCTGGGAAGTGTCTGAAGTTGGGAACTATCCCTGTCCTTGGGTTTTGTGGCAATAATTGAGCCCTGCAGGATCTGGCTGTGGAGCTGCTCTTGGCTGAGCACTCAGCCCTGCCTGGGTTTTCCAGCTGCCTCCCAGCTGTGCATCTTGGCAGGAGCCCTGAGCAGTGACACCCCCGAGGAGGAGGAGGAGGAAAAGGGGGCTCAGATCATCCACAGTTCAGTGGGAATATCCCCACAGGGGGAAAAAAAAAAAAAATCCAAATATTTTCCCTTTAGGAAAATATTCTAACTATTCCTAAATATTTGTGGGACACACATTGAGAAAGTCAGAAAATGACAGTCTGGAAAATATTCCAGGCTGGATCTTCTCAGCTCTGTTCCCAGCCTGATGAGCTGCTCCAGCTCAAGGCCAGGGAGAATTTCTGCCAGAATAATAATTAGTTAAAATAAAAAAGAATTAATAACAAAGATAGAAGCCCTGTTGTGGTGTGTGCCCAGGCCCTGGGAATGGGGTGTCTTCTCTCTGAACAGATCATCTTTTTTCTGCCCTTGGAGTTGCAGTCCTGCTGTAAAACCAAGTGTGTTTCTGTAGGTACACATATTGACAAAGTCAGAAAATGACAGTCTGGAAAATATTCCAGCTCTGTTCCCAGCCTGATGAGCTGCTCCAGCTCAAGGCCAGGGAGAATTTCTGCCAGGGTGATCATTTGGTCACAATCAAAAGGAATTAATACCAAGACAGAAGCCCTGTTGTGGTGTGTGCCCAGGCCCTGGCCATGGGGTGTCTTCTCTCTGAACCAATCTCCTTTTCTCTGCTCTGGCAGTTGCAGTCCTGCTATAAAACCAAGGGTGTTTCTCAATAAACTTGGCTCTTTCCTCCTGTCATGACAGACGCCCATGGAGCTGTGCATCTTATTTCTGCCTCCCTTAAAGGGTTAAACCCCTTCCCACGGCTACAAATATTTCCCTTTTAGGAGGGGACATTCCCTGCCAGGATTTTGTTGTCCAGCACCTGTCGTTTCTTTGCTTTTCAACCTTTATAATTCATTTTGCTCTATTTCCACGTGTGTAATCACATGATCTTGTAAACACGTGGGGGTCCTTGGGTTTGGGGTTTGTTTGGCTCAAATTCACCCGGAAATTTTGCAGGGAATTTTTTTTTTTTCCAAGCCCTCAGCAGTTTAGGAGCAGAGATCCCTTTATGTGGAGCTGCTGCACAGGGCTGGCTGCTCCAACCAAAGAGCTCCCAGATTTTAGGGACAGAAGACAACACTTGACTATTTTGGGCTAAATTTAGGTTTATTTTAGCACTTGCATTCCCTTCCTGGAGCTTGAACTCTGCTGAATTTTTAGGGTTGGAAAAAACCTCCAAGATCAACTCGAAGCTTTGGCTGAATCTCATTTTTTTCCCCCCAATTTGTCCAAGGGATTTAACATTTCACAGACCCTCCTCTGCACAGCTGGTCCTGGTAGAAGGACTTTCAGTGCACCCAAACCTCGGAGAATTCAGGCTTTTCGAAATTAAAATTTAAATTATGTTTAAAGATTGAAATGAGGCTCTAGAGGAGCATCTTGATGCTGTTAAAAGCAGAAAACCCTCTGTACTCCCCCCATTTTCCTCAGTGAGCCTTAACCCAGCTTGAGGCTCCACTGCTTAAACCCAAAATGCAGCGTTCTGCTTTAGTGCTGAGCATTATAATAAATGGGGGACGTTGTTCCACATTCCAGCACTTTTACAAACCTCTTGCCATGCAATTCTTCCATATTTTCAAATAACAACACCCAATTAAGCACTTGAATCAGTGCTGCCCTCAGCAGAGATGTAATTAAGCAGGTGTTTAAATCCCTTGTTAAATTAGTCTCTTATATTTTTCTTTCCTAATCTCCCATTACTATTCCTGTGCAGGAAAATAATGGGAAAACAAATGAATCCTGAAGCTCTGGCTCCAGGCTTGTAGGGGTCAAACTGTATCAGCCATGCAAAGAAGATCTATGAGATCTAATCAAATTTGAGGGGGAAAAAAAAAAAAAAACAAACCAAAAAATCAGCTTTAAAGAGGAGCTGGTGAATAACAGCAGTGAAAGGCAAAACATCACTTCCCTGGGAAGGGAAAAAAAAAAAAGTGAAGTGAAATAAAAATGCACTTGCAGAAGGGCATTATGTGGCACTTTTCCCAAGTAATGGCTCGAGTGCTGTAATTTTGAATGTTCACAAAATGCATCCGTGGCCCGGCCATAAAGAGAATAGGGAAACAAAGAGGTTGCTAATTCAATTACAGATGTTAGAGATCAAGCTCTCTGCTATTCATCCAAATGAAAATTTACACTAAATAACATTCTCCTGAATTGCCTCAGCAGCTTAATGGACTAAAACTCTCCCCACTAACAGATTGGCCAGGCTTGGAGAGGTCCTGAAAATTCTCCCTGTGGTGGATTCCTTTAACCAAGCCTGCTCTGATGGAAAAAATGGAATAAAGTCACATCATCACTTCCACTCTGACAGAATCATCCAGGAGTTTCTGTGCAAAGTTTGTTCCTGTCGTGGTTATGGCCACAGCAGGACATTCAGGGTCTTACAGAGCTCCCAGTTTTTTTCCAGAGTCTGCAGATTGGACCCCAATATAAATCATTTTTTTCATTTTTTAATATTTCATATAAATAAAATAAATTACATAAATATAAATTTATAAATTTCTATAAATTTCTATAAATTTCTATAATTTTCTATAAATTTCTATAAATTTCTATAAATTTCTATAATTTTCTATAAATTTCTATAAATTTCTATAAATTTCTATAAATATATATAGAAATATTTCTATAAATATAAAAATCTATATAAATAAATTTTGAAAAGAGACAAAACATCTCATGAAAATATCTCATGACCCTTGAAAAATGTTATGAGGTTATGCTGGAGCAGCTCTGCTGCTGCTGGGAAGAAATAACCAAAAGTTGAGCCAAGAACATTTTTTTTTTCAGGTGTTTTAAAGATTCCATTTTTTTTCCTGCTGGTTAAACTTTGTTCAGACGGATTTGGGAGAGAAAAGTGAATGGTTTGGTAGCAAAGGGGCTCAGATTTCAAATTGGAATAGAAATTACGCCCTGCATGAATTTGGTTTGCTCAAAAAAAAAAAAAATGAGCCTTGGTTTTACAGAATTTCCTGATTTTTACCCAACTCCCAGGGAAATTTGGGTGGCTCAGTTTCTCCGTGGGTTTCTCTGTGACATCCAGGGCTTGTGGCCACCTAAAGATCTTTCCAAAAATCTGCTTTTGGAGACTTTTGTGTCCCCCAGGCAGTGACATGGGGAGGAGCTCTTTGGAGTCAGCCTTGGGCCCCTCCGGCCACGAGAAGAGAAAAATAAAGATGAAGATGAAGATGAAGATGAAGATGAAGATGAAGATGAAGATGAAGATGAAGATGAAGATGAAAATGAAGATAAGATAAAGATGAAGATGAAGATGAAGATAAAAATAAAAATAAAGATAAAAATAAAGATAAAAATAAAAATACAGATGAAGATGAAGATGAAGATGAAGATAAAAATAAAAATAAAAATAAAGATAAAAATAAAAATAAAGATAAAAATAAAGATAAAGATGAAGATGAAAATGAAGATAAGATAAAGATGAAGATGAAGATGAAGATGAAGATGAAGATAAAAATAAAGATAAAGATAAAAATAAAGATAAAAATAAAGATGAAGATGAAAATGAAGATAAGATAAAGATGAAGATGAAGATGAAAATAAAAATAAAGATAAAAATAAAGATAGATAAAGATGAAGATGAAGATGAAGATGAAGATGAAGATGAAGATGAAGATGAAGATGAAAATGAAGATGAAGATGAAGATGAAGATGAAGATGAAGATGAAGATGAAGATGAAGATGAAGATAAAAATAAAGATAAAGATAAAAATAAAGATAAAAATAAAAATAAAGATGAAGATGAAGATGAAGATGAAGATAAAAATGAAGAAAATAAAAATGAAGATGAAGATGAAGATGAAAATAAAAATGAAGATAAAAATAAAGATAGATAAAGATGAAGATGAAGATGAAGATGAAGATGAAGATGAAGATGAAGATGAAGATGAAGATGAAAGATAAAGATAAATATGAAGATAAAGATAAAGATAAAAATAAAGATAAAAATAAAGATAAAGGTGCCTTTATCATCCTGATCCCTGATGGGAGGGAGTTGGAATTTCGGCTCCAGGCTCTCCTGGGTCGTTCCCAGCCATAGGGTGAAGATCGAAACACAGGAAATGTTTTAATTTAACAAAATTAAAAGCTGTCTGCCCTGAGAGAGGCCTGGAATGCATTTCCCAGAGGGGTCCCCATCCCTGGGGACACTCAGCACTGCCTGGCCCAGCTGGGCTCTGCCTGGAGAATTCCCAGAGCACGATTTGGGTTCCACTTCCAACCCACAACTGCTCCGTGCCCCCGAGACTGAAGAACCAAATCCACTGGGAAAGGCAAGAAATGTCCCAAACTTTGACAAGTGAGAGTTCAAGCTCCCAAATCGGTTCCAATTCCGAGAGTGGGAGTGATGTAAAACCCAGGGAAAAAAAAAAAACTGATTTTATTCCATTCACCCTTCAAAAATTTCCACATCACCGTGTGGTTCTGGTGCTTGTTATGAAACACCTCAAACCTTTTTTTTTTTTTTTTTTAATATGTTTTTAAATTCCCCTAATTCTTCCATTTGTACAGCTCTGACTTCACACTCAAAATAGCCTCAATTCTTTCGGGGAAATTTTGAATCCTAAGCGAAGCAGCAAATAACACGTTTCTGCTTAATCCCATGATTATTAAATATAGAGTGTGAAAACGCTATTGATGAAGAGCTCCTTGCTTAAAAGGTTACTTTCCTAAAAATAAAAAAAGGGGCCCAGACACGTTTGCTGTGCTGGGGCTCATTTTCTCTGCCTGCCAGGGACAAAAAGCTGCTTTTAAAGGTCATCGCTTCTTTTGTATGTTAATAAACAATTAGCGTGGCTGGGGGAAGAAGAGCGGCACCGACAAATTAACAATTCCTGACGAGTCCGGGATGAAGAGCTCCTGGATGAGCATTTCCTCCAAAAAATCCTGCTGTTTAATCAGCTCTGGCTAATAATTATTCCTGGTGGGACTCCCCCCTCCCTCCCTCCCTTCCCCGAGATTATTATTTTTATTATTGTAACGTTTTGCAGGCGATAAGGGAAAAGCATTGAGAAGGGAAATCAGGGATTTTTCCCTCGCAGGCAGTTCGGCTGTTGGATGCAGATGAGATTGATGCGCTGGGAATCCCGATGGGATGTTTGGAGTTTCTCACACGGCACTGCCCCCCAAACCCTGAGCGTCTGCCCCACGCCAAAATTCCTGCCCTCGTGGCCAGGAACCCTCCCCTGCCAAAGGCCAGAGAGCACAGGTTCAATCACCCACAAAAACCTCGCTCTCCCCGTTCCCAAACTGCCCGGGAACATCTGGAAATCCATTTATTTATTCCTTCCTAATCTCTGGAAAACACTGTTCAGACTTCTCAGAATGACTTTCACCTGCCCTGATTATTTTCTTGGCTTTCCTATTAGTTCTGCCTGTCTTTTTTTTTTTTTTTTTGGATGCCAAGGGATATTCTCTTGCTAAGTTTCCAAAATAGAGAAATATTGAGTCAGATTTTTTTTTTTTTTTTTTACTTTTTTAATTTTAATTTTATTTTTTTTTTTTAATGGCAGAAGAGCTGGTGCTGCTGCAGGTGAGAGGAGCAGGGAGGCTCCAAGGATGTTCCTTCCCTGCTTTGCAGCCAGGTTCCTTGTCAGGGTACCCAGGTAAATCAGTGATCAATAAATCAATAATCAATAAATCAATAATCAGGAAATCACCTTTGTCCCCGTGTCCTCCCTGCCCCGTCCCCAGGTTTGCTCCATCCTGCTGCAGATTTTCAGCCCGGAAATCTCAGAATTTTTTACCCAGTCCAGCTTTGTAGGAATCCTCCGGGGCTGAGCGAGGTGCAGGGAGGTTTGTCCTGGACGGGAGGTGAGCCTGCAATGTTGGAATTCCCAGCAGGAGCTGGAGGAAGAGCAGTGACACCTCAGACCCGGCAGGACAAGGCACCCGACCCACCTGGTGGGGCAGAAAAGTTGCAGCAGTTCAGGTGAATGGGAATATTGGCATTTTCCAGGGATGGAAATTCTTGGGGCCAAGGAGATGAGCCCTGCCAGTCCAGCACTGACTGCACAGCTCAAGGCAAACTCTGGCAGCAATTATCTCTTGGGTTGTTTCCTATCCCCTCCTTGATGCAACTTCAGTCAACAAAAATATTTGGGGATTTCAGAGCAGCTGAATATATTTGAAATTTGAATATTTTTGAAAAATCTTTGGGTATTTAGGGGAGCTGCTGGAGCAGCTCCAAAGCCTCATCTCAAAGGGATTTTGCTGCTTCTGCTACACTGAATATTCAGTTTACATTTGTGTGTGGATGGTGCAGGGGTCTGGGCCCTCTTGTTTTTGATTGTTTTTAATTAATTTCTTTGTTGTTTCCAGCACCCGGAGCAATGGAGCCACGGCAGTTTGAGACGTTGGTGAGCAGGTACAGCCCCACACAGACACAAAACAAAGGAACAAATTCCACTCCTTGGGCAAGGTCTGGGAACTCCCTGCCGTGGGTGAGAGACTCACTCTGCACACAGGGTGAGATAAAAACCATCAAAAGAGAGAAATCACTGGGGAAAGGGTGGGAGAGTCCCTCAGTGAACATTAAATTTCAGTAAATTTCTGCATTAATTAACCTGGTCAGTGTGATATGGAAGGAACTGTCCTCAATGCCAAAAGAATTTTCCAAAAATCCTCATAATAAAGTTTGGATTTAGATTTCATTTATAAATGGGTGTTAAAGAATTAACACCATGGGAACTGGGTGGTGGGTTTTTGGTTCTTTCACCGATGAAAGTTGGCACATGAAGATTCAGTTTGGAAATTGGGGAGAAATTCTTCCCTGGGAGGGTGGGGAGGGGCTGGGATGGAATTCCCAGATTTGCTGTGGCTGCCCCTGGATCCCTGGAAGTGTCCCAGACAGGGTTTGGAACACCCTGGGACAGTGGGAGGGGTCCCTGCCATGGCAGGGGTGGCTCTGATGGGATTTAAGGTCCTTCCTTCCCAACCCAAACCCGGGATCTGCTGATGATTCCATGACCTGTGGTGTTGCCCTGACTCCAGAAATGTCACAGGACCATGACTGGAATTTGGGGCTCTTATTCCAAAGGCACAGGAGCCCTGTCTGTGCACAGGAATTTCATGGAATCATGAATTCCAGCAACCCCTCAACCCACAGGACTGTGGTGTTTGTCCAGATTTGCTGTGGCTGCCCCTGGATCCCTGGAAGTGTCCCAGGCCAGGCTGGAGCCCCCTGGGACAGTGGGAGGTGTCCCTGCCATGGCAGGGGTGGCTCTGATGGGATTTCAGGTCCCTTCCAAGCCAAAGGAATTCAGGATTCCATGTGCTGGTTTCAATGGGATTTTGGGAAGAAATATGGGATGTCCCTGGATCCCTGTTCCAGGCCCAGCTGGAGCAGCCTGGGATAGTGGAAGGTGTCCCTGCCCATGGTGGGACTGGATGGACTTGGAGGTCCCCTCCAATCCAAGATGCCATGGGCAGGTTTAGATGGGATATTGGGAAGGAATTCCTGGCTGGGATGGAATTCCCAGATTTGCTGTGGCTGCCCCTGGATCCCTGGAAGTGTCCCAGGCCAGGCTGGAGCCCCCTGGGACAGTGGGAGGTGTCCCTGCCATGGCTCTGATGGGATTTAAGTTTTTTTCCAACCCAAGCCATTCCAGGATTCTCTGAAATGCCCCCAATAAAGTGTCTGGTCCGGGACATCCAAGAGCTCAGCTCTTGATTTGACCATGATTTGAACACTGGGACATTTTCCTGACCATCCCCAAGCTCCATTTCCCAGGAATTCCAGCGCAGAGGCAGCTCCTGGTGCTCCCTCCCAAAGCTCTTGGAATGGAATTTTGTCTGGGTACAATTCAGCTGAAAAGCAAATGCTGTGGAAAATTTACATTACACCCCAGAGTTTCATTGAGCACAGAGCATTTTTCAATTCCAGAGTGCAAAGCTTAAACCGGGCAAAGAATTCATTATTTTAATGACAATAATTTACACTTGCATGGGAGCTTTCATCCAAGAAAATACCACCTTCGAATTTTCCCTTCACAGCCTCTCCAAGATGGGATAATTTCACCTTGATAAGTGTGTGCATTATGTTTGCCTTTGCTGCTTCTGAAGGGAAAAAAAAAAAAAAGAAAAGAAAAAAAAGAAGATTATTATAGTTTGTACAGTTGAGTGTTTATTATAGAAATATTTTACATTTATATTGTAGTTTTCTTAAAATCTGAATGCGGTTTTGAAACCCTGCTTTAAAGCCATCAATCCCCTCTTAGCAAAAATTATCCCAGTGCTGTGTCCTTGGGGAAACTGAGGGAAAATCCTCCTGGGGGCTGCTCTGGGACTTTTTTTTGGGTTTTTTTTGTTTCCTTTTTGAAGGAAGCAGTGGCTGATTTGCATCTCTGGGAATGGGAGCCCATTACTGACATCAAATCTGCTGGTCCAGCTCAGCTGGGACCTTAAAAAAAATCAAATATTTTCTCTTAAAAGGGATTTCTCCATCTGCAAGGCTCAGAGTGGGGATTTTTTCCGTGGTTTCAGTCCAGCTTTTAATATCTTTGTCTATGGAAAATGCAGCAGATCTTCCTTTTCTGGCTGTAATGGCAAATTGAGCCAATTTGGCCTCTTTTGATGAGCAATAAATTCCCCAGACCAAAACTGATTTCTTGCAGCTTTTGTCTTTTTGGAGGCTCTGCATAAATATACAAAAGTTTATTTCTATTTTTTTTTTCTTCTGCAATTCTCTTTGCACTATTTACTCATTTTTAAAAAACAAAATTACGTTTTTTAAATTTTTGTTTGTTTGTTTTTTTCTTCCCCCCCAAAAAAAAACTGTTTGGGAATTTTGAATTTAAACATGTGGGAGCAGCAGAAGGCAGCCCGAAAAACATGGAAGGCAAAACCATTTCATGGCAAGGATTTTCTAAAAATCCTAAATGAGCCAAACTGGGCTTAAAAAGCATTTTCCAGAGGAAATATTCCAATTACAGCACAGATTGCAGGATATGTGTCCTTGGTGATGGATTCCCGCAGTGTTGGAGTGTTCTTGAATTTATAAATAAATTTAGATTTGATTGTGTCAGAAAGATCTCATGGATTATTTGGGGGATTTTCTTAACTGGTGGGAGTGACAAAATTTTATCAGACTTGAACATAATAGTAATGTAATATAGTAATTCAAACAGTAATAAAATAGTAATTAAAAGTAATGTATTAGTAATAGTAATAATAACAGTAGTAAAATAATGTGTGATGGTATAATATATAAATTACAATAATAATTATTATTAATAATAATGAAATAATAAAATGAATGTAATTTAATTAATGGACAGATAGGGCCTTATTCTGCCTTTTTCCATCACTGTCACAGCTGTTCCACTGCTCTAAACAACCCCAACACTTTGGCTTCAAACTTAGCAAAGCCTCTGATAAAACTTAGAAAAATCTTTCATATCAGCACTGAGGACAAAACCATGGGGGCAATTAATTATTTCAGTCATATTCTCCATGGCAAAGAAAGAATTCGTATGTTTTCAGTCTTTATTTTAATGAGTAAATTGAAAAAAAAAAAAAAAAAAGGCAATTTTGGGCTGCCCACAGGAGCTCCTGCAGGATTTCATGGGCTCGGTGTTGTTGGGAAAACAGGGAGTGGTTTTTTGTTCTTGTTTTCCTCAGAGCATCTGAGGCACAGGGATGATTAAAGGCAGTAATTATTAATTAAATGAGGTGGTTCCATCCAGCCACTGACGCAGGGAATCATCTCCAGATGAAAACCTTTGGATTTCCCAACTTCTGTGGGCACTGCATTAACTGAAGTTTATGTCTCCCCATCCCCTCTTCTTTCCTGGCTTTTCTTTTTTTTTTTTTTTCCCTACCAGTGCCTTATTAATGAACTGTGAAAGCTGACATTTCCAATAAGGAACAATTAAATCTGGGACTAAATGAAATGAAGTCATTCATTTACAAAATAATAGCTAACAAGCACGAGGAGGAGGAAAAATGATTGCAAGTCAGGGGAAAAAAAAAAAAAAAAAAAGGAAAAAGAGTAAATTAAGTCTGACTCCATTAATGTTCTTTAAATACTTCTGCTGCTCCGAAAATTAAATGGGAAGCATCTTATTAAGTTCCTTGCAGAAGGGAGGAGGGGGATATTCAGCATGACAAGTGTTAAAGGCAGAAATCCTTCTGAGGGGTTGGGAAGGGATTTAAATTCTTCATTTTCACCCTCCCTTCCTTGCAGAGGTGCTGGAGCAGGTCTGGAGCAAAGAATCCTGGAATTATGGAATGGTTTGGGTTGGAAGAGACCCGAAATCCTGGTCAGGATGGGCAGAGACGCCTTCCACTGTCCCAGGTTGCTCCAAACTGGATTTGGAGACTTCCAGGGATGGGGAATTCCCTGGGCAGGAACAGAGACCTGATAAATGGATTTCACCTCCAAATGCTGCTGAGATCAGCACCGAGGCTCCTCCCAGCCCTAAAAACTTCCCAAGGGGATCCAGGGGACAGGAGCAGGGCTGGGGATGTGGGGTGTGAAGGGAATTATGGAATGACCCAAATTCCAGGGAATTCCCAGCCCCACAGGAGGAATCCCCCAGGTCCTGCTCAGGTTCAGAGTGGGCACAGGAGGGACAGAAACAAGAATTCCCGCTGGGGGATGGATTCAGGGGATCCTGTGGAGAATCCTGCAGACAATCCGTGTTGTCCCCTTGTCCTGTCCCACTGCAAGGACAGGATTCCCTCCAGCCCCCCGTGGGTCGAGGCTGAGGCGCCTCTGCCTCAGTTTCTGTGCTCTGGGATTTTCCATGGGAGCAGAATTCCCTCCCCGAGACCCTTCAGCCCCAGCTCTGCATTTCTGAGAGCTGCTAAACCAATCCCAGGTCATTCCCTGATAAATCCAGATGTTCACCCTCTGCTGGATGGTGTGTCTGGATTTTACAATCCAAACTCAATCCCAGATCATTCCCTGGCAAATCCAGATGTTCACCCTCTGCTGGATGGTGTGTCTGGATTTTACAATCCAAACTCAATCCCAGGTCATTCCCTGGCAAATCCAGATGTTCACCCTCTGCTGGATGGTGTGTCTGGATTTTACAATCCAAACCCAATCCCAGATCATTCCCTGATAAATCCAGATGTTCACCCTCTGCTGGATGGTGTGTCTGGATTTTACAATCCAAACTCAATCCCAGGTTATTCCCTGATAAATCCAGATGTTCACCCTCTGCTGGATGGTGTGTCTGGATTTTACAATCCAAACTCAATCCCAGGTTATTCCCTGATAAATCCAGATGTTCACCCTCTGCTGGATGGTGTGTCTGGATTTTACAATCCAAACTCAATCCCAGGTTATTCCCTGATAAATCCAGATGTTCACCCTCTGCTGGATGGTGTGTCTGGATTTTACAATCCAAACCCAATCCCAGGCTGACCCCTCTAAACCCAAACCCCAACAAGGAGTGCAAACACTGCAGGAGCAAATGGGAAAGAGCAGAGCACTGCAGGAATTTCAGGGAATGCTGATTTGCTGTGCCAGCTCCAGGCTTCTCTTGCTACTTTAATGCACTTTGATTTAAAATCTCTGAAGGCTCGAGTTAATATTTTGCAATCAATTATTCTTAGGGAGATTTGTAGAATTCACCGTTCTTCCCTAAGAATTTGAGTTCTACTTGAATTAATCTAAAAATCTCCATCCTTTTCTCAACCATTCCCCACAGCCCTGTGTGTTTTCTTCCCCTCAGACTGAGGAATATTTGAAAAGCAGAATTAGAAAGAGATTCAGATCCAGGTTGAAAAAAAAAACCCCAACATTGATTTCCTCAGTTATACTTAAGGCCCTTTCCTTTTGTAAAATAAATAACCTGAATAAACACGTCAGGGAAGATTAAAACCTCATTAAAAAGTGTAAACAGAGTACAAAGAAGATAAAAAAAAATAGAAGCTTGACTGAATTGAATAATGGCAATAATAAAATCACTACCCAATATTGCCAGTTAAAAGTCCTGCTAAGGGGGAAGATGGGAAGCAGAGCTGCTGTTATCTCACACTCAGGATGGAGATTTCTTCTCAATAATTAGATAACATTTTAATGAATAAATTAATTCTATTATCCAGGAAATGGGGACCATTGATAAAGCAGATTCCAGGCCAGTTCCCAAATCTAATCAGGGATATTCTGCTCGAGATGCTCAGCGAGGACGGGAGGGAGCTGCAATAATTCTCCCTGCCCACCTAAAGGAGGCACAAATGCTGAGGCCACCACTCCATCCCTGCCTGCAGAAGAGCTGTAAAAATCACAATATTAATGCAAATTATGGCTTTCGGGCTGGCAATTATCCATTTTTATTTTACTGAGGTGAGCACGATTGTTGCATATATCAAATGCTAAAGAAAACAACTTTATCTTCTTTTTAGGTGATGGCCATTGAAAGACAAATCCACAGAAAAGGTGAAATATTGCCTGGTGCAGGGAAGAACTTGAGCAGCCTTGGAGAGCACGATGAAGTTGTGTCAGTGCAATGCCAGCGCTCAAAATTTTTAATTTAAAGGGTGAGGAAAGGGAACAGAAGCGGAGGGAACAATTTGGTGAAGGAAAGGGCAAAATGAGTGCAGAGAAGGCATGTTTCCATAGGAAATGACAGGAGCAAGAGGAGGAATTCTATTTCTGAATTGCAAGTAAAATGTAATGCTGGAGGAGGACGGGAATGTGGCCGGGCACAGGCACCTGGTGATTATCAGCCCGGAGCAGGGTGGGGATGGCTGTAATTGCCTGCCTGGCCTTTCAGTCAGCACCGAGCAGTGGAATCTCAATAACGAGCCCTTTCTGCAGGCTCCGAGCAGCGCTGGCTGTGCTGGGAGAGCTCCCGGCCACGGCTCGGGGCTGGGAAATGCCTCCAGTGCCACCAAACTGGGGCTGCTCCTCAGCCCTGGCTGGGTGCCCAGCTCCAGCTGTGGCATGGGCACAACATCTGGCTGCCACCGTGGCGTTTCTAACAATAAGTAACAACATTTCCACACCCCTTGTTACCGTATGGACTAGAAATCCTGAATATTAAAATATAAAGTGTATAATAGTAGTAGTAATGCTAAGGCTTAGAGACTGTAGTTTCCAGAGTAGGCCCTGGGAAACTAACTTAGGAATGTACTGTGCTGAGAAAACAATTAGCAAAAAAAACCAGAACTGCTAGTGATAAGGTTGAGGTATAATCATAAATAAAGTACTGGTGGTGGGCAGTGGCAGAAGAGAGAGATTAAGGGGGAGAACACTATAGTCCTAGGGTAAGCAACCTTGAAGGATTTATGATGTAAAATGTTATCTACAAGGTGAATGTATCTATATTGTTTAGAAGAATATGTACCTCTGCACGAAAACCGTTTGTAAAAAGGGTATAAAAACCCTCTGAAAAAGGGAACCAGTGGGATCCTGACTTTGGACGCGAGTCCGCAGGTCCCCGGGCCCCGAATAAAGCACCGCATAAACTGACACTCTGTTAGTTTGTGTTTTACTCGGGGTTTCGGGCAGCGTGGGCACAACCTCTGGCTGCCACCGTGGCCTTTCTAACAATAAATGACAACATTTCCACACCCCTGACGTGTGGAGAAACCTTTCCACGTCCCTTTTTAGTGCCAGGCTGTCACCCTGCTCCTCTCCAGCACGCTGCTCTCAGAGCTGATGTCCCTCCAGAGCCACCCCGTGCCGTGTCCAGGGTTTTCCCTTCACCACTTCCCAATAAAACCCCACAAACCAGACCCAGGGATGGCAGTGGAATAATAAACGGAGTGAGTGCAGCTCTTCCCCGGACAGCTCTTGGGTGCTTTAATCACCCTCGGTGCCTCTGCTCATGGAATTCCCTCAATTCCTTCATTCCCAGCAGGATCCTGGAGTCGGAATGCTGGACACAGCACATTGCTGCAGCCAATGTTGGAGTTTATTTCAGATTTCTGGGTGATTTTCACTGATTTTCAGTCCTTGAGGAAGCGCCTGGAGCCCGGCTGTGTAAAACACTTGCAGTGGTTTTTGGGTTTGAATTTTTTTTTTTTTTTAATTTTCCTGCTGTGAGATAGGATTCGGAGGAAGGCAAGGCAGGCTCAGCTTAAATGGTACAAAGAGAAACTTTATTACTAGAAACTATCAGAAAAAACCATCTCAGAATCAGACTTTAGATCACTTTTCCTCAGTGACCTGAGGAGAAGTATCAGTGTCAGATACCAGGGAGACTGCCCAGCTCTCAGCAGGTAAAAATTTCAGAAAACCTTTACAAACCACCTCAGCACTTCACAAAGATGGGAGCTGCGTTTCATCCACACCCGGGGAATTTTCCTGGATCAAGGAGAGAAAATGTGTGAGGAGAAATCCAACCCCTACTCGATCATCTTTGCCGAACCTTTTACATTCAGTGCCCGAGATCCTCCTGAGAAAGAGTGCACTCCAAAAATGCAATTATTGTGCATGAAATGATAGAGTTATGGATAACTCCACTCTTCACGTGGAGTGTTTTATTCCCATTCCAGAGCTCACAGTTTGCTTTGTGCTCCTTCGGGCGTGTTTGGTGTGAGAGGACACCTGAGCCTCCTTCCCAGCCTGGGAGAGCTGCAATTCCCTGATAAACCCCAATAAACCCCATTTCTTCCTTTCCCTGGATAAATAAACCCCATTTCTTCCTTTCCCTGGATAAATAAACCCCATTTCTTCCTTTCCCTGGATAAATAAACCCCATTTCTTCCTTTCCCTGGATAAATAAACCCCGTTTGTTCCATTCCCTGCCCTGGGGGAAGGTTCCCTGGATAAATAAACCCCATTTCTTCCTTTCCCTGGATAAATAAACCCCATTTTTTTTCTGTTCCCTGCCCTGGGGGAAGCTTCTATGGATAAATAAACCCCGTTTGTTCCATTCCCAGCCCTGAGGGAAGGTTCCCTGGATAAATAAACCCCATTTCTTCCATTCCCTGGATAAATAAACCCCATTTGTTCCATTCCCTGCCCTGGGGGAATGTTCTATGGATAAATAAACCCCAATAAACCCCATTTCTTCCTTTCCCTGGATAAATAAACCCCATTTGTGCCTTTCCCTGCCCTCGGGGAAGGTTTCCTTGTTCCATTCTCTGCCCTGGGGGAAGGTTCCCTGGATAAATAAACCTCATTTCTTCCTTTCCCTGGATAAATAAACCCCATTTTTTCTGTTCCCTGCCCTGGGGGAAGGTTCCCTGGATAAATAAACCCCATTTTTTTTCTGTTCCCTGCCCTGGGGGAAGCTTCTATGGATAAATAAACCCTTTTTTTTCTCTTCCCTGGATAAATAAACCCCATTTGTGCCATTCCCTGCCCTGGGGGAAGCTTCTATGGATAAATAAACCCCGTTTGTTCCATTCCCAGCCCTGAGGGAAGGTTCCCTGGATAAATAAACCCCATTTTTTTCTGTTCCCTGCCCTGGGGGAAGGTTCTATGGATAAATAAACCTCATTTCTTCCATTCCCTGGATAAATAAACCCCGTTTGTTCCATTCCCTGCCCTGGGGGAATGTTCTATGGATAAATAAACCCCAATAAACCCCATTTCTTCCTTTCCCTGGATAAATAAACCCCATTTGTGCCTTTCCCTGCCCTCGGGGAAGGTTTCCTTGTTCCATTCTCTGCCCTGGGGGAAGGTTCCTTGGATAAATAAACCTCATTTCTTCCTTTCCGTGGATAAATAAATCCCATTTTTTCTGTTCCCTGCCCTGGGGGAACCTTCTATGGATAAATAAACCCCATTTCTTCCATTCCCTGGATAAATAAACCCCGTTTGTTCCATTCCCTGCCCTGAGGGAATATTCCCATGATAAATAAACCCCATTTTCTCCTTTCCCAGCCCTCAGGGAAGATCCCCTGGATAAACAAACCCCATTTGTTCCATTCCCTGCCCTGAGGGAAGGTTCCCTGGATAAATAAACCCCATTTTCTCCTTTCCCAGCCCTCAGGGAAAGTTCCCTGGATAAATAAACCCCATTTTTTTCTGTTCCCAGCCCTGAGGGAAGGTTCCCTGGATAAACAAACCCCATTTGTGTCATTCCCTGCCCTGAGGGAAGGTTCCCTGGATAAATAAACCCCATTTTTTTCTGTTCCCAGCCCTGAGGGAAGGTTCCCTGGATAAATAAATTCTATTTTCTCCTTTCCCAGCCCCAGTTCAGCTGGAAATGCTTTTGTTAGAGTGCCCTGCAGCCGTGAGTAACTCTCCAGGGAGGGCCATGGAGAGACAGGCACCTGTAATGATTTGTTTTTCATAACGACAGCAATAACTTCACCTTCATCTGCTTAAGAGCATTCATTTCCTGCCAGGAAATCACTGTATTTAAGTTTATTCCAGGAGCTTACGGAGATTGTAGTGACTCAAATATGATTAGGGAGATGTGTCACATGTGATCCTGGGGATGGATTGGGATGGATTGGAATGGTGAGAGATGAGATCAGTGTGTGCTGGAATGGTTTGTGATCCTGGGAATGGATCAGTTTGGAATGAATTGTTTGTGATCCTGGGAATGGATCAGTTTGGAATGGAATTGTTTGTGATCCTGGGAATGGATCAGTTTGGAATGGAATTGTTTGTGATCCTGGGAATGGATCAGTTTGGAATGGAATTGTTTGTGATCCTGGGAATGGATCAGTTTGGAATGGAATTGTTTGTGATCCTGGGAATGGATCAGTTTGGAATGGAATGGTTTGTGATCCTGGGAATGGATCAGTTTGGATTGGAATTGTTTGTGATCCTGGGAATGGATCAGTTTGGAATGGAATTGTTTGTGATCCTGGGAATGGATCAGTTTGGAATGGAATTGTTTGTGATCCTGGGAATGGATCAGTTTGGAATGGAATTGTTTGTGATCCTGGGGATGGATCAGTTTGGAATGGAATGGTTTGTGATCCTGGGGATGGATCAGTTTGGAATGGAATGGTTTGTGATCCTGGGGATGGATCAGTTTGGAATGGAATTGTTTGTGATCCTGGGAATGGATCAGTTTGGAATGGAATTGTTTGTGATGCTGAGATGGATCAGTTTGGAATGGAATTGTTTGTGATCCTGGGAATGGATCAGTTTGGATTGGAATGGTTTTTGATGCTGAGATGGATCAGTTTGGAATGGAATGGTTTGTGATGCTGGGGATGGATCAGTCTGTGCTGGAATTGTTTGTGATCCTGGGAATGGATCAGTTTGGATTGGAATGGTTTGTGATTCTGGGATGGATACATTTTGATTGGAATGGTTTGTGATCCTGGGCATGGATCAGACTGTGGTGGAATTGTTTGTGATCCTGTGGATGGGTCATTTTCCAATGGAATGGTTTGTGATCCTGGAATGACTCAGTTTGGAATGGTTTGTGATCCTGGGATGGATCAGTTTATGCTGGAATGTTTGTGATTCTGGGAATGGATCAATTTGGAATGGAATGGTTTGTGATCCTGGGATGGATCAGTTTATGCTGGAATGTTTGTGATCCTGGGAATGGATCAATTTGGAATGGAATGGTTTGTGATCCCGGGAATGGATCAGTTTGGAATGAATTTTTTGTGATCCTGGGAATAGATCAGTTTCTATTGGAATGGGAATGGATCAGTTTGTGCTGGAATGGTTTGTGGTGCTGGGAATGGATGGATGAGTTTGTATTGGAATGGTTTATGATCCTAGGGATGGATCAGTCTGTACTGGAGTGGTTTGTGATCCTGGGATGAATCAGTTTGGATTGGAATGGTTTGTGATCCTGGGATGGATCCATTTTGATTGGAATTGTTTGTGATCCTGGGCATGGATCAGACTGTGGTGGAATTGTTTGTGATCCTGTGGATGGGTCATTTTCCAATGGAATGGTTTATGATCCTGGAATGGCTGTTTGGAATGGTTTGTGATTCTGGGATGGATCAGTTTGGATTGGAATGGTTTGTGGTTCTGGGATGGCTCAGTTTGGAATGGTTTGTGATCCTGGGATGGATCAGTTTGTGCTGGAATGTTTGTGATCCTGGGGATGAATGTATTTCTATTGGAATTCCATTTCTATGGATCTAGTTTCTATTGGAATGGTTTGTGGTGCTGGGAATGGATCAGTCTGTGCTGGAATGGTTTGTGATCCTGGGATGGATCAGTTTCTTCTGGAATTGTTTGTGATCCTGGGGATGGATCAGTTTGGAATGAAATTGTTTGTGATGCTGAGATGGATCAGTTTGGATTGGAATGGTTTGTGATCCTGGGATGGATCAGTGTTGATTGGAATGGTTTGTGGTGCTGGGAATGGAAGGGTGAGTGTGTCCTGGAATGGTTTGTGGTGCTGGGGTTGGGACATTTTATGGTAAATACATTCAAGCAGGACCGAGGCTGTTCCACCTTTTCCTGGCTGGGTTCCTGCTCATTCCCAGCCCAGCCCTCCCTGCCCCAGCTCACCTGCACTGGGACTTCAGGGTGGCCAGAGCCCCCCGGGGCAGGGCTGTGAGCCTGCACTGCCCAGAGAAAGGAAAATTTCTCTTTATTACTGAAAACCCTGCCCGGGAAGGGCCCTTGCCTGTGTGAGCGTGGAGGTCTGGGCTGGGAGCAGTGATTGATTTTATCCCTGCAGCACAGCAAAGCTGAGGTTTGGAAAAACGGGCAGAGCAGCTGCTTGGAGGAAAGGCTGGAGGTTTCCTGCAGCTTTCCTGCTTTGTCCCTCCTTTTATCCTTCAAGAGCTCAGCCAGGGCCCAGTTTGGGCAAAATCCAGTGAATATTCCATGGGCTGAGAGCTGGGGCTGGGCAGCTTGGAAATGTCAACAGCAGCACTGGGAAAGGTGGGAAAAGTGAAAAGGGGCAGTTTGAGAGAGGCTCCTGCAGTTAAAAACTGCAGCTCTTCTCTCTCTTATTTATTCATTCATTTATTTATTTTTATTTATTCATTTAAATTTTTATTTCTTTATTTTGTCCTATTTATTGCTCACCTTGGGTTTCTCCTGTCCTTCTGTTTGTGTAACTCTGAAAATCCTGGTCAGAATTGCTGATTTCTATCGGCTCCTGCCCTGAACTTCCCTGCTTCTATCTGAAGGGTTTTAGAGTTGTGTGATTGTGGGGAAGCCTTTTTTAAATCTAATTTTTTAAAATTTAAAATATGTCCTCAGTCCTGGTGGCTGCCAAGGAAGGCTCAGATTCTCAGTACGAGTTGTTTCCTGGAACAGAAGGCAGGGCAGCAACATCATTATTATTATTATTATTATTATTATTATTATTATTATTATTATTATTATTATTATCACCATCACATCATAAATATTATATTATATTATATTATATTATATTATATTATATTATATTATATTATATTATATTATATTATATTATATTATATTATATTATATTATATTATATTATATTATATTATATTATATTATATTAATTATTAGTAGTATTATTATTTTAATTATTATTTTATTATTATTATTATTATTATTTTATTCTTATGTGCTTTGTGTGCAACACGAGAGAAGAGGAAAAAAGCAAAATCTTCCCCAAAATTCTTCATATTGTTCTCTTAATGTCAGGAGTTGTTTGCTTTTAAATTGCTCCTTTTTCATCAAATGCTGAGGGTTCTGTTCAAAGGAGCAGCCCTGCAATAATCTATTAACAGATTAACAGAATAACCATTATTATTAACAGAATAATAATAATAATCTATTAACAAAGCATTAACAGAACTCCGGTGTGAAGCTCCAACCTGTGCTGGAGAATCCTTTTGGAAATTAGAGCTGGTGTGGTGAAAATGGATTTTTTTGGGGGAGTTTCCAGCCCTGTAACCTGGCTGGGGTGAATCATTTTTGGCCACTCAAAGCCCAATTACAGCCTCAGAAAAGAGGCGTGAAAGTGGCAGTGATGAACGCCCAAATGGAAATAATTAGAGTGTTTGCCTTGGTACTTAAGTCATTTATTCCCTAATTAACTGTCCCAGAAGCGCCTTTTCCCTGGGATGTAGAAATTTACCCAAGGAATTCAGGTATCAGAATTAATGTTGTTGATTAAGTTGGACGAGACTCGTGCAGGAGAGACTGGAAACGTGGCCCAGGAAGGTGGGAAAAGGCTGGAAAAGATGGAATACAAGGGAAGGTTCTGGCTCTTTGGATTGTAAAATATGCCCACATCATCTTTTCGTTGCTTTGCATCCTGCTAATTAAAACTATAATTATTTTAAAGCCTGGTTAATTCTAAAAGTGCCCATAAACCCAAGGAAAATTAAAACCTGGAGTGAATTTTTGCCTCTTTTTGGTGTTTAGGAGTGGAGGAATCATGGTCAGGATTCGATATAAATTCAGTTTGGGAGCAGGGACACCTCTGGGTGCCCAGGCTGCCATAAAAGTGGAGTCACCCACATTTGGGGTTTGCTCCTGTTGGTGTTAATTTGGACAATTGTGGAGGACAAATCCTTTCCTCTGAAAGCTGGAGAGCTCAGGTTTGATGTTTGTGTTAATTTCTGTGTATTAACATCAGACTCTGGCAAGCACAAATATTTCTCCCATAAAAAATTCAGCATTCCCTGTTAAATATTTCACAGCAACCCTAAACTTTTATCAGTCACTTTAATTGACAGGCTCCTTTAGGTCTGTTTTGTTGTGAATAATTAAACCTTTCTGTCTTCATCAAAAAAAAACCCCAAACCTGTGAATATTCTGTGTCTGTCCCTTGGCAGCAGCGGGCTCTGAGTTTTTTGTTTGTCTCATGGCCTCAAGAAAATGTCACTGAGCACTTTGCTGAAGTTTTTAGGGCTGGCAAGGACTTGGATCCCCCTGTGCTCCTGTTCCTGCAGGTATTTCCCACTCCAAACACGGGATTCAGGAGCTGCAGTTCCCGTGGTCCCAAGAAAGCTCAGCCTTCCCAAATCAGGTTTTAGTGCCAATTCTCCAATCCATGACATCCAATGATAATATTAGAATTCTATTAATAAGAATAATAGTGGGGAAAAGGCTGCTGCTGTAATAAAAAGAGGAACCTTGGCTTTGGATAAATAGAAAACAGCAGCACAGACAGACACTGTAATGACAGATTTCTGGGGCAACAATAATCAAATTACTTTGGTTATTCTTGTTTGACTACACAAACAATATTATCCAGCTTATTTTTAGATCAATTCGTTAGTTCAGGAACTAAGTTGTTTCCTGTAGAGTCAGATTCACTTAAGCAATATTTCTGTCAGGCTTGGATTTTTCTTCTTCCCTTCCTTCCCTCCCTTCCTGCTCCAGCTCACGTTGGTTCTGTTCCTGTGCCCTCTGAGTGGGGCTTGGAGTAAAACCCTGACTCGAGGGGAGTTTTGACATTGAGTGAAGAGAAAAAAAACCTGCAGAATTTAACACAGAAGGATCATTAGAGCAGCAGAGTGCACTGGTGGAGAGAAAAGAGCTCTTCCTTCCCCTCCTCAAAACCCATCAAGGGGACAAATCCAGGCACTGGGGGATTTGGGAAATGAACGCATCCTCCAGGGGATCTCAGTGTTTGTCTTCCCTTTTCAGCCCCACAACGACAGCGCAGAGATGGCAGATAATGACAGCAGCCCCAATGACACCGCTCTGCCAAAGAGGTGAAGATTGCACAATTTATTTTGGAAAATAATTATGCTGCTAATTGCAGCTCTTGACTCTCGTCCTTCCCCTGCCTGTGTTCTTGGGGAGGCTGCTCTGCTCAGCTTGCACACGGCAGTGTCAGTTACTCTAAAGGTCAAAAGACTCTCTTGTTGTGATCTGTAATTGCTGGTGATGGGGAATAAAATAAATACAGAATCATTTGGGGTCATTTAACTCATTGGTAACGTCTGTTAACTTCCATTCTGTTCTCTCCCCACTCTCACACTGTGAGCCTGCTGTTAGGATGAGCTTATCTGACAATTAGGATGTACTTTATGTGGGGTAAAGAGGAGAAATAACCCAAAAGTGGAGTTTTGGACTCTTGTCAGAAATTTCAGCCCTGAATTCCCAGTGTGGCGATGTGACCTAACCATGCAGACCAACCTGATCTGGGACATTTTAACAACAATGAGCAACTCTGCTGAGGCCACAGCTGAATTTCACAGAATCACAGAATTATCTGGATTGGAAAAGACCTTTGAGATCATGGAGCCCAACCTCTCATTTCAGGGCAAAGCAGCTGCAGTGGCAATTTAGAAATTCTGTGGCCGAAGGATCCAACTCAGTTTAGCCTGAAGATCTCACCTGGCTCACTGAGAATTCAGGCATTGAAGGAAAAGTCCAGAGGAGGAAACGAGGCTGGGGAGGGGTTTGGAGCACAAACCCTGGGAGGAACAGCTGAGGGAGCTGGGGTTGTTTATCCTGGAGCAAAGGACACTCAGGGCTGATTTTATCACTCCCCACAGCTCCTGAAAGGTGCCCGTGTCACCTGGGCTTGGGCTCTGTCTCCAGGCAGCTCTGACACACCCAGAGGACACAGCCCCAAGCTGAGCCAAGGCAATTTAGGTTGGATATTAGGAAAAAAAAAATTCACCTTTTCCTAATATCCAGCCTAAAAGATTGATAAAATACTGGAATGTTCTGCCCAGGGAGGTGGTGGAGTCACCATCCCTGGGTGTGTTAAATAAAGCCTGGATGTGGCTCTGGGTGCCAGGGGTCACTGCAGGGCTTGGGCTGGGCTGGGCTCGATGATCTTGGAGGTCTCTTCCAACCTGGTCATTCTATGAATTCTGTGAGTTCTAAATAAACCCGAATTTTTTTGTGCAGTTTTTGGCTTCTTTCCCTGCCCCTCCTTCCCCAAACCCTGCATGGCAGCTGTGAAGATGGACCCTGTCCTGCTCTCCTTGCACTGGTGCTTTTAGAGAAATCTGGAGTCAAATATTCCCATCCTTTATGGGCCAGCTTTCCCACCCTCTATGGGCCACCTCTCCCATAATTTTTGGGCCACTCTCCCATTTTTTTGGGGGCCAGCTCTCCCATCATTTTTGGGCCACCTCTCCCATCATTTTTGGGCCACCTCTCCCATTATTTTTGGGCCACCTCTCCCATTTTTTTGGGGCCAGCTCTCCCATCATTTTTGGGCCAGCTCTCCCATTTTTTTTGGGCCAGCTCTCCCATTTTTTGGGCCAGCTCTCCCATTTTTTGGGCCAGCTCTCCCATTTTTTTGGGCCAGCTCTCCCATCCCAGGCTGTACAGCTCCCATGGCCTCAGATCTCAGAGTCTGAGCCTCGACTCAGCCCAGTTCACTTCCATTTCCAAAATCTCCTCAATATTTCCTTTAGACACCCCTGACTGGGTTTAGTCCCAGCCTCATGCCATTGATCATTTCTTGTCTTTTCTCCCAGTTTGATTTAATCCCTTTGGTTCCCTTAATTTAAAAGCTGATTTCTCAGCTCCTCCCTGCTTTGTTCCTCAGGGATCTTCAAACCTTTGTGTTTTCCATCTGCATCTTTGGTATTTATTTTATACCAGGACATACATAAACGTCCTTCAGCTGGGACTTCAAGAAATGTATAAATCTCTGAATTTTACAAGCAGTGTCCAGGTCAGGACATTTGTGTGTGCAGGGACATTTGTGTGCTGCTGCTGGTTTTTTTCCAGCTGTTTTTTTCCAGCTGTTTTTCTGGATATTTGCCATGCTAATGCTTCCATGCCTTGTGAATTTAATGTTTGGAATCCAGGATTTATTCCTGACCCCATCATTGCATGACCACAAGGCAGTCAGGTCACTTTTATCTCTCTCTCTAACTTTGGGGTTTTAAGGCATTTTCTTTTTGCATGTAACACAGTTATAAACGTACAAATTCCAGTTATATATGGAATTTATAACACAGAGCAAAATTATTTCCAGTTCTGTGACACCCCAAAATGTTGGAACAAGTGAAGCATTTTTGTACAAGATATTTTTCTCTGGGTGTATTTTCTGCATCTGATTTTCTTTATTGCCAAATGTGACAAACTATCTTATTAATAATTGTCCTTTTAATGACTGTATGGTGCTGATTTGTAAGGTTTTGTCCTAATAATATGAACCTTTTGCCCTTAGCTGGGCAAGGTTTTCGTTGTGCTTTTTCAGCTTTTAAAAAAATATTCCAGGACAGGAAGCACAATATTGGGAAAAGAGTAGTCCAGGTTCATTCCTCCATGGAAAATGGATTTTTCTGTACAATTTTTTGATCTGAAACAAATATTATTCAAATAATATGTATAATATTATGATCATAATAATACATAATTTATAAAGAAACTCTCTTGTACCTTGCACCTACAGCTTGAAGGACACGACTGATGAGTTCATAAATAAAAGTCCCACTCCTGACAGCACCAAATCCTTGAAGTTAAGGAGAAATAACCCAAATTTTCAGCAAATCCAGAGCAATGAATGAAACTTCTCCTTAAAGAGCACTCAGACCCTTCCAGAGGTGAAGGAGCCAATCGTGGTTTTATTGCTGATGCTGGGAGTGAATCTGCCCTCCAGGAATTTGCCCAATCTCTTTTTAGAACCTTCTCTTTATTTTCAAATTGCTGTTTCGTGATTTCTCTGCACGGCTCAAATCTTTCCAAGGTTGCATTAAGAGTCATGGAAATGATCTCTTTTATGGTCTTTGGAGGTTTGTGATTCAAATCCCTATTTTTAAATTTTTTTATTCTTTTTTTTTTTTTGCAGTTGTGAGGACTGAGTGTGGCCTCTTTTCCACCTCCTATTCAAAGAACTCTGGAGTTTAGGCTTTAATAATAAATTAACCCACGTGGAGATGGAACCACAGGAGATTCAGGAACACTCAAGAAGAAGAAGAATGGGTGAAAATTATTATAAAAGCACTCCTGTATAATTGTCCTGTAAATCACAGCACCAAAAATGCCTTCCAGGTTCTTCAAACTCTCCTTCCTGTGACAGCTCCATCTCATGCCACCTCTTGTGTGTCCATGGGAAATATTTGGATTTTAATCCAGGATTTCATTGCAGGAGAAGAAGCCTGGGTGGCTCGGTGTGGGGAATTGAGGGTGGCTTGTTTAAATATTTTAAAAAGTGGAAGGTTTTGGAGGTAAGGGAGGGAACAGCCCCAAGTCCTCTTCTCCATCCCTTTACATCCTTCTCCTCTTGTCCATCCCTCTAAAGATCCTCATTTCATCTTCTCTATCCCTTTACAACTCCATGCCTTGTTTCTTATTTTTCATCCCCCTAAACAGCCTCTTTTCCTATTTTCTATCCCCCTAAACAGCCTCTTTTCCTATTTTCCATCTCTCTAAACAGCCTCTTTTCCTCTTCTCCATCCCTCTAAACAGCCTCCTTCCTTCTTCTCCATCCCCCTAAACAGCCTCTTTTCCTATTTTCCATCCCCCTAAACAGCCTCTTTTCCTATTTTCCATCTCTCTAAACAGCCTCTTTCCCTCTCCTCCATCCTTTTACATTTTCGTGCCCCTCTCCCTCTCCTCCACCCCTCTAAAATCAGAAGTGTTGGCTCTGAACTCCTGGAGGACACACAGAGATTGATCACACAAGGATTTTTTTGGATTTTCCCTGGAAAAGTCCCCCATAGGCATAAAGGGAAGGAGGGGAAGGTGTTGTGTCCTTGAGTAGCCAAACAGGCTATCAATAACAAACAATTATCAATAATTCTGTTATTGATAATTCAGCCTTCCTGGGGCACTCAGGGGCTGGGTGCTGCCCATGCTCAGCTCACAGAGAACTCATTTCCCCAGGGCTGGGAACATTTTTAGAACATTCCAGACCAGAGCTGGCACAGGAAGGAGAGTCTGAAGAACATGGAAGGCATTTTTGGTGCTGTGATTTACAGGAGAATTATACAGGAGTGCTTTTATAACAATTTTTCTGTTGTCTTCAGTGCCTTTTTATGTTTTGTTTTTTTTTTTTTTTTTTTCCTGGCTGTTTCACCTCACTGGGTGGGAAACAGGTGGGAAACTCTTGGCTCATTCCACAGCTCCAATTTGGATCTGGATCATCCCCCTGCTCTGGGCATCTCCAGCTGGGGTAAAATGCTGCTCCCCGAGGTCTTGGTTTGTGTTCTTGACGAGTTACTGGAGTATTAGATGAGTTACTGGAGTATTAGATGAGTTACTGGAGTATTTGATGAGTTACTGGTGTATTAGATGAGTTACTGGTGTGTTTGATGAGTTACTGGTGTATCAGATGAGTTACTGGTGTATCAGATGAGTTACTGGTGTATTTGATGAGTTACTGGTGTATCAGATGAGTTACTGGAGTATTAGATGAGTTACTGGTGTATCAGATGAGTTACTGGTGTATCAGATGAGTTACTGGAGTATTTGATGAGTTACTGGTGTAGTCGATGAGTTACTGGTGTATTAGATGAGTTACTGGAGTATTAGATGAGTTACTGGTGTATCAGATGAGTTACTGGAGTATTTGATGAGTTACTGGAGTATTAGATGAGTTACTGGTGTATTAGATGAGTTACTGGTGTATCTGATGAGTTACTGGTGTATCAGATGAGTTACTGGTGTATTTGATGAGTTACTGGTGTATTAGATGAGTTACTGGAGTATTTGATGAGTTACTGGTGTATGTGATGAGTTACTGGAGTATTAGATGAGTTACTGGAGTATTAGATGAGTTACTGGTATATTTGATGAGTTACTGGAGTATTTGATGAGTTACTGGAGTATTAGATGAGTTACTACAAGTAGCAGTGAGGGTGGAGAGGGGTGGCAGAGCCACAGCAGGATTCCCACCCCTGGGGAGATGCTGGGAATGTTGCTGTGTTTATCTGGGGACTCTGTTCCTGCAAGTCCCCGTGATCCTGACCAGGGAAAGCAGGAAATTCTCCTGGAAACGAGAGGAAACCCAGATTCTCAAGAGTGCAAAGCCTGGCTGCCTCCAGAAAAGCTTTGTCTGATGAAAATCCAGTTCCTCTATTCCCAGAGGAGTGTAGTAGGTGTTGTGCTGGTCCTTGGCTCAGGGGTATTTTCAGAAGCCACAATCTGAAATTCAACTTTGCCATGGTTGTCTTGGACAGTCACACTGGGGATTTTTTGATGTTCTCCAGTTTATCTCATTGCAGGAGGAGGCAGATTCAAATTGGGGAGTGTTGAAAAGATCAGTTCATTCTTCCCAGTGAACTTTTGTGGAATCATGGAATGGTTTGGGTTGGAAAGGACGTTAAATCCCATCCAATGCCATGGCAGGGACACCTCCCACTGTCCCAGGGATCCAGGGGCAGCCACAGCAAATCTGGGAATTCCATCCCAGCCAGGAATTCCTTCCCAATATCCCATCTAAACCTGCCCATGGCATCTTGGATTGGAGGGGACCTCCAAGTCCATCCAGTCCCACCATGGGCAGGGACACCTTCCACTATCCCAGGCTGCTCCAGCTGGGCCTGGAACAGGGATCCAGGGACATCCCATATTTCTTCCCAAAATCCCATTGAAACCAGCACATGGAATCCTGAATTCCTTTGGGTTGGAAGGGACCTGAAATCCCATCAGAGCCACCCCTGCCATGGCAGGGACACCTCCCACTGTCCCAGGGGGCTCCAGCCTGGCCTGGGACACTTCCAGGGATCCAGGGGCAGCCACAGCAAATCTGGGAATTCCATCCCAGCCTTTCCCCACCCCAGGAATTTCTCCAGAGAATACCCAGGAGCCACAGTCTGAGCCCTCTGGATGTTGATGATCCAGGGATGCCAACCCAGTGAATTCTGATTTTCTATTTTGTGTTGAACGAACACAAAATCCTCATTAATTCTCAGCTCCCCTGATGGTAAGATGGAATCAAACAGGTCCTTCCTGACACTCCTGAAAATAAAATAAAATCAACAAAATTTCCAGTGCTGTTCAGTCGCCCCCTTTTAATGGGGTAAAGCTGCTGTGAACAGCTCCAGCCTCTTTTCCATCCCAATTTCATCCAGCTGGGGCTTTATTTTTTTATTTAATTTACAATCATCTGGTGCAAGTCCGCACAAAACATCCCTTGTAGACTCTATTTAATATGCACCAGAATTATTGTGTTTGATATATATCAATTTTAAATCTGTTTCCACACAACCTTGACTGCCTTTCTGGCTGTATATCACTTCATCAGGCCAGCTTAACTAGAGCTTCTTTTTCATTTTTTATTGCCCCCATAAAATCTAGGAATGGAGCATTTCGATTTTTCTAGCAGTAACTTTTATTACTTTTTTGCCTTTTTTTTAAGTACTTGTCAGCGAGATGCAGTACTTTGCACAGAGTATATTTTCCAGCTCTGCATTATATTTTTATTTCAATTTATTTTAGCCAGAACGTCCAGCATACATCTAAATAATACCTGTGATGGTCGAAATGAGTGGATTAGGAATGCAATTAGGGGGGATATAAAGTGGCTTCACCCCAGGATTGGTGGATTTTAGTTCCCTTCTCCAGTCCCAGATATTTTCAAGTAAGTCCTGCAAGGATAACTCATGTTTCAGTTTTAATGTTGCCCATAAAACCCTATGGCAACGCAGGAGGGGAAAATGAATTTATTGCCATTTTTATGGTTTTACTTTAATTTTTAGGTTTTCTAGATCTTTCCCCCGAGCATGTTATTGCACTGCATTTTCTTTTTTTTTTCCCCTCTGAGAACACAGAATTTGCCATGTTAGCCCAGAGCACTGATAGGCCCAGCCAGAGAATCTTCCCAGGCAGGAATGGAAAGGCCTGGGATAGAATTTGGACTCATTTCTCTATAAAAGGGTTCTTGACCTGCACATAAAAATGCTCTGCAAGTCCAATTCCATATAAACCACGCTGCATTCCCAGCACAAATCAGATATTTTCTGCATTTTTGTGTTTCTGTGACGTTTCTTGACTCGCTCTGGTGATGTCAGGCCGTGTTTCCAACAGGATTTTTTCTTTCATTGGTGGAAATTCTGATTTTCCAGAAGTGTGGGAGGGAAGAGCACAAATTAAAAAAAAAAAAAAATTTGCTCTTCATTGGTTGAAGTTTTGTAGGTTACGAGTAATGTTCATTTTAGAATATTTTTGTGCTGTTTCCATTATGAACACTGAACACCAACCTCTGTAAAGTGAATTTCATGTTTCTCCAAGAAAACAAAGTGGGAGCAGGGCATGGCTGAGCACAGCACCTCATCTCTACAACTTGTTATCCTCATTCTGCTTAATTCATATGAATAACACATTTTGAAATAATCCCTCTGCTAATGGAAGGGGGGGAGCAGAGCAGCCCTTCTCTAATTAGGGCTGGTGCAGGATTTTGGGAAAGGCTCTGGGGTCAATCACCTGCCCTTGCTGAGGGGGGAATTAACAGAGATTTCATGCCAGTGATAATTTCATGCATTTTCACTGGGTGATGAGCTTTAAATGTAAAGTTTTTTTTATAGTGGTTATGAAACAAAATAAAATGTTTTAAGTAATGTCTTTTTCTTTGTTCGTTTTCTTCTTCTTCCACCTTCTTCACAAAACTCAAGTAATAGTCTTTAATTAATCAGTCAAATGCCACTCTAAAAGTCGTAAAAATCTATTATTAAGTAAAAAAAATATAAATAATGAGTTAAACTTTTATTAGTTTGTTTAGCTTTAAAAAAACTTAAACTCAGCTAAAGCCGTTTTTCCCACTTCTAGCAAAGAACTAAAAATATAATTTCTATAATTCTTTAATAAAATATAATAAACATTTGAGCCCAAACACAAAACTCGTCTCAATCACCTTTCTAATAATCCTAACTCTAAAAAAAACCCAAACAAAACTAATAACAAACCACTAATAAATCGTGCAGAGCCCAGCAAACACCCCCACAGCCCTGGCACATTTTGTGCTTCAATTCATTATTCAATTCAATTCAATTCAATTCAATTCAATTCAATTCAATTCAGTTTTATTCAAAGATGAATAAAACTGCCCTGCAGAGCCAAGTTTGCATTTCCACCACCTGGGGGTGGAGGGGGCTCCAACACAGGGCAGGGCGTTTTGCCATTTATTTCTCTAACCACCTTTTATTAATTTATTTCTCTAACCACCTTTTATTAATTAATTTCTCTAATCACCTTTTATCCATTTATTTCTCTAACCACCTTTTATTAATTTATTTCTCTAACCGCCTGTTATTAATTTATTTCTCTAACCACCTTTTCTCCATTCATTTCTCTAACCACCTTTTATCCATTTATTTCTCTAACCACCTTTTATTAATTTATTTCTCTAACTACATTTTATGAATTTATTTCTCTAACCACCTTTTATTAATTTATTTCTCTAACCACCTTTTATCCATTTATTTCTCTAACCACCCTCTACAGCAAAAATAAAGGTGAAACAAGAGAAACTGGAGCAGCTGTGATTTTGGTGTTTTATTTGATGATTTTGGGAGGATTTAGGAGCAGGTTTTAGGAGCAGGTTTTAGGAGCAGGTTTTAGGAGCAGGGTTTAGGAGCAGGGTTTAGGAGCAGTTTTTAGGAGCAGGGTTTGGGAGCAGGATTTAGGAGCAGGGTTTAGGAGCAGGGTTTAGGAGCAGGGTTGGGTTTAGGAGCAGGGTTTAGGAGCAGGGTTTAGGAGCAGGGTTTAGGAGCAGGGTTTAGGAGCAGGGTTTAGGAGCAGGGTTTAGGAGCAGGGTTTAGGAGCAGGGTTTAGGAGCAGGGTTTAGGAGCAGGGTTTAGGAGCAGGGTTTAGGAGCAGGGTTTAGGAGCAGGGTTAGGAGCAAGGTTTAGGAGCAGGGTTTAGGAGCAGGTTTAGGAGCACGATTTGGGAGCAGGGTTTGGGAACAGGTTTTAGGAGCAGGGTTTAGGAGCAGGGTTTAGGATCAGGGTTTAGGAGCAGGTTTTAGGAGCAGGGTTTAGGAGCAGGGTTTAGGGGCAGGGTTTAGGGGCAGGGTTTAGGAGCAGGGTTTAGGAGCAGGGTTTGGGAGCACGATTTAGGATCAGGGTTTAGGAGCACGATTTAGGAGCAGGGTTTAGGAGCACGATTTAGGAGCAGGGTTTAGGAGCAGGGTTTAGGAGCAGGGTTTAGGAGCAGGGTTTAGGATCAGGGTTTAGGAGCAGGTTTTAGGATCAGGGTTTAGGAGCAGGGTTTAGGGGCAGGGTTTAGGGGCAGGGTTTAGGAGCAGGGTTTAGGAGCAGTTTTTGGGAGCAGGGTTTAGGAGCAGTTTTTAGGATCAGGTTTTAGGGGCAGGGTTTAGGAGCAGTTTTTAGGAGCAGGGTTTAGGAGCAGGGTTTAGGATCAGGGTTAAGATCAGGGTTTAGGAGCAGTTTTTCCTGGCTGTTGAGCTCTTTGTGTGCCCATAAAGCCACAGCAGGGCCGGCAGGGTCACCTTGTCCCTGTCACTCAGGTGTGAGACACTCCCGGGGCTGCTGACCCGGCTTAACGACATCACAGGGGAATCTCTGCTCGAGTCTAAATTTAGCTTTGATCTTAGCGTGTCTTGGACCAGATTTAAACCAAAGGATGAACAAGGACTCTCAGGCTTTGCCATAAACCAGTGCTCCCAGTCCCTGTCAGTCAGGTGTGTGAAACTCCCAGCGCTGCTGAGCCAGCTCAGCACCCAGTTAATGACATCAGAGGGAATCTCTGCTCAAGAATAAATTTATTTTTAGTCTTGGACCAGATTTAAACCAAAGGATGAACATGGACTCTCAGTCCTGTGGGGTTCAGTTCTCTGGGAGTGGCTTTGTCATAAACCAGTGCTCCCAGTTCTGCCAGCATTCCCAAAATTCCCTTTGCACAGCTGAGCAGGGACACCTGGCTCACCTGGTGTTTCCCCTTGGATTTTCCTGAATTTTTTGGTCGGACCCAGCTGCTGCTTGTGGTCAGGGCTCATCAGGAGCCTTGTGTTGTCCTGAATGTAAAAACCACTGTGTTGTCTAAATATTGTTTTCATTTCCTCAGATGAAGCAACGTCAGAGGTTTTGATTTCTGAATGGAGAAGAACGTGATAAGGAAAGAAATTGGCATCATTCTTTTCATGGAAGTTTTCAATTTTGTTACAACAGTTGAAGTCATTAATTTGAGAGTCATTCAGAGCTGCAAACAGGATTTTCCTCTGTTTGACAACACACACCACGACTCTCAAAGGTGATGGTCCCGTGGGTTATTTTGTCTTGGAAAGACGTTTTTTTAGTAGTAATTTTTACTGTGTACACATGTTTTTATAGGAAATGTTTTCTGGTTCTGCTGGTCTCAATGAAAACTCCCAGCAGCGCTCCCCAGCCAGGCAGGGTCTGTGTTTGATTTGGATTTTAGACCCCCCTGAGGAAGATTTGCTCCACAGGTCCAGTCTCAGCTGAATTATTAAACTAACAAAAAAACACCCCTAAATGTCATTTTCACACAATTGTCCAATATTTCCCCCCAAGAATTGTCACTGCTAATTGGATCCATTTCTTTTCTGACCTTAAATCCTCCTCCTCTGAAGAGTCTCCTGACAGCAGCTTTCCTGGTTTATGGGAATAGATTACTTTTTATCTGAAAGCTTTAATAGAGATTTAATCTCACCCCATCCTGAACAGGGAGCTTTTCCTCCAAATTTAGCACTCAGATAACACCAAAACTCCACGTTTGTTACGAGCTTTGGGGCAGCTGGTCCTTTAAGAGTGGTGTGGGGTTTTTTTTTTTTTTAGTCCCTTAAGAACCGTGCTTGTGTTTCTATAAAATATTTTAGACCTTTAACACCTGAGATTTTATGTTGGGACTTTCCATATTTTACTTAACCTTGTTCAAAGCTACTGCCTTGACCTCAAATGTTAATTAATGTAATTTCTCTGTGTTTCTCATGAGAATTTTATGGTAACACTGACCAAGCACAGAAGAAGGGGTGTAAGAATGGTCTGGGTTTATTGAAGTTAATTCCAGAACTGGTTCTTGTTAATAAATAGTGAATTTGCATCACCCAAATACAAAGTGCAGGATTAAGACTTGCAAAGCACAATAAGCACCCAAGTCCATGAGATCAGAGCCCCAAAATCCCAGTTTTTGGATAGTGGAGGCTCAGTTTAGTGATAATCTGAGAAGTAACAGTTAAACCTCAGCAGATTTCATTGATTTCAGCTCTTTTAATTGCAATAAAAAGCAGGTGGAGGAAGGGGAGCTCTCCAAAACTCACAGGCAAGTCGTGAATGGATTCCTTCACGGAGAGGGCTGGATAGGGATGGCTGCCAGCACAGGAAAGCCTGCTCCCCCCAGGTTTTAATCAAATACTGCCTTTTAATAAAGCACTGAAGAATAAAGGCCCGTGGGGAGGTGTCTGGGAGCTCCCAGTGCAGGAGCCACGCTCTGATTAAATCATCAGACCTCGGATGTTCCTCAGTGCTCGTTCAGCCTCATTCCCACGTATCACAAGTTTCTGTTCACACACGGATTTGTTTGTTTACAGGGATAATTCTCGTTAACTGACAGTTTAAAAAGAATTACCGAGGCCTCCAACATTGCTAGGTTGGTATTAAGGAGGGTATTAAATACTGGATTCATTTAAAGAATCTTTTTCCCTTCCCTCCTATCCAGCAGCCTGGAGGAGGGATGGAAATTTAATAATGCAGAGCTGATAATAATTGTACAATCAGATGGGTGATGGGAAGAAAATTCCCCCTGGAGAGGAGTGGCTGAGGGGATGCTGGAGACATTTCCTGTGGGTGCTCCCAGCCCAGCAGTGCTGGCACCAATCCCTGGATTTCACATTCAGCACCCAAAATCATTTATAGAAGTTCTTCCATTCACCTAAAAAAAATAAAAAATAAAAATAAAGGACAACTTCAGGAAGGATCTTTAATGTCCCTGGATCCCTGGAAGTGTCCAAGGCCAGGCTGGGACAGTGGGAGGTGGCACGGGATGGGATTTGAGGTCCTTTCAACCCAAATCATTCCAGAATTCCCTGATTCTGCGTTTTTATGATTTAAAATAGTCCCGGCATAAAAAAAATAAATTAAAAAATCACTTTCTGTGAAAGGAGGAGGAAGAGCTTTGTTGACAGCGTGGCTGAGGTCAGAGCAGAACAGAAAGCAGCACAGGAAAGGGGGAGAAAATTCCCTAAAAAAAAGGAAAACAAAAGGAAAAACTGCCCTCCAAGAGTAATGTGAAAATCTGTTAAAAACGGGCTGGTTCCTCTGGGCCTGCTGGTATTTTGGGTTTCTCTTTTGATGGAAGAGTTTTTAAGAGAAGATTTTTGCTGTTGGATTCCTCAGATCATGTTCTGCCATTTTCTCAACCTGAAAGCTACAGAATTCCTGTAATTTCTGAATTCTACAGAATTCTATTATATTCTATTATATTCTATTCTTATTCTATTCTATTCTATTCTATTCTATTCTATTCTATTCTATTCTATTCTATTCTATTCTATTCTATTCTATTCTATTCTATTCTATTCTATTCTATTCTATTCTATTCTATTCTATTCTTATTCTATTCTATTCTATTCTATTCTGTTCTGTTCTGTTCTATTCTATTCTATTCTATTCTATTCTATTCTATTCTATTCTATTCTATTCTATTCTATTCCATTCCATTCTATTCTGTTCCATCCCATTCCATTCCAGCTACTGAATTTCTGAAAGCTACAAAAATTCTGATTCAGCTCTGATCCATGATTTAATACAACAGCATTTATCCATAGAAAGAAACATTTCCAGAGGATTTTTTTTGATGTGAGTTCTGAACAACTTTCTTTTTTACATTTTTTTCTTTTTTTTTCTTTTTTTTCCCCCCAGCATTATTTTCAATTTTTCAATTTTATATACATATATAAATCTGTATTTTAATATATTTATATTATTAGAAATTAGTATGAATTATTAGAAATTATTATATTATTAGAATGATTATTAAATTGTACAAATCTAGATATATCTATATATTTATATTATATTACATTATATTATATTATATTATATATTAATATTATATTATATTTTCATATTATATTACATTACATGCTATTATATTATTTAACACTTTCATATTATATATGATACATTATACATTATTATACATTATATCATTATTATTATATATAATATTATTATAATATATATTATTATACATTATAATATATTCTAGATATTAATATAATATGTTATATTACATTACATGTTACATTACATTATATTACATATATAAATATATATAATTATATATATTTTACATGTTATATATCATTTATATCTAAATTGTATTGTTAGAATTTATTATATACATATAATAAATTATGATTTATAAAATAAAAATTGTTATAAATTGCACATTATTTTCTTATTATAAATATATTTATATTTAAAATGTATTTTATTTCTATCTGTTTATATTTATAAATATATACAATTTAAATCTATATATAATATTTAAAATACATACATATAAATATACATGTAAATTCAGATATGACTATAAATAAATATAAATATAAATATAAATATAAATATAAATATAAATATAAATATAAATATAAATATAAATATAAATATAAATATAAATATAAATATAAATATAAATAATCAAGGGCCAGCAAAGCTTTTTCAGGAGGTTTGGGTTTCATCTACAAAAATCCAGAGTGGGGGAATGTTTGCTGAGGATTGAGAGGAAATTTTCACTAAAAATTTTCATTAAAAATGAGTAAGAGACGTTTGCAAATCAGGGAATCCATTTGGAAATATCAAATTTTTCCCCGTGTTCCCCTTGGCTCCCCAGGGCTGTGAAAAATTCCAATTTTTGCAGTTCAGACAGGCCCTGCCTGGGCAATTTTTGCTGTTTCAGGAACATCTTTAGGGAATTCCAGATTTTAATTTTATTTCCATGTAGTGAGAGGCCTCCCCCCCTCTACAGCCAATCCAAAATCTCGATTTTTCAAGACAAACCATTTACAACAGATTTTTTTTTTCCTATTTCTCTAATTTTATTTCCTATTTCAATAATTCCTTTCCCCATCTCTATTATAATTTTTTTTTCCTATATCCATAATTTCATTTTTCCTATTTAAATTGCTCCAAACTCCAGCAGGGATTTGCAGCCTCTGGAATAATCCTGAGCTGGACTCTGATGTTGAAATTTGTCTTTTAAAGAACGAATTAAGATGTTAAAAAATTAATAATGAATTTCTTTCTTCCCCCTGGCATCCCTTGAACTTTGTTTCCTGCCTGTCAATCTCGTCTGGATTTTCTGTCAAAGGAGGGGAGATATCAATTAATCAGCCAAGGCCATTTAATCTGGGATTTTTCCTCATTTATATGGAAAGAAAAAACCTCTGAATATTCTTATTCTTTTAAAAATGATGCCTGGTATTCTCCAGCAAAGCAGAGCAAATAATGGTTAAAATGTTGTTTGTTAGTTCAGAAAAATTTTGGATTTTTAGAGGACCAGAATCCAGGGAATGCTGGCTAAAAAAACCCATGGATGGAGTTTGGCAGCAGAAATCCAAACAATCTGGTTCTTCCCTATTTTTAAAGAGTTTTTTTTTTCAAGAATTGTATTTAAATTTGCACTGGAACAGATTTTTCCAAATAAAAAAGAAAAATTTTTTCATCACTTATAAACTTGTAAATGGAAGGTTTCAGCGATTTTAAACACTTATTTTTTTAGGCAACACTTGTCTAAATTTGTCATCTGACAAAAATGAGAGGTTTCAAACTTGATGAAATACAGTTTGGGCTAATTAAAAAAAAAAAAAAATCCCTCTAAATTAAAATTTCCAAATTGATAAGAGAATTATTGGTGTTCCATGACTTAAATGCTGATGGATTCTTTTGTCAAAAGCCTGAATGTTGAGAATGGGCTGGGAATGGATATTTGGGCTTTAATGGTCTTGGAGGACTGGGAAAAAAAAAGGATTTTTAATTGGGATCCAATTTATTTGTTTGTGCCAGGGGTGTGTTCAGCACTGGGAAATTTATAACGGGGACCAGCAGCTCTTTCCCCACTTACCTGGGTAAAGGTTTGGAATAAAAAGGGAATTCTGGAATAAAAAGGGAATTCTGGAATAAAAAGGGAATTCTGGAATAAAAAGTCTGGGCTTGGGTTGCAAAGGGAAATCCAGACCCAGGGGAGTGAGGGCCTGAGGTTTGAACAAACCAAACCTGCACACCTGAACAGGAGGAAAGGTCAAACCTGCACACCTGAACTGCAGGAAAAGTCAAAACTCCACACCTGAACTCAAGTAAAGCCAAATCTGCACACCTGAACTGGAGGAAAATAAAAATCCCACCATAAATTCAAGACCAAACCCAGCACAGCTTAACTTGAGGAAAGGTCAAACCTTCACACCTGAATTCATGGAAAGACCAAACCTGCACACCTGAACAGGAGGAATGGTCAAACCTCCACACCTGAACTTAAGGCAAATAAAAATCCCACCATAAAGTCAAGACCAAACCCAGCACAGCTTAACTTGAGGAAAGGTCAAACCTGCACACCTGAACTGGAGGAAAGGCCAAACCTGCACACCTGAACAGGAGGAAAGGCCAAACCTGCACACCTGAACAGGAGGAAAGGCCAAACCTGCACACCTGAACAGGAGGAAAGGCCAAACCTGCACACCTGAACAGGAGGAAAGGCCAAACCTGCACACCTGAACAGGAGGAAAGGCCAAACCTGCACACCTGAACAGGAGGAAAGGCCAAAGCTGCACACCTGAGCCCGGCCCCTGTGCTGCTCTCAGCATTCCCCAGCCCAGCCCCGGGTGGAGTTTTCCCTGCCCTGAGCTGCGCTGTGTGTGTGACCCCGTGGGGCAGCTCTACCCTGAGCAGGTCTGGGTTTAATGGAGTTTTTGTGAAATACTGAGCTGTTAGCAGGGAGGAATAATTGGAATTGCTGCCTCTGGAAGCCCTGGAGTCCATCCCTGTCAGAGCTCAGCCCGGCAGCACATTTGGACACAGCCACACACCAAAATCACCCACTTGGAGCTTTCCCAGCCCTTTGGGCTCAGTTTATCCACGATTTCCCTGTGCTCCTCAAAGGTGAGGCTGCAGGAGTCGATCCCTTCTGGGGCCTGGGTGGTTTAAATCATCCAGGAGTCATCTCTGTGTGTGAGCTTTGATTTGCAGCTTTGTTTAAATTATGTGGAGTCCTTCAAAAGGGGAAAAAAAAAAAAAAACCAAAAAAGCAATTTGACTTTGGCAGGTGTCTCCACAATGGCTGCCAATCACCAGAGGATCTTGGCTATTTTTAAGTCTCCTGAAATCAGTCTGCATTAAGGCAATAGCTGGGCTTGGATTTAAGCCCAGGACTCTCTCAATATAAAATGATTTGTTGTAAGTTTAAAGATGCTTCATCCCCATTCTCTCTCTTTTCATTTGCATTTTGAGCTTTCATCAAAACGTGGATCAACAATTCCTAATGGAGCCTTTTTTCCCCTCCATCCTACATTTTCCCCAAAGAACACCTGACACTGAGTGTTCTTAACCTCAGCCTGACACGAGGGGGATTTTCCTTCTGGAGGAGCCCAAATGGAGCCTTTCCTTGTGCCATTGGGATGTTTCCCTGAAAAGCTGTGAGGGACAGAAGATGTGATTGAGGGAGGGAGTGGTTGGTGGGAATGATCATTAAAGAGGAGATTTTATTTTCCCAGATTAAACACTGATGTTTGCCAAGTGTAAAAAAAAAAACCAACCCTCCCTGATCCTTGTCACCAGGGATGAAGTGACAGGACAAGGGGGGATGGCCCTGAGGTGAAAGAGGGAAGGTTTAGATGGGATTTTGGGAAAGAATTCCTGGCTGGGAGGGTGTGAGGGGCTGGGATGGAATTCCCAGAGGAGCCCCTGGATCCCTGGAAGTGCCCAAGGCCAGGTTGGGATAATCTGGGACACAGGGAGGTGGCCCTGCCATGGCAGGGGTAGCACTGGGTGCGATTCAAGACCCCAAACCATTCCAGGATTCCATTGCCAGAGCAGCCCTGGATGGGCTCAGGACACTCCCCTGCAGCTGGGATGACACTTATATATTACATTTATATATTTATATATCACATTTATATATTACATTTATATATTATATTTATATATTACATTTATATATTTATATATCACATTTATATATTCCATTTATATATTCCATTTATGTATCACATTTATATATTCCATTTATATATTCCATTTATATATTCCATTTATATATTACATTTATATATCACATTTATATATTACATTTATATATTACATTTATATATTTATATATCACATTTATATATTACATTTTTATATTATATTTATATATTACATTTTTATATTACATTTATATATCACATTTATATATTACCTTTTTAAATTACATTTATATATTACATTTATATATCATATTTATATATCATATTTATATATCACATTTATATATTACATTTATATATTACATTTATATATTTATATATCACATTTATATATTCCATTTATATATTCCATTTATATATTCCATTTATATATCACATTTATATATCACATTTATATATTCCATTTATATATTTATATATCACATTTATATATTCCATTTTTATATTATATTTATATATTACATTTTTATATTACATTTATATATCACATTTATATATTACATTATATATTACATTTATATATCACATTTATATATTTATATATCACATTTATATATCACATTTATATATCACATTTATATATTCCATTTATATATTCCATTTATATATTCCATTTTTATATTACATTTATAGATCACATTTATATATTACATTTATATATTACATTTATATATTTATATATCACATTTATATATTACATTTATGTATTACATTTATATATCACATTTATATATTACATTTATATATTACATTATATATTACATTTATATATCACATTTATATATCACATTTATATATCACATTTATATATTACATTTTTATATTATATTTATATATTACATTTTTATATTATATTTATATATTACATTTTTATATTACATTTATATATCACATTTATATATTACATTTATAGATGACATTTATATATCACATTTATATATTACATTTATAGATGACATTTATATATTACATTTATAGATGACATTTACATTGTTCTCCACAGTTTTTTTCCAATCCTGCTCACAAGGGGAGGAATTGGGATTTTTTTCCCAACAATCAAAGTCTCATCCCTAATCTTGCCATTCACTTCCAAACGTGCCCAGGATCCCCAGAGAGATTCCCCCAAAGGAAAACCGGGGAGAGCTGCAGCCAGTTCTGAACTGGAATCACTTTGTGACTGAGCAGCACTGGGAAATTTATAACGGGGACCAGCAGCTCTTTCCCCACTTACCTGGGTAAAGGTTTGGAATAAAAAGGGAATTCTGGAATAAAAAGGGAATTCTGGAATAAAAAGGGAATTCTGGAATAAAAAGGGAATTCTGGAATAAAAAGGGAATTCTGGAATAAAAAGTCTGGGCTTGGGTTGCAAAGGGAAATCCAGACCCAGGGGAGTGAGGGCCTGAGGTCTGAACAAACCAAACCTGCACACCTGAACAGGAGGAAAGGCCAAAGCTGCACACCTGAACAGGAGAAAAGGCCAAACCTGCACACCTGAACTCAAACAAAGCCAAATCTGCACACCTGAACTGCAGGAAAGGTCAAACCTGCACACCTGAACTGGAGAAAAGGCCAAACCTGCACACCTGAACAGGAGAAAAGGCCAAACCTGCACACCTGAACTCAAGTAAAGCCAAACCTGCACACCTGAACTGGAGGAAAGGCCAAACCTGCACACCTGAACTGCAGGAAAGGTCAAACCTGCACACCTGAACTGGAGAAAAGGCCAAACCTGCACACCTGAACTGCAGGAAAGGCCAAACCTGCACACCTGAATCGAGTAAAGCCAAATCTGCACACCTGAACTGGAGGAAAATAAAAATCCCACCACAAACTCAAGACCAAACCCAGCACAGCTTAACTTGAGGAAAGGTCAAAATCCATCACACCTGAATTCATGGAAAGGTCAAACCTGCACACCTGTGTTATTGTTTTAATAACAATTTCAAAAATCAAGATAATTTTCATTGCTGCAGCTTCTCATTAATAGGAGCATCATTTCCCTGTGTGTTTTTCCCAAATTTGCAAGGATTTCTGTGGCAGCCCTCGTCTTACAAAAGAAAGAATTTACATTCTGGGCCTTGATTTTGGCCTTTTTCTGAAATTTTTCAAGACATGTGATCCTAAAAACCTTACAACAAAAAATAAATGTAAATTCTACAAGAAATTTCAACGTGTTGCTTGGTCTGTGCTGAAAAGACTGAACTGGTTTTTACAGCTTTGCTGTAAATATTTGTTAAAAACAGCATAAAAATAACATCACTTGATGTGTTTGAGCTGACTCTGGTTCCTCACACATAATTAAAGCAGAGCTGTTTGATGTTCTCTATGGCTGAGGGAGTGGCTGATAAAGAAATATCCATTTTCTTGCCTGTCCTGCTTCCAAATATGCACCAGATATTCTACAAATAAAACTGGCTGGTTGTTTTTCAGCTCTTTTTTTTTTTTTTTGCCCTCGAGGCATTTTACAACAGCATTAACACATGGGATAAAAAAAAAGGGAAAATTCATTCTCATTCCTTATTGAATTCCCTAAAGTTTCATAATTTGTCTGATTTCTGGGCTTTTGGCAGGAGGAGCTCTGTGGCTCTGTCGTTGTTTCCACTCGTGGCTCAGCATTTGGAGCTCTTTGGTTTATCAGCAATGGAAGGAAAATCTTCCTGGAGCTTTTCCATCAAACCCATTTGGTGATGAAGGAGGGAACATCTTTTCCAATGCTCTAAAACAGGAGCCATCAATTCTGGACTGAACTCCCAATGCCCTTTTTAATAGAAAAGGGATTTTTTTTTTCAGCATCCCCCCGACCTGGGGGGGGAAAAGGGAAGGGGAATGTTCTGAGTGGGGAGCTGGGCATGATTTAAAGGAGGAATTTTTCCTCCTTGATGCCAAAACCTCCATCCAGGGGCATAATCCCTGTTCCTGTCACTCTCTGGGGCTGAGGGAAGGAAGTTTAGAGATTTTGGCTTCCACCAGGATGGTTAGCTCTGGAATAAATCCCATTAAATCTATTTTAAGGGTGAAATGATGGCAGTTTTCAAAGCTCCCTATGAGTGTCCACTCACACAAACGCTGCTCTTTGTCCCATTCTTACATGAACTTTATAAAAGTAGCCTGGAATTAATAAGATGCAAATCAAAGGGGGAGGGAAAAAAAAAAGGTCCCAACCAATCACTGCCATAAAAATAGCCCCCCAAAAATCAGTGTGCTCATAAAAATGTCCAATCTCGGTGCTGTGCAGCACCAATAAAAGGATTATAAACACAATATAACCTTGAGAAGAAATAAATCCATTCCAACACCGTGAAGGAGAAATAATCCCTTGGGCTCTGTGCCAGGCAATGCAATGTTGGCTTCGAATTGCCTGGAGAGCAGGAAAGAGCCAAAAGTCCAAATCCAGCTGTTCCTGCAAGCCCAGGATGCTCCTGCTGCCAGCCAGGGGCTGCCATCCCATTTATCAGGGAGTTATTCACCAACAGCTCGTGTCTGGCCTTCATATCTGAGGAAATCAGGGAAAAAAAAAAAAAAAAAAGACATTTTGGGATCAAGGACTTTTCCCCTTGTCAGCTGATTCGCCCCCTGGGATTCCAAGGGACATTTTCTGCTCAGATGAAGTTTTATCTGAAATCAAACACTCCTTGCAGGGGATTGTTGGGTTCTTAGAGATGCTCCAGGTGTCTCTGCGTGACCCTGGGATCAGATATTCTGTGGTAAAGTCTCAAAGCCGTCGTGTCACCTGCTTAGAAAAGAAACCATTGACTGCAAGGAAATTTAACTTGTAAGGATTACCCCAGTACTTCGTTTTTCTAGAAATACAAATCTCAGTAGCCCACTTTACTCATCCACCCTGAGCACTGTGATTCCCATGAATTTGAAATATATTAATAAAGCATGAAGTAGAAATTTTTCCTCCCCTCAAGGTGCTCAGAGTTGAGATTTTTTTACTTTTTTCCCCCCAAATATGGGAAATTAACACCAAGGAAAGGATGAGGATTAAAGCAGAGAGTGACTGAGTTTTATTTTCAGGTGTTATTAAAGCATAAATACATTTAGATGGGCTAATATATTTTGTTATTCAGCTGAATCTGATAGGGGAATTTCCTGGGAAAGACGAGTGAGGAAGAGTTGGATGGGGGCAGTGTGACTGAAAATCGCTGGGAAGCAGCAGAGAACTCCCTGTATTGATTTTGGCATCATTTGAATTTCATCTCTGTAATGGGATAGACGATGTGAATGGGAAGGACAGGAAAAAGGGATCCAGAGGATGAGAATATTTAAATGAAGAGCAAGAACATCTTAAGGAGCAATTGAATCTTAATATCTGGCATTGCTTTTTGTTTGAGAGCCCAGTCTGTGCCTCAGCTAAGAGCAGCTCCCACGGAAATTGAAATCCTTGGAACCCATTTCTGCTCCTGGCCAGCTTTGCCAGCGCTGAGGAGGAAGATGAGGAATTCCTCAGGACGACAAGGAGCTTAGATGAAATGAAACAAGGAGCAGGGAAGAATAAATGAAACGAGCCTGCAGATTTGCAAGGCAGTGATTTTTCTGTTGTGGCCTGAGGGATGAAGTGCAGGCCAGAGGAAACCTTGGAGCCAGCCCCTCCCTGAGTGCAGGAATTGCAGGATTTGTATCCAGCAGCATTCTGCTGCCTGTTCCATTATTCCCCTGTGCTCCCCCACGTCCTGGCTGTGTCAGATGTGACAGGTGACATTGTCCCTTCACCTGGGGCCAAGGTGCTCCTTTACACACAGCCACGAGCCCCTGCAGCATCCCTGCTTCCCTCCCAGGGCAGCTGACACACAGAAACCGTCCAAGATCTTCAACCCGAATACAGTCCCTGAATTCACACCATTTTAACTTCTATTCTTTAAGTAGAATGAAGAACGGGTTCACACTTTTAAGGTAAATTCTTCTTTTTCTAGGATTTCGACAGAAATAATGTTAATTCTGTTCAGCTGGCATAAATGAAGATTATTTTTATAATTAAAGAAGTAAATGTACTTGTTAGAAATAGAATAACAGTAACCAGAAAATTAATTAAGCAGTTTGTCCAGTAAGGATACACAGGAATTCTTACAGGAATCCACAGAGATCTGTGTGGTAGCAGAGCACCAAAAAAAAAAAAACCTTGCAGGTGGCACTTCTAGTTTAATGTTGATTAAACATTGTGATTTGAGTCATCTCAGTGAAGAAGTCAGTATTGGGCTCCTCCAGATGTTGACCCCTGGGCCTCCGAGTTTGTGCACTTTGAGAACGAGCTGGGAGAAGGACAAATCATTTTCCATGGCCATGCATGTGACTGTTATCAAAACCAATTAATAGCTATTAATTACCATTAGCAGGTAAAAAGCATCAAATTCTCAGTCCCACTAACCCAATTCACACGTACTGACCCTCACCTTGATTTTTTAAACCCAAGAGGGTTGTGACATTTGGCTGGTTAGGAGTTCTTGCTGCCATCACCACCAGACAGGGCAGGATTTTTCCAGCCTGCTCCATAAATTCTGTTCCCAAGTACTCCCAGAGAGCATTTTATTTGGATTTTATTTGGTCCCTTTTTGGTTTCAAATGAGAGTTGAGCAGTTTTGTGTCCAATCCATTCTGCCATTGTGTCTCTCTTCACTTTGACTGCCAAAATTTGGGTGGAGTTTTGTTAAATAGAACTCCACGTAACTGAGGGATGGCCCAGATTTATAAAGAAAAAAAAAAAAAAAACAAACCTGTGGAAGATCGAGATCTTCACGTGGAACAAAGATCTCGGTCCTGAAGCTTTCCATGTGTCCTGTGTCCCATCCCACCAGCCCCAGGTCCTGATGGCCTGGGGGGATTCCTGGGGAAATGCAGATTTGATGAATTCCCCCTCGAGCTGCAAAACTGTGGGAAATAGAAAAGGTATGGAACTCTCAAAAAGCTGCATGAAAGCAAATCTCAGGATGGAGAAATGCAAGAATGCTGAAGGTGAAAGAACAAAAAACAACAGGGCTGGGAGCTGTGTAGAGACAGGCCTCAGGAAAATATGTTCAGCAAGATAATAAAACTATGTAAGCTTAATAATGAAGCTTTATCCATTATTTCAAGTTATTACAAGCAAGCATTGTTCAAAACAAGATGAACTTGTGGCTTTATTAATTGGTCTGAGCAAACTCTTGTCACCTTTTAATATTATGTCATGGGCCAGAAAGTTGTTAAAAGACTTTGTAACAAAAGGAACTTGGTGGGCTGAAGCTGCTCCATCTCCCCTGCTTGGTTCTGGAAAATGAGGATGATTGTGATGGAATGAAGGATAAAAGGATGGAATAAAGGATAAAGGGATGGAATAAAGAATAAAAAGATGGAATAAAGGATAAAAGGATGGAATAAAGGATAAAGGGATGGAATAAAGGATAAAAGGATGGATTGAAGGATAAAAAGATGGAATAAAGGAGAAAGGGATGGAATAAAGGATAAAGGGATGGAATGAAGGATAAAGGGATGGAATAAAGGATAAAGGGATGGAATAAAGGATAAAGGGATGGAATAAAGAATAAAAAGATGGAATAAAGGATAAAGGGATGGAATAAAGGATAAAGGGATGGAATAAAGGATAAAGGGATGGAATAAAGGATAAAGGGATGGAATAAAGGATAAAGGGATGGAATAAAGGATAAAGGGATGGAATAAAGGATAAAGGGATGGAATAAAGGATAAAGGGATGGAATAAAGGATAAAGGGATGGAATAAAGGATAAAGGGATGGAATAAAGAATAAAAAGATGGAATAAAGGATAAAGGGATGGAATAAAGGATAAAAAAATAAAATAAAGGATGGAATAAAGGATAAAAGGATGGAATAAAGGATAAAGGGATGGAATAAAGGATAAAGGGGTGGAATAAAGAATAAAAAGATGGAATAAAGGATAAAGGGATGGAATAAAGGATAAAGGGATGGAATAAAGGATAAAAAGATGGAATAAAGGATAAAGGGATGGAATGAAGGATAAAGGGATGGAATAAAGGATAAAGGGATGGAATAAAGAATAAAAAGATGGAATAAAGGATAAAGGGATGGAATAAAGGATAAAGGGATGGAATAAAGGATAAAAGGATGGAATAAAGGATAAAGGGATGGAATAAAGGATAAAGGGGTGGAATAAAGGATAAAGGGATGGAATAAAGGATAAAAAGATGGAATAAAGGATAAAGGGATGGAATAAAGAATAAAAAGATGGAATAAAGGATAAAAGGATGGAATAAAGGATAAAGGGATGGAATAAAGGATAAAGGGATGGAATAAAGAATAAAAAGATGGAATAAAGGATAAAGGGATGGAATGAAGAATAAAAAGATGGAATAAAGGATAAAAGGATGGAATAAAGGATAAAGGGATGGAATGAAGGATAAAAGGATGGATTGAAGGATAAAAAGATGGAATAAAGGATAAAGGGATGGAATAAAGAATAAAAAGATGGAATAAAGGATAAAAGGATGGAATAAAGGATAAAGGGATGGAATGAAGAATAAAAAGATGGAATAAAGGATAAAGGGATGGAATAAAGGATAAAGGGATGGAATAAAGGCTTTGAGACAGCTGCTCCAGCATCCCCATGCTGTTCGTGTACACAGATATATGTAAATATAAATTAAAAGGAAAAAAATCCCAGGCAAACCCAACACAAAATCATCCTCCTGGCCGTGTCTCTTGGGCTGGTGCAGCTCCCAAGGCCAGCACGGAGGTGCCCTGGGCTTTGGATCCTCTGTGGGGACCTGCAGCTCGGGGACCTCCCCAGAGCTCTGTGTTCATTAGCGCTGGGTTAAAGAGCTTTTCCTCATTCCAGCAGCGCTTTTTGGCCTCGCCACGTCTCCCCACCGTCATTACCTGGCCAATTAAAGGCTGCTGCAGGTTTTTATGGGAGCTGCCAGCAGTTCCCACAGCAGGGCTGTGCTCTGATTTAAGCCCAGGGCTGCAGGGGACACAGACATTTTAGAGCAGGTGAGAGGACAGAGCAGGGGTGAGCACAGGGGACATGCTCGGCAAGAATTGGAGTAGCAGGTCAGGGAGGAGACCAAAGGGTTGGAGCTCCCAATTTAAAATACTCTTTCCGACTTTAAAAGCCTAATGGAGGTGAAGTTGCCTGCCAGGGTCACCAAAGGGTGTTTATTACTAATTAAACACCAAACTGTGCAGGGCAGCTCGGCTTTGGATGTGCCTGAAACTCCAATTTTTCCCTTTTCCAGCATTGTGTACAGAATTCCCTGGTGTGATCTGCTGGAGCTGAGTCTCTGTTTGTGTTTCCTGTCTCTTTTTTATGTTTCTATTGGCAAGAGGAGACGTTTTTTTCCCTTTGAAGGCAGCACCTCCAGCCCTGCTCGTTTACAGATCCATGAGACCCAGAGGGGATCAGCGGGACCTGGAGATGCTTTTCAGGATCCAAACATCCTTGAACCAGCAATTACTTCTTAAAAAAATACCTGGAATTTGAAAAGTTCGACTTTTCAAACCTTTGAATATTTCCACCTGTGCCTTCACTGTCTTTCTGTTCAGCTGTACCTGGAGTTAATTTTTTCTCTTCAGTAAATCAATCCCAAAAATACAGTTTTAGGGGCAGGGAAATGTTGACTAAAGGGTCTCAAACCAAACTGAACGGCACTGCCAGGTCAGGGTTGGACTTGGTGACCTTGGATGTCTTTTCCAACCTCAAGGATTCCAGAGTTCTGTGCCCTGGCTTTTGGTGGTTGGAAAAATGTATTTTTAAAAACAGGGAATAAATGGAAAGGGAGTCTAGGAATTTCCAGAAGAAATAGTGAAAAAACAGGAAAGCCAGTATTACTTTCCCCTCACATTTCCCATTCTGATTTTGTTTTCCAAACAAGAGATTTTGTTTGCAAAGAAAATTGTTCAGAACATTAAAAACTTTTCCTTATTTTTTCAGAGTTTGGCCATTCATTATTGCCTCTGTTTTTGTTGTGTGGGTTTCCCTGTGACCCTGGAAGCCCTTTGGGGTGATCTGATTTTCCCTGCTGCACTTTGGCTTCCAGTCCCTCACCAAACCCTTTAGAGCTTCTCAAAAACAAGATTTAAAACAAATTATTCAAGTAACAAGCCCGAGAATATCAAAAATCAATTATAGAGTTAGGAAAAACCTGGGAATTTTGGTGTTGGTGACACAGCCTTAAAATATCCTCAGCCTTTAGCGTTTAGAATTCTCCCTCTGGGGACCATCAAACCTCATCTGGGAGAAATGAAATAAAACTTGCTAAGTGCTTAAAAAGAAGATAAATTTATAAGAAAAATCTGTAGAGTAACGCTGGAGTTTCGGATTTGATTCGAGTCCATTTCTGAGGGACGTTGGTGGTTAAAAAACACCCAAAAATCCTTTTGAGAGCTCGTTTCAGGCTCCCAGTTCCTTCCCAAGGCTCCTGCTCCCATTCTGCCACTCTGGAGCCCATGAGGATTTAAATCCCAAGTATTTGGCCTTAACTAAGCTTTCTTTCTGATTCATGTAATGCCGCGGTTTTCAGTCTTTTTTAGAGATTTTAGCTTAAAGTAGGCGAGCTTATGATAAATGCTGCAGATGTGGGGGGAGTTGATTAAATTAGTCCTGGAGATGGATGGTGGGGAACAGGAGGGAAAGTGCCCAGATGAGCAAATTCAGGAGTTTTCTGCTCTCACTCTTTGTTCATGGATTCAGTCTTGGAAAAAAAAAAAAAAAAAAAAGAAATATTCAAAGACTTTTTTTTTTTTTTTTTTAACTGAGAATTAGCAGGGAGAAAAAAAATTAGTTTTATCACTGCTGGAAGAAGTGAGTGTTCTGTGAGCAATTCCCAATCTCTTCTAATATAATAAATTTTTTATGTTAATTAGAGGGGGGGGAAAAAGTGGAGGAGAAAAATTAAACTCAAATTTCCTCCCCATATCCCCCTAAAGAATAAAAAATAAAATGAAAACCCCCCAAACTCGAATGCCTTTAAAACCCTTTCTTAATAAGATGATTTAAAACTCATTTCAGCAATGGGTGAGATGAAATGCTGATCAATTACTTGACTTTAAACACTTCAGCCTTGCCCAAAATGGGTTTTGGAGGTTCACAATGAATTTAGTTGCCCATCTGCTTCCCAATCCCCAGGTTTCCTGAGAGTGCTGAGAGCAGGAAATCCAAATACCTGCTCAGGGCCAACCTCCTCTTCAAAATTCCAAAGTTTTTTTTGTTTTTTTTTTTGCCAAATGTCTGATTTGTGGCCGCATTTCAGGAGTGAAAGCTGACCTTGAGGGAGGGCAGGATGCACAACTCCCTGCCCTAAGAATCTGAGCTTGGGAACTGCACTGGATGTGTCACCTGGAGGGATGGGAAATGATCATCCGAGCAGATTTACAATAAACAACCGCCAGCAATTCAATATTATGGCCCTGCATGGTTCCATTTATTGCCTTTAAATAACCAGGTGAGGGTTCTGGGGAAGAGGGCAGATGTTTCATCATCATCTCAATATTTCTATCTGAGATGCTCTGGGACAAATTCTCTTCTTCTCTAGCAAAGAAATCCTGTAAATTTAGCAGATCCAATTAATCCGGGGAATTGGGAGCACCCCTGGCCTCCTCCTGTCCCTGTGCTGGATTCTTTACCTGGGAAAGCCTTTCCTGGACAAAAGGATTCTGCCTTTCAATGATCCACAAACCAGGCCTTGTGCCCACACTCATCACCTGAAATACCTGCCTGTGCTGTCAGATGCTCCCCTGGGCTGAAATAAACTGAATTTAACTGAAATAAACTGATATAAACCGAAATAAACGGAATTTAACTGAAATAAACGGATGTAAACTGAAATAAATTGAAAGAAACAGAAATAAACGGATATAAACCGAAAGAAACGGATGTAAACTGAAATAAACTGATATAAACCCAAATAAATGGATGTAAACTGAAATAAACTGATGTACACTGAAATAAATGGAAATAAGCAGAAATAAACTGATATAAACCAAAATTAACTGAAATAAACAGAAAAAAACCTGAAATAAACTGAAATAAACTGAGTCACACTTATCAATATTTACTGAGTCACATTTATCAATATTTAGTGAGTCATGTTAATCAATATTTACTTAGTCACGTTTATCATTTACTGGGTCACATTTGTCAATATTTACTGAGTCATGCTTACCAATATTTGGTGAGTCACATTTATCAATATTTACTGAGTCATGCTTATCAATATTGACTGAGTCATGTTAATCAATATTTACGTTTATCCATATTTACTGAGTCATGCTTATCAATATTTACTGAGTCATATTTATCAATATTTATTGACTCACATTTATCAATATTTACTGAGTCATATTTATCAATATTTATTGAGATCTGGATATCTTCAATTAACATGGACTTGCCATTATTTACTGAGTCACATTTATCAATATTTACTGAGTCACATTTATCAATATTTACTGAGTCACATTGATCAATATTTACTGAGTCACGCTTACCAATATTTGCTGAGTCACGCACTGGATGCAGGAAGAGACTCCTGGACCAACTCAGCACAAATCCGGGGATTTTTGCCCATCCCGAGGGCCAGGGGAGCAGAACTGAGCCCGTTTGCAATGTGGGACTTCAGAAATCTCTGCATTTTCCCAGGCACCCACAGCAATAATATCCAATAATACTCAATATTCAATAACATTCAATAATATCCAATAATATCCAATAATATCCAATAATACTCAATATTCAATAATATTCAATAATATCCAATAATACTCAATAATATTCAATAATATCCAATAATACTCAATAATATCCAATAATATTCAATAATATCCAATAATATCCAATAATACTCAATATTCAATAATATTCAATAATACTCAATAATATTCAATACTATTCAATAATATTCAGTAATACTCAATAATATCCAATAATATTCAATAATATCCAATAATACTCAATAATATCCAATAATATCCAATAATATTCAATAATATTTAATAATATTCAAGAATATTTAATAATATTCAATAATATCCAATAATACTCAATAATATTCAATAATATTCAATAATATTCAAGAATATCCAATAATACTCAATAATATCAAGAATATTTAATAATATTCAATAATATCCAATAATACTCAATAATATCCAATAATATTTTATAACATTCAATAATATTCAATAATATCCAATAAAATTTTATAACATTCAATAATACTCAATAATATCCAATAATATTTTATAACATTCAATAATATTCAATAATATCCAATAATATTTTATAACATTCAATAATACTCAATAATATCCAATAATATTTTATAACATTCAATAATATTCAATAATATCCAATAATACTCAATAATATCCAATAATATTCAATAATATCCAATAATACTCAATAATATCCAATAATATTTAATAACATTCAATAATATTCAATAATACTCAATAATATTCAATCCCATGCAGAAAACATCTTTTCCCCATGGAAAAGTCGCTTATGAACAATCCAAAGCCTGCACCAGGGAATCATAAAAGACTGTTTGGAACGTTGGAAAAACAACAGGAAAAAGGAAGTTTGAGCCGTTTGCTCATCAGCTGAGTGTGATTTTAAACTTTTGGTGGCACTAAAATCGTAGGAGGGGAACGAGCTCCGGGTTACTGGGGAATTTTTGTGCGAGGAACCAGAGAAGGGAAATGATCGAGGAGGCAGAAAAATCCGTGTGAGACACGGGAGCAAAAAAAAAGGCAACAAAGTGACTTTGTCGCGTTCCTGCACGGGGCAAAAATCACAGAGACGCGAATAAAAAAAATATTCGGAGCTGCTCTTTGTACCAAACCCATCCCAACCTAACAAAAAATCCGCGAGGGGAAAGTGCCACTTTTTGCTGTCTGGAGCTACTTCCTCGTGGCAGAATTAGAAAAACCGAGAGCTGGATATTTATATATATTCCCTACAGGAATGAGGGGAGGGAAAAGAACATTTCCAAAGGGTTTTTGTTCCCAAATCAAGTGATTTGATCCCTTGGGAAGAGCTTTGCACGGTTTATATCAGTCAAAATAATTTGGGGCTGGTTCTGGAGTGTTCCCATGGAATAAATTTGGGGTTTTATCCACAGGAATTCCTCAGCTGCTTGATCCGAGACTCTTCAGACACGAGCAGTGCTTTGGAGATTGTTCTACTTAATTATTATTAATTAGTTTATAAATCTGCAGGAGCTGGGGATGGAGATTTATTAGCCAGCCTTGCAAGGACAGGGTGGTTTGCCTCTGTTAGGAGGAAATATTCCAGAATTAACCAGAGATGGGAGCAATAAAAACCCTTTGAAAGCAGGACAGGAGTTCCACAGGCGGACTGTGGCACTGGGGGGGACTGAAAAAAGGCCTCCATGAACTTGAACTTTCCAATAATTTGTATTGATAACTAAAAATTAATAATTATTTCCTTCAACTCCATCCCCTAACTCAGGATAAAAAATGTGCTGTAAGTGCATTCACTGTTGCTTTTTTTCCCCCCAACTTCCAGCAAAATTACTCATGAGGGATATTTCCAACAGTGTGTGAGCAAAGACTTTTTTTCTTTTTTTTGGTGTTTGAGCTGGATTTGTAAGTTTGAAGCTGGAATTATTTCTTTTCCCAGAAATGCTTCAGTCGGGAGGACTATCCATGGGCAGGCTGGCTCCTCAGTGATTTTTATTTATTTTTATTTTTTTTTTTGGTCCTTGTAAATTGGCTCAGTCAGCTTGAAAGGGCTCAGCTTTACTCACACCACGGGAGGATTAATCCTCTCTCTGCTCACATCTGGCTTATCTTCAATTAACACGGACAAGTTCTTTATCAAAGGAGGGATGTTAATTATTCAGGGTGTGTTTGTTTCCCAGTGGTTTTTCTCCAGTAGTTTTAAAGGGGGAGCTGGAGCAGCACGGACCCTTTACAAGTCTCACAGGTTTCATTTTTTCCCTCATTGCCTCTTGGCCTGTCCGTATTTCCAAACCCCATGGATACAGAGTCACAACAAAGGTGACACCTCTGATTATGATGGGAAATTATCACTTGTTCTCTTCAGGAAAAATGCTTCTTCCCCATGCTGAATTAAAATTCAATTAGTCCACTCCAGTCGTGCTGTAAACAAAGAGAAACGTTTATTTCAGGAAAAGCTGAGAGCAGAAGGTCCCCAGGACTCCCAGCCCATTCCTGAAGCCTAAAGTTGGGCAAATAATGTGAAAAATAGACAGCAGAGTTTAGAGCCTGATTCCTTTAGAGAGAAAATGGCCTGAAAGGTATCACAGAATTAATTCTAAGTCGGTTTGGGTTGGAAAGGACCTGAAATCCCATCAGAGCCACCCCTGCCATGGCAGGGACACCTCCCACTGTCCCAGGGGGCTCCAGCCTGGCCTGGGACACTTCCAGGGATGTGGAATCCACGATTCTCCAAACCAGGACTCGTTGTTACAAACATTCCCTCTCACATTTCGCCCAGAATTTGTCAGGTGAGAACGAATTTTTGTGGCGAGTGTTCTTTGAAGTGGAGACATCCCTGTGAAAAAGCTGCAGCTCCAAAAATCAATATATTTTCAGCAGCAGCAACAACAACAACAACAACAACAACAGACCAGAAAATTCACGGTTAGTGCTGCTCCTGGGTCTTGTTCCTGACTGAGACATTCCCCCGTGGGATCGTGGGTTTGCCTGGCAGCGAGATGAACATAGAGGATTTAAGGATTTCTGGTTTTTTTTTTTTAAAGTTTTTTTAGGTACAAAGCAGTATTTTTGTTTGCCTTGTGCCTCAGGCTCAGTGTATCCTTTTCTGCCCTGTTTTAACTCCATCAGATTTCCACGAGTTCCCCCTAAAACCTCTTTGCCTCCAAACTTCTTCCAGGGTGGTGAATTTGGGGGTTTTGTGCCTCTCAACGCAGAGATTTTTGTTGCACACATACAAACAGGATTATCCATGATTGTACCTACAACTAACTGTTTATCTGAGGGGTTTTTTTTCCATTTGTTTCTTAAATCTTCCCAGGATTTTTATTTTTCCCAAAGGTACTTTTGGTGAAACTTGCCTCTCACATCCAAATAATTCCTTTTATTTTCAAGCAAATGCTTTATTTTCCGAGCAGGATCTACTGAGGGATTCAGACTATTGATTCCTTTCAAACAGCCTCAGTCTGGAGCAGCTTTATCCTTTTTGTTCATTTTTTATGGGTACTGAAAAACACTTTAATATCATTATGCTCATCAGATAAAGCTGAAAAACTCACCGAGGTTCAAAAGAAAGTCCTAAATAGGTTGGGAGGCTCAGCTCTGGATGCTGTCTCAGGGGAGCTGTGGATTTTCCAGGCTCCTGCATCCTGACACCTCCATCCCTCCCCAGTGTTAATTCAATAATCCCAGGGAGGGCTCCTGGGCCGTGCTTTGTGGTGTCAGGGGGAACTGAAAATTCCAGTGTGAGTTACCCTGTTCTGGTTCCTGCTCCTGTGGCTGCACCACCCGTGAAAATAATGCAGGAATTATTGAGTTCTTCTGATTTTCCTCTGCTTCCAGGGTGGGGCCTTTTTGGGACTATCTAAAAACAGAGGCCAGATAAAATTAATAATATTAAAAAAAATGCAGTTCTATTTATTGAAGATATTCAGGTACCTTTAGGGCAGACAAAGCTCTCAGGGGTTACACCAAAAAATGGACAATGGGTCACAGGGTCTCACACTTTTATAAATTTGGTTCATTTGCATATTGGAGTTTAATCTTCCTATTACAAATTGGAATCTTCAAAATTGCAGCTTCAAAATCTCCCAATTCCAGCTCCAGGTAATGAAGTCATTTAGCCCAAGTTTCAAAGATAAAATGTTCCTGGTGGCCCCAGCCAAGGCTCTGGCCCTGCCCTGGCACCAAGCACAAACCCCCTGATGCCTTGGAGTGGCTCCCTAGAGCAGAGGCTAAAAATTAAGATGAAGAGAATAAAGTGGGGATTTATTCAAGGCCTTCAATAGATGCACCTTGGGCAGTCAAAGCTCTGAGAGGCTACACCCAAAATGGACAATGGTCACCAGTTTTCACATTTTTATAAATTTGGTCCATTTCCATGTTGGGGTTAATGTCCCAATTGCAGCTCCAGGTAATGAAGTCATTTAGCCCAGGTTTGCTCCCCCAGCTCCCTTTTGTTTCCATCTCTGGGGCCTGGGGCAGTGAGGGCTCCTTGATTGCCAGCCTGGAGAGGAATTGTTGTGTGTGCCCAAAGTGGGAGAGCAGCAGCTCCCACTGGGTGTGGAGTTTGGAGTTACACACTAAAGAACTGCAGGGTTACACATGGATGGAAAACAGAAAAGCTGAAATGCTGAGGGATCAAGGCAATGTGTGTGTGGAGGTGCAATGCTGGTGGCATTCCAGGAGAATTCCTGGTTGGAGCAGAGAGAATGGATCCTGGGGACGTTCTGTGCTCCTCTGAAGGGACATTCAATCCTCTGATTTTTGAGGATCCAGCTGGGCTAACAAACCTCAGGCATGGCTGGTGCTTCACCTGCCTGGTCTGGGAGAAGAGTCCAGTCAATAAAAATCGTATTTTCCCAGCTTTGCTTTGGAAACCCTGGAACCTGAAGGAAGCCACTGGATTTTCTTGCACATAATTCCCCCCCTGCAGAAGCTCAGAAAGGCTCTTGCCTCTTTTTGTGCTTCCTGGTGTCACATTTATTGAGTGTGTGATGGGCAGGTGTGTTCTGCTAGAAAAGAGAATTCTCAGTTAATCAATTGATCACGTTGCCATGTTAATAATTTATTTTGGGGAATCCACTCAGGTTTTTGATAGCATTTGTAAGTACAGATGGAAAGTTCCTCACAGTCAGATGAAAGAAGTCAGGAGAAATGTTGTGCTCAGATAACTGGGATAAATCCTGGATTATCTGTAGGCTCTAACATTTAAATTTAGCTGTGTCCATACTACAGGCAGGTGTTCAGCACTTCCCAAAGCAAATGGAAGTGTCAGCACTTCAGTGACCCACAGGGGTTCAACATTTAGGGAAGGAAGAGTGCAGAGATCCCAAATCTTCCCTTAATGCCACTCCATCGTCATTTTCTGTGTGCCCCATTCCTGGCAGCTCAGCATCATTCCATGGCCATGGGGTGTGTGGAGGCAAATTCACGATTGATTTCTGTAGCTCGGGTTATTAATGAGGCTCAGGAAAGGCTCCAAGGGCAGCAGGATCCAAAATCTTCTCTCCACAAAATCCTTCCCTGCTTTTGGCCATCCACCTCCCTCACTCCAGGGGGAATTCCCCACGGAAAGCAAACCCCAGAGTTCCTCGGGAGGGAAATTGTGCAGATCCTGCTGCAAAATCATGGAGAGCAGAGGTGCTGGGATGTGGGAAATGACTCAGCCACGCCCTGATCCTGTGCTCAGTCGTGTCCCTGTGCTATTCCTGACATTTCTCATGGATGTGTGTGCTCATGGTCTCCCCCACATTTCATCCAAGGGTTATTTCAGTGCCAGTGTCAGAGCAATTAAAAGTTTTTTTTTTTCCCAGTGCCTCATTTACATCTCCATTAATTCAATATAAACTTGTGCTGGAGAATAAATTCTCTTGCAGAAATCTTTTTCATATTTAAAGGTGATTATCATGTCTTGCTTCAGTCATTTTCCTTCTAAATTAATCAGCACCAATAATCTCAACGCTTCCTCGTGGTCAGGGTTCATGGTTCTCCTCTGCATTCCTTTCTCCTGCTGGAAATGGAATTCTTTATTTCATATCACTTAATGAGATGGGCTTTTAGAGCTCTGATCTGGGTACATGCTAATTTGTGAGGATTTTCTAGGACACAACAGGCTTGGCACACAAGGAAGGAGACAAAACTGCAAATTTGATTTTTTTTTTTTTTAGGAAAACATCTGAAGTGGGTGCTGCCAGTGGGGTGCCTTGCTGGGGAGAGGAAAGAGAATTTTGCTGGATTTACTCCACATCCCAGGTTTGTGCAAAGCTAAAAAAGCTCCTGCTTTTGTTTTGATCATGGTTTTTCATCCTGGATTTCATTAAGGCTGCCCAGACACTTTATCGAGTTGGAGCTGCCCCATCCTCAGTTCTGAAAGAGGAATTTTACCTCAAGGCTGCATGAACTGGCAGCAGTGAATGATTGTTTTGGGGAGTGATTTCCATTGGCTTATCCATGGGAAAGGCAGGCTGGGAATCACCTGGGAGCTGCAGAAATGCTCCTTCTTTTCCCTCCACTTCAAGCACCAGTGGTGACCTGCTGGTGACAATTAACCTGGGCACCCCTATCATGTGGGATGATATGGCAGGAATTAGATGATGATGATGATGATGATGATGATGATGATGATGATGATGATGATGATGATTATCAATAACAATAATAATAATAGTAATAATAATAATAATAGTAATAGTAATAATAATAATAATAATAATAATAATAATAATAGGAATGCAGGGGCTGATTTCCCAGGATGTCTTCAGTGATTTGCACATTAATGGAGTGAGTGACACAAAACCCAGTTCTGCTGGAGCAGGGCTCCTGCACAAGGTGCACTTTTCCTCCAAAGCTGCAGGGATGATGTGCAAGGCTCTGGTTTTCCTCTGGGATCCAGTGGGAAAAGGCTGCTCTGCTGTTCCAAATCTCCCCTTTGATCTGGGTAGGAAATGCTCGGCTCCTGCCCTGGCTGGAGCATCTCCCCATGGGATGATGGAATTTGATCAGCCCTGCCCTGGGACTGCATGGCCATGGACAGGAGAGATCTCCTGCAGGGAGGATGGGCTGTGGGGAAGAGAAAGAACACTGCAACAGCTGGGTGAACAGCTGGAACAGGAACAGCAGAGATCCCCACAGGGATCAGGATCACTGCCACAGCTGGGTGAACAGCTGGAACATGAACAGCAGAGATCCCCACAGGGATCAGGGTCACTGCCACAGCTGGGTGAACAGCTGGAACATGAACAGCAGAGATCCCCACAGAGATCAGGATCACTGCCACAGCTGGGTGAACAGCTGGAACAGGAACAGCAGAGATCCCCACAGGGATCAGGATCACTGCCACAGCTGGGTGAACAGCTGGAACATGAACAGCAGAGATCCCCACAGAGATCAGGATCACTGCCACAGCTGGGTGAACAGCTGGAACAGGAACAGCAGAGATCCCCACAGAGATGAGGATCACTGCCACAGCTGGGTGAACAGCTGGAACATGAACAGCAGAGATCCCCACAGAGATCAGGATCACTGCCACAGCTGGGTGAACAGCTGGACTGACCAGAGATCCCCACAGGGATCAGGATCACTGCCACAGCTGGGTGAACAGCTGGAACATGAACAGCAGAGATCCCCACAGAGATCAGGATCACTGCCACAGCTGGGTGAACAGCTGGAACATGAACAGCAGAGATCCCCACAGGGATCAGGGTCACTGCCACAGCTGGGTGAACAGCTGGGGATAGAATCCACACCCCTGGTCACATCTGCATTGTAACCCAGACCACCCATGCCCTGCCCTGATTTTCTCCTAATCCCTGGGGTTTTCCATGCTGGTGGGGACAGGGTGGAGGGAGCTGTGAGCTGCAATGGGCTCTTCTCTTACCAGCCTTCATAATTCTCATTGTCAGGAGATGGCAGGACGTTATTTCAGTGTAAGCTGGGCAAAAACTGATGGAGAGGTCAGTCCTTGGGAATTGTTATTTATTTAATTCTTTTTTTTTTAAAGAAAAAAAAGGCAGCTTTAGAGCTTAGTAAGGAATGCATAAAACTTGGTGAATTATTACCTTTCTGTGCCCGATCCTGCAATATTTTATTCAGATTAACTGAATGAAATGGATTCAGATTGCTGAGTCAGATATTGCTTCTCATGGATATTATAATGTTTCCATGGAAAGTCCAGCAATAAAACAACATTTGCAGTTTTTGGGGGGTAAAGGAGCTTTTGGGAAGCAGAGGAACCTCGGGCGGAGCAGTTTGTTCTTCCCTGTCTCCTTCCCATACAGGGGTTGGGTTAAATTCCCTCATTCAGGGTCCAGGAATTGGAGTAAAAATTAACTTTATTTCAACTTCCACCTTTATTTCACTGGGGCTTAAGGAATATGGAAATTCTCAACATTTTGATATTGCTGTAAGGACAAGATTTCACCAGGGACACAATCAGGGGGCAAATCTCCCATTGGAAGGGGGTTTGCAGATCAAGTGTAAACAATAAGAAATAAATTTTTGTTCTGATTTCATGGCAGGCATTGAATGTTAACATCCATTTGCATTCATTTTAAAGTGTGGAGACTCCCAGGATGGATTTAAGACATCTTGCTGGCTCTTTCCCCCTGTTTTTAACTCAGACAGGCCAAATTTCTGCTTCTGCAGGATGTTTTTTGGCCATCAGAGTTGCCCCCAGGAGGAACATTTGTGTGTGTGTCCATCTGTGAGTGCTTGGATGGGCCTTTGGAATCTTCAGCCAATCCTGGGATGAAATTCAGGGGCTCCCAAAGGCCCTTTGTCTTTAGCACTTGCAACCCCTGCAGTAAATATCCTGACCTGGGCACGGTCCTGTGGCATATGGACACCATTTATTTATTGTGCAGCATTTGGAGCTGCAGGAATTATTGGGTTTTCTTAATTCTAATTCTCTCAGTGTTGCATTTTCTGTCAATTTAACATGGTTTTCATTTTTAAATTGAAATTCTCAGTGGTAAACTTCAAGGAAAATATGAACAAAGGGACTTTTCAAAAGCACAGCTCCGGCTAGAGACAGGTACTGCTGCCTCACCAACGTGTTTGCAGGAGGTGAGGGGGAGAAAATGATCCCAGTTGTTCCAATTTCAGGAATAAACTCATGGAATCGTGGGATGGTTTGGATGGGAAAGGTCCTTAAAGATAATTTCTTTCCACCCCTGCCATGGCAGGGACACCTCCCACTGTCCCAGATTATCCCAGCCTGGCCTGGGACACTTCCAGGGATCCAGGGGCAGCCACAGCAAATCTGGGAATTCCAGCCCAGCCAGGAATTCCTTCCCAATATCCCATCTAAACCTGCCCATGGCATCTTGGATTGGAGGGGACCTCCAAGTCCATCCAGTCCCACCATGGGCAGGGACACCTTCCACTATCCCAGGCTGCTCCAGCTGGGCCTGGAACAGGGATCCAGGGACATCCCATATTTCTTCCCAAAATCCCATTGAAACCAGCACATGGAATCCTGAATTCCTTTGGCTTGGAAGGGACCTGAAATCCCATCAGAGCCACCCCTGCCATGGCAGGGACACCTCCCACTGTCCCAGGGGGCTCCAGCCTGGCCTGGGACACTTCCAGGGATCCAGGGGCAGCCACAGCAAATCTGGGAATTCCATCCCAGCCAGGAATTCCTTCCCAGTATCCCATCCATCCCTGTCCTCTGGCAGTGGGAATCATTTCCCCTTGTCCTGGAACTATTGCTGTATGAATTACTTACCTGGGCATTAATTTATTCTCTATTTGGATTTCCTGTTGTGCTTTATCTCACCCCAGACCTTGTTTATGTCACGATTTTCAGCAGGATCTCAGATAACCAAGGTAAATTGAGATTTAATGGCAGCCATGTGCCCAAATCCCCTGGGCACTATTAAAGCTGCCAGTTTGGATTTCTGATGATTTGTAATGACTCAGCCCCACCGACCTGGAGAAGGGATGAGCTCCAGGACTCCAATCAACTTTGGGAAAGGCCTTGAATATTCGCAGCTCCTGGAATTTTGAAATGTGGGAGCCCAGGTTTAACTGGGAGCAGCTTTGATGCTGCTGGGCACGCTGGTGTCACTGTCAAATCATCCAGCTAAACAGAAATATTCCATAGTCTGGCACACACAAGTGTAGGAGGCAGGGTGGGTTTTTTTTTTTTTACTGTTTTGGTGGGGCTTTTATTTCTTTTTCTATATTTTTGATTAGTTAAGTTGGTCTCAGGAGCAACTGCATGTGGGAGCTGAGACACAGCATTTTCCATTCCAGTGATAAATCTTAGGAGCCATCTGGGATTATTTTTTTTTTTTCTTTTTTTGATTAAACAGTACTTGAGCAGCAGAGGTTGATTGATGAAAATCAAGGAGGGTGTGAATCAAAAATGATTTTTTTTTTTTTTTTTAATACCGTGAAGATTGAAATTCATTTTTTTGGAGAGTTCAATGGAGATTAATGCGCGAGTTAAACAAGCCAAAAAGAAAAAAAAAAAAAAAAAAGAAAGAAAAGAGTTTTTCCAGAAATGAGCACACATTAGGAGAGAGGAATGAAAACTGAAGCTCAAGGTCCTCGTGTGCTCTGCCATTCAAATTGCAGCAATGGCACTGGAAATGGGAAAAATAACAAAAAAAAAATAACAGCTTCATCTTGCTGTTGGACAATGTTCTCCCCCTCTGACACTTGGCAGAAAAAAGGCATCAAATTCCAAGTGTTCTTGCTCCCAGGCAGCTGAGTCAGAGGAATCTGAGAGCTGGATGCTGAGTCATGGCTTGGGGATGGGAATTTCAGAGCAGAGGGAGCCACAAGGCAAAGCTTCTCCCCCCTCCAGTCACTGAATTTCTCCCATTCCCTTTATTCCAGATCCTGGTCTCTATCAATCCTCACTATTCCTTATTCTCACACCAAACACTGCCTATCACCCACCAGATCCTTGGCTTTTTAATTTTTTTTTAGCATTGAAGGCACTGCAAGGACTTTTAAATCAGTAAAAGTGGAGAAAAGAAACAGCCAGAAGCCTTGAGAAGTGGCAGTGGTGACCACAAGAAAATCGTGGAATGGGGAGGAGGTGCCCAGGTTTGCTGTGGCTGCTTCAGATTCCTCAATCCTGGGAGGAAATTGGGATTCTTTTTTTTTTTTTTTTTTCCTCATTTGCAACACCTCGTCCTCTGTAATCAGCGTTTATTCTGCTCCCTCACACTCTGACACCAGCAGAAAGGTCTGAAAGTGTCCCAGAATAAATCCAGCAGGAAAGACTGGGAAGGTCACATGGAATATGAGCTGGGATGATGTGAGCCAAGGGGACGAATCTTAATGGTTCCACCACAGAAGGGGAAATTGAGGTGACCCTGGAAGAGCAAAAATTCCTCAAAAGCAGAGAAATAGGTCAAGCACTGGATACAGGGTGAAAGAATTCCTGTTTATTTGGCAAAAATTCCCACTTGCCCACAGTGCTGGGGGCTTCCTTTTAAGCTGCTCCAATGCACAGGCCTTGCATGGAGCCCTGGCAACTCCAAGCCTGGTTTTAGTCTGAAGCTTCTGATTTTTGGATATAAAACTCTCCAGAGGAAGGAAGTGGACTTTGTTTGATTCTGAGAGTAACAATCCTTTGGTAACAAAAGAGAGTCTGGAGAGAACAGCCTGAAGAACTCAGCTCAGTGATCTTAAAATCTTTCTTCTTTTGAGAGGTGACTTAAATTGTTCCTGGAATGAATGATGGGTTCAGGTACGTGCTCTTCATCCTGTGCTGCAGCTTCCTGGCACTGCAGGGGCCACTGAACTGAGGGCTTGGGCAATGAAAGAGTCCTTGGATGGGAAAGGTGGCTCAGAATTCCCAGGCTGGACTGGAGACCCACATGTCCAGGGCTGTCCCCATTCCCTCTGCCCCTTCCCTGGCAGGGTCCCAGCCCAGGCTGGACAGGGCTTGGATTTAGCCATGGAAAGGGGTTTAACCCTTTAAGTGAGGCAGAAATAAGATGCACAGCTCCATGGGCGTCTGTCATGACAGGAAGAAAGAGCCAAGTTTATTGAGAAACACCCTTGGTTTTATAGCAGGACTGCAACTGCCAGAGCAGAGAAAAGGAGATTGGTTCAGAGAGAAGACACCCCATGGCCAGGGCCTGGGCACACACCACAACAGGGCTTCTGTCTTGGTATTAATTCCTTTTGATTGTGACCAAATGATCACCCTGGCAGAAATTCTCCCTGGCCTTGAGCTGGAGCAGCTCATCAGGCTGGGAACAGAGCTGAGAAGATCCAGCCTGGAATATTTTCCAGGCTGTCATTTTCTGACTTTCTCAATGTGTGTCCCACACTTGGAGCAGCCTGGGACAGTGGGAGGTGTCCCTGCCATGGCAGGGCTGGAGCTGGATGGGATTTAAGGTCCTTTCCAACCCAAACCATCCCAGGATTCTCTCCAGTCCACCAGCAATACCAAAAATATTGGCTCAGCTGAGCTGTGAGCCTCAGGGGATGTGGAGACAGGAATTGCAGCAAACCCAGCTGAGCTCCTTCATCCCTTTGGTCCCTGTTCTGATCCCTCTCCTCAAGACCTGCTGAACCTGGAAGCAGATCCTGTACCTGGAAACCCCCCCAGGTTTTTTTTTCACCCTTTGTTGAAAGGGAAATTTCATTAATTTTATCAGCAGATCAGAAAGCTGATTCCAGTTTTGATTGGATATTCCAAGACAGGTTTAGATCAAAACCACGACAGGGAAACTTTCATCTCCGTGTTCTAAAACAGCTGCTCTGTGTCTGAGACACGAGGAACTTGTTTGCAATAGAGGCACAGTTCAGAAAATCACCCTCATAAGGCTCAGGCACAGCAACCCATCGATTTCTGAGGGGCTGGGCTGGATGGAAGAGGAAAAAAAATTATTTTTAGCTCTGCTATTTCTGGCTGCAGATTATTGAGACAGTGTAAATGCAGCTCTTGGATTTGAGTGTGAGGTGGGTCATGGGAGCTTTGGCAGATCAACACCTCGAGGCCAGGGCAGTTCCACCTGTGCTCTTGGAGCCTCACAGTTTCAAGGCAGCACATGAGGAATTCTGCTGGATACAAATTGATTTGAATTTCCCAGGAGAAAGAAAAAACTAAATTATAAGGGCTGGTCCCATCTGAGATAGGAGGTCTGTGAAAATGAAGTTGTGTCTCAGTCTCCTCCCAACCAATTCCATTCATTTCAGCCACGAGTGTCAGTAACCTTGGCAACTCCAAGTTGGTTTTTTCTGTTTTCTTCTCTGCTCTCGTGACAAGTAAAATTCCCTTTTTTTATTATTATATTTTGTGGTGATGTAAAACCAGAGCCCAAATCACATCATGTTAAAAGAGGCAGAGGGAGGAAAATGCAAATTTTCTGTATCTGTAAGCTGAGGGGTAGCTGAGATGTCACTGCAATGTTTTCAACACGTTTATTTTGTCCATAGATCTTGCTGCGTGGGGATATTTAATTCCATCTAAAACGCCACTGAAATAAAAATAAAGGGGCAGAGGTCTGGGGGAGGCTCCTGCCTTCAAAAGGAGGAGAAGTGACCAGTGAAGGGGGTGAAGCTGAAGCTCCTTTAATGTGGAGGTTCCTCAGCTAAAACCACTTGTCTCCCACCTGGGCTACAAACCCAGCCCTGAAAAGTTCAGGTGGCAGCTTTTGTTCTTCAAAACACAGCAGAAGGCTCCAGAGCTCAGAAGGCTCCAGAGCTCAGAAGTTGCCTCAGAAATGGAAAGTTTGCCGAGAATGTCTCAGAAATGAGTTCTGGGCAGTTTCTGTGCCAGGACAGAGCTTTTCCTGCTGGATCCCCCCTTACCTGTACACCCCCTTACCTCCGTGCTGCTGCACATCACAGCCCTCCCTCCCTCCCTCCTTGGCTGCTCCAGGGTGACAGGAAGGAGCTGTGAACCTCAGAACCCCCAGAAAATCACCCCCAGAAGGTTCAGGCACAGCAAACAACTCATTCCTGAGGGGTTGGGTTGAATGGCAGAGGAAAAAAAAAAAAAATCTTATTTTTAGCTCTGCTATTTCTGGCTGCAGGTTATTGAGAAGTGTAAATGAACCTCTTTGATTTCAGCGTGAGGGGGTTTGTAGGACCAGCTCAATCCCAGCCCTAAACCCAGCTCAAATATCTGCACCAAGCACTTGTTCCACAGGCTGTTCATTAACTCCATTAAGGCCGGGTTTAAACCTTGGCTTCAGCCACCTGTTAAATATTTTTCCCTTTTGAGAGTTGCAGATTCCAAGGAAGAATCACACCCATGAACTTTTAGCTGACTGGCAAAGATGGGAATTTCTTCTGGACACCCCAGAGTTTTGAAGTCTCACACAAAGACTGAATAAACACGAGGAATTCTGTATATATTCATTAATTTTCCAGAATTTTGGTGTTCCACAGCATGTGCCATGCTCAGCTTTTCCTCTGGGTTGCCCCAGCTGCATTTTAAGCACTTGATCTTTGTTTTTTTTACCCAAGATGCTGCATTTGGAAGCTGCAGATCCTCTGCTGTGTTTGTCCTATCACTGATCTGTGATTTAACTTCCAAAGTTCTGCACTGCCAAAGGACTTTGATAGAAGGTCAAGCTTGTTGATTATGAAAAAGTAATTGAAATTTGTTTTATTGGGGCAGGGCAGGGAAGGGAAGATGATTTGTATGTATCTGATAATAGAAAACATTATGGTCATTTATTTCAGTTTCTGTAATTGAATTTCAAACCTTTCAAGTCGAGGCGTGTGCACTGTGGATACATCCAGCCCAGAAACTTCCTGCCGTTCCCTCACCCACTCTTGATCAATTTTAGTGATTGTATGGATTGGTCTTTGCACAAGTTGATTCCCAGCCTGTAGTTAAAGAGCAGCAGCTGCAGGAGCTGCATTATTGGCAAACAGCTAACGGGGGTCAGGCTGCTAATTGCTGCTGCCAGAGCCTGCAGAGCTGCCTGTGCCACGGGGAAGTCATTCCCTGCCCCTGGAATGGGCTGGGCAGGGAAACAGGGGCTCCTGCAACTGATAATGCAGCCTTTCCCCTGTAATTCGTGTGTGTTAATTAATTAATTGTGTGTATTATTGTATTAATGTGCATTAGTCGCTGTGTGTTCACTGAAACTCGGCACACTTCCATCAGCAGGGCTGGCTTGGGAACGTGGAGATTGCTGATGGAATTCGGGGTTTGGGATGCAGAGGGTTCTGCAGGGCTTTATTTGGCATTTCCCAGCCCTGAGGGGACGCAGGGAAAGCAGCACAGCAGGGCAGGAGGAGCTCACCTGGGTCCTGGTCATCCAAAAATTCACCTGAGTGTGCTCTGTAACTCTGTGCGTGCCCCAGACCGAGGAGGGATGGGGAGAGGATGGCAGGACATGGATGAGGGAATTCCTTACTTTCCTGAAGATGATCCCAGAGCTGACAGAGCTCACCTGTGTGAAATTGAGGAATTCAGGGGAATTCAGGGCACCTGTCCCAAATGCCCTTTGCTTTGGCAGAGCTGGTGCTGCCCTGCTCATCTCCAAGCAGCTCGAAATGTTGAAGTTGGCAATGCCTGGTTTTCCCTCCCTTAAAACAAACCAATTATCCAGGCCTGACAAGAATAGAAACAGAAGGTGGTAATTTCTTGCACTCTTTAATTGCCTCCCAAAGAGGATAAAGCAGTTACTTAAAAAGTCTCAGTCTTCATCTTCACTGTTGAAATAAAGCCTTTTGAGGATAACTTGAAAGGACAGATGAAGAGCCTTGGTTTGTTAAGGGGAGCCAGGCCTAAACGAGCTGCTGCCTTCAGCAAACCCTGCCTATCATTAGGAATTCTCTCTGTCCTAGGAAACTGTGCAAATAGCAGGGGAATTAATGTGGGGCCTCCAAAAAAAGGAACAGGGTTTGGGTAGCTGGGGTTTCAGAAGCCAGTAGGAGTTCTTGCAGTAGGAAACAGTTCAGTGGGTAGGGAGCAGGTGTGAGGTGTGGATTATCCCACAGGAACCCTGCAATTTTCTCTGGGATCTCAACTTGAGAGTTTTGGGTGTCCAAGAATTCAATCCTCACATCTGTCCATGTGAAATGTTGCCATTATCCAGGATTTGCACTGGGGACTGATTTCTTTATATGGTCAGGAATATCCCTGTGCCTCTCTCCAGTCCCTTGTGCTTGGGCAGGTTCATCATTACAGGGCTCAGGGCATGCTCCAGTTTGGGGTTTTTGGAGATAAAACCTCCCTGGTCTGCCCAGTGGGGAACAAATGAGTGGCTGTGGCCAAAATCTGTTCCATGAATTCTCAGAGCGTTGCTCTCCCCATGAGAAACAGCACAGGGACAGCTGAGATAAGAAAGTGATCCCTCAGATAATGGAGATCCTGGTGATCACAGCACAGTGCCAGGCTGCACCTGCTGCATTTTTATGCTTATGAAAAATCTGGATGTGAATTTCCCAGCTGTCCACCCCGCCCTGGGCCAGCCTGAACCCCCTGAAGCTCCTCGTGCCTGAACACAGGATAAAAGTGAGCTGTGCTTGTTACCTGCCAGGGCTCGGGGTGGGGAGGGAAATATTTACACTTCACAAAGCCCCTGCTTGGAAATTTCAGCCGTGCAGGTGGGATGCCTTCAAAACACACAGCAGCAAAATGTTCTTTATTGTGCCACTGCCATCCGTGCCCCACCTGGGGCCCTCGTTCCCGGCTGAAGGGATGAAATCCTGGTTTTGTGTGAATAAATCTGATCCTCTGCCTTCTCCTGGGCCTTTGACACGATTAAATTTGTTAATCCTGGTTTCTCTGTGCGTTTTCTTTGTCCCATCTCTCCTTTGTCTTCCTCTTTGTGTCCATGAAAAACGGGGAGCTCTGGATGCTTCCATGCCCTGTTTGATCCATCGGACAGGTGCTTTTTAACTGGAAAAAATACTCCCAACCAAAATGAAAATAAAAGTTGGAGCCAGCTCTAATGAGAGCATGCAGAGAACATTCCCTAGGGGCTGTTCTTGAGGATGTTTGGTAATTCCTCATTGTATAAAGTGTAACCTAAGCTGGGAAAATGGTGTTGGAAACGCTTCTGCTGCTGCCAGAACACACAGGAGCAAAGGAGAGCAGGGAAGGGGTGCAAAAAAAATCAGGGAAAACTTGTTTTGCTGAATAAAATTGCATTCCTGCAAGGAGTTTTTCCAGCACAGAAATGCCTAAAAAAAAAAAAAAAAAAAAAAAGGAATGAGGGGATTCTGCTGGAGGTGGCAGTCAGAGGGATTGGATTTCTCCAGGAATGGGATGTGCACACTCAGAAACGTGACTGGAGCTCAGTCAGGGCTGGGAATTCGTGTCCCCCATTAACAAGAATCCCACACAATTTCTTGTACATGAATTCATGTACACATTGTACATGTGGGTTTTAGGTCTGTTTTTTAGGGGTTTTTTTTTTTTTTGGTTTTAGGTCTATTTTCCTCTGGACAATTGAAGGACAATTCTGCTCCAAGGGTTTAGGAAAATCTTTCTTAACCTGAAGGAAGAAAACAGAGGAAAAGTTCCTGCTAAGGAAGAAAGGAGCCACCACTAGCTGGGAACTGGGAGGGGTCTGGGGAGTTCTGTGCATGAGAGGAGCCTTTTAAAGATCTCAGTGTATATAAAATAAATAAATATAAGTAAATTATATATATATATAGTAAATACTTGCACTGGGATGTGGGTAAGACAAAAGTCCACAAGATTTTCCTTCTTTCTTCCTCTGTGAACCAACTTCTTAATTTATCTCTGTCTCCCTGCTGAATTGAGGAGATCTGTTCCTGTTCCATTGGAAACTGGTGTTTTCAAACAGTTCCTGTCCCAGATGATGGTGAAAAATCAGAATTTCCTGTAAAATAGCATGAGGGGAGAAAAGGAGAAGAACTGAACCAATTTCACATAAAAAGCTTTTATAATCAGTCATGGAACTGATGGAAAAATCCATCCTTTGGAGTGAGAGGGTTTTTGTTTTGTTCTCAGTTTAGCCTTGTGTAGCAGATTCCAGAGTAACTGGGATTTTTCTTTTTGCCGATGGAAATATCACAAAAATCATTAAACAGTGGCTCAGTGCAAGGGCTGAGATGCCAGGTTCTGTCTTAGGGAACAGAGGGAATATCCTGCAAATTTGCAAGGAATGTGCCCAGGAGCAGGACAGGAGGGGCAGATCCCTCGGTGCTTGGAGATTAGGAAGGAAAATCAGTTTCCAGCCTGTCGCTGTGATTGCTTAAAGCCACCCATGCCCTGGATTTGAACCAGACCCCCAAAGGGTGAAAGGCTCCATCTCTCCCTGCCAATCCCCAGAGGATGCAGCTGCTCCCAACACGGATTTGTGACAAATCCTGCCCCGAGGGCAGCAGCCTCTGCTTTCCTTCCTCTGATCATCGATGGCAATTTAAAGATTTCCTTTTCCTTCCACTCCTCCCGTGCCCATTGCACCCTTCTGCCTTCTGCCGTCTAAATCCAACTAAATCTTTTTTTCGAGAGGAGATTAACAACTGGTAGATTTGAAACAGCACAAACCAAGGTGGGTGCTCACATTCCAAGGGATTTTTCCCCACAGTTCCTTGATAGACAAAGAAGTCCTGAGCTTGATCTGCTTCTTCAAAGGAAGATTCAAAACACGTCTGACCAAAAATGCAGATACCCTTGAGCAGGGCGTTTTCCTGTTGATTCTCACCCTGACCAACCTGTGCCATAGGATCACCATCCCCTGCTCCACCTTCCTTTTCTTGCTGCAAAATCCTAATTGACTTCAGGAGGATTTGTTCCAGAGCAGCATCAGTTGAGCTTTTCCACCCTTTGACCTGGGTTCTGCTGCACCTCAATTCACAGCCACCCTGTACTGCAGGGGTAAAGCTGTTGCAGGGTGTTTCTGGTTAATGGTGTGTTTTATTATTGCCCAAGTTAATGGTTTGGTCCAAATCACACCCTCCCACCCACCCTGTCAATCTACCCCCAATTCCCTGTCAATCCTATTTTGTGCCAACCCCCTGCTTGGAATTCCCCTTGGGAAATCCCTTAAAATTTGATGTCCCATTAGTCCATGTGACCCAATTTCCCCCCTTACCTCCCTCACTGGACGATGCTTTTGTGAACCCTGCCTTTACCCCTCCCCAGAATTTCTCCAATTTGCTGATGATTTGTACCCTCCCCATGAACCTCCCCCCATATTCCAGCTGTTGCACCCTTCCATTTTTGAATCCCCCAGGGTAATAAATCCTTTTTATCCTACACAAAAGACCTCCCCCTCCTCCTTGCCCCCTTTGAACTCAATCTGACAGCCAGCAAGGCCATGGAGCCACAGCCTGAGCCACATCTGGGCTCCTGGTCCTGGGGTGTGACCCACTCTGGGCACGGGACCAGTGATGAAGTGAGTGCAGCTCTGGCTGTTTCATCATAAAGCAGCTCCAGGGTGTCCCTGTGTGTGGCTCTAGAGGCAGGCACGGCACACAGACAGACACACGGCATTTCAGAAGGCAAACGTTCTGTTTATTACAACAGCACGCTGGCTTTTATTCCCTCTGCACAATTTACACTTTCTTCATTGGCTACAATTAGTCCACAAAACGTTAATCGGTGTTAAATATCTACACCTCTGTTTTCCACAAAACTTTTCTAAAAATCCTTCTCCCAGCTGGAGATGATGAATTCCAGGTTCCTGCACTCTCCTCCCCCGTGTAGATTCACGAACTCTGCCCTGGTTTTGTGCACAGAACAGCGAGGTACCCACGGATTTCAGCGTGGTTTGCACCAGCCTGGGGCTCTGACAGCCCAAGTTGTCACTCCCACCTCTCTTCTCCAGGATCCTGGAAATCTCCGAGGTGCTCCAAAGAGTAAGTTTATGTGGCTGTAGAGGCAGGCACGGCACACAGACAGACACGCGGCATTTCAGAAGGCAAACGTTCTGTTTATTACAACAGCACGCTGGCTTTTATTCCCTCTGCACAATTTACACTTTCTTCATTGGCTACAATTAGTCAACAAAACGTTAATTGGTGTAAAACAATCTATACTCTGTTTCCTCTGTTTTCCATGAAACTTGTCTAAAAATACTTTTCCCTGTGCAGGTTTCTTCTTGCTTATCTTCTCCTTCTTCTCTTCTCGGTGTCCAGGCCAACAGCCTTGGCCAGAGAATCCTTCTCCCAACAAACCTCATTCATTAACCCTCTCTGACCCACACACCAGCTGAGGGTCCGGCTGTACGTGTGGAATTGGGAATTGCTGCGGGGTTGTTGGGTGTTTGCAGCTCTTTGTGCTCTTTGTTTGTTCTCCCTGCTCAGCGCTTTCGTGGAGGAGAACATGAAGAACAAGGGCAGAGCGTGGCTGTGGTGCTGCTCAGCTCTGTCCTGTCCCTCTGTTTGCTGGCACTTTCTGAGGTGGTTAAAAAGCAGAGACAAGGTGATCACCAGCTGACTGTTAATTAATGCAAATACACGTGTCTGCCTTGGGTCCATCCCTCCAGTTCCCTGTGTAACTCTCCTCTTGCCTGTTTTCCAAATTTTATGACCTCTTAAGAGCCAGTATTCTTTAAAACAGGATTTAAATCACGACATTACCTTCGTGTTTAATTTCTTGTGAAAATGTTCTTGTGAAAGAACCAGCAAGAATTGCAGTGGTGTTAGGCAGCTCCCGGGATTTCTTTGGGAGTGTTCAGACAAAGGGGATGTTCCAATGTGTGCAAAGACTCTCTGTCATTGTCCTATTGATTTTAGGTTCCCTGCCATGCTCAGCGCAGCTGAGGAGTGGGGGGTGACGCCTCCAGAAGGGGCTGCTGATCTCAGGGCTTTATTTTGGGTTTGGCAGCCCAGCCTGGAATAATTTACAGGAGTGAGGTTTGAACTTGGGGCTGTCCTCACTTTTCTGTCCATGGTGTTTATTTGTGGGTGGCTGAAACCAGGTAAGGTCAAATCTTGATCTCTCCCCAAGATCCCTGTAGATAATTTAGACATTAATCAAGCCCTGTGCCCTCTCCTTCCCTTCCTGAGCATTCCTGACCTGGGATCAGCGTGAGGAAGCAAATAAGGACAAGTGGGAATGTTTTCAACAGCCCAGCATCCCCACTCTGCCAAACTGATTTATCCCTCCCCTGCCCATCCCTCTGCTGAAAGTTCACACTTGGAGACAACAGAAACTTGGGAGATTTTTCCTTCAAAGTTTTGTCTGAGCAGAGCAGGAACACCTTCCCTTGTTCTCCCCTGTCTCAGATCAATATAATGACCTTCACCAGAGCTGTAATTGCATTGGGCAGGGATGCATCAAACCTCAGAATATTTGATTTGTCCTCAACCTGAGGTGAGGGCTCTCAGTGTATTTTTTTTTCTCCCCAGCCCTCTGCAAGTGTAATTCAGTTTAAATCTGCGGGGATCGCTCTGAGATTGCTCTCATAAAGGAGGTGGATTAATATCCCTGCTGTCCTTGGCTTTACTGCAGACAGTGGCAACGAGGGGCCTAATTAGTGTGATTGGGTTGGTGCTTATGGAGGTTGCTCCAAGAGAAACTGGACTGACACCATGAAACTCATTAAACTCAGCTCTTCCAGCAGCGTGGCTTTATGTGGAAGAGAAAAGAAATCCAGCAAGAGGGAAGTCAAAGTAGAATCCTCATCAGAGTAATTAGTGCGAGTCATTATTTCCGAGAAGCCTCAGAAGGGCACATTTATTGTGAGGAGATGCCAAGGGCACGGCTGGATGGAGCTGCCCTGGGAGGGGAGGGAGGGGAGGAAGGGGAGGAAGGGGAGGAAGGGGAGGAAGGGGAAGAAGGGGAGGAAGGGTTTGCCCACGTTCCCTGGGAGGTGCTGGCTGATCCCATTAACTCAGCACAGCTAATCCCCTTTCACGGTGCTCATTCCCTGCCATTGTCTTCATTTGGCTCCTCATTTCCCTCGTGGAATTCTTCTGCCGTTCCAATGTTCAGCGAGTAGGAGCTGAGAAAGGGAGAAGTCCTGCCTGGAGTGTGGCAGTGCTCCTGGAAGGAAAAGGAGCTGCTGGTAGGTCTGAGTGTCTCCAATAAACCTTCCTGCTGCTGCTGCTGGATCTCCTCAGAATATCCGTGTTCCCATTCCTGGAACCCATCACGTTCTTTCCTGCTGGAGCTGGAATGTGCTGCCTCAGTCAATATTAACACTCAGCTCTGCCAGCAAACTTCCTGCACTTGGAATGACCGAAGGAGAAAAGGAGATCATGGAACAGAGTAGGGAAATGGTTTTCCAAAGCCCTGGGATGCATTCCTGGGCCCCCCGTTGCAATTCCAGTGTTGGGGTCATGTGGGGTCACCCCTTGGGTCATTTCTGACCTTTCAGATTGTGAGCACACCCTCAGAACCTCCTGCTCTGGTCTCTGGCCACAATTCCTCATGGATGGGCCCAATTTTCAGCTGCCAGAGAGGCTGTGGATGCTCCTGGATCCCTGGAAGTGTCCAATGCCAGGCTGGATGGGTTTGGAGCACCCTGGGATTGTGGCTGATGTCCCTGCCCATGGCAGGGGTGGAATTACAGGAACTCTAAGGTCCCTTGCCACCCAAACCATTCCATGATATCTGATTTCCATGATATTGCTAGAAACAGGTTGGGAGTTGAGTTATTGGGGAAGGAGGGGTCGGTTTGGGGTTTTAGGTGTGATTCATCTCAGAGTTTTTTAAATAATAAAAATAATAAAAGATATTTATTGCATTACTCTAAATTGCCCTTCTTTATCAATACAACAAAGAGGGCAAGAGTTTCATTGTGGAAAGATGATTCTTTCTATTTATGGATTTATTTTCCCTCTCTTTGGACCCTCCCCAGCAGTGCAGTGCAGGCAGTTGATGCCAAAGTGAGGGAAACAAATAACTCAGCGATGCCACGGGGATGATGCCTGGTTTAAAGCTCATTTGTCAGGCAGTGTCTGCCTCTTAAAACCTTTCCTTTGTTATGGAGAGCAGAGATCCTGCAAATGCAACCTGATTGCAGCTGGAAAAGATGGAAGGGCTTCGTTCTGACCCGCAGACAAAATGTGTCAAACGAGACCTTTGAGCGTGGAGAGGCTCCGAGCTCTTAATGAAATCTGTCAGGTACAGATGAATGGTTAACCTGCCTTTCATTCTCCCAGCTTATTAAAATCATTAAAAGCCAGCAATAATTATGATCTTTTCTGACTGCTGTATTTATGTCAGCCCCAGGGGTCTCGTGCCTGCAGAAGGATTCTGCTCGGATGGGAATCAGTGCAGAAAGTCACTGGATGGGAAACTGGAGATTTTTTATCTTTGCTGTCCTTCTCAAGTGCAGGATCTGACCTGTAGAACACAAACAGGTGATTTTTTGCGAAATATTTTTTTTTTTTCATTCATCAATCAGGAATTGAAAATGAAATCAGATTTTATTCTAAACGGAGCAGTTCCTGATCCTCTGCCATGTGAGACAATCCAGGGATCTGCACAGGACTGAGGGGAGGTGATGGTCTGCATCTTATAAACCAATGCACCCCTCACAATGACATGATGTCATTTATTCTCTATTTTTTGGCCCGTGGGTATCTCCTCATGTCTTTTCTCCTTCTTTTTCTTTTTAACAAATGACATCCCTGAGAATTCCTGACGTTCCTCTCCTTTTCCACACGGGTTGGGTTTGTTCACACAGGTATTTCTGGAAGTCTGGGTGTCACTGCTGTGGTTGTGGCTGTGAATTTTGAGGGCTTTGCTGAGTTTCATTGATTTTTACTAACACTGCTGCACTTGGGTGATCTATTCCAGAGGCCTCAAATTTAAGGCCTGACCCATGTTTGCACTGAAGGAAATTTCAACAGTGGCAAAAGGATTTTTTTATACTCAGCACTGGAGACATTTTTCTACTCACGTAGCTCATAGAACTGAGCGTGATGGAGCTAATTTCTCAAAACTGAAAATACAGACTGACATGGAAATCCATAGAAAGAAATCCATAGAAAGATTCCTGCTTGTTTTGTATTAAATCCAAAAATCGCTTTTCATTCCTGAGTTGCTGTTTGAGCTCGTCCTTGCCGTCCAGGGAGTCTGGAGTCAAAGAATTTAATATCAGATCTGGGGGTCTGACAGATTTTGGGGGGAAAGGGGGAGCTGATTCCCATGAAAGTCCCTGTCTGGGACTGCCATAACAGGCATTGACAAAGCAATCAGTGGAATTCTTCTTCAGCACAGATTATGCTGTAAAAGCAAAAAAAAAAAAAAAAAAAACACCCCAGCATTGATTTGGGTTTGTAATAAGATGACAAGTCTGTAATGATCAGAGATTACAGAAATGTACTTTTCATTTCTCTGACACCATGTCAATACCTTCTCCAGCTGTTCTGAACACCCTGAGAGGTTTTATCTTAAAATCTGGGCTTGAGAAAAATAAACGAGAGAAAAGGTTGATCTGCCATTGAAATGGTGTCACTTCTGAATCCTTTTGTGCTTGATAAAATAGATTTTATAAAGTACAAATGGGGTCAGGGAAGCACCTTTTCCTCCACTTCAGGCTGACCTAAGCCCTATGTTTGGGTGATTTTCAGAGCACAACATTCACGAGGTTTTGGGTTGTGAGGTGAGTTTTCCTCATATTGTGCCTCGCCAGAATTTTTGCCATCTTTTTGAAAAAAATTCATTGGTTTTAATGATCTTTTCCAACCTGAACAAATCCATGGTGAGGCTGGTGTGGCCTGGTCACAGCCAAATCCATCCCATGTGGGTAAAACAGGCTGAAGGGAAGGCAGTGGGGCTGTGGAATGCTTTATATTCCTTTGATTCCATCAATTATTGATCAGCCTTTCAGCAGTGATCATCTGAAAATGATGTTTTACACCCCAGCACGTGCCAGAGGGATCTGTGGTAACCCAGCTGGAATTTTTAAACAGATTAAACACATAAACGCTGGTGACACTCGCAGAATTTGATTATTTTTAGCCCTTTTATGGGGGCTAAAATAGGGATTTGCATGATTTGCTCCCATCTCTGGTAGTGTGACACAGACTGGCCCGTTTGTTCCTTTGGCTGGGCACTCTCAGTTCCCCTGGCACTGGATTTACTCCGGGGCCACATTTCTGGCACTGAACTCCGGGCTGGATTCCCCAGCAGAATTCCCGCTGCAAGCACTGGAGCTGCTCTGTCAGCTCCCCTCTCCTGCCCGTGGGGCGCACAAACCCTTCCTGTCCCTCTCTCTGCCCAAGCCCCGTGAATTTGGGGAATTTCGCTCAAATCCCGGCGTTTGTTTTGCGTTCATGTCACACGCTGTTTCTGCCACAGTCGCTCTCCTTCCCCCCCTGGGCGAGCAGCACACGGAATAAAAGGAGCTTGTGTGAGATTTGCCTCGGTGCCAAAGCCCTGAAAGCTGCAGCAGCCCCCTGAGCTGAGAGCTGCTTTTCTTCTGCTCTTTTAACTTTTTTAACTCTTTCTGAGCCTCTGGCAGGGCAGGGCATGAGGAGGCTCCAGGCAGAGGCACCCAGTGCTCCCAGTAAGAGAGCAGCACTGGGGGAGATGGAGACACCCAGGAGCAGCCAAGGGTGGTGGAATTTCCCAAAGGGAAAATGAAAGAAGGGAAATTGGGAAGGAATCCTTCCCTATGAGGGTGGGGAGGGGCTGGGATGGAATTCCCAGATTTGCTGTGGCTGCCCCTGGATCCCTGGAAGTGTCCCAGGCCAGGCTGGAGCCCCCTGGGACAGTGGGAGGTGTCCCTGCCATGGCAGGGGTGGCTCTGATGGGATTTCAGGTCCCTTCCAACCCAAAGGAATTCAGGATTCCATGTGCTGGTTTCAATGGGATTTTGGGAAGAAATATGGGATGTCCCTGGATCCCTGTTCCAGGCCCAGCTGGAGCAGCCTGGGATAGTGGAAGGTGTCCCTGCCCATGGTGGGACTGGATGGACTTGGAGGTCCCCTCCAATCCAAGATGCCATGGGCAGGTTTAGATGGGATATTGGGAAGGAATTCCTGGCTGGGATGGAATTCCCAGATTTGCTGTGGCTGCCCCTGGATCCCTGGAAGTGTCCCAGGCCAGGCTGGAGCCCCCTGGGACAGTGGGAGGGGTCCCTGCCATGGCAGGGGTGGCTCTGATGGGATTTCAGGTCCCTTCCCACCCAAACAACTCCAGAATTCCAGGATTCCATGAAAAGCAAACTCTGGGCTGATTAAACTGACCTGGGGAGGATTTTTTTTCTGTGCTTGCACCAATCCCTGTCCTGTGGCTCTTTCTCACAGAAACATCCACAACTGGGAGGTTTTGCTTTGTGTGGCTCCAGTGCCTTGTTGGAACATGGTAATAATGGTCAGCTGCTCATAAATTATCTGTGCTGGGCTTTAGGGCCTAAATTTACCTGAAAGTCACTCCCAGATCTCTTGGGATTGCAGTTTCTCAGTCAGTCAGGTTCCTCAGAGGGTGCTGGGCACTGCCCAGGGAATGGGCACAGCCCAAGGCTGCCAGAGCTCCAGGAGGGTTTGGATGCCCAGGCTGGGATTTTGGGGTGTCTGTGCAGGGCAGGGGTGGGTCAGAGATCCCTGTGGGTCCCTCCCAGCTCAGGATATTCCATGATTTGATGATTCTGTGAGGTTTTTCAAACAGTTCCCATTGTACCCCTGCTGCCTTTCCTTCTCCTCCTGGATGTCAGAGGAGACTTCAGCCAGCCCAGGCTCAGCTCTGGTGCCTCCTGTCACTCCAGGGAGCACCCAAATCCCTGCCAGCACCTCCTGATGGAAGGAATTCCCTTTCCTGTCCCCAAAGGTGAATAAAACTAAACTCATACCAGCATTTTCCAGGACACCAAAAGCTGTTGTCTCTTTCTAGGACACCAAGCTGGCTGCCAGCATCCATGGCAATTTCTTCCTGCACAACAACTTTAAAATCCATCCTGCAGTTCCCCTGAAAGGATCCCTCTTGTCTCTCTCTTTCCTTGAGAACTGGATTTGGCTTTGCAAGGAGAGGGGCCCTGTGGCAATGGCAGAGCTGCAGGAGGGCTGGCAGCAAGTCCTGGCTTCCCTACAGGATTTGTGGCCTTGGGCCACTCACTTGGTGCTTGTGCCTTTTTTTTTAATGTGTATATTTTAATATAAAAACACGACCAGCCTTCCCAGGGCCTGCTCCTGGCTCTGCCTTCCCAGATTTCCTGGAGCCCTTCTCACCCAGCAGATGAAGCAGAACTTGGCAGGAGGAAGAGGCAGAAACTTGTGAACTCGGCATTGGAACCAAACCCGGGACATTTCATGGAATCATGGAATGGTTTGGGTGGCAAGGGACCCTAAGGTGCTCCAGTTCCAACCCCTGCCATGGGCAGGGACAGGTCCCACTGCTCCAGCCTGGCCTTGGACACTTCCTGGGATCCAGGGGCAGCCCCAGCTCCTCTGGGAATTCCATCCCAGCCCCTCAATTAACTGACAGCACTTTCCTTGTCTGTAGCTCAGTGGAAGCAGTGACTTTGGTGTTATCACCTGGAGTGGGAGAGTAAATATTTTCATTAAGTCTGGAGTCTTTTCCACTCCTAAAAGCGTTTCTGCAGCACTGTTTACTAAGCACAATCAGTTGGCTGTTGATGTTTTTATAAAAATGAAGAAAAGATCTCCCTTTTCTAATGCTGTGAACACTCATTGCCTTTTCCTTCCTGCAATGACAACAGGAGAATTGCCCTTAATTAAAATAACACAAAGCAATGAGAATTCTTGGGAAAAAAATATTCATGGTGGGGGAGGAGAAATGGTAGGGGATGAAACTGATTTTTTTGCATGAGCTGTAATGAAATACTTGGGACCAGGCCTGTTGACAGCAGCCCAGCTTTTCCTTTTCCTTTTCCTTTTCCTTTTCCTTTTCCTTTTCCTTTTCCTTTTCCTTTTCCTTTTCCTTTTCCTTTTCCTTTTCCTTTTCCTTTTCCTTCCTTTTCTTTTCCTTTTCCTTTTCCTTTTCCTTTTCCTTTTCCTTTTCCTTTTCCTTTTCCTTTTCCTTTTCCTTTTCCTTTTCCTTTTCCTTTTCCTTTTCCTTTTCCTTTTCCTTCCTGTTTCATAAAATCCCAAAATAGTTTGGCTTGGAAGTGATCCTAAAGTTCCCTCAGTTCAATCCCCTCATCCATATCCATCTCCCATATTCCCATTTTTTTTGGAGATACAGACACAGAATGTCAAATCCCTGGGAAAATGCATGCCTGGTTTGTTTTGTTTTGTTTTTTTTTCCTTAAAAAGTCCATAGCATTGAGCTCCCTTTAATTAATTTTACAAGCATTACGACATCAGAAAGCCCATCCAGCAGAACTTTTATGGGAATAATTTGTAAATCTGCTGCTTGTAAAATATTAAAGAAAAGCTGTGGTTAAAAGTTGAGTTTGCTGCATATTGACAAGGACTGGCCTTAAAATGGGAAAACACAGAGTGAGTCTGGTGGAACCTGGGTTTGGGGACTCTGGAGGAGCTGAAGGGCTGCTCTGGGTGGGCAGAAAGATTTTCATGGATTTCCTGGAGTCATGGAATGGTTTGGATTGAAAGAGCCTTAAATCCCACCCAGGGCCACCCCTGCCATGGCAGGGACACCTCCCACTGTCCCAGGGGGCTCCAGCCTGGCCTGGGACACTTCCAGGGATCCAGGGGCAGCCACAGCAAATCTGGGAATTCCAGCCCAGCCAGGAATTCCTTCCCAATATCCCATCTAAACCTGCCCATGGCATCTTGGATTGGAGGGGACCTCCAAGTCCATCCAGTCCCACCATGGGCAGGGACACCTTCCACTATCCCAGGCTGCTCCAGCTGGGCCTGGAACAGGGATCCAGGGACATCCCATATTTCTTCCCAAAATCCCATTGAAACCAGCACATGGAATCCTGAATTCCTTTGGGTTGGAAGGGACCTGAAATCCCATCAGAGCCACCCCTGCCATGGCAGGGACCCCTCCCACTGTCCCAGGGGGCTCCAGCCTGGCCTGGGACACTTCCAGGGATCCAGGGGCAGCCACAGCAAATCTGGGAATTCCATCCCAGCCAGGAATTCCTTCCCAAAATCCCATCCAGCCCTGCCCTCTGGCCATGGGAAGCCATTCCCCCTCTTCTTTGCTTCTTGGTTGTGCCTTCTTGGGATTCTTCTTACTCCAACAAGTTTTATAAGAAACGATATTTTTACTCATTTTTTCCTTGAAAAAATTGTGTCCTGAAATGCTAAATTTATATATGTATTTTTTTCTTAATTATTATTTTTAAATAGCGCTGTGCATAAACTTTTCATTTGGTTCATTTGGGGGAAAAAAATATGGCTGACCTAAATAGCAAAAAATACCTTTGATCTTGCAGAGATTGAACTGTTAGCAGAAATTAATGACTGAAAAATGGACACGTGTGGCATCCCTCCAGAGAATAAAACACAGCTCTGAATCAAAGAATCCCAGTGCAGGAGAAACCAGCTCCCCACAAAGCTCATGATTTTAAACAAAATAATTGGAATTTTAAAGAGGGCTCCACAGGAGGGGATTGACCAGAGTTCTACAGATGAAAATTCTCCATCGTGTGCTGTTTGTTCCTCAGTTTGGGTTCTGGGGGAGTTTGAAGTGGGGCAGCCTGGTGGATCCCAATGTCACTGTCACTGTCACTGTCACTGTCACTGTCACTGGTGCTGGATCTCAGGAATGTGGAGTTTTGGAGCTTTCTGTGCTCCCAGGCACAGACCCCCTGGCAAACACTGCTCTGGAGCTGGAACCTTGGAGAAGGCTTGGAAATGTGAATAATGAGTTAGAAATCCCCAATGTGCAGTGGGTCAGGTGTGTGTGTTTGCACTGGGGGATGGGGTTTAAATTTGAGGGTTTTACAGGACAGGGGTGGATGTGGGACAGGATGGAGAATTTGGGGTGGTGTCTTTTTCTTTGTTCATCTTCTTCTCTTCCTTCTTCTCCCCAGAACTCGGGCAGTGACCTTTGGTTGGTCAAATGTCACTCTAAGGGTGCTGGGAATCTATGATTGGGTCAAAAGGATCAATAATGGAGGGGTTAAACTTTTATTGGTTTGTTTGGCTTTAAAAGGCCTTGGAGCAGCCTCAGCTGGAGCCATTTTTTCTACTTCTAGCAATCAGCTGGAGGTGCTGCCACATTTTCTGTAATTCTTTAATAAGTTATAATAAACATCCAAGCCCAAACACGAGAATCACCTCAATCACCTTTCTAATAATCCTGGCTCTGAACAGAGACAGATGAGACTGAGACAAACCACTAATAAATGGTGCAAAGCCCAGCTCACTCCTACAGCAGCCCTTGCTGGCTCCATCTGAGCAGCTCCAGAGTGTTGGGAAATCTGAAAAAAGGGGCATTAAATCCATCTTTGGTGGCTGAGTCTGAGGTGAGAGGGGTGGGGGATCAGCTCTGTCCCCCCCAAACCTTCCCTGAATCCCCTCTGGATTCGGAGCTGCTGTTTGGGTGAGGAAAATGGAGAAATAAAAAACTTCCAGAGGAAGGCTGGAATGCATGACCTCATTTCCCTGACAAGCCCTTGGTGTTGATGGAATTCGGTGTTTGCTCAGCACATTTGGAGTTGTGAGTTGGTACAATCCTAAATGCTGAGTTAGAAACTCGGATTTCTGCTCTTTGCATGAAAATTTGTGGTTTTTCCCAGAATCCTGGAGTCTTTTCCCCTCTAGGACAAGGAGAAATGGCCTCAAGTTACAGCAAGGCAAGTTCAGGTTGGATTTTAGGGAAAATTTCTTCACTGGAAGGGGCTGCCCAGGGCAGAGGGGCAGTCCCAGATCCTGGAGATGTTAAAAATGAGTGGATGTGGCACTTGGTGATGATGATGATTTAGTTTAGGTGGGATCTGGTCAAAGGATGCTCTTGGAGGTCTTTTCCAACCCTGTTGACCCCATGATTTTCTAATAACAATTCTCCATCTCAAGAAAAGGGTTATACTGGGGAGGGAAGTTCTCTTTTCTTTCTTTTTAGTTGCATTTAAATTCCAGATTCTTCAAGGTGTGTCACTTATTGCCCTGTGCACAGTCTGGAGCACCCTGGCCTTGCACTTCAGAGGGGTCCTCAAGGAGGTTCTTTAATGTAATTAGCAATGGTCCATCTGATTGAAGTCCTAAAATGTGTGTAATACTCTGCCCATGGAAGGCTTAATTAATTAAAATTCACTGAATGTGTCCCAGAGCTTGCTCGCTGAGGAGCATGCTGGAAACACCAAATATTATTTATTACTTCTGTCGTGAAAATGGGGATAATAACTTGAATTTGTGATTCCAATTTACAGGATTTGTCCATGAAAACTCAAATTCCCTGTGAGATAACTTGACCTCAATTTCCACTCCTTGACAGCGTGTCTGGCTGCCTCACCCTCCTCAGGCACTGTGGTGTGAAATGGGAGATTCAATTAAAGAACCAAAATTAAAGTTTCTTTCTGGCTGATGGTAAAACTGGAAGGATATTTTTTATCAGAATGTGGATTAGCCAAAGGAAATTCCTCTTCCAGCTCCATGCTCCTTCCTTTTGGTGGTTCCAGGGGTACATGAAGTTCACATTTAATTCTCCTAAACTTGTAACTGGAGTTTTCCAGCTGGAAATCCAGGATGCTGCAGCAGCAGCACCAGGCTGGCACTGCTGGGCTCCATGGGAAGGCAATTCCAGCATCACCTGGACAGCCCAGAACATATTTGGGACAGACTGGGCTTGGAAATGAGAGGATAAAGCTGGTGTAGCTTTACACTACACCATCATCATTAACGAACCATTAATGAGCTGAAGCCATTCCAGACTCCTTGAACAGGGAATTTGGCCCACGGGCTCTTGTTCTGGTGTTCTTGTTCTTGTTCTTGATGAGGAGAGATGGGGTCTGACCTTTGTCCCCTTCCTGTGCCAAGGGCCAGCACTGCCAGGATTTCTGATGCCACCAAAGTTGGGGCAAAGCTCTTGGTGCCTCTGCAGCCACTCTGGAATCAGCCCCTGCCACATTTCCTGATGAATTCCCATTTTTCCCCATTTCCATGTCAGCCCCGTGCAGTCAGACAGCACAGGCTGGTGTCAGGTAATTAATGGTGATTAAATCAATAGCAGGGGAGTGGGGGGTTGTAGGGGGAGAGCTGGGCAGGTCTCCACTCGTGTGGCTGTGCAGGAGGCAAAGACAGATCTCTGAAACTTGTGATTTCTGTCCTTAAGTTTTGAGTTTTTCTTGGGTGTGCAACTTTTAGTTTTATATTAAGGGTTATAGGATCTTTTCACAGGGTGGTGAAATAAAAACAGTTCCCATTCCAGCTGGGGACTCGAGGACAATCTCTTCAAACTTCAGGCCCTGAGCATAAAAAATGTGAAAAGAGGAGGGTGGGCAAGCAAGAAGGATGAAACTTCATGATTTGAGGCTGTTAATTGGACAGTTCTGTATGCAAATGGACTAAACCTATAAAAATGTGAGATCTCATGGCCAAGTTCCCTTTTGCTTCCATCCTGGAGCCACCCAGTCAGGGCCACCACTGTGGCACTGGCACTGCCAGGGTGTGGCCTTTGAAAGCCCCTCAATAAATACCCATTTTCTTCCTTTTAATTCTGCCCAGCCTCTGTTCCAGCTCCTCTAGGCATCATTGTGGCTGTTGTTTCCTGGAAATGTCTTTGGGAGCTGTGCTGGTGTTACAGGTGGGTTTTAGGTTTTAGTTAAACCTGCCCTGATGGAAATGTGCCTGTCTGCAGGTCTCAGCAGCCTGCAGGGTTGTCATTATCTCCAGCGACAGGCCAAAAATACTTCCACAATATGCTTCCTTTCTCCCAAAAAAAAAAAAAAAAAAAAAAAAAAAGCAAGCATTTCTTAGGGAACATTTCAGTCTTGTGCTTCTGCCATTGTCAGGTGACAATGCCTGCAGCTGCTTTGTCGTGTCTGAAATGTGCTGAGAGCAGGGTGGGCACCGGGAACGGAGAGATCCTTTGTGCTGCAGGTAACTTCAGACACCATTTACCTGCTTGGCACCTCACAGGAGCAGCTCTGGGGCTGGGGGAGAGGCACCAGGAGTTGCTTTGCATCTGTTCTTGCTGCTAATCCTATTACCAGCAACGGGATTAGTTCATAAACAAAGAGCTCTGCTCGGCTGCTCCCCGTGCCCTGCTCTGGAAATCAAACGGGGTTTGCTCTCCATGCAGCACCTCTCCCTCTCAGAGATTCCCAAATCAAACGGGGTTTGTTCTCCATGCAGCACCTCTCCCACCCAGGGGTTCCCAAATCAAACGGGGTTTGTTCTCCATGCAGCACCTCTCCCTCTCAGAGATTCCCAAATCAAACGGGGTTTGCTCTCCATGCAGCACCTCTCCCTCTCAGGGGTTCCCTGCACTGATACACACATTTGTGTGATTTCTGGAGGGGGGGGGAAAAGTGGGCTGGAATGTAGCAATCATCCCATCTTAGTTTTGAGGGTTATGTATTGTTAAATATATTTGCAAACATAATTATTCCAATCGGCTTGTGGGATGGGACAAGGCAATAACTTGGGGTGTTGTTAATGAGGGGACTGTCCCGTGTGCCTTGCTCTGAGCACAGGGGTGCTGGAAGGAACCAGATTTCCTCATTTCCTCACCTGGAAAGGGTTTTAGTGATGCTCAGCTACTGCTGGGGACTGAGAGGTGCCTGAGGTTCCCCCAGTGCTCTGTAATCCCCGGGCATCGCTGCTAAACCCCACCTGCACCCAGGAATCGGCTGGAAACACCAAACTCCCTTCAGCTCTTCCTCATCCCCTTGCCTCTCTGCAGGACTGTGTTGGGAGGAGTGGGGGGAAAGGAGCAGGGAGAACATATGTGAGCTCTCCCCAGCAGGAGCTGAGGGGTAGCAGAGCCTTGTCTTTGCTTTTATAATTATTTCTGCAAAGCCGTGCTGGCAGCTCCTCCCTGTAGAACCTCAGCATATGCCAGCGAAACTTTGTGTGCTGGCACAGCTCCCCGAGCTGCTCGGATGATGTGAGCTAAGTTGACAAAAGCAGTATTTTGTCAGTGCTGCTACATCTCCTGGATTCAATATTTCAGGACCAGACAGTGCCATTCTTCCCTCCCTCACCTCCTTCCTTGCTGCTCTTCCTCTTTCCCTCGTGTCTTTTCTCATCACAGGAAACAAAACCAAACCCAAATCCACCTCCAAGGCTGGCAGCATCACCCAAATCGCATCATTTCAACTGCACAGAAATATTTTATGAATTTATGCAGCGTGCCTGAGCTGTCACAGGTATTTCCCAGCTGGGATCTTTGCTGTCCAGGACAGACTCACCTGACCCAGGGACAGCAGATGATGTCACTTGACCTCTGTGGTGTGCACACACACATTTATAGAGCTGGGGAATCCCAGCTTGGAAATTCCTTCCAGGCCTGGATTTCTCCTTTGCAAAGGGCCCTGCAAAGAAATTACAAACATTTCTCCTCTCCTTTTTCTTTTAAACTAAAAGAGGGACCTGTGGACACACACATTTATAGAGCTGGGGAATCACAGCTTGGGAATTCTCTCCAGGCCTGGATTTCTCCTGACTCTCAGCTCCATTCCCAGGCTGCCAAGCTGACTGCAGCTTCAGTTAGGGAGGAGTCTCCCAGGGTGACAACACGGTGACAAACAGAGTGGAATTCATCACCAACATTAACCCCTGGTGTCTTTGCCGTGGGACACATCCTGAGGTGCTGTCCCAAGGATGTTTTTCCCAATTGTCCCATCAGCTCCTGTCCTGTCCTGGCTGCACTGACACACTTTAAATCCGGGCTGGCTGTACAATAAATTGGCCTTTTTTCCCCAAAGAGCTCCGTGGGTGTTGCTGCCCTTTCTCTCTCTGTGCAGTGACCACCTGTGGCCAGGCTGGGCAAGGGGCTGGGCCAGCACATGGGGTTGTGGCAGCTCCTGCCTGGCCTCGCTCTGGGCTTCCCCTCTGGATGTGTTTGGGGGTCGTAGGGATGTGCTGAGAAGGGGCAGCACCAGCAGCTGATGTTTAGTCTGAGGGTTTGAGAGTTCATCTTCACTCCTGGTAAAGTACAAACCTTTCCAGACCTCATGATCAAAGCTATAAATTCTCGAATTGCCCTTTTTCTGGCATCTTCCTCTTCAGTGATGAGATTTATTTCATCTGATATTAATTGTCACATTCGTTTGTCTGATATTTTTTTGTCTGGGCTCAGAATAAACCCAGAGCCTTCTGGCCATGCCTGTACAATTGGAAACAGATTTCTCCGTTTTTCTAAACGTTCATTATTTCCATAACTTTTTGAAAAGTTTTTTTGGGACAGGCTTAACCAAAACCCAAAGCATTCTTAGCCTTAAGCCCCTGATCAGGCTTAGAGGGCTCGGCTTGCAGCTGGTTTAGAGCATCCTCAGGAGGGCTGGCAGGGTGTGGGATGATCAGGTTGATTTGTTCCCTTCAGTGCATCCACCTCAGCAATTCCCAGCTTTTCCCTGCACCTGGAGCTCGAGCTGCCCCAGCCCCCTCCCAGGAGCTGCAAATCTCCCACCTGAAATCTCTCCCCAGTGATTTAAACTCACCTGACTTAGCATTTTTAGACCTGCCTGGTGACATCCTCAGTCCTGGACTAAAGCCTGGCTTTGCCAAATCGTTCTCTACTGTGCTGATCTCCAGCTCCCCTTTCTACATCTCCTGAATTTTTCATGGCCTGTAAAGGAGGATTGTCTTCTGGAGTCAAAGGAGAAAGATGAATTAAAAATGAGGAGTGAGTGGAGTTGGGTTATAATAGGTCAAGTTGCTGCTTTGGGGGTTTTATTTGTGTAGAAATGTGAAATACAGCAAAGAAATTTGGCTGAGACAGCCTGGAGGGACCTGAATGTAAAAGATCTCTAAACCCAAGTGTTGCACAGAGATGAGGAAATCCCTCCCTGTGTGAAACATTGGGGTAAAATGTGGTTTTAACTGAAAATCAGGGCAGAATGTGGCTCAGGATGAAATTTTCACTCCCAGACTAAACCAAAGAGAGGTTAAATGTTTATATTTTACCTCTTGGCACCTCTCAGTTACTGTCAGTATGTGCCACCATCCAGATTGCAACACCCTGTGCCACAGGGATGCTCCTCCTGTTGCAAGATTTTTTTTTTGTTTTTCCTAACGTCAAAACATGCTCAGTTTGAGAAATCCCAATAGATGAAAGGATTGGAAGATCCATATTTTGGGGGAATATTGTGTGAAATGTAGTGGAAAACTCTGTGTGCTTGGTATCCTCTCAAAGAAGATGGGGACGAGCAGAGAGTTAACTCTGAGGCAAAAAGAATTAAAAGCTGCAGTTCCCAATGTTCCCGAAATGTGAATGGTGTTAAATCCAAGTGCCTTTGATGTAACACACCAGTGGAATTGGGAATTGAGGCCACTGGAGCTGCATGAAAAATCAGTGGCCAAGGCAGAGCTATGGAGAGAGGGAGGGAAGGGAATTGTAAAGGGTTAACTGCACCACTCAATTAGTGCCTTGTCTTCATTTTGTTCTGTCTTCGCTCAGAATCAAGATTGAAAACACGAAGGAGATGAATTTTCTCGTGTTTTGACTTGGTTGTTTATTAAATCTTATCTAAAGTACAGAGAGTTCTGCAACAATTCTGCCACTAAAAGTGAGCAAACTGGAGCTGGTTACAAGGTCTTGTAAAGCTAAACAGTCCAAGAGAGAATTAACACCGATATTATTGATATTTTTGACCCAATAACCAAACTCCTGTGACCCTCAGTGTGACACCAACCAAAAACTGCCTGAAATCGTGGAGAAGAAAGAAGATGAACCCCAAAAAAGACACCACCCAAAATCCTCCATCTTGTCCCACACCTGTTATTATATTATAAAACCCCAAATCCCAAACCCTTCACCGTGTGCAATCACACACTTCTGTTTAACCACACACCCGTGATTTTAATTCCATCACTAAAATTTGGAAGCTTCTCCAAGGCCTCAGGTCCAAAGCAGTGTTCTCCTGGGGGTCAGTGCCAGAAAGCACAGAAAGCTCAAAAATCCCAAGTTTCTGGGATCCAACAGGGACTCCCAGACCTGGATTCTCTCAGGTTTCCAGGGAATTTTGGGGCCTTCACATCCCTGAATCTCAGAGCAATCACCTGGAGATGGGAAAATCCCTCTGTGATTCACAGCCTCTGGGAAAGGAGTGAGTTTTGGGTCACTTTCTGTGGATTTAGGCTCCTCCTCTCTCCTCCTCTCTTGTGACTCCCCTTCCACTGGTGCTTCCATTTTTGTATTTGGATGATGGAGATAATGATGCTGGGCTTGTTGATGAAGAGAGCTGAGATTCACAATTTGGAATGTTTCTATCTCTGAACGAGACATAATTAATTTCTTTCTGTCACTGCATGCAAAATTCTGCAACAGATGGACCAGTATCATTTGGCAAATAATTCACCTGACATTTCCCTCATCAATCATTAAACAATTGGTCCAGTTCTTCATTGTGGAGCCAGCTTTAAATCCTGCTTTGTTCCATGTTTCACAGCATGCTGCTGGGATTGGGATCCATGGGAATCAGGGAGGGACTGTTTGGGGTTTCTGTGAGCAAAGCACTCCCCTGCTGTGTGCCATGGGAGAATTCCACACTGGGCTGGCTTGGAAGGGACCATAACGCCCCTTCTCCATCCTCCCACTGTCCCAGGGGGCTCCAGCCTGGCCTGGGACACTCCCAGGGATCCAGGGGCAGCCACAGCAAATCTGGGAATTCCAGCCCAGCCAGGAATTCCTTCCCAATATCCCACCCATCCCTGCCCTCTTGTAGTTTGAAGCCATTCCCTGTGTCCTGTCCCTACAGACCCTTGTCCAAAGTCTCTCTCCATCTTTCCTGACTCCTTGGAAGGCACAGTTTGTCCACCTTGAAGCTTTTCTTCTCCAGGCTGAACTGATGCCTTTTGGGCTACCTGAAAACAGAGCCCAGACAGAATCAAGGGAATAAAAAGCAGTTTTGTTTATTGAAGGTGTTCAGGTACATTTAGGGCAGACAAAGCTCTCAGGGGTTACACCCAAAATGGACAATGATCACCAGTTTTCACATTTTTATAAATTTGGTCCATTTCCATGTTGGGGTTAATGTCCCAATTGCAGCTCCAGGTAATGAAGTCATTTAGCCCAGGTTTGCTCCCCCAGCTCCCTTTTGTTTCCATCTCTGGGGCCTGGGGCAGTGAGGGGTCCTTGATTGCCAGCCTGGAGAGGAATTGTTGTGTGTGCCCAAAGTGGGAGAGCAGCAGCTCCCACTGGGTGTGGAGTTTGGAGTTACACACTAAAGAACTGCAGGGTTACACATGGATGGAAAACAGAAAAGCTGAAATCCTGGGGGATCAGAACAATCCCAGTTTCCCAGCCATTTCTCCCAGCAGAGCTGCTCCATCCCTCTGACCATCCTGGAGCCTCCTCTGGCCTGGCCCCAGCAGCTCCAGCTCTGCAGGTGTGGTCTCACCTGAGCAGGACACAGGGGCACAATCCCCTCCCTGACTTTGTGGAGAAGTTTCCTGATATTCCATCACTTTCTGGATATCCAAACTCCCTGCTGCCATTAAGCCCTGCCCCAGGACAGTGATTTGGTTCCGTGTGGCTGCAGGACAAAGGTTTGTCACAGCCGACCTGGCTGAATCCTGCCACCTCATTAAACAGCAGCAGCCAATAAATCCTTTTTTTTTAATAGTCTCTTGAATTTTTAAATCTTGAAATTGCTAATGCCCAGGCTGGGGATGTATGGAAATGGATATTTCAAAACTGGGCCCTAACTTTAAGCAGGGTGATTTGGATAAATGATTTCACTTTTCTTCCACCTTTTAATTAAAAGCGCTATGGCGTGGGCTGTGTGCTCCAACACCTTCCTTTAATAAATGGCATTAGCTGTCATTAACTTCCAAGGGACTACTCCAGATTAACTCTCTCCTTTCTGGGAGTTCCTCAGCCCTTTTCCATGTGGGAACAGCAGATTTTTTTGCCTTTTTCCCCCCTCTCTATCCTGCATCAGTATGTGCTGCAAACCCGGGGGCTTCTCCATCCTAAGCACAGATAATGAGCCCGATATTAATTGCTCTCCAGCTGCTCCAGGCATGTAAATGAAGCTTTCCTGTGTCCAGCCGAGCAGCTCTGAGCCTCCCCCAGCAGCAGGAGCGGGCAGGGAGGTGAGGAGGGAAGGAGAGGCCAGGCTGCAGCCGCCTGGAATTCCAAGGTCTGGAATTCCCATTCCCTGCCTGGGTCAACGCCGCTGTTTTCTGCAGAATTAATTGTTGTGGGGACACTTCTCCTCTTCCCCCACCCGCTGGGATTGGCCACCATTGACCTTTTAACACCCAGCCGGACCCACGAGTCCCTCCCAAATATTCTAAAACATTTTACCACGTTGCCTTCGGTCTCCTGAAGCTGTGTCCTCATCGTGCACGGGCTAATTAGTCCTGTGTGTCAGCAAACCTAATTAATCCAGACCCACTCCTGAGCTGCTGTGACCCTGTGAGTCCTGGCAGGATCCAGTTCATGGCTGATGTGACCCCAGTGTCTCTTGCTGGTGTTTTCACAGCCTTGCCCTAAGAAATCTCCTGCTCTGGGAGCCGTGTGGGGTGGAAAGGAAATATTGACTCTCTGTATGGCCTCTTGTAATCCATTTCTGTTTTACCAACTTGCAGAGGCTTCACGGAGCTCTAGGAGGGAAATAATTGGGTTTTAGATCAGGTTTTGCCTGTTATGGTGCAGTAAGGAATTGTCTGTGGTTCTAACAGCAGGAGGATGGATAACTCTGTGGGAAACAAAACCCATTCCCCACATCCCCTGCCATTCCCACTGCTCCTGGGGCAGCACCGTGGGGAATGGGCTTGGATTGGGGTGCAGTTTAACCAGAGGTGAAGGAAAGCAGAGTTTAATTTACTGGGTGGGGGCCCAAAGGAAAGCAGAGTTTAATTTGCTGGGTGGGGACCCAAAGGAAAGCAAAGTTTAATTTTCTGAGTGGGGACCCAAAGGGAAGCAATGTGTGCTGACAAACGTGATCTCTGTGAGCTCAGGGGGTCCCTGATTTGAGGTTTGGGGTCCCTGATTTGAGGTTTGGGGTCCCGGATTTCAGGTTTGGGGTCTCCAGGGAAGCAGCTGGGGAGGAAATGGAGCTTGAGCAGCTTCTTGGGTGCTGTGAGAGGTTCAGAGGTGCAGGATGGCACCTGAATCAAGGATTGTGTTGGTGCAGCCCCAAGGAGCTGAACATCAGCAGGTTTTTATCGGGATCTTCTCAAATAAAAGGTTTGGAATCTATAAATCCCTGTTCCATTGAGTTAAAGCAGAAATAAGCAAGGAATCCAGAGGAGCTGTGGCTGCCCCTGGATCCCTGGAAGTGTCCCAGGCCAGGCTGGAGCCCCCTGGGACAGTGGGAGGTGTCCCTGCCATGGCAGGGGTAGCTCTGATGGGATTTTTGGTCCTTCCCAACCCAAACCATTCCAGGATTTTGTGATTTGTCCTGATCTCTGATGATGCTGGAATCCAGGTGCCCATTTCCTTCAGCTCTCTCTTCCTCAGTTATTAGGGTGATGGAACTGTTCAAATTTATTGGAAGAGTCGTGAGGAGGGATGCAAGGAATCACCTCAGAGTTCTGGGACTGCATTTGAAAGCCCCAAAGAGATTCCTCACCATTATTGTCAGAAAATAAAAGAGCTCAAGCAAATCTTGCCAAAGTGGTTGTGGGACAATTAGGAGACAACACCCAAAAAAGTGAGTGCCTGGAAAAATTTGTGTGGGAGAGAGACCAAAGCAGGTGCTGAGGAGCTGTTTCAGTGTGTGCAGAGATGATGGAGATAAAGACAAAGTTCTGCTTCTGATTTTGTGAAAAGCCCATCAAACACATTGCAGTTGTGATGGGCACATCCGACCTCTCATGTAAATAAAGGTGGTAACAGGAAATATTTCTTTATTACAGGCTCTGGAGCACCTGTAATTACACTTCAATAATAGGCTAAAGCAGTCTTCTCCATAGAATAAATAGAAATTTTTATAAATTGAGAAAACATTATTTACTTACTGGATTTTATTCACTGTCAAAGAGCTTTTTCCTGGATTTTTTCTGCAGTGGTGCTGGATTTGGTTCCACGTGAGGAGGAGACCCAGGTTAGACATTTCTCACTATGATTCTTTGTTTGCTGTGATTAAATTCGAGGATTTCACCGACAAACCAGAATTTCTGGGGGCCACAAAGGTCACGGGGCCACTTCCTCCTGCTGGGGAGCATCTCCCAAGGTTCCCACCCTGCCAGAACCCAAACCCAGGGGAAAATCCTGGTCCCAGGAGGAGGCAAGGTGGGGACAGACAGGGGAGGGGATTTGTCAGAGCACAGCCAGAAATAGAATCCGAATTTCCAGGTTCATCCCACACTCTCTGCTGAGGGATTTGATTTTTTTGCTGGGTGTTTTCTCATCCGTTATTTCCTGATTTTCTTTTCCATCCAAGTGTAGGTCAGCATTTTTAGGGCGTTCATCTTCACAACTGAATATCAATATCCAATATTTATGGATAATTTCCTGTAGTGGATCCTTGTCTTTTTTCCCCTTAAGACCTTTCTTGCTGAGAATGATCTTGGATCATTCTCATTCCATGGGAGAATTTAATCCCAAATGATGAGCTGGATAAAAATCCACTAGGATGGGATGTCCTGTAATCTACCTGTCCTTGGAGAACCTGTACTTGTATAGAATGGAGGAGTTCTGCAGATAAATAAGAAAATATTTTCATTTATCGAGTTAGAATTAAAAATAGGTACTGTCTGGTAGGTTTTCCAACAGTCTGACAAGTTTTTTGCATGTTAAAATTCCCTTTACACATTTTATGCATCCCATTGAAAGGGCCTCAGTCAAGATAACCCCTTACAACTTGCCCAGGTCTTATAAAGCAGAAACCAGGATTTTAAAAAATGACTGAAAATGACTAATTGGCCTCTTGAGTATAAATACAGTCTGTTTCTACAGGACATTTGCTTGTGTTAAAATCAACCTTTCTCCTCAGCTAAAGAACAGATATTTTTGTGGCTCCAAAGAAGTGATTGCCAGAGTTGTTTGTGTCACAATAATTTATTAATCTGGAAAGATGAAGACACTGCCCAGAGGTCGTGGCTGACCCGGTAATGAGCCCATCAAGCATCCCCATCAATAATTAACCCAAGACACATTAGTGGGGAACTTTTATCAGCTCCCCTTCCTCGGGCACCTCCAGCTCCTTCATTATCTGCACATTTGTATGATGGGAGATTCCCAAAGGCAGAGCTGCACCTGCATTGTCTGGGGCTGATTCCCAGCACTGAATATTGCACCTGAAATTCCATGGGAATGTCTGGGGCTGATTCCCAGCACTGAATATTGCACCTGAAATTCCATGGGAATGTCTGGGGCTGATTCCCAACACTGCACCTGAATTTCCATGGGAATGTTTGGGGCTGATTCCCAACACTGAATATTGCACCTGAAATTCCATGGGAATGTCTGGGGCTGATTCCCAATGGCAGAGCTGCGGATTCCCAATATTGCACCTGAACATTCCATGGGAATGTCTGGGGCTGATTCCCAACACTGCACCTGAAATTCCATGGGAATGTTTGGGGCTGATTCCCAACACTACATCTGAACCCTCCATGGGAATATTTGGGGCTGATTCCCAACACTCTCCACCTGAAATTCCATGGGAATGTTTGGGGATGATTCCCAACACTGCACCTGAATCTCCATGGGAATATTTGGGGCTGATTCCCAACACTGAATATTGCACCTGAACCCATGGGAATGTTTGGAGCTGATTCCCAACACTGAATATTGCACCTGAAATTCCATGGGAATGTCTGGGGCTGATTCCCAGCACTGAATACCCCACCTGAAATTCCATGGGAATATTTGGGGCTGATTCCCAGCACTGAATATTGCACCTGAAATTCCATGGGAATGTCTGGGGATGATTCCCAACACTGAATATTGCACCTGAACCCATGGGAATGTTTGGGGCTGATTCCCAACACTCTCCACCTGAAATTCCATGGGAATATTTGGAGCTGATTCCCAACACTGAATATTGCACCTGAAATTCCATGGGAATATCTGGGGCTGATTCCCAGCACTGAATACCCCACCTGAAGCCTCCATGGGAATATTTGGGGCTGATTCCCAACACTCTCCACCTGAATTTCCATGGGAATGTTTGGGGCTGATTCCCAACACTGAATATTGCACCTGAAATTCCATGGGAATGTCTGGGGCTGATTCCCAACACTGAATATTGCACCTGAAATTCCATGGGAATGTCTGGGGCTGATTCCCAGCACTGAATATTGCACCTGAAATTCCATGGGAATGTCTGGGGCTGATTCCCAACACTGAATATTGCACCTGAAATTCCATGGGAATGTCTGGGGATGATTCCCAACACTGAATATTGCACCTGAACCCATGGGAATGTTTGGGGCTGATTCCCAACACTGCACCTGAATTTCCATGGGAATGTTTGGGGCTGATTCCCAACACTCTCCACCTGAAATTCCATGGGAATATTTGGGGCTGATTCCCAACACTGCACCTGAAATTCCATGGGAATATTTGGAGCTGATTCCCAACACTGAATATTGCACCTGAAATTCCATGGGAATGTTTGGGGCTGATTCCCAACACTGCACCTGAATTTCCATGGGAATGTTTGGGGCTGATTCCCAACACTACATCTGAACCCTCCATGGGAATATTTGGGGCTGATTCCCAACACTCTGCACCTGAAATTCCATGGGAATGTTTGGGGCTGATTCCCAACACTGCACCTGAATTTCCATGGGAATATTTGGGGCTGATTCCCAACACTTCACCTGAAATTCCATGGGAATGCCTGGGGTTGGAGCATTCAGGGCATCCATCCTCCTGATTCCCGAATATTTAAAAAAATGAATCCTCTACAGCCTCTTTGGTTGAGCTCCCTCACAATAAAAAGCTTTTATTTCAGTTTAAAAACCATTTCCAGGTTTCAGTGTGTGCCCATCACCTCCTGACCCGGCTCTGGGCAGCTCAGGGGCTCTGACTTGGACACCTCTGCTCCTTCTGAGCAGCTGCTTGGATGAGATTCCCCTGATCCTTCTCTTCCTGAGGCTAAATCCTCCCACCTCTCCTTGCCTGATGTGCTCCTGATTTGATCTCATTCTCTAGCCACATTTCTAGTTTCAAGCAGAGAGGAAAAATTAAAGTTTACCTGGTCTGTAGCTAAAATTTGAAGAAGGATGGACTTGTTTTCCCCTCTCCACCCCTGGGAATGCAGAGCTCTTGGGAAAAGATCTGTGAAACGCTCAGCACAGGATAGGAATTGGGAATTGTGCATCCTGGCAATGGGGGAGGTTTGGAAAAGGGAATGATTTGGGATTTCAGAGCCCTGCTGAAGTTGTTGTGTGACCCCTCAGAGTCAGTGCCTCCTGTTAGCAAAGATGATGATCACCATGTTTACCTGAAAGGCATAATGAATCTGAAGTTAATTGAATAATTCTGTATTTAATCTGTTATAACAGAGAATTCTATTGACTTCCTGAACCAATCAATTTTGCTCTCTCTCTCTCAGACCGTTTTGGGTCTTCACTGGTGGTTTTTAAGTGTTGTCCAAACCCAGTCTGGCTTCACCTGCAGCAGATCCAGCAGCTCCCTGCATCCCCCAGGGAGAGATGTGCAATTCCTGAGGGATTTGTCAGTCTATCCCATAACATCACCGGGATTTAAAAAAAACATGTTGGAAAAGTCCAGCAAATACCTTTTCACCCCCATTAAACACACCCAGTACCTAAACAATTGCAATTGATTTTGTCTGCTCTGGCAAACACGAATTATCCCATAATTATCCCATAATTATCCCATAATTATCCCAGCTCCCTGCCTTGGGTTTCCAAGTGGGAAAACGCTGACATTGCCATGCAAACAAGAGAATTTGGAGGTGTAGGAAAGGTGGGGTTCTCCCTGCTTGGCAGGAAGTGCAGCCACTGCAATTAATTGTTGCCCTTCGAGCTTATTGAGCACCCTGCAAGCCCAAAATTAAATAAAATTCCTTTTATTTTTGCTTTTGCTTGTGGTTTCTGCTAAATGGCTGCTTCAGGGGTCAGCAGTGCCAGGCCCTCAGACTGTGGCATTGTTTGATTTTATCCGAAACAGGCACACACAGCAGAACCCTGAAGGGGCAGGAATTTTTGGCTCCAATCCATTTCTGTACGAGCCTGCCTGGGTGGCTGGGTCCTGGAGATGAATTGTCAATTATCCATCAATTATCAATTTGGGATAACAGGGATTTCCTCCCTGGAGAGGACAGGGATGGGCATCACTGGGACTCCCTTTTCTGGATAAGGTGGTTTATTTTTTAAATGGCTTTATCCCCATTTTCCTGTTCTCTTATATTTTTATATGGCTTGGATTTACTTTATTTAATGATTCAACAGCTACTTTGTGTAATTTCCCTTTCTTTACATTTTTGTCCTACAATGTCTCTCTCTGCAGACCCTGTTTCTATTTAATCTTAAAGAATCATATGAAATAAAACAGCCTGGAACTGCATTGTCCCATCTATTTATCCTGCCAGAAACACAAGTCTCATTCCTGGAAGGAGGATGAACCCCCACTTGTCATGGAGAGGGATCAGGAGTGAAAATCCCAACCCCAGGGTGGTTCACCTGGGTCCTGAGCTGAAAAGAAGCTGCTCCAAGCATCTCCCCCATCCAGTACACGTCCCTTTGTTATTTTCAAGTGCAGATTATGTCCTACAAAAGGCTCCTTGGGTAACTCTGAGGAAGCAAAGCCTGATTTGGAGGAGCTGAGTGCCCCTGATGTCGATGGGTGTGAAGGATGCTCAGCCTCTGGACAAGGTTGGAACCTGGCTGGGAGGAGCTGGGATAATGACAAGTGGCAGGGCAGGAATTCCTGGTGGTGCTCCTGGTGTTTCCTTCTCGTGTCACGTCTCCTGTGAAAACCTTCTCAGCTTTTTTCATGTGGAGTTGATGGTCAGTCCAGGGCTTGCAGGAGGTCTCTGCCCTCCTGAGTCCTGAATTGGGGGAGTTGGAATTGGAAAATTCCTTTGACCAGCATAAAGGGTGGGGTGACAAGGGGGGAAATTTAAGAAAGCCTTTCTGAGTTCCTCAACAAATGGAAACCACAGGAAAGATTCACACATATGGTATTCCAGGCTGTGCAGACAAAATCCTTCCATCACACAGGGCTCTTCACTCGATTTTTCACAGACTTTACACAGATTTTACACGGAGTCCAGAGAAGTTCATTGGTTCAATGTTCATTGGTCCTGAGTTACACAAATCTTAGTATTTGCTTTCCTGTTGGTGATTGATCCCTCTGCCTTCAACAGTAATTAGGTCCCCATTCTTTGTTCTCTTATTGATCTTTTCCCAGACCGGGTGTCTCTGACCCACCAGGAAGGATTTTGGGACATTGATGTTCATGAATGGTCGCTTATCCCTCGTGCATCCTTGGGCAGCTCCACTGAGATGTGAAGCTCCTCAGGCCTTGCCCAGGGAACAGAACCTCTTGAAAAGAAACTTTATTCCCTTCCCCCTGGGTGAAGACAGACAAAACCCCTGCTGAAGTTTGTTAAAAACATTCAGGACTTGTCTCATTTCCAACGGCTGGGCTACAGGAGAGGTGAGCCGTGGGTGGAATGTGAAAAGGCAGGGGCTCGGCTCAGCAGGTTTGTTGTGACACTCTGGGCACATCAATCCCTTGAGGTTTCAGTTCCTGGTCTGTCACACGGGACTCTCCTGCTGCCTCTGCATCCCTTTAGCTCCCAAATTCTCTGTCTCTGACAGGGAGAGGAACAGCCCTGCTGATGGCACGTCCTGCATCCAGAATGAAACACTGACAGGGCATGAACACAGCACATCCTGCATCCAGAACAAACACAGCACATCCTGCATCCAGAACAAACACAGCACATCCTGCACCAGAATGAAACATTGACAGGGCATGAACACAGCATGTCCTCCACCAGAAAAAAACACTGACAGGGCATGAACACAGCATGTCCTGCATCCCGAATAAAATGCTGACAGAGCACAACTACAGCACATCCTGCATCCAGAACAAACACAGCACATCCTGCACCAGAAAAAAACACTGACAGGGCATGAACACAGAATGTCCTGCACCAGAGTAAAACACTGACAGGGCATGAACACAGCACATCCTGCATCCAGAACTAAACACTGACAGGCTATGAACACAGCATCTCCTGCATCCAGAATAAAACATTGACAGAACATGAACACAGCACATCCTGCATCCAGAACAAAACACGGACAGAGCACAAAAACTGCATGTCCTGCATCTAGAACAAACACTGTGTTTTAGGTTACAGTGTAAGACATAAGCAAAAGCATGTTTCTATCCCCAGCTGTTCACCCAGCTGTTGCAGTGTTCTTTCTCTTCCCCACAGCCCATCCTCCCTCCAGGAGATCTCTCCTGTCCATGGCCGTGCAGTCCCAGGGCAGGGCTGATCAAATTCCATCATCCCATGGGGAGATGCTCCAGCCAGGGCAGGAGCCGAGCATTTCCTACCCAGATCAAAGGGGAGATTTGGAACAGCAGAGCAGCCTTTTCCCACTGGATCCCAGAGGAAAACCAGAGCCTTGCACATCATCCCTGCAGCTTTGGAGGAAAAGTGCACCTTGTGCAGGAGCCCTGCTCCAGCAGAACCACATCTGTCCCTGCAGGAGGATGCAGCCACCATGGAATGGGACTGCACCAACCCTGACTGACTGACGGGGGGTCAGCTTGGATTCTCACTCTGCCAGCGTTTCTGTATTATTGCATTTATTTTAATCTTCCTATTAAATTGCATTTCTGACTTGGGATCTCCCGCTGGTTTGCTTTCAAACCAGCACTGACAAGGCAGGAGCACACCCAGGAACCCAGAGGGGTTTGCTGCACTCGGGTTTTAATGCACCAGCCCAAGGCAGTGGTCATGAATTGTTGACAATTAAACACTTAGCACATGAAGAGCTGCAGATAAGAACTTGGATGTGAGCGCTTTCATCAATAATTCACAGGACATTAGAGCCTCAATGTCAGAAGTTGTACCAAGCACGTCCTGACAGGGTATTAATGAAGCTGCTCCAGCCATTACACGCAAATTGCTAATTTATTCATCATTTACCCGCGGTGGGGAGAGGAGGGGAAAGGAAAACGCAAGGTGTGAGTTCTGCAGCCCTTGGAACAGAGCGGCACAGGGGCTGCCCTGGCAGCAGCTGATCCCTGAGCTGTGGATCTCTTTCATCCTTGGAGAACGAGCACAAATTAAAAGGGTGCAAGTGAACACAGCCCAGATAAACTGACTCCGAGCCCGCCTTATCACCAGATCATCCCCTGCAGCTGAATGCTGGCAGAGTGAGGCACTGCTGCAGCGTGAGGATGGGGAAAACACATTCCCACTGCCCTAAAAACCCACGCCAAGCTGGTGGTGTTTAATCCCGGGATTTGGGGTGTCACCAGAGCCTGGTTCATGTGTCTCATACCGAAGGCTGTTTGCTCCCTGTGAGAGGGAAGATGTGGCGTCCTTACAGACAGTTTGGTGGGTGCAAATGCCTTTGAAATGGGTCTTAATGTCCCTGTTGACTTTGGGCAGCAGGTTCTGGCTCCTGAAAGAGTCGAGGGTCTGTTTTTGCATGGTTAAAAGTGGGTAGGATGAAAATTCCAAGCGTATTTTATACTGTATGTGTATCTGTGTGGATATATTTTTATATATCCGTGCATATGTAAAATATTATAAATATAAAAGATATATTTATAATATATATAATATATTATAACCTATATTATAGATCATGTATTATATATCATATATATTTATGATATATAATGTATAATGTATAATATATTATATATTACATGTGATATATGATATATGATATATGATATATGATATATGATATATGATATATTATATATCATATATCATATATTATATATTATATATTATATATTATATATTATATATTATATATTATATATTATATATTATATATTATATATTATATATTATATATTATATATTATATAATATACAATATATAATATAAACTTGTAAATCTACAAGTCTAGATCTAATAAATATATAACTAGATCTAATAAATATCTATCAAGATAAATTAATAAATATATAACAGATAAACATAGTATAACATATAGAACATAATATATAAAATACAAACATATAAAAATACATAAAATATTTGTGCACATATATAATACTTGTGGGAAAACATAAATCAATGAATAAATAATGTAAATAAATAAATAAATTTAAGCACACATTCATATATAAAATAATCACGACTCAAAATCCAACACTTGACCATGTCCAGACCCATTTTCCTGGAAGAGAATCCTGTTCCCAGGAAATGGAACCAAACCACAAGAAGCCTTTGCATCCTCTTCCTTTCCATGTGTTTTTTAGCTCAGAGTCCCTTACTTAGGCTGATAAAAACTTCCCCATTTCTCTTCATTTGGCAAATGTTCAAGTGGGTTTGTTTTCCATTTCATCAGAAAATGTAAAATAAAAAAAAAATAATTAAAAAAAAAGGAGGGGGTGGCATTTGTTCTGCGGAGTGAAAGCTCCCTTGGTTCAGTTCAGCTCCTCAAGTTTTCTGCCTTGGAATTGATGAAATTTTCCACGAGAGCATCACAGGATTTGTAAGGCAGCAAACCATGTCAGCCTTTTGGTGGGAATGTGGGATTTTGGGGCTCAGTCCGTGGCAGAAGGAGAGCTCGTGGCTGGGCTGCTGCAGCTCCTGTAGGAGCCCAGGATCTGGGAACAGATCCCTGGAAATGGCTGCAGCTCCTGGGAACTCTGCTCTGCTCACTCCCAGATCTGGCAGAGCTTCAAATGGAACCATCCTGGAGAATTATCAGTCCAAGATGGAATAAGTAACTGCACGCTTCAGCTTTTACATTTATAAATAATAATAAATATGAATTCCTGCTCCAGTGCTCCTGGCTGTGATGCAGATGGGGTTAACCGAGATTTGGGAAAGGTATTTTCAACATCACTTATGATAATTAAGTTCTGAATCTTGTTTGAGGGAGTTGTGTGTGCTGCTGTCCAATCCAGAATAAAAATAGTGATTAATGATGATATTTTTCATATGCAAATGAATATCTGATCTATAGGTAGCGACAAATTGTCATAACAGAACAAACTAAGCAAGGGTTTTTATTCAGAAGTGAATATTTATGCAGTGTGGGTGCACACGCAGTCTGGATGCAGATATAGGGGAGGACAGGTTGGTTTCTGTGGATTGTTTTGTGGATTATTATTTATTTTCTGGAATGGAGTTGAACTCTTGACCCATCCTGTGTCCCAAACTTTTCCCTGCTCCTTCAGAGGGCTGGATCCTGGGGCTGGCCAGGGGTAACCCCATCTGGGATGGATTGCAGGGGCAAGCAGTGAGCCAGGAACGAGGAATTAGGATGGAATTAGGGCTGGAATCTGACCTTGAGATTGGTGCAATTTTCATTTTTGGTGCAGAGTGGGGTCATCAGTGGCACACAGACACCCCCAGAGATCCAGGCTCTGGAATGCTGAGCAGGGAGCTCCTGGGCCACAGTGGGAAATATTATAAATATTTAAAAATTAAATAACACACGATGGTTGGCTCATGGCTGACTTTATAAAGCACTGCCACCATTTTGGCAACTGAAGTGGGATTTGAGCAGAGAGTTGTTCCCCAAATAACTGATGGGGGTGTTAAGCACAGGGAAGGATGGAAATGGCACAAATAATCCAAATTTTAGGAGCTGTTAAAGCTGCCCTCTAAGCAACCCCAGTGTGCCTGAGCCAGAAATGGTCCCTGTGGGATCCTGGACGTGCCCTGAGCATCCAATTCCATGCAGCTCCTGGGTAAAGAGGCTCCCAGAACCAGCTCAGGGAGCTCCTGCTGCCCCTGGCCCTGATCCACATCCCCCTGACACCTTCCTGGTGAGCTGGGAATTAACCCAGTCCTGGTGAGCAGGGAATTAACCCAGTCCTGGTGAGCTGGGAATTAACCCAGTCCTGGTTAACTGAGAATTAACCCAGCCTGGTGAGCTGGGAATTAACCCAGTCCTGGTGAGCTGGGAATTAACCCAGCCCTGGTTAACTGAGAATTAACCCAGCCTGGTGAGCTGGGAATTAACCCAGTCCTGGTGAGCAGGGAATTAACCCAGCCCTGGTTAACTGAGAATTAACCCAGTCCTGGTGAGCTGGGCATTAACCCAGTCCTGGTGAGCTGGGCATTAACCCAGCCTGGTGAGCAGGGAATTAACCCAGTCCTGGTGAGCAGGGAATTAACCCAGTCCTGGTGAGCTGGGCATTAACCCAGTCCTGGTGAGCAGGGAATTAACCCAGCCCTGGTTAACTGAGAATTAACCCAGCCTGGTGAGCTGGGAATTAACTCAGTCCTGGTGAGCTGGGAATTAACCCAGTCCTGGTGAGCTGGGAATTAACCCAGCCCTGGTGAACTGGGCATTAACCCAGTCCTGGTGAGCAGGGAATTAACCCAGCCCTGGTGAACTGGGCATTAACCCAGTCCAGGTGAACTGGGAATTAACCCAGCCCTGGTGAACTGAGAATTAACCCAGCCCTGGTGAGCTGGGAATTAACCCAGTCCTGGTGAGCTGGGCATTAACCCAGTCCTGGTGAGCTGGGAATTAACCCAGTGCTGGTGAGCTGAGAATTAACCCAGTCCTGGTTAACTGGGAATTAACCCAGCCCTGGTGAACTGGGAATTAACCCAGCCCTGGTGAAATGGGAATTAACCCAGCCCTGGTGAGCTGGGCATTAACCCAGTCCTGGTGAACTGGGCATTAACCCAGCCCTGGTGAACAGGGAATTAACCCAGCCCTGGTGAAATGGGAATTAACCCAGTCCTGGTGAACTGATAATTAACCCAGCCCTGGTGAGCAGGGAATTAACCCAGCCTGGTGAACTGAGAATTAACTCAGCCCTGGTGAGCTGGGAATTAACCCTGTCCTGGCCAGACACAGCCGGGGTGAGACCCTGCCCAGGTCACAGCCCGGGTCCCACCCTGGGTCCGGGGCTGGTCCCTGCAGGATCCGGCACTGGAGAGCCACGGGAGAGCAGCTCCGGAGGAAAAAAAAGGTGTCACTGATTCTGCAGCTTCAGTTCTGCCTTGTTTATCAAAGCCAGTGTTTTTCTGACTAAAAGGCACTTAGATTTAAAAAGAAAATAATTACAGGCTACAGGGGAAGGGAATTAACCCTGTCCCAGCCAAAGCAGGACACGAAGTGTTTACATTTGGGGTTGCTGTCTGCAGTCAAAACAAATCCCTTTTGTGGGGATGATCAGTGTGATCACAGCCCCTGCCCCTCGACCCTGTACCGAGACTCTCACTTTTAACCTGCAAACATTGCAAACATTCCTTTTCCTGTCCCCCCTCCCATGGGAATACAGGAGGAAAAAAAAAAAAAAAAAAAAAGAAGAAGAACAGTTTAGAATTTGCCCAAGCCAAATACACAGGTCAGGTGGATTAGAGCGAGCTCAGGCTGGCAAATCCCAAGGGGAGCAGGTGCTTTGTTTGGCGTCTCTACCCGAAAATCCCGCGCCACCAACATTCCATAATCCAGGGCGGCCGGCGGGGTCTGGCAGGGGAGGACGGTGGGCAAGGCAATGCTGTGTCTTTAATTTTCTTTTGCGAGGGAAGCGAAGTCTGCAGAGCCATGACAGGCTCACTTGTTCAGCCTTTAATGCGCGTTGGGTTTTCTCCAGTGGAGGGCACTCGGTGTTGCACAAACTCCAGCCTCGGCACCCGCCAGCTCCGGAGCATCATCGCTCTCTGGAAAGCCTCGGAATTAGACCAGAGCTGCCTCTCAGCACAGCTACAAAACACTTTAAACCCGACCGGCTAAATGGATAAGCCGAGCCTGCGGGGCTGCTAAAGCGGGCTCTGGGCATAGCACGGGCGGCCCTGTGCGCTCCGGGGGACGATGGATCGCTGTGCCCGGCCATGGCAGGAGGCAGCGCAGGGATGAGGGATGCCAGGCGCCGGCAGAGCTTCGCTCCTTCCTCCCAGACAAGTTGGTTCTCCTCCATCGCCTGCTCCGGCTTTTGTCGCCGATTGCCACTTCACGCCGCCGGCTCTCTGATGACTTCCACAATGGCTCTCAGAGCTTAGAGTCCCTCCCTACCCCCCCACACTCCCCCCATCCTTCGTCCTGCCTTCCCCACCCCCAACCCCTTCCCTATCCTTTCCCTTCCTCATCCCCAAAATTCTCGCCGGTCCTCTCCGGGGAACTTTGTGGGGTTCCTGGTGGGCACGCTGGATGGCGGCGGGGCGAGTGCCAGCCGGGCTGTGACATGAAGATGCTGCTGGGTTAAAGCAAAGGAACCGGTTTGGAAAAAAAAAGAGAGAGAGAGAGGCGAAGGGAAAGAAAAAAAAAAAAAAAAAGAGGGAAGAGAGAGGGGAGAAAACAGCTGGAGGAAGGCGAAGGAGGACGTTATTGATGACAAAAGGATGGGTGAGTGAACTTTTGTGGTTTGTTCGCTGGCACAGCTGCAGCTGTGGGGTGGATTTTGCAGCTGGATTATTCGGCGGTGGCGGGGGGGCAGCGGGAGGCAGCAGCGGCAGCGCGTTCCGCTGCCAGGTGACTCAGACTCACTGTACTTGCCTTTGTATTTTTAGCCCTTGTCCCCCGCTCCAGGCACACGCACACACACCTTTCCTCCTCACCCGGGGCTGAATTCCTGCCCCGAGCGAGGCCAAGCGATTCCTGCCCCCCGAGCAAAGCCCCTGTGCCCCCCACACCTGCACAGCTCCCCAAATTCCAGCCGGCTTCACCCCCGGTCCCCCGGCACAGCCGGGCTGGCTCTAACACTTCGCAGGATGTGGGAAGCAAAGGGGAGGGAGGGGGGAGTTGTTTCTTGCATAGGTGGTTTTGAAGAGGCTGAAAAGATGCCCCTGGTACCTCTGCTACATTTCCAGCAGTCATTTGCCAGTCGGGTTTTTTGTTTTTTGTTTTTTTTTATCCGAGTGTGACAGGTTTATTCCCCTCCTTCCTTCCCCCCTCCCCAGCCCCCGAGTCTGTAACAGCCAGAACATATATCTAGAGCTGGCTGCTGCTGGCAAAGAGGACGGAGCAAAAAAAATGAGGATTTAAATTACAAAATCTACCCATGAAAGTGGAAGGCAGGGGCATTCTAGATCAGGAATTATTTTTTTTGCAGATTGCCCCTTGCTTTAAAATTGGATTAAAGACCTGCAGCACTGGGTTGGTTTTGTGTGTGCGTGGCAAATAATAAGGTGATTATTTATCAAGGAGATATGAGCCCTTGAAATATTTCCTGTTGGAAGAATGCATTTTCATTCTCAGCAAGGCTGCAACTCTGGACAGAGGCAGCAGCCCTAAAATTATTCCAGGCGTGCAGATGGGTGTTGGGGATTCTGACACCCCCTCCACGCCCTCTCATAATTATTCAGGATTCTATATATTCAATTATTACATATGTCCTCACATCCAGCGCTGCTGCTGCATGACAAACATGACATCTTAAAGGCAAACCCTGAAAATCAATCAGGAGAGAGGAATTGAAAGAGAAGCATCCCCCTTTAAACTTTCTGGCTATCTGGAAGTGTTGGGGTGGGTATTTTCATCATCTGCTGGATTAATTCAAATTAATAATGGTTTAGGTATTCACAGCCATATGTGGATAAGTTTAAATGAACGTGGGTTGAGGCAGTGCTTCATTTGAAAGGAACACAACTCCTTTTTTTACCTGGCATTGGGGTCCCATTCCAGCATTCCTGGTACACTTCTCTGTGTGGATGAACTTTGTTTCTCTGCATCTATTTCTGTATTTTAGGTACACAAAACCCACGAGTTTTCCTTAAACCTACTCTTAAACCCGAATCACTCAGTGCAAAGAGTAAAACCTTTACTTAGTGCCTCATTTTACGATAAATACACATTATAAAGATGGATCAGACTTCAGCAGAAGTAGATTTCACTCTTCCTGGGGTGATTTTGGGGGGGACTGCACTTGCAGTTGCTCTCCTTGAGGAACACGTTGAGCAGCACGTAGGAGCAGAAGCTCTGGCTCATTTCCTCTCCAGCACTATGGAGCATCCAGCACAGTGACTTGACAAATATGTTTATTGTTCAAAGCTGGGCACGGAGCGCTGAGTGAGGACGCCCCAGCTCCTGGGAGAGCCGGGGGACAGGAGCACAGCCGGGAGGGAAGCGGCTCCCGGTGCTCCTGGGGGCGTCTGGAGGTGATGGGGGCAGCAGAGACGGCCAGGCAGGCGCTGCAAGGACGGCGATTTGCACCACAAAGGGTCGAGGCAGGAGGAGAACACGTTGTCTCCTAAATCCCCTCTGCCCGGCTCAGGCTGCCCCCGAGCCCCCCAGCGACGCGTAATCCGCTAATTTATCTGCAAGGCTTTCCAATGGCCCTTTTTCCTTTGGGATGTTGCAGGTTTCCATGTAATCAAGCAGCGGGGAGGCTCCGGGGTGCTGCTGGGGCTGCTTCCCCTGGCGCTGCTGTTGGGGCTGGCGGGTGCCCAGCGTGCCTGCCCCAAGAACTGCCGCTGCGACGGCAAGATCGTGTACTGCGAGTCGCACGCCTTCCGAGACATCCCCCACAACATCTCCGGCGGCTCCCAGGGCTTGTCCCTGCGCTACAACAGCATCCAGAAGCTCAAATCCCACCAGTTCGCCGGCCTCAATCAGCTCATCTGGCTCTACCTGGACCACAACTACATCAGCTCCGTGGACGAGGACGCCTTCCAGGGGATCCGCCGGCTGAAGGAGCTGATCCTGAGCTCCAACAAAATCACCCACCTGCACAACAAGACCTTCCACCCCGTGCCCAACCTGCGCAACCTGGACCTGTCCTACAACAAGCTGCAGGTGCTGCAGGCGGAGCAGTTCAAGGGGCTCCGCAAGCTCCTGATCCTGCACCTGAGGTCGAACTCGCTGAAAACCGTCCCCATCCGCGTGTTCCAGGACTGCCGCAACCTCGACTTCCTGGATCTGGGCTACAACCGCCTGCGGAGCCTGTCCCGCAACGCCTTCGCCGGCCTGTTGAAGCTGACAGAGCTCCACTTGGAGCACAACCAGTTTTCTAAGATCAATTTTGCCCACTTCCCGCGGCTCTTCAACCTCCGCTCCATTTACTTGCAGTGGAATAGGATCCGCTCCATCAGCCAGGGCTTGACGTGGACATGGAGTTCCTTGCACAACTTGGATTTATCGGGCAACGACATCGCAGGGGTAGAGCCCGGCACCTTCCAGTGCCTGCCCAACCTGCAAAAGCTGAACCTGGATTCCAACAAACTCACCAACATCTCCCAGGAGACCATCAACACGTGGATCTCGCTCATCTCCATCACTCTGTCCGGGAATATGTGGGAATGTACTCGAAGCATTTGCCCCCTGTTTAATTGGCTTAAGAATTTCAAGGGAAATAAGGAGAGCACCATGATCTGCGCAGGCCCCAAACACATCCAGGGCGAGAAGGTGAGCGACGCCGTGGAAACCTACAACATCTGCGCCGAAATCCAGGTGGTGCCTACTGAAAGGTCCTACCAGGCTCCCAAAACCCCTCAGAGACCCGTGCTCATCCCCAAACCCACCGTTTCCAAACTGGAAAGCCACCAGCCCACGTCCGCCGCGCCGAGCCCTTCCGCAGACACGCCGACGCCCGCGGTGGAGCCGGAGTACGAGCACGTGTCCTTCCACAAGATCATCGCGGGGAGCGTGGCCCTCTTCCTCTCGGTGGCCATGATCCTGCTGGTCATCTACGTGTCCTGGAAGCGTTATCCCGCCAGCATGAAGCAGCTGCAGCAGCACACGCTCATGAAGAGGCGCAGGAAAAAGGCCCGGGAGTCGGAGAGGCAAATGAACTCCCCTTTGCAGGAATATTACGTGGACTACAAGCCAACAAACTCTGAGACCATGGATGTATCCGTTAATGGATCTGGGCCCTGCACCTACACCATCTCTGGCTCCAGGGAATGCGAGGTATGAACCATGATCCTCCTAAAACCATTTCAGCTGCTGGGAAGGAGAGGTAAATGTTCGAAGCTCTTGAGGTATCTCTGAATATTAGAAAGATTAATGAGATTTTGTTCTTTTTGTTTTTTTTTTTTTTTTTCTTCCCCTGCTTTGGGGTTTGCTCTGTGCAAGGTTCTCTCGCGTTAAATGACAACAGGCAGGGAAGGGATGGTGATTATTTTGAATAATTAAGACTTATTAAAAAAGCGATTAAGTTGGAGTCAACAACTGTGATAAAGGCATCTGGAGTGTTGTTCTCCTCCGGTTTGCACCCATTTGATGAGCTGTGGCTACAAGAGAATCCTATTTTTAGTGGATTGGTAGATGCAGAGGAGCTTAAGAGCTTTTTCTGGTTTAAAACTAAGTATGGAAACCTCTTTTCTCCAGACCCCACATCAAATCTTGAGGGGTTTATGGCCTATTTAATGATAATGCCAAAGATTTCCTGCATTTCTGATCTGCTTCTGGAGCAAACCAGAGGACAACAGGACTGCAGCAGGATCTTGGAGTTGTTTTCCTTGGAGCAGGAGCACAGAGGCTCCTCTGGACGTGCGCCTTTGTCAAACAGCACATTTGCAAATGTCTGGGTTGGGAGAAGGGGATTCTTGGAGGGTTTAATTTCATTTCAGTGATCAGTGGAGGCGTAGACAGCCCTGCTGGAGTTGATCTCCACAATCTTCAGGCCGTGTCAGGATCTGACCCAGCAACACAGGAAGCACAGTCAGGAAAAGCTCTCAGCACTTCTCTTCTGCTGTCCAGCTTTGCAAGGAAATTCCAAATTGTTTTGTTGCTCTCCTGCCCATGACTCCCCTGCTGTGGATGCAGGGGATGGGTTTGCTTGGAATGCTGCTGCTTGTTTAGAGCTGGCAAAGGAGGATTTGCACAATTCCACTGCACTCCTGGTCCCTTAATCCTGCTGAGATGTGGCACCAGGTGGACTTTGCTTCCTTGGCTGGGGATGTTCTGCCTGAGAGTGTTTCCTGTGCCTGTTGGAGTTTATCCCACCCTTTGTGCAGGCTGGGGTTGGCTGTGGGAATTCTGAGCCCTGGCTTTGGAACCCGGGTGCTGTGGGAGGTGTGGTGAAGACGAGCAGAGATGAGAGATCACAGATCTGCAGTTCTGGGATCTGGATTGTTCCAAACCCAACGTTTTCACTCTCTGACAATGGGGCGCCTTTGAGATGTTTGGCACCTGAAATCCCCAGGTGGTTTTGGACTGTGGAGTTAAGGGGAAGGAAGAAAGATGCAGGGGTTTGGGGTTATTTCTCTGGAACGATGTTGTGTTCAGAACAGAAAACCTCCTGCCCTGTCCCTGTCATCGCTCCAAGAAAACACAGAATTAAGGTGTGTGGTTTGGTTTATTCACTGGTACCAGCACAAGTAGGAAATGAATGATGTTCAAGCTCTCTCGAATTTCCCCTGGCTGTCACAAAGAGCGTTGGAAGGCTCTGTCCCATTCCCACTCAGCTTTAACACCACTGAGGTTTCATTAGCTTGACTAAAATGTTGTTTCATTTCCTCCATGGTGGTAAACAGATGAATGTGCACATCATAACTGAGCATCCAGGTAATGACACCATCATCCCTAATGCATTTTGGATCACAGAAGGTAGGGATGATGTTTGGGAGACTGGAATTTGGATCATTTGGATTACAGCACGTAATGACAAGGTCCAAGAGGTGCAGTGTGGTTTAATTCCCCCAGTGGCTGTTACACACAGCACTCAACACCAGGGGACCCCAGCTCACCTGGGCTCCAGGTGCTGTGGCAGCACCAGGACGGTTTCATTGGGGTGAAATCAAACCGATGACAACTCTGCAGGACCGAGGGGGGGTCTGTGGTCCCCCTGGGTGTAAATCAGCCTGTGCAGGATGTCCCAGAGCTGTGTCTGACAGGTCACTCTGTGTTCGTGTCGTTACTGAACATCCAGTGGCTCTTTGCATGCTGCTAGAGACTAATAAATAATAGAGAATAATAAAGACTTCAGGAGATGGAAAGCAGATCATTGAAGGCACATGTAGCAACCCAAAGCCCCCACTGAAATCCTGTCTTCAGCTTGGATTTGACATTCTGCGTCTCCATAGCTACAAGGTTCCACTTGTAAAAGGAGAGATATTCACTGTACAGCACTTAAAAATGGTAAAAAAAAAACCCTTGTAGAGTCTTCAGCAGTGGAAAGGGTTTGTGTTTGGTGAAAAAAAAAAATAGGAAATGGGACCTCTCTTTATTTCCCAATTTACCTGTACTTGTGGGAAACGATTGTTTTGTGCAGGTGTGATGCAGCTCAGGCCCATCCTCCACCGGGGCTGCCTGGCTCATTCCCTGTGCTCAGCCTGAGGTTTCTCCCAAAAAAAAGAAGCCCTCAGAGGAGAAAGGAGTGCCTGGAAACCTGTGTGAGGGCAGGCAGGCTCCAGGACTCATTGCTCAGCAGTTGATGGATTTTATTTCTTTTAGCAATGTTTTCCAAAGTATTGTCTGCTCTCGTGTTCACCCCCCGTGCCTGGGGGCAGCTGAGGGTCCTCAAATGGTGTGGGTTTGGGAAAGGACGATGGATCAGTTCCATCTGAACTGGGACAGGAAGGAGATGGATCAGTTCCATCTGAACTGGGACAGGAAGGAGATGCTCGATCAGACACTGCAGTGGGTGCTGGGGTGGTTTTTGAGGTCAGGCGAGCAGAGCTGGGACCTTCCCAGGGATCATTTTGGGTGTGGAAGCCTCCAGCTCATCTCCATAAACCCCCCATTTCCACGGCAGAACTGGCCTGGGAATCACGTGCTGAGAGATTTCCACGGCTTCTTTCCTCCACAGCAGCTCCAGGGACGGTTTTGTTTTAAAATTCCACGAGGTTCTGAGCATTCAGCAGAGACCCACAGGTGAGAGCTGCCCTGGAGCAGGTGCAGCTGTGCTTTGTGGGGCTGCTTTTGCCAGTCCCTGCTTCAGGAACGATTCCTTGTGCTGGGGAGAGGGAGCCAAAGGCAGGCTGGCTGCAAACAGGAGCGACTTTGGCAGCAGTGGGATTATAATCACTGACACCTGGCCTGTGCTCGTCTCTTTAGTCTCTTGGCAAGGCTTGCTAAAATAACTCTGGATGCTCCCGATTTTGGCTCTGGCCATCCAGATAGCAGAATGCTGCTCCACTCAGCCTGGGATTTGCTTTGTGCATCTCCCTCCCTCTCACTTTCCCGTTTATTTGTGCGTTTGCTGGAGATCTGGAAGCTGTAAAAAGGGATTTCATGAAGCCAGCTATGATATTCTGTATTTCGTGAGTGTCACACTCACAGAATATCTGGGAATGGCTGGCTGGGAAGGTGCTGTGGGGAGAAGGAAAATGTTTCTGTCTCCTGGAAGGTCATTGCTGTCCCCTTTCCCAGGCTGGCAGGGACAAAACAAACACCAGGCAGACAGGTGAACAGCTTTTTTGTGTGAACTGAGCACTGTGAGGTCGCTTTTTACACCTCTCCTTCTCCGTGTCTGGCCATACCCCGTGGATAAACAGCCACCTGTTCACACACAGGGACACAGGAGTGCAAACAGGGCTGGTTGTCACTGGTTTCACACGTTTTAAATCAGACACACACAGCCACCTTCAGCTGGAATTCTGCTCCTTCCCCTCTTTCCATTGGGAAGAAGTACATTGAGAAAGGAATTAAACATATGCAGCCTTGGTGGGCTGCTGCAGACCTTCTTCTGAGCTTAATTTAAAGGGAAATGTTGGCATGCTGCTTTTATTATTTATTTATTAAACATCGTGGTGCTGCTTGGAGCAAGAAGCAAAGAGGATAAACCAGAATATTTCCGTCTCCGGAGAGGGTTTAGGGTGAGGTTTCAGTTCTGTAACTCAGCATTAAAAGGGGTGTCCTGGGGGCTCAGCCTGAGCTCAGGGGGGTTGTGACCTCATGGGACAAATCACTCAAGGACTGCCTGAATTTTACATTTTAAAAATTCTTTTAAGAGCAGTGGCTGCATTTCCTTTGGTCACCAGCCTGAGGGGTTTGTGAGAAATGCTGAGCTGTGAGCCCATCAGAGCCTGGGGGAGTGGAAAGGGAGATCCCACAGGTGGGAGATGGCAAAGAGCAGGACCTGGAGGAGAGGAGGGAGGAGAATGGGAGCAGAAACTCCTCATTAAGCCTTTGTGCTCGCGGCAGGGCCAAAGCACCGGGGGTTCCTTTCCAGGGACCCTTCTGGGACACAGCAGGACGAGCACTGTGAACTTTGTGAACTTTGTGCTCCTTCCCTCCTCTCTCCCTCCAGCCCTCTGTGACTGTGGAACCCAGGCTGGTGTTGGGCTGTGAACTGAGGGTGGATCAGCCCGAGGCAAGTGTCCCAAGCCCTGGGTTTGGATGGGGAGGGTCAGGAAAGGAGAAGGTGGCAGTGCTGCTCCTCAGAGCTCTGCCCACGGGAGGAGCAGCTCAGAAGGGGCCCAGAGAAAGCACATTTTAGAAATCATTGAGTCATAAAATGGTTTGGATGGAAGGAACCTTTAAAATCACCCAGTGCCGCCCCCTGGCTTGGGCAGGGACCTTCCACAGCTCTGCACTGCTCCAAGACCCAGCCTGGCCTTGGACATCCCTGTGATGGGGCAGTTTTTACCACTCCGAGCTTTTATTTGCCCTTGGTGTTGCAAATATTACCCCAGTCCAAGGGGAGCTGTGCTGGAGAGGCACCAGTGATGCAGCAAGAAATGCACAGGGGGCAAAATTTCCCTGGGCTCAGCACTTGTAAAGTGTGAGAGTTCCCAAAGATGTTCCCAAAATTGACTGGCCGTGTTTCCGGCGGAGCTGAGCCAGCTGTGCCTCCTGCAGCAATTGAGGGCTGCAGATTTGGAAAGGAAATGCAGGAGGATGTGGAACACTTCTGAAACTCTTACTCGGTGCTTCCTCTGGTGCCTGGCTGAGAGAGGAGCTCGTCAGGAATTTGGGCTCGGGATACAGGTGCTGCTGAGACCTTGGGGGTGATGCAGAGCTCAGAGGCAAAGGAAGGAGCTGAACCCACCCCTCCCAAACTCTCCCGAGCTCGGGAACTTCCCTGAGCAGATTCCAGGCATTGCATTTGCTCCTTTAGGTCCCGTCCTGAGGCTGACAGCTCATTAACAGAGCTCTGTAATTGCGCTGTGGATTCCCAGCCTCAGGCACAATGTCCAGCTGGGATCATCCTCCCTCCCTCCCTCTGCTTCCTCTTCACCTTTTTCCCCGCTTCCCCAAACGTTGCCACTTCCCAGAACCTCCGTGGTTTAAGCTGTGCCCCGTGAGGGTGCTCAAATGGAGAGGCTGCTGCACTGAAGAGCTTCGTACAAGACAGGAGGACACTTGTTATTCCTGGTCCATTCCTGGTGAGGGATTCCTGCACTCCTGGAATTGTGACAGATGCCCTTTTCCCTCTCCATCTCCCTTTCCCTTGCTCTTCCTCCTTCCCCTGCCTTTGCTTGCCCTCTGGGATGTGCTGCCAGTGTTTTAAGGAGGACAAAGGAATGGCTCACGGTGGAGCTCATGCCAGCAGGGACAACGCTCGTGGAATTGGGGAAGGAATCTCTTCAGTTGTGGGTTTGAATTTTGAACACACACAAAATGCAAGACACAGGCTGGGAGGGGCAAACGATTTTATTAGGGAATGTCCTGCTGCTGGAAATGTTCCTGGGACTCTCCTGAGTCTGGGTGTTGGGAATTTTCCCTGAAATCCAGTGGCTGCAGTGGCACAGAGCAGGCTGGGAATGACCAGGGCTGTGTTCATGGTTTGCTCTGCTCCTGGACCTTCCTTTGGACCAGCTGCCCCTGGCAGAAAACACCTGCAGGTTTCAGATCCCTTGGGATTGTGGTTCAGGGCCTGGGGAAGCTCCTGGAGCCATTGGAATTCTGTCTCTCCCAGCAGGAGCTGCCAGCACTGGAAATGTTCATCCCTCCACCCTGTTATCCGTGCTGTAAATGCTGTGACATGAGAAATGTGTGTGAGAAATCCAAAATCCGTGTTTACAGCACTCCCAGCACCCCGGGACTGCCATTCCAGGCAGGAATTCCAGCCCTGAACACGGATGGGCTGCAGCCAGAAACGTCTGACACTGCTCAGCTTTTATCACCTGTGCCCCTTGTGCAGCCACATGAGCTCAGATCACCTCTGGATTTCCCACCTCCACTAGAGATGAGTGGATCCGTGCTGAGGGGTTTCCAGGGAGTTGTCAGCTCTGTCCCAGGCTGCAGAATTCTGTTTTGTTGGAGCTGGAGGACACAGGGAAGGGATGGCAGGAGAGGCTGTCTTGTCTTTGCCTTTTTAATTTAGGAGGAATTTAATTTACAAGGAACCTCTTCCTGGCAGATGGATCAGTCCTGGTGTTGTCATGGGCAATGGATTGGGAATTCCAAGAAGGAGAAGGAAGGGAAGGCCAGAAAATGCTGATTATCTCTGATTTCTCACCTTCTGTGCATGTCCAGCTGCAGCAAAACTCCCCCTTGGTTTCTTAGCCCAAATACAGATTTCTTTTGGGGTTCTTTAGATCCATTTGAATAAAATTGGCTGGGACAGGAGCTGGCAAGGCAGAGTCTCCTCAAAGCTCTGTGGTCCAGGGCTGTCTCTCCATCCGTGAGCAATTTCCTACAGCAAGGCTTTGTGGGGACGCTTTGTTTTCTGTCCTTTGTGGGACTTTCTTTCCATTTGTACTTGAAGTTCTCAAAACTCATGAGATAAGGAACATTCTCCTGATTTCTCCTACATCACATTCTTGGCAATCCTAAGCAAAATTCTCTGTGCTCTAAAGGTTCCTTTTTTCCCCTTTCACCAACACAATTTTATTCAGTTTCCCCCGAAATGCACAATAACAAAAAGAAAAAATAATATTTGTGTGTTTAGGCTGTGGTGAAAACCAACATGATCAATTTGACTGTGATCCAGTTGGATGTTGTGTCCTTGTACAGGTGTGTGTTTTGTTCGTGGGGAAGACTGGTTTTATCCTCGATTTTATCGTGAGATTTGCAAACCCTTCAGTCAAATAAAACCACTGAACGTTTCCTTGCTGGGCATTTCAGCTGCAGAAGGGCTGCACGAGGAGAGAAACGAGCTGGCTGTGGAGTCCCTGGGTGTGAAACCTGCAGGGCATGTGGCACATCCTTCACGGCAGCAGCAGAGCCCAGGGATTGAGTGGGGTACAAAACTTTGGGGCCAGGGCTTCCAGCTGCTCCTGCAGTGGGAAAAGCAACCACCAGCTCCCAGATCTGACAGGCTGTCAATGAAAGAGCCACTCCGAGAGCAGGAGGGTCTTTGTAATTTTTATTTCCCTCCATGTAAACTCCGGTCAGGATTTTTGTTCTTGAAGTGGGATTTCCTTTGTGTGACTTGGGTGCTGATCCAATCAAGAAGCAATTGATGGTGAAATATGGAAGAAGTAGGATTTTCCTTTATATTACTTGACAGTTAATCCAATTAAAGAGCAATAGCTGGTGGAAGAAGGGAAGAATTATTTGTGTTTGGGCAGCAGCTGACAACTCCCAGGTTTAATCACTGTGTGGAAACACTAAAGGAGTCATTTCTGTGCCTGGGAGAACAGGACACAGCAAATAATGTGAGCCAGAAAGAGGAAATGAGACCTGAAGTGTGATTTCCTGGGAGGAGCTGGCCAGGGCGTGGGGCAGCCCAGGATTTGGGGATCCTTTGGTAATATCGTGGCTTTGGATGCTCGAGTTGTCAGCCCAGGGATGGAACAGTTCAGCCCAAGGTTAGACCTCAGGTTAGACCTCACTGCAGAGCTCCAGGCTGTCAGGAAAATGAATCCACAAACTCCAGAGTGTCCAAAAAGGAGCCAGAGGAGCCCTGGAGCTTTATTGGGATAAAGGCAGAGGCCATGGGACATTCCCTGGGGTCTCTCACATTTTTGGAGGACTCCCCTCCCTTTTTATCCCAATTTCCCTCTCTCTTTCCCCATGGGCTGAGATAATTGAGAGGCCCAGACTTCCCAAACCCCTGATCCCTGAGATTCCCCTCTAATGTACAACCCTCCCTTTGCATTTTTAATTCTTACAGAATTCATGGTTTTCCCCCATTGCTTCTTTCATCTCTCAATATCCAATTTCATTTCTCACCAAACCTACAGTTTGTTTGTAAAGGCAAATCTCTTTTCCCATTCATCAATCAGTGGAATCCATCCCATTGTTCCTTTCCTCTCTCAGTGCTGGTTTTATCTCCCAGCAGACCCAGAGCTGGTTTATAAAGACAAATCCCTCATTGCTCTCACTCCCTCCTCCAAGGCCAAGGAAGGGCCCCTTTGGCACTGAGTGCAGGCTCTGAGGTGTCCATGGAGAAGGTCAGGCTCACTCTCCATGTCTTGCACTCCCATCCACCCAAACCCCATTTTTCCAGGCTTTTCCATCCACCCAAACCCCATTTTTCCAGGCTTTTCCAACACACTTTGATGAAGGGACTTGAGTTGTGTGGTTTTGCTCGTTTTCAGTCAGTGCTCATTAAAAATCAGCTTCTCTTCCTGTGGGATGGCCTCTGGAAGCTCTGCTGGTTCCTCCCTGCTCCCATCCTTCACTGCCACGGCCCTTTGGATTATCTTTGGGCCATGATGGATGCTTTAAAAGGAACCAACAAGGCCATCAAACTCCTGCCCCCGTTCAACCAGCACTTGTTAATGTTCTAAATCATCTTGGGCCTGAAATGTGCTGCTTCTTAAATTTAGAACGATGTGATTGCCTAAAGCCTCTCCATGTGTTAATTAAATCATCATAATTGTGGTTTCTGGAGACTGACAGGTTATAAATAGTTTTCCTTCTCCCCCTCCTGCAATAATTGGTGGGAATGACAGGAGAACCAGCATTGTTTAACTGTGCCTCTGACACTGCTCTTCCCATTCCAACCCCATTTCTCTGCCCTGACTTGATTGTCCTGAAATAATCAGCGGTGTCATCCTCAAAGGCTGCTTAATTGCCAGGCACTTCTCACATTACTGGACGAGGAGAGAAGTGCTTTTCATCATTATCCCTTTAATTTAGCGGGATGGGAGGTCAGGAGCTCCGGAGGTCGGGGCAGAGGTTCCCTGAGCACACTCGTGACAGGACACTCTGAATAAACACTGACCTATTTGAGGCATCATTTTACCTCCATCTATCCTGGATCTGGTGGAAATAGAAGCCTTGGTGCTCTGAACATCGTTTTCCTCTGTTGCTGCCATGGAATGGTTTGGGTTGGAAGGAGCTGAAATCCCACCCAGAGCCACCCCTGCCATGGCAGGGACCCCTCCCACTGTCCCAGATTATCCCAGCCTGGCCTGGGACACTTCCAGGGATCCAGGGGCAGCCACAGCTCCTCTGGGAATTCCAGCCCAGCCAGGAATTCCTTCCCAATATCCCATCTAAACCTGCCCATGGCATCTTGGATTGGAGGGGACCTCCAAGTCCATCCAGTCCCACCATGGGCAGGGACACCTTCCACTATCCCAGGCTGCTCCAGCTGGGCCTGGAACAGGGATCCAGGGACATCCCATATTTCTTCCCAAAATCCCATTGAAACCAGCACATGGAATCCTGAATTCCTTTGGGTTGGAAGGGACCTGAAATCCCATCAGAGCCACCCCTGCCATGGCAGGGACACCTCCCACTGTCCCAGGGGGTTCCAGCCTGGCCTGGGACACTTCCAGGGATCCAGGGACAGCCACAGCAAATCTGGGAATTCCATCCCACCTCTCCCCACCCTCCCAGGGAGGAATTTCTTTCTAACATCCCATCCAACCCTTCAGCTCAAAGCCATTAAAGGCAGTTTGAGTCACCTGGGCAGGCTCAGCTTTGCTGTGCAGCCACTGGAAAAAGGCAGAACAACCTGGTGGGATCACACCTGGTCTGGAAACAAATCCCAGTTACAGCTCAGAGGATGGAAAAGGAAATGCTGCAAACTCTGAAGCTGACCAAGACTTTGTGCCCATCTCTCTGCTCCACTTCTGATCTTTCCCAGCTTCAGAGCAGCTCTGGCTGGAGTGTGTGGGAGTGAGGCAGGAAGGATGGGAATGGGAGCAGCCACCTCTGGCATTGTGGACATTCCCACTGGGCAATGAGGCTCTGCTCCCCTTTCATGGGGCTCTGCAGCTGTTTACAGCTCCAATCTGCAGAAGAACCTCAGGTTAGAGCTTGGTCTGCTGCTCTGGATCCTCCTTCCTCTTCAATTATCCGAGGAAATCACACCAGCTCCTTGAGCTATGGAGTGCTGGGACGTGTCCTGCTGATTGGCACAATCCAGGGCTCTGCAAGATTCAGGGATGTGCTCACTGTGGAGTCAGAAAGGTTGGAAATTGGAATGGAATTGCTTAGGTTGGAAAAACTCTCTTCAGTCATCGAGTTCACTGCCAAGGCCACCACTGATCACGTCCTCAAGTGCCACATCCACACGGATTTTAAATCCCACTGGGGATGCAGACTCCAGCACTGCCCTTGTTCAATACCTGAAAACTCTTTTGGGGGAAAAAATATCCACCCTCACCCTCCCTTGGTACAACCTGAGGCCGTTTCCTCCTGGAAGAAGTTTCTCCACAGGAAACTCAACCCTTCTCTCCAAGACCGGAGGACATCCCTCCTTGTGGTGAATTTGGCAAGCAGGAGGGTGCAGGACGAGGCTGCAGGATTTGGGAACTGTGGCCAAGCCCGCTGTAATTTACTGTGAGCAGGCAAAGATCTCTCCATCACAAACTGTCGCGCTTCAAAGGAGGAAAGCAAAGCAAGGTCACGATGACTTTCATTAGAACCCGAGCCCCTGAACCTTTGAAAATCCCTCCTGTCTCGCTGTCCCTGCCCTCCCCTCCACTTACTGGGGTGCCCTGCCTTTCACTGCTGCCTCTGTGGGGGCTCTGGAGCAGGGCTGAGGTTTGGCTGCTGCTGCAGCCTGAAAGGGAAGAGCTTTGTGTGGAGCCTCCAGGGCCTCCAGCCGCGCCTGTTTTTTGTTCCTGCCTTAAAAGCCAGTCTGGAGAGCTCTGCTTTGTCTTGGCCAGGCATTAGCACAAGGCTGTTTAGTGCTTTTAAAACTCTATCCTATATTCAGATGCAACAGAGACTGACTTACAGCCACTCAGGTGCTGCCTCGTCCCCGGAGTGAAATCGAACGATTTCAATGGAAATTTCGCAGCCATTTCTTCCCCCAGAGTTATAATTTTCTTTCTCAGAAACTCTAAATCACACGTTAGGCTGCTGGCTTTAAAAGCCACATCAATGTCACTTGTGAAGGCAAATGAAGGCAGAGCGTGGTCTCTGTGCAGTGGGAACACAAATTGTACAAATCAGGAAAGGAAGGAGCCCACTGGCGATTTTGAATTATGAGAAATTTTTATTTGAAAACAAAATCTATGTGCATTTCCTTTGGTGCCGTTGCTTTGTTGAATATATTAAGGGTCCCAGTGTGTATAAATTCCTCAACAACCTGAGGAATCGATTAACCTCTCTCTATTTATGATTAGCTCCCAAATTTATTCTATTAAATTTCGAGAGTGAGGTCTGGGCGCCGTTGTTTTGCTGTAAAAGGTGAGGGACTGGAATTAATGTCACCTCAATGAGTTTTCCATGGAGGTGATATGGAAGCAGCAGGGAAAAGTTTCACATTTCCTTGGTGTTTTGCCATTTTGAGTCTCAAAAATGTATCAGTGTAGTGAAGGTGTCCCTGCCCATGGCTGGGCAATGACACTGGATGGGCTTTAAAGTCCTTCCCAGCCCAAACCATTCCAGGATTTTCTGATTCTACACAAAAAAATGAAGTGGGGCAGAGGCATTTCCCCACCTGCTTTGCCCCCTTGTCCATCAAGGGCCACCCAACCTGACAAATTTCGCTTTTTCCACCACCAGCAATTTCTCTGCACTAAAAGGTGCCTCCAGAGAGTCACTTGAGGACGCACAGAGCAAACTCCACTTCCCTGATAATTTGTTCCAAAGGTTAATAACCTCCACAGCACGAAATAACTTGTCCAGCTGCTAAAATCATTCCTTTCTCCAGTGTGGCATGAAGCTCATGTGGGAGGAGGAGGATGAATCTGGGGGGGAATTCGTGGCTCAGGAGAGCTGTGTGTGCTCCCCAGGGCCACAAACCCACGTGGAGATTTGCCCCGTTCCTGCCCCTCGAGGAAATCCCATTTCAATGGAATCATTCCAGGGAAAAATGATGTTTATCCCTGCTGCTGAGAAGAAATTCCCAGCTTGGCTCTACTTCTCCTGCTCCTTTTATCCTGTTTTCACTCAGTCCATGGCTCAGTCCTGCCTTGTTACATGTGGGAGCAAAAAAAAGAAATTTCAGATTCACAAACCAAGACCAGTACAGAGCTATTCCCAGGTTTTCCCTTCGTGGCCTTGCTCCTCCAGCTCTCTTAGACCAGAAGCAGGAACCCTTTGTGAGCCCCTGACATCTCCACATTCCTCTCCATGGAACACTGACCATAATCTTGAGGGGATAGCATTAAAGTATGGATTTTTTTCCCATGCTATGAAATACCATTTAAGGTCAAATACCATTTAAATGCCATTTGAAGTGGTGCAATCCACGTTCCCATTAAGTTGGGAGTCACCAAGAGCCTCGTGCTTGCATAAAAATCTCTGCAAACCAAGCTCAGGATCCTGTTATTACATTCTCAGATTGGTGGGAATGCTGGAAGTGGTTTCCTTTCTCATTCAGAGCAATTTAACCAAATATTAACTAAATATTAACTAAATATTAACTAAATATTAACTAAATATTAACTAAATATTAACTAAATATTTAATAATTTATTTAAAGTATTAAATATCAGCTGTCCAAAAGCAGCCTGAAGAAAAGACTTTGTCACCACTCACACCCCAAATGTGGGGAGGGTTTGACCTCACCCACATGGAATTTTGTAGTTTTGCTTTTAATCTCCTGCTCCAGTGGGGATTAAATGATGATGATTATTCAACACCATATCCATAAAGAAACAGGCTCTGGAAGGATCAGGTTTATTCTGGAATAAGTAAATTCAAGAGCTTCTGTGAATTTAGGATTTTGGCAGTTGAGTGAGGGAAAAATGCAGGTGTTTGTCAAAGACCCCAAGCGTGTTCTGCCCTGCAGAATTAACAAATTCCTGGTTATGGGAGTTCACTAAAGATCCTTGAGGAGTCCAGGAATTGCTCCAGTTTTATTTCCTTTAATTTGGGATGAGCAACAGCTGAAGGTGAAGTTGAAGACTGAGGGGATTTATTGTCACTCTAGGCCAACAAAAAAGACAGGTTTTGTGAACATCTTGTTTCTCCACCATCCCTTTTTCCAGAAACATCCTGGGCTTTTGGCACCCCCATTAAAACTCAAACCTGCAAACTGGAAGGATTTTATTCCCAAGAAAACCCAACCAGCCACACCCCTGCAGTGTTCCCATGGCTGGATGTTTCCTGGGGATCATTTCTGACTAGGAAATGCTTTTTTCACTGTAAATAAATTCATGGCAGTTTTAGGCAGGCCTAAAAGAGGGAGCTGGGTATGCTGAGTTCTCTCTGCCTTCTTCATTCCTTCCTTCCAGCAGTGGATAAAATTCCTTCTCCTGCTGCCACTTGGGAATGGATCCTTCAGAGACAGAATATTTCTATAAAAGAAATCCTCACCTGAAATCCACCTTTTAGTTTGAGCTAGAGCAGCAGGTTAAATCACCACTAAGGAGAAAAACCAAGATCCAAAGGGGGAAAACAAATTATTCCCTTTGAAAATGTGTCAGGTTAAAAAAAAAAAATGGAACAGATTTGTCTTCATTCCCAGCAAGTGTTAAATCTCTCCTTCACTGGGGGTGGGGTGCTGGCAGGACGGGTTTAATCTTTAATATTCAAAAAAAGGAAAAGCCTTTGAGTGATTTAACCATTCTGTGTTCACTGTTTAAAGTAATTACTGGTATTAACCCAAATTAGCAGCATCCAGCTGAATTCAAGTCAAAGGAAATAAAATAAATGATAAACAAAACCCATACAAACCCCATAACCTTTCCCCTACCCCTTTTTTTGTAATTTTATCGTTTTTACAGTCCACCTCTGGCTGTTATTTTTCATCCTGACCTGGTGGCCAGGTAACACAAAATAGGGGCTGGCCTCAATTCAAACTTACAGCAGCAATTAATTAGTGGCTGTGTGTACATTTTGTAAGTGGTTTAAGAAGTACTGGTTAAACATTGATGAATTTTAAAGCAGGATAAGCACATAAATAAGAGGTCACATGTGATTTCTGATCATTTCTTACAGCGTGTATTAATTTTTTATTAATTCTGGAGAGCTGTTTACGAACTGCCTGGCACCAGCTGCAGTCAGAAAGCAAATAAAGGCCTCGGAATAGGAGGGAGAACTCCAGAGAAACATTTCCCCCCTCCAGGGATGAACCACTCAGGGAAAAAAAAAACCCGGGTGGAGCTGTTCCCAGGGGATGCTGAGATTGCAAGTGGGGCCTGGAAGCTCCAAAGTGTCTCATTTGGGATGTTTGATGTTATCCCAGACTTTTTTTTAAACACAGGAGTGGTTTCAGTCACCTTGAGGTCAGCACAGGCACAAGGGGATCGCTGTACATGAACACAGGCTTGCCTTACTAGGAGTTGTAAAGTCATAGTAGGAGCCTCAGCTGGTGTGTGGGTCGGAGAGGGTTAATGAATGAGGTTTGTTGGGAGAAGGATTCTCTGGCCAAGGCTGTTGGCCTGGACACCGAGAAGAGAAGAAGGAGAAGATCAGCAAGAAGAAACCTGCACAGGGAAAAGTATTTTTAGACAAGTTTTGTGGAAAACAGAGGAAACAGAGGCATAGATTGTTTTACACCAATTAACGTTTTGTGGACTAATTGTAGCCAATGAAGGAAGTGTAAATTGTGCAGAGGGAATAAAAGCCAGCGTGCTGTTGTAATAAACAGAACGTTTGCCTTCTGAAATGCCGCGTGTCTGTCTGTGTGCCGTGCCTGCCTCTAGAGCCACATAAACTTACTCTTTGGAGCACCTTGGAGATTTCCAGGATCCTGGAGAAGAGAGGTGGGAGTGACAACTTGGGCTGTCAGAGCCCCAGGCTGGTGCAAACCACGCTGAAATCCGTGGGTACCTCGCTGTTCTGTGCACAAAACCAGGGCAGAGTTCGTGAATCTACACGGGGGAGGAGAGTGCAGGAACCTGGAATTCCATGGGGGAAGAGCTGGGAATGGAAAAACCTGGAGCCACTGAATGTTGGAGCCCAGAAACCTGGGGGTTTTGAGCTTTCTGTGCTTTGTGGCACTGACCCCCAGGAGAACACAGCTTTGGATCTGAGGCCTTGAAAAAAGCTTCCAAAATTTGAGTGGTGGAGTTAAAATCACGGGTGTGTGGTTAAACAGAAGTGTGTGATTGCACACGGTGAAGGGTTTGGAATTTGGGGTTTTTATAATATAATAACAGGTGTGGGACAAGATGGAGGATTTTGGGTGGTGTCTCTTTCTGTGCTCATCTCCCTCCTTCTCCAGGATTTCAGGCAGTTTTTGGTTGGTGTCACACTGAGGGTCACAGGAGTTTGGTTATTGGGTCAAAAGTATCAGTAATAAATGTGTTAATTCTTTATTGGACTGTTTAGCTTTAAAAGACCTTGTAACCAGCTGGATTCATCTCCATTTTGCTCACTTTGAGCTGGTAGCTGGAAGTGTTGCTGAACTCTCTGTACTTTAGATAAGATTTAATAAGCAACCAATCCCAAACACAAGAAAATCCGTTTCCTTAATGTATTTGTTAATCCCGACTCTGAGTGGAGACAGAAGAGACTCCAAACAAACCACTAAGTAATAAAAAACACCCCCAAACTGCAGTTTGCAGTTGTAAATCTGCTGTCCCAGGTTGGAACAAACCCTCTGGGGTGTTTCCTTCAGCAGCAGAAGGTGAAGGAGTTCTTCCCACATTCCCAGCTGTGAGTGGCTGAGTTCCAGAGTTCTGGGGGCTGTGTCAGGATGTGCTGCTCCCAGATAACAGGCACCACTTGTCCTGTGAATTCTAGAGTCTTTACAAACCTTCCAAAAAGAGGAATAGCAAAAAAAAATTTTAAAAAAAATCCTCTTTTCTCTCTGTTTTCCTTCCCTGGATGGCTGTGGATGCTCTGGGATCCCACTGGAGCCTTGGGCATCAGCTCTGCCTTTGTTCCAGAGCTCTGCAATATTCCCCTTCTTTCAGGTGGGCATTTTGTCTCTCCTCTCCTCGTGCAGATTGCTGATTCTGTGGATGTAAGGATTGCTTTGTTTCCTTTGGAAAGCCTTTGCTTGGGACGATTTCATCCTCAGCTTGGAAGCAGCCAGCAGCAGGAACATCAAACACAGCTCTCCGTGCCACCTGTCTCACTGCCAATAGGCAATTCTCATCTTTTTTATTTAATGTATTTCCATCCCTTCATCCATTCGATGCTTTATCTGAAGCTTTTCTATCCTCCCTCCCCCTCTGTTCCATTGGCAGGAGTTTTTTCCTCACCTCTGAGCCTCAGCTGGTTTCTTCAGGGAAGGTCCTTGAACTTTCCAGGTTTCTCTGCAGGAAGGATCCTTCCAAAGGCTGCTCTGTGAGGATCTCTGGTGCTGCCCATTTTTATCTTCTCCAAAGGCACTTTGAAGTGATATTTCCCTCCTTGTGTTTATGAGGCCATTTTAAATTTTCGAGCAGAAAATCACTTTATCCATAAAAGGTCTGATCACAGTTTTCCTCCTCTTTTAGCTTTCCATACCAATTGTTGGTGTTTATTGGAGAGTGGTGCACAGAGGCTCTGCTGAGTCTGAGCCCCTGTTCCAGAGGCTGTTTCCCACTTTGGAATGTCCCTGATCCAGGGAAATGGGAATCAGCAGAGCCTGGCTTTGTGTCACCGTGTCCTGGGCTCAGGTTTTGTCCTCTGGCCTGGAATGGTTTGGGTGGGAAGGGACCTGAAATCCCATCAGAGCCACCCCTGCCATGGCAGGGACACCTCCCACTGTCCCAGATTATCCCAGCCTGGCCTGGGACACTTCCAGGGATCCAGGGACAGCCACAGCAAATCTGAGAATTCCATCCCAGCCAGGAATTCCTTCCCAATATCCCATCTAAACCTGCCCATGGGATCTTGGATTGGAGGGGACCTCCAAGTCCATCCAGTCCCACCATGGGCAGGGACACCTTCCACTATCCCAGGCTGCTCCAGCTGGGCCTGGAACAGGGATCCAGGGACATCCCATATTTCTTCCCAAAATCCCATTGAAACCAGCACATGGAATCCTGAATTCCTTTGGGTTGGAAGGGACCTGAAATCCCATCAGAGCCACCCCTGCCATGGCAGGGACACCTCCCACTGTCCCAGGGGGCTCCAGCCTGGCCTGGGACACTTCCAGGGATCCAGGGGCAGCCACAGCAAATCTGGGAATTCCATCCCAGCCAGGAATTCCTTCCCAAAACCCCATTTCAATCTCCCCTTTCCCAGTTTGAAGCCATTCCCTGTGTCCTGTCCCTCCCTCCCTTGTCCCCAGTCCCTCTCCAGCTCTCCTGGAGCCCCTTTAGCCCTGGAAGGGGCTCTGAGCTCTCCCATCTGCAGAATCTCTCCTTTCCTTTCAGAGTCACCAGGCTGGAAGATTTCTGTGTCTTTCCACAACTTTTTTCCACTTGTGCCATTAACCAGATGACCTTTGGCCTATAAATTTGAGTTTTATAATCTTCTTTCTTATGTAGAGAATCCCCTTGGAGCCAATAAACTTTGCAATGGCCTCAAACCACACATCAGAATCAGGATTTACCCAGTTTAAACTGTTTTTTCCTTAAGCCAAGCAGATAACCAGTGCCTCCAGTCTGATTCCCTTTTTGGAACTCACTTTGTACAAAATTTACCAGGAAACTTGGTCCTCTGGCATATAATCTCACCCAGGACATGTGGGAATGAGGAATTCAGGAGGGACACACTCCTCCCCTTCACTGGAGCTGCTTTAGAGCAGGCTCACCCCCAAATTCTGGATTTTTGTACATGTGCAAGGACAGAAATGGGACACAGGGAATATTTATGGAAACAAAGCCTAGAAATGAAAATTGAGGTGGGCCATGCTCCATTCCAGAACTACAGGAAGACCTTGAAAAGCTCTTTGTGATGCTGGCAGGGAGGCTGTGACCCATTTCACCAGGCCTGTGGTGCTGGGCTTCGTGTGATCCACTCAGGGAGCAGCTCCAGAGCATTCCTGAGCAGGACAGGGATGTTCCAGGGATGTTCCAGGGATGTTCTTCCCTTCCCTTCCCTTCCCTTCCCTTCCCTTCCCTTCCCTTCCCTTCCCTTCCCTTCCCTTCCCTTCCCTTCCCTTCCCTTCCCTTCCCTTCCCTTCCCTTCCCAAACCTTCCCCAACCTTCCCAAACCTTCCCAAACCTTCCCAAACCTTCCCAAACCTTCCCAAACCTTCCCAAACCTTCCCTTCCCAAACCTTCCCTTCCCAAACCTTCCCAAACCTTCCCTTCCCAAACCTTCCCAAACCTTCCCTTCCCAAACCTTCCCAAACCTTCCCAAACCTTCCCAAACCTTCCCTTCCCTTTCCCTATTTTAATTGACCCAATCTCATTTTCTTTAGTGCTTCATTAAAAGATTTCAAGGCAATCTCAAACCCAGTGTTTATACGGATTATTAAAGAAAAACCGAACATGACTGTTCCCATGAGCGTTTTAGGAGTTTCAGTAGGAAGTTGAATTTGGTTTTTGGATGCTTTGAGATTTGTTTGAAAACTGGGAACTTCCAGGCCTTGGGGTTTTGGTGAGGATTATGGAATAAGGATGATGGAATCATGGAGTGATTTGGCTGGGAATGGATCCCCCATTTCCCCTCCTGCCACGGGCAGGGCTGTCCCCCTCTCCTGGATGTGCTGCACGAGGAAAACCAGGAAAAACTCGTAATAAACTGAGTTTTATTTCCCTTTGAACCCATAAATAAACACATTTCCCCTCTGGCTGGGTCAGCTGGCACGGGGCTGAGCCAGAATGAGCTGCACTCCCTGCAAGGGGAGCCTGGAATTCTGAGCATGGAATTCTGAGCATGGAATTCTGAGCCTGGAATTCTGAGTGTGGAATTCTGTGCCTGGAAAATGACGAACGAGCCTGGGACTGGGGATGGGAACTGGGGAACTGAGCCTGGGATCTGGCCGGAATTCTGAGCGTGGAATTCTGAGCGTGGAATTCTGAGCCTGGAATTCTGAGCATGGAATTCTGAGCCTGGGATTCTGAGCATGGAATTCTGAGCCTGGGATTCTGTGCATGGAATTCTGAGCCTGGGATTCTGAGCATGGAATTCTGAGCCTGGGATTCTGAGCTGGGAATCTGAGCCAGGATTCTGAGCCTGGGTTCCGAGCTGGATTCTGGCTGCCGAGCTGGATCTGAGCCTGGGATTCTGAGCATGGAATTCTGAGCCTGGGATTCTGAGCCTGGAATTCTGAGCCTGGAATTCTGGGCATGGAATTCTGAGCCTGGGATTCTGAGCCTGGAATTCTGAGCCTGGAATTCTGAGCATGGAATTCTGAGCATGGAATTCTGAGCCTGGAATTCTGAGCCTGGGAATTCTGAGCCAGGAATTCTGAGCATGGAATTCTGAGCCTGGAATTCTGTGCATGGAATTCTGAGCATGGAATTCTGAGCATGGAATTCTGAGCATGGAATTCTGAGCCTGGAATTCTGAGCCTGGGAATTCTGAGCCAGGAATTCTGAGCATGGAATTCTGAGCCTGGGATTCAGAGCATGGAATTCTGAGCATGGAATTCTGAGCCTGGAATTCTGAGCCAGGAATTCTGAGCCTGGGATTCCGAGCCTGGAATTCTGAGCCTGGAATTCCGAGCCTGGGATTCTGAGCCTGGAATTCTGAGCATGGAATTCTGAGCCTGGAATTCTGAGCATGGAATTCTGAGCCTGGGATTCTGTGCATGGAATTCTGAGCCTGGAATTCTGAGCCTGGAATTCTGAGCCTGGAATTCTGAGCCTGGGATTCTGAGCCTGGAATTCTGAGCATGGAATTCTGAGCCTGGAATTCTGAGCCTGGAATTCTGAGCCTGGGATTCTGAGCCTGGAATTCTGAGCCTGGAATTCTGAGCCTGGAATTCTGAGCCTGGGATTCTGAGCCTGGAATTCTGAGCATGGAATTCTGGCTGTCCTCATCCCCAAACTCCCCCTGCCTCTTCCCGGAGTTACTGGTGGGTCTCTTGTTGCACAAGAGGAATTCAGCACAGAGAATATTTTGGTCAATAGAGAAAACCCTTCTGTTTATTCTGCCTGTTGTTATTTTATTTTTTTTTGTTGTTGTTGTAAAATGGTGAAGCAGATTGCAGCTGGAATAAAGCATCTGCTGCCTGTCCCAGCTCCTGGATATCCCACACGTGGGGGAAATTGCTTATTGATCCAGCCAAGTGTGAACAAGCAAAGAAACCACGGAAATATTTGTGTGTCCAATGGACACTCTCAGGGCTGATGTGCTGCACTCCAATCCTGCCCTGGAGGCCATCAGCTTCTAGGGAAAAAAAAAATCAGGTAAAAAAAAAAAATCAAAATCACTTATTTTTATAGGTAATACAAATGAAATGAAAAATGAAAAATGAAAAATGAAAAATGAAAAATGAAAAATGAAAAATGAAAAATGAAAAATGAAAAATGAAAAATGAAAAATGAAATTCTCGAATCCTGCCTGGAGGGCATCAGCTTCTAGGAAAAAAAAATCAGTTAAAAAATAAAAATAATTTCTTTGTATAGGAAATACAAATGAAATGAAAAATGATTGCTGGGTTGGGAGAGCATTTCAAGCAGAAAATAAAAAAAAGAAAGGGGGGAGGTGTAAAAGTCACAGGTAGCAGAGAACCTGTGGAATTCCTGAGGAATTCCCAGCTTGGACTGGAATTTTGTCTTTGGGCTGGACTCTTGGAGCTGGTTCTACATTTAGGCCAGGACTGAGGTGCCCTCTCAGATATTTCTGCTGCATTCTCTAGGATTTGTTATTCTGGAAACTCTCTCCTGTCCCTGTCCCAAGGAAGGAGCTCTCCCTTCCACACACACACACCCCAATGGAATTCTGTCCTGGATTTCAAATGCTGTGAGTCACTGCTGCTGGAATTGCTCATGTATCAATAGATTTCTACATTTTAAACAAGTTTGCAAATAAAAAAAAAAAAAAAAAAAAAAGCCAGATGAGGATGAGGATCATCATTCGTTTGGCTGAGGCAGAGTCACTGAGGCAGGGAGGGATTGTCCAAGTGTCCTCCTGCATTTTCCATCAGCATTTCTGGAAAAGCAGACATTCCACCACCTCTGCTCAATCTTTTTTTTTTTTCCCTTATTTATGAGTTTATTTTGCATTATTCCCCTTTTCCTACAGAATTTCCCTGTCACTGCCACTGCCTGGGAAACATTTTCCTGGTTTAAATTTGGGATGGGTGTTCCAGGGTGACGTTCCAGTGGGAGAAACCTCCTTGGAGGTGCTGTGGATTTAATTCTGTTTAATTCTGTTTAATTCTGTTAGCAGCTGTGGCTCGGGGGTGTGGCTGAGCCAGCTCTGGCACGCTGAAATCTGAGTGTTTGTGTGGGACTCTGCAGTGATTTCACTCCTAAAATGATAAGTAATTAAACAGCTAATTAATTTTGGGTTATAGTCTCTGGTAAGGATTACTGAGCCTTGCTGGATGTGTGTGGAGAAGGAGGGGAAGGAAGATTTTTTAATGAAATAATTCAGGATTTTGGGGGTGTGCTCAGTTCAGCTCTCCCTGTGCAATCCCTGCCCTGGCCATCCCCATTCCCAGCTGGGGTGGGAGCTCTGGTTTTCCTCCAGATTTTGGGGTTTTTTGATGGATGACAGGGAGTGCAAGGCTGTGTGCTGCCCCTGCCAAAAGAGGCACCTTGATGAGAGGGATTGCAGGAATGAATGATTTATAAATGAATTTCTGTGTCGTGCTCTCCAGATCCCTGATTTTTACAGCTGGGATCTGCTCACAAATGGACCTGAGTGATGCAAAGGAATTGGCCAAGGGAAAGGAGAAATTTTGACTCTGAAGTTCATCCTGGTGGCTGTGACCTGCTGCTTGAAATGAACTGAATAGAAATTAATTTATAAATGAATTGTTTAATAAATCAATTTACTCCTACATGGAACGGCCTGGGTTGCAAAGGACTTCAGAGACCATCAGAGCTCCCACCTGCTCAAAACTCCCCACCTGAGGCACCCTCTGTGGAGCTGGGACAGAGCACAGCCTGCCCCTCCCTGCTCTCACCTTCACTGAAAATTCCCACCCTGGCAGATGTTTGTGGAGCCCCAGAAGACTCCAGACACGGGAGGTTACCAGCAATGACTCAGTGCAGCATAAAATATTTGATTTTCCTTTCCACCCTGCATTGGAGGGTGGGGAATGTTCATTGTGGCATCTGCCAGGAGCGATGGATGGGCACAAATAAACTGCCAGGAGCTGGGGGATTGCAGCTGCTTCAGAAACCCTGCAAAAACCACAACAACTGTGTGTGAAACACACAAAACGTGCCTTTATTACAATTATTGCATTCCCTTGGTGCTCAGAGAGCTCCTCCAAAGGCTCCTGAGAGATGCTGGAGAGGTTCCAGGGGCAGGACCCCCCTTGGGAGAGGAGCCTCACAAGGATTTTCTGTGGATTTTTGCAAGGAAAAAAAAAAAAAAAAAGGATGTGCTCGACATCCTCTTTCATGGATCATTTACCTGCAGCCCAGAACTATTAAAAAATGCAAATGTTGGAAGTTTTAAAAGCAACTCAGACGGGTTGTGATGAATTGCCTCGTGAAAAATAATCCTCCTTTCCTTTAGCATAGAAATGGGGATGGGCTTGGGGGCATTGATGTCCTTTGGGCTGGTGACAGCTCCAAGTCCCAACACTCTGCCTTCCACAAAATCACAGAATCACAGAATCACAGAATCACAGAATCACAGGATCACAAAATCACAAAATCACAAAATCACAGGATCACAGAATCACAAAATCACAGAATCACAAAATCACAGAATCACAAAATCACAAAATCACAGAATCACAAAATCACAGAATCACAGAATCACAGAATCACAGAATCAAAAAATCACAAAATCACAGAACTACAAAATCACAGAACCACAAAATCACAGAATCACAAAATCACAGAACCACAAAATCACAGAATCACAAAATCACAGAATCACAAAATCACAGAACCACAAAATCACAGAATCACAAAATCACAAAATCACAAAATCACAGAATCACATAATCACAAAATCACAGAATCACAAAATCACAAAATCACAGAATCACAGAATCACAAAATCACAAAATCACAAAATCACAGAATCACAAAATCACAAAATCACAGGATCACAGAATCACATACTCACAAAATCACAGAATCACAAAATCACAGAATCACAAAATCACAAAATCACAGAATCACAGAATCACAGAACCACAAAATCACAAGGTTGGAAGAGACCTTTAAGATCATTGAGTCCAACCCAAAATAAAGAAAATATAGTCAGATGTCAACAAAACTACTGAGTTCCACCAGTGCTAAATCTGGCTCACAGAATAACTGAAGTTAGTTAGAAAACTTTGAAAAATGTGCTTTAAAATTAAAAACTCTGCTCTTCTTTGACATAACCTTCACTGCAGGCATGGCGTGCTCAGGTTTAATTATTTTAGTTTTTGTTCTGAGGGAGGGTGAGCTGCTCTGACAGGGGAAGCTCCCCCCATTTTTCCAGGCATTTTGATGGTTCTCAGAATCATTTATTTCTGAGCCTCACAAGCAGACACTGAAGCTTTGAATATCAATTTTTGCAGGGTTTGGGGGTTTTTTTCTTCCTTTCTGCAGTAGTGAAGGACTAAGTTGCCCAGGTTTGGGCAAGCACAGATGTGCCCAGTGGGTTTTGGCTCTTCTGGTCTAATTAATACTGATATAAGATATAAATTAATATTGATATAAAGTGCCTGCATGGCTTCAGGACTTTATTATTTGGTGTTCAGAGGTGCTGAGCAATACTCTGAAAAGCAGAGAAGCTTCTGATTTTCTGTCAAATCAAGAACCTGACTGATCTTTCCTGGTAAACTTCAGCTGAGTGTGTCAGCCCTGCCTCGGTTTCAAAGCTGGATCTTCTAAACCGGAATAAATCCTCTCCTTTTCATCTGCTCTGCAGCCAGGAGCTCTCAGTGCTTCCTCCCAGGCTTTAATTTGTGAATTTTCCTCCCTGACGACATCTGTAGGTACCACATTCACCTGATCTGAGAGGGTGTGGGTGATCCTGCTCCGAGTTATGGTAAAAAGGATTTAAACCTGAATGCTCGGCTTAGTTAATGATAATGTTTGAGCACATTACATCTTCCAGGAGCTGTACAAACATTAACTAATTAGTACCCCCAACTAATGCATAATAGGCCAGCACGGGCTGTAATTATGCATTGCTATCAGAGCTGCAGCAATTATTCATCGAGAAGAATTTATCCAACACATTTTGCATTTTCTTCCCCCCCCCATTTTCCTGCCATGAATCTGTTTGCAAAATATTCCCAGGTGTGGCTGTAGCTGCCCCCAGCCCACCCCAGTGGGACTAAAAGGTGTCCTTGGGATTCTGTGCCATCCCAGGATCCTTTTGTTTGATCCCAGAATCCCTGAATGGCTTGGGAGGGGCCTTGCAGATCATCCAGTTCCTACCCCAGTGCTGGTTTGGGGCTGCTATTTATTTTGGGGCTACTGTTTATTTTGGGGCTACTATTTATTTTAGAACTACTATTTAATTTAGAACTACTATTTATTTTGGAACTATAATTTATTTTGGAACTACTATTTATTTTGGAACTATAATTTATTTTGGAACTACTATTTATTTTTGGGACTATATTTTGGGACTACTATTTATTTTGGGACTATATTTTGGGACTGTAATTTATTTTGGAACTATTATTTATTTTGGGACTTCTCTTATCTCACTATCTCCAGGCTCAGGTGAGTCAGGCCCCCAGAGCATCCCCTTTACATCCCCCCTGCCCTGAGTGTGAGTTCATGGCTCAAGGCCCTTTTCCAACCTTAATAATCCTCTGAAATTGTCATCAAGGGAAGGGGCAAAGTGGTGGGAAGGGAAAAGGATGCAGGAAAAAAGAATAAAAAAACCAAATCCCATGAAGGAGTGAATCCATTCCGGGTGGTTGTATTGGAATTTAATTTAATGAAAACCTGTATATATCTCTCCATATAACACAGATACCTATCTGTATATAGAGATATCTATCTATAAATACATTTATATCAGGAGGAAAGTGCACTCTGTCCCTGCTTCTTTGGCAAATGTCTCTGTGTTCAGATTTGCTGTTTAATTGTTGCTTTCCCAGCACTTTTGGGAGCATGAGGGAGATTGGAAGTGTTTAATCTTGGAAAAGAGATGACTGAGATGAAGCGTGATTAAAGAATTCTCAATAATGGCTGATTTCAACAAGAGTTATTTGGAGCTTCTCCTCTGTCTCGCTGCTCAGAAATTAGTGAAACTGAAAGGTGGGAAGAGAAAAAAAAAAAAAAAAAGAAAGAAAAAAAAAAGTAAAAATGCTTTTCTTCATTGGGAGAAATAAATCTGGGGGAGTCACAGTCAGGAGATGTCCACGGGCTGAGATTTCCTGGCTTTAAAGAGAACTGGGCAGGAACAGCTAAAAATGGATTGGGTGATGCTTTCAAGATATGTGAAGATATTTTAGAAAACATGCACAGATATTTTCTGGAATATCAAATACAGTTATTTTATGAAATGTCTGTACATATTTTAAGAACTATTTCCAGATTGCAGGGGACACCTCCCTGCCCGTGGCAGGGCTTGGAGAGAGAGAATCTTTACAGTTCTTCCCACCTCAAAGCACTCCATGAAACGATGATTTATGACATAAAACTTCATTCTTGGAGTTTAAGATCATAAGGAAAAGGATGATTTTCCCACCTGGTAAATTATTTTTACTCCTCTTGCTGTCCCTTTTGGCTGCTCTGCCCACACTGGTCCAAGGGAGCTGCGAGTGCCCGGATCTGAAATGTTCCTTTGGGTGAAACGAGGCTCTCCCTCTGCAGAAAACACCCCTAGGGGTGCATTCCTTATGGAACTCCTCTCCTGTCTGCCATATTCACACTTTTTGTTAACAGTTGCTCGGATTTTGGTCTGCTGCTCAAAGCCACACTCTAAAAATTCCCCCCATCGTCTCCTGGGGCAGATGGAGCAGAAGGCTGAGGGGAAGAGCTGCAGGGAAGTCTCTCGTTCCCTCTCCTGCCATTTCTGCTCCTCTCCTCTAAAGAAGAGGAGGTGAAAATACAAATATGGGCTAAATGCAGCCTGTTAGTCTGGGAAAGCTCTGGGATCACTGTGGTGGGCACAGCATCCTCCAGGTAACCACAGCAACCCGGGGGGGGTCGTGTTCCTCGCAGGGAGGATTCAGAAAATGCCACTTTTTGTCAAAAGTGGGGAATTTATAAATACCTGCCTGGAATGTGCTTCCCGGAACTGGTCCTTGTCGAGGTTTTAGCGGTGTCCCAGTGGAAAAAAAGAGCTTTTAAAAGGTTTTGCTGAGGAAATAAAAGGAGGAGCACTCAGGTGTCAGGTAAGAATTTGTCTGATCCGGCTGCAGGGTCTGTGCTCAGCCCGTCCAGGTGTGCTGGGCTGCCTGATCTTCCACGAATTTCCAAGAAAAAAAAGGCATTATTTAATCCTGGGAGTGGCTTTTGTGCAGGAAGCAAACGGGGTCTGGTGAGTGATGCTGGGGCAGTGCCTGGGTATTTTCCTTCCCCAAGCCCAAGGAGAAACATCTGGAATCTCCCTGCCCATGGCAAGGGCTGGAACTGGATGAGCTTTAAGGTCCCTTCCAACCCAAACCATTCTTTGATTTTAATGATTCTTTGGTTATAATCCCATCATTCAGAGCCAGGGCATCTTCTGGCTAGTTTCTCTGGGGGTTGGGGGTGGAAAATTCGCTGTTTGGTGGCCCAGAGAGTGAGATTTGGCTACAAAAGCCAAGCATTGAGACAGAGAAATGAGCCCATGGGCCTCTGGGGACACGAGGTGATGTCAGGGGAGCCGTGGGTGGCAATGGGGTGTCCTGGCTGAGGGGACTGGGGGGCACTGAGGGCGATTCCCTGGAGCTCTGGCTGGGCTGGGCTTGGTCCTGCCCTGCCCTGGGGCTGCTGCTCTCGATCCCCCAGGATTTCAGCTTTTCTGTTTTCCATCCATGTGTAACCCTGCAGTTCTTTAGTGTGTAACTCCAAACTCCACACCCAGTGGGAGCTGCTGCTCTCCCACTTTGGGCACACACAACAATTCCTCTCCAGGCTGGCAATCAAGGACCCCTCACTGCCCCAGGCCCCAGAGATGGAAACAAAAGGGAGCTGGGGGAGCAAACCTGGGCTAAATGACTTCATTACCTGGAGCTGCAATTGGGACATTAACCCCAATATGGAAATGGACCAAATTTATAAAAATGTGAAAACTGGTGACCATTGTCCATTTTGGGTGTAGCCTCTCAGAGCTTTGACTGCCCAAGGTGCATCTATTGAAGGCCTTGAATAAATCCCCACTTTATTCTCTTCATCTTAATTTTTAGCCTCTGCTCTAGGGAGCCACTCCAAGGCATCAGGGGGTTTGTGCTTGGTGCCAGGGCAGGGCCAGAGCCTTGGCTGGGGCCACCAGGAACATTTTATCTTTGAAACTTGGGCTAAATGACTTCATTACCTGGAGCTGGAATTGGGAGATTAACCCCAATATTCAAATGGACCAAACTGATAAAAGTGTGAAAACAGGTGACCCATTGTCCATTTTGAGTGCAGTCCTTGTCTGCTCTAAATGTACCTGAACACCTTCAATAAACAGAATTGCTTTCTATTCCCTTGATTGTGTCTGGCCTCTGTTTTTAGGTAATTCCCAAAAAGGCATCACTCTCCTGCATCCCAGTCCCAGCTGCTCTGGCTCCGTGTCCCTGGAGATGATGTTCCTAAATGCCTGTTTCCCTGACAACCAAAGCCTAACAAATGATTGGTCAATTGATAAATATTTTTAGGATTGAGCACAGTTTATAACCTGCTGCCAGATTTCCTGGGGAATGGGAGATTGGAGATCTGAGCCCCAGCTTTGGCACAGACTCCCCAGGCCTGTCTAAACCCAAATCCTCTTTGTGGTGTTTTTTGTGCTCCTTGGTGCCATCAAACCCAAGTGGCTGCTAATTAACCACAACCCAAAGCCAGCCTGGATTCTCGTGTGCACAGGGATGCACAGGCACGCCTGGCTCCTTTCTCCCACTTGCAGGAGCAGCTCCAAAATGATCCCAGGGATGTCACAAAGGGCTCCTGACAAAGCTGAATTAAAGGAATGGATGCAGTTTCATTTCCCTGGCAGGGAGATGAGAGGGATCGTGCTCATTCCTCTTTGTAGATATGGAAATTCCCCATTATACACATCTGGCATGGGCACTAATGAGAGCTCCTGAAAAAGCTGGGCTTTTGAAGAAAATTCGTGGCAGAGCCCTGAATTATGAAGGGAAAAAAAGGAGAACATCATATTCAGGCTTTATTTTTTTTTCTATTCTGTCTTACTGAAATATTAACTTAATGTCTCTAAATAGCTGGGATTTGGGATGTCTGTAAATCCTGGGTTTGGGGATTCATTTGAGTCTGGTTCTCTTCAAATTGTTTAACCCTTACATTAAAAACATCAAGTCAGCAGTAACAAAACTCATTTTTCTCTCCTTATTTCCTTCCCCTGCCCAGTTTTGATTATTCAGCTTGTAAATTACTTGGGTGCAGTAATTTCCCAAGAAATTACTCCACAGAGAAATTTTCACTGTGGGAGTGGCACAAAGGGGGTGATCCTGCTCAGTGACTCATGACTGCTTAGATAAACTTGTTTTGGAGTAATCTTTACCTATTTAATGGGGGTTTTTTTGTGTGTGTGTGTGGTTTTTTATTTGCTGGTTTGTTTGTGAGGCTCTGATGAACTGAAATACAGGAAAAGCAAAGGATGGAGCAGAGTGGTGGCTCGGGATCCAAGTGCTGGTTATTTTTGATGGGATGAGAGCCAGAAAAATGAGATTTATTGGCCCAAAGTTGCAGCAGTTTTAGGGTAGAGCAGGGAAATAAGGTCACGATTTTTGTAAGATACAAGGACGTCAAGTTAGGATTTTATTAGTGGTGTGTGATGATGGTCTGTGCTTTTGATTGGTTTTTAATTGGGGTTGATTTGTCTTGGAATGGGAGAAAAAGATATTTTGTTGTGGAGTTTGACTGGTTGTGTAAATTTATTGGGTGGGGATGCTGGAGGTTTTTGGGGCCTGGTTGTGTAAGTTTGTTGAATGGTGGGGTAATGATGGAGTTGTTCAGTTCATTGATAGGGGGAAAATGGAGGAAGGCTGGGTGTGAATAAAGTGATAATAAATGTTTGGGTTTAATGTAGGAAAAGGTAGTTAAATGTCTGGTGAAGAGAAACTAAAAATGACAATAAAAAAAATAAATGAATGCATAAAATAGGGGTTATAAGCAATAATCCCTGGAAGATGAAAATAGAAAAAAAAATGCCCAGCAACCATTGCATTATCTGCTGCTTAAGAGGAAAACAGTGAGCCCCTTGCTCCCAAACAAGTGGCAAATGCAAAAAAAAAAAAAATTTGAATTCTCTGCACAGACAAAGTTCTGTTTTTCAGTCAGCCATAATTACAACAGATTTTCATTTTAGCTCATGCTTCAGGGGGTGGAGCTTGGAGTTTTACTGGAATAAGTGGAATTTGTGGTGGAGAGAGACAAAAAGCAAAGCAGGAGTTTCATTCTGTTCAAAACTGCAGGATGAACGTTGCTGGATCTGGGGGAGAGATCCCTCTTGAATTTCAGCACCTGAAACTGGATTTATTCCATTTTTTAATGTGTTTATTTAAATCCCTCCCTTCTGTAAATATTGTTAGAGGACATGGGGATAAGTTTAAAGTATTTTCTTTACTAAACCACCCAAATATTGACATGGATACGAGAATATCCTGGAGCTTGATGCTCCTTCCTGGGGCTGTGGCTCTTCCCAGTACCTGGAAATTTCCTGAGCTCCTGCCCATCCCTGGCTCATCCCTGTGTCCACTCTGTCCTTCTCCTTTGGCTCATTTCTGTCAGGAAAATGAATCCACAAACTCCAGAGTGTCCAAAAAGGAGCCAGAGGAGCCCTGGAGCTTTATTGGGATAAAGGCAGAGGCCATGGGACATTCCCCTGGGGTCTCTCACATTTTTGGAGGACTCCCCTCCCTTTTTATCCCAATTTCCCTCTCTCTTTCCCCATGGGCTGAGATAATTGAGAGGCCCAGACTTCCCAAACCCCTGATCCCTGAGATTCCCCTCTAATGTACAACCCTCCCTTTGCATTTTTAATTCTTACAGAATTCATGGTTTCCCCCATTGCTTCTTTCACCTTTCAATATCCAATTTCATTTATCAGTAACCCTACAGTTTGTTTGTAAAGGCAAATCTCTTTTTCCATTCATCAATCAATGGAATCCTTCCCATTGTTTCTTTCCTCTCTCAGTGCTGGATTTTATCCACCAGCAGATCCAGAGCTCATTTGTAAAGACAAATTCAACATTCCTCTCCATTCCCAAGTTTCTCACCTCACAAGGGTGATGGATCTGCCTGTCACATGTCACCTCACGGTGGTGTCACACTGTGTCAACATTCCAGGATCAGAAACTATTATTCCCTTATTGCCAGTTAATTTTAAGGGATCAAAGTTTACATTTAAGGGATCAAGGTTGGCCATCAGGATGAATTTCTCCCTGGGAAAGGTTGGAAGAGGCTGCCCAGGGAGGTTTGGAGTCCCCACCCTTGGAAGTGTCCACGGAACACCTGGATGTGGCACTCAGTGCTCTGCACTGCTTGTCTAATCTCCAATTTCCAGCTAAATTCAACTTTTTGAGCTCTAAAATCCCAAAAGCCTTGAAATTTGCCGGTGAGGTTCCCCGTGCCCGAGCAGGAATGGAGCCTGAGCCCTCCAGGCTGCACACAGCAGCGAGGTGCTGGCAGGACACATTTTCCAGGGACACGGGGACTGCTGGAATCCTCTCTGCTCCCACCCGGGCCAGGCAGAGGCGGCTGGGAAATCAGCTGGAAAATGAATTAATTTTGCTGGTGGAGAAAGAGGGGCAGGAGAAAGGCTGGGTGCTCCAAGTGGTGAATTCTGGATAAAGATTTCCTGGCTGTGGTGGAGCAGATGGTCCCTCAGGGACTCTGTGAGTGACCCTGAGATGACCCTTCCAGCCCCAAAACCTTTGTGACTGGTGGAGTCACCTCTGCCCTGGCTGCTCCCTTTTTTTGGGGGATGCCAAAGCTGCTTTTTGTGTTTCCTCAGCACTTGGGGCCGTGTGGGTCACACCTGCGTTTGTGTTTGGCTGATCCACCCCTGGATTTGGCGATTTAATTATGATTTTATGGGTGGCTTTGCCTGTACATTTGAGATTTCCCGGGGATTGATGTCTCCAAAAATAATCCCGGCATCGGGAACAGGTTAAGCTGACACCGAGGCTGTACCTGCATCCCTGCTGCCTCTCCTCAGGCTGCAGCTCAGATTTCACTTCTCAGGGCTCCTGCTGCTCCTGGAGGAGGTTGTTTACCTCCCTCACCCACCTCTCTCCCTCCTTTCATGTCGGGATTCTCAACAGGAGCTCCTCTCCCTTTGAAAGCCTCACCTGGGTGTGTTTCCTGCGGATGGAGGAGCCAGGGGTGAATCAAAATCAGGCACCCAAGAAGTTTTGCTCTGGGTTTGAAGGGAACCAGGATTCCATTTGAAGTGAGCAGAGGAACAGTAATAGTCCAGCAGGGAATTCCGTGAAGGGAATTTATGTGGAAGGGAATCGATTTCCTGCCTGTCCTCGACTCAGGGAGAATTCTTGCTGGTTTTGAAGCAGCAGCCAATACCTGTGGGGAGAGTTCAGCTGTATTTACTTCTTTTAGATGAAGAGACACAAAAGTTTCTTTTATTTCCCTGCAATCTGCTCTGAAAGTGGCACTGGAGCAGCCCATGGCTGGGAAACAAATCATCATTTGCATGGAGAGTCCTGCAGTGCCAAGCCCAAAACTCTGGAGCTGCTCCCGTGATAAACGAGGCACATTTGGGGAGCTGGAGGAGCAAGGTAACATGTTTACCTCCCAAAATGTGTCCTGGAAACAATTCCTCATTGCTGACTGGAGCTATTGGCCAGAGCATCATTCCTGCATGTTCCCGTGCCTGCTGGAGCTCACATTCCATTGATTTCATTGCAGATTCTGTTTTATTCCGTCGTTCTGTTATCAGGCAAACATCACTAAAAAGATGAACATTTACAAACTCAGAGCACAAACCAGCACAAAAGCATCTGTCTTAAGTGGGAGAGAGTCGAATAATGTGCGTGACAACAACAAAAGAGATTTGTCTTGCTGAGAGCTGGGCTGACTCTCGTTTGCTGTGTGGGAAATTATGGCAGATATTGTATTAACATTGCAGGGCTCTGCCTCAGATCAAATCACAGAACACAAAAATAACCCTGGAGTTGTTAGCAGCAGCAGAACTCAGGAGATTTGAGCACACAGAGCAGGACAGGGGGAATGGCTTCAATCTGGAAGCGAGTAGATGGAATATTGGGAAGGAATTCTCCCCCGGGGGAGTGGTGGGATGGGATTCCCAGAGGAGCTGTGGCTGCTCCATCCCTGGAAGTGTCCAAGGCCAGGCTGGACAGGGCTTGGAGCAGCCTGGGGCACTGGAAGGTGTCTGGGGGTTGGAACTGGTTCTCTCCAACCCAAACCATTCCATGGTTCTCGGGTTTCAGGTGACACTGAGTGTGGATGTGTTGGAGCATGGAGGGCTCTGCAGGGCCCTGGGCAGGTGGATCCACGGGCAGTGGGAGGTTCTGCAAGTCCAAGTGCCCAGTCCTGCATTTTGGCCACCATAACCCCTGGAACGTTCCAGGCTGGGGACAGAGTGGCTGGGCCAGGGACCTGGGGACACTGATGGGCAGCAGCTGGACATGAGCCAGCAGTGTGCCCTGGTGGCCAAAGGCCAGTGGCTCCTGGCCTGGGTCAGGAATGGTGTGGCCAGCAGGAGCAGGGGGGTCATTCTTGACCTGTACCTGGCACAGGTGAGGCCACACCTCGAGTGCTGTGTCCAGTTCTGTCCCCTCAGGTTGGGAAGGACATGGAGATTCCTGAGCAACGAGGCTGGGGAGGGGTTTGGAGCACAAACAACTGAGGGAGCTGGGTTTCCTCCTCCTGGAGCAAAGGAGGTTCAGGGGACACCTCATTCACTTTACAACTCCCTGAAAGGTGTTTGTAGCCAGGTGAGGGTCAGTCTTTTCTCCCAGGTGAGCAGTGACAAGAGGGCACAGCCTTAAGCTGCTCCAGGGGAAGTTTAGGTTGGACATCAGGAAAAAATTCTTCCCTGAAAGAGTGATCAGGCACGGGAATCATCTGCCCAGGGAGGTGTCCAGTCACCATCCCTGGAGGGTTTAACAAAGCCTGGATGTGGCACTTACCAAAATAAGTTTTAATTATTGATTAACCCAGTGCCATGGTTTAGTTGTTGAGGAGGTCTTAGGCTGGACTTGATGATCTCAAAGAGCTTTTCCAGCCTGGTTCATTCTGTGGTTCTGTGACTTTGAAAGTTTTTTGAGTGGGAATTGAGGGAACTGCTCCTCAAACGTGGGAGCAGCTGCTCTGGGCAGGAGGGAGATGAGGGGTTCCCCTGCACAGCCATTCATTATTTATGTTCCAGTGCTTGTCATTAACTCTCTTGACTCGGGTTTCTCTTTAATCCAGATCAAAAAGCCCAAGTTCAAAACCTGCTCTGAGGGAATTTATTCAGACTTAAAAAGAATGTGAAGCCGCACAACATTTTTTTAGCAGTAGCTTCATGCTTTCCACTTCTCCCATCCTTTCCTGCTGCTCCTTGACCAGAATTTGTGGTTCCTCTCACAGCTCTGGGTTCAAGACTTGACCCCAGGCGTCTGTCATTGCTCTGTCCCCAAAGGCCACCCTGGAGCCACTCAAAGTCATCTGTTAGAGGACACAGCCCTTGTTTTCCTTGGCTCTGTGTGCAGTCCTCCACCCAGGACAAAAGGAGGCGTGAAATTCGTGTTGTGTCAGGAAGATAATGATGAACATCCTGTCTTCCCGGCTCGGAACCAGAGCTCCAAGGCTGAGGGCAATGAATAACATGAATAAAATAAAGAAATAAATAAGATATTATCTGAGCTCCTCTGTGGCAGCAGGGACTGCAGCCAAAGCTTCACCTCGGTCCAGTGCAGATGCCAAAATCCTCGAGAATTTGGGGAGAGAGGCTGCAGGATTTAGGCCTCAGATATTTTAATTCTGTCAGTTGCTAATTAAACAGAACTCTGGAGCACAGATTTGGTGGGTGTGGGTATCTGTGAGAGATTAAATCCCTTTATGTCCTTTGTGGTCTCATTTCTTTTCCATCCTGGGGTTCTGTGTGTGCTGGCAATAGTTTGGTTCTAAGCTTGAACCAAATTATCTTAATATATTAATATATTAATTACATCAGCCACACTGGAAAAACAAACGAGCCAAGGGAAAAAAAGAACCCAAAGCACCCCAAACCTACTGGAGAATTTGGAGATGTCCCAGACACAAAACCAGAGCCAAATTCCCCTCAACCCTCCCAATCCCTGGTGACCCCAAGAGGGGTTAAAACACACAAATCACAAAAATATAATGTGCTATAAAGTTATAATTTCTTATAGGCACAGTTGATATGGTTATTGTTTATGTTATAGTTTACCAACATTGCAGGACTCCCACTTGGTGGACAGCACAGAGCCCCGGGGTCTTTGCCAGCAGGAAGGTGGAGTGGAATTCCACGAGGGAAGAGGCAGAAGGTGCTGGGAAGATGGTTTTGTGCCAGTGCAGGCTCTGGATTCAGTCCCTTCTCCCAGCCTGGGGGAGGTGAGCTGTTAAAAGAACATGAATTGTAAATTCCTGCACTTAGAATTGCTTTTCTCTTTAAGAAACAGGAGCAGGAAAAACCCAAGAAGGGCCCTGTGTAAATGTGAGCTAACGGGGAAGCTGCAACCCAGGAGGGGCAGATGTGCAGCTGCAGCCTGGGGATGGCACCGGGAACACCATCACCATCATCATCACCATCATCATCATCACCATCATTCCTGCCAGAGCTCCCCCTGCTCACTGCTCTGTTCTGGTGGTGATGGGGAAAAGAAACCCTCAGACAGGTTTGGGAGAAATCTGTTCAGTACCATCCTCCAGCTCCATGGGCTGAGCTTCCCATATGTTCTGACTCAGGCAGGCTCTGGAAACGGGAAGAGGCTTTTGAGAGAAGATTTATCACAGTTAATTGGGAATATCCAAGCTCCCCAAACACTGGAAATGTTGGGGTTTTACTCCTGAATCTTCTTCAAGCCCAATATAATTTGTTTTTTTATATCAAACTGCCTCTTTTGTGTCACTGAGTATTCAGGAGGAGGCATCGCTGCCCTAAAAGTGATTTATTTAATGCCATTTAACGGATTGCAAAGGAATTATTTTTTTTCCATGGGGTCTTGAGGTCCTTTTGAAGCCTGAAGTGAATTAAATCACTCAGAAATACCTTTGCCTCTCCACCCCCAGAGAAACCCATCTGAGCAGCAGCAGAGCAGGTTTCTATTCCAGCTTTTGCCTCCCAGGAAGAAAAAGATGTGATGTTCAGAAAGATCTGCAGAAAGGGTGTCCCGTGGTGCCAGCCTGCTGCAGCATCAAAGGAATTTTCCACATGGATCAAAGCACGAGGAAGTCTTGACCACACGGTGCAGATTTAGGCTTTCAGCCCTCCTTAATTAATGATGGAGATAAAAGATGGGATGGGAGACGCAGTTAAGCAAGAGGAAGTAATTAGTCAGAGAAATCAGGGAGTGTCCTGAGTGGGAAGGGACCCACAGGGATCATCAGGGTCAAGTCCTGGCTCCAATTAAACCAAAGGCACTGACAAAAAGGTGTTGCCACAGCTGGAATTCTGGTTTAGGGAGGAGCCTTCTCTTTCTGGAGCAGCTGAAAAAGAAGTTAGAAAAAAATTTTGGAATACGGATGGCATTCAGAATGAAATGTGGTGATTCGGGGAATGTCTTCCAGCACCTGGAGATATCCAGAGGGGGAGGAAAGGTCTGTGTATTTTGGGACTGATAACGCCCTGTGGGTGTCTGACCTTCTTCAAAAGGGCTAAAAATGTTGAAATTTGCTGAAAAACTTGCTGAGCTCCCTGAGCTGGCAGCTTGCAGTGCTGATGTTCTCCCGAAGGTGCTGGGAAGCAGGGGTGGGGAATTCTGGACCCATCCCCAGCCCTGCAAGTCGGGAGTTGCCATTTTCCAATTTTCCAGCTGAGTCGAGGGACTGGGCAGGGGCCAAAAGGAGCACTGAGGTGTCACTGTCAGCCACAAAGCTCTCACACTGAATTTGGGGCTGTTTAAAATCAGCCTTTTCCTGATCAGTGCCAGGGCTTGGTTTGATTTCTAACCCTGCAAAGGAGACGAGTCCTGGAGCCTGCACGGATTCCTGATGCTCAGTCCTTGATTTCCCCAGGTACTGACTCTTATCCCTGACCACATCTGCCCCTGTCTCAGGAGCTGCCATCGCCTCAGTGTCACCTCTGGGAGCTGTTAAGGATCTCTTCAGCACAAATCCCGAGAGCAAATGGCTGGGGAGGGGAGTCAGGCTGCTGCAGTCTCTGCTGAACAATGGATTCCCCCACCATTCCCAAAGGGAAGCATTTCCCCCTCATCCATCTTTTCCTGTCACCACTTTCAATGCTAAGCCTTGCTTTGTTTAGGTAAAACCTGCTGTGTTGATGATTTTTAGACATGCATCAAACAATAGGTGCTTTAAAAGGAAGGGGTTAAATTACAGCTTCAGAATTGCTGGAGTGTGGTTTTCCAGAGCAGCAGAATTCCTGGAGAGAAATCATCATTAATTTCTGATAAAAGCCCTTAGCCACTTGTTGCATTGGAATTGCAGAATCCTTCACCAGGGATCCAAATTCCTGGCTCTTTGCCCCATGTTTGTGTGGCACTAATCCCATACTCCAGGGCTTTTCTGGAATGACTGCAGAGACCAGGAGGAAAAAACTTTTCCTTTCCTTTCCTTTCCTTTCCTTTCCTTTCCTTTCCTTTCCTTTCCTTTCCTTTCCTTTCCTTTCCTTTCCTTTCCTTTCCTTTCCTTTCCTTTCCTTTCCTTTCCTTTCCTTTCCTTTCCTTTCCTTTCCTTTCCTTTCCTTTCCTTTCCTTTCCTTTCCTTTCCTTTCCTTTCCCTTTCCTTTCCTGCACTTTCCTTTCCTTTCCTTTCCTTTCCTTTCCTTTCCTTGCCTTTCCTTGCCTTTCCTTGCCTTTCCTTTCCTTTCCTTGCCTTTCCTTTCCTTTCCTTTCCTTTCCTTTCCTTTCCTTTCCTTTCCTTTCCTTTCCTTTCCTTTCCTTTCCTTTCCTTTCCTTTCCTTTCCTTTCCTTTCCGAGCCTTTCCTTTCCTTTCCTTTCCTTTCCTTTCCTTTCCTTTCCTTTCCTTTCCTTTCCTTTCCTTTCCTTTCCTTTCCTTTCCTTTCCTTGCCTTTCCTGCCCTTTCCTTTCCTTTCCTTTCCTTTCCTTTCCTTTCCTTTCCTTTCCTTTCCTTTCCTTTCCTTTCCTTTCCTTTCCGAGCCTTTCCTTTCCTTTCCTTGCCTTTCCTTTCCTTTCCTTTCCTTTCCTTTCCTTTCCTTTCCTTTCCTTTCCTTTCCTTTCCTTTCCTTGCCTTTCCTTGCCTTTCCTTTCCTTTCCTTTCCTTTCCTTTCCTTTCCTTTCCTTTCCTTTCCTTTCCTTTCCTAGCCTTTCCGAGCCTTTCCTTTCCGAGCCTTTCCTTTCCTGCACTTGCTTTTCCTTTTTTCCCATTTTTTCCCCTTTTCCTCTGCAGTATTTCCAGCCAGCAGGACCACGATGGAATTTGGGAATTTTAGAAATCCAGGAGGTGATTTCCCAGCCTGTGCCTGGGCTCAGGATGGAGCCAGTTGCTGGATTTCGAGTTGAGGGTGAATATTTCCCTTTGGATCAGGTGCCAGGGATCCTCCACCCTCCTCTGCAGTGTGGGGCAAGGCTGGGGGGGTTTCCTTGCTCCTCAGAATTCCCGTTTTCCCAAGGATCTGGGATATCTCCTGCTCTCCCAAGGAGGATCTGGGATATCTCCTGCCCCTTCTAAAATTTTTCTCTCGTGCTTGGGTTTGCTCCAGGAGTGTTCCCTGGAAACCTTGTGGGGTTTTCTGACTTGGATTTCTCTTGCGTCGTTGGCCTCAGGGTACAAAGGACAAAACTTTGTCACCTCTGCTGTCACCTTGCTGGGAAGAGATCAATCCCCACTGCCAACAGCTGGGATTCAGGATTTACTAAAGTCAGGCTTATCAACCTGACAATGAATTGAACAAGCCCCAGTGTCCCAGTGTTTGTGAATCACAGGAGCTGGAAACTTTTCCCTTGCCCAGGAAGGTGTCCCAAGGCAGGAGGTGGAACGAGAGGATCTCTAGGATCCCTTCCAACCCAACCCATTCCATGATTCCATGAAATTCCTGTGCACAGACAGGGCTCCTGTGCCTTTGGAACAGGAGCCCCAAATTCCAGTCATGGTCCTGTGACATTTCTGGAGTCAGGGCAACACCACAGGTCATGGAATCATCAGCAGATCCCGGGTTTGGGTTGGAAGGAAGGACCTGAAATCCCACCCAGAGCCACCCCTGCCATGGCAGGGACACCTCCCACTGTCCCAGGGGGCTCCAGCCTGGCCTGGGACACTTCCAGGGATCCAGGGGCAGCCACAGCAAATCTGGGAATTCCAGCCCAGCCAGGAATTCCTTCCCAATATCCCATCTAAACCTGCCCATGGCATCTTGGATTGGAGGGGACCTCCAAGTCCATCCAGTCCCACCATGGGCAGGGACACCTTCCACTATCCCAGGCTGCTCCAGCTGGGCCTGGAACAGGGATCCAGGGACATCCCATATTTCTTCCCAAAATCCCATTGAAACCAGCACATGGAATCCTGAATTCCTTTGGCTTGGAAGGGACCTGAAATCCCATCAGAGCCACCCGTGCCATGGCAGGGACACCTCCCACTGTCCCAGGGGGCTCCAGCCTGGCCTGGGACACTTCCAGGGATCCAGGGGCAGCCACAGCAAATCTGGGAATTCCAGCCCAGCCCCTCACACCCTCCCACGCAGGAATTTCTCCCCAATATCCCGTCCAACCCTGCCCTGCTTCACTGTAAAGCCATTCCTGCCATGGGTTACACTTGAAAAAAGCCCAGCTGCTTTCTAAGTGCCTCTGATAATTGGTGGAAGTTACTCTCTGAATCCACACAAATATTTGACTTTTTCTCTTAAAAATATAAAAGTAATTGTCTATGTCATGTTCCTTTTTCACGGTGTTTATTCACTGTGAAAATCTAGAAATTAATGATCATTTCAGCAGGAAGAACCCTTGGCTGTGATAAGAAAGCCACACTTTAGAGAGCTTCAATCTCTTCACTGGCAACAAGTGTTGGAGTCAGCACTTCCCTCCACCCTGGAGATGCTGCTTGATAAAAGCCTGGTGCTTGATTTTACACGAGTTCTCCATTAATTCCCTACTGGGAGAATTTGGGCTCTCATCCTTCACCAACTCTGCTGTAACCTCGGAAGAACATCGTGTTCCAGATGAATGTTTTAAGTTACAAAGAGCCTGGAGCTGGGAAGGGATGGGGAGAACAGAGGAGCCCTGAAATCCTCTCTGACCTGGAAATTTGGGCTTGGGATGTGGGAACAGGGCCAGGCTGAGCTGCAGGTGGGAGCATGGGGAGGGCAGTCCGTGGGAAATCATGGAATTCCAGGATAGTTAGGGTTGGAAGGAACCTAAAAGTTATTTAATTCCACATCCATCCATGGGCAGGGACAGCTCCCACTGTCCCAGGGGGCTCCAGCCTGGCCTTGGGCACTTCCAGAGATCCAGGGGCAGCCACAGCTCCTCTGGACACCCCGTGCCAACCCAGAGGAGAGTGAATATAATGATGATCAACCCCAAAATCCAGAGTTTGTGTGTTTGGATACAGTCCATAAAGCCCCCAAAGCCTTTCCAATCAACACAGCTCCCAAATGTGAAGTTGCCACCATTTGGTTTCACGTTCTGAGCCCTCCAGGGCTCTCCCTCCACATTCCCAGGATTTTCTCTGTATCACTAAAGCTCCCAGAGCATTTGGTGGGATGGAAGGAGGTTTGGGGTGAGCTCTGAAGCAGCATTCACCTTTTGCATCCTTCCCACCCGTGCAAAGCAGCTGAAATGTGAGCACAGACTTGTTGGAGTCAGTAAGGCAGGAGTTCCTCTGAATCCTTCAGGGAAAAATCAGAGTGCAGGGATTGAATTAAAGCCTTTGGATGGACTGAAGCATGTTAAGCCTCTCACACATAAAGCAGAGGTAAAGGTTTAGGTTGCAGCACGAGTGAATAAGTAGTTAAAATAAGTTTTAAGTGCTTTTAGTGAGTAAAAGGTCTTAGATGCCAGAGAAGTAGTAAATGTTCTAGTGAAGGTTGAAAAACATAATCCTAGATACTGGTGTTTCCTTTGAGGCCCCAAGAACCTGGTTTCAGACATAATGGAGTTAGAGTTAAGAATATTGCTGACATTTTTCAGTTAGAACAAGATTAGGCCATGGATGTAGTTTATACATAGCCTGGCCTGCTAAGAAACTAAAATTCTAATAGGTTAAGGAGCAGTGGTTTGAGTTTGTGTCTTAGCTAGTTGGGAAGTTTCTATAAAATAACATGCAGTGGGGAGAGGTGGGGTTCTGTGCCATGGCTTTATGCCATGTGCACTTTTGTCACTGCAGTTTTGATTTTGTTTTATGCCATGTGCATTTTGCCATTGCAGTTTTGCCACGTGCATTTTGCCATGTGCATTTTGCCACTGCAGTTTTGCCACTGAAGTTTTGCTATTGTTTTTTGCCATGTGCTTTTTGCCACTGCAGTTTTGCCATGTGCATTTTGCCACCTGCATTTTGCCATGTGAATTTTGCCATGTGCATTTTGCCACTGCAGTTTTGCCACTGCAGTTTTGCTATTGTTTTATGCCATGTGCATTTTTCCACCTGCATTTTGCCACTGCAGTTTTGCCATGTGCATTTTGCCACTGCAGTTTTGCCACTGCAGTTTTGCCATGTGCATTTTGCCACTGCAGTTTTGCCACTGAAGTTTTGCTATTGTTTTTTGCCATGTGCTTTTTGCCACTGCAGTTTTGCCACCTGCATTTTGCCACCTGCATTTTGCCTCTTGCTTTTACGCCGTGTGCTTGTGCCGTTGCTTTGCCCTGTTCCTGCCTTGGAGACTGATGTGCTTCTGCAATAAATAACTGCATAATAACTATTAACTTGCTTGGTTTTTTAAAGAAGAGAATAACCCAGCAGTGTGGGTGCCCAAGAGGCACCCAGAGGTCCACAAAACCTCACACAGACTCTTTGAAATTGGAGCAAAAAACCCCAGGCTACAATTTCCTCTGACAGGGACATTGCCACCCTGATTTCTGAATTAAACCAGGGAAGCAGAAATGAGATGAGTTTCAATCCAGAGCAGGTGCAAACCTGATTTTTTGCTATTCCCACCATGAATTTAAAAGCTCTTTCATGAACTCTCTGTTTCCACAGGTGTTGCATCCAAAAGCTTGGACTTGCCAAGCTCCAGCTAATTAAACCAAATTAACCCAATTTGCTTTTTGCATGGGAGCAGCAAAGAGAATTGAAATCAAAGGTGGGGTCGATGTCAGTGGGAGGGGATCAGTCCCAGAAGGGTCAGAGATCCCAATGGGAATTCCATCAGTTGGCTTCAGGAATCAAACAGATCTTTTTTATTGGGATTTCTTTATTTATTCACTGGTGAATTGGATCAGATGAATAAACTCCAAGACACAGCCAGAAATTGTTGGTGGTGAACACAGAATTGCTCTGGAAAAAAAGGCAGGAAACCCAAAAAAAACAAACAAAAAAAAAACAAACCAAACAAACAAACAAACAAAAAAAAAAAAAAAAAAAACCAAAAAAAGAAAACAAAAAAACCCCAGAACAGTTATGGCCCAACTGTGCAGATTTTGCTACAATTCTGTCACTTCTGGGCTCAGCTGCAGGGAGAAACGAAAGAAAAATCTCAAATTTCCTTCCTATTAGAGAAATAATGGAATGCAGGTATGAAAATGCAATTTATAGAGACACTCACCTCAACATGCTCTGAGGCAGATGCCTGATTTGTGTTTGTGCAACCACAGCAAGGAATTCTTTTGTCCAAATTGGAATTTTGCTGTTTGCTCCGTGTTTGAATGTGACATAATCCAAGTGCTGGGGTATAAAATGATCCAGGGGAAAAAAAGTTCTTCCCGAGGCAACGTCTGGGTTGGGATTTTTCAATGTCAGATTTTTTTTTTTTTTTTTAAGGGTGATTTTTTTTTTTTTTACATTTGAGAAGGGAATATTGTCTCAGAGCTTTAGTTTTTATCCCTTCCCAGATACTCCTGGTGAGCCCCTGATCTCCCGTTTGATTGCAGTGAATTGCTGGGAAATAGAGAGAAAATCAAGGAGTGGGAGCAATTCCCTGATCCCAACCTCCAGTGTCACACCAGGACAAGGGGAAGGGATGGGGAGAGGATCCAAGAGCTCAGGGAGGAGGAGGAGGAGGAGCTCACACGTGGCTGCTGAAAAATTCCATTTCCCTGGATTTTCCCCGAATTTTCCCTTAATTTTCCCTTGATTCTCCCTTGATTTTCCCTTGATTTTCCCTTATTTTCCCCTTGATTTTCTCTTGATATTCCCATGAATCTCCCTTATTTTCCCTTGGATTTTCTCTTGATTTTCCCTTGATTCTCCCTCATTTTTCCCTTGATTTTCCCTTATTTTTCCCTTGATTTTCCCTTGATTTTTCCCTTGATTCTCCCTTGAGTCTCCCTTGATTTTTCCCTTAATTCTCCCTTGATTTTCCCCTTAATTCTCCTTTGATTTTCCCTTGATTTTTCCCTTGATTCTCCTTTGATTCTCCTTTGATTTTCCCTTGATTTTTCCCTTGATTCTCCCTTGATTCTCCCTCATTTTTCCCTTGATTTTCCCTTATTTTTCCCTTGATTTACCCTTGATTCTCCTTTGATTTTCCCTTGATTTTTCCCTTGATTTTCCCTTATTTTTCCCTTGATTTACCCTTGATTCTCCTTTGATTTTCCCTTGATTTTTCCCTTGGTTTTCCCTTGATTCTCCCTTGATTCTCCCTTGATTCTCCCTTGATTTTCCCTTGATTCTCCCTTAATTCTCCCTTGATTTTCCCTTGATTTTCCCTTGATTTTCCCGTGATTCTCCCTTGATTTTCCCGTGATTCTCCCTTAATTTTCCTTTTTCGCCCTGCTTTTCCTGCCCACCCTCGGGGCAGATTCCAGCTGCAGGATTCAGGCTCTGAGGACACCCCCCAGCAGGTTCATTCCAGGTGGGAAACTTTGGGATGAGCAGCTCTTCCAGCCAAGCACACCAGGCTGGAAAAAACTCCCAGGAAGTTTCTTTGTACAATTTCTGCCCTCACCTGCTCCTGAGCCTGCACACAAATATCCCGAGTGCTCCATTTGATATTTTAATCCTTTTTTTTTTTTTAGCTTCGAAATTCCAGCTGGAGTGATGTAGCCCTTGGCAAAACAACAATTTGAAGGAGATCCCATATAAGCAGCTCAGAGTTGGAAGGGGTGCAGTGGGAAACTAAACCAAGAGCATTTTCAATTTTAAACCTCTGGAAGTGGAAGGGGATTGAGGTTTCACAAGTAGCTGTGGCCTGGAATTCACTCACAGGGGTATCCAGAGGGAAAATGCCCAGGGAGATTCCTGGCCTGGTTGCATTTATAGGACAGGAGGCAGTGGAGCAAATACTTGCATTTAGACAATATATTTATATATAAAATAGAGGAATTTATATATAAAATAGAGGAATATTTTTATATAAAATAGAGGAATTTATATATAAAATACGGGAATATTTATATATAAAATACAGGAATATTTTTATATAAAATAGAGGAATTTATATATAAAATACAGGAATATTTATATATAAAATACAGTAATATTTATATATAAAATAGAGGAATTTATATATAAAATACGGGAATATTTATATATAAAATAGAGGAATTTCTATATAAAATACAGGAATATTTATATATAAAATACGGGAATATTTATATATAAAATAGAGGAATTTATATATAAAATAGAGGAATATTTATATATAAAATACAGTAATATTTATATATAAAATACAGGGATTTATATATAAAATAGAGAATATTTCTATATAAAATACAGTAATAGTTATATATAAAATAGAAGAATTTATATATAAAATACAGGAATATATATATTATACATAAGGAATTTTATTTATATTGCATAAATATGAAATTATACATATTACAGCATATATGCTACACATCTAATTATGTTTAATATGCAAAACTGCAGGGGCAGGATTGCTGTGGGAGCTGTTTAAAGTCCAGGTTGTGGATAAACAATTCCTTCCTATGGAGAAATGGAGAAATTCCCTCCAGGACAGCTTCCCTGGCATCCCACAGGTGCCTGAGGGAGCTGGGGGTGACAAGGGGACTTTGTGCCACTCGTGGTGTGGCACAGGGACAGCCCCGGGGAGCAGAAGAGATAATTCCCTGTCAATGATCAGCGAATGGGATTGCAGGAATCTTTTGGACTTCTTCAAAACCCTTCATCAAAGAGGATTTTTTTTTTCCCTTTCCCTCTTATGTTATTTAAATAAATTACCTGGAGCTTTTTAGGCAGGGCCTGAAGTTGTGTCTGGCTTCAGACAGCGCCTGGAGGGAAATAATCTGATTATTGAAGTTAATTCTTTCCAGCCCATTGCCCCGGTTTGTTCCCAGTTCTGCCAGTGCTGGAGTCATTTGTCCCTTCAGGGAGGGCTGGGAATGATCCCTTTTCACCACCTGGAACACAGGAGCAGCAGGAGGGGAATGTCTGTGGATAAAATCAGGGAAAAAACCCCAAAAAAACCAAAAAAAAAAGGGAATTGTTCAGTGTGACTGGAGCTCAGGCACGGATTTGGAAGGAGGGAATTTGCTCGTTTCCAGTCCAGCACACAAAGCCATTCCCAGTCAGCAATAAATTAAATATGAGCCTTGCTGTACCTTGGTCTGTCACTGAGGAACAGCTCCCGCTCCTGGCCCGTGGAATATTTAACAAATTCCGTCTGGTAATTGTGCTCAATCATTTCTGCAGCAGCACAGAGGGGGCACAAAGTCCAGACGGCTCCGTAAAGGCTCTGCACGCTCTGATTTGCTTCAAAAATGAGAATGTGTCAGGTCTTACACGAACTGAACGTCAGCGCCCGGGCTGGCAGGAAATTTGGGATGCTCTGGATTAAGGACAACTCCCTGCTCGTCAAGGAGGGCAGGAGAAGCATCCCAGAGAACTCAAACCTCACTTCAAAGCCCGAAGAAGAATGGAACCTTTCGAGGAGCTGACAGGGAACATTTAAAACAAAAGCTTTTCTGTGATTTGGGGGTTTTTTTGTGTTTTTTTTTTTTTTTTTTTTCAGCTTATGTAACATAAAGTCATTGTTTGGAACTCGTGGCTCCGAAATGGCTTCGAGATCCAGAGCACCAAGGGGTGACAGGGATGTATTTTTAAAGGACGGGTGTGTGAATAATGAGGATATTCGGGGTTATTATTCAAAGAGATCTGGATTTTTGGTGGGGATGTAAAATCGTAAAGTTCAGGGACATAAACGGAGTGAGCAGGGCTGAAGTCTGCGAGGTCAGGATGTCCCACAAAACAACAATAACCGGTGAATTTTAACCCAAACCCCTTTCTAACCCATTTCAGGAGTGTTTTGTGCTGGGTGTGGTTTCTCAGCTGTCGTTTGCAGAAGCACAACCCTGGGTTAAGTTTCATTTTCATTTTCTCTGCACTCCTTCCACCTTCCCTGTTGGGCAACGTGGAGGTGAAATGGGCTGGCACAAAGTGTTTTAAATCAACACAGCATTGAACAACTGAGTTAAAAAGGGAATTATTTGAGGGTTAATGAAGTTTAACCAGTCCTGGTGCCAATTACTCCCCTGGATCAGGCTCACCTGGCAGGTTTGGCACAGCCAGGACCCACAAAAATAAAAGTGATCACTCCCATCCACTGCCTCTTTTGAAATATTTTAACACCACTTTGGTACCTTTAACCCATGGAACTGAAAACGCTAATACTAATGGTAAATAACTACTAAGTATTAGTGTTTAAATAGTAAATAACTACTGTAAAATAATAAGATTGGGTTAGCTCGCGAAACTTTGTGTCCCAAAATGCAGCTTTTTTTCATTTTTTTGGATTCTGAGCTTGCCTTGCTCTCCCTGCAGAGCAGAGTTTCTCTGGGAATGTCTGGAGCGAGGAGGAAAGGCTGAGCTTTAACCCCTCAGCTCCCTGTGAGCTGGGGAAGGAGGGGTTTTCCAGGTATAAACAGAAGTGCAAACTCTGAGGGGCAGTGCCTGTAAATGGAATTTTAAGCTGCTCCCAAGTGAGGGCAAAAGTGCAGGAGGAGGCTCCTGGAAACGCACGAGGTCACCACGAGCCCTTCCAAAAATCACCTTTACCAGGACACAGGTTTTGCCCAGTTCTACTCCTCCCACAACTTTTTTTTTTTTTTCTACTTTCTCACGATCTGGTGACTCCCAGCAGAACTGGACCAGTCCCCTCTCAGTTTTTGCACGGTGCTGACTTTGCTGCTGGAGGAAAAATCCTGAAATCCCTCTCCACCCTCAACAGCATTGAACTTTCTAGAATGTGCCAAAGGGTTGGTGGGCAAGCCAGAGACTGGACAAAAACTGCATTTGGCTCGGACTGGGCACAATCATCCTCTTCTCTGCCAGAAAATCAAAGAGCTTTTGTCAATAATTGTGCAGCATTGTGGAATAAAATGAGTGCGTTTTTGCAGTTTTAGTTGTTTATGACAATGCTGGGGTGAAGAAAAGGCTTAATTTGGGTCCCAGCTCCAAAACGGGAGAAGTGAACACGTTGTTTTCACTGCGGGGTGCAGAACAAGAATGAGCAGGATTGGAAGAGTGTCCAGCTGGGAATGTGGCTTCCCCCTGGTCTTTGTCCTCGCTCTGCAGAATCGCCTGCAGCCCACTTGGACAAGGGACAGCCTGGGAGGAAACACCCTCAGCTGTGCCAGGGGAGGGGCAGATGTGATTTGAGGGAAAGGTTTGTCACAGAAAGGATTGTAAAGCTTTGGAAGTGTGGAGTTCCCATCCCTGGAATTGTTCAAAAACCGCCTGGATGTGGCATTTGGGGACATGGGTGAGTGGTGGCCGTGTGTTGTGGTTGGAATGACAGGTGTCTGCCAAGAAAGGCAGGAGCCTCTCTTGAAATGGAAAATGCAAACCACGTCCCTCTGAAATATTGTAATTCTAAAATTAAGGGGCTCTCAGGCAAAGAGATGGGAATAGGAATAACAGTTCTTTACTAGGAAAATTACAACAGAAATCCAGCATTGCAGAGAGCAAACCCAGAGCAGTGTCAGAGTGAGAATCCAAGCTGACCCCCCGTCAGTCAGTCAGGGTTGGTGCAGTCCCATTCCATGGTGGCTGATCCTCCTGCAGGGACAGATGTGGTTCTGCTGGAGCAGGGCTCCTGCACAAGGTGCACTTTTCCTCCAAAGCTGCAGGGATGATGTGCAAGGCTCTGGTTTTCCTCTGGGATCCAGTGGGAAAAGGCTGCTCTGCTGTTCCAAATCTCCCCTTTGATCTGGGTAGGAAATGCTCGGCTCCTGCCCTGGCTGGAGCATCTCCCCATGGGATGATGGAATTTGATCAGCCCTGCCCTGGGACTGCATGGCCATGGACAGGAGAGATCTCCTGGAGGGAGGATGGGCTGTGGGGAAGAGAAAGAACACTGCCACAGCTGGGTGAACAGCTGGAACAGGAACAGCAGAGATCCCCACAGAGATCAGGATCACTGCCACAGCTGGGTGAACAGCTGGAACATGAACAGCAGAGATCCCCACAGGGATCAGGATCACTGCCACAGCTGGGTGAACAGCTGGAACAGGAAGAGCAGAGATCCCCACAGGGATCAGGATCACTGCCACAGCTGGGTGAACAGCTGGAACATGAACAGCAGAGATCCCCACAGAGATCAGGGTCACTGCCACAGCTGGGTGAACAGCTGGGGATAAAATCCATACTTTTGGTCACATCCTGCTTTGCAACCCAAGACACCGTGGTGGTTCTGGGGTGGGGGATTTGATGATCTCAGAGGGGTTTTCCAGCTTCAGTTCCATGATTGTGTGCTGGGATTGCTGCTCCTCAGTGAGCCCTGGGGCAGCTGGAGCTGGGATTTCACTGAATCCCAACCTGGCATCTCAATTTTTCTGTTGCTTTGTTGCCAGTCCTGCTGTGAACCCATGAAAGCCCCAGCACTGCAGTCCCCAGCTCACAACTGCTGTATCTGCAGATTCCAAACGTTTAATGGAAATAATTATTACTGCTGGTGAGGCCTAGAGCACTTTGTAGGGAATGGCTTGATAATTTTCTTTCCTTATGAAGAAGAGTCCAAGACACAGACAGGAAATGGCCCAAATTCAATTGCTGTCCACTTACAACCAGAAACACCCCCCAGAATTTTTAAAGAGTTGGCTTGAGCTCCTTGCACTTAAGGAAATTACTGGGTCTGTCTGGGACAAGCCCTGACCAGTTTCCTGAATGGCCAATTTCATTATCCAGCAAAGTGCTTAATTTTATATTGTGGGGTTTGGCTGTTCTGGTCAATTCTGCCCTTGGGATAAGGTGTAAAGAGAAAGCAAGAAAAGAAAAACAACAACAACAACAACAACAACAATAATAATAATAGAATAATAATAGTGTAGTAGTGTAATAGTAATTATAGTAATAATAGTGTACAACTACAAGGACAACAACAACAATAATAATGATGCTAATAATAATAATAAAATAATTAAAATAATGCCACCAGGAATCCGGGTTTGCTGTGTTTCTATCATGGCTGGGTTTGTCCCCTTGCACCTTTGCACACCTGTAGCATCACAAATTCTTCAGCAGCAACGTGCCTGGTGTGGAAGGAGAAGGAGAATTGCCAACTTCATCCCAAAGAACTGGAGAAAATTGCTGCATTTTGAAACTGTACTGGAAAATTGGTTGTGGATTCTCAGGAGGTCAGGGAGGAGATCCAAGGGGTCCAATACTGGTTGGAAATGTTGAGCAGTGTTGGAGTTACCTCCCTTATGAACCATACCTTGTGCTTTGGGATTCACACCTGCCCTGCTCCAGAGTTCCTGTGCTCCTCCCTGGCGTTCAGAGCTCATTTTCTCAGCTCGGATCCCAGATTCTGAAGGCACAATCCAAGGCTCCAAGCCAGTCCTCTCCTGGGTTTTTTGGACAAGAGTTCACTGCAGGGAATGCCAGGCAGTTTATGTCACACTAAATGTCACTGCCAGAAGAGGAACCCACACATCCCCTGGAAATGCAGATTTTTATCAATCACTCAGCTGGGCATGAAAAGCCTGGAGTTTCTTCTGATGGGTGTCTGGAGTTCTTCAAAATGTGCCACTGGGATGCACGGGATGGAGTGGTGTAGGCTGGAAACACAGAATTCCAGAGTGGTTTGGGTTGGAGGGATCTTCAATCCCATCCAGTGCCACCACCTCCCACTGGAGAACCTTCCAGTGCACCCAGAGCCCAGGGGTGTGGATTTTATTTATTAAAACAAATGCTTGCAGGGCTCTGAGTCAGGAATCCTCGATGGATACGGGGTAACACAACAATAATTTGTACTCACCGTGACACTGGCAACAAAAATGAACTAAAACACCTGAACAAAGCCAAGCTTTGAGCTCCGAAGGAATAACTGGTTTGGGGCTCTCAAAAATAACATCCCAACACACTCTGAGGGCAAGCACTGAACTGCTCACTTATTATAGAGCATTAGTCACTCCGGCACACCTCCAACCTCGCTTTTTGTTCTTTTCATTTCTTCTGCACAGGATTATTTTTAGAGGGCTGCACTCGGATCCATGTGCAGCAACGCAGCCTAAAATATCAGCCTTTAAATTAATTCTATTTCCCCACCACCACCCCAGCCCCTCTCCTCCAGCAAAACAACTAAAATTACACTGCCTGGCAGATCCCAGGCTCTGCCTCTCCCCACCCTCTGCTTTCCATGGAGGAAAAAAATCTCTGCAGTCCCAGTCAGTTCCACCTCACGGTGTTGGAAAAGTCTCTGTGGCTCTTATTTCTACCCAGCTCCCGAGTTTGGCAATAATTCCTCTGGATGAATGGCTGGAAACGTGAGAAGGCTCTGAAGGAGTTTAAGGCTGGCTGGGATCTCTTCTGGTGGCCCCAACAGGGAATTTTGGGCACCTTTTCCAATATCCACCGGGTTCTGGAGATCTCTAGGTGCTCTCTGCTGGTGCAGTTCTTTGGGAATTCTCCTGAGCTCCCTGCAGCTGAAATCTGTGATTAAAAGTGGTGTTAATCAGATGCCAATCACGCTAATTATGATAAATTCTAACCTGGGAAAGGCCAGGATAAGGCACAGGCTGTTGGAAATGGGCACTGATGTCTCTCCTAAGGTTAATTCAGAGCACAGCACTCTGAGCTGCCAGCAGAGGATCCAGTCTCTCGAGCCCTGGGCAGAAATGGAGGCACAATCCTGTTTTTCCTGAATTTGTGTGCTGGGAACACCTCACGCTCCCAACCAGACAGCAAACCCAAGAGTTTAACCCCAAATTTCTGCAAGAATCTGTTTAGAAGAGATTCTGTTTGTCCAGGGAATGTTTCTCTGTGTCAGCTCACTCTGCGCTTCAACATAAAACTTCAATATCAAATTATAAAATTGTTTTTCGGGCTGTGGCTGTAACACAAACCTGAGCTGGGACAGAGGCAGGGACATCAGGATTTGGGGTGTGGAAGAGCAGCCACAGAGTCACCAAAGGGATTATTGGGTGTCCACCCCTGGGATGTCACTGAAATTCCTGCAGTCTCTGTCTGGATGCAATAACAGCTCAAAAACAGTTTCCTGCTCACTTTTAGACACTGTCCAGGGAAGGTTATGGCCTGGACCAAGGAAATCCTTTGTTCCTCTCCCCTGTTCCAAGCAGGATTATTTATACGGATCATATCCCACCATCCCATGTCACTTTTCCCCTTTCAGGTTCTGTAGCCCCCACTCTCCATCATTCCTTGTCTCAGCTTTAACGATTGATGGTTCAATATCAATTAATCATTGATGATTTCATGTCTTGCTCGGCTAACTGGCATTATCCCGTGTCCCATCCTTCACCTTTAATTGATTTGATTGACCCTGAGGAGCACTGAAGGCAGGTGACAGTGACGAGGCAGGTGACAGTGACGAGGCAGGTGACAGGAAGGGGACCTGGCCTGCTGGGCACTCAGAGCCATGTGGGAGTGCTGGGATGAGACCCCCGGGGCATCCCAAGCTCTGATCAGATCTGCTCAGACCCTCAGGACAGGAGGAATTCGCCTCCTGATGTTCATCCCTGCACCTGCAGCTGCCCAAAGCCACCTGTGCAAAGCCAGCCCCTCCTGCCCCTGGCTCCTTCCCCTTGGATTCAGTGGCCAGGGGACAATCCTGATGAACTTCCCTCTGCCAATCCTTGCCCCATGTCACAAATTCTATCCCCTGAGTTAAATCCAGCATTGATGGCTTTCTGTGAACCCACTCTCAAAGAATTAATCCCTTTAAAAAAAAATCCCTAAAAAATTACCAAAGTTAATTCCTTCCCTTTCCCAGCCTGGCTCACTGCTGAGACCAAGGGGTCAAGGCAGAATTCCCCACTTTAATATTTTCCCATTGTGGAGCTAAGAGGGGATGCTACACAAATTATCTCTGAATTATCTCGATGTCTGAGATCTCTCCAGTGAATTCTCTCTCCATCAGGATGTTTTTAGGATTTCCTCCAGAATTACTCTGGCATTATGTGGTGTCACAGTATGAGTTTACTTGAAATAAATTGTTTTTTATCCATTATTTATCAATTTATCCATCGTCATTTACCCAGGTATTGAGTAAATCTAGCACCTCTGAGCACAGGAGATGCTCTGGAGGGGCTGGGCTTGCTTTAATTCCTCCCTGAGGTGTCTGGGGCTGGGTGTGAACGTGGGAGGCTGTGCCAGACTCTGGGCCCCATTTGCAATAATTAAGTAGGTCACTGTCAGAGAAGGCAAAGGGAACTTGGGAAGTTTTTTTGGGTGCTGAGAGGATGTGAAGTGAAGGAGGTGGAAGCAGCTGCCTGTGCTGCTCCCTGGCACCAGGGAGGCAGGATCCAGGCGGCTCCTGAGCTCCATCCCCTCCCTGACGGCCACAGCGCCCCAGAGAGGGATTTGCACCTGCTGTGGCCTCAGCCAGAGCTCAGGGAGGGAGAGCTGCTGGGCTGCTCCTGCATCCCTGCATTCCTGCATCCTGCATTCCTTCATCCTGCATTCCTGTATCCTGCATCCTGCATCCTGCATCCCTGTATCCTGCATCCTGCATCCCTGCATCCTGCATCCTGCATTCCTGCATTCCTGCATCCTGCATTCCTGTATCCTGCATCCTGCATCCCTGTATCCTGCATTCCTGCACCCTGCATCCCTGCATCCCTTCATCCCTGCATTCCTGCATTCCTGCATCCTGCATTCCTGTATCCTGCATCCTGCATCCCTGTATCCTGCATTCCTGCACCCTGCATCCCTGCATCCCTTCATCCCTGCATTCCTGCATTCCTGCATCCTGCATTCCTGTATCCTGCATCCCTGCATCCCTGTATCCTGCTTCCCTGCATTCCTGCATCCCTGCATTCCTGTATTCCTGTATTCCTGCATCCTGCATCCCTGCATTCCTGCATCCTGCATTCCTGTATCCTGCATCCCTGTATCCTGCATTCCTGCATTCCTGCATCCCTGCATCCCTGCATTCCTGCATCCTGCATTCCTGCATCCTGCATCCTGCATCCCTGTATCCTGCATTCCTGCACCCTGCATCCCTGCATCCCTTCATCCCTGCATTCCTGCATTCCTGCATCCTGCATTCCTGCATCCTGCATTCCTGTATCCTGCATCCTGCATCCTGCATTCCTGTATCCTGCATTCCTGCACCCTGCATCCCTGCATCCCTGCATCCCTGCATCCCTTCATCCCTGCATCCCTTCATCCCTGCATTCCTGCATTCCTGCATCCTGCATCCTGCATCCTGCATCCCTGTATCCTGCATTCCTGCACCCTGCATCCCTGCATCCCTTCATCCCTGCATTCCTGCATTCCTGCATCCTGCATTCCTGCATCCTGCATTCCTGTATCCTGCATCCTGCATCCTGCATTCCTGTATCCTGCATTCCTGCACCCTGCATCCCTGCATCCCTGCATCCCTGCATCCCTTCATCCCTGCATCCCTTCATCCCTGCATTCCTGCATTCCTGCATCCTGCATCCTGCATTCTGCATTCCTGTATCCTGCATTCCTGCACCCTGCATCCCTGCATCCCTTCATCCCTGCATCCCTTCATCCCTGCATTCCTGCATCCTGCATTCCTGTATCCCTGCATCCTGCATCCCTGTATCCTGCATTCCTGCATTCCTGCATTCCTGCATCCCTGCATTCCTGTATTCCTGTATTCCTGCATTCCTGCATCCTGCATCCCTGCATTCCTGCATCCCTGCATTCCTGTATCCTGCATTCCTGCATTCCTATATCCCTGTATCCTGCATTCCTGCATCCCTGCATCCTGCATTCCTGCATCCTGCATTCCTGAATTCCTGCATTCCTGCATCCCTGCATCACTGCATCCCTGCATTCCTGCATCCCTGCATCCTGCATCCCTGTATCCTGCATTCCTGCATTCCTGCATTCCTGCATCCCTGCATCCTGCATCCCTGTATCCTGCATTCCTGCATTCCTGCATTCCTGCATCCCTGCATCCTGCATCCCTGTATCCTGCATTCCTGCATTCCTATATCCCTGCATCCCTGCATCCCTGCATCCTGCATTCCTGTATCCTGCATTCCTGAATTCCTGCACCCCTGCATCCCTGCAACCTGCACCCCTGCATCCCTGCATTCCTGCACATTTCACCTCCCAGGGGCTCCTGGTTCTCCAGGGAACCAGGGACAGGTTTATTGTCAGCTCTGACACTGTTCCCTGGGATCAGGGCTGGATGCAGCCGGGCCTGTGCTCCAGGTGCCTTCCCTCCTCCTTGGGGTGAATGGGTGATGGAATTCAGGGATCTGGGGTGTCTGAGCCCCTCAGCTCACATGGAAATCCTTCAGATTTCCTGCAGAAATCCTTCTCCTCAGGGATCTGGGGTGTCTGAGCCCCTGACCTCGTGTGGGTGATGATATTCCTGCAGAAATCCTTCTCCTCAGGGATCTGGGGTGTCTGACCCCACATGGGTGATGATATTCCTGCAGAAATTCTTCTCCTCAGAGATCTGGGGTGTCTGACCCCACATGGGTGATGATATTCCTGCAGAAATCCTTCTCCTCAGGGATCTGGGGTGTCTGACCCCACATGGGTGATGCTATTCCTGCAGAAATCCTTCTCCTCAGGGATCTGGGGTGTCTGAGCCCTGACCTCACATGGAAATCCTTCAGATTTCCTTCAGAAATCCTTCTCCTTAGAGATCCGGGGTGTCTGAGCCCCTGACCTCGTGTGGGTGATGATTTTCCTTCAGAAATCCTCCTGAAGTGAGGATAATAATGCTGATTTTGGCTGTGAAGTGCTGCTCCAGTGACAGTGATGGGCCATCCTTGTGCCTGGGAGCTGGGAGAGAATTCCCAGCCTTCTCAGCAGGGCAGGCACAGACAGGCAGCTGAGCTTTGGGAGGAGACATTTCATCACCCCACAGCTCAGCTGGTGGCAGGTGCAGGGGTTGGGATGTGCCAGGGACTGGGATGGGACAGCTCCGAGAGAGGATCGTGGTGCACAGGGAAAAGAGCCCCAGTTAAAGAGAATTCTCCAATTAAAACATGGGATGTGAAGCCCTGCTCATGCTCCCCAGGAATATCAGATGCCATTGGGCTCCAGCATGTGTTCTTTTTTTTTTTTTTCTTTTTTTTTTTTTTTTCCTTGCTTTTTTTCCCCTCTCCCAAAGCCTGCTGCCTGGTAACCGCAGTATTTTTGGGACTGATTCTTTTGCTAATTGCTCACCAGAAATAGCACCTAAGTTTGGCAGAGCTTTCAGGAGAAGAATGAAGGCTTTTCGGGGTGGGGGAGAAAACTCAGATATGCATAAAACTTGCACAAAAAAAAAAAAAACCTGGTTTATTCAGCTTGCTGAAAACTCCCTGCTCAGACAGGGAATGTGCAGGGTGAATGTGATGCTGACAAGTGGGAAAGGGCCCAGAAAATCCGGGATGCTTTAAGGAGGTTAAAGTTCCAGCAATCCTCTTTTCAGCCTTAAAAAGGAATTGGAGCTGGAGCCAGAGGCTCTGCAGGTGGATGTGTCTCACCTGGGAAGCTCCCAGGGATGTCTGTGCTCCTGCTGGGAATGTGGGGGATGTTGGGGGACAGAGAGTGAAAGGAAAAAGGGATGGGAGGTTTGGGATTTCTCCCTTTTTTGCAAGGTGCTGTAGGGACGGGCAGGGATGTGAAAGCTGTGCAGGGATGGATGGGCCTGAGGAGAGCCTGGCCTGTTCATTCCAGAGCCTACAACAGGGGCTCAGGACACGGGAAATGTGGGATTTCTGTGTTTTCTGGACCTGCTGCAGGGCCACCAGCTCCTGCTGGAACTGGGGATGTTCCTCATTCCACATCCTGGCTGACAGCGTGCCCTGGCCTGGGAGGAGCTGCAGAGCTCCTGAAAGGGAAGGGTGGAAGGAATTCCTGCCTTGGAGGGTGTGAGGGGCTGGGATGGAATTCCCAGATTTGCTGTGGCTGCCCCTGGATCCCTGGAAGTGTCCCAGGCCAGGCTGGGATAATCTGGGACAGTGGGAGGTGTCCCTGCCATGGCAGGGGTGGCTCTGGGTGGGATTTAGGGTCCCTCCCCACCCAAACCATTCTAGAATCCCAGAAGTCTCTAAATTATAAAGCTGCACCTGTTTTATTTTTTTTTCCTGGCTTTGTGTGAAAAAAAAACCAAAACCCAATCAGTATTCAGGGACCAATCTCCAGATGTTTTCCTGGTGCTGGGGACCATCTTCTCCTGCTTTTCCTCACTGACTCCTGGAGTTAAATGAGCTGCATCATTAAAATTTGGATGCTTTCACCCCTCCCTGATCACCAGCAGCTCTTCCAGGCCACGGGAAGTGATGGCAGTGCTGGAACCCCTGGAATGCTGGAGCTGGACACAGCAGCACCTGTGGTTGGGAAGCTCCTGGAAACAGATGGGATTAAACCTCCAGGCTTTTGTGTGAGCCCATCACTCAGCAGGGGATGCTATAATTATTTTGTACTGGAGGCTGATATAAAATATCACCATTTTTTTTTTTTTTTCTGACTCACATATTTTTTATGGCAACCGCAGAAAAAAAAAAAGAAAGCAGATAATGCCCAGAGAGGGGAAGCTGGAAATGAACCAGCTCAAAGCTGGAGCAGCTGAAAATGAACATTTAAAGTAAAAATCAGGAAGAAAAGGAATAACTGGAGGTTTTTTTCGTGTCGTGTTGTGCCTGAGAACAAATCAAAAGACCACAGAACTTGTCCAAGGGTCCCCTAATTAAGGTGGCATCAAGTGGAACAATTCAGCCCTGAAGCCTTTTCTCATGTTAATTTTTTTTCCCCTCTCTAAGTATTTTTTTTCATCTCTGGATGGTTTTTTTCCAAGGAAACTGGGATTATCCTGAGTGCCTCTCTTAGCAGCCACGTTCCTTTGGCAGCTGTTTGGATGGTGCTAATCCACCTCAACCAGGCTGCTTTGTTATTTCAGGGTTAAACTTCCTCATCCACCTGCTTTTGTTGTTATTTGTTGGACAGTTAAAGCCCCCAGGAAACCAGAACTCCTGGAATTGTATCCTGGACACAACTGGAGAGTCACAGTTTGGGAGGATTTGGAATTGCAGCCAGCCAGGAAACTCAAATTCTGAGAAAAGCAGGGGAGGTTTATTATGGATTTACTCTTTTTTCCCCACCCTGCATTGACATTCCTGATCTTCAAGGAAAAAAAAAAAAAAAGAAAAAGGAAGAAAAAAAAAATTAAAGTGAAGGAAAAAAAACCTACAAACGAACCAAATGCTGATATATTTTCCCAGAGCATCTTCTGTGTCTTCTAGCTTCGAAGTGTAAGAAAAACTTGTCCTGGGAGAGGGAGATTTATTTTAAAGCACATACAGGGAAATGGGTTTAGGATTTTTAATTTAAAACTGTAAATTTTTATATCATTTGACTCTTTTTTTTTAATCTGAGGAGGTAAAACCCCAAATAAAACAACCAAACAAATAAAAAAATAGTGAGGGGGTGGCTCCTGAATTTGCACAAAGTGGTGATTGTCAGGTTCTCTTCTGTGCAGAGCTGAGTGGGGTTATTCTGATTTTCAGAGTTTCTGCTGCAGACTGGCCTTTGAAACTTCCACAACTTTCCAGCAGATCCAGGATCCCTCCAAACTCTGCTTTGGGCTGTTCTTATTTTATGAGATGGAGCGTTTCTCAAATATTACTGGAATGAGAAAAATAGAAAATGGAAAATCCTGTCCTGTGCCTGTGGTTTGGAAAGGGCCATCAGGTGGGGATGGTGTTAATTTGAGAGAGTGTCTAATTAAGAGGGGTTGGAATTGGGTTACATCCTTGGAATAATTGGGATGGGCTTGGCTCTGGAGTCTGATTTTTCCTGAAAGATTGAATATAATGGCAAACCTGGTGATAAATCCTGCAATAAATCCATGAATCCCAACGGGCAGCTCCAGGTTGTGCCACAGTTGTGAGCACCTCTGATGCCTTTTGGGGCTACCTAAAAACAGAGGCCAGACAGAATTAAGAGAATAAAAAGCAGTTCTGTTTATTGTGGGTATTCAGGTACATTTAGGGGCTGCACCCAGAAATGGACAATGGGTCACGGGGTTTCACACTTTTATAAATTTGGTCCATTTGAATATTGGGGCTAATCTCCCAATTCCAGCTCCAGGAAATGAAGTCATTTAGCCCAAGTTTCAAAGATAAAATGTTCCTGGTGGCCCCAGCCAAGGCTCTGGCCCTGCCCTGGCACCAAGCACAAACCCCCTGATGCCTTGGAGTGGCTCCCTAGAGCAGAGGCTAAAAATTAAGATGAAGAGAATAAAGTGGGGATTTATTCAAGGCCTTCAATAGATGCACCTTGGGCAGTCAAAGCTCTGAGAGGCTACACCCAAAATGGACAATGGTCACCAGTTGTCACATTTTTATAAATTTGGTCCGTTTCCATGTTGGGGTTAATGTCCCAATTGCAGCTCCAGGTAATGAAGTCATTTAGCCCAGGTTTGCTCCCCCAGCTCCCTTTTGTTTCCATCTCTGGGGCCTGGGGCAGTGAGGGGTCCTTGATTGCCAGCCTGGAGAGGAATTGTTGTGTGTGCCCAAAGTGGGAGAGCAGCAGCTCCCACTGGGTGTGGAGTTTGGAGTTACACACTAAAGAACTGCAGGGTTACACATGGATGGAAAACAGAAAAGCTGAAATCCTGGGGGATCGAGAGCAGCAGCCCCAGGGCAGGGCAGGACCAAGCCCAGCCCAGCCAGAGCTCCAGGGAATCGCCCTCAGTGCCCCCCAGTCCCCTCAGCCAGGACACCCCATTGCCACCCACGGCTCCCCTGACATCACCTCGTGTCCCCAGAGGCCCATGGGCTCATTTCTCTGTCTCAATGCTTGGCTTTTGTAGCCAAATCTCACTCTCTGGGCCACCAAACAGCGAATTTTCCACCCCCAACCCCCAGAGAAACTGGCCAGAAGATGCCCTGGCTCTGAATGATGAATTTCAAATATATAAAAAATATAAAAGCTGAAATCCTAAAGCATCACCTCAACCCAGTACACCGACTGCCACACCCCAGGGATTTTGTGGAGCTGGGAGTCCCTGCAGAGAGGAAAAAGGAATTTCTGGAGTTGCAGGGACTGCTTGGACACCCGAGTGCTCCGTGGTGCTGCCAATGCCAAAACATTCTGGGCACAGGGAATGCCTGGAAGCACTGGAGCATCCAACAGCCTCGTGCAGAGCTCCTGTTGGTCAGAGCAGGGGTTTGGGATGTTTTGTGCCCACACCAATGTGGACACACACATTTATAGAGCTGGGGAATTCCAGATTGGAAATTCTTTCCAGGCCTGGATTTCTCCTTTGCAAAGGGCCCTGCAAAGAAATTACAAACATTTCTCCTCTCCTTTTTCTTTTAAACTAAAAGGGGGACCTGTGGACACACACATTTATAGAGCTGGGGAATCACAGCTTGGGAATTCTCTCCAGGCCTGGATTTCTCCTGACTCTCAGCTCCATTCCCAGGCTGCCAAGCTGACTGCAGCTTCAGTTAGGGAGGAGTCTCCCAGGGTGACAACACGGTGACAAACAGAGTGGAATTCATCACCAACATTAACCCCTGGTGTCTTTGCCGTGGGACACATCCTGAGGTGCTGTCCCAAGGATGTTTTTCCCAATTGTCCCATCAGCTCCTGTCCTGTCCTGGCTGCACTGACACACTTTAAATCCGGGCTGGCTGTACAATAAATTGGCCTTTTTTCCCCAAAGAGCTCCGTGGGTGTTGCTGTCCTTTCTCTCTCTGGGCAGTGAGCACACACCAAAGGAGAGATGAGCTGAGCTGAGTGTGGCTCTCAGAGCCCTGGCCGTGCTGCCCACGGAGTGGGTTCAGTTAAAATTCCCGAGGTTCTGGGAATTGGGGATAAACTCTGCACGTTCTGCTCGGCTGCTGCTCAGGGCTGTGCAGAAGGGCCGATTGTTTCTGGTGAATTTGTCCCTTTTAATGAGGACACACTGCTAGCGAGGCAGTGTTTGGGAGAAGGGTTCATCAGGCACTTCCCTCTCCTGTCACAGCTCAGGAGGAGCTGGAGTGGCTGGCAGGGCACAAAACCTCCTGGCCCGTTCTTCCAGGACATCTTGGGGCTGGAAGGGAAAATGGGAATTAATTCCACATTGCTGGGAGTGTTTGTGCCCAGGAAATGGACACCGGGGAGGAATGGAGGGGCAGCACCTCCCTCCCAGGGCTGCAGCTGGCACAGAGGATCCTCCCGGGCTGCACTTTTGGGGTATTTACCCCAAATGTTGGGGGTATTTACCCCAATCACCGACTTCAAAGTGGGAAAAACCTCTTGGAAGGAGCCGTGTGAAATGAAATTAAATCCAGTTTCACATGGAGGACAAGAGCAGGGAATGGCAGATTTGGGGTGCAAAGCAGCAAGCTGAGCCCCCAGCCCCAGGATCCCTGTGCTCCCGTGGTCTGTGGCTGTGCTGGGAGCAGGCTGGGATGAATTCAGTTTCCATGGAAATGGAGGCTCCACGAGAAGGGTCCACTGGAGACAGAAAACGTGGAAGAATTGGGCTGGTGTGCTGGAAAACTCTGGGTTTGCACAGCGGCTCCAGGTGGATTTGGAAAAGCACCAGTATATTTTCCTCTATTATTATTATTATTATTATTATTATTATTTTTATCATCATCATTATTATTATTACTATTGTTAATACTATTATTATTATTATCATTATTATTATTATTATTAATACCATTATTATTATTACTATTATTATTATTATTGTGACACTCAAAGCAGACACCAAACCACGAGCCCACGGTGGTAGAAGCTGTAGAAACAGAGATCAAAGAGGTGGCCCTGACCCCCCCAAAAAACCCCAAAAGGGAAATGTTTGTGTCTCTCTGCACAAATTATCCCATCTGGTACTGAACCCATCCAGCACGAAATAAAAATGGTCAGAGGAGGATAAAACAGTGCAGGAGGTGAGGAACAGGCAGAGTTTTACCCAAATAGAGAATGAGAGACTTGGAGAGAGGAGCTGTGTTCAAATCCTGTGCTGTGGTTCATTAACACATGGCCAGGGTAATTAAAAGTGCCCCTCTGATTAATGAGTAATGAAAAGGAATAAATCCATGAGAAACCTCCCCTGCTTTTCTCAGAATTTGAGTTTCCTGGCTGGCTGCAATTCCAAATCCTCCCAAACTGTGACTCTCCAGTTGTGTCCAGGATACAATTCCAGGAGTTCTTGTTTCCTGGAGGCTTTAATTGTCCAACAAATAACAACAAAAGCAGGTGGATGAGGAAATTTAACCCCCAGAGCATCCTGGTTGGGTGGGCAGGGCATCAAATCCCACCAGAATTCCCAGCAAAGGACAGGAATTGCTCTGGATTGGTGTTTTCTGCACACGGAGCTGGAATGGCCAGTGATGGCAATGGGAATAATCAGGGTTTGGATTGGTGGAATTCCCAGAGTTTGGATTGTTGGAATTCCCAGGTTTGGATTTTTGGAATTCCCAGGTTTGGATTGTTGGAATGCCCAGGTTTGGATTGTTGGAATGCCCAGTAAGGGCACTGGGAATTTTTAGGTTTGGATTGTTGGAATGCCCAGTAAGGGCACTGGGAATTTTTAGGTTTGGATTGTTGGAATGCCCAGTAAGGGCACTGGGAATTTTTAGGTTTGTATTGTTGGAATGCTCTGTGATGGCACTGGGAATTCCCAGGTTTGATTGTTGGAATTCCCAGGGTTTGGATTGTTGGAATTCTCAGGTTTGGATTGTTGGAATTCTCAGGTTTGGATTGTTGGAATGCCCAGTAATGGAGCTGAGAATTCCCAGGTTTGGATTGTTGGAATGTCCAGGTTTGGATTGTTGGAGTGCCCAGTAATGGAGCTGAGAATTCCTAGGTTTGGATTGTTGGAATGCCCAGGTTTGGATTGTTGGAATGCCCAGAGTTTGGATTGTTGGGAATACCCAGGTTTGGATTGTTGGAATGCCTGGGAATGGCTCTGGGAATTCCCAGGTTTTGCCAATCCCTTCTCCATTCATTTGGGTTGGGGGCTATCAGGTCAGGAGAAGCATCCCAGAAGAAAGTGCCCTTTCCCACCCTAAATTCCTAAATTTCATTAAAAACCACCCAAACACCCTCTGGATCTTTGCCTGTTGACACGAGACCGAGTTAGAAATCACCAAAAGGAAAAAAATCCATGGAATATTTCCCAAGCTGAGCATTTTCTGCACATCCTGCAGCACTCAGAACAACTCCACCGTTTCCTTTCATCCCTTTCGTTTTAGCCTTTTGTTAATTTGCTCCTTTTCAAAGTGCAGATTCCGGGCTGGTTGTTCCCGTTCAGAAACACCTCGATCCCTCATCCTGAAAATAATTGTTCACCCGGGAAGGGTCCCAGGGGAAGAGGCTGTGGCTGGGAGCTGTGCTGGGTTCGCTGGTGCTGCCGTGCCGTGGGGAGCTCCACAGGAAATGGGATTTTAGGGAGTTGTCTGCTTTGTGTGGGGAGGGGAGACGAGAAAGCTCGTTTTAAATGGAACACGAGGAGTTGTTTTCTGCTTGCCACGTTGTGATTTTGTCACTCTGACCGAGGGCTGGGGCTGTGCTGGCCCCAGGGAGCAGCTCCAGGGCAAAGGGGCTGATGTGGAGCCCGTGCCCCTCTGGATTTCCTATTTCTGTCTCCCATGGAAGTAGAAACTGTCCTGGGACAGGAAAAAAAGTGGCACCAATTCAGAGTTGAGAATATTTTCTCTTGTAGAAGGACCTGGACAATTCCAGCTGGAAACCACTTGGGAGCAGAGGAGGTGGAATATTACCACAAATCCGTTTTCTTAACAAATGAAGGGACACTTAATTCGTATTTTGTGTTGTTTCTGTTGAGGTTTTGTGTTTGAACCGGTTGGATAAAGTGAACTGGGGTGAGAATCCTGACACAGCAGCTGGACTGAGGCTGGGATGGAATGGCTTCAAACTGGGAAAGGGGAGATTTGGGTGAGATATTGGGAAGGAATTCCTGGCTGGGATGGAATTCCCAGAGGAGCTGTGGCTGCCCCTGGATCCCTGGAAGTGTCCCAGGCCAGGCTGGAGCCCCCTGGGACAGTGGGAGGGGTCCCTGCCATGGCAGGGGTGGCTCTGATGGGATTTAAGATCCCTTCCAACCCAAACCATTCCATCATTCCATGCCTGGTGGCCTTGAACTGCTTCCCAACATTCCTGCAGAGTTCCCAAAACCTCTGGGTTAGCAGGAGCTCTGGGATATTGGCGTGAGAGGAACAGGGGGGACTCCAAGCCCTGCCCCTCCCAGTCAGGAATGAATTTCCAGCAGGAAAATCAGGATCCACATCTGCTCCTTCCCTGGGAGCCTGAACCCCGGGAGCAGCTCCCACTAATGCAGGTCATTGCTTTAATTAGATCAGGGGTTGAATAAATGTAGAGACATCGAGAATTCCAGGGGATGCCCCGGGACTGGGAGCAGCAGGGCCAGGCAAAGGTTGGATTGTGGAAAATGGGATTGGTGGTGACCTCAGCATCCCAGCCCTGCGCCTTAAAAACAAACATTCCTTGGGAATTTCGCCCCTTTTGCCAAATAATTTGCCACAAGAGCAGCCCCTGTCCCTGGGTGGCTCATGCAGGAGGTTTTCAAATCCTGGTAATTATCCCGGTAATTATCCCGATAATTATCCCGACAATCCCTCTCCTCTGTGTCAGGTCACTGAGGCAAAGCTCAAATTTACCCTGCAGCGCTGGCAAGTGTTGGAATCTCTGTGGCATTCCCGGCCAGCTGGGCTGTGCTGTAAATCTCCCAACAGCACAATTCTCCATCGGGAAATTCCGATTATTGCTCAGCCCTCCCCGGTGAGACCGCAGCAAACAGCTCCGAGCAGGTCCAGCCCTCCGGGGAAGGTTAAGTGCAGGATCCTTGGGAAGATAAACGATTAAAAAAAATTTAATAATAATAAAAAGATAAAGCCACTTCTCCCAGCAACAATTTAATCTCCCCTGATTGCTGATTGATTGGATGGACACCCCAAAAACGTGGCACCTGCACAGCCCCTCCCGTTAATTTGCACTCTCCCAAATTTCAAACACGTTCTCAAGGTGACTCCGTGGAAATTTTATTTTTTTTCCCCCCCTTTTCCCTCTTCACACATGAGAAGCAGAGGAGTGATGGGAGGCCTGAAAAGCAGCAAGTGCTAAACAGATTGGGATTTCTTTTTTGAAGCCATAATAGGGAAATGTTATTAGTGGGGAAAATGAAACGCTTGACGTTGGCACTTTCTGGCAGAGCAGAGAAGATTTGGGAGGGTGGGGAAGATTCTTTGCGAGGTATTAATGTCACCTAATCAGCTCCTGCAAGGAGACAGGGATGGCATAAATCCTCCCAGGACCTTCCAGCTGCGGAGTTCAAAGTGCTTTTCACACAGAAAACTTTCGGGAAGTCTTTTGAAAAGTGATTTCTTCGGGGAATCCTGAGTTTTTAGGGAGCAGCTGAGGGAAGTCGTTCCTCTTTGAGGCAGGATTTGGGGTTCTGTCGGATTTTAGGGATGTTCTGAGGTGCTGAGCGAGCCCAGTTTGGGTTTTGGGTGATGAGACTGAGTGAGGTGTGATGGGATTTTCACTGCAAGGAATCAGGGAATTCTGTCCTGGGGTTTATCCTGAGAAATGGGGGGGATTGGATATTCCGGACAGAGTGATGGGATGTGTCTGCCTGGGGAGGGGGGCACTGGGTCACGCTGGGAGGGAGCACAGAAATTCCACAGGAGCCTCCAGGGCGGCCCTGCAGGAAGGATTTGGGCAGGAAAGTCAGGATTTGGGCAGGACTGGGGTGTAAGAGCTGAGCTGCAGCATTTTCCCTGACCAACACACAGCCATAAACATGGTAGAAATGCTAATTTCAGTCTAATAGTTGATTATAATTAATGCGGTTTGAGTACTAAAAACAGGAATTTAGGGAGCAAAAGGAAAATGAGCTAAGTTAATTTGGGGAGCTGTGTCTTGAGTGAGGACGGTGAATAAAATAAAGAAAGAGCCCTTGGTCAGGGTTTCAGTGCAAGCCAAGGCAGTTTTAGGGCTTTTGCAGCACAAATCTCAAAGAAAACCCCAATTTTCCGAGGCCACCCTGTGATCCTGTCACAGACCTGGGACAGGGGAGGTGTCCTTGGAGGGGCTGGAAAAGGAGGGAGATTTTTTTTGCATTTGTAGGACTTTCATCTCCTCAGGCAACTCCTTTTTGGAATTATTGGAGCCCGGGGAGTCGTTTCCATGATCTCCTGAGCGATGTTTCCATGGGAGACAGAACCTGCACAGGTGAGGGAGAGGGGAAACCGCAGCCAGATGGGATTGGGATGGAATGCAAATATCTCCATAACATCAGAAATTGGAGTGTTTGAGCACCTGGGAGATGATGGGAAAATAATAACCCATTTTCCAGGGAAAACAGCTTGATTTGCTTGGAGGCTGTGTCTGGCTGGAGCAAGAATTGGAAAACCCAGCCTTGGAAAACTCGGTTCTATCTCCAGCCCATCATTTCTGCTCAGCTCATTGCAGTTCCCCTTTTCCTGCTCAGAAATGGTGCTACAGCCCCCAGGTTCCTTCATGTGGCACCTGAGGTGTAAAATTGTCAGAATTTCTGTTTATTTTCAGAGTCACAGGTCGCTGCCTGCCCCCTTCTCCCTAAAACCCTCATGGAAAGATGTTAAAGTTCTGACTCCAGTAAAATTCCTGCTGTAAATGTCACCAGGTCTGAGGGATTTGCTTCTCCTTCCTAGAAGAGCAGGATAAATACAGATTTTGACATAGAGAGAGGATTTCCCATGGAATGCTGGCCCAGAGCAGTCCTGGGAAGCTCTGGATCACCAGGTACCTCTGGTGACTGAAAGATTCCTTTCCTTTCCTTTCCTTTCCTTTCCTTTCCTTTCCTTTCCTTTCCTTTCCTTTCCTTTCCTTTCCTTTCCTTTCCTTTCCCTTCCTTTCCTTTCCTTTCCTTTCCTTTCCTTTCCTTTCCTTTCCTTTCCTTTCCTTTCCTTTCCTTTCCTTTCCTTTCCTTTCCTTTCCTTTCCTTTCCTTTCCTTTCCTTTCCTTTCCTTTCCTTTCCTTTCCTTTCCTTTCCTTTCCTTTCCTTTCCTTTCCTTTCCTTTCCTTTCCTTTCCGAGCCTTTCCGAGCCTTTCCGAGCCTTTCCGAGCCTTTCCGAGCCTTTCCGAGCCTTTCCTTTCCTTTCCTTTCCTTTCCGAGCCTTTCCCTCCTCTGGTTCTCTGCTCTGAGTTTGAACCTCTGCAGCCACACAGAGCCACAAGTTCTGCCGTGAACAGGAAAAGAATTTGGGAGGATTTTAGATTTTACCTTCCGAATTCTTTCCTGAATTGTCCCATCAGAGACTCTTTAAATTTTTACAAACTCCCCATTTTTCTTCTTTTTTTGGTGTTTGTTTAGTGAATTGCAGAGCAGGAGCAGGTGCTGGGCATGAGCTGGTGCTGCTGAAATGGGTTTGGGCTGTGGGGCTGCAGCTGGGCTGGGAACGGGGCCAGGAGAGAGCAAAGGGACACTGGAGCCAGATGTGCTGGGTCACCCCTGAGCCAGATGTGCTGGGTCAGGCCTCATCCAGACACGATGGGTCAACCCTTTAGCCAGATGTGCCAGTTATCCCTGAGCCAGATGTGTTACGTCATCTCCAAGCCAGACATGCCATGTCATCCCTAAGCCAGATGTGCAGAGTCATCCCTGAGCCAGATGTGCTGTGTCACGCTTGTATCCAGATGTGCTGGGTTACCCCCAACCCAGACGTGCCAGATGAGCTGTCTCAGCCCTGCTCCAGATGTGCTGCGTCGTTCTTGATGTGCTGAGCCAGCCCTGAATCCAGCTGTGCCGTGTAACTCTTGAATCCAGATGTGCCGAGTCAGCCTCTAGCCAGATATGCTGAGTCAGCCCTAGTGAGCTGTGCTAATTCTCGAATCCAGATGTGCTGAGCCAGCCCTGATCCAGCTGTGCCGTGTAACTCTTGAATCCAGATGTGCCGAGTCAGCCTTTAGCCAGATATGCTGAGTCAGCCCTAGTGAGCTGTGCTAATTCTCGAATCCAGATGTGCTGAGCCAGCCCTGAATCCAGCTGTGCCGTGCCACTCTTGAATCCAGATGTGCCGAGTCAGCCTTTAGCCAGATGTGCTGAGGATTCAAGGCTTGGATTTTGGGTGGTTTGATCCAAATTTTTGAATGATTTGAAATTGAGGTGTAAGTTTGGTTTGGGGCATGGAACTGATGGAACATTCCAGTGGCACCAGAGTTTGGAATTAGGGCAGGTCTGGAAGCAGCTCTGGGAGTTATCTGAGTTTTTATAATTCCCTCTTTTTCATTTACTTCTGATTTCCTTTCTCGTCTGAAATCCCCCCCTTTTATTGGAAGGCATGAGGAAAAAAATGGGAAATAGGAAAAAAATGGGGAAAAAAATGGGAAAATATAGGAAAAATATAGGAAAAATATAGGAAAAATATAGGAAAAATATAGGAAAAATAGGAAAAAATAAGAAAAAATAGGAAAAATATAGGAAAAATAAGAAAAAAATAAGAAAAATCGGAAAAAATAAGAAAAAAATAGGGAAAAATAGGAAAAAATTAGGAAAAAATAGGAAAAAAATAGGAAAAATAAGAAAAAATAGGAAAAAATAAGAAAAAATAGGGAAAAATTGGGAAAAATAGGAAAAAATAGGAAAAAAATTAGGAAAAAATAGGAAAAATAGGAAAAAAAAGAAAAAATAGGAAAAAATAAGAAAAAATAGGGAAAAATTGGGGAAAATAGGAAAAAATAGGAAAAAATGAGGAAAAAATAGGAAAAAATAGGAAAAATAAGAAAAAATAGGAAAAAATAAGAAAAAAATAGGGAAAAATTGGGAAAAATAGGAAAAAATAGGAAAAAATGAGGAAAAAATAGGAAAAAATAGGAAAAATAAGAAAAAATAGGAAAAAATAAGAAAAAAATAGGGAAAAATTGGGAAAAATAGGAAAAAAATAGGAAAAAATTAGGAAAAAATAGGAAATAGGAAATTTCCAGCTCTCTTCCCTTGAGGATTTACAAATTCCATCCACAGGGTTTTGCCTCTGGGAGAATCTTTCAGGAGCCTGGAGTCACTCTGAGGAAATGGGGAGTGAGGGAAGAAGAATTAATTCAGGCTGAGATTTCATTTCTGAGCTGGTATTGGAGGAAAAGCAGCAGGTGGAGTTTGGAATAGCAGGGCTGGGAGGAGCTCCTCAATTCTGAGGAGCACAGGAAGGTAGAAAAAAAATAGAATAAGTATAAATATTCTTAATTACGATATTATAAATTAAGAGGATATTATTTGTCTGAGCAGCATCTTTATTTGTTTAACTGAATCCATCTCATTTTGGGAAGCCAGCTCAGGAATTCCATGCAGATGTGCTGGTGGGAATATCCCAGATTTTAATTTTAATCCGAGGTGGGGGAAACGGGAATTGCTGGGCTCTGCCTGGAGCTGCTCAGGGATTTGCAGGGAGCGTTTCCCAGAGGTGATTTGGAAAACTCACCTTGGAATTAGGAGGAATTGAGCAGCTGGAATTCTGGGAGCAGCAAACGCAGGGATTCATTTCATCCCAGTTTTCAGACATGAAAATGGGAACCCACTGCCTGTCAAACGGGGCTGTAATTCGGGATTTGTCTTTTCCTATCAGAGGGAAGCTGACACCGAGCTCAGTTCCCTCCCAGAATCCTTTTGCTGATACCATCAGGTTGATAAACCCAAGCTCTTGTTCCCATAGAATAAATACAATAAAGAATAAATACAATTTTACACAAGTTGGCCTGGAAATGGGGATTAATTCAGCGTTATCTCCTGCCCAGCATTGCCAGCAGTGACCAGTGCTGTGTTTGCTTTGGTTTTATGGTTTTAACACTTCAGATTTTGCTTCCTGACATTGCCCTGATTGTCCTTCACCTTCTCCCTGAGGGAATCCCACAGACCCCAGCCCACACTCCAGGGAAAGGACTTTGAAGATTATGCAGATCCTCTTCTCTTTGCTTCTTAATTCCATTTAATATTTTCTCCAATGAAAATCCAACAAATCCAGGTATTTTCTGGCTTCAGGGCACTGGTGAGAGCCGTGGGCCCTGCAGAGTTTCTGTTTAAAACCAAAAGCAGCTCCAGCACCTCCAAACCCAAATCCTCCTCTCCTTTTCCCGTGGTTTGATCCTTTTTTCATCCTCTGGGAGCCACGAAGCTGCTCCCCCATTTCCCTCCTGATTTAATCCCTTTTTGCTTGAGTGGCCACTGAGTTCTGCTGGGTTTGACGCTTCACAGAGAGGAATTGTGTGATCCAAAGTCATTTTCTGGATGAGATTCCCCAGTTTTCTGGGATGGGATTTGACCCCTGTGGCTGCTGTGAAGGACACAACCCTTTCCTGGGTGTCCCTCCCAAAGGGGGCTCATTTAATTCTTCATCACAAGTGGTCGTTAATGAGGTACCTCTGAATTTGACACCATTTTCAGGCTGGAATCCAAATGTTTCAGCTCAAGCCATGGCAGAAATTCCCGGTGGGAATTTGTCTTGTTTCTGTTTCTTTTGGCTCTAATTCAGGAGGTTCATGCTCAGCTCCCGTGGTTGGATCTGGGCTGTGGAGATTCATCCGTGGAATAAAAGAATGAGAAATAATGAGAAAATCTGGGAAACACCAGCTCCTTTTTATGGACACAAAATTCCATCTACGTTCTGATGTAGGAACTGAAAGATTCAGGGGAGAATAATCCAAAATAGATGGAATTTTTCAGGGAGCAGGCGGAGGGATTGAAAGAGCTGAGCATTAAAGAGCCAAACAGCAGCAAGGGAAGATAATTTTGAGCCATTATGCACCGGATTTTCCAAAGAGAAAAGTATCTACTGGATAACAACCACTGAAAGCAAAGGGGACTTGAGTATTTTAAATCTTATAATTCCACCCCGGATTTTCAAGGAGTTTTAGCATGTGGAATGCTGATGAGAGCCTAGCAGAAAATGAAACGAGGTGGGGGGAAAAAAGGAAATTCTTCTTCCTCTGCTGAAAGTTTTGTTGAGAATGAAAAGAATTTTGCATTCAGATTTCGATTTGCTTAAATTTAGGGAAGCACGGGAAGGAGCAGGGGTTTCTAGGGAGAGGAATAATTCTGTATAAAAAGGTTTGGAAGAGCAGACAAAAGTCGATCAGATCCAGGAGCCAACTTTTCCCCCAGGAGCTCAGGTACCTCCAGGATGGGTTTGTTTGGCTCTGGAGCACAAGGACATTTCCAAACGGGGCTCTTCAGGTAGAAAATCCCTGGAACAGGTCACAGCTGGAATTTCTAGGTGTGGGATCAAGTTTCATACATGGTGTGATATCTGTGGTTTGGTTTTTCTTCAGGAGTCAGGATAAATGAAGTGAGAGCCAGGCCTTAAAGCTTGGATTTTGTCACATTGCAGGACACGTGTGGTGTCTCCCAGCCTGTGGCCAATGGCACCTCTGGGCTGGGGGACAGAACTTCCATGGGCTGAACGATTCCCACATCCGGGAGGAGAGACTGGGACAAGGGATGGAGGGACAGGACACAGGGAATGGCTTCAAACTGGGAAAGGGGAGATTTGGGTGGGATATTGGGAAAAATTCCTGGCTGGGATGGAATTCCCAGAGGAGCTCTGGCTGCCCCTGGATCCCTGTGTCAGGAAAATGAATCCACAAACACCAGAGGTTTATGTCCAAAAAGGAGCCAGAGGAGTCCTTTTTGCTTTATTGGGATAAAGGCAGAGGCCATGGGACATTCCCCTGGGGTCTCTCACATTTTTGGAGGACTCCCCTCCCTTTTTATCCCAATTTCCCTCTCTCTTTCCCCATGGGCTGAGATAATTGAGAGGCCCAGACTTCCCAAACCCCTGATCCCTGAGATTCCCCTCTAATGTACAACCCTCCCTTTGCATTTTTAATTCTTATAGAATTCATGGTTTTTCCCCATTGCTTTTTCCATTTTTCTATATCCAATTTTATTTCTCAGCAAACCTACACTTGTTTGTAAAGGCAAATCTCTTTTTCCATTCATCAATCAGTGGAATCCATCCCATTGTTTCTTTTATCTCTCAGTGCTGGCCCTACCACAGCTCATTTGTAAAGACAAATTCGACATTCCTCTCATCTGGAAGTGTCCCAGGCCAGGCTGGAGCCCCCTGGGACAGTGGGAGGTGTCCCTGCCATGGCAGGGGTGGCTCTGATGGGATTTCAGGTCCCTTCCAAGCCAAAGGAATTCAGGATTCCATGTGCTGGTTTCAATGGGATTTTGGGAAGAAATATGGGATGTCCCTGGATCCCTGTTCCAGGCCCAGCTGGAGCAGCCTGGGATAGTGGAAGGTGTCCCTGCCCATGGTGGGACTGGATGGACTTGGAGGTCCCCTCCAATCCAAGATGCCATGGGCAGGTTTAGATGGGATATTGGGAAGGAATTCCTGGCTGGGATGGAATTCCCAGATTTGCTGTGGCTGCCCCTGGATCCCTGGAAGTGTCCCAGGCCAGGCTGGGATAATCTGGGACAGTGGGAGGTGTCCCTGCCAGGGCAGGGGTGGCACTGACTGAATTTTACCATCCCTTCCAACCCAAACCATTCTGTGATTCCAAGCATTCCCCAGCCTGGGAAACCTCTGTGTCCTGCTGAGGTGTCCCTGAGCCCCCAGGTCCCCCTGGCTCTGGTGTGTGGCTCTTTGCTCTTGGCTCCTGTCCCCATTCCCACCCCAGCCCTCGGAGGAGGGAGAGGAAATCCAGCTCGTCCTCTTTGCCCTCTGCTCAGCCTGGAGCTCCAGCAGAACGTTCAGCCAGTAAATACCAGTGGAAAGGATCCTTTTCATTTGCAGTTCTATTAGTGGAAGGCACGGTTAACAATTCCAATGCAGGGAGAAGGATAATTGCAGGAGCTGATTGCCAGCCATCCTCCGATGTTGACTCACAGGGCAAAACGAGGGAGAGCGAGAAAGAGAAGCTAAAATTATAGCCCAAGTCTCTGAGGAATATTAATGTAATAGTTTTAACATGATCCTGCTCACATTTTAGCAAGGAATGTTAATAACAGGGAGGGCAAAGCTCTGATAATTTTTTGCACTATTCCTCTTTCCTCGGAATAATTGGGACACAATGCTCGCTTTGCAAACTTGTACAGGTGGCAATGCCTTTATAATTTTTTTTATTATTCAGGTGCAGATTGTACTTCTGGGCTGAGGATGTGCATTGTGGAATGTTAATCCTGTTTGCTGAAATACTGAGCCCTGCACAGCGAGGGATCCTTCCCTGAGGGAACACATTGTTATAAATCCCTGGGATTGCTCGGAGCAGCTCCTCAGCGAGGCAGAGTGGGGTTGTTTGAGGTTAATTCAAAGATAAAATGTTCCTGGTGGCCCCAGCCAAGGCTCTGGCCCTGCCCTGGCACCAAGCACAAACCCCCTGATGCCTTGGAGTGGCTCCCTAGAGCAGAGGCTAAAAATTAAGATGAAGAGAATAAAGTGGGGATTGATTCAAGGCCTTCAATAGATGCACCTTGGGCAGTCAAAGCTCTGAGAGGCTACACCCAAAATGGACAATGGTCACCAGTTTTTCACATTTTTATAAATTTGGTCCATTTCCATATTGGGGTTAATGTCCCAATTGCAGCTCCAGGTAATGAAGTCATTTAGCCCAGGTTTGCTCCCCCAGCTCCCTTTTGTTTCCATCTCTGGGGCCTGGGGCAGTGAGGGGTCCTTGATTGCCAGCCTGGAGAGGAATTGTTGTGTGTGCCCAAAGTGGGAGAGCAGCAGCTCCCACTGGGTGTGGAGTTTGGAGTTACACACTAAAGAACTGCAGGGTTACACATGGATGGAAAACAGAAAAGCTGAAATGCTGGGGGATCACCCTGCCCTGAGGAGCCGTGTGCTCCCCATGGATGAAGGAACACAGGAGGGAGGAGCAGCCCCAGCAGAGCTCGAGGAGGAGCAGAACTGAGCTCAGTGCCCTGGGGCTGAGGGGTTTGCGGGCACTGACCTGCAGATCCCAGAACATTCCATGGCTGTGCCCTGGGCTGGGCTCATATTTGGGATGTGCTGGAGCCAAATGGGGATTTGGGGAGCTCAGAGCAGGGACTGACTGAGGTACCTGGGCTGGGCTCATATTTGGGACGTGTAGGAATCTCCGCTTTGGGACGGTCAGGACAAACTCAGGCGCTCCTTTTATTCTGGTGTTGAAGTTTGCAGTTGATTTTGTAGGGCCTGGGTTTATATGAGGCCCTGCCAGGAACTGCAGCCACAGCTCAGAGCAGGACAGAGAGAGGGACAGAGCGAGAGTAAGAGAAGAGAACTTAAGAAAGTAAGAACGAAGAGAGTAAGAGCATAAGAAAATAAAAGTATAAGAGAGCGATTTTCCCATTTACAAGACATTAAATCTTCTTCTATGTTGAATATTCTAATTTCCACTAACCAATCTAATACAAGATACAAACTCTTTAACATTTGCATGCAATCTATAGGAATCACTATATCACCATGTTTTACTGCTTTTCTCATCTCTAAATTTTATCTGGGACCCTTCCTGCCATGCCTAGGGAGGATGTCTGTTTGCTCTTTGGTGTTTGCAGCATTTAACATGATCTAAACAAAGGGGCCTTCAGGCATTCAGTTGCTTTCAGCCACACAGTCAAAAATTGCTACCATTTCTATTTCCCTCATATTTTCCATATTCTCAAAGTCTTTTGCTAAGCACTCATATTTATAAGGTTTCCCTAATTCATCCTTCCCAACAGGGAGGTGCTGGAGCCAAGACATGGATTTGTCCCCAAGACATGGGGACCCTCCAGGGCAGGGACTGACTGGGATACCTGGGTCAGGTTCATGTTTGGGAGGTGCTGGAGCTAAACATGGATTTGGGGAGCTCAGAGCAGGCACTGACTGGGATACCTGGACCGGGTTAATATTTGGGATGTGCTGGAGCCAAATGGGGATTTGGGGAGCCCAGAGCAGGGACTGACTGGGGTACCTGGGTCAGGTTCATATTTGGGATGTGTTGGAGCCAAATGTGGATTTCTGGAGCCCAGAGCAGGGACTGATTGAGGCAGCTGGGCCACTCTGTTCCTCAGGGGCTGGCCCTGTGCCACTGCTGGAGAGCCACAAGAGTCCCAAGGAAATCAGAGCCCTCTGTGAGTCTGAGCTGGGAACAGGGAACTGAATAAAAATGTTCCAGCTGTGTCCTATGGGATGGAGAAGGGGGAGCCCCACTCGAGTTCTCTCCAGTTCCTGTCTTGTGGGATCCTGGCTGTTTGATTCCCTCTGGCTGCAGCTGGAATGTTGTGGGCAGCACCTGGAACTAAGGAAGGGCCACACTGCAGCCAGCAAGGAAAGTAATGAATAGAACAAAAAAGAAATAAAATAAAATAAAATAAAAATAAATTAAATTAAATTAAAAAATAAATTTAAAAAATACAAAATATAAAATACAAAATACAAAATACAAAATACAAAATACAAAATATAAAATATAAAATATAAAATATAAAATATAAAATATAAAATATTCTGTCCTCTCAAGTGATTTGCCTCCCAACCCAACACCCTCTGTCACATTAACCCTTCCTGGAGTGGGACAAAACAGGATTTTTATGCTCTCCTTGCTAAGCCAGACTTTGCTTTTCCCCATTCCCAATGCAATTCCATGTAAACTTATTTTAAACTCTCCTGTTTTTCTCCTTACCCTAAACTCAGGTTATTATTTGCTGTCATTTGCTCGTGCATCCCCTTACCCAGCCCACGTGTTTTGTACACAGAACACACAAATTCCTCGTGGGTTTGCTTTTCCCCCCAGTCCCAGGCAGCTTAATGAGGCCAGGCCAGACTAAAAAACATCCTCGTGTGCTGTTTGGAGCAGGCAGAAAGCAAATGCTGCGTGTTCAGGTGGGGCTGATGGGTTCTGGCAGAAGAAAACACCTCCTGGCTGTGCATTCCTGCAAATGAGATCTTTTATAAAATAAAATTCCCATTTTCCCATTTTCCCTGGGCTCATTGTGATGTTTGCTCCACCGAGCTGCAGCGGGCAGAGATCCATTAAAAGTTTTAAAGCAGCTGCTGGGTGTTAGGAAAAACCTGCTTGAAGGAGGTGTCAGCTTTCCCTCATTATGTCCAATTAATGAAATTAATAATTAAGCCATTCAGGTGTGACTGGGGCACCCAGAAAATGAAGGTGCCTCCCCTTCCCTCAGCACAGAAAAACTTCTCTGCCAAAATATCTGAATTAAAGCTGACTCCTCCTTTTTGCCACTCTGGGATTTCATGCCTGGCTGCTGTCTCTTTGGATATTTTCAACTTTTTTAAAATTTGGATTTTAAAACTCTCTTTGGTACTATTTGCTTCCTCAGGAGTTATGTACACAGGATAAGCTGCTCACTCTTTTGCCATGGCATAAATAGACTGAGGATTTAAAATCTCGTGCTGATGGAGGTTTTTTTTCGAGGCTACCACTCACTTTTAGCCGTTTTTGCTGCATTCATCCCCATTTTTCCAAACCCCTCTGTGGATTGCAGCACAAAGCTGGACATACCCGTGTAATTCTGGGTTTCCAAACAGGTGTCAGGGCTGAGGAGGAGCTCAGGATTCCCATTTCACACCCCCCCCTTTTCTCCTCACAAAAACCCATTCCCTGTTTCTGCCTGGGCCACTTCAATTCCTCCCTGCTTTTGCAGGAAGCTGCCGTGTGAAATCCTGACAAAACAACCCAATATTGGCTTTTCTTGTCCACTGCTTTGACCATTCCAAAGGGAACTCCCTCTGCAGGACCGTGCAGGGTCTCAGGGATTTGTTTTATTTATGGAGCAATTTGTCTCTAACGAGAGTTCTGCCTTCCAGTTCAGGAAGGAGCCAAATGAGCCCAAGGACCTGGATATCTGCAGTGAGTCAAGAATTGATTTCAAATATTCTTTCAACATCCAAGAATGTTTATTTTTGCAGTAGGATGAGTCAATACTGTCAGCTGATGTGCAGGGAAGGGGAAAAGAAAGGGGAAAAAAAAATAAAAAATAAAAAAGGAGTGGGCCCAAATGGCTGAATGGATAATGGACTTTCTGCCCGAGTGATAATGACTTTAAACCTGCCCTGATCCCAGTGGCCAGGATTTATTCCAGCAGTAGCACAAGGATTGGCTTTTAGGGAAGTTAAACAATACTCATGCCAAACTCCAGCTCTGTCAGCACCACACAAGCCCAGTTTTGGGGCTCTAACCTCACCTTTTCCACACCTGCAGACCCAACAAACCCTCCCAAACCTGCCCTCCCCTCCTCTCCTCTGTTCCCTGGTGAAACTCAGCTGCCCTGCTGAAATCACAGATTTAATCTGTTTGGAAAGGAGAATTCTGGTGTGGGCAGAGCGCTGGTCACTGAGGCAGCTCCTCACCGTGCACAAACATCCCCCAGGGTCCAGTTGGAAGTTTATGCTTAAATACGTGGCAGAGTGAGGCAGCCAGCTCAGGCAGATGCTGCAATCGGGACTTTTGGGACTCCTGGTGCTCACCCAGGCGAAAGGAAACGTTTTGCAGGGCAAGTGGTGAAAGCCCGAGGGTCCTGTCAGGGGTCGGGAGGTTCGGCTGGGTTGTTTTCTCTGTTGGAAAAGGGCATTGCCTTCACTGTTCGTTGCCCTCACCCACGGTTTTCCAGCCAGAGGAACGGAGGAGGGGGTTGGATGGAGATGGACGGGGGTGATCTGCTGTCCTCAGAGCCGGGGATTCAAGGGGAAAGTCAGGAAATTCTGCTTGGTGTTGTCAGAATTCAATTTACCAATCGTCTCCATCAGCTGTTGAGAGTCAAACACGGGACCTGCTGCTGCCTGATCCCTGCTGGATTCTCCTCCCTCTGTCTTGCCATGGAAACAGTGAAATCAGGGACACTCAGCACCATTCTGGGGGGTTTCAGCACTTTTTTACCTTTGCCAGGTGAGATGCTTTCAAAACACACCCTCCTCATGGCATAAAAATGGGATTTTTTGTGCAGAAACCAAGAGAGACAAAAACCCTCCCAGGTGATCCCAGAGTTTTGGAGCCTGGATTTCAGCTCAGCCTCCTTTTGTCCCGACATCCAGGTGGAACAAGAGCATGGAGCTCACAGTGATGAGCTGGCACTTTGGGTGCTTTGCATTTAACCCACCAAATTCATTTCAGACACCCCTTAATGTCCAAGCCATCATTTTGCAGACAACTCCAATAATTGTGGCAATTTGGTGAAAGGGAAGAGGAATCCTACCCAAAATTCAACAACCTGGTGCCCAGCAGCTGAGCACCTCCTTGTTTGGTTGTGCAGGACTTTGCAAGCAGGAAAAGAAAGGAAGAATAATCTCTAAATATGAGAATCAAAGGGGGGAAAATGGATTTATGGGAGGGAAATCGCAGAAGATACTTTGGGAAATAACCAGCTCAGCTAGAATTAAAATTAAAAGTGAGGGGAAGGGCTGGAATCCCCTGCAAAGAGAAGCAGAGGCAAGACAGAGCCTTCGTGCTCAAGAGCTTCATCAAAGTCAATGGCCAATTATAAGGCTGGAACAAATGAGGATAAAATAGTGGATCTTGAAATTGCTCCAAAGGCAGACAGAGGAGCCTGATGTTTTCCATAATTGATTTCAAGGCTCGGATGGGGAATTCTGTGAATTAGAGGAACATCAATTGTGCCGTTTTCTTAATAATTTAGACGAGCTGCTCCTTTGATAAGGACGTTCCCAGCTGTGGCAACAACTCCGAGGGCAAACACAGGCAGGGGAGAGGCAGCAGCAGGGACAGGCTGCACTTTTTGCAAGGCTGGTGGGAGTAAATCAAAGGAAATCCAAAGATTTGGAGTCCATTATTTGGTCATTTGTATGCAGATTGGCTCCTCAATTCTTTTAGGGCTTCCTGGACCTGCAGGAGGCACGCACAGGGATGGAGGATGCAGCTGGATTTTGTCAATAACATTCACCTTTTGCTGGTGAATCTCAAAAGTAATTCACAACAAAAGATGCGCTGTTTTCCTTCTTAAAAAAAAAAAAAAAAATTTAAAAAATGAGGCATGGATTGATTTGATTTTAGCCATGAACATCCTTGGCCAAACAACACTGACACCAAATTTGTGAGGTTGCTTTAATTTGTGTCTCAAAGCAGCACAAAAATGACTGGTTTCCCCATAAAGTGATAAATTCAGATGACAACACCCCGAGAATACATGAGCAGGCAATACCAAGGATGTGGTTAATTCAAACTTTGGTGCCAGCAGTTGAATATTTCAAATACTTAGTCCCAAAATAGGCATTTTCAGAGCTGTATTTATTAAAGGCAGAGCTTTAAGGCCTAAATCTTTATCCCCCTCTTTGCTGTAATTCAGGAACTGCTGACACACAACAATGACCAAAAGTATGTCAAAAGAACAGACAGTTACAGATACCCCTAAATTCCAAAGGTTGTGGAATCAGGTGTCTCATTTCTGGAAGGGCTGGAAACTTCAGGGCCAACTGTGAAATCACAGATTTTCAGAAATCTTGTTGAACAAAAGTTCCGAATTTGAAGTTTGGAGTGAGTCAGTTGGAGTTCTTATTTTCATTTTTTCTTTTTCAATAAAAAGAGACGCTCCGAGAAACAAAGCTTAAAAAAAAAAAAATAAAAATTAGTTTTTACCAGACAACATTGCAGAATATGAAACCCATCCATACTGAATAAATACAATTCTAATTGTCCCGGATTTTCCAATAAATTATTTCACGAGTTTAACAACAAAAAAAAAACCCCCAAAATCCTTTGGATATCACCCCTGCAACCCAGCTCAGTATCGAGCTGCTCGTTGCCATAGCTGCAGCTCAGGAAAATGTATTTTTTTTTTCTCCTAGATTTATAAACAGAGATTGCAGTGGTGGCGAGCACCACACAGAACCCAGTGGCCCCAGGCTGGTGACAAATGGCCCTGGGGACTCATCCTGGCCACCTCAGAGCCCTCGGGGCCACCTTGGGCTGGCTTGTCCCCAGCTCCCTGTCCCCAGGGGCACAGGGAGCAGTCCCAGCACCTGGAACCCTCAGGAATGCCATTGCATTGCTGGAGGAGCAGCCAGCACACACAAACCTGAATTTCTGAATTTTTTTTTTTTTTTGGTGGTTTGTGGTGGGTTTTAAACTTTTTTCCCCCCCCTCACTTCTTGTGCTGGCCTCAATTTTAGTCATCCCAGAAAAACTGGAGGAGGTCATGGATAATAATTTGGATTAGTAATGCCACTGCCAGGCTTTGAGGGACACAGTTTTAGAGCACATTATTTCGATTTTTTTGGTGTAAATAGAGCTCCTCCCTTGGCTGTGAACAAAAGGTTGGGTTGGACAGTAACACAAAAAGCAGCAAAAACTCATCAGGATCAGCTGCAGGCTCTCCCAGGGAGATGAATCCTGGATAATCTGATCTGCCAGGAGTGCAGAGCAGCTCCAGTGAACCCCTTTGGGAATTCTGGATGTTCAGGCTGAAATTTCCAGAACTTTCTTTTCTGCTGCTCCAGCAGCTTTGTTCCTATGGAAGCAAACGGGTAAATGGTAGAAAAACCCCAAATGGTTTTTTCACCAAATGGTAAAATGTAGTTGATGAAAGGGGATTAAATGGATGGAATCTCTTGAAAACCTTTCCAAAGTGGTTTTTGCTCTGGAGATTTCTCAGGAGAGCTAAGACAGGGATTTTAAAGGACAAGCGTTCACAAATTGGAGGCACAATTTTCTCGCTAATTCAGCTGCAGATTCCCTTCCTCACACCGTCTTTTATGTCCTTTGCTTCAGCACAGAACCCCCAGAGAAGTTTGTTTTTCAGGAATCGGGCTCAGCCCCAGGATCAGAGTTTGTTCCTGGTGTTTTCCCTTCCCCAAGCCAGGAACGACGCCCAGGTTGGAGCAGGAGGGACAAGCAGGAATGACTCCCTTTAATCCTCATCAGGCCCCACTCATCCCTCTTGTTTTCTCCATTTCTTTTCCCCCCTTTTAAAAAAAAAAACCTAATGAGCCATAAGGACAAGGCTGATAATGAGCTGTTCATTGGCAGGAACGTGGGTTGAGGGTGGAATCTGTTGGTGTTGTTAGAGAAAAACATTTCTATTCTGGAGCATCATAAAATGTTGGGCTTCGACAACACCTTTTGTGTGGTCAGGGATGGATTTATTAACAGGCTGTGCTCCTGGACCTTGTCTGAATCTTCTTAACAACAGGTTGATTTATTTAGGCTTAGGCTCGGTTCAGTTTCAGCCCTGCCTTGTGCTTTATTTTTGGGGAATCTCAGAAAAAAAACGGCGTGTGTTGTTCCCAGGAGCTGGCGATTTTTGATTTAACTCTTCACCCACTCCTGACTTTTGTTGGGGATTAATTTCTGTTTATAATCAACACGTCATCACTCAAGTCGATGAAAGAGTTACTGCTGGCATTAAGCTCCAGCAAGCGAGGGTGAGGGGGAGAATAACCTCGACTGAGCTCAGAAATGACAAATTAAGAACCAGTATTAGCAAAGAGAACTCTTAACATCTGCGTGGCAGCTCTTACCGAAATTGTGATGCAAATCTGCAGGTAGAATTCAGCATAATGTTTATTTATGTAAAGAAACGGAGCTGCCTTTCATCTGCACAGGAGGGGTGGAATTGTTTTCCTCGGTTGTTCCTGAATTCCTGCGTGCCCGGCTCGTGTTGATGCCGCAGTTTGCGGGGGGACCACTCGACTCAGCTCCTTGCTCCCCCTGTCACACCCCCGGCGTGAGATTTACACCGCTGCTGCCTGCCAGCCCGCAGCTGGCAGAGAACAAACCCAGCAAAGTCCCAGAATAAAGAGATTTCCTTCCACCGGGCTGAAATACTGCCAGCCTGAGGGCATGGGACATTCCGGGCCGGGACACTCGGGATGTCCACGGGAGGATTTGGGGCAGCTGCTCCTTCGGTCCAGGCAACTCTGGGTTTGTGCCACATCCCCGGAGTTCCAGGAGGATTTTTCAAAAGCGTATTTGAACAAAATAACAGTGTGCCTCGCAGTGTGTTAATTTAACGTCAGCCCTGTCATTCCTGCCGTGAGTGGAAGCTGTTGGTGTTATCTGCTGGGCGCTTGCCTGGCTCCGGAGGAAGGGAGAGCAGAATCTTTAATATCTCTCAGCTCCCCTCTCGCAAACTCCGAACCTGCTGTAACTGCTGCAGTGACACAGAAAGGAGCTGCTTTCATTAGCCTCTCGTATTTTCCTAGCGAAGCGCTGCTGATTCACGAGCATAATTACATTGTTCTTGCAGCCTTTTGTGTGGGAGGGAGAGAACAGGGAGCAGAGCTGCTCCTGGAATAACCTCCCTGCTCCAGGGGCTGCTCGGAATTGTCTGCCTGGTCCCTGGGGACAAGGTGGCACCTCGCAGGGCACACGGCACGTGCTGCTGATCCCACCTCACCCCCGCATAAAAACTCCTTCCCTGCGGCACCAACCTCAGCTCTCCCATTCCAGAGGGAGCAGAGCATGGGCTGCTCCATGCTGGGAGCACGTTGGAGCCTTTCCCAAGCCAGAGCAGACAAGGGGGCTCAGGACCAGCAGGTTTAGGGGCCCACAAGTGCAAATTTTGCGTTTGTTTGAATTCTGCCAGTCTGTAAGTTACCCCCAGCTGACATCCCGGGAGTCACAGAGAGTGGAGGGAGGTGACTCAAAGACAGCTGATCAGAATCATTCTGGAAGCTGTTTGCTCTCCTCTGTGCATGTCCCAGGATGCAGGGAATCCACAGGAACTGCTGGAGGCAAATGCAGGAAAGAGATAAAGAAAAAATGTGTGTTTTTTAAAAGGACTTACCTGATGGAATGCCCAGACCACACACTCTTGGCTGTCTGACACAGAGCTCTCCATACTTACCTTGGAATGAGCAGCTTTTCTTCTTCCAGTTCCATGGGGGATGGCTGTTGGATTGGCCTGAAACAGCAGCTACAGCTGGATCTGCTGAGGGGTCCCCTGGAGATAAGAGCTGTTCAAACAAGAGATAAATGTTTGTGTGTTTGGCTCCCCAAACAACGGGGACATAATTGGTGGTTCCAGGTGATCGTGGAATCACAAAATCCTGGAATAGTTTGGGTTGGAAAAAAACTTAAATCCCACCCAGAGCCACCCCTGCCATGGCAGGGACCCCTCCCACTGTCCCAGATTATCCCAGCCTGGCCTGGGACACTTCCAGGGATCCAGGGGCAGCCACAGCAAATCTGGGAATTCCAGCCCAGCCAGGAATTCCTTCCCAATATCCCATCTAAACCTGCCCATGGCATCTTGGATTGGAGGGGACCTCCAAGTCCATCCAGTCCCACCATGGGCAGGGACACCTTCCACTATCCCAGGCTGCTCCAGCTGGGCCTGGAACAGGGATCCAGGGACATCCCATATTTCTTCCCAAAATCCCATTGAAACCAGCACATGGAATCCTGAATTCCTTTGGCTTGGAAGGGACCTGAAATCCCATCAGAGCCACCCGTGCCATGGCAGGGACACCTCCCACTGTCCCAGGGGGCTCCAGCCTGGCCTGGGACACTTCCAGGGATCCAGGGGCAGCCACAGCAAATCTGGGAATTCCATCCCAGCCAGGAATTCCTTCCCAAAATCCCATCTGCCCCTGTCCTCTGGCAGCTCAAAGCCATCCCCTGTGTGTGTGACAGTGGTGCCTGGTGGCTCAGCATCCACTCCTGTAACTGCAGCGTGGCCCTGGCTGTGTCACCTCCTCGTCCCCCACAGCTCACACCCCAAATCTCACTGAAATCCTTGGATTTCGGGGTGTGCAGTGACAGGTGAGAGCCACTGCCAGGCCTCTCGCTAACTAAAAATGGATGCAAAGTGTTGAAGTCACAGTGGAGGCATTCTGGGAAGAAAATATTGAGTGAGTGGGATCTTTGGGAAGTGGTTGAATGTTTTCCATCTGGTATTTGCATTCTGGTGACAAGCACTGGTCAGATGGTTTGGAGTGTAAATAAATTCCCATTATGGATTTTACAAAATGCATGCACTCCAATATTTGCATTTGGAAAGGGAAGCCAAAATCTCTGATGGAGCAGCAGAAATGAGTTTGCCAACAGAGCTCACTGAGGGAAGAAAATTCACTGAGTCTCTTCATCCAGGACAAGAATCAGGTGTCTTTTAGGAAGTACCAGGCTCAGGTTAGAGAAGTGATCATGGAATGAAACCCCAAATGGTGTAAACTTCCTGAATTCCATGAAAAGCTCCCTGGGAGTCTAAAAAATGCTTGAAAGAATAGTTAGAAATAAAGTAACAACACCCCCAATGTTTGATCCATGGGTAAAATAAGAGAAAGTGCATTTAAGAGTGTGGCAGGGAATAAATCCAAGTTTCCAGTGCACTGCTCCGTGGATGCTGTGATTGTTTGTCACTTCTGACAGCTCAGCCTCCAAAGAAACCCAAAAGTCAAAACCAAAATACTCCATCCCCAAAAACTCATCCTGAAAGTCCTCAGCTGAAAACATCCTGTTGAAAGTGTCAAAATAGAACGGGGTTATCTTTTTTTAAAAAAAAGTTGCTGCTGAAAGTTTTATTTGAGTTACAGGTGGCTTCAAAGGAGCCTCAGGGCTTTAAAATCCACCTGCCCAGGTATTTCTTGTGTTTGTACACCCAGAACTGGCCCCCCCAGGGGTGCATGTTGTTATCTGTAGGATCTGGATTTAATTCAATGTCAATGAATTTTAATGATATGCTGAGGAAGTCATGAAATTCTGTGGTTTATAAAATGCAGATAATCACTTTTCTGTCAAAACTATTGACACACATTCATTTTGACTGGTTAGCATCACGTCAAAACTCTTGATGGGATTTTTGAATCCCAGGCTTTGAACCTCCTGGAAAAGACCAAATCAGAACCAAGTCACTCAGCACCAAACTTGAGATTTGGGGCTCATTTGGCAGCATTTCCCTGCCATCCCCAGCAGGTTTTTGATGTGCAGAAATGCAAAACTTGGGTGTGTGCTGCTCATGGTCGAGCACTGCCTGCTGTTGGAACAGCTCAAAGCAAATCCCCAGGGTCAGTGCTGTGTTTTCTGTTTGTTTTTGTATCCTGTGTGCAGTTTCTGGGCAAACAGAGCTGTCTCCATCCCTCTGTGTTCAATAATTCTCAGTGTCTGCTGCTTTCAGAAACCTTTGAAGTCCAGGCTGCACTGAGGGGAACGAGAGGTTTGAGTTGATCCCAACAACTGCTCGAGCAAAGGCTGATTTTGGACTCAAATCCCCCAAAAGTGCAGCTGGAGTTCAGCAGCTCTTTGCCTCTGAACAGCCCCCTTAAAATGCTTGATGAAATTTGAGCTTCATTGTATTTTTTTTTTTTCCTGGTACACAAAGAGAGGAAGCCAAGCTCGTCTGAAAGTCGAGTTTAATGCTTGGCCTTTCCTAAGTGGTCACAACTGATCAGGGGCTCGAGGCTGCCTAAACTGGGGCAGCAGGGACTGTGCAGCTTTAAGGATAACCTGGAGTGCAAAAAAAATTTTTTTTTGATGTTGCTTGGTGCCTTTTCAGAAAGTTTAACCTTCTCCCAGTCTCTCAGACACGAGGGGTGAACAAAGCCAGGCCTGCTGGGACCTCCCTGTCAGGCCTTGCTGGGGATAAGAATTAAAGCTTTAAACAGTGGCTTAAAAATAGGGTTTTCTTTTTTTTTTTTCTCTTCTCTGCCTCTTCTGTTATCTCAGAAAGATGCTTTGATGACTCTTCATTGCCTTCCTGACAGACTAGTGATGTTCAGGTGGGTCTAATATAATGTAATATATTATTATAATTATATATAATGTATTCTCCCCTTCCATCATGTTTTTGCACAAGTGAGGGGATGAGTTGCAGCTTTTGATCATTTGTGTGCTGGACCCAGGAGGAAAATAAGACCTGGTGCTACTCAGTGAGTTGAAGGGTGAGATTTTCCCACTCGTGCTTGGTCGGATTCCATCAGGAAATTTAAGAAAACTATTTTTGTTGCTGGGTTTTCATTTTTAACACACGTGGAAGAGGACAAAATATTCTTATCCAAGGATTCAGAAAATGAGTTTCCAGAAGAAACTGAGCCTGTCTGGACTGGCAGTGTTCCTAATGCTGGTCAAACACTTCTCTCTCTGGCATTTACAGTGATATAAACGACTCTTTCTATCACTATTTTATATTTTTTGTGTCTTCAGAAAGTGACAAGTTTCAGATATGTTCAGTAGCAACGAGCAAAGGTCCAGGAGAACCCAAATGAAGCGGAGTGACCCCTGAGCTGGGCTGCTGGTGGCCAGCACAGCCCTGCAGGCTGGAGAGGAGAGTCCAGAGCACTCAGCAACATCTGGTGGGACATAATTGCATTGATGACAATTAGCCATTGTGACCAGTGAGCCTCTCCAAACGCTGCTTTCTCAGGGGCTGGCAGGGGCTGCCTCATTGCTGGTTTCTAGGCTGCTTTTAGCAGAGATGCTCCACAGCTCTGCAAAAAATCTGCACTAAAAGCTGAGCCTTGTGCTCCACACGGCCCCGTCTGTGTGAGCCACAGAGCCCTGGGACTCCAGCCCGGGGGTCCCAGCCCCCAGCGTGCTCCATGTGGGGCTGGAACAGGGATGGAGGTCACTGGATCATACTGGGGTCACTGGGATCACACTGGGGGTCACTGGGATCACACTGGGGGTCACACTGGGGTCACTGGTAACACACTGGGGATCACACTGGGGTCACTGGGATCACACTGAGGTCACTGGGATCACACTGGGGGTCACACTGAGGTCACTGGGATCACACTGAGGTCACTGGGATCACACTGGGGTCACTGGGGTCACTGGGATCACACTGGGATCACACTGGGGATCACACTGGGGTCACTGGGATCACACTGGGAATCACATGGAGGTCACTGGGATCACACTGGGGTCACTGGGATCATACTGGGGTCACTGGGATCACACTGGGGGTCACACTGGGGTCACTGGTAACACACTGGGGTCACTGGGATCACACTGGGACCACACTGGGGGTCACACTGAGGTCACTGGGATCACACTGGGGATCACACTGGGGTCACTGGGATCACACTGAGGTCACTGGGATCACACTGGGGTCACTGGTATCAAACTGGGGATCACACTGGGGTCACTGGGATCACACTGGGGATCATACTGGGGTCACTGGGATCATACTGGGGGTCACTGGGATCACACTGGGGGTCACTGGGATCATACTGGGGTCACTGGGACCACATGCCCTCATTAGCAGCAGCTGCTGGTGCCAAAGGCCTCTCTTGGAAATGCTGGGTCTTGTCCTTGGCAATCACTTCAATAATTGAAATATTGGCACGGCTGGACCTCAGTGAAATGTTAACAGCAGAGTTCAGCCCTGGAACTGAGACACAGCCCTGGAACTGAGGATTTCAGCCCTGGAATTGAGGATTTCAGCCCTGGAACTGAGACACTCAGCCCTGGAACTGAGACACTCAGCCCTGGAACTGAGACACAGCCCTGGAACTGAGACACAGCCCTGGAATTAAGTATTTCAGCCCCATAATTGGGGATTTGAGCCCCTCACCTCTGGAATAGAGCCCCTGAGCTCTGGAATTGAGACACTCAGCTCTGAAATTGAGTATTTCAGCCCTGGAATTGAGCCCCTGAGCTCTGGAACTGAGCTTCTTCAGCCCTGGAATTGAATATTTCAACCCTGGGATTGAGCCCATCAGCCTGGAATTGGGACACTCAGCCCTGGAATTGAGACACTCAGCCCTGGAATTGAGGAATTCAACTCTGGAATTGAGGAATTCAACTCTGGAATTCAGCCCCTGAGCTCTGAAATTCAGACACTCAGCCCTGGAACTGAGCCCCTGAGCTCTGGAATTGAGCCTATCAGCCTGGAATTAAGAACCTCAGTTCTAGAACTGAGAATTTCAGAGCTGGAATAAAGAACCTCAGCCCTGGAATTGAGTATTTCAGCCCCGAAACTGAATATTTCGACCTGGAACTGAGCCCCTCAGCCCTGGAACTGAGCCCCTCTCTAACCCACAGGCCATCCCAATTCTGTGTTCTGTTGAGATATTCTCCAAATGCAGACTCCTGCCATTTTTAGACACACATTGCACAGGCCATATTTGCCCCCAAAGCCTTGAAAAGCTGCAGAAATCCGATGTGCAAATCAGATTTTCTTCCTGCTTTGCCACTCCTGCTCAACTGGTGGCACCAGGGGCCCGGTGGGGGAAGGATATTGGATGGTTATCAGCCAGCACACAGGGCTGTGCCTGTGATAAGCCAAGATTTATGCTCGAATCTTCAAGATTCCAAATAATTCCCCAGGTTGCAGCAAATTTCTCACAGCTGGGTCAGCTCAGGGATGGGGGTTGAGTTGAACATGCAAATATTTTGCAGCTCTGCCCGTGCTGGGGTTACTTTTTGGAATTTGTCTGTCCAAACAGTGCTTCTGCATATTGAAGGTGTTTTTGCTTCATGGTATTTAAGCCTCTGAGGTAAAGGGGATAAAAATCCGACTGCTTATCCCTGCAGTGCCTTGTCAAAGCTGAAGTTGTGCATCTGGCTGATTACAAGCTTTTTCACTTGCTCTTAAAAAAAACCTGCAGTGCTCTCGCTCAAGTTTCCACACTGCAGTGGCTGATATTCTTCAGCATCTTTCAGCTTCAACTCCTATTTGTTCAGTGAAGGCCAAAATCTGTGCATGCAACTGCTGGAAAATGTCTTTTCCTCTTGTATCCATCCTTAATTCTGCCCTGCTGCGTTTGCCCTGATTTCAGGGTGAGAAATGCAGCTCCCCCCTCTCCAGGTTCCTCCTCCCTGCAGTGATGCTGCCAAAAGCACCCGAGTGAAATTCCTGGTGATTCAGCAAGTGCTGCACGTGGAGTTGAGGTGTACTCCGAGTTGGGAATTACTACATCCCTCCTACTCCTGCACCTGAGCTGCAGGTAGTTCAGAGAATAACCATTAGTGCTCATACTCATCTCTATATGCATTTATCTCTCGTAAAACCCTTTCATGAGGGGCCAAGTGCTTTTTCCCCAGGACTTTGTTCTCCAGAACCTGCTTGTGCAAATCAACATAATGCCCCAAACATGCTGCAAACACAAATGAGATTGATATGAAAGAGTTCAGTGAGCAGCACTTTGAATGGGGTCCATAATGGGCTTTTTAATTAAATGAATATAGTCATTTCATCGAGGCAGTTCTCATTAGTGGGCCAATATTGAGCTGACCATTTCCTTCTAATTGCATTGTGTTTTTCTATAAGAGGCTCTGGTTTGGGGTTGATTTGAATAGATTGATATGTGATTGTGTCTTGACATCTGGTGCACATAGAAAAGGTGAAACAGCTCTGCTTTCTAAATGGAGCTGTTAAATATTCCGTGGAACATGGCAGAGTTGTTTACTGGAGCCTGGCTTGGCTGGGCATGTCCACATTGCCCTGCTGCAGTGTTTATATAACTCCAGATATTTATATTTCTTTGCCCAGCAGAGTGAATTGATGAAATCCATTGTGTTCCCACTCAAAAGGTGAGCCCTGTTCTCTGGTGCATGTGGGAGACTTCAAGGGGCTCAGAAGAAAATTCTTCTTCTTTCTCCACCTTTCTACATATTTTATATGGGAGTTATATCTTTTCTTTTACTCATTTAACAGAACCATAATTCTGTCTTCAGAAAATTGTATTTCCTTCTTTTCCAGAATCCTTCTGTCCTGTTTTTTAATGCTCAAAGAGAAATACTGATTGTCCTTGGATCAAACCTGTGAAACAGCCAAGGAGTGACCTGGAAAAGAGGGCAAACTCTGGGGAGACTGGGAATGTTCGAGGAACTCTGACTTCAGCACCCCGAAGTCAAATATAAATCTGAGTTTCCTCCAGCAGGCCCTGACCTCTCACAAAGAAATGAAATAATTCTGGCCCATTCCATCTTCTTTGGTGCTCCTGTTTTAATGGGGAAAGCTCTCTTTGGAAATTCAGTGGGAGCAGTGAACAAAGACTTCTTGCAGAAGCTTGAGTTTCTTATTTTTTTTTTCACCCAGAGATATGTATGTTATCAACTCACCAAGGGTCAAGCTTACCGTAATCCTCTGCTCCAAGATCCCGTTTGAGAAAAAAACTCTTTTACCAAAGTTAATGGAACACTTTGTGAGGGATTAAATCCTGTTTGAGGAGGAGGGCTGTGATCCCAGGCACAGAGTCACTCCTGGAGCTCGGGGCAGCTCTTTGAGCGCTGGTTACATCTGGATTTCCGTGGTTGTGTTGGCAGAAGTCAAACACAATCAGCCTCCAGTGGGTGAGTGGTTCAAACAGTTAAAGCTCTGTTGTAACCACACAGCTGCACGAGTGCTTTTATAGGAAGAGCTAAAAATGTCAAAGCACAATTTAAAAATGTTAATTAAGTTTCAATCTTTGTGGACAACATTGTTAATCACAGTAAGTGAGTAAAGCAGCAACCCTTGGGTGTTCTCACTGTCACTTCCTATTGAACAACAGTTCATTCCCACTCCTGTCACTCCAGTTTAGTCCAATCTGTCCATTAAAAATCACTTCATATTGGTTGGGTGGTCAGAAACTTCTGTTAAACGTTCAGCAGCAGCTGGGAACTTTATTCTTCGTCATTTTTCCCTTCCCTTTTCCGAGTTTTAATTATTACTGTGGCTCTGGAGATGTCTCAAAGGCTGCGTGCTTTGTGAGCATGAAGGTTCAGTGTTTTAAACAAGGAGCTGGTCTGGACAAGGGGTCACTGTCCAAGAAAGATCTGGGGGTGTCTGATCCATGGATCTCCAGAGAGATCTGGGGGTGTCTGATCCATGGATCTCCAGGAGAGATATGGAGTGTCTGATCCATGGATCTCCAGGGCTGATCTGGGGGTGTCTGATCCATGGATCTCCAGGAGAGATATGGAGTGTCTGATCCATGGATCTCCAGGGCTGATCTGGGGGTGTCTGATCCATGGATCTCCAGGGCTGATCTGGGGGTGTCTGATCCATGGATCTCCAGAGAGATCTGGGAGTGTCTGATCCATGGATCTCCAGGGCTGATCTGGAGGTGTCTGATCCATGGATCTCCAGAGAGATCTGGGAGTGTCTGATCCATGGATCTCCAGGGCTGATCTGGGGGTGTCTGATCCATGGATCTGCAGGAGAGATCTGGGGGTGTCTGATCCATGGATCTCCAGGAGAGATCTGGGGGTGTCTGATCCATGGATCCCCAGGGCTGATCTGGGGGTGTCTGATCCATGGATCCCCAGGGCTGATCTGGGGGTGTCTGATCCATGGATCTCCAGGGCTGATCTGGGGGTGTCTGATCCATGGATCCCCAGGGCTGATCTGGGGGTGTCTGATCCATGGATCTGCAGGAGAGATCTGGGGGTGTCTGATCCATGGATCCCCAGGGCTGATCTGGGGGTGTCTGATCCATGGATCTCCAGGGCTGATCTGGGGGTGTCTGATCCATGGATCTCCAGGAGAGATCTGGGGGTGTCTGATCCATGGATCTCCAGGGCTGATCTGGGGGTGTCTGATCCATGGATCTCCAGGGCTGATCTGGGGGTGTCTGATCCATGGATCTGCAGGGCTGATCTGGGGGTGTCTGATCCATGGATCCCCAGGGCTGATCTGGGGGTGTCTGATCCATGGATCTGCAGGGCTGATCTGGGGGTGTCTGATCCATGGATCTCCAGGGCTGATCTGGGGGTGTCTGATCCATGGATCTCCAGGAGAGATCTGGGGGTGTCTGATCCATGGATCTCCAGGGCTGATCTGGGGGTGTCTGATCCATGGATCCCCAGGGCTGATCTGGGGGTGTCTGATCCATGGATCTGCAGGAGAGATCTGGGGGTGTCTGATCCATGGATCTGCAGGGCTGATCTGGGGGTGTCTGATCCATGGATCTCCAGGGCTGATCTGGGGGTGTCTGATCCATGGATCTCCAGGGCTGATCTGGGGGTGTCTGATCCATGGATCTCCAGGAGAGATCTGGGGGTGTCTGATCCATGGATCTGCAGGAGAGATCTGGGGGTGTCTGATCCATGGATCCCCAGGGCTGATCTGGGGGTGTCTGATCCATGGATCTGCAGGAGAGATCTGGGGGTGTCTGATCCATGGATGTGCTGCTGCTGGGGGCTGGGAATGGCTGAGATGTTTCATTTTAGGGGCCAGGTGGGCACTGGTTTCACTCAGGGATGGGAATCATGTTCCCATCCCTTCCTGTGCCCTCATGGATGAGGATCCGTTTTCCATCCCTTCCCATTCCTTTACTGACGTGGATCCTTTTCCCATCCCATCCCACTCCCTCATGGATGTGGATCCTTTCCCCATCCCATCCCACTCCCTCATGGATGTGGATCCTTTCCCCATCCTTTCCCATCCCTTTATTGATGTGGATCATGTTCCCATCCTTTCCCACTCCCTCGGGGATGTGGATCATCTTTCCTTCACCAATGATCCCACACTGGCCCTGGGAGTGATGTTCAGTGCAGTGCAGAGTCTTGGATTCTTTGGAATTTATTTCTCTTTGCTCATTCCATCCCCTCCCCAAGCCCTGAGCCAGGCCTGGATGAGTTTTTGACCCTGACTGAGTTTACACTCACAATTTACTCACAGTTCTTTTGCCTTCTGATGCTTCCCCCTTTAATTATTCCCATTTCTCTGAGGCTCCATTCTTCCTCTCAGCTGTCAAGCCCTTGGAGAGGGTTTTATCCCACTAACTGTAATAACATTTCTTTTTCTCCCTTTACTGAAGTTGCTGCTTGAATCATGCTTGCTTTGTTCTCCCCAAATAAAGGAGGATGCTAACAAGGCTTTCCAGGGTGCAGACATGTCCTAAATGCACGTTGGAGACGTGCTTTTGAGTCTGAAGGAGAAGCAGAAACTGTATTTAAAAAAAAAAATAAAACCAAAACAAACAATCTCCCCCCCCCGCCCAAAAAAAACCCCACAAAACAAACAAATGAACAAAAAACAAACAAAGAACTAAAAGCAAACAAACAGAAAAACCCCACAAAACAAAAACCCCACAAAACCCTCACGACCTTGGATTGTCCTTTAGTCCCTCAGGCTTTGGTTTCTTTGTGTATTAAAAAAGGGGAGTTGGAAGAATTCCTGTCAGGAATTCCAGCCCCTGGGAGGGCCAGGATTGCCTTTGCACAGGCTCTGCCTCCCCAGAGCAGGGTTTGCTCCTCTGAAACTCACTGAGACAGGCTTTGGACCCAGATTTAGACCCAGATTTAGATTCAGATTCAGATTCAGATTTAGACCCAGATTTAGATCCAGATTTAGACCCAGATTTCGATTCAGATTTCGATTCAGATTTAAATCCAGATTTAGACCCAGATTTAGATTCAAATTTAGACACAGATTTAGATTCAGGTTTAGACCCAGATTTAGACCCAGATTTATATTCAGATTTAGATCCAGATTTAGATCCAGCTCTAGACCCAGATTTAGATCCAGATTTAGACCCAGATTTAGACTCAGATTCAGATTTAGACCCAGATTTAGACCCAGATTTAGACTCAGATTTAGACCCAGATTTAGATCCAGATTTAGATCCAGCTCTAGACCCAGATTTAGACCCAGATGTAGATCCAGATTTAGATTCAGATTTAGATCCAGATTTAGATTCAGATTTAGATCCAGATTTAGACCCAGATTTAGATCCAGATTTAGATCCAGATTTAGATCCAGTGGGACCAAAGCTGCAGTGAACCCCAGAACCTGCTGCTCCCCTGGGATGCCCAGGAAATTCATTCTAAAAATGCTTTATTGCAACTTTTGGTTTGTTTTCCTCTTCTGAGGGCAAATTGATGAAAGCTGTCTGGAACAGGGAGCCTTTAATAATTAACAATTTTTGCCTCGACCTCCTGCCTTCCACACCTGGGAGCTCCGAGGTGAATCAGCTTTCATGAAATGTTCTCCACACCTCCAGAAGGTTCCAAAGCATCCTGCTGCAGATATTGAAGATGGGATTTCCAAAACCCCCCCTGGCTGATGTGCTCTGCCTGCAGCTGACAATTCTCAGTGGTCTGAATGTTGTTTGTCAACCTTGCCCTAAATTAAATTGTTGCCTCGTGTGATGATCAGGCAATGGGCAAAGGGAGGCAGCTCAAAAATCCCAATTCTGCTCCTCCTCACCCAGTTTTTTTTTCCTTCTCTTTGTACAACCATTATTCAGTGGATTGAAAGAAAAGAAAACACAGACTCTGGAAGAACAAACAGGGAATTCCTCTCAGCTTCTGAAAGTGCAGAATTAAGGAAAAAAAAAAATACAAAATGCAGAGCCAGGAAATTCTGAGCCAGAAGTCAAAGGCCTCATGCAGATGCTACAACAAAGTTAAAGGATCTTTTCTAGGAATCAAATGGAACAATTCCTTTGTGATGTTTCTGTTCACCAGGGAGGGTGGGCAGAGGGTTCCCTTCAGGCCATGGCCTTTCCTGTCTCTCTGTAAAGCTCCCTGGGAGGGAAATAAATGAGATTTTTGTCCTAAGCAGAATTTTTAATCACAGTAGGTGCTTAAGAAAGTGGTGTTTCATTCATTTGGAGCTTCCAGTGCTTGGAATTGCCCTGTAGCAGGCAGTGGGAAAAATAAATAAAATAAAAACTGTTTGCTTGGTGCTTCTGCTTGGGTGGAAATATCAATAATGTGGCGCTGAGAACATTTCAAATTGCATTGAAATGAAGTTATTGGGAATGAAATATTGAAATTATGGAGAACGAAACCTTCAACATTTTTGTGACAGTGTTGGATCTCAGAAATCTGGGTCCTCATCTGGAAATTCTTCTTGGGCCCATTTTAAAAGATTCTTTAATTGCTCTCTGAGGACACCAATAGGACGGTCCTTTATTATTAACTTTATTTAGTCCAGAGATCTGGACATTCCATTGCCCATTTTTACAGATTTCCCTGAAAATAATGAGTTCCTCCTGCCTGAATGGCAGTCAGCTTCTTCCTTGCATCCTTCTTTATTCTGTTTTTCAGCACCACGGACTCCTGGTTGCACCAGGATCGAGGGATTCTCCGAGCTCCTTTTCCCTCTGGGCATTTCTGCAGCTTCCAGCTGCTGATGTGATTTCTTTTTCTTCAGGGAAATCCCGATTCTGAGGCTTAGCAGGGTTTTCAGTCCTCACAGGGGCACACAGGAGACATCCTGTCACAGCAGAGATCCAAAATAGAAGGAAATTTTTAATAGGGGTCACTGAAGCACTCACCAACCTGAAATTAATCTGAAATACAGGCAATCCTGTCTGGGTGGATCAATGGTCCCTGGAAAAAAAAACAAAAAACAAAAAAAAAAACCAAAACCCAACCAACCAAACAAAAAAACCCAAAACCAAAACCAAAAACAAACAAACCAACCAACCAAAAACAAAACAAACTAAACAAAACAAAAAAACAAACCAAAACAACAAAAAGAAACAACAACAAAACAAAAACAAAAACAAAAACAAAACAAGCAAAAAAACCCCAGTGGTCTCCTGGAAGTCACTACCAAAAAACCACAAAAAGCTCAAAAAACCCCAAATTTCTAAAATCCAACATTACAGCATTTAAAAGACATAAAGGGAATGGGGTGAGGAATGAAAATCAAGAGATGAGGCAGCAGATGCTGTGGGACTGGGGGTGCAGCTGCTCCAGGAGGGTCTGCTCAGGGTGGGCTGTTCTCAGGACACAGAAACACAGAAAACACAACAAAAACAGGGCTGGGAGCGAGCTGAGCTCCCCCAGGGAGTCAAAAAACACCCAGGGATGCACTGGAGGAGCCAAAACTGTGTCTGGGGGGATTCAGAGCAGCCCTGGGGATGGAGGCAGTGATGTTCACCCCTGTGCTGTGTCTGGGGAATTCAGAGCAGCCCTGGGGATGGAGGCAGTGATGTTCACCCCTGTGCTGTGTCTGGGGGGCTCAGAGCAGTCCTGGGGATGGAGGCAGTGATGTTCACCCCTGTGCTGTGTCTGGGGGGGCTCAGAGCAGCCCTGGGGATGGAGGCAGTGATGTTCACCCCTGTGCCGTGTCTGGGGGATTCAGAGCAGCCCTGGGGATGGAGGCAGTGATGTTCACCCCTGTGCTGTGTCTGGGGGAATTCAGAGCAGCCCTGGGGATGGAGGCAGTGATGTTCACCCCTGTGCTGTGTCTGGGGGAATTCAGAGCAGCCCTGGGGATGGAGGCAGTGATGTTCACCCCTGTGCTGTGTCTGGGGGATTCAGAGCAGCCCTGGGGATGGAGGCAGTGATGTTCACCCCTGTGCTGTGTCTGGGGGGATTCAGAGCAGCCCTGGGGATGGAGGCAGTGATGTTCACCCCTGTGCTGTGTCTGGGGGGGCTCAGAGCAGTCCTGGGGATGGAGGCAGTGATGTTCACCCCTGTGCTGTGTCTGGGGAATTCAGAGCAGCCCTGGGGATGGAGGCAGTGATGTTCACCCCTGTGCTGTGTCTGGGGGGGCTCAGAGCAGTCCTGGGGATGGAGGCAGTGATGTTCACCCCTGTGCTGTGTCTGGGGGGATTCAGAGCAGTCCTGGGGATGGAGGCAGTGATGTTCACCCCTGTGCTGTGTCTGGGGAATTCAGAGCAGCCCTGGGGATGGAGGCAGTGATGTTCACCCCTGTGCTGTGTCTGGGGAATTCAGAGCAGCCCTGGGGATGGAGGCAGTGATGTTCACCCCTGTGCTGTGTCTGGGGGGGCTCAGAGCAGTCCTGGGGATGGAGGCAGTGATGTTCACCCCTGTGCTGTGTCTGGGGGAATTCAGAGCAGCCCTGGGGATGGAGGCAGTGATGTTCACCCCTGTGCTGTGTCCGGGAATTCAGAGCAGCCCTGGGGATGGAGGCAGTGATGTTCACCCCTGTGCTGTGTCTGGGGGGATTCAGAGCAGCCCTGGGGATGGAGGCAGTGATGTTCACCCCTGTGCTGTGTCTGGGGGAATTCAGAGCAGCCCTGGGGATGGAGGCAGTGATGTTCACCCCTGTGCTGTGTCCGGGGATCAGAGCAGCCCTGGGGATGGAGGCAGGATGTCACCCCTGTGCTGTGTCTGGGGGGTCAGAGCAGCCTGGGGATGGAGGCAGTGATGTCACCCCTGGCTGTGTCTGGGGGAATCAGAGCAGCCCTGGGGATGGAGGCAGTGATGTTCACCCCTGTGCTGTGTCTGGGGGGGGATTCAGAGCAGTCCTGGGGATGGAGGCAGTGATGTTCACCCCTGTGCTGTGTCTGGGGAATTCAGAGCAGCCCTGGGGATGGAGGCAGTGATGTTCACCCCTGTGCTGTGTCTGGGGGAATTCAGAGCAGCCCTGGGGATGGAGGCAGTGATGTTCACCCCTGTGCTGTGTCTGGGGGGCTCAGAGCAGCCCTGGGGATGGAGGCAGTGATGTTCACCCCTGTGCTGTGTCTGGGGGGATTCAGAGCAGTCCTGGGGATGGAGGCAGTGATGTTCACCCCTGTGCTGTGTCTGGGGGAATTCAGAGCAGCCCTGGGGATGGAGGCAGTGATGTTCACCCCTGTGCTGTGTCTGGGGGGATTCAGAGCAGTCCTGGGGATGGAGGCAGTGATGTTCACCCCTGTGCTGTGTCTGGGGAATTCAGAGCAGCCCTGGGGATGGAGGCAGTGATGTTCACCCCTGTGCTGTGTCTGGGGGAATTCAGAGCAGCCCTGGGGATGGAGGCAGTGATGTTCACCCCTGTGCTGTGTCTGGGGGGCTCAGAGCAGCCCTGGGGATGGAGGCAGTGATGTTCACCCCTGTGCTGTGTCTGGGGGGATTCAGAGCAGTCCTGGGGATGGAGGCAGTGATGTTCACCCCTGTGCTGTGTCTGGGGGGATTCAGAGCAGCCCTGGGGATGGAGGCAGTGATGTTCACCCCTGTGCTGTGTCTGGGGGGCTCAGAGCAGCCCTGGGGATGGAGGCAGTGATGTTCACCCCTGTGCTGTGTCTGGGGGGCTCAGAGCAGTCCTGGGGATGGAGGCAGTGATGTTCACCCCTGTGCTGTGTCTGGGAATTCAGAGCAGCCCTGGGGATGGAGGCAGTGATGTTCACCCCTGTGCTGTGTCTGGGGGGGCTCAGAGCAGCCCTGGGGATGGAGGCAGTGATGTTCACCCCTGTGCTGTGTCTGGGGGGATTCAGAGCAGCCCTGGGGATGGAGGCAGTGATGTTCACCCCTGTGCTGTGTCTGGGGGATTCAGAGCAGCCCTGGGGATGGAGGCAGTGATGTTCACCCCTGTGCTGTGTCTGGGGGGGCTCAGAGCAGTCCTGGGGATGGAGGCAGTGATGTTCACCCCTGTGCTGTGTCTGGGGGGATTCAGAGCAGCCCTGGGGATGGAGGCAGTGATGTTCACCCCTGTGCCGTGTCCGGGAATTCAGAGCAGCCCTGGGGATGGAGGCAGTGATGTTCACCCCTGTGCTGTGTCCGGGAATTCAGAGCAGTCCTGGGGATGGAGGCAGTGATGTTCACCCCTGTGCTGTGTCTGGGGGGGCTCAGAGCAGCCCTGGGGATGGAGGCAGTGATGTTCACCCCTGTGCTGTGTCTGGGGAATTCAGAGCAGCCCTGGGGATGGAGGCAGTGATGTTCACCCCTGTGCTGTGTCTGGGGAATTCAGAGCAGCCCTGGGGATGAAGGCAGTGATGTTCACCCCTGTGCTGTGTCTGGGGGACTCAGAGCAGCCCTGGGGATGGAGGCAGTGATGTTCATCCCTGTCCTGCCCTTCAATTCCAGCCCCCGGGAACGGGGGATGAGGAGATGTGAAAAACGAGGTTCACCTTCCTGGTAAATGTTAAAAGGTTTAATTAAAGACAATAAGAGACAAATAATAAAGCAAAAGGTTTGAAAAGCCGGGTGCTTTAGCCAGGAGCACACCCTAACTCAGAAAACACTTCTTTAAATGCATCAACAATGCATATTCATAGCCCTTCATGCATTATTCAAATCCCCCCCCAAACCTGTAAATCAACATTTTTTATTTCTCCTTGTGGCTCCATCCTGTTGGTACTCCCTGATAACACAAGATCAGTAAATTCTTTCCCTGGGGTTCTGGTGTGTCACCGATAATCCAAGAATGTGAAGAGTTTTCTGATTATCTTTTTTTTTAACCATTCCCTGAGTTAGTCACATGAACAAATCTTTTCACGTCACCATGTCATAGTCCAAGAAAAAAAATATGTCTTTATCACACTACTGTTTCAAAGTTCTGTTAACAGCAGAAGAAACCATATCCATGCAGCAAGGTTCTCCAGCATTATACTTAAATCATTCATTTTAATATTTGTGGAAAGCCAATAATATAACATGTGGTTATAAGAGGAGAGCTGAGGGCAGGGACGTGGTGAAACCTTCTGTAAATCACAGCTGGGCCCAGCTGTTGGACAGCAGGGAGGGCTTTGCCAAACTGGCCCCTCTGGGACCTCCTCCCGTCTCCTCCTGGGGACATTTTCTGCTCCCCGTGGGTTCACTGAAGCCCTGAGGGGTTTTGTTGAGTTCCCACCAACCTAAATTGCTTTTTTTTTTTTTTTTTTGAGGTATAGTCACAGAAATCTGAATGGTTTCGGTTGGAAGGACCTTAGGGGTCACCTAATTCCATGGGCAGGGACCTTCCACCAGCCCAGGGTGCTCCAAAGCCTGGCCTTGGACACTCCCACGCCTCCAGGGGCAGCCACAGCTGCTCTGGGCAGGACGGTGTGAAAGAATGAGCAGGAATTTAAAATAATCAGTGGGACTGATGCTTTCCTGCAGCTCCTGGCAGCCTGGTTTTATTTAGGACGGGACCATCCCCCAGGATAATCTGTGGTGCAGCAGCCCCACCTCATCAGGGTCTTGATGCTCCAAAACCAAACATCTCCCTTTTTTTTTTTTTTTTTTTTTTTTTTTTTTTTTTTTTTTTTGTCCTCTGCAGCTCAGAGCTCCCCGAATCGCGTCCCGTGTGTCACGGGTGGCTCATGGAGAGCTGGCTCTTCCCACAACATCAGCTCCTGCTCCTTGTTTTCCCCAGCACGTCCCCAGGGCCGTGTTTATCTCTGATTTTTTTATTTTTTCTGAGCGTGGCTCTGTCACCTGAGAGGCTGAGAAAGGAGAGGAGGAACAGGATTGTTCCTAATGATACAACAGCCAGGTCCGGGAGGGGAAACTTCCCACTAAAAGCCTGTGCAGCGCTTAGAAAAATTACTAAAAATCTTCTTCTAATCCTCCTCAAAGATCAATCTCTTAATCTTTCTGACAGTGGAACTGACTAATCACCTGAATAGGATTTAAAGGCACTGAGACACTGACAAGATTTTAAGCTGGGAATAATTTCCAGGGGTTTTATTTGGTTTGGCTGTTCTTAATTGTCCAGCAAAGCTTCCCTTTCTTCATTTCTTGATTTATCATTTTTTCCCCTGGAAGTAGAAATGAGAAAGGCAAAAAGCTGTTCTGGTGTTAATTACAAATGCAACAGCTGGAAAACTGTTTAGGAGATAAAAATCACTCCAGACTTGGTGATCATGTGGATTTTTGAGGTCTGTTTTTAGTTAGTTTTAGTTAGTTTTGCATAACAAATACAAGTCTGGAACCTCAGGCACTGCACTTGAGTCTCCTTCCCCATTTGGGAAAAGAGTTTCCTGCTCGTAACACATTTAATCTCTTCCTTAGGAGATGATGAATTTTGAATTGTCATTATATTTTTTTTTCTGGGTTTGGTTTTTCCCTTCTCTCAGCAGCAGAGCTGTGTTTGACCTGGGTGCCCTCAGCAGAAAACCTGCTGGAGTTCCACGTGGTGCACACCTGGACCTGCCTGGGACCCTCACCCAGTGAGGGAATCACTGATTCCATCCTTGGGAACATTTCTGAAATACTCCAGGATTATTATCCAGGAATATTTCATTATTATTATTATATTTTATTATATTTTATATATAATATAAATACATTATTATTTAATATCACATTATTATTCTATTATAGGAATTTGTGCAGACTGTCTCTGTTACCTCCCCACACTTCAGGTGTTCTGAGCACAGCCCTGCTTGCAGCGATGCAGCTTTGGGGGGTCACTAAAACAACTGGTTAATGGCAGAAATCTTGGATTTGGGGGATAATTTGGTTGGCCTCACGTAGCAAAGGCCTTTCTGAACACAAATTTGTGATAATTTTACATATAACCCTTGAAAGGATAGTTATATTTAAAATACAAGAGATATCAAGAGATAAAGAGGAGACTTGAGTCACTTGCTGAAAATTAAATTGCAGGTTAAGCACGGCTTTATAAACATAAATTTAAAGTGGCTCTGGGGGCCAGGTAAAACATCCCCAGCACCATCATGAATTTGATGTTCAGGTCCTGAAGGAACAGCTCAGTGTTTGTGGGGATTGAAGGAAACACTGGATGGGAAACTGGGACCAGACTGAGCTGGGGCTCTCCGACATTTCCAGGGAATTATGGATCCATCCAGTGCAAACTACAAGGAGGAAACAAAAAATTAATTTCGGGCCTGCTCTGTTTCCTCAGCTTGGAGTCGTTTCTGGGAGGTTTCTGAGAGAATGTGCTGCAGATTTCCTTGGGAATGGCCAAGAGCTTGGAAGCACAGGGAGGCCTCCTTGGACCTGGGCAGCTGAAAAATGCTGCAGACAACTCTGGGGGAATCATGACCAGTTTTTGCTTTCTTAGTCTGGATAAAACATTTCCTCCAGAGCTGAATCTGCATCACTCTGAGCCTGCAGTTAAAGCTTTGAAGTGTGGCAGTGAGGGACAGGTGAACACAAACATTGAATCTGTGCCTGCTCGACCTCTCTTAGCCCCAAGAAACTTGTAATCAAGAATAGATGGTGCAGCTTGGAATGGGTTTAAACAATCCTTTCTTCAAGCTGCTCGAGGATAATCATCATAGTTTATCTTATTCCAACATGATTTCGTGCATTTCAATTGAAATAAACCCATTTTCAAAGAGCCCCGTCCCCCCTGGACACATTTACACAATTTATGTGTAATTTTTGTAGTATTTTAACAACAAACCCCACCGGGGTGGTTGTTGAGAGCTGTTCCACCAGTCCCAGGAGGAAGCTGGAAATACAACTGTGGGTGGTGGAAGTTCTCCCCTTTCTGCTCCTGCTTCCCACCCTCTGTACCTGCACAGGTTGTTGGAGGAGCAGATGGAAGATGTGGAATGGGAATGGGCAGGGATGAGTCAGTTGGAGCCCTGAGAATGGTTCTGGTCGCTTTTCCTCATTTTCATGCAAACAGAACGTGGTGGAATTGCAATTTCTTTCCCTCTCTCCATCTCCAAACGGGATGGATCTCCACGAAAAATGTGTTTGCAAAGGTGAATCTGGCTCTAGGGCAAAGAAGAAATGGCAAAATTGATGTGGTGAGTCCCCTTTGCAATAGGAAAGAATAGAAACAGGTTCCAAAAAAATGCACACAGGCACCTAATGAAGGCTTTTTAAAGACTTTTCAAATTATCTCAGGGAATTTCAGATCTCCTACTGAAAAGCACGTGGGAGCTGGACAATCCCAAATGCCTCATGCCCTTGGAAATGGCATCAAAACGTGCAATTACAGACACCAGAACACCTTTGTGAACACGGCTGGGTGTCTCAAACATTATTCCTGAGGTGATTTATTTAATCTCGTGTCACTCCTTGCTTGCCAGAGTAAACAACTCCCCAGGATTTTGCAAGGAGGCTGAAAACACCTCGAGTTGAGCCTTCCTCGTGTGCCTGGTGAATTTATTCCACCTCCCCTTGGATACCTGGCCCCCTTTTTTCTTCCCTCCAGCGCCCAGGCCCTTTCTGCAGCTGCTGTCAGCGCTCCCAGCTGAACAGAATCATTTCTCCTGCCTGGCTGACAGCAGCTGTCATTAGGAAAATTGCAGGGCCAAGTGTGACAGGATTCACACAATGGGGGGACTGGAGCTCGTGGCAGGCTCGGAGGAAGCCCAGGCTCCTCAGCACCTCTTGTCACTCGGAACACCAGCTCATCTCCTCCCCACGAGAAGTTGGCAGATGAGAAGATTATTTCTGACAGATCTGAAGCAGTCCCCATGACATCCTCCAACAATAAAAATCTCTGCCAGGGGCTGGGAGGGGGGAGAGGGGGAAATGGTCTAATTTAAAAAAAAAACCAAAAATTGTGGTAAAAAAACAAACGGGTGAGAGCTTCAATTGAAGGATTCTCAGAGTTGGTGGCTCCTGGTTTAGAATTCATTCCTCATTCCCAGCTGTTCGTGATCCAGGGATTTGCAGCCCTTTTCCTGCAGGATGTTCCTCAGGTTTGGAGGCTCCTTGGAGATGGAGTTGGGTCCCTTCGTGCCCATCAGCAGGAGGGGTTTGGACATCAGGGTTTCATGGCAGCAGCAGGAACGTGCCTGGCATTGTCCTGGGATTGCCAGGAATTCTGGAATTCTCTGGCATTGTCCTGGGATTGCCTGGAATTCTGGAATTCTCTGGCATTGTCCTGGGATTGCCAGGAACTCTGGAATTCTCTGGCATTGTCCTGGGATTGCCAGGAACTCTGGAATTCTCTGGCATTGTCCTGGGATTGCCAGGAACTCTGGAATTCTCTGGCATTGTCCTGGGATTGCCAGGAACTCTGGAATTGTCTGGCATTATCCTGGGACTGCCAGGAACTCTGGAATTCTCTGGCATTGTCCTGGGATTGCCTGGAATTCTGGAATTGTCTGGCATTGTTCCGGGATTGCCAGACATTCTGGAATTCTCTGCCATTATCCTGGGACTGTCTGGCACTCTGGAATTCTCTGGCATTCTGGAATTCTCTGGCATTATCGAATTCTCTGCCATTATCCTAGGATTGCTGGACATTCTGGAATTCTCTGGCACTCTGGAATTCTCTGCCATTATCCTGGGATTCTCTGCCATTATCCTGGAATTCTCTGGCATTCTGGAATTCTCTGCCATTATCCTAGGATTGCTGGCACTCTGGAATTCTCTGGCACTCTGGAATTCTCTGCCATTATCCTGGGATTCTCTGGCACTCTGGAATTCTCTGCCATTATCCTGGAATTCTCTGGCACTCTGGAATTCTCTGGCATTATTCTGGAATTGCTGGATATTCTGGAATTCTCTGGCATTATCGAATTCTCTGCCATTATCCTGGAATTCTCTGGCATTCTGGAATTCTCTGCCATTATCCTGGAATTCTCTGGCACTCTGGAATTCTCTGGCAATATTCTGGAATTGCTGGATATTCTGGAATTCTCTGGCATTATCGAATTCTCTGCCATTATCCTGGGACTGTCTGGCATTCTGGAATTCTCTGACATTATCCTGGAATTGCTGAACATTCTGGAATTCTCTGGCATTATTCTGGAATTCTCTGACATTATCCTGGAATGGCTGGAAATTCTGGAATTCTCTGGCACTCTGGAATTCTCTGCCATTATCCTGGAATTCTCTGCCATTATCCCGGGACTGGCTGGGCTGTGGCCATCCCTGGGGAAGGGGAGCCTTTCCTCTGGCAGAGGGATGTGGCTGCAGGGCTTGGAGGGTGCTCAGGCGTTTTATCCCTTTGGGGGAGGTGAATGTCACAAATCTTTCCTTTATTAATTGGGTTTAATGACAATTAGGGAGTTTGTCCTTGTGAGAAGGACCAACCCCCAGAGATTTCTGCCCTCCCTAATCCCAGATTTCCCAGCCTCGGGTGCTCACAGGGCCTGAATCCAGGGAAGCAAGAGGCACAAAGGGCTGTAATGTCCTTGGCAGTATTTACAGTATTTCCACTTTATCCTTTCCTGTGGCAGCAGAGCTCTTCCAGCCCATCTTGAGCCCTGCTTCCCTTTCAGGGCTGGTTTTTCTCACTGTTTAATCTTCAAGAGGGATAAAATCCCATTTTTCCTGACTGTGCTCCTGCTGGGGAAGGAAGAACCTTTTGGAAACGTGGCAGGGATTTGTGCCTTGTCTGGAGTCTAAGAAATCCAGAATTCCCTTTCCTTGTTTTAGTGCCATGCCTGGATCATCCTCCTCAAAGTGGCACAAGAAATCATTAAGGGATGTGAAAACTGAGGGTGCTGCATCTTGGATTCTGGTTTTGTTGTTTCAGAGCTTCTAGGAAAAAAAAAAAAAAAGAGATTAAAAATGTTCCAAGCTATGTAAGTCCAGAGTGTCCAATCAGTGTCCTTTGGGATCCAGAGCTCGTTTTGAGATCCCCAAAATGCTGAAGGAGAAAAAGCTCCACATTTAAAACCCTTCAGTTGCAGTTCCTGAAATCCTGAACTGCTGCTGCAATTCATGGAATCCTGCAGTGGGTTGGGTGGGAAGGGACCTTAAATCCCACCCAGAGCCACCCCTGCCATGGCAGGGACACCTCCCACTGTCCCAGTGTTAGTGCTGAAACACAAAAATGCCCCAAAATGCCTCCAAAATGGCCCAAAATGACCCTGAGGAAAACAATCAGCAAAAAAAAAAATAAACTGGACAACCATCAGCAGAAGTTCCACCCGTGCTTCCATCCCTGCCTGACCCACAGCAGCTCCAGGAATTTTTTCCCTTCCCTAAATCCCTGGGAGGACTCTGCTTTTATCAGGCACTGCTGACCTGAACCTGGCAGGTTGTGTTTTACACCACACACTTGAAATAAAAAAAAAAGATGGAAAATATCCCAAGCCTGGCTCCTCCAAGCCAAGTGGGAAGGAGCACACGTGTCCTAGGGAAGAGTTTTCTGTCACAACGTGCAATTTCATTAAAACTTCAAGCGTTTCATGGAAACATTTCTCTGCTGGCAGAGCAACTTTCTAATTCCAAACATCTTGTTCGAGGGTTCCCACTTCATTCTGAGAATATTCTGATATTTGGTGCTGTTGAGATGGAATAATTTTGTTTTACCATTTACAGTGAATTCATTCAGTGTTTATCTTCAATGAACACATCGCTCTGATTATGTGGGGGTTTATTTTTGAAAGTTTACCCCACAAAACAGATTTGGTTTGTGTTTGGTTGAAAGGGATGACAAAGCCCCTCGTTCCAGCCCGTCCTTGAAACACACACCCACAGCCTGCAGGGAATTCCAGCCCCTGTGCTGCTTGTTCCCAGTTTTTGGGGATGCAGGTGGGGATTTTGGGGCAGTCTGGGCTGTGCTGGATCCACAAAAACCAGGGAATTAAAGGAATTAAAGGAATTAAAGGCTTGCACAGACAGGACAAAGCAGAGTCAACATGTGTGTGTCACTCCAGCTTGGCAGCAGTGCAAGCCCGGGGTCCTTCTAAAACAGGAATTAGTGCAATGGAACCAATCTGGGGGTTTATTTTAGACCAGTTAGAACCAGCATCAACCTGGTGGGATTCTGTGGGAGCAGCTGATTGGGGCTGAGCCAGACTGGGAGAGCTGGGGAAGATCACCTGGAGAGGAGAAGGATCCAGGGAGAGCTCAGAGCCTTTTCCAGGGTCCAAAGAGACTCCAGGAGAGCTGGAGAGGGACTGGGGACAAGGGATGGAGGGACAGGACACAGGGAATGGCTTCCAAGTTATGGAGACCAGGATCTTCTGGGATTTTGGGAAGGAATTCCTGGCTGGGCTGGAATTCCCAGATTTGCTGTGGCTGCCCCTGGATCCCTGGAAGTGTCCCAGGCCAGGCTGGAGCCCCCTGGGACAGTGGGAGGTGTCCCTGCCATGGCAGGGGTGGCTCTGATGGGATTTCAGCTGCTTCCAACCCAAACCATTCCACAATTCTGGTCCTCATCCTCCAAAAATGTTCTTAATGTATCCATTCTTTTTCTCAACGTTATTCAGGTTTTCTTTTCTTAAAAAAAAAAAAAGAATAATTCATATTCAGTGCAGAATGGTTACAAAGTGCAAAACTCATCAATTATTCAGGTTATTTATGCAGATTTTAAAGTCAGAGACATTATGTGGCTTTCTCTCTTTTAAGAGAAATTGAAAAGAGATTTAAGAGGAGAGGAACATTTTCCTGAGCTGAGGTTGGAGTTCAGCTCTTTGGGATTGTTCTGTGTGTTTGAATTGTTTGGGTTTGCTGTGTGTTTTCCAACCCCCCTTAGAGAAGTCAATAATGAGGTGACTCAAACAATCAGGCAGAGCTGGCAGAGCACCAAAACCCACAGGATTTGGATAATTCCTGGTGTCTGACCCCGTGGGCTGAGCACAAAACAGGGACACAGCAGCCACCAGTTGAATTCCCAGCTTGGATATTCCCTGAAATTTTATCCTCTCCTCTTTATTTCCTTGCAAACCATTACTATTATTATTATTATTATTATTATTATTACAATTGTTATTATTCCTAATGATAATTTCCCATTGTAGAGGTGTTAATTGAGTTAATTTAACCAGCATTCAATCAGCTGCTGCTGATATTTGGATCCAATATTGATCAGGGCCCAACCATTCCCTCGTGGCAGGTTCTGCTTCCCAGTTTGTGTCCAAACCCCTGCACTGGGCAGAGATCAGCCCTGGCTGGGATCCTGCTGGGAAACTTTTTGTATTCCAGCCCTTCAGGTGAGAAACCCCAGGGAACAGGGGCACAGACCCCTCTGTTGGTGTTTTTTAGGGCCAGAGCCTGGCTGGGGACAGGTGAAGCAAAGAATAAATCAGTGAGTGACAGGGACAGGAAACCCTTCCCTTCTCCCAAAATGATAAAGTGGCAGCTGAAGGAACAATTCCCGAGGCTGTGAGTGCTGAGGGGGACTGTTCATTATCCAGCTGCTCTGGCCTTGAAGTGATTAAGATCCCATTCTGTATCGAGCAACTGGAATTGCTCTGCCTTGGATAATTGTGTTTGTTTCTCCCTGTTAAATTTACAGGCTCTTTTATGCCTTCTCCCCATGTGCTCGCGGATTTTCCAGGGCAATTTGCAAAATAACCCTGATTGCTCTTTCAAGCCCCTTTTCAACATGCTGTCTGCAAAGGGAAACCTGATAAAAACCAACTCCAAAATGGCATTTGGAGCTGACAGCTCGTGGTGCTGCTCTCCCACAGCCGTGTGGTTCCTGTCCTCTGCAGTGGGATCATTAGCTTGGAAAAATCTCTTTATCCTCAACATTTGTGCTTGTGCACGACCAAAAGGTGCCTCGATCACTTTACAGAGTGGCAATTTGCTAAACAATGCAAAAACCACTCGCATTTATTTGGAAATAACACCCAATGCCTGTCTGTGGATTTAACAGCAGCAATGACTGCACATCCCTGCCCATCCCAAGGGAAAATTCCCAGTGGGAAAAGCTGCCCGGGATTGCAGCAGTGCTGCTGTGCACTCTGGCAGTGCCCTTGGCCCTGGCAATGATGGACAGAGCTACTCAGGCTGCATTGGCTTTGGTTTCATCTCTGTGCATGATTCATTCTGGGCCCTGCAGCATCCAAGGGATCCCAGAATTTCATTCTGGCAGCCTGGGAATTTCCTGTGTGGATGGTCCAAGGAGGTTTGGGGGCAGAAGTGAGGTAGGGGATGAAATCAGGAAATGAAAACGTGGCAGGAAAATCAAACAGAGGCAGAGTTTTGTATAATTTAGAGCTTTGGTGAAGGCAGAAAGGAGCTTCAGGAAGCTCCACCACCCATCACAGCCAGAGCTGGGCACTGGATTCTTTCAAATCAGCCTCCAGTGCTTCCCTGGAGGGGTTGTGCCCCATCCCTGGAAGTGTCCCAGGCCAGGCTGGAGCAATCTGGGACAGTGAAAGGTGCCCTGCCCATGGCAGGGGTGGCACTTGGTGATTCTCATATCTCATCCAAACCATCCCATGATTCTATGATTTAATTATAATATTTGCGTGTTTCTTCTATTTTTTTTTAATTCTGTGTGTATGTTGTGGGTTTTTTTGCTTGCTGATTTTTAACCAGATCACATTTAGTGACCCACAGATGTCACTTTCCCCTTTTCTGCCCCTTTTTCTTCTATCCTTCCCCTCTCCAGCCCAAACCTCCCTTTTGGTTTATTTTGTTCCCTTTTTTTCAGCAGACTGACTCTGGATATTCTCATTTTTGCTTCTGCTGGGCTGGCAGGGTAAGCCCAGCTCTGCAGCACTTTGCAGGAGTGAGCCCAGTGACAAGAAATCAATCTTGCTAATAAAATTAGCTGAGTTTCACTTACTCTTTCACACAACTGGAGACCAACTCATCCCCATGAAGGCAGTTTTATGGCCTGATGTTCTAATGGAGTGTAAACCAGCATTAATTGTGTGGGGAGGGCCAGAGATTGGGAGCATAAATCCCCTAAACCTCTGCTGGGTCCCTGCACATCAACCACGTGGACATTTGGGAGGGGAAAAGGAATTTTATCCTGCACTTGTCAGTCAGCTCAGAGAGAAATCGGTGTAGTTGATGCCTTTAAGTTTCAGATTTTGTATTTTTCAAACCTTGTTCTGTATTAGTGTATAACTCTAAACTCCATAGAAAGTGTCAGCTACTTTAGTCTTTACTTAGCAAGTTAGTTTAACTTACTTAATTAGCTACTTAGTTAGTCTACACTGTGATTTTGGTCACACAAAATAATCCCTCTAGGCCTGAAATTCAAGGACACTCCACTGCCTCAGGCCCCAAAAAGTACAAACAAAGGTGACTTATGGGGGAGCAAACCTATAAATTACTTCATTACCCAGAGCTGTAATTGGGGGATTAAATCCTGATATGTAAATGGACCAAACTTAAAATTGTCTGAAAAACTCGTGACCATTGTCCATTTTGGGGTGCAGCCCCTTGAAGAGGTTTTGTCTGCCCTTCATGTACCTGAAGGCCCTTCAAGAAATACATCAGCTTTTATTGTTTTAACTTTCTCTGGCCTCTGTTTCTCGGTAAGCCTGACAAAGGTACCATAGTCAGGAAAAATATCCTGGAGGAGCAGAATTCCCAAAGCTGCAGCCTCAGCAATGTTGGTGTGATGTGACTGCCCAGAGAGAGAAAGGGCAGCAACACCCACGGAGCTCTTTGGGGAAAAAAGGCCAATTTATTTACAGCCAGCCCGGATTTAAAGTGTGTCAGTGCAGCCAGGACAGGACAGGAGCTGATGGGACAATTGGGAAAAACATCCTTGGGACAGCACCTCAGGATGTGTCCCACGGCAAAGACACCAGGGGTTAATGTTGGTGATGAATTCCACTCTGTTTGTCACCGTGTTGTCACCCTGGGAGACTCCTCCCTAACTGAAGCTGCAGTCAGCTTGGCAGCCTGGGAATGGAGCTGAGAGTCAGGAGAAATCCAGGCCTGGAGAGAATTTCCAAGCTGGAATTCCCCAGCTCTATAAATGTGTGTCTCCACAGGTCCCCCTTTTAGTTTAAAAGAAAAAGGAGAGGAGAAATGTTTGTAATTTCTTTGCAGGGCCCTTTGCAAAGGAGAAATCCAGGCCTGGAAGGAATTCCCAAGCTGTGATTCCCCAGCTCTGTCAATGTGTGTGTCCCCAGTGTGACTGCACTCAGTGCTCTGAGGTGTCTTTTCCAACCCTGATGATCCCGTGACATTTTGGGGCACTTGTGTTAATTGTGATCCTTGATCTGCTGGGGGATTTTGTTTATTATTTATTTATAGTTTTTTAACACTCTGGGCCTGGCTTGAATACCCAGATGGAGCCATCTCTTCGTGGTTTTCACAGAGCTGAGGGTTTGAGAGGCTTCAAAGGTTGGCAGAGGCTGCTCAGAGCAGCCGGGGCTGCCCCATCCCTGGCTGGGATTGGAGGCAGTGAAGGGACAGAACAAGGGAGGGATGGCTTTAAGCTGAAGGAGGGCAGGATTTGATGGGATATTGGGAAGGGATTCCTGCCTGGGAGGGTGTGAGGGGCTGGGCTGGAATTCCCAGATTTGCTGTGGCTGCCCCAGGATCCCTGGAAGTGTCCCAGGCCAGGCTGGAGCCCCCTGGGACAGTGGGAGGTGTCCCTGCCATGGCAGGGGTGGCTCTGATGGGATTTCAGGTCCCTTCCAACCCAAAGGAATTCAGGATTCCATGTGCTGGTTTCAATGGGATTTTGGGAAGAAATATGGGATGTCCCTGGATCCCTGTTCCAGGCCCAGCTGGAGCAGCCTGGGATAGTGGAAGGTGTCCCTGCCCATGGTGGGACTGGATGGACTTGGAGGTCCCCTCCAATCCAAGATGCCATGGGCAGGTTTAGATGGGATATTGGGAAGGAATTCCTGGCTGGGCTGGAATTCCCAGATTTGCTGTGGCTGCCCCTGGATCCCTGGAAGTGTCCCAGGCCAGGCTGGGATAATCTGGGACAGTGGGAGGTGTCCCTGCCATGGCAGGGGTGGCTCTGGATCATCTTTAAAATCTTTTCCATCCCAAACCCTTCAGGGATTCCAGTCCCTGCAATGCCAGCAGGGAATGTGGTTTTGGGTAAGAACATCCTGTGCTGGGAGTCAGGCTGTGCAGGTGAGGAAGGAGAGGTGATTCCTGCCTGGTTTATTGGTTGTTTAAAAGATCTGCATTTAAAATCTGTTTTAAAAGAGATCTGTAAAATCTGTTAAAAAAAAAAAAAAAATGTTTTAAAAGAGATCTGTAAAATCTGTTTTTAAAAATCTGTTTTAAAAGACCTCTGTAAAATCTGTTTAAAAAAAGATCTGTTTTAAAATAACAAGAGCAATACTCGGCTCCTTTTCACCCTTTCCCTGGAGGGGTGTAAAGCTGGAGGATTTATTGCTCCTGCTGTGATTTATGGGATACAGGGAATGGGGTGATGGCCTCACTTTAGTGCTGACATTGAAAAATCCTCCTGGGCACTCAAACCAGCTCTGACAACTCTTCCCCCCTCCATAAAATAATCCTGAGGCTCAATCCCACCATTGGACAGCACTGCTGGGTTTATATGGACAAGAAAGTAGAAAAAAAAGATATTTTTTTGTGATTTTTCCATCATTTCTGATCTCAGATGGGCGAGTGCTTGGGCTGTTTCTGTGGTTGGTTTGTGCTCCTGACCTGTGTTTATCAAATCCTGCTTCTTCCAGCTTCTCCTCTGTGCATTTCCCACTTTTTCCAGTTGCTGTCACGTCTCCATGTGGGGGCTGATGGCTGAGCAATTCTTTTTATTCTCCCTCGCACATCCTTGGAGATTTTGTGTGATTTTTCTATGTGCTTTGTGTTCATTTTCTCTCTCCCAGAGCTCTAGCTTTGTTTAGGCTGACTCTCCCTTCTTGGGGGGGTAAAAAATACCAAATAAATTCCAAAATAAATCCAAGATTTTGGACCCATTTAAACGCGTTTTTCTCATTAAAAACCTGTTTCATTTCAGGAGTAAACCTGAATTTTATTTCTCTGGTCTGCACATTCTGCTTCTGACTGGTCAGTGCCTGGCATTAAATTTTTTACTCACGGGGCTCCCTTTTCCTGGGGAGCTTATGGACACAAGGGAATAACGTGGGAGGAAGCAAATCCTGATTTTCTTCTTTTTTTACAGTTTAGCTGCCAGGGCTGGCAGCATCCCCGTGAGCCAGGCATGGAGTGGGTGCGTTCTGGGGCCAGCCAGGCATTTCCCACATCATCTTTTTGTTATTTGGGATTTTTTTTGTTACTTTCTGATGCGTTTTGACGTGTCCTGATGTCACAGAAAGCTCAGGGTGCAAATCGCTGCTCTGGGGCAATAAAATGATGACTCGAATGAGTTCTGGGCAAATCTTTGAAGGGTTTAGGGGAGGGAAATTTGGCTAAACCCCCAATGAAATCACGGGAGGGATAAAACACTGGGGGTGGCTATTTTCAATATGCTCAGTTTTGCCTCTGGCTGTGTCAGGATTGCCGTCACTTGTTGGCCAATGTAAGATTTTAATGGTTAAACTCTGTCCGTGGGGACAGGAACGAGCTCCTTAAATCAGGAGGGTAATTAATTCTCCTGACAAGCCCTGCAAGTTCTCAATTGAGATTTTAGCCCTCGCAGAGATGGGATTTGACCGTTTGCATTTGCCTTCTCCCACCCCCCCTGCAAAGCCAGGACTTGCTGGGTCGGACTTAACAAATCCCCAGAACACCCCGGAATGAGATTGGGCTTTAATGTGCAATAAAAAAACTTTGGGAACGACTCCTTCAAACGCTTCCAGAGGTTGGAAACTCATCTATAAACATCCACTTTATGCCTAAAGTTCCCAAATCTTATTGGGAGAGGTCGTTTATTCCAAACCCTGTCATCAAAGCTCCGGAGCCAAGGAAATTGCAGGATGGTTTGGATGTCGAAATTTGCAGCTGGAAGCAGAGGGAGAGAGGGAAGCCCTGCACAGGAGCTGAGTGTGGGGCCTTGGCTCCTCCTCTCTGCTCCCTGCATGCCTTTGCAGCTCCGTGGATTTCCTTTTTCTTTCCTGTAAGAAATCCTAAAGCAATGTTGGTGGTGGATCCTTTGCAGATTTTTTTCCCCTCTGGAAAACCACCCACCCAACAGACCCACAGTGCTCAGGTGTGTCCAAGGGCTTTTCAGGCTGAATATTTCTGATTTCTCTGATTTTTTTATGAATAGTTCCCCCTGAGCCAAAATAATTCACTGATGAATAAATTCGTGTGAAAATTGAGACTGAGAAATCTGAAAGTTTTGTTCCTGGTTCTGTTTTAACTTCTGGGGAATTCCTGATATTCTGTGTGCCCACTGGAGCCAGGCTGGGAGAGCTGGGGATGTTCACCTGGAGGATCCAGGGAGAGCTCAGAGCCCCTTCCAGGACCTAAAGGGGCTCCAGGAGAGCTGGAGAGGGACTGGGGACAAGGGATGGAGGGACAGGACACAGGGAATGGCTCCAAACTGGGAAAGGGGAGATTGAAATGGGATTTGGGATGGAATGAGGGTGGGGAGGGGCTGGGCTGGAATTCCCAGATTTGCTGTGGCTGCCCCTGGATCCCTGGAAGTGTCCCAGGCCAGGCTGGAGCCCCCTGGGACAGTGGGAGGGGTCCCTGCCATGGCAGGGGTGGCTCTGATGGGATTTCAGGTCCCTTCCCACCCAAAGCATTCCAGGGTTCTGTGATTCCAAGTGCAGCTGAAGGAACGTGATGTCGGAGCCATGGGTTGTTCAGGAACATTTTCTTCAGAGCTCGGTGCCAGTTGTGCTCTGAGGGAGGATGGGATGTGCAAACGAGGGGGAAATTCATCATCCCCACGTGCCTTGTCCCTGAATTCCAGCCCTGTGCCCCCAGCACAGAGGGCACCTGAGGGTCAGGCTGGGAATGGCTTTTGGGATTTGCCAGGTCACTTTTAACTTTCAGTGCAGGAAATGTCAGCGCCAGAGAGCAAACCACGGCTGGGGAAAGTAAATATGGACGAGAAATGTGTGAACTTCTCCCCTCCAGTGCCATCCTCTGACAGCTCAGATTTATCGGTGCCTTTATTGTCACTTTTCATTCCCTTTGCTGCCTCCCCCACACCCTGCTCAGTAACTCTGCACTCATCACAGCAAAGTGACTCAGGTTCAGTTAATATTAATTTTAATATTAATATTGCCATTTTACTGCCTGGCACACTTTCCATATGGAGACAACAATCCTTTCTTTTCCTTATTCCTCTTCTGTCCCTTTTTATTCTACACTTGTGGCTCTTTAATATTTGATTTTTAAGGAAATAAATTGCATGTGACAATCCGTGTGTGGTGAATTCAGAAGGAAGGAGCTCCGTTTTCAGCGAGGGACTCTGAAATTTATAATCCCAGAATCCCAGAACACTTCGAGCTGGGAGAAACCTTAAAACCATCTTGTCCCTTTCCATGCCACGGGCAGGGACACATTCCCCCAGAGCCCCACCCAATCAGTTTAACTTCGGGAGATAAAATGTGATTATTTTGGAAGAGGAGCAGAGTTTTGGGAGTGGGCAGGATGAGTCAATGCCTGAGCTCCCAGGAGGGGGGTCTGGGGGGCTCGAGTGCCTTTCAGCAATGTGTGACAGGAGCTGCTGGGGATCACACGGAGCTGATTCAGGGAATTTCACACCCTGTGAGCACCAGGAGCTGCTGGGTGCAAGGCTGGGAGTGCTGGGGGTGTTCAGCTCCCTCACTCTGGAATTTCACGGCTGTGATAGCAGGGATCCTGGAATCCTGGAGTGGTTTGGGTTGGGAGGATCTGAAATCCCACCCAGAGCCACCCCTGCCATGGCAGGGACCCCTCCCACTGTCCCAGATTATCCCAGCCTGGCCTGGGACACTTCCAGGGATCAAGGGGCAGCCACAGCAAATCTGGGAATTCCAGCCCAGCCAGGAATTCCTTCCCAATATCCCATCTAAACCTGCCCATGGCATCTTGGATTGGAGGGGACCTCCAAGTCCATCCAGTCCCACCATGGGCAGGGACACCTTCCACTATCCCAGGCTGCTCCAGCTGGGCCTGGAACAGGGATCCAGGGACATCCCATATTTCTTCCCAAAATCCCATTGAAACCAGCACATGGAATCCTGAATTCCTTTGGCTTGGAAGGGACCTGAAATCCCATCAGAGCCACCCCTGCCATGGCAGGGACACCTCCCACTGTCCCAGGGGGCTCCAGCCTGGCCTGGGACATTTCCAGGGATCCAGGGGCAGCCACAGCAAATCTGGACAAACACCACAGTCCTGTGGGTTGAGGGGCTGCTGGGAATTCCAACAAAAATAGATTTAGACAAAGGGAATTACGTCTCAGCGATATTAATTGATAATTTTTCCCTCTCAGTGAGGCCTTGGAGCACAAGGTACAACCTCACACCGTTGGCTGGAGATTCAATTTCAGTAGGGTCCTGTTGTGGCTCCTCTCTCAGGTCATCCAGGATGATTCTTGGAATAGCAGGGAATGAGATGAGGTGCAGGCTGTGATTTTCTTGTCCGGCAGATGAATTCTTAGTTTCTTGAATTCTCACCAATCAAATGGTGAATATATTCTTTTATGAATTCCAGAGCCCAGTCCATGTCACAGGGACACTTTGCCACTTTTTCACGGGGTAAAACCAAAATTTATAATTAACCAGCCAGTGTGGACACCTGCTGGAATTCCACATCCTTTAGGAGAAAAGTTCTGTCTGTAGTTTGCTGTTGTTCAGGCTGCAGATAAATCAGTAGAAATTGCCTAGATTTACATGGGATTTGTGGATATCAGGGTGTTATGTACATAAAATTGGAATCTGTGCTCGTGTTCTCAGTTTCTGTGTTCTCTGTTCCTGGAAACATTCGAAATCTTTTGTCTACAAGGGCTGAAACAAGTCCAGAGCTCTTTTGCTGAAAGGAGCAGGTGTTGTCTTGGTCTCCTGTTAGAAGCAAATTAAATTAGAAACAGCAGAGTTTTCCCAGGAGAGAAATCCCATTTTCTGGGGGCAGCTCTGGCACTGGGATGCCGGGATGTACTTCCATGCATTCCCTGGTCTGGTTTTTGCCTCTTGGCTCACATTTGTGTGGGGAATGTCAGCTCTGGGTCAAGGAATCAGCTCGGTGCCGTGTCCATGTCGTTTCCACAGATCCTGGTGGCAGGGGCAGGGTGAGAAATGCATTGAAGGAGCAGGGCAGGGGTTCTGCTGGAAGTGCTGAGCTGGATTCCTGGCCATGACTGATGGAAACACATTTCACCTGCAGGAAGGTTTCACTGCCACACTGCTGACTCAAAGTGCTCCGTTACAAAGTGAGGCCAACAACAATCAGCTTATTCATAAGTTAAATATTCCCTGGAGCCATAAATCTCTGCAGGTTAAAGCACCCGAGTTCCTCACACAAGACAGGTTTGAAATTCTTCCTGGCACCAGCGGATGGAGTTTGATGGAAAGGTCACTTGTCAGGATTGGGGATTGTTCTGAAGTGAGCAGGTGTTTTATCACGGAGATTTGCTGTGCACTCCTGATTTACATCCAGAGGTGAGGTGGGAATGGGCAGGATGGGAGGGGAGGCAGCTGGGGAGGAGCCATGGAAACAAAATGTTGAAGGAATTGGGCAGGGAAAGGCCAGAGATGGTGCAGAGTTAAGGAAGCTGAGTCAGCTCTGTTAAATTCTGAGTTAAACTCAGTTCTATTCCCGCTGTCAGCTCAGGCCTTGGTGCTCATGGAGCCAGAGGAAAATCCAGCAGTGACACTGAGGTTCTGTCCTGTCCTGTCCTGTCCCCAACATTCAGCACCTCGACCTGTCCATCAGGGCCGGCTCTGGAGCTTCACCAGGGCAGGAGCTCCACCAGATTTTGGAGCTCCACCAGATTTTGGAGCTCCACCAGCCTCTGGAGCTCCACCAGCCTCAGGAGCCCCACCAGCCTCAGGAGCTCCACCAGATTTTGGAGCTCCAGCAGCCTCAGGAGCTCCACCAGCCTCAGGAGCTCCACCAACCTCAGGAGCTCCACCAACCTCAGGAGCTCCACCAGCCTCAGGAGCTCCACCAGCCTCAGGAGCCCCACCAGCCTCAGGAGCCCCACCAGCCTCAGGAGCTCCACCAACCTCAGGAGCCCCACCAGCCTCAGGAGCTCCACCAGCCTCAGGAGCTCCACCAGCCTCAGGAGCTCCATCAACCTCAGGAGCCCCACCAACCTCAGGAGCTCCACCAGCCTCAGGAGCTCCACCAGCCTCAGGAGCTCCACCAGCCTCAGGAGCTCCATCAGCCTCAGGAGCCCCACCAGCCTCAGGAGCTCCACCAGCCTCAGGAGCCCCACCAGCCTCAGGAGCCCCACCAGCCTCAGGAGCTCCACCAGCCTCAGGAGCTTCCAGCTGTGCCCCCCTCATTAGCAGGATCCCAGATTTCATGGAATCTTCACACCCAGATTTTCAGGGCCAGCATTTCCCAAGGCTGTTGTTCCCACACCCCTTTTCAAGTAATCTCTGCTCTTTGTGTATGAGACACCCCAAAATCCCGGGGTGCAAATCTTCTCTCAGGTGTGCATCGAGAAAATCACGGCCTGGACTGATCCCCCAGGATTTCAGCTTTTCTGTTTTCCATCCGTTTGTAACCCTGCAGTTCTTTAGTGTGTAACTCCAAACTCCACACCCAGTGGGAGCTGCTGCTCTCCCACTTTGGGCACACACAACAATTCCTCTCCAGGCTGGCAATCAAGGACCCCTCACTGCCCCAGGCCCCAGAGATGGAAACAAAAGGGAGCTGGGGGAGCAAACCTGGGCTAAATGACTTCATTACCTGGAGCTGCAATTGGGACATTAACCCCAATATGGAAATGGACCAAATTTATAAAAATGTGAAAAACTGGTGACCATTGTCCATTTTGGGTGTAGCCTCTCAGAGCTTTGACTGCCCAAGGTGCATCTATTGAAGGCCTTGAATAAATCCCCACTTTATTCTCTTCATCTTAATTTTTAGCCTCTGCTCTAGGGAGCCACTCCAAGGCATCAGGGGGTTTGTGCTTGGTGCCAGGGCAGGGCCAGAGCCTTGGCTGGGGCCACCAGGAACATTTTATCTTTGAAACTTGGGCTAAATGACTTCATTACCTGGAGCTGGAATTGGGAGATTAACCCCAATATGCAAATGGACCAAACTGATAAAAGTGTGAGACCCTGTGACCCATTGTCCCTTTTTGGGTGTAACCCCTGGGGGAGCTTTGTCTGCCCTAAATGTACCTGAATACCTTCAATAAATAGAATTTATTTTTATTCCCTTGATTTTATCTGGCCTCTGTTTTTAGGTAGCCCAAAAGGCATCAGGACGAGCCCTGCTGTTCCCACAGTTCCCATTCCCCACCCCCTCTCTGGTTTTCCCCAGGGCACAGCAGCAGCAGCAGCAGAACTTTCCTCCTGGCTGATATCTCCTGCTCTTCTCCATGAGCATCGTCCAAAACTATTCCCACTTCTGTGGATTGTTTCTATTCCCCAGTGGCAGATTCCCTCCGCAGAGTTTTTAATGTAAAGAATCAGATGATTAAATATTTGACAAGTGCATTCAGCACTGAAATACTAATAAATTGCATTATCTCTGGGGGCAGAGGGTTATTTTTTTTGTCATTTTAACAGCAGAATAATGATGCTTTTGCAAGGTTACAGTTTCGCTGCCTGTAAGAGCAAGCGAGTCTTCCTTTCTTTTCAATAAGATTTTAATATAATTTGCAACCATTGTTAACTTGTCATATTCCTCCCTCCCCCCCCTAAAAAAAAATCCAGTCCTTTAAAAACTCAGTGTCTGCATATGAGCTTCATGCTTTTAAAACTTGATTTTCTGTCATTGAGCAGAAGTGAATTCCAGATTCATTATGGCAAGAAAAAGACATCTTTAAATTGGTACTGAAGGAATCTCTGGTCCCACTCTTCAGTTTCTGACAGGACTCAGCTTATTTTGAATTCCAAATATGAATCTCCTCTCCGTGACAGGTGGCAGGTTGGTGTATGGACGTCCTGGTCAGGGTTTTGGTGCTCCAAAATTTCCCCTGCTGTTTATTCCAGTTCCCCAGGCCGAGGGATATTCCCAGGAGCAGGAAATCTTTGGATGATTTAGGAACTTCATCCCTCCTGCAAGTGCCTCCACCCTGTATTTTTTTTTTTTTTTCCCCTTGGCTAATCAGTTTGGGATGGGGAGGCAATATTTAAACGAGCAGAAAATCATTAGATGATTTACAAAACACTGGAACCCTGCGACAAGACCGTGAGGCTTCTTTTGGAGTAGAAAATGATTTAATTATTGCTCACCCTTCCAAACATTCGTCTTGGTAAAAATTAAAATGATTTTGCCAGGCAGAAAATTGGGCCCCGTGTTAATATTTGCTGTAAATGAACAAATGGCAGAGCATCAGTGGGTTCCTCTGCTGGGCTGAAAAAAATGAAATATATTCTGGGGTCTCCCTAATGCACAGCAGTTTTCCAAGGCTAATCAGGACATTCTCTAAGCCTGCCTGGGCTTTATATTTTAATTTAGGCACGACTGTGTCTGTGTCTGGTGGAATTATCATCCCTTTCCCTCCTCTTTTGGCACTGGAATTGTTGTAATGTTTGTGTCAGAGCCGGGGAGGTGTTGCCGTGGTGGCTGATGTCACCAGAGAGGTGACACTGTTGGTGCTGTCCCCTGTTTTCCTCAGCACCTGGGCACTGCTTTGGCTTTTCCTGGGTGTTTTCCTGGCATTTGGTGCTGCTTTGCTGCTACAGGGATGTGAAAGCCGTGCTCCTTTACCACAGTTTTGTATTCAGGAGCAACAGAGAGCAACAGCAAACCCCCAGCTCCCTAAAAACCAAACACCAGGGATTAATGGGTTTTGGTGGATTTTTTAATCAAAACTTGCATCAGTTCAGTGGGATCTGATCAGAAACTGATGGGTGATTTCTGCTCCAAACCTGTGGCACTTCACTTTGCTGCCAGCCATGGAATGTGCAGAATTCCCTAAGGACAGAATTTATCTGCCAGGGGCCGGGATAAAGAATCAGAAACCTTTTGTACCTCGTTTGATTTCCAGTTTTTCCCTTGGCCAAGCTGGTGGTGTGGGATTGTCCCCTCGGTGGCCCCGAGTTCAGGCTGAGGACACTGGATAATCAGCTGGCTCACAGATTCCTTTTTGTGTGTCTGAAAAGCCAGAAGGAACCTCCAGATAATCCACTTTAGGCTCCTCTCTCCCTGAAATCTTTCCCTTGTTAACCCTGGATGGAGCACTCAGCTCTCTCAATTCTGACTTCTCACACCCCTGGATCCAATCAGTTATCCCTTGTTTTTTCCAAAAAAAAAAGATAAAACCAAAATCAGTTATCCCTTGTTTTTTGGGGTTTTTTTTTCCAAAAAAAAGATAAAATCGCTGGCTAAAGGTTGAATTAGGGACACTCCATCAAAAATAACGTGTCCATGGAGTATTTCCATTGTATTTTCCCCCTCCCAGCCAGGGGAGGGGAGCAGGGGGAGACAGGAGGGGTTTCCAGCTGCCTGCACTGCTCTAATCCCCCCATTCCGGGTAATCCCTGGGAATGTTCAGTGAGGGAACGTGACAGACCCGGAGCACCCAGAGGGAAAAGCAAAAAAAAAGAAAAAAAAAAAAAGGATTAAAGTGTGTGGTGGTCCCATATGGCTCCAGGCCTTGGGCTGGAATCCCCTTAAGGAGATGCAGCTGATCCCAGGGAGGAACATTAAAATAAATGGTTCCTGCTCCTTCTGACCCCAGCACTACTGAAAAATGTTATCATATAAATAAATAGATTTGTGCTGCAGTAAAACCTGCCCAACTCGAGTTTTCAGGCTGAACCTGACGGTGCTGAGAGGAAAAGATGGAGCCAGAGCCCATGGAAAAAGGGAGGGGAACTTTAACCTTTGCAAGGCATCCAGTTTTAAACCAGGGATTTAAACTGCAAATTCCACACCCAGCTGCAATTTAGATTTCTGATTTAATGCCCCAGCCCTGGAGGCCTTGGCATGGTGGGAGGTGTCCCTGCCTGTTGGAACCCCAAAGTTTTGATCTTCCTGTGCTTTCTGACACTGACCCTCAAAAGACCTGAGGCCTTGGGGAAGGCTTCCAAATTTGAGTGATAAAGTTAGAATTAATGGTGTGTAATTGGAATAAAAATGTGTGATATCACATAGTGAAGGGTTTGGGATTTGGGGTTTTAAAATAGAGGAATAGGTGTGGGGCACTTCTCCCTTCTTGTTCCTTCTTCTTCTTGATTTTAAGTAATAGATTTTGGTTGGGTAGAAAATCCTGCAGTGAGGGTCACAAATGTTTGGTCATTGGGTCAAAAATAATAATAAATGTATTAAAAATAAAATAATAAATAATACAAATAATATAAATGTTAGCTTTTAATTGGATAGTTAGGCCTGAAAAGGCCTTGTAGGAAACAAGACACAGATCTATTTTATTGCTTTTAGCTTATTAGCCTAAAGTACTACAAAACTCACTTTATTCTTTATTCTTTATTCTTTATTCTTTATTCTTTATTCTTTATTCTTTATTCTTTATTCTTTATTCTTCATTCTCACTTATTCTCTTATTCTTTAGATAAGAATTAATAAACAACCAAGTGCAAACACAAAAATCCTCTCTCTTGTGCTTGAATCCTAACTTTGAGTGCAAGCAAAAAAAACCAATTAAAAAGCAAAAACAAGAAACCAGAACAAAAAAACCAAACCAAAACAAAACAAAAAAAACCCCAACAAAATGAAGCAAACAAAAAACCCCCACTAATATGTGGTACCACTAATACCTGCCCATGGCAATGGTGGGGCTGTGTGGGATTTAAGATTTAAGGTCCTTTTCCACCCCAAACATTCCAGAATTCTGGGATTCCAAATAGTTTGGGGCTCCCCAGGGATCCCCCAAAAAGGACACAGCCCCTGCTCTGAGCTGGGTGTGGAATTTGGGGCTCCCCAGGGATCCCCAAAAAGGACACAACCCCTGCTCTGAGCTGGGTGTGGAGTTTGGGGCTCCCCAGGGATCCCCAAAAAGGACACAGCCCCTGCTCTGAGCTGGGTGTGGAATTTGGGGCTCCCCAAGGATCCCCCAAAAAGGACACAGCCCCTGCTCTGAGCTGGGTGTGGAGTTTGGGGCTCCCCAGGGATCCCCCAAAAAGGACACAGCCCCTGCTCTGAGCTGGGTGTGGAGTTTGGGGCTCCCCAGGGATCCCCCAAAAAGGACACAGCCCCTGCTCTGAGCTGGGTGTGGAATTTGGGGCACCCCAGGGATCCCCAAAAAGGACACAGCCCCTGCTCTGAGCTGGGTGTGGAGTTTGGGGCTCCCCGGGGATCCCCAAAACGGACACAGCCCCTGCTCTGAGCTGGGTGTGGAGTTTGGGGCACCCCAGGGATCCCCCAAAAAGGACACAGCCCCTGCTCTGAGCTGGGTGTGGAGTTTGGGGCTCCCCGGGGATCCCCCAAAAAGGAGAGAACCCCTGCTCTGAGCTGGGTGTGGAGTTTGGGGCTCCCCGGGGATCCCCAAAAAGGACACAGCCCCTGCTCTGAGCTGGGTGTGGAGTTTGGGGCTCCCCGGGGATCCCCCAAAAAGGACACAGCCCCTGCTCTGAGCTGGGTGTGGAGTTTGGGGCCAGCAGCTCAGGGCTGACAGGAGCAGCTCTGTCTCTCTGTGTTTTTCCTCTTTCCACACAGAACAATATCATTTGTTGTCCTGCAGACCTGGGGAGTGTGAATTGCTGCTTTCGTGGTGCAGTGAAGTCCGGGGTGACACTTGGAGCTGACACCCCCGTCCATGAGCTCGGAAATCAGGGAGCTGAGCTAAATCAGATATGGCAGATCCGAGATTGAGCACGGGAAGTGTCCTGACCCTGCAGAATTAAGCACAGTGTGCTGGACTCAGAGGAGGCACCATTTCTGAGCTCCTTCTCTTACTTGAGAGTTTTATTCGGTGCTTTTGTGGTTTCTGTGGTGATCAGAGATCACCAAGCCTGGCTGCTCGGAGTATTTACCCGTGTTCTCCTCTCCTATTATTTCCAGGCACCTTGACCCGAGCCTGACTGTTCTGACCCCAGGCAGGTGATTATGTGCCAGCAGCCAAGGACCTGGGGAAGCAAAAAATCCAAATCTGAACCAGAAATGACTCCAAGGCCAGCTTGGACAGGGCTTGGAGCAACCTGGCCTGGAGCAAAGTGTCCCTTCCCAGGCAGGGGGGTGGGATTGGGTGGGATTTAGGGTCCCCAAGCACTCCCTGATTGCAGTGGCAGGGTGGGGAGAGCAGCTGAGTGCTGGTGATTTTCCCTTTTCCTCCATCTGTCTGTGTCTGAGCTCTGGAGTAGCCATCCCGTGGGGATGAATTCCACGTGTCCATGTCCTTCCCGAAGTTCCTGGGTTGTTTATTTTGTTCCCTTGTCACAACGATCACAGCAGTGCCTCTGCCGGGGCTCTGACAGCGACCACGGCACTGATAACAGACTATTTTAAGCTGCTCCTAACAAGAGCCTGTGAATCTGCAAGGTTGTGTGAAAGAGAGCGAGGGAGCTTCACGGAGCTGTGCAGTGAATTATTAACTGCTGCTTCTGGCCCAACATGACAAATAAAATTCTATTGCACAAAGATGCTCCGTTGTGTCAGGCGTTCATTCGGGGAGATGTCGAACAAATGGCTCCTGGATAAGCTCACAATCTTTCTTCATTTATCTGCCTGATCAGTGAACTCGAATGGAGGAAGAGCCACCAAACAAGATTAGCATTTGCCTTCTGTCATTAGCTGTGCTTTCTTAATAAAAGACTCGGACTCCCTGCTGATATAAATGGATGAAATAGACACGTACAAATTTCAGATATATTTATTTCGGCTCCCTGAGAACATCACCAAAGCACGGTGAATCAGCTCCAGACGTGCAGAGCAGATCCTCGTCTCTGTGCTGCTGGGGTTTGGCTCGCTCGGGGCTTTGTTTGGGTTGAAATGGAGATCTCTCTCCCTAGCGCTGCTGGGATTCCCTCGTTGTTTTCCTGGCAAACGCTCCTTGGTTTTGTCCACTCACAGCAATTAGTCGGGATGATCTGGGACAGCAAAGGGAGAGCAATTGGAAGCTGCAGGAGCTGAGTTTTAATTCTGCAAGGTGGGGATCAGAACCCAGAGAGAGGGAAGAGGGGGGACCAGGTCAGCCAAAAATCTCCCTGGGGAGGATCAGTGATTCCCAAGGAATCAGGAATCTGCTCTGGCCGTGGGTGGGATGAGCAGTGAATGTTCATTCCTGCTCTACCTTGGCTCCTGGAGTCCTGAGATTCTTGGCAGCAGGGAAGCGGCAGCACCTCTGACGTGACTGCAGAATTTATAGTTCCAGTGTTTATCCCGAGTTTCTTTCTTTATTTACAATCCGTGAAGGTTTTGGGGTGGAGGGACCTTAAATCCCATCCAGTGCCACCCCCTGCCATGGGCAGGGACATTTCCCACTGTCCCAGGGGGCTCTAAACCCCGTCCAGCCCGGCCTGGGGAAACTTTGCTGCCCTTGGCAGCATTTAACCCTTTAATGTGACAAAACCCCTTTAGAAATGGGGTGTAACCCCACTTTTCCCTGGACACAGCCCTGTCACCTGTGCTGCTCATGCTGCCACAGCCTGTCAGGCCTGGAGGACTGTTTGGAGCAGCCACACACACACACACATACACACACAAAAAAATCTTCAGAAACCCCAAATTTGGAGGCATTTTATTCCCCAGAGACACGAGGCACCTCATCAGCATCGCTCCGTGTGCAGACAGCTCCGGAGTTTCTTGCTCCAGACACGGCAGGCACGGGGATTTTTCAAACTCGTTTGGTGGATGAGAGGCTGGCAGGAGGAAGAAGATGAATGACTTCCCAGGGAGCAGAGCAGTCCTTGAGCTTGCGGAGGGAGACGGGGCCGGGATGAGCCGTAAAGGCTGGCGTTCCATCACCGTCACATCCCATTGTTCCCGCGCTCCCGGGGACAGAACGCGATTCCCGGCTCCGGAGCATCCGCGTTGTTTGTAAGGAGCGGAATGAATTCAAAGCAGAGCGTGCCTTTGGCTTTTCATGTTCAGACTGTCGCAGATTTCTTAATTATGGGGATTTGAAATCTGTTTTAAACTTTATTCTCCTCCGCGTTAGGGTTCCAAAATAAAACTTGCAGGGTTTGGCATTGAGGCTTTTTCTATTCATTATCCTGAATTTCTGCTGGGACCTAACAGACAGTCAAGGATTTGAGAGGGGGAAGGATAAAAGGTGATATTTTCAGTTGTGACTTATGGCCAAATCTGTAAACACTGAAGGATCTTGTGCTGAACAAGGGTATAAAATTGATTTCTAATGCAGAGACCTGAGGGTGAAAGCACAGCCTGGGTGTGCCAGGGCAGTCTGCAGTGCCAAGGGAAGGGATCTGGCTCCAGAAATTCCAGGAGCAGCTCCCTGTGAGCAATGGTGCAGGAATTGTGGATGGTCGGGACAAACTCAGGAGCTCTCTGTATTCTGGTGTTGAAGTTTGCAGTTTATTTTGTAGGGCCTGGGTTTATATGAGGCCCTGCCAGGAACTGCAGCCACAGCTCAGAGCAGGACAGAGAGAGGGACAGAGCGAGAGTAAACGAGTAAAATGGTAAGAGAGAAGAGTAAAAAGTGAAGAGAGAAGAGAGATTTTCCCATTTACAATACATCAAATCTTCTATGTTGAATATTCTAATTTCCACTAACCAATTTAATACAAGATACAAATCCTCCAACATTTGCATGCAACCTATAGGAATCACTATATCACCATGTTTTACTGCTTTTCTCATCTCTAAATTTTATCTGGGACCCTTCCTGCCGTGCCTAGGGAGGATGTCTGTTTGCTCTTTGGTGTTTGCAGCATCCAACATGATCTAAACAAAGGGGCCTTCAGCCACACAGTCGAAAATTGCTACCATTTCTATTTCGTTTATACTTTTTATATTCTCAAAGTCTTTTTCTAGGCACTCGTATTTATAAAGTTTCCCTAATTCATCCTTCCCAACCCAATGGAATTTGCAGAACTAGTAATTTTCAGGAAAAGGAATTTTCAGGATTAGGAATTTTCACGACTAGGAATTTTCAGGAATAGGAACTTTCAGGATTAGGAATTTTCAGAATCAGGAATTTTCAGGACTAGGAATTTTCAGGAATAGGAATAGGAACTTTCAGGATTAGGAATTTTCAGAATCAGGAATTTTCAGGAATAGGAAATTTCAGGAAAAGGAATTTTCAGGACTGGGAATTTTCAGGAAAAGGAATTTTCGGGAACAGGAATTTTCAGGGCTTGTTCCCCTTGGATCAGGAATTTTCAGGACTTGTTTGCAGGCAACTTCTGGGCTGCAGAAACCTGGGAGTGCAGAGCTTTTCGGGCTGCATTTCATGGAGTTCATCCCAGTTTTTACCTGGGAGCTGCTGGAACCTTTCCCTGCTGTTGAGGGGCAGAGGAAAAAACAAATTTGTGATGCCCACAATGGAATTTTCTTTTCATTGCAGTGGGGCTGGGTTAATAAACTGGAGCCAGGAGGTGACAGGGAACTGTGGCCCTGAGGGAGGTGTTTATGTGGGAAAATGTAAAATATTTCTCTTTTTTTGTTTGTTTTTTGGGGTTTTTTTGGGAATGAAACGAAGGCGTGGCCCCAGCGAGGTCCTTTATGGAGCAATAATGGGCACTGGCACTGCAGAGCTGAGTTGGAGTTGTTCTTCTGCCCACATGTCACCCCAAAATTGATATTCTGAATTATGTAACCACCTCCAAATTAACTCGGGGGAATATTTGTCTTGTACAGCAGCAGCTCGTCCGTGGATGGCAGAAGAAAATGTGTTTCCTCAATTTTCCTTGCTCAAAAGGGGGAAAATAAAAACCCCCACACACCTCCCTCTGCCCAAGAGCTGAGATCAGATTTAATTTCGAGCAGATACTTGAACTTTAATTATGAGCATTCATCCAGGACATTGCAGAGTGGGTCCTAATAATTAAGAGAAAATAATTAAAAATTAATAAAGGAAATACGGAAGACATTGTAGGCACCTTTCTTTCCTATACAATTAATAAACCTGCTTTGAATGGCCTGAAAGAGGGGAATAATTATCTCAGCCAGGTAATTGCTGAGTGAAGTGAGGGAAAGGCAGTGGATTTGTCTACCTGGATTTTAGGACAGGAATGATTTCCATCCTTCTCCTGGAGCATTTCCAGGTGGGTGACAGGGCAAGGGGTACCTGGGTTGTGATTTTAGGAAAATAATTATTTCCATCCTTCTCGTGGGGCATTTCCATGTGGGTGACACAGCAAAGAGCACCTGGTTTGTGATTTTAGGACAGGAATTATTTCCATCCTTCTCGTGGGGCATTTCCATGTGGGTGACAAGGCAAGGGACACCTGGATTGTGATTTTAGGACAGGAATGATTTCCATCCTTCTCCTGGAGCATTTCCAGGTGGGTGACAGGGCAAGGGGTACCTGGATTGTGATTTTAGGAAAATAATTATTTCCATCTTTCTAGAGCATTTCCATGTGGGTGACACAACAAAGAGCACCTGGGTTGTGATTTTTGGAAAAGAATGATTTCCATCCTTCTCCTGGAGCTTTTCTTGATGGGTGACAGGGCAAGGGATACCTGGATTGTGATTTTAGGAAAATAATTATTTCCATCCTTCTAGAGCTTTTCCATGTGGGTGACAGAGCAAAGAGCACCTGGGTTGTGATTTTAGGACAGGAATGATTTCCATCCTTCTCCTGGAGCATTTCCAGGTGGGTGACAGGGCAAGGGGTACCTGGATTGTGATTTTAGGAAAATAATTATTTCCATCTTTCTAGAGCATTTCCATGTGGGTGACACAACAAAGAGCACCTGGGTTGTGATTTTTGGAAAAGAATGATTTCCATCCTTCTCCTGGAGCTTTTCTTGATGGGTGACAGGGCAAGGGATACCTGGATTGTGATTTTAGGAAAATAATTATTTCCATCCTTCTAGAGCTTTTCCATGTGGGTGACAGAGCAAAGAGCACCTGGGTTGCGATTTTAGGACAGGAATGATTTCCATCCTTCTGGAGCATTTCCAGGTGGGTGACAGGGCAAGGGGTACCTGGATTGTGATTTTTGGAAAATAATTATTTCCATCCTTCTCCTGGAGCATTTCTAGATGGGTGACAGGGCAAGGGGTACCTGGATTGTGATTTTAGGACAGGAATGATTTCCATCCTTCTAGAGCATTTCCAGGTGGGTGACAAGGCAAGGAACACCTGGATTGTGATTTTTGGAAAAGAATTATTTCCATCCTTCTCCTGGAGCATTTCCAGGTGGGTGACAGGGCAAGGGACACCTGGGTTGTGATTTTTGGAAAATAATGATTTCCATCCTTCTCCTGGGGCATTTCCAGATGGGTGACAGGGCAAGGGACACCTGGGTTGTGATTTTTGGAAAATAATGATTTCCATCCTTCTCCTGGAGCATTTCCAGGTGGGTGACAGGGCAAGGGACACCTGGGTTGTGTCACCCCTGGTGTGGCCACAGGCCCAGGGCTCGGGGCTGGTGGCTGGAGGGAATTTCTCGGTGGCACCTGCCTGATTCAAGCTGGTGACATGACAGAAAATTGCTGAGCCCTTTATTTCCTTCCTGTCTGGTGACTTCCCTTTATTTGTTCAAAATCCTGCAAAGCACCTGGAATTCAGTGATCCCAGTGCACCATGCCACCCTCCCAGGCTGCAGGGATAATGACACTGAGCTAGATTGTTTCAAGAGAGGGACGTCAAAGACTCCTTAAAATGATCAATGGGGACTTTTAAGATTAAACTCTGGCTCTTTCCATCATTTCTGTGAGACATTTTAAGGATATTATCTTTCTGTCTGGTTTTACACCCCTGCAGCCAAGGTGTGACCTGGGGGCTCTTACAGGTGTTGAGGGATACTCAGAGTTACTCAAATTCCTCAAAGTTGCCCAAATTACTCCAATTTTCCTTGCTCAGAAGTACCCAAGTGTTATTTATTTTAGCAGAATTGTGTCACCATCCCACCTGGTTCTTTGGGAGCTGATGCAAATATTGGTGTTGTCCTTGGCTGGAGCCGAGCTGGAGCTCTCAGAACATTATTTTGACCCAGTGCAAGTCTGTGAAAGACAGGATTTCTAAAATACCAATGAAAAATGGGATTTTTCAATGCAGACTCTGCAGCTGTTACCACACTGAGCCAATTCAGCCGTGGCTCTTCCATTCCTGAATTTCCACCAGACACAGAATTCACGAGTTCAGTACCCAAAACAATGTGACAACAGAGAAATCATCTTTACTTTGCCTATAAAACATAAAACCAAATGCAAAATGGTTCCCTGTCCATGGCAGGGGGTTGGATCCAGGTGAGCTTTAAGGTCCTTTCCAACCCAAACCATTCTGGATTTCCATTCCAAAGCCAGGCCCAGGTGTTGTGTGTCCATTGTGCAAAGTGAAGCCGTTTTTTTCTGTGCCTCCCATCTGCTGTAGGGAACCACAGCAGAACCTTTCCTCCTCCCAGCTGTCGGGATATTGAATTAATCGAATTAATGGAATTAATTCAACCATTTGTGTCGATGTGGGGCCCTGTGGTGAGTCCCAGCTGAGCTCCCCACTCCAGAGGAGTGGACACAGGGATTTCCTGATGCCTCAGCTTCTCCTCCCCTCCCTTTGGCATCTCCAAAAACTCTGCAAAGCAAATTCAGCAAGAATTTGGAGCGTTGACAACTTGAAAGGCTACCTTGATAAATATATAAAATATATTCTTCCAAATGGGATAGTTAGGCATGGAAAAAAAAAAAACCTGCTACAAAATTCCCTGAGCTTTTTGCCTTTTATTTAGTGCAGCATGACCCTAAATCTGTATTTTTTTCATGGCAAATGACTTTGGATCCTCAGCAGTGCCCCCGGGTGAGCACAGAGCTTTGTTCTTCTTGCTCCTGGCCTTCTGGGGGAGTTGCTGTTGGTTTTGATGTGGAAAATTCTGGCAAATTGTTTGCATCACCAAGCGAGGGTGGGTCTTTTAAAGACAATAAAAAGGAAATCTTTGCCACGCAGCACCTTCAGCTGTGGAGCTGCCTGGGAGATGAATGTTGTTATTCCTAATCAAGGTATTGAGAAACAACATGAAGTGGCTTGTCTGGGGTTGTCATTAAAAGCAAAAGCCTGCAATAAAATCAGGAGATATTGAATTTGCATCCAGTGCCCTTCCAACAGCTCCTTCTGTTTATTTTTTTCTTTTTAAGGGGGGTTCTTTTGAGTATCTGTAAAAATCATTTCATGTGGGGCTTAGTGGCACTGACATCGTGAGATCAAAATACACCTGGGCATGAACATTTGCAGATTTGGGCAGGTAAATCTGCCTGAGTCACCAGTGGGGATCCAAGGGCTGCTGTTCCTGGAGCTCTTCCCTTCATTTCAAACTGGGGGAAATCTGGGCCTTGCTCCCCCTCAGTGCCAGGTCAGGGAAGTTCAAAGGGAAAAAAATCTCTTGGCAATTCAGTGTTTTTATGGGCCAAAATGATTTCCTTAAAATATCCAGCCGTCCTCTTAATGCCTGATGGATGTTTTGGAGAAACAACTGGAATGGGATGAGCTGGGATAGAAAATTCTCCTGGCCTGGAGCTCTTAGGAACATCTGTGCAGGGAAGGGATTCTGTAAAAGAATCAGGAAATAGCTTAATAAGGGAGGAATCCCACAGATTCCTTGGAATGTGATCTGTGTTTGCATTTCTCAGCTCCAAAGGTGGCACAGAGCCTGACTTGGAGTGGCTGCAGCATCCTGGGGTCCCTCCTGAGGGGCTGCAGCCTGCAATTGGTGCTGCCTCCTTGATGGAGGTTTCATGGGTTGGATTTTCCCTCGTTTCTCCAGGTTCTGGCAGTGGAATCAATCCCAAAGGAGCACTTTGGTCACTGAGGCCCTGGGATGTGTCCCAAGTTTAGAAAGTTTTTGGAAACCCTCAGATAAAAGCAGCACGTGGCCATCGTTAATTAGGGGATGTCAAGTTCTGCACAGGGTTTATTTTATCTGGGCAGGAATTCCTGGCTGGGATGGAATTCCCAGATTTGCTGTGGCTGCCCCTGGATCCCTGGAAGTGTCCCAGGCCAGGCTGGAGCCCCCTGGGACAGTGGGAGGTGTCCCTGCCATGGCAGGGGTGGCTCTGGGTGGGATTTCAGGTCCCTTCCAAGCCAAAGGAATTCAGGATTCCATGTGCTGGTTTCAATGGGATTTTGGGAAGAAATATGGGATGTCCCTGGATCCCTGTTCCAGGCCCAGCTGGAGCAGCCTGGGATAGTGGAAGGTGTCCCTGCCCATGGTGGGACTGGATGGACTTGGAGGTCCCCTCCAATCCAAGATGCCATGGGCAGGTTTAGATGGGATATTGGGAAGGAATTCCTGGCTGGGCTGGAATTCCCAGATTTGCTGTGGCTGCCCCTGGATCCCTGGAAGTGTCCCAGGCCAGGCTGGGATAATCTGGGACAGTGGGAGGTGTCCCTGCCATGGCAGGGGTGGCTCTGATGGGATTTCAGGTCCCTTCCAACCCAAACCATTCCAGGATTTTATTATTGCTGCAGGATCAAGAGGAAGCACATCCCTGGTTTTCATGGCCAATCTCAAACCAGAAGCACCAAAGTTTGACATTTGAGCAAAAAAAAATTCAGAATTTTTTTGTGTGGTTTTCCTATGCAGGTGCCCAAGCCCTGCTGCCAAGGGGGTGGGCAGACATTCCATTCAGGAATGTCCCATACCTGGCAAGGTGTGGGAGTTCCTCATTAGTCTCGTTGTGTAATTTTGCTAATTAACCTCTTAATGCTGAGCAGCAGCCCTTACCCAGAGCCAGGACATGAATTACTCTGAGCCACATCAAGAATTCCTCCGTGGAGCAGCTCCCAGCAGTGTGAATTTTCAAAGGAGGCAGGATGGAAGAAAAGAGAAAGAGAGAGAGAGACAGAAAAGGGGAAAAAATTAGAACAGAATTTTGCCTGTGTCCTTTTCCAGCCGACTGGAAGGGGCTGCAGCAGTCCCAGGGTGTCCCCCAGCATCCATAAATTCTGGGAGCAGCATTCCACACTTGGCTGATGATCCACGGCCTGCATCCATTTCCTTTGGCTCCTGCAGCTCCGTTCTGGGCATCGCAGTGATGGATTTGTCTTGATCCCAAGGATTCCATTTGAAAGTCAAAGCTGGTGGTGGAAGAATTCCTTCAACTCCATTGGCTCCTCCAGGAAAATTCCTGACACCCAACGGGCAGGAAAAGGGGACAAAGCTATGGAAATCTTTACCTGGGTGCAGGAAAAAAACTCCAAATTTTGTTCAGCAGGAGTCCCTGGGAGGGGACAGGAGATAAAGGAGGTGAAAATTTCCAGGGGTTCCGTGGTGTTTGTGTTCAAGTTTCCACTTGGCCTGTTCAGAACTGACCCGGAGCATTAATGGGAGGGAATTCAAATAAAAATCAGATTCTGTGGGATAAAATAACTTTGAGAGTGCCCGTGTAGCAGCCCAAGCTTTAAATTAAATATTACATTAAGCTCGAGCTGCCTGAGTGAATGCCAAGTGCTCTATTTGTTGGGAATAAATCTCTCCTGCAGTTCCTTATTTTTTCCTTCCTCCCTTTCAGTGGTGCCTGTGCCCAGAGCTGGGATGGTTAAATGGGAAATATCGGAATCCTCCTTGGGAAGGGAATTGTCCCAGATGATTTCTCTCATTACCCACTCGGTGCCATTGATGGGTTTATCAATTTGCAATCCAACAAATCCCAAAAAGCACAGACAATGAAATACAGAATTCCTGGGAGTGTTGATTGCAGGGATTTTCAGGATGTCCTGAGGATCTGTGGCTGCCTCTGGATCCCTGGAAGTGTCCAAGGCCAGCCTGGGATAGGGGAAAATGTCCCAGACCATAGGATCTTATTTAATAAGATCATATTTAAAGGATCTTATTTAATAGGATCATATTTAAAGGATCATATTTAAAGGATCATATTTAACAGGACCATATTTAAAGGATCTTATTTAACAGGACCATATTTAAAGGATCTTATTTAATAGGATCATATTTAAAGGATCTTATTTAACAGGACCATATTTAAAGGATCACATTTAAAGGATCATATTTTTGTTTTTTCCAAGCCTGGGATTCCCTGGAGGTGTGTGGGTCACCTGTCCTGTCCTGTCCTGTCCCCAGCAATGGAGAATAAATGCACACACCTGCTCACCCCTCCATGAAAAATCACTTTAAGCCTTAAATTTGTAACCAGGACTCCAGAATTCCATTTGCTTCCCTGAAAATGGCCTTTCAGAGCGATTTTAGGGAATTCAGGTCGGCTCTGTCTGGGAGGTTGTAGGGGATGAGTTGTGTTTATTGCCCCGTTTTTCTCAGTGCTTTAATTCCATGCAGTTTAATGGCCCTTTTTATGAAGGTAAAAACATTAAAGAACATCCTCACCCTCGAAACCATGCCTGGGCTGCAAACTGCTGGCCTGATTTAATACTGAATTCACTGAAAATAATCAATTTATTTAGGCCCAGTCTCGAGCTGTGTCTCTCTTTGGTGATGAACAGTCAGGATGTGACAGAAAATAATAAAAACCCGACCCAGCCCCAGCATTCCAGGGAATGTTTGAACCAGAGCAGGGTCTGGATTAGTGTTAAACCCCAACCACAGAAACAAAACCAGCAAATTCTGAGGAGCTGAAGCTCTGGTTGCAATTTTCTCCTGTCTCATTGCCTGGTTACAGAAATAATTAGCTTTTTAATTCTTTTTTTTTTTTTTTTTTTTTTAATAGGAAATTCAGGCTGTGAGGAGATGACTCATTTTGCCAATGTTAAATGGAATATTTTTCATGGCCAGGGCAGTGGCCTAGAGGGAGAACATTCCATACCTGTAGAGCTCATCCAGCTCCCTCTGGAGAGCCCTGGGCTGCAAGTTGAAGAATGAGAAATTGTACTGGGGGAAAAAAAAAATAAATAAATTTATCTGAGACCTTATGCAGGGAATGTGGATCTGCAGCTGGTGGGAATGGGAGTTTCCTCCATGCAACATCTCCAGCCTGATGGATGATCCTGTGAGCAGATGATGGATGGAGGATGGAGTTTCATTTCTGGTTGGGGGTTTTATTTCAAATTTTTAATTTGAGGGTGTTTTCTTTTCCTCCTCCTCTTCTTCTTCTTCTTTCCTTTCCCTCCATTTTTCCTCCTTCCTTTCCCCTCCTCCTTCTTCTCTCCTTTTTCCTCCTTCTGCTCCCTTTTTTCTCTCTTCTTTCCTTTTCCCCCTCTTTCTTTCCTTCCCCCTTCTTTTCCTTTTCTCCCTTCTTTCTTTCCTTTCTCCCTTATTCTTCTTCCTTCCTTCCTTCCCCTCTTTTCTTCTTTTTTCCCCCTTTTTCTCTCTTTTTCTGACCCTTTTTTTTCCTTCCCTCTATTCTCTCCCTTTTTTTCTTCCCCTCTCTTTTCCCTCATTTTTACTTCCATCTTTCTCCCCCCTTTTTCCTTCCTTCCTTCTCCCCTTTTTTCCTTCCCTCTTTTTCCTCCCTTTTTTCTCCTCCCCTCTCTTTTCCCCCTTTTCTTCTTCCCTCTTTTTTCCACTCCTTTTTTTCTTCTCTCTCTATTTCCACCATTTTTTTCTTCTTCTTTCTCTTCCCCCTTTTTCTTCTTCCTTCTTCCCCCTTCTTTTCTTTTTCCTCTCTCTTTCCCCCCTTTTCTTCTTCCCTCTCTATTTCCACCAATTTTTCTTCTTCTCTCTCTTCCCCCCTTTTTTTTCTTCCTTCTTCCTCCTTCTTTTCTTTTTCCTCTCTCTTCACCCCCTTTTCTTCACTCTTTTTTCCACCCCTTTTCTTCTTCCCTCTCTATTTCCACCCTTTTTTTCCTCTATTTCCACCGTTTTTTCTTCTTCTCTCTCTTTCCCCCTTTTCTTCTTCCTTCACCTTTCCCCCATTTTTTCTTCCCTCTCTTTTTCCACCTCTTTTTTCTTCTTCCCTCTCTTTTCCCATTCTATTTTCACTTCTCTCTTTCTTTTCTTTTTTCACTCCTTTTTCTTCTTCCTTCACTACCCCTCCTTTTTTCCTTCCCTCTTTTTCCTCCCTTTTTTTCCTTTTTCCCTCTCTTTCCTCCTCCTCCTTCTTCTCCCTTTCCCCATTTTTTTCTCCCTGGATCACCTGGGCCAGCTTCCCTGGCTGGGAGGAGAGCTGATAACTCCATTTATCAATTGGATATCAATAATTTTGGAGTCATCAATTCCCTTCCCTGCCTGGCAGTGCCTGCTCCGTGCTCCAGGGAAGGAGCCTGGGATCCCCCATGGATCCATGGGCAGAGCAGTGACTCCTCTAGAGGGAAAAAAGGAATTTTTTGGGCATTTTTAGGGCATTTTTGGGGCTTTTTTTAGGGAAAGGGCAGTGCTGGATACCCCAGGAAAGGGCTGGAAGCTGCTTGGCCCATGGGATGGTTTCTCCCCCATCCAGTATGGAAATTTTTATTTTTTTTTTTCTTTCCCATTTTTCTTTTTTTCTCTTGGGAAATCCAAGAAGCAGCTTTGGCTGGGGGAGCTGAGCTACAAAACTCAGCTGAGCTCTTCAAATTGTGGGGGTTTTTTGAGACAGAAAGGAACAGATTCTGATTATTCCCAACCCCACAGGATGCAGATCCCCCAAGCTGTTGTTTTTGTTCTGAAGAGACCTGATTATCATGGTTTTAATGCCACTCTTATACTTCTATTCCATATTTCTTTAAAAAAAAAAAATAACAAAACCCAAACCATGTAATTTCGTTTTCACAAAACAGAAATGCTGCCAGTTTGACTGAATTTGACCTCAGTAGAACCAAAATTTTAAATTCTCCTGCAAGTATTTGGATGTGACAAGGCCCTGAAAGGCTCCTCCTGAGTCCCAGCTGGCTTTTTTTGAGACACAAAAGAAGTTCAGGGGGAATATTTTTGATTATCTGAAGTGCTGAGTTCCACTCTGGGTCACTCCCTGTGTAAATATTTGCATGAAAACTCTTTCTGAATATCTGCAACCTCCCAATTTTAAGGGGTTCCCACAAAAAATATTCTGTGGATGAAAAGATGGGAGGGGGGGGGTGTAGATGGGGATAGAGGACATTAAATCATTGCAGCATTAAAAAAAAAATATTATTTTCCAAGGGAATTATTTGGTCTAAAATGGAAAAGCAAATCCAGTGCTTGATTTCCCTCTCCTATTGCAGCTGCTTATTTCCCAAGAATAAAAATGAATGATGTCTTTGAATACCAGATGGGGACATAAACCATCCTATTAATTAGAAAAGTCACGATTAATTGAATAATACAAATGATTAATAATTGTCCAGCTTTCCAAATTAGAATTCCTATTCCAGCTCATTGATTTTGTTTTGTGGTGGGGTTTTTTTTTGTTTGTTTGTTTGTTTGTTTGGTTGTTTTTTTTTTTAACTGCCCACCTCCAATCATTAAAATTAAAATTAACATTGTCATTATTAACTTGTAGCTATTAGAGCTGCTGCTAATGCTTGGTTTTTATATTCCCTGAAAATACTTCAGGCAGCATTGTTGTCTAGACATTATCATTTTCTATTCCATCCCAAATTGTTCCCAGTGTGATTTCTGGTTGGAACATCACGCTGGAAGAAATACCATGAAATGAAACAGAAATTTATCTACAGAATCCTGTCAGAGCCGAATTCACTCAGCTGGCACAGACAGGCTGGATTTGCCTAGAAATTACATTTTTTTTTTCTTACTCTGTGTGACCATAAATCTCTGAGGTGTCCAGCATTGGTCAAATTGAAGACATTTGAGTTGTTTTTATGAGAAAAAAGGAAAAAAAAAAATTAAAATCTTGACCACAATCAGAGCATTGAGATGAAATTCCGAGTGTTTTCCATGCGGATTTGGATTATTTTAGTCTTTTTTATGCCCTTTTGGAGGTCTCTGGTTGTTGCACATGAGTTGAACAAGGAGACTCCGTGTCCCAGGAGAATCCTGAGTTCCTTCAGCTGCTGGAAAAAAAAAAAAAAATCCCAGAAAATCCCAGAAAAAAAAAAAATCATCCATGGATTCTGCAAACGGCAATTTTGGGTTTGCCACCACCAGCCAGGCTGGGGGCAAAGGGGAAATTGTGGGATTTTCTCTGGTGGGTTTGGGTTGGTTGTTCAGGTGCTGTGAGTCCATCCCCGAGCCTGACCCTGAGGCTTTTCCAGCGACCACAGAAGATTTTTGGGGTTAATTCTCCGTGGGCAGCAAAGGCTCTGCATGGAGAGAGGGCAGAGCCAGCTGGCTGGGTTTTAGCAGCATCCAGACAATTTTATTTCCTCCTTTCTTTTCTTTTGGGTCACCTTTAGGGACGCTCCAGGCATGGGCAGGGCGTGGGGTTTGGTAGCAAACCCCTGAAAATTGCAAAAAATTGCAAAAAATTGGAAAAGAATTGCAAAAAATTGCAAAAGAATTGCAAAAAATTGCAAAAGAATTGCAAAAAATTGCAAAAGAATTGCAAAAAAATTGCAAAAAAAATTGCAAACAAATCACAAAAATAAATGTAAAAAGATGGCAAAAAAAATAGCAAAAAAATGCAAAAAAAAAAATATTTAAAATAAAAAAATAAACATGGTAAGAAATATGAGAGGAACCAGGCAATGCCTTCCCATAATTATCTGTTTGTCAGACCCATCCATCCCTCTTTTCTTCCTCCCCCTGCCCCTAAACTTCCTGCTCTGTTGTTTTTATCACACAAAATTCAGGGAAGGCTCGCATTGGGTGGGTGTTGTCCCCTGAGGAAGCCTCAAACCCCAAGTTTTGCAGTTTCCAGCCCATTTTTGGGGGATTTGGAAGGGTTTGGCCAGGCTGGAGCAGCCTGAGGTGTCCCTGCCGTGGCAGGGCTGGAGCTGGATGGGATTTAAGGTCCTTCCCAACCCAACCCATCCCAGGATTGAGGTTGGAAAAGAGCTCCAAGATCATCCAGTGTGACAATGAATAATCATTTTTAACACCAGAGCCTCGATTCTTGCACCTGATGGGAGGAATGAAGAAGTGAGGGAGGAGCTGATGATTTTTCCTGGTTTTAGGCTGTGAATAAACTCCTCCCTAAATCCACCAGTGGATGGGAATTTGCACTTCCAGAGGCTGATTTAAGCTTTCACTGGATTTCCTGATTCTCTGCAGTGTTTGTGTCTCCTTCACCTTAATCCTCATCCCAGTTTGTGGAGAAGTTTGGCGTGACAAAGCAGAATTTGCAGAGTTGAAGACACCTGGCTCGAAATGATTTAAATGCACTGAAATTCTTTAAATCCTCCTCCAGAATGTCCTGCAAACATCGAGGCAGCCTTGGGAATTTGGGAAGGACAGGCAGCATCCAGTGTCTGCAGCTCCTGGAATGGAAGCTGGCCTTAAAACCCTGTAAAAAACCACGGAAATAAATTTCCCTGATTTATTTAAAGTGGGAAGAGGTCAGAATTTAAGTGTCTCTTTAACCAGAAAAACAAACAAGCAAACAAGCAGGGCCCAATTTCAGGTGGATTTAACATGCTGGTGGACAAGGGAATTTTTAATAGCTAATCTTCCCCTGCCAGCTCATGGGAAATATCAATCTATTAGGCAGGATTCGAGAGCTGAATTTTTAATGCACTTTTAGTGATTAAAGTGTTCTTTTCCTCCACTGCTTGAAAGAGATCACAGTGGCTTTAAAGAGCAGTTTAAAGTCAGAACAACAATGGGGAATTAATAACTGGAGTTGTCCATATTTCTCTCCAGAAGGGAAGGGTTGGGTCTATTTGCATCCAAGCCTTGCATTCAGAGCACTGGGAAAATCTCTGCATTTTTCTGAAAGAGAAAAAAATTCGGGTTTTCTCTGAAAGAGAAAATCCCTCATTTTGGGAGCAGCAAATGAGCCAGAGCTGCTGGAGAGGGATCCTGTGATTTTGTTGGCTTGGAGTGAATGGTTGGGAGATGGGAGGGGAGGGCTGGAGAAAGGGGATTAATTCAAAATTAATGGGGATTATTGGTGCCAATGGACATGGAGGGATGGGGTCTTGGTGTCACTGAGGGGAAAAATGGGATGGGGACAATATTAATGAGGATTATTTGTACTAATGAGCATGGAGGGATGGAGTCTTGGTGTCACTGAGGGGACAATGGGATGGACACAACATTAATGTGGATTATTTGTGCTGATGGACATGGAGGGATGGAGTCTGTGTCAGTGAAGGGAAAAATGGGATGGACACAACATTAATGAGAATTATTAATTCCAATGGACATGGAGGGATGGGGTATTGGTGTCAGTGAGGGGACAATGAGATGGACACAACACTAATGTGGATTATTTGTGTCAATGGACATGGAGGGATGGGGTCTTGGTGTCACTGAGGGGAAAAATGGGATGGGGACAATATTAATGAGGATTATTTGTACTAATGAGCATGGAGGGATGGAGTCTTGGTGTCACTGAGGGGACAATGGGATGGACACAACATTAATGTGGATTATTTGTGCTGATGGACATGGAGGGATGGAGTCTGTGTCAGTGAAGGGAAAAATGGGATGGACACAACATTAATGAGAATTATTAATTCCAATGGACATGGAGGGATGGAGTCTTGGTGTCAGTGAGGGGACAATGAGATGGGCACAACACTAATGTGGATTATTTGTGTCAATGGACATGGAGGGATGGGGATCCTGGTGTCACTGAGGGGAAAAATGGGATGGGGACAATATTAATGAGAATTATTCATTCCAATGGACATGGAGGGATGGAGTCTTGGTGTCAGTGAGGGGAAAATGAGGATGGGCACAATATTAATGAGGATTATTTGTACTAATGAGCATGGAGGGATGGAGTCTTGGTGTCAGTGAGGGGAAAAATGGGATGGACACAACACTAATGAGAATTATTAATTCCAATGGACATGGAGGGATGGAGTCTTGGTGTCAGTGAGGGGACAATGGGATGGGGACAACATTAATGAGGATTATTTGTGTCAATGGACATGGAGGGATGGGGATCTTGGTGTCACTGAGGGGAAAAATGGGATGGGGACAATATTAATGAGGATTATTCATTCCAATGGACATGGAGGGATGGGGTATTGGTGTCAGTGAGGGGAAAATGAGGATGGGCACAATATTAATGAGGATTATTTGTACTAATGAGCATGGAGGGATGGAGTCTTGGTGTCAGTGAGGGGAAAAATGGGATGGACACAACACTAATGAGGATTATTCATTCCAATGGATATGGAGGGATGGAGTCTTGGTGTCAGTGAGGGGACAATGGGATGGGGACAACATTAATGAGGATTATTTGTGTCAATGGACATGGAGGGATGGGGATCTTGGTGTCAGTGAGGGGACAATGGGATGGACACAACATTAATGAGAATTATTAATTCCAATGGACATGGAGGGATGGGGATCTCAGTGTCACTGAGGGGACAATGAGATGGGCACAACACTAATGTGGATTATTTGTGTTGATGGACATGGAGGGATGGGGATCTTGGTGTCACTGAGGGGAAAATGAGGATGGACACAACATTAATGTGGATTATTTGTACTAATGAGCATGGAGGGATGGGGTCTTGGTGTCACTGAGGGGAAAATGAGAATGTGCTGGCCCACTGATGGCAGGAAAATGGAATTTGCAGGGAGAGGGGCCCAAATCCTTCCAGGAGCTGATTCCTGACTGCAGCTACAGCAGCAAAGTCCAACAGTCCAACACCTTCCCACTGGTGCATCCTTCACCTTCCTGTTTAGGGGAAAATCCCCACTTGGCCCCAAATCCCTTTGTGAACCAGAGCCTGGCTCTCCAACCCCACATTTCTTATAAAAATAAGGAAAATCACCCTGATTTCCACCCATTCCACTTGACTTATGCAAGCACAGAACATTTCTGTGCTCCTGTGCCCCAGTCCCACCCCAGAGCATTTTCCAGGCTGCATTTTGCTGCCCACACCAAAACCTCTGCACGACACAAACAAATTCCCATTTCAAAAATGCTTTCAGAGCCCCTGCTCAGAACGGCCCCATCTGCCCTAAATTCGTGTTTTAAAGAAGCTTCAAAGTCGGTGCTGGAACTTTCCTCCTCTCACTTAATTCTGGTTTTTGGGGTTGCTAATGGATGTGTCATTGTCGTGCTGGCTGGCCCAGGGCAGCAATGAATTACTGGATTTAATTGTGGGCTTTTTGGGGCTGTTCTGGATGTAATAAATAAACAGCAGCCTGAGAGTTGTGCAGTGTTGGATCCCAGGGTTTTTTGAGCTTTCTGTGCTTCCTGGAGAACACTGCTTTGGACCTGAGGCCTTGGAGAAAGCTTCCAAAATTTGAGTGGTGGAGTTAAAATCACGAGTTAAATAGAAGTGTGTGATTGCACATGGTGAAGGGTTTTAAATCTGAGATTTTTATAATACAGTAATAGGTGTGGGACAAGATGGTGTTCACCACCTTTTGGTGTTCACCTCCCTTCTTCTTCCTGGTTTCAGGCAGTAATTTCTGGTTGGACAATTAGTGACACGCTGAAGGTCACGTGAATTTGGTTATTGGGTTAAAAGTATCAATAATATCGGTGTTATTTCTCTGTTGAACTATTCAGCTTTAGGAAACCTTGTAGCTAACTAGATTAATCTCATTTTACTGGCTCCTAGCTGGTGGCCAGAAGTGTTGCTGAAATTCTGCACTTTAGGTAAGATTCAATAAACAACCAAAGCCCAAATACGAGAAAATCCATTTCCTTGGTGTGTTTTTTTAAATCCTGACTCTGAGTGAAAACAGAAGAAACTTCTACCAAACCACGGATGAGCTGGTGTAAAACAGCACCTCGTTACCCTGCAGGAAGGGGGAGAAGCCCCAGGCAGGCACAGGGACCTGGGGGTGCAGCTGAGAGGCTCGAGGAGTGATGCCAAACCCCAACCTGCTGCACTGATCTCGTAGGAAAAGCCCAGCAAGTGAACTGGGAGAGGGGAATTCGGGCAATGAAACATTTGTGGAGCCTCTGCACCCGGGGATCTTGCAGGGACCATCTGTTCCTCAGTGCTGGCCTCTTGGTGAGAAGATTCTCAAACACATTTTCCTCCACCTGGTTCAGTTCAAGTTAAGGTAAAACAGCAAAACTTGGGGTGCCTGTAAGAACTGGCAGGTATTTAAATTAAAAGTTAAAATCTGAGCTATTTCCCGGTTCAAGTGTGGAATTTTGATCTGTCCCTGCTTTCCACTTTAGCTCCCTGAATAATCAGATCTGACCTGATCCAGCTGGAGTGCACAGGTGAAGGGAATGTTCGTGTCTAGCAAATCAAAAGTGGGATTTAACACACGAATTTGGCTCTGCCTGGCCTCACTGAGGATCTTCCTAAACCCCCTGAAATTGCTGAGGAGATTCTCTGTTTGCTTTATGGCTTCATGGATCAGATAAAGGGAGGAAAAATAGATTTATCAGAAAGAATGAAGAAAGTGATACTGCCAAATGGAATAAAATCTTGGGATGGTTTGGGTTGGAAGGGACCTTAGGGATCATCCAGTCCCACTCTGTGTCATGGAACCCCTCTCACTATCCCAGGATGCTCCAACCTGGCCTTGGACAGTCCCAGGGATGGAGAACCCAAAACCCCTCTGGACAACCTGGGGTGCTTTGGTTTACTGTGGTCAGCAGAGAGCACAGCCTCCAGACCCATCAGAAAACAGGGATGGAAAATCCATCTCCAGAACTGCTTCTCATCTTCAGACCCATCAGAAAACAGGGATGGAAAGGGATTTTCCATCTCCAGAATTCCTCCTTGTCTTCAGACCCATCAGAAAACACTGATGGAAAATCCATGCCCAGAACTGCTTCTCATCTTCAGACCCATCAGAAAACAGGGATGGAAAGGGATTTTCCATCCCCAGAATTCCTCCTTGTCTTCAGACCCATCAGAAAGGGATTTTCCGTCCCCAGAACTCCTTCTCATCTTCAGAGCCAACAGAAAACAGTGATGGAAAATCCATCTCCAGAACTGCTTCTCATCTTCAGATCCATCAGAAAGGGATATTCCATCTCTAGAACTCCTTCTCATCTTCAGACCCATCAGAAAACAGGGATGGAAAGGGATTTTCCATCTCCAGAATTCCTTCTCATCTTCAGACTCATCAGAAGGGGATTTTCCATCCCCAGAATTCCTCATCTTCAGACCCATCAGAAAACAGGGATGGAAAGAGATTTTCCATCTCTAGAACTCCTTCTCATCTTCAGAGCCATCAGAAAACACTGATGGAAAATCCATGCCCAGAACTCCTTCTCATCTTCAGATCCATCAGAAAACAGTGATGGAAAGGGATTTTCCATCTCCAGAATTCCTCCTTGTCTTCAGACCCATCAGAAAACACTGATGGAAAATCCATGCCCAGAACTCCTTCTCATCTTCAGAGCCAACAGAAAACAGTGATGGAAAGGGATTTTCCATCTCCAGAATTCCTCCTTGTCTTCAGACCCATCAGAAAACACTGATGGAAAATCCATGCCCAGAACTCCTTCTCATCTTCAGAGCCATCAGAAAACAGGGATGGAAAGGGATTTTCCATCCCCAGAATTCCTTCTCATCTTCAGACACATCAGAAAGGGATTTTCCATCCCCAGAATTCCTCATTTCCAATAGAAACCGGCAGGGTTTTCTTCTGGCAAGTGCTGGTGCAAGGAGGGAATTCCAGAGTTTGAGCTGGGATTGAATTCCTGTGGTTCCCTGTTCCTTCCCTGGCTGTGGCTTCTGCCAGACCTGGCAATGAGGAACCAATTTACTCACCTGGAGCAGTGACATAGCTGCAGTTTATAAATTGCTTTTGTCATTCTGTGCTTTAAAATAAGCACAGACCAAGCAAGGAGCTTCAACCTGAGCCTTTTTTTCCTGGTCTCCATCGGTATCACCACAAAAATCCCAACTCCTGGTAATTCAAATGTCACTCTGGGGCCTTGCCCTGCCAGTCAGGAGGACCTGGGAGAGGCAGGGAAAGGAGATTTCCTGAGCCCCAAGGAATTCTTTCCCCAGGGGGATTCCCTGTGTCCTGCAGGGGCTGCAAGGTGACATCTGGGAATGGCTCTCATGAGCATTTTGGTGATTCCTCATTCCTTAAAGATGATGGATAAGGTAAAATCAGATCTCAGTTTTACTGAGGTAAAATCAGAGCTCAGATCTCCTTTGCTGCATCCAAATTCCTATTAAAAGTCAGATTATTCCTGAGGCAATTGAAAGCACGTTGCCAATCCACACATTTTGGGGTGGAGATGATCCATAGCAAGCAAGGCAGGATTCCAAATTATAGCTCCTGGCATTTTCCCTTTAAGGAGCTGAGAAATTGTTCAAAAAAAAAAAACCAACCCAAACCCTGGGCCCAAAGTGCCCAAATTCAGGGAGTGCCACTCCAGTGGACAGAAATTCATGGGATTTGTTTGTGGCAGAGCAAAAAACCAAATGGTTTGCCCAAATCCGTGTGGTTTGGAGCACTGCTCCTAAATATTGAAATAATTGGAGTAAATCCATCCCTGGAATAACTGGAGTAACTGAAGTTCCTGATGAGAGGATTTCTGACCGACTGGAATTCAGCAGCTTTCTGTAAATGCATTGAAATTATTCTTGCCCAGGGTGGGCAGGAACGTGGAGTCCTTGGTTTGGAGTTTTAACTAAGCAGGAAAACCTCTGGAATTAAACTCTGGTGGATTCCCACAGTTTGTTTTATTCTATGTCTGCAAGACTTTCATCCTTTTTCCCCAAACCACTTCTTGTCAGAGCTTTTCCTGACAGCACAGAGGCAAGAAATGATGTTTTGCAAGATATTAACCATTAACATCCTTTGATTTTTTTATTTTTTTTTCCTGAACTACTTAAATCCTCATGTCTTGTAAGATTTGCTCTGAGATATTTGGAGAGGGATATTTGATTTTTCTCTGGCTCTCTGCTGCCTGGGGAGGATGGGAATGCAATGCTCAGTCTCACACTCACTGCAAGCTCTCACTGGGTTGGTTTAGGCCAGAATTGAGGAATATTTGGGGAGCAGAGCCTGGATTTCGTCAGCAGGAATTGCACAGTGGTTTTAGAGTATTAGCAGGTATTTATCCCCAAAAATCCCATTTTAACCACAGCTCCCTGCCCAGTTCAGCCCAGTCACTGTGCTCAGGAGAGGTGGGAGGTGGCTTGAGAGGGAAAGGGGGAAATCCTGTGGTTTAAATGGAATTCTGGGATGAGCATCTGTCTCAAGGATGTGCTGCAGGACACAGAGAAAACCTCCTGCATTTCTGCACTGCCCAGATCTAGTTAGGACAGCTGAAACTCCCAAGAACTGGAATTTTAACATTAAAGTCGAGGTTTAAAAAGTATTTCAAGGCCTGTAGCAGCAGTGACTTAATTGGAACTTCTCATCGCAGAGTTTTTCAGGTGGGATGTGGTGCACAGCTCTGGCCCACGGGGGGTTCTGTCCTTCCACTCAAGCTGAGTCGTTCTGGTGCCAAAGGAAACCAGGGCAGCTCCTCTTTGCCTCTCTGGGCTGTGCAGGGCTGCACCAAATCCTCGTGGAGAGCAAAATCCACTCCCCACACCTGCAACCCACCAGAATAAAAAACCAAAAGTAAATAAATAAATGCATCTCTCAGATCGGTGCCTCCTTGTGCCAGGGAATCGCTCTGGGATTTCTGGGAGCTGTGTTCAGGCAGGGAGGTGCCAGGAAAATGAATCCACAAACTCCAGAGTGTCCAAAAAGGAGCCAGAGGAGCCCTGGAGCTTTATTGGGATAAAGGGAGAGGCCATGGGACATTCCCCTGGGGTCTCTCACATTTTTGGAGGATTCCCCTCCCTTTTTATCCCAATTTCCCTCTCTCTTTCCCCATGGGCTGAGATAATTGAGAGGCCCAGACTTCCCAAACCCCTGATCCCTGAGATTCCCCTCTAATGTACAACCCTCCCTTTGCGTTTTTAATTCTTACAGAATTCATGGTTTCCCCCATTGCTTCTTTCATCTTTCAATATCCAATTTTATTTATCACCAAACCTACAGTTTGTCTGTAAAGGCAAATCTCTTTTTCCATTCATCAATCAGTGGAATCCATCCCATTGTTTCTTTCCTCTCTCAGTGCTGGTTTTATTTACCAGCAGAGTCACAGCTCGTTTGTAAAGACAAATTCGACGTTGCTGTCACAGGGGATGGAGCAGGGGCAGCAGCCCAGCTGGAGAGGCTGCAGTGGAGCTGCACATCTGCCAGGCTGCCAGGGATCATCCCCCCCATCCTGCATTCAGCAACGAAATAATCCAGCAGGGTCATTGTCAGCTCCTTCCCTGAGCCAAAATTTGGGAATGCTGTTGGTGGGGAATTATTTTACAGCCAAAATTGCAGGACTGGAGAGCTGGAGGAGCACAGGGCTGGGCTGCTTTGGGAATTCCCTCCATTATCCGTTTCCCTGACCCTTTGTCCATCACCACAATATTGTCCTCTGCTGGCTCTCAGCACTGGGAAACTCAGGCAGGGCTTGGTGGGGAATGAGAACCAAAAATCTGTGTGAGAAAATGATTATTTTAATGACCAGGCCACAGAACCCCTCCCTCACTGCCTGGGCTTTGATCTTTTTTAATTCTGGCCATTAAAGCCATTAAAGAATCGTGCACATGGATGAGGAGATGGGAATGGGGGTGATCCCATGAGGGGCATCCCTGCCCATGGATGAGGCTGGGACTGGGGGACCTTGAAGGTCATTTCCAGCCCAAATCATCCCATGGTTCTGATTCCTGCTCCTGCACTGGGATATGTTGTACTGGAGGGGATTTTTTGGATAATTTTTAACCTAGCTCAGGTTCCAGATGGGATTTTCCAGAGCAGAAGAGCAGAGAGGCTGTGGCTGCCCCTGGACCCCTGATCCCTGTCCACCCTGGCACAGTGGGAGCTGTCCCTGCCCATGGCACTGGGTGGGATTTAAGGTCCCTTCCTGCCCAAACCATTCCAGGATTCTGTGAAAACGGATTTTTGGAAGTAACTCTGGCATACAACACGTTCTTTTATTGAGATTTGTCTTTTGGATTGGCAGCTGGCAGGTCCTTAAAAATGAAATGTTCAGCTCTCTACTTACACCAGTATTCCTTGAAAATGTCACTGCTGCCTGGGATTGGTGGCTGTTCCATTCATTTTCTTCATTACAGAGGGATTTTCATTCCCAAAATTGACCAAATCACTCTTGTCTCTTTGACAAGACTTCATTTTTTTCTCCTCCTTTGTACCTACTGGCTCATATTTCCCCAGCTGGCAGATTTTGAACCTTTATTTATCCCCTCTCTTCCCCAGCCTCTCACCATCTTATTCCATATGTTTATTATCTTTTCCATCCCCAAGCTGTGAATAATTTTGAGGGAGATCAGGCAGCTGCCTGGGAATCAGCTGGTTGGCAGCAGCCTGGTGCTGGAGAAGTCCCTGGGTTAATTCACAATTGCTGCTGAAGGATTTTGGAAAGCACAGAAAAAAACATCTTTTCCCAGCAGTGCCAATCCTAAACTTGTCAGAATTACCAGCTGCTATTGGATTGACTGAAAAATAGTGAATTAAAAGGAAAAAAAAAAAAATCATCACAATGTTCTGTGTGTTTATTTGCTTTTTTTAGTTGTTTTTAATGAATTTGACATGTTTGATGAAACTCTGGATTCTTACTTAATGAAAGGCTTGAAATTAGGAATATTGTCAGTTTAATCCTGGGAAATTTTTAGTGAATGGATCAGATTTGCTTTCTGAGTGTGCTTTAGGAAATTAAGGTCCTGAATTAGGAATGGGAGGTCAGTTGGAACAAATCCCAGTCCCACCCTGTTACATTCCTGCTATTTCTCCCTCAGCTCTGACTCCTTTATTTCTGTGGTCCCCACACTGTGCCTGAATCACTGAGGTAAAATCAGATCCCAAATCTCCTTTGCTGCATCCCAATTCCTAATAAAAATCAGATTATTCCTGAGGGAATTGGGAGCACGTTGCCCATCCACACATTTTGGGGTGGAGATGACCCATAGCAAGCAAGGCAAAACTCCAAATTACAGTTCCTGACGTTTCTCTTTAAGGAGCTGAGAAATTGTTAAAAAAAAACCCCAAACCTAAAATACAGCATGAATTCCATGCAGTTTTTCCTTCAGCTTTTCCAAGGGAAGCTGCACAGGCATGGGAATAATTTGTGTTTGATTTTTGCCTGCTCACCCAACGGTCCAAACAGGCAGCAGCCAAAGCAAAGCTCTCTGTGTCTGTAAATAACCCCCGAAATATTTTGATGGAAGAAGAGCACGAAGGGTTTTCATTAGCCGGGTTTAATATCAGGGAATTATCAAAATCTGCAGCAAAATGAAGCTGGATGGTGCTGGATGAGAGGGACTGGATTCCTGCAGGCTGCTGGGATGCTCCTGGCATGGACTGGCAGCTTCTTTTTCCCAAGGCACTCACAGGCTCCAGGCACCCATTGTATAAAATCCTGTTAATTTTTAGCTCGGTGCTGGGTTAACTCATTTGTGTTGCCACGGGACATGACATTTCCTGGGCATTTTTTTCACGGCAACGTCAGGATTTAACAGGATGAAAGACTTTGGAGTCAGAGAAATGAAGAGAGATTTCTTTTGGAAGCAACCTCTGGAGGTAATTTTGGAGCTCAGGGTTCCACAGGGATTTGTCCAGTCCAAGTCTGAAGGATGAAGATTCCCCAAACCTCCTGGGCCATGTTTTGATCTTTAACGGCTCACTTGGTTAATTTTTATATATTTTTAGAAATAAGTGCAATCAGATTTTCTCTCCTTGCAACTTGTGCCTGTTGGCTCCGTGTCTTATTGTGTGAGTCTGGAATCTTCCCAGACTTTTGCAGGGAACAGAAAAAGGTTGGACTCCAATGACTTCCTCCTCTTCCCCCTCAACAAACCTGAGACCCTTTTCCCTTTCCTCATCCTCCTCCTGCCTGCCATGAACACTGGATATCAGGAACAATTTCTTCTGGGAGAGGAGTTAAATGTTGGGACAGGAAAGTTGTGGGGTCACTGGAAATGTTCCAAACAGGAGCAGAAGGAGCACTGTCAGTTTTTGTGGGCATGCTGGGGTTCAGGCAACGGTCTTGGATGTTTATTCCAACACTGATGATTCCATAATTCCATCTCCAGTGAGGAGGGAAATCCAGCTCTGCCTGATGGTTCCCTGGGCCAGGGCTGAGAGCCTTGGATGGGGATTAATTTCTCTTTTGGGAGAAATTTCTCTCTTGGGAGCCTTGGGCAGGGATTCATTCTTCTCCTCTCTCCATGGCCGTGTTCCACCTCAATAACAAAGAGCTGCTCCAGGATGGGAATCTGAACTTTTATGTCATACAGACATGAGAGAATCACAAAATTAAGGTTGGAAAAGACCTGCAAGACCACCAAGTCCAGTTGTTGATCCCTCAGCACCTCGTTAGTGGTGCAATGGTGCCACAAGCCCAGCAGAAAATGTTCTGACCATGCAGGAAACCAAACATCTCTGCAGTTCCTCAGTGCCTGGAGCTGTGGGATTCCTTTTCTCAGGGAAAGGTTGGATTTTGGGGAAAGGTTCTTCCTGAACACTGCCCAGGCTCCCCAGGAATGGGCACCGAGGCTGCCAGAGCTCCAGGAACATTTGGACAGAGCTCCCAGGGATGCCCAAGGTCTCTAAAATCCCTTCCACCCCAAAACCATCCTGGGATCCTCCCCAGCCATGGACAACCCAGTGCAGCTCTGCAGAGCACCACGGAGATTCCAACAATCCCAGCTCCATTCCCTGCGGGCTGTGGGAACAGCATCACCTCTCCCTGGGCTGATTTTGGTGAAGATCCAGCCCCACAGGAGCTGTTCTCACATGGAATATCTGTGGGCAGCTCCCAGACCCTGTAAGTGCTCGGGATTTGCTGTGCACTCCACCTCTGGCAGTTTGGAGCTGCTGGAGAAACATCAAAGATAAACAGAAACCTAAAGCTTGATTAAGGGCATGAAAAACTGCTGTTAAATTGGGCCTCTGGCTTTCCTTGTGAATCCTTTTTATTTTCCCACTTGCTTTTTCTTTCATTTCTTTTTCTTTCCTCGCTTCAGCAGGAAGCTCATTTGTGCAGGGAATGTGACCTGGGGATGATCACAAGGAATGCTGAGGGCTCCTTCACTCCCTCACACATCCCTGTGGACTTCTTGCAAGTCTGCAGAGGATAAATATCACTGCAGACACTTTCATCAAGGAAATTTCGCTCAGATCTTTAACCCAGGATCATCTCAACAAGTGTGCTGAGGTCTCAGGAGGTTGGATCTCTTACACAGTTTGGATGTGATGAATGTTATCTTTATTTACAAGGGTGAGAAATGAAAAAGCCCTCAGCGAAATGAAGGGTTTCCTGTGGATGTATCTGAGGCAAAAAATGCAATTAAATAGGTGGAAAATTACCTGAGCCAACTTGTGCTGGGATATAATTCAGAAACAAGTGTTTAGGAGCGTGAGTCAACGAGAAAGGATCAGGAGGCTCCGAAGGGAGTCCGTGTACAAAGGATCAAATTCACCTCTGGAGCAGCTCCAAGGAATCTCAGCTCTCTCTGGGCAGCAGATGCACTGCCAGGGCTCTGGAAAAGGTGTTTATCTAATCTTTGCACTCACAAATTATGATTTATATGGGAGGGATGCTGAGGTGTCCTGGGACCGGGGCCCTGTTGTGTGCAGTGATGTACAGGCCTGCTCTGAGCAGAGCAGAGATAAGGAATGCTATCAGCCAGGGAGGTGATGGATCCTGCAAGAAACAAGTGGATAAAGCCTGGATTAGCATTTTAATTCGATGTGGGCATGGCTTCAGCACACTGGAGCCTTTTCCTGTGTCCTGGAGCCTGTCCCTGTATCCTGGAGCCTTTTCCTGTGTCCTGGAGCCTTTTCCTGTGTCCTGGAGCCTGTCCCTGTATCCTGGAGCCTTTTCCTGTGTCATGGAGCCTTTTCCTGTGTCATGGAGCCTGTCCCTGTATCCTGGAGCCTTTTTCTGTGTTCTGGACCTGTCCCTGCATGCTGGAGAGCGTGTCCCTGTGTCACAGAGCCTTTTCCTGTGTCCTGGACCTGTCCCTGTGTCCTGGAGCTTTCTCCAGTGTCATGGAGCCTTTTCCCGGCTGTTGGAGCCTGTCCCAGTATCCTGGACCTGTCCCTGTGTCCTGGAGCCTGTCCCTGGGTGCAGAAGCCTGTCCCTGGAGCCTGTCTCTGTATCCTGGAGTCTTTTCCTGTGTCCTGGAGCCTGTCCCCGTGTCCTGGACCTGTCCTTGTGTCCTGGAGCCTTTTCTTGGCTGTTGGAACCTGTCCCCATGTCCTGGACCTGTCCCCATGTCCTGGGCCTGTCCCCGTGTCCTGGAGCCTGTCCCTGTGTCCTGTCCTGTCCCTGTGTCCTGGGCCTGTCCCCGTGTCCTGGACCTGTCCCCGTGTCCTGGACCTGTCCCTGTGTCCTGGAGAGCCTGTCCCCGTGTCCTGGAGCCTTTTCTTGTGTCCTGTCCCTGTGTCCTGGACCTGTCCCTGTGTCCTGTCCCTGTCCCTGTGTGCTGACCTGTCCTGTGTCCTGGGCCTGTCCCTGTGTCCTGTCCCTGTCCCTGTGTCCTGGAGCCTGTCCCTGTGTCCTGGACCTGTCCCTGTGTCCTGGACCTGTCCCCATGTCCTGGAGCCTGTCCCTGTGTCCTGGAGCCTGTCCCTGTGTCCTGTCCCTGTCCCCATGTCCTGTCCCTGTCCCTGTGTGCTGGGCTGCCAGAGCAGAGTTAACTCCTGGTTCTCACAGGCAGAGGACATTCTTGCCCTCAGGACACTGCAGGTAAAGGTGCTCCCTCCCTGCCAGGGACCTGTTTGTGCCCATTGGCTCCTGTGCCCATCCCAGAGGTGTCCAAGGAAGCCTGGACATGGCACTCAGTGCTCTGGGCTCGGTGACAAGGTGGGGATCAATCATTTGATGGTCCAGAAGGGCTTTTCCAACCTCAGGGACTCTGGGATTCTGTTATGGATCTCCTTCCCTCTGCTGTCCCCTTGTCTCCCTGCCCAGCACTTGGGGTTACTCCAGTGCCAGGTGTCCCTGCCATGGCCAGGTTTGGGGCTGGATGCTTTCAAGGCCCCTTCCAACACAAATTCCATGATTCCACTTGAGACAGTCCTGTGCTCTTCACCCCATGGCAGCCCCTCTCCCAGCAGCCAAGGAAAAGGAGATTTCTGGATCTAATTGAATGCTGGACCAGAGTTCCCCACAGCTCTGGTTGTGGGCAGGTTGTTTTTAATCAAAACCCCAAGCACCAAACCCCAAAAAACTTCTGTGGAGTTCAGAGCTCCTGACGTGCCTAAAGGAGGCAGTGATGGGGAGAGGGGCCAAATTTGGGGTTTAATGAGCATGAGTGATGCACACCCCTGGTTCCAGAACCCCTGATCCCTCCATTAAAAAGGAAAATATTCCCGCTGCTGGATCCTTGCAGAGCAGTGCGAGTTGTTATTCCCAGAGCTGAGTGGGAGGTTTTGGGATGGCAGCGAGGGAGGGCAGAGCTCCAAGGAAAAGCTTTTCCCTGTGCTGATGGCAGCCTGATGGACAGGAGAGTGGGCCTGGAATGGGATTCTGCTGTGGGTCGTGATTGGGAAAATCGTTTGTCAAGTGTTCAGGAATTGCCTGTGAGAGCTGCACGGAATTCTGTGATACTGAGCAAGGAAAAAAAAAACCCAGCTGGGATCATCCCATGGATCTCAGTGCCAGTGGTGAAGGGGAAAGGCAAAGGAGGGACTTCAGCTCTTCCCAAGCTCCAGCACAAACAGGAGGAGCCTTCCAGGAAGAAATCTATGGAGGCAGCAAATGATGCCCTGGGATGTGCTCTGGAGTTGCCATTTTGAACAGAACAGTTGGATTTGCTGGGGGAAAAGGCACAAACGTGGAATAATTTTCATTATTTTCTCTCGTTGCCTAAAGAATCTGTGGCTGCCCCATCCTTGGAAGCATCAATGGCCAGGCTGGAGCCCCCTGGGACAGTGGGAGGTGTCCCTGCCATGGCAGGGGTGGCTCTGATGGGATTTCAGGTCCCTTCCAACCCAAAGGAATTCAGGATTCCATGTGCTGGTTTCAATGGGATTTGGGGAAGAAATATGGGATGTCCCTGGATCCCTGTTCCAGGCCCAGCTGGAGCAGCCTGGGATAGTGGAAGGTGTCCCTGCCCATGGTGGGACTGGATGGACTTGGAGGTCCCCTCCAATCCAAGATGCCATGGGCAGGTTTAGATGGGATATTGGGAAGGAATTCGTGGCTGGGATGGAATTCCCAGAGGAGCTGTGGCTGCCCCTGGATCCCTGGGAGTGTCCCAGGCCAGGCTGGGATAATCTGGGACAGTGGGAGGTGTCCCTGCCATGGCAGGGGCGGCTCTGGGTGGGATTTTAGGTCCCTTCCCACCCAAACCATTCTGGCATCCTGTCCTGATTCTCTGATCCATTAAAACCCAGTTTCAGAAGACTGTGACCTTCTTACTGGAAACTTCTCTAGTGTGCTTGTCTTTGGCTAAGCCAGGGCTGCTGAGGCTGGATGGAGCTCTGGAATGTTCTGCCCCAGCTCAGGGCAGGGTCACCTGAGTTTGGGCTGGAGAATCTTCAAGGACAGAGAGCCCAGAGCCCCAGGGCTGAGCAGCCTCCCTGGGCAGAGCTCTTTGTGGTGCTCAGTGAAATGTTCCCTCTTTCAGCTCGTGCCTCGTGTCCCTGGGGCAGAGCCAGGGGGTCACGTTGGATCCCTCACACTTTGGGCTTGTCATTAATCACATCCCCATAAAACTTCCCCGACAGCACATCCTGGAAGGTCACCCCGAGTAAATCACAGCCCTGATGCACAGCAGAGCTGGGCACTTACTGCTCAAGGTCACTGATGAATCCCAGCCTGGCTCTGCTGGGCTTTGGAGGAATTTGGGAATGTTTAAAAGCCACCCCGTGCATAAACTGTTCTTTGTTTGTTTGTGCATCTTGAATAATTAATAAACCCCCAGAGGAAGGCTGGAGATTCATAAACTGCAGGCCCAGGCTTCTCTTCCCTAAACCTGGAGCAAGGTGAGATCATTTCTTATATCCCAGTGCTAAAGTTTATTTTTCACACCTCTTTAGCACGGCTTTAATTACCCCGAGTCCAGAGGAGCCCTGGTTTTACACACTCCCATTTCTCCTCTGTTGGGAGAGGAAAAGATTAACAGGATTAAACCTGGACTAAAGCTGTTGAAGGTACAGCCTTATTGAGCTAATGGTGGTGCTGTTTGGTCGTTGCTGATTGAGTTTTAATTCAAGATAAATTAGTAATCAGTTTAATTAGAGGAGCACAGCAGGGTGTGGGGGTTGAGCTGAGGGGCTGTGTGAAAACAATCCATGATTTAAAGAGTCTCTGGTCCACGTTGAAAACACCTGGCTGGGGGTAAGGAAGGGCTTTCATCCCTGAATTTCTGGTGCAGACTGAGGCAGGAGGGACAAAACCCAAAATCTTGTTGGCCCTAAAACATTTCTGCTTTCTAAGCTGCTTCATTTTTGTCTGTCCCTTCAAAAGCTTCTTAAATAAAGTGTTAAACTCAGCCATTTAAATGGATTGAGCTGAAAGTTTTATCCCAGAAGTCGGGCTAAGTTTAAGCCACATTTTCTAATTTTTTGGCCAACAGAACCCTCACAAGCTACAGTTATTTCTGCAGCAGAAATGCAGAGAAATGTCATTATGGGCCAGATTTGTTGCTTACTTCAGGCCTGTTGATTTCCTCAAACCCCTTCCCTTCCCTTGATGTAGGTTCAGTGCTTTAATTACGCAGCAGAATTAAAGAATAAACTGCTCTGACAGTGGTTTGTGCAGAGAACACAAAGATTAGGATGGGTAAAATATTATTTCTGAGATATATATATAAAATATATATTTGTGAGAATAATGTGAGAGGTTTTAGGTGCCCAGGGCAAACCCGAGGGCTGCATTTTCTTCAGGCATCAATGACATTCCATGGGGATCACTGTGCAGAATTTGGGCCTGATAAATAAGGAAAATCGACCCAAAAAAATGCATTTTAGGCACTGCCTCAATAGATGGCTGCAAGGGTCTCATTCCAGTCTGCTTGGTACTGGACTGAATTCAATTAACTTCAAAAAGCAAAAAACACATGAGGGAAACTTCAAAGAAATATCTCCAAAGTCACCTTGAAATTAGGGAAGTCTTGACTTGTTTCTGGCTGTATCAAACTGGAGAGAAGGTAAAAATTCACTAAAAATTCGCTGCCCAGTTCTCTCACCTGTTGCATATCCAAATGCCCCTTCAGAGAAACAGGGATTATCTTCAGTTTTCTTATTATTTACAGGACATTTTGTCGGGATTTTTGCCTAAATCTGCCCCTACCAGGAGTTCAGGAAGGGCAGTTTTACAGGATATTTTGTCAGGATTTTTGCCTAAATCTGTCCCCAGCAGGAATTCAGGAAGGGCAGTTTTACAGGATATTTTGTCAGGATTTTTGCCTAAATCTGCCCCTACCAGGAGTTCAGGAAGGGCAGTTTTACAGGATATTTTGTCGGGATTTTTGCCTAAATCTGCCCCCAGCAGGAGTTCAGAAAGGGCAGTTTTACAGGATATTTTGTCAGGATTTTTGCCTAAATCTGTCCCCAGCAGGAATTCAGAAAGGGCAGTTTTACAGGATATTTTGTCAGGATTTTTGCCTAAATCTGCCCCTACCAGGAATTCAGGAAGGGCAGTTTTACAGGATATTTTGTCAGGATTTTTTTTGCCTTCTGCTTGGAATAAAGACCCATGGTGTCAGGAGCTCTGAGATATTTCCTTGGGCTCCATCACATCCTTGGCCTTAAATGTGAAATAAATTTTCAAAATCTGCTCCCTGGCCTGGAATTGTTCATAGATTAAATGTGGTTTTTTTAATTTTTTTTTTTTTTCTCGTGGGTTTTTGGAAGGTTTTGGTCCACCTGGAGCTGCACCTTGAGCTGTGCTGTGAGCACCACGAGCTGCCCCTGGCTCGTGGATGGATTCACTGCCTCTTTCCACTTCAGGGACTCTTTTCTCTTTTTTTTTTTTTTTTTTTTTGTTTTTGACCCCTGGATCAGCTCTTCATGGCTTAAATATATTATGTTTCGTAAGGAAATCCATTTTCTGATCCTGCTGAAATAAGGAAAGGGGGTTTTGCCTGTTCAGGTGGGAGGTCTTGGCACTATTTGGGACTCTTGTGGAGTGGGGGCATTTCTTGAACAAGAACCCAGAGCTGAGCAGATCATGAGGCTGAATTCCTGCTCTGCTTTGGAGATTAATTCCTCAATTCAGCCGAGATTTTTAGGACTGAATTAAAGAAGAGGAGAAAAAATTTTAAGAAGTAAGAATCCATGAATTAAGGGCTTAAAAATTTGATACTGCTTTGAATCAAAGATATTTCCATCCTGTCTGTTAATGGCAGTGGCACAGGATCAATTAATAGAACATAAGGCCTTTGTTTGTAATGCTCCAATTTCTTCCCATCCGGAATTGTTCATAATACAGAGTTTTATTTTTAAACTCCGACTTTCAAAGGAGCCTGACAGTTGTCAGTCTCAGCTAAATTAAAATTATCCTGGCACCTCATGATTTCCACCCTGCACATCCCTCATTATCTCCATGAATTGAGGGCTCACTTACAGGAGTTTTAAAGATAACCAAAGTGAGGTGCAGAGGGAGAGAAACTTCTGAGCTTCCAGGTTTTTGGAGGGTTGGAATTGCATAAAATCCCAAGGAAATAACTTGGAAATACCTGTGAACATAAGGGCTTGGGTGAGGGATCCAAATCAAAGCTCTGGGCACAAAAAGCCAACTTTGGTCCCCTCAGCTCAGGTGGGTGACGGAGAGACTGAGCTGCTCCTCTCATGGAAATGCCATTTTAACACCCTTTAAATGCATTTGGGTGTGCCAGCATAAATTCATGCCTTTGAAATGGCAAAGGAAAACTGTGCGAGCGTGGATGGGGAGAAACTTCTGTTAACATTAGGAACTGGGGAAGAAAGTTATTAATAGATCCAGCCAGGGATGCTAAACAGAGGGATAAATGTGAATTCAAGCTGCTGCTTTTGCAGTGGAAGGAGCCAGTATGGAAAATCAATCCTGGATTTCCACTGGCCACTGCTCAGATTTTGCCCTGATCTTCCCAAATGGCTCCAGCACGACCCCAAAGCCCCATCCTGGGAATGAGCAGGGGGAAAACCCTGGTGGAATAGGAGGTGGGAATGCTGAGGCAAGGGGAGGGGGGCTCTGGGGATGGAAGGGGTGCACTGGGGGCTCTCCTGGGCCAGCAGAGCAGAGCAGAGCAGCTCCACGTTGATTAACGGCCTTGCATAATTGATGCTCCTCCTTATTTAATCACTCTGGAGTTGTGGTGCTCGCTGGCAGTTGCTAGATTGCTTTATTAAATTTAGGCTGTGTTGAAGGAAATTTATTTTTGTGTATTCCTCCTTCATAATTTTTTTTTTTCCCCTTTAAATGCTGTCACATAAATTAGGGCGTTGTCGATGAATCTGCATGAGGAGCTTTGCTGTTTAGTTCTGGGGCCAGAATGCCCTAAATCATGTATGACACCTGTATTATAACTTACTGCTCACTATTCTTCTGCATGATAGATTTACTGCCCCAGCTTCCTTCTCATTGCTATCAGACAAAGGCATTCAAACTGGGAAGCAAGGGAGGGAAAAAAAAATGGAAATGTGGATTTTGTCTCTTGACTCAGGAAGGTGAAATGGCAAGACGTGGAAAAGATTTGTTCTATCACATCATGGCATCAACTGCTGACATCTCTTTATTTCCCATTCCCAGAGGAGTGGTAAGGCCAGGGGAGGAGAAAGGTGATTTTTTGGGAGTTGGTTAGAGGGGGATAAGGATTAAAAAAGAGGATTAAATATTATAATGGAATGGGTTGGGTTGGAAAGGAAATAAAAAGTCACCTATAATTGCACCCTGTGCCATGGCAGGGACCCCTCCCACTGTCCCAGGGGGCTCCAGCCTGGCCTGGGACACTTCCAGGGATCCAGGGGCAGCCACAGCAAATCTGGGAATTCCAGCCCAGCCAGGAATTCCTTCCCAATATCCCATCTAAACCTGCCCATGGCATCTTGGATTGGAGGGGACCTCCAAGTCCATCCAGTCCCACCATGGGCAGGGACACCTTCCACTATCCCAGGCTGCTCCAGCTGGGCCTGGAACAGGGATCCAGGGACATCCCATATTTCTTCCCAAAATCCCATTGAAACCAGCACATGGAATCCTGAATTCCTTTGGCTTGGAAGGGACCTGAAATCCCATCAGAGCCACCCCTGCCATGGCAGGGACACCTCCCACTGTCCCAGGGGGCTCCAGCCTGGCCTGGGACACTTCCAGGGATCCAGGGGCAGCCACAGCAAATCTGGGAATTCCATCCCAGCCCCTCACACCCTCCCAGGGAGGAATTCCTTCCCAAAATCCCATCCAAACCTGCCCTCTGGCAGTGGGAGGCCATTCCCTCTTGTCCAGGCCCTTATCCAAAGAGGTTTCCTGTAAAAAGGGGAAACTCTGATAATTGAATGTAGAACTCAGAAAACATAAATTCTTTCCTCTCTTTTTAGTTAATGCCTTATGTCATTTAGTCCCAAAACCTCATGAATGCAGTGAGGTCAAGAAGATGAATTTTGGAGAAATGGTGTCTTTGATAAAACTCCCTTGGGATGAAGGGCTGGACTTTCCTGCTGCTCAAGGTTGGAACCTGCTCTGTAAATCCACAGAGTTTCTCTTTTGCAAAGTCTCAGCTGATACCATTTCTTGTTGCACAGACTTTATGTGTATTAAGTCACTTATAACAGCAATTTATATTTAGTCATTTAAACAGTAAGAAATTACCAGATGTGCATTTGTGACTGTAGAAATCAAAGCTAAAAGTGCCCAACGCCACCACTCTCAGGTCCAGACACATTTGAACATCTGAAAAATCAACCTGTGTTTGATTTTTGAGGACAAACAACTCTTTTAAAGCCCAGTATTCACTAGAAAGTAGCATTTTTCTTCATAAAATACACATCAATCCTGATTTAGATGCAAGCAGAAAATATTTCCCTCAAAAGTCCTCACCAGAAGCAAAATATTTCCTGAATTGGTGTCTATTCATCAATAAGTGCTGATGTGGACATAATACAGGGTTGGATTGAATTTCCTCCTTGTTATTTGTCTGCAGGTCCTTGATTTATGAATTTATCCACACATGTGTGGAGCCATCCTTCAGCTGCTTGAAAACTACCCCATGGAAGTGTTTTTAATGGAAAATTGTTTTCCCCCTTATTCATCTCATTGCTGGGATCTGCTTCCAGTGGTAAAATTAGATTTCCTCCAATAATTCTTTTCAGGCAGCTGTCAACATCCTCCTGATTCTGCTTTTCTCTGCCAAATTTACATTCTTCCTTAGCAAAATAAATCTCCCACGGGTTACAGGATTTTTTTTTTTTTTAATATATCTCCAAAGCTATCCCTTGGATATACATGAGCACATGGCTGTATCGCTGTAAATCCTCCAAAAGGGGGGAAAAAAGCAGTGGAAATTAGATCTTTTTAATGAGAAAATTAACTCTACACTGGTTACTTAAGAGTTTTTTTCGTGGTTTTTTTTTCCCCCATCTGTTTCATTAAACATCCAAAGTGGAGCAGGCCTAATCTTCCCAGATTAAAGTTCCACAAATTTGAGGAGTGGAGTACATGCAAATATTCTTTTGTAGTGGTACTAAAATACTGTAATCCTCAGGAAAAAAAAAAAGGGAATTAGACTTGTAATGAGGAGATTCTGTGTCCTGCTGTAGTTTAGGAATTCCCAGATTTGCTGTGGCTGCCCCTGGATCCCTGGAAGTGTCCCAGGCCAGGCTGGAGCCCCCTGGGACAGTGGGAGGTGTCCCTGCCATGGCAGGGGTGGCTCTGATGGGATTTCAGGTCCCTTCCAAGCCAAAGGAATTCAGGATTCCATGTGCTGGTTTCAATGGGATTTTGGGAAGAAATATGGGATGTCCCTGGATCCCTGTTCCAGGCCCAGCTGGAGCAGCCTGGGATAGTGGAAGGTGTCCCTGCCCATGGTGGGACTGGATGGACTTGGAGGTCCCCTCCAATCCAAGATGCCATGGGCAGGTTTAGATGGGATATTGGGAAGGAATTCCTGGCTGGGCTGGAATTCCCAGATTTGCTGTGGCTGCCCCTGGATCCCTGGAAGTGTCCCAGGCCAGGCTGGGATAATCTGGGACAGTGGGAGGTGTCCCTGCCCATGGCAGGGGTGGGATGGGTGGGATTTAAGGTCCCTTCCAACCCAAACCTCTCTGGAATTCTGTGATTTATAACAAAACTCTTCCTGTGAATTCCCCAAAAACTGAGGATTGGAGTCAGGACTTGCCAGACCTGGTGGGGAATCTGCTCAGGTGAGTGACTCTTGTGCTCCCTGGGAAAACCCATGTCCACACCTTATGGATGGAGTGGATATTTCAGAGAATCAGAATCCCAGAACGGCTCTGGGTGGGAAGGGACCTCAAAATCCATCCAGACCCACCCCTGCCACGGGCAGGGACACCTCCCAGTGTCCCCGGGATGGGATGGGATGGGATGGGATGGGATGGGATGGGATGGGATGGGATGGGATGGGATGGGATGGGATGGGATGCGATCCAGGCTCTGATTCCTCACTGAAATTCCATGCTGATGTTTTCTGCTATTCCTTACAAGACCGGACTTCACAAGTCCAGTTCTTGCACAGTGATTTTGAGGGAATAAATCTGAGTGTTCCCTTTTCTGTTCCCTCTGTCCGGGTGCTTCAGCAGAGCCTGGTCACTGCCCTTTCCCCACCCAGGGGTACAGAGGTGTCAGGATTTGGGCTTTTTCTGGGCAGGAGCCCCTGGAAAGCTCTGTAATTTGGTTTTTGCCTCTCTGACTGTCAGAACACACTGGGCTGGCTGGTTTTTTCCTGGCAGAACAGCAAACACTCCCCGTTCCTCATCCCTCCCTCCCCTCCGTGCCCACTCCTTACATAAACCCAGCTCCAAACACACTCCTGACAAAATTGCTTCCCAAATTACAGCGGCAGCGTCACGGAAAGTTTCATTTCTGACTCGTGCTAATTCCGAGAGGAACAAAGAGTGTCAGATCCCATTGCACTCCCCAGCAGAGCGTTCCGTGCTCGGGTCTGCGCGCAGCGGGCGCGGAGCAGCTCCGGGAGCAGCAGCAGTGACAGGTACACCGTGACACTTTAATAGTGCCTGATAAATCACTGTCACCCGCTCCCAGGGGCACCGGCGCTCGGAGGGAACACATTTCTTTGCTGTCCTGCTCTGTCTCCGTGTTCCCTGCCTGGCACTGCCCTCCTTGTTCAGGGTTGTGCCCGCCCAGCTCAGGATGTGGGGCTGTGGTGTCTGCCCGATGCTCCAGGCACGGGTTGGCCACCAATAATTCATTGTCGAGCAAAAGAAGAGCAGGGATTTGGAAAACGTCGTGGCTTTCACACTTTCCTAGTGATCTCCAGATCCCTGAGGTTGGGAAAGCCCCCCAAGGTCATGGAATCCAACCTGTGACCCGTCCCCACCTTGTCAGCCCAGAGCCCTGACTGCCACGTCCAGCTGTTCCTTGGGCACCTCCAGGGATGGGCGTTTCACAGGGGCCTGGATCTTCCTGGGCCCTGACTGGCAGCCAAATGTCCCTGTTGAGGAGCATTTCTTCTTCTTCTGCAAGAAGGAAACATTTCCACTTCTGCAAGCAGGAAACATTTCCACTTCTGCAAAGAAGGAAACATTTCCTCTTCTGCAAAGAAGGAAACATTTCCTCTTCTGCAAAGAAGGAAACATTTCCTCTTCTGCAAACAGGAAACATTTCCACTTCTGCAAAGAAGGAAACATTTCCTCTTCTGCAAGCAGGAAACATTTCCTGTTCTGCAAGAAGGAAACATTTCCTCTTCTGCAAAGAAGGAAACATTTCCTGTTCTGCAAACAGGAAACATTTCCACTTCTGCAAGCAGGAAACATTTCCACTTCTGCAAGAAGGAAACATTTCCTCTTCTGCAAAGAAGGAAACATTTCCTGTTCTGCAAACAGGAAACATTTCCTGTTCTGCAAGAAGGAAACATTTCCACTTCTGCAAAGAAGGAAACATTTCCACTTCTGCAAGCAGGAAACATTTCCTCTCCTTCTGTCCCTCTGCTGCTCAGGCTGCCTTGGCTCTGCCTGGCTGGCCGAGCTGGGCCATGGCACTGGGAGCCACCAGAATCCCAAGGGAATGTCAGGCACTGCAGGAATCTCGATTTACTGCCAGGGGGAGGTGGCACATCCCTTATCCCAGTGACCCAACAGGCAATCCATTAACCAGGATCATGGAATCACAGAATATTCCGAGTTGGAATGGACCCACGAGTCCAACTTTTGAGTGAATGGCCCATGCAGGGATCAATCCATGGGAAAATGGAGCCAGTGAAATCCCTTGGGATGCACTGGACTTGTGGATTTGGGAGTTGTGCTTCCCTCTTTAATGCCTTTTCCTGTGAAGAAAAAACGAAGCAGAACCACCTCAAACCCTCTCGGGTTCTGAATTTAAAGCATCTGTTCTTCTGAGACTGTCTCAAGGTGCTTTCTAAATATTTAGAATTAGGATACAAGAAAAATTGAATTCTCCTGAAGAGTTTGCAAATCTGAACGGTCCCGATAAGAGGAGGATTAAAGGAAAGTTGTTTGAACAAACCAAGATGGAATGATGAAGGTCTTTTTGGCACAGCAACTGTGCTGCCAGGAGAATAGAATCCAGATCTCTGGAATTAATTAATATTAATTCATTATTTGTGTAATATAAATCATGTAATTACCATGTGCAATTTCCGTTTCAAACTCAGTTAATTTATCATTTTATGTCCTTGTAAACCATGGCTGAATCCAGCAGCTCATTTTTATCTTTGTGTTAATTAATTCTTCTCTAATGTAACTCCGGGCTTGTTTTCTACCTGGCATGGACAGTCAGGCATTCAGGTACAGTCTGTGCTGCCCAAATGGGATGTGAGGGACTCAATCCATGGATTCCTGGGGGTCCAAATGGTTCCTCCAGTGGAACTGGGAGTGTCCATGAAGCCACAGCACATCCCTGTGTGCACATGGATTCACACATTTCTGTCATCTCCCCATTTCCCAGCTTTGCTCCAGCACCCACTAAGTGAGAGTTGGAAAAAAAGAGAGGCACCCACTAAGTGAGAGTTGGAAAAAAAGAGAGGCACCCAAAGTGAGAGTTGGGATCACTTTACCTGCTCACTCTTCCCTCCGAGGATTGTTCTGGTTGTTCTGAAGGGAGGCTGCAGTGACAGAGGTGGGCTTGGTCATGGTTTTCCTCAGGACAAGGGCTCTGTCACGGTGTCACAGGGATGTGGAGGCCAGAGGGAGCTCCTGGTGTCCCCAGCGAGTGTCACCTGCAGGGCACAGCCTGGGGAGTGAACGGGCTAAAGGGAAGGAATTCCTCCCTCTGAGGGTGATGAGGGGCTGGGATGGAATTTCCAGAGCATCTCTGGCTGCCCCTGGATCCCTGGCAGTGGCCAAGGCCAGGTTGGATGAAGTTTGGAGAACCCTGGGATAGAGGGAGGTGTCCCTGACCATGACAGGGGTGGCTTTAAGGTCCCTCCAACTCAAACCATTCACTGATTTTTTTTTTTTTTTTTTTTTTTTTTTAAGAAACTGGTGTTTTTACATAATTTTCCTTCCCCCAGCTTTCTCTCCAAAGGCTCCTGGTGGGATATTTGGGATATCAAGTGCAGGGACAGAAGCTGGGCTTTGATAATCCTTGTGGATCCATTCCAGTTCAGGATATTCCATGATTCCTTCCTTTCCTCCATCAGCTACCTCCCCCCATGACCTTATGGAGCTCTGAGCACAGCTTGGGTTTGGTCTCTATGAAAATAAGAGCAGCTGATAATTTATTTCATTCCAAACTCACATTTTTAATTAGCTGTCTACTACGAGCAATATTTCATCACCCCATCCATTGACAGGGAGACAGTCAAAGCTGTATTTTTAGTCCTTGTGCTCTGCTTTTCCCTCCAGATGCTCATCCTCTCTTTTTTTCCTAATGTAAAACTATTAATTAATGAGAGACAATCACTCACACGGTGCCACTGGCTGTCAGGAACTAACAAATGCCAGTTAAAAAAAGCGAAATAACAGAACTGGGAGCACGGAGAGGTGGTAGCAGGAGATGGGAGATGAGAGGAGTTAATTGCTGGACTTCCAAACATCCAGGGAAGGGAGGTGTTGGAAAAGTTTACAGGGGGGGAATTAATGATGTACAACAAATTAACTGCAAATGCTAAAGCTGGAAGGGAAACCCTAATTCTGAAGGAAGGCAGGATGAGGAGGGGGAAAAGGGATGGTGGGGACAGGACAGAGGTGCTGGGGGGCCTTGGAAGGGAGCTCTGGATCTTCTGAGAGCACAGGAGCCTGTGGAACATCACAGCAAGGGGGGTGAAAGCATCCCCTGGGTCCTGCTGAATCGTTAAAAAACCGGTATAATCACGGACAAAGACCCTCTGACTAATTAAAGTTAGAAAGTGGAATGTTTATTCACCGGTGGGCAGCACGGGAGTCACCTGGGAAAGGTGTGACCGCCCCGAACAAGGTTCTTTGTCCTCTCTTTATTCCCCAAGATCTTACATACAATACATCTGCATAACCCCAGCTCCTCCCATCCCCACCCCATATTAAAATGAGCCCGTTAGTCCTTCACGCGTGCGCAGTTCTTCTCTTGAATTGGGTCGGTGGTCTCGAAATGGGTCAGTGGTCTGGAAGGATGAAGTCAGGAGAGTCTTTATCAGGTCTCAGTGACCCTCGGGCACGATCCAAGGCCCCGTGCTTCATGGTTAACAGTTTATTATTTTACATTCCTCTGTATGTAAACTTATAATAGCAGATAATTATACCAATTAGCTCTAGCCTAAGCATCTCCTAATTGTTAACCTACCATTTACCTACCTAACTTACATCTTGGTCATGGAAACTGTTTCTACTCTTAGCAAAAATTCTAACTTTTTAAAACCACGATTCACAGCTGAGCTGTGCTGAGAGGTTTTGGTGTCGGGGCTGCTGCTGGTGACAGCGTGGCCGTGAATGGGTGTGCAGAGGGCAGTGTCGTGTCAGGGGTGACAGCCCTGTCCTGCCTGCTCTGCCAGACAGAGAGAATGAGCTGGGGAGAAATAAAAGCTAAGCAGGGGCTGTGGGAGGAAATAACCCCAGCGTCCTTCAAATGTGCTCTTAGGTCTGGCACAGACGGGGAGAGACTCTCCTGGGGCTGTCCTGCCTCTCCTGATGAGGTCACCGGGTGATCCCTCAGGATTTCAGCTTTTCTATTTTCCATCTGTCTGGAACCCTGGAATTCTTCAGTGTGTAACTCTGAACTCCATACGGACTGGTAGCTACTGCTGCACTATTTTGGTCAGACAAAACAATTCATTAAGCATCCTGGCAATCAAGGACACCTCACTGCCTCAGGCCCCCAGAGATGGAAACCAAAGTGAGTTGGGGGGAGCAAACTTGGGGCAAATGACTTTATTATCTGAAGATGTAACTGGGAGATTAACCCCAATATGCAAATGGACCAAATTTATAAAAGTGTGAAAACCCCGTGGCCCATTGTCCATTTCTGGGTGCAGCCCCTAAATGTACCTGAACACCTCCAATAAACAGAACTGCTTTTTATTCCCTTGATTCCGTCTGGGCTCCGTTTTTAGGCAGTTCCAAAAAGGCATCAAGGGACAGGCTGACCTGAGACACCCCCTCCTCCTGCCCTGGCCTCCTGACTGCTCCAGGGCTGCAGCAATTGAGCCCATGAGAGGTTCCCTAGCCCAGGGCTCTCTCTGTCTTTGAAAAGACACATCTGAGCACTGAAATGTCTTTTTTCATCTCACAGCACGATCATGTTCTCCATCGGTCTTTGCTCCAACCCTCCCGCTACTAAAGAGAATAAAAAAATGCCCCTTGATTTCCTCGGTGAGCTCTGGACCAAGCCTCTGCTTTTTTTACAGCATTTTAAAAGTGAGGAGGGGAAAATGAGCTGAATATTAACAGACAACTCTGAGGCAGAGTTCCATCAGGGCCCCCGAGGAATTAGTTATCTGGGTTTTGGGATCACATGCTCTGAGAGGTCAGCTATTAATAGGTTCTAAGAGCTGAGCTGGTGATCATTAGGTGCTTTGAATAAATTACAAGGCGTTTGTTTGAGGTGGGTGTCTGTTCAAGGGGTCGGTAATTAAAGCTGTTTCTGGGCTAATGTTTTATCTGTTCATCCAGCCGTGGAATCAATTCATAGTAAAGATCCCTTTTTAACACACTTGCACTACACATCCCTGAGGTTTTGATAAGCACCTTCCAAGGATGTTTGGATTTTTTTTTTATGGATTCCTTCTTGTGATGACGATTTTGATGTATTCTAGAAATGCTTAAAGCAGATCCTCTTCCCACCACTGGCACACTGTTGGCTGTTCCATTCCATGTCAGCTCATCCCTTCACCTTCCTCGTTCAGCATCCCCCATGAAAAATCTTTTGGAAGTTTACTTCAGGCTTGGCATTCCAAATGTTTTTTATTGCCTTGTCTAGCAGGTTGTCTCTCCCTCCACGTGACCTTTCAAGGTGATTTCAGAGCTGAGCCTCCAGGCCCTCAGAATATCTGGGATAGTGGCTGCAGCTCCCAGAACTTTTTCCTTAGACAATAACAGTATTTTCTATTCAAAAAATCAGTGCAAGGAGCCATCAACCTCTCATTTACAGCCTCCTCCTCATTGCACTGCGGGGCAGATGCACAGAGGGAGGTATGAAATCACTTCTGCTGCAGCAGAATAAACCCCATGGGCACAGAGATTCCTTCTCCAATACCACTCCCCAGGGCATCCCAGAGAGCTTTCCCGAGTCAAATTACATAAATAATTACAAAATTATTTATGGCCCTGTGCAAAGGCATTGGGATCTTTGTGGTGGACACTGGACTGACCCAAAACATTGGGATTTTGTGGTGGACACTGGACTAACCCAAATATTGGGATCTTTGTGGTGGACACTGAACTAAACCAAATATTGGGATCTTTGTGGTGGACACTGGACTGACACAAAGATTGAGGTCTTTGTGGTGGGCACTGAACTAAACCAAACATTGGGATATTTGTGGTGGGCACTGAACTAAACCAAACATTGGGATATTTGTGGTGGGCACTGGACTGACCCAAAACATTGGGATTTTGTGGTGGACATTGGACTAAACCAAATATTGGGATCTTTGTGGTGGACATTGGATTGACCCAAAGATTGAGGTCTTTGTGGTGGGCACTGAACTAAACCAAATATTGGGATCTTTGTGGTGGACACTGAACTAAACCAAACATTGGGATTTTGTGGTGGACACTGGATTAACCCAAATATTGGGATCTTTATGGTGGACACTGGACTGACCCAAAGATTGAGATCTTTGTGGTGGACACTGAACTAAACCAAACATTGGGATTTTGTGGTGGACATTGGACTAAACCAAACATTGAGATCTTTGTGGTGGACATTGGATTGACCAAAAGATTGAGATCTTTGTGGTGGGCACTGAACTAAACCAAACATTGGGATATTTGTGGTGGGCACTGGACTGACCCAAAACATTGGGATTTTGTGGTGGACATTGGACTGACCCAAATATTGGGATCTTTGTGGTGGACACTGAACTAACCCAAACATTGGGATTTTGTGATGGACATTGGACTGACCCAAAGATTGAGATCTTTGTGGTAGATACTGGACTAAACCAAACATTGAGATCTTTGTGATGAACATTGGGCTGACCCAAAATCAGGATCTCTGTGGTGGACACGGGACTGACCCAAACATTGGGATTTTGTGGTGGACACTGGACTGACCCAAACTTTGGGATCTTTATGGTGGACACTGAACTAACCCAAACTTTGGGATCTTTATGGTGGACACTGGACTGACCCAAACTTTGGGATCTTTATGGTGGACACTGAACTAACCCAAACTTTGGGATCTTTATGGTGGACACTGGACTGACCCAAACTTTGGGATCTTTATGGTGGACACTGGACTGACCCAAACTTTGGGATCTTTATGGTGGACACGGGACTGACCCAAACATTGATCTAGATCTCTGTGGTGGACTTTGGGCTGACCCAGATCAAACACTGACACCACAACCCTGCAGGCCATTAATGATTCCCAGAGTGGGAAGCAGAATGATTAAAGGAACCTTGTGGCATTCTCCATGAAAATCCCCTTTTCCCTTTCTTTTGCTGAGCTAGAAATGTTCTTTCCTTCTCTTTTGAGGCAGGAATGCTCTTTTCTTGCTTGTTGATGCAGCTGGGAGGAGGATCAATAAGTTTGTCTCTTTTCTCATGTCTCTGCTTGTCCTCAATTATATTTGATTGGAGTTTGAGCAGGGAGTGTTTAGTTGCAGCACTTGGTAGTTCTCTGGCAGAAACCTGAATAATTTGGGGCAATTTACCGAACGTTTTCCTGCATCAGGTACCTATTTTTAAGGGAAGATAATGAGAGTTTTGTTCTACCTGTCTGTGATGTCTCCTAATCCCTGTTCCTGACCTTGCCTGGGGCCCACATTTCTGTAATGTTCAGGCTGAGATGTAAACAATCCTGTTCCTACTGTATTTCTGTTTACCCGTGTGGCTTAGGGGGATTTTTTTTTTTTTATTGGAAACTCTTTACCTGTGTTTGCTCAGACAGAAATTATCTATGCCATGGCATGCAGGGCAGCATTTTCTTCTCTTCTCTTTCTTTCCTGGCCTAAATAAGAGGTGAGACAGGCAGAATCACCAAAGCATTGCTACAGCTGCCTCTCACCTTGGAATCACGGGGGAAACCCATAAATTCCAAATATTGGATTTAAGGTTTTGAAGATTCTTGATAGAAATACTACCAAAGGAGAGGCACCCTTGGGATTGACACCATGTTTGGATTTAATTATTCTTAGGGAAGCATTATGTCCTGCCAAGACGTTTGTCCTTTGCTGTCAGGGCTCCAAGCACCAATTTCACTTTTCCAGAGAGGACCCATAATGGTCTGAAAATAAGCAAGTGAAACCAATTGTGGCCGGGATTATTGTAATTGTTGGTGTCATGAAAAGCTCAGGATGCCCCAAATGCTCATCCAGAACTGCACGTGGCAAAATTTCCTTTGGGTTTGTGTCGGTATCAGCAGGAAAAACGGGATTGTGTTTGTGAGGACACAGAGATCTTTGCAGGAAGGTCAGGAGGTGACAGTGGTGGAAGGAGGAGGTGACACGGGGAGAGAGGAGGGGACACAGGTGAGAGAGAGGAGGTGACACAGGTGAGAGAGAGGAGGGGACACAGGTGAGAGAGGGAGGGGACACAGGTGAGAGAGGAGGGGACACAGGTGAGAGAGGAGGGGACACAGGTGAGAGAGGAGGGGACACAGGTGAGAGAGGAGGGCACACAGGTGAGAGAGAGGAGGGCACACAGGTGGAGAGAGGAGGTGACACAGGTGGAGAGAGGAGGGCACACAGGTGAGAGAGAGGAGGTGACACAGGTGAGAGAGGAGGGCACACAGGTGAGAGAGAGGAGGGGACACAGGTGAGAGAGAGGAGGTGACACAGGTGACAGAGGAGGTGACACAGGTGAGAGAGAGGAGGTGACATTGGTGAGAGAGGAGAAGGTGACACAGGTGACAGAGGAGGTGACACAGGTGGAGAGAGGAGGTGACACAGGGGGAGAGGAGGTGGCACAAGGGGAGAGAGGAGGTGACACAGGTGAGAGAGGAGGTGACAAAGGGGGAAAGAGGAGGTGACACGGGGAGAGAGGAGGTCAAATGGGGGAGAGATGAGATGACACAGAGAGAGAGAAGAGGTGACACAGGGGAGAGAGAGGAGGGGACACAGGTGAGAGAGAGGAGGTGACACAGGTGAGAGAGAGGAGGTGACACAGGTGGAGAGAGGAGGTGACACAGGGGGAGAGGAGGTGACACAGGGGGAGAGAGGAGGTGACACAGGTGAGAGAGGAGGAGGTGACACAGGTGAGAGAGGAGGTGACACAGGTGACAGGAGGAGGTGACACAGGTGAGAGGGAGGAGATGACACAGGAAGGGAGAGGAAGTGACACAGGTGACAGAGGAGGTGACAGGTGAGAGAGAGGAGGTGACATTGGTGGAAGGAGAAGGTGACACAGGTGACAGAGGAGGTGACACAGGTGGAGAGAGGAGGTGACACAGGAGGAAAGAGGGGATGACACAGGTGGAAGGAGAAGGTGACACAGGTGACAGAGGAGGTGACACAGGTGACAGAGGAGGAGGTGACACAGGTGACAGAGGAGGTGACAGGTGAGAGAGAGGAGATGACACAGGTGGAAGGAGAAGGTGACACAGGTGACAGAGATGTGACACAGGTGACAGAGGAGGAGGTGACACAGGTGGAAGGAGAAGGTGACACGGGGAGAGAGGGCAGCTGTTTTTTGCCCTTCTTCAAAGGAAACCCCATTTGCTCTCTTGGAACACCTTGTGGGTTGGCACAGGACTCTCACTTGGAGAATCGTGGAATGGTTTGTGTAATTCCAACCCAAATTCAATTCCAAATTCCAAGTTTGTGTCATTCCCACCCCCTGCCGTGGGCAGGGACACCTCCCTCTGTCCCAGGCTGCTCCCAGCCCTGGCCAGCCTGGCCTTGGACACTTCCAGGGATCCAGGGGCACCCCCAGCTCCCTTGGGAATTCCATCCCAGCCCCTCCCCACCCCCAGGGGAGGAATTCCTTCCCAATATCCCATCCAACCCTGCCCTCTGGCAGTGGGAAGCCATTCCCTGTGTCCTGTCTGTTATTCCAGAACCTTAGGAAAAAATTCCAGCTGATGCTGTGGCTGCTCTTCCAGTGGCCACCCCGCCAGTTCTCACTCCTGAGGCCACCCCTGGCCCCGTGGTGCTGCTGGGGGATCCCAACCCGGGGTCACATTCCCAGTGGAAACATCCTGATGTTCCATCCCAGGGAAACGTGGCCTGGATAGAACCAGGAATGCTCCAAATGCACCAGGAGCCTTCAGAGTGAGCAGGGCTTGTGTGTGCCTGGTCTGAGCCTCTCAGAGGCACTGGGGGAATTGGGAGGCTCAGCTCCCGTTAATTTTTATGAAAATTTAGCACCCAAATGCCCCTGGGTAGTTTTGAAAAATCTTCTCTTTTAGTGGGAGGCATAAAAGCGAGCGTTTGGAATTAGGTGAATTGTGTGAGTAGTTCGTTAGTGTTGGAGATGATAAAAAATGCTCTTGCAGACAATTAATTATCTCCTGAGCTGCTCCAGAGGTGACATCTCCTTCCTGCCTCAGAGCACTTTGCTGTTGGCCTGGAGCTGGGGAGTTTCTGCTCCTTTTTAACTCCTTAGCCCACTTCATATATCTCAGGAAGTTCTCAGGAGCCATAAAAACGTCTCACGGCCATTTAAGTTCCACCACTTTATCAATATTGGTATTTAGGAAGAAGGGAACAACTCTTAATTGTTTCCCTGTGCTCTGCTCTCATTAGCTGTGCCAGGGAGCTCATGGAGCAGGGGCAGGAATTTCCTCTGGGGAGTTTATTCCTGTTAACACTGACTGATGTTTTTTTAGGGGTTCTCAGGCATCAGAATTTCAGACCTCACCGGTGGGAGACGTGCTCCTGGTGCTCAGATTTTTCTGTCCTGGAAGGTTTATAAAAGCTTGGCTTTTCTCTCTGCACAAATAAGGTCTGAGGCAGGATGGCCTTTTGGAATTGTGCTAGGATGGGGCACACTCGGAGTCAGGAAATCATCAGAGCTGGAAAAGGCCTCCAAGACCAGCCTTTGATGGATTCCCACCACGGGGGAAAGTTCCACGCTGTGAAGTGCCCACTCTACTCCTCTTTTAACACTCCCAGGGATGGTCGCTCCAAACACCCCTGGGGAGCCTGTTCCTGGTGTCACAACAGTTTTCTGTGGATCATTCCCCACTTTCAGGCTGGTAACTGCATTTGAAAAACACCTTGCATAGGATAATTCTTCTGGAAAGTTCCTCCCCAAGCTCACATGAAGCTGATTTCCATTATCCTGCTCTCCACTGGGGGTGTGTTAGAGACATTCCCAACCATCCCAATTGCTCTCCATCACGCCCACCATAAATAAACCTTTCCCAGCCTCTGTTTTGGGGGTATCAGTTCCCTTCTGCTCTGGGATCACTTACCCGGGGTGGGATGATGGGAGCCAGCAGCTCGTGCAGAGCCCTGCAGGATGTGTGCAGTGCACCTGCCTTGCTAATTACCACATGCCAGCTTTAATTGCACGACTGCAGCAATGGGATCACACCACTTCCCCTGACATGTTGTGACTGCAACAGCCCACGTCGATTCCTTAGCTACCTGTTGCCCCAAAATGAAATATTTGTCTTCTCTGACACAAATTATAATTATCCCAAGGAACCTGGAGGTTCTTCCTCCTCCCCTCCCCCTTTTTTTGTCTTCCTAATTATCACTGTGGCTCCCAATGGAAGTGGTTGGTATAGCTGCTCATTAGCCAAATACTTTTCTTTAGCAATTACCCGAAATTTAGGGAACCAATTTGGAAAAAACACCGCAGAGTTTTGCCTTTGGAAAATCCTCAGGTGCAGCTCCAGCTCTGTTGGTGTAAATGTAAGAAGCTGCACTGATGTAGCTGCATTCCCTTGAAGCAGAGACAAATTTAGCTCTCATTTAAAACCCGGACACCAAATTTTATTGATTGATATTGAAGCTATAAATTGAGCCTGACTTTAGCAGGCCTGAGCCTACCCAGCACCAGGAGCTTCCATGGAGAGACAAGATTTACACTGGCCCAGGATCCTGATTGAAATCCTGTGACCTTTCATTATTTCGTGGTGAAGAAATTTCAGCTCAGCCCTGACAAGCCCAGACGCTCAAACCCAGCCTCCAACCCCCATGAAAACACCAGGGAACAGATTTCTTGTGAGCCCAGAATTTTATTTTATTTTTTGTGGAGCTCTTGAGGCTCTTCTTCATGTTCACATCTTAGGTGAAAGGTCTCAAAACCTTTAACTCAGTGAAAATTGGGGCAACCTTGCCATTTCACAGTGTCAGACCCTGAAATATTAAGAGCAGAATTGAATATTCAGAGATGAAAACCTCAGCCATGTTCAGCTCTGGGAGCAGCCTGGGACGTGGCTCAGGCTGGGACGTTGTTTCCCACAGGAATGAGGGACTGCAGATGGATTTGGGGAGTTTTATCCTCCTTTTCACAGGGCCAGGGGGCAATTGCTCATTTGGGGAGTTTTCATCCACCTTTTTAGGGGGCCAGAGGGCAATTGCTGATTTGGGGAATTTTATTCACCTTTTCACAGGGCCAGAGGGCAATTGCTGATTTGGGGAATTTTATTCACCTTTTCACAGGGCCAGAGGGCAATTGCTGATTTGGGGAGTTTTCATCCTCCTTTTCACAGGGCCAGGGGGCAATTGCTGATTTGGGGAGTTTTCATCCTCCTTTTCACAGGGCCAGGGGGCAATTGCTGATTTGGGGAGTTTTATCCTCCTTTTCACAGGGCCAGGGGGCAATTGCTGATTTGGGGAGTTTTATCCTCCTTTTCACAGGGCCAGGGGGCAATTGCTGATTTGGGGAGTTTTATCCACAGGCCCTGGGCACCCGAGGGGGGTAAAGATCCCACAAAAACTTGAGTTTTGTCCCGTCCAGGAGAGCAGACCTTGGCTGTGCCCAGGTGTGTCCATGTGGAACCGTGGTGATTCCCAGCTGGAGCTGGCCAGAATTAGGATTAGAATTTCCAGAGTTATTCCAGAATTGCCAGAATTAGAATCAGGATTTCCAGCCCCATTCCAGACCACAAGAGGGGCCAGCCCGTGCAATTCCAGCCCCGGAGGAGAAGAGGGAATGCAGACTTTGGAAAACAAAGTGCTGTAGGAGTTAAGGGGAGGGTGTGAGGCGCTGGCTGAGTTCCCAGCTTTGTCACCGTTTTCTGGGTGACCTTGGCCGAGTCACATAATCTTTCTTTACCTGAGAGCTGTGTGTGGGAGTAATGATGTCTCCCTGGGCAAAAAGGCACCTTTCCTGCTGCATCCTGATGCTCCAGTGTCTGGGATCACAGGTGTTTCTAGAAATCCGGGACATTACAGTATAGATTGTCCCATCCTACGTGTGTCTGGAGCGCTGCAGAGGAGCAGAGCTCTATAAATACAGATATAATCACCCCAAAGCCTGCTGGATCCCTTCCTCCACGCTGCAATCCTGACAGATGTGCTCTCAGCAAGATTCCCCCGTATTCCAGAGCCGAGCCGAGTCCGGATGCCGGGGAAACAAAAGAAGAAGATTAATTAGGCTGTCATTGTGTGAAATTGGGTTTGGGGATGGCAGGCACGCTCCGCAGCCTGCACCGAGCTGGGCCATTTTTTTAATTAGAGGAACTGAGAGGGGGAAAGAAGCCAGGTCGGGAGGGGCAGGGGCTTTGTCCAGGGGGCCGTGGAGTTGGTTTGGTGACATGGGGACACGGGGAAGGGTCGGGGTGATGCCCTGCTGCCCGAGCAGCGCTCCCTGCAGAGCCTGGGGACACCGAGTGTGCTGGGGCTGGACAAATACACCTCGCATCCCTGAGCTTCTGCAGCCGAATTCACTATTCGCTCCTGGAATGGAGTTCTGGAAGTCATCAGTCGCTCAAAACCTAAAATTTCGTGCGTGACAAGCCAGCCCAGCATCACCCCCCGGGGAACCAGGGAAGGCCTGGCTGCTCCCTCCGGGCTGTGGGAGCCTTTTGCCAGCACAGGCCGGGCTGGATGTGCCCCAGGGAAGGACAGGTGGTGTTTGCAGAACCTCCGAGCCCGGGGCTGCCAAACCCGCTCCCAATTCCAGCTGCTGCTGCTGCATCCCGAGAGCCGGGGCTGGCTGGGCTGTGCCCGGGCTTCTGACCCCTCTGGCAGCTCCACAGATTCCCCAACAGCAGCTTTTCCCCTTTTTTTTTCCTCTTTTTTCCCTCCTTTTTCTCCTAGCCTGAATTTGTGTTTATTTATCTGGAGGCTGAGCTGTGCTCGCAGACAGGTGAATTTTTGCAGCACCTCCGTTCCAGCTCCCCTCTAGCAGCAGCAGCAGCAGCAGCAGGGAGGGAGCAGCCAGGGGGCAATTGGAGACCTGCTGGATCCTCCTGAAGATCCAGGAGATGAATGTGCTGCTCAAACCCTCTCTAATTTAGCTCTGCTCCCTTACATCCCTCTCACAAACGAGCACCTGTCGTGTTCTTGCCTCCCTTTAAAGAGGAGGGAGGGAGGGAGCTGCTTTGGGGAGTGAAAATATCCCAACTCCCTCTCCCGGTTTTGCACTTTTAGCTGGAGCACAGAATGTTTTTGTGTGCCTTCCATTGCTGGAGGCAGAGTAAAATCATTTTCTCTTGGAGAGGAGAGCTTTGAGGTGAGACAGGAATGCTTGGAGGGCTTTTCTCCCCTTCCCTGCCAAACCAAACCCAGCTCCCAGGTGAAGCACAGGGAGAGAGCAGCACCTGGGCAGGGCAGAGCCTCCCAGCACAGAGGATCTTGATCTCTGCTGTATCCCAGTGCAGCCCATCATGGAATCCTGGAATGGTTTGGGTTGGGAGGGACCTTAAATCCCATCCAGTGCCACCCTGGGACACCTCCCACTGTGCCAGAGTGTTCCAAGCCCTGTCCAGCCTGGCCTTGGACACTTCCATATTCAGGAAAAACTGTTGTCATGGATTTAATGAGTGCTGAAAGATAAAAATTACAATTAATTTTGTGATGAGATCTCTCTCCCTAAATTAAACAAACAAATTGCTCCCTGTCCTCATTAACTAAGTCCCTTGATTGGGCTGCTTTGCAATACACCTGACAGAAGGTGGCTCCCAACTATTCCCAAGCCCATCATAAATCCATGGGCCAAACTCCATCTCACTGAGCCTGGGCTGTGCTGGTGAATTCCAGCTCCTGGGAATTGTTTGATAATAGGAAAGGTCGTGAGAATGGAAATCAATATTGATATTCCAGCAGCAAGTCTGGCTAAACAAACCCCAGACCTTGAACAGAGCAATGGGAACTGGGACTTATCTAAATGGAATATTTTCATGGAATGGGTTGGGTGGGAAGGGACCTGAAATCCCATCAGAGCCACCCCTGCCATGGCAGGGACACCTCCCACTGTCCCAGGGGGCTCCAGCCTGGCCTGGGACACTTCCAGGGATCCAGGGGCAGCCACAGCAAATCTGGGAATTCCATCCCAGACAGGAATTCCTTCCCAATATCCCATCTAAACCTGCCCATGGCATCTTGGATTGGAGGGGACCTCCAAGTCCATCCAGTCCCACCATGGGCAGGGACACCTTCCACTATCCCAGGGGGCTCCAGCCTGGCCTGGGACACTTCCAGGGATCCAGGGGCAGCCACAGCTCCTCTGGACAATCAGCCCCTGCTCAGGTGAGATTTCCTGATTTAAGGAATTGCACTGAGGCTGTGCTTCAGGAACCCTCCCTGTTCCCACAAAACACACGGGCTGTTGATGCTGCCCCAGAGGGAGGGGAACATTCCATAAATCCTCCTTGCTTTATGATGATCCATTGCAGTGACAGGACGTGGAGCCTTTCCCTGCTCCCTGGTGCCCAGTGCCAGGCTCCACTGCAGCTCCAGCTGTACTGGGAGTGCACTGGAGTGTCTGGGAGTGTCCCAAGGATGGCCCTTGGGCAGCTGAAGGCTCCCTAAATCCCAGAGGTTTTGCAGATATTCCAGAGCCCCAAGGCAGCGCCCTGGAACCCTCAAATCCAGGATCTAACAGCTTTTTCTTGGAATTAGGGGGAGTTTGGGAAACTTTGCTTAGCGTGTCTGGGGCAGTTTATCATTCCAATTGTCACTGGGGTCCTGGGAGCAAGTGTTGGAAATTAAAACATGGAACAAAGCTGCAATTACCCAAATCAGAGCTCTGCTACAAGGCCAGAGATCGCTCCCTGGTTATTGCTAATTAACCTTTACAGAGTGATTACTGTGATGTGCAGAAATGTGTGCTCTGTGACTTCAGCTAAGGAATGTGGGAAGGCTCAAAGATCTTGATTTGGAGTGACAGGACCGGGAGAAACGGCCTCAAGTTGCACCAGGGAAGGTTTGGATTGGAAAAAAAAAAAACATGGGAAGGGTTGTAAGGCACTGGAATAGGCTGCCCATGGGAGTGGTGGAGCATTCCAAAAAACTGTGGGTGTCCTTGGGGACACAATTTTGTGGGGACAGTGGTGGTGCTGGGCTCTGTTGGACTCAGTGACTTTGAATTTCTTCTCCAATCTCAAGGATTCTGGGAGTGCCCAATTCTGACGTTTGCTGGTTGGGCAGTGCTTGCCCGAGTCTTTCCCAAAGATGCACAAATTTCCAATCCCAAACCCTCTGCTGGAATTTCTCACCTGTGCCTCCCCCTCTCCAAATATTCCTTGCAGGGGTTTGCAGCTCAGAGGAAACCTTTGCTGTTCACATGGAATCTATTTATTCTCTCTTTTATCCTCTATTATCCCAGTGAAGAGACTCTTATGAATACTTCAGGAAAACATTCATAAATAGATCCTTAATTATTTAAACCCATTTTCCCCTTTCCTTCCTTAAGGGTGTTGCCTTTCATCCACCCAAGCTGAATTTATTGCAGTGCTTAATAATTTTATTTCAATTAAGTTTATGTTTGCACGACTCCAAATATTGTATCCAGCTGTTTGCCAGCAGCTGATTGAGTTGGGACTTTTCTAAATTGGGTTTTTTAAATTGTAGATGGCCATGTTCTCCTTTTCAGGGAAAGGGAGGGCTCCAGGGTGACCTTAGAGCTCCTTCCAGGGGCTAAAGGGGCTCCAGGAGAGCTGGAGAGGGGCTGGGGACCAGGGATGGAGGGACAGGACACAGGGAATGGCTTCAACCTGACACAGGGCAGGGATGGGTGGGATATTGGGAAGGAATTCCTGGCTGGGATGGAATTCCCAGAGGAGCTGTGGCTGCCCCTGGATCCCTGGAAGTGTCCCAGGCCAGGCTGGACATTGGGGACAGTGGGAGGTGTCCCTGCCATGGCAGGGGTGGCCCTGGGTGGGGTTTAAGGTCCCTCCCATCCCAAACCATTCCAGGATTTTGTGATTCCGTGTTTATTTCCATTTAGTGGTCAGATCTCTAAACAGCTTCAGGTAGAGGCAATCAGGGATTCATGGAGTTCTAAAGGAAAAGGTCTCTGAGGTCACCAAGTCACACCCTAACCCCATGTCCAGCACTGACCCAGTCCCCAAATGTCACACTCACACCAGGTGTGCATGAGGCCATCCCCTCTCCCCAGTGGAATTCCTGGAGGTGGAATAAGGGCCTTAAACCTTTGGATAAATTGAGGTTTATGGAGGTGACTTTGGGTAGGAGTTGAAGAGAAGGAGAATTTCTCCTCGGAAACATCAAAACAAAACAGGCACAGTTGGTGTCGATTAAATCCGATTATTTCCTCTCCATAGTAACCAGCCTGAGTTCCCCATTTCCCTTCCCACTGTTCCTGCCTGGGAACATTTCCTGGAGCCCAGGACGTGTTGGACAGGTGACCTGGCCATGGCTGTGTGTGACAGCAGCTGCTCAGAGCCTCCCCTGGCTCCTGCTCCACTGAACAAACAGCCCAAAACCCAGACACAAACCCTACACCAAGACCAACAGCGGGGCTGCTGGCAGGGCAGGATAATTCAGGGCTGGATAAATCAGTCTTGGTTTGAAAAGACAGGTGTCTGCTAGAAAAAGAAAAGAAAGAAAGGCAGGAGCATCTCTTGGAATGGAAAATATAAACCCCCTACCTTCAAATTATTGTGATTTTGAAATTAAGGGGCTCTCAGGCAAAGAGATGGGAATAGGAATAACAGTTCTTTACCAGGAAAATTAAATAGAAATCCAGCATTGCAGAGAGCAAACCCAGAGCAGGGGCAGAGTGAGAATCCAAGCTGACCCCCCGTCAGTCAGTCAGGGTTGGTGCAGTCCCATTCCATGGTGGCTGATCCTCCTGCAGGGACAGATGTGGTTCTGCTGGAGCAGGGCTCCTGCACAAGGTGCACTTTTCCTCCAAAGCTGCAGGGATGATGTGCAAGGCTCTGGTTTTCCTCTGGGATCCAGTGGGAAAAGGCTGCTCTGCTGTTCCAAATCTCCCCTTTGATCTGGGTAGGAAATGCTCGGCTCCTGCCCTGGCTGGAGCATCTCCCCATGGGATGATGGAATTTGATCAGCCCTGCCCTGGGACTGCATGGCCATGGACAGGAGAGATCTCCTGGAGGGAGAACAATCAGGGCTTTTGTCAAAAAACCCCCTTGAGCTTTTAGAAATTCTGTCCTATCCTAAGTTTTCCAAGTGTTCAGGAATTTGAATGCTCCCCCCCAGCTGTGGGGTCACCTCCCTCATAAAAACCAACCCCAAAAACTCCAAACCCCCAAACAACCCCAGCTGCTTTCATGCTCCTGGGCACTCAAAATTTAAACTGGGCTTGGAGAACTTAAGGCAGGTCTGGCAACCACATCCAAGTTTCGAAGCCACAAAGGCACTTTTTGAATTTTTATGCCAATTTTGTCCCCCAGTAAATAAATTGTTTAAAAGCTGAAATCTTAAAATCACTCAGGCTTTCACGACTGTCTCGAATTTTTTTTTTTTCTCCCCTGCCATAAAGCCAAATTATACAAGGTATATCCCATGTAATTCCTTTTCTGGCTCTATCTTATCTCCAGCTCTTAGCTGATGTGATTGAAAAACTCTGCTATTCCGTGACATAAATCCCAATAAAGCCCCAAAGGCCAGCCAGGAGCAGGTCCAGTTGCTTTAAAGTGATGCTCTCTCTTTATACCTACATATTTTTGTCTTGATTTATTTTTTTAATTATTTCTTTTTTTAATTAAAGCAAAGAAAAAACTCAAATTGCACCTCCTGATACTGTGCTGGAACAACAGTGTGGGAAGTGGGGAGGAGAGAAAAACATTTGGATGTGTTTGGATCTGGAGCTGTTGTATTTTACAGCGACCTAAACTACCCAAATTTTTCTGTTTATTTGTCACTTTCTTATTTTATTTGTTGTTTTGTTTTTTTTTTATTTTATTTTATGCTTGTCAGGCTGTGAGTCTCGTGTGCCTGAGAGCAAACCACACTCCAGGACCAGCCTAAAAAAGAACATTGTCTTGCACTTTAAATTCTTCATGGCTCAAGTGGCTGAATTCCCAAAGTTGTCTCCCTGTTTTCAGCCCAGCAGCAAAAGGAAAAAAAAAGGTTCCATGGGCAAAACTCTGAAAATGGGTGGAAATATGGGAAATTTTTTGTTTATCTGCTGTCTGTTCCGGCTGAAGTATGGAGGGATTTTGGGAAGGAATTCCTCCCTGGGAGGGTGGAGAGGGGCTGGGATGGAATTCCCAGAGGATCTGTGGATCCCTGGACGTGTCCAAGGCCAGGTTGGATCACCTGGAATGGTGGGAGGTGTCCCTGGGGGTGGGAAGGACCAGTGGGATGAAATTCTGGAGGGACACAGCAGGGATGAGTGTGATCATGGTTTGTTTATTCTGGGTTTTAACGCCCCCAAACCACATTTCAGCCTGAATTCCCCCCTCACTTCTCCAGGCTCTCCCTCTCAGGCTGAAATGCTCCTTGTGAGCTGCTCAGGGCAACAGAATTCTCCAGGATGGGGAAACTCTGGGTACAGATTTGGGGTTTGAGGGCTGCAGGTTCACAGAATTATCAAGATTGGAAGAGACCTTCAACATCTTCCAGTCACCCCAGCAGCTCCGTGACCACCCCCAAAATTTGTCCCCAAGTGCCACACCCAGATACCCCCTGGGCACTCCCCCAATTCCCAAATTCTTCCAAGGCCTGGCCCCTCTTCCAGTGGAAAATCCATTTCCAAAATCCCACCTGGGCACACCTTGAGGCCGTGTCCTCCCATCCTGTCCCTCGAGACTGACCCCACCTCCCCCCAGGCTGTACTGGTGGTGTTTTGCACCATTTAATTAATGGTTTGTGTGAGTTGGTTTTTTTTTTTTCTGTCTTCACTCAGAATCAGGATTAAAAAATACACGAAGGAAACCGATTTTTCTCGTGTTTGGGCTTGGTTGTTCATTAAATTTTATCTAAAGTACAGAAAGTTCAGCAACACTTCTGGCTACCAGCTAGAACTGAGTAAAACTGAGGTGAATTCAGCTAATTACAAGGTCTCTTAAAGCTAAGTAGTCTAGTAGAGAATTAACACTTAGATTATTTCTACTTTTGACTCAATAACTAAATTTCAGTGACCCTTAGTGCAGCACTAATTGTCCAACCAGAAATTACTACTTGAAATTATGAAGAAGAAGATGAGCACAGAAAAGGGACACCACCTAAAACCCTTCATCCTGTTCCCTACCTAGTACTGTATTATAAAAATTTCAAATTTAAAACCTTTCATCATGTGCAATCACACACTTCTATTTAATCACACACCCGTGATTTTAACTCAATCATTCAAATTTTGGAAGCTTCTCCAAGGCCTCAGGTCCAAAGCTGTGTTCTCCTGGGGCTCAGTGCCAAAAAAGCACAGAAAGCTCAAAAAAACTCCAGGTTTCTGGGATCCAACACCAACTTCCTCTCAGCTTCACCCAGATTTCACTAATAACCAAATCTTCCCCAACATGTTTATTATTATTATTATTATTATTTGGAGGCAGAATTGGCTTGGCCTGAGCTGGATATAATTTTTGCTGGCATGACAAGTTAAGATGAGAGCTGGCACGCCGTGGGCAGGATTTAGTGCTTCATCTCTTTGTATTCACCTCAGTCAATAAGGCAGGAAATTTATTTACTGTCCAGAGTGAGTTCAGTGCCTGTCTGGAGCATTGTTTCAGCAGCTGGAAATGGCAACACATCCATGGATCTGGTTTGCAATGAATGACTTTGGATACCCCGGGAGAAGGATGAGCAAACCTGTTTGTGCTGTATTGACAGGGAGATGAATTTCCCCTCCAAGCTGAATCCCATGGATTTGATGATTTTTTTTTTCTCGTGAAAGTTTTCTGTTTGATTGTTGTTTCCACTGGTTTGCCTGGGAGATGGAATTTAAAAGAGTTCTATTTTTTTTTTTTTTTAGCATGAGACAGATCTTGGAGTCGTTAACAGCTAAAATGGAAGTGGCACATGAGGGGAAAGGTTGTTCCCACGTGGAAGAGCTGAGGGAAATCTGTCTGGGGAGAAAGGGGAGAGGATGGATATTTGGATGATCCCATTTGGAAATTTGATTTCTCCAGGCAAGGGCCCTGCTGTCTCCCAGCACAGCACTGGCTTTTTCCATGTTGACCTGGGAAAATTTTGGCTTCCATCCCACTCCACCACAGGGTGTGGAATTCCAATTCTGGGCTGGCCAGAGATGTGAAAAGAGAAAATCCCTGGGCCTGTCCCTTCTTTCCTTTATCTCAGGTGATTTTACCCCTGGGAGAATCCATGCCTGGAATTTTTCCACCCAGGAGCTTCCCCTGTCCTGCCCATTCCAGGCCCAGGCTGAAGCCCACAGTGAAGTGGAGAAGGTTCAACATTGCCCAAGCTTTAATTGAAGAGATTTAGATCTTGCAGTGCTCTTTAGGATATAAATAATATATTATGTATTAATATATTAATGAATACATAAAAGAACTATACTTTAACTCATAAAGTTAAAAACAAATAGGTTAATTAAGGACGTGTAATTGGCCATTTAGAGCAGAAAAGGGGTGTCACTGAGAGCTCTGTGTGGGTGTTAAATTGCCAGATGTCCTGGGGGCTCAAGAAATGGTCAGTCTGAGGGGAAAACCTCAGCCACCAAGTCAGTGCTGGTGAATGATTCCTGGGATCGCAGAGCTGGGAAAGAATCCAAATGCTGCTGCAGTGCCTGGGCTTTGCACCAGGGTGCACAAGGGCTGGGAGCAGGAAGGTGAAAACGACCTGAAAAGCTTTTTGTGTGAGCAGGGCTTGAGTGTGAGCACAGCCTGGTGTGAACACAGCCTGAATATAAACACAGCCTAAGTGTGAGCACAGCCTGGTGTGAGCATCAGTCTGAGTGTGAGCACAGCCTGGTGTGAACACAGCCTGGTGTGAACATCAGCCTGAATATAAACACAGCCTAAGTGTGAGCACAGCCTAAGTGTGAGCCTTGGCTTGGGTGTGAACATCAGCCTGGGTGTGAGCAGAGCCTGGGTGTGAGCACAGTCTGAATATAAACACAGCCTAAGTGTGAGCACAGCCTAGTGTGAACATAAGCCTGGGTGTGAGCAGAGTCTATGTGAGCATCAGCCTGGTGTGAACATCAGCCTGGTGTGAACATCAGCCTGAATATAAACACAGCCTAAGTGTGAGCAGAGCCTGGGTGTAAACACAGCCTGGTGTGAGCACAGTCTGAATATAAACACAGCCTAAGTGTGAGCACAGCCTGGTGTGAACATAAGCCTGGGTGTAAACACAGCCTGGGTGTGAGCACAGTCTGAATATAAACACAGCCTAAGTGTGAGCACAGCCTGGTGTGAGCATCAGTCTGAATATAAACACAGCCTAAGGGTGAGCACAGCCTGGTGTGAACACAGCCTGGTGTGAGCATCCGTCTGAGTGTGAGCACAGCCTGGTGTGAACACAGCCTGAATATAAACACAGCCTGGGTGTGAGCAGAGCCTGGGTGTGAGCACAGTCTGAATATAAACACAGCCTAAGTGTGAGCACAGCCTGGTGTGAGCACAGTCTGAATATAAACACAGCCTAAGTGTGAGCACAGCCTAGTGTGAACATAAGCCTGGGTGTGAGCAGAGTCTATGTGAGCATCAGCCTGGTGTGAACATCAGCCTGGTGTGAACATCAGCCTGGTGTGAGCACAGACTGAATATAAACACAGCCTAAGTGTGAACACAGCCTGGTGTGAGCACAGCCTGGTGTGAGCACAGCCTGGGTGTGAACATCAGCCTGAATATAAACACAGCCTAAGTGTGAGCACAGCCTGGTGTGAGCACAGCCTGGTGTGAGCATCAGCCTGGGTGTGAGCAGAGCCTGAGTGTGAACACAGTCTGAATATAAACACAGCCTAAGTGTGAGCACAGCCTGGTGTGAACATAAGCCTGGGTGTAAACACAGCCTGGGTGTGAGCACAGTCTGAATATAAACACAGCCTAAGTGTGAGCAGAGCCTAAGTGTGAGCAGAGCCTAAGTGTGAGCACAGCCTGGTGTGAGCACAGCCTGGTGTGAGCACAGCCTGGGTGTGAGCACAGCCTGGTGTGAGCACAGCCTAAGTGTGAGCACAGCCTGGTGTGAGCACAGCCTGGTGTGAGCACAGCCTAAGTGTGAGCACAGCCTGGTGTGAGCACAGCCTAAGTGTGAGCACAGCCTAAGTGTGAGCACAGCCTGGTGTGAGCACAGCCTGGTGTGAGCACAGCCCCCTGCACTCCCTGCACCCAGTAAAACGCAGCAGTTGTGGCCCATAAAAGCACCGTTAGCTCCACGTGATTCCATCACTGTCCTCGCAGGTGGCTGCAGGTGATTCCATCGCTGTCCTCACAGGTGGCTCCATGTGATTCCATCGCTGTCCTCACCGGTGGCTGCAGGTGATTCCATCGCTGTCCTCACAGGTGGCTCCATGTGATTCCATCGCTGTCCTCACAGGTGGCTGCAGGTGATTTTGCCTGCTTTATCCCACCTGACTGTGCTTTATGTGCCGGGGGAATTTCCCAGGGCTCTTCTCTCCCCACTGATGTTGGGCACCTTTATCTCCTTGCCCAGTGAACGTGCTGGATTTGCAGGGACTTTTAAAGGAGGGAAAACTGCAGAGTCCTTAGGAAAAATACCCCAGAGCTGGGATGAGAAAGTGGAATTCCAAAACCAGCGTGAGAGGAGTGCATTGCAGGGCAGAGAGAGGGGAGCAGCCGTGGCTGGAAGGAAACAGCTCCATCCCCATCCTGTGCTCCCCAGAAAACCTGTCCTCACTCATTAGGGAAAAAAAAAAAACAGCCCAAGCACAGCTTGAGTTCCCTCCCTACACGGTCAGCAGGGAAATTTTGGCTCCACACCAACATAACTGAGATTATTCTTCTCCATCAGGTGTAATTTCCCCTCTCATAATGATGTTTTACATCTTATTTTGTGTATTTTGCAGTTCCTTGTCCTGTAATCACAAAGTGGTGTTTTTCTGCTGCATTTATCCATGGAATTATTGGAGATTACAATTCTGTGCTGTGTATTTATGTGTGGCACACTGTGCTTCCTCCTTTGTGTAACCCAGAGCACTCCTGATGTGGCTGTGCTGGATTGGATTCCCACCAGGAACTGAGTAATCACTCATCTCCTTCCATGCATTGGAGGAGCAAAAAAATTCCTGATCCAACTGGAGAAGGAGAAGGAAAACTGGGTCATTTACCTGGTATTACTTTCATACATTCTTTTTTCCTCTCTAAGAGGCCAAAGCAGACTGTGTTGTTTGGCCAAACAAACTCCATCTCATTGAGTGCCTCATGACACTAAAATAAGGTGAAAAAAGTTTATTGGAACGATGATTCCCCACATTTGTATGGGTTTTCTCCCCAGTAATTCCTTCCTGGAGGCAATAAGGATCTGCAATGAGTTTTTTCTTCCCCTTTATTGGATATTGTTTTCTGTGCTTGCCTAAACTCACAGGAAAAATTAATGGGGGAAAAAAAAAAGGTAATTTTGTGATTAAACTGTGGAGTACATACTCATTGTTATTCAGGAAGGAATTCCTGGCTGGGCTGGAATTCCCAGATTTGCTGTGGCTGCCCCTGGATCCCTGGAAGTGTCCCAGGCCAGGCTGGAGCCCCCTGGGACAGTGGGAGGTGTCCCTGCCATGGCACGGGTGGCTCTGATGGGATTTCAGGTCCCTTCCAACCCAAAGGAATTCAGGATTCCATGTGCTGGTTTCAATGGGATTTTGGGAAGAAATATGGGATGTCCCTGGATCCCTGTTCCAGGCCCAGCTGGAGCAGCCTGGGATAGTGGAAGGTGTCCCTGCCCATGGTGGGACTGGATGGACTTGGAGGTCCCCTCCAATCCAAGATGCCATGGGCAGGTTTAGATGGGATATTGGGAAGGAATTCCTGGCTGGGCTGGAATTCCCAGATTTGCTGTGGCTGCCCCTGGATCCCTGGCAGTGTCCAAGACCAGGCTGGGATAATCTGGGACAGTGGGGGGTGTCCCTGCCATGGCAGGGCTGGGATTGGATCTTTAATTTCCCTCCCATCCCAAACCTGTCTGTGTTTCTGTGATTTTTAGCAACCCAGACTGAAATCCAGTACTCCCAAAGCAGGGTAATCCCAGAGACTTTGACAGAGCTCTGTGAGTTTCAGGCATTTGAGAAAATCTTGGTATTATTTATTTTTATTAGTAAACACAAAGTGGAAAAAAAAAATCAGCAATTTCTCTTTCTGCTCCAGTGAAGCTCCTGATTCCCCATGAAGTTTGAGTTTTTCCTTTGCTTTAAAAAAAAAAAAAAAAAATAATTGGAAATGACAAGAGGAAAATGATCCAGCTGAATGCTTTGATAAGCAATCAAGGCTTAATAGATTAGAAAATATAATTAATTACTTAATTATACTCGGAGTGGTTGTTGTTGGGAGATTGTTCAGAGAAAAGCCATTGTCGGGTGGGAGGATGGAATGAATGTCAGGCTGCAGGAAGCCTTTGCTGCTGCCAGGGGCTCGTGGGGAGCAGACAAGATGTTCCATGACACAAATTCCAGGGGTTGACAAGCTCCCAGGACAGGGAGGGGATGCTGGGGGGTCTGTGCAGAACCAGGATCCCTGTGGGTCCCTTCCCACCCAGGCTATTCCAGGATTCTGTTGTTCTGTCCTGCTCTGACATTTGTTAAACAGGCACCAAAATGTGATGACTCCGTGGAACAAATGCAGGACTTTGATGCAGCTCCTGAAAATAAAAAAGATACAGAACTATTAAAAAAAAACCAGCAAAAAACCCCAAACAAACAAACAAAAAAACCCTGATCTTTCCTTACCAATCTTTGTACACTGGGAAAGGAAATAATTTCCAGGATAACAACAGCCTCGACAGTGTCAGTGTGTTCTTGGCTCCTAAATCCAGGGAGAAGCATTTCCCCCAGGAGCTGGGCCAGGCAGGAGCTGCAGGTTTTGTGTTTGGAGCTTTTGGAGCATCCCTGCTCTGACATTTGTTAAACAGGCCCCAAAATGTGGTGACTCCGTGGAACAAATGCAGGACTTTGATGCAACTCCTGGAAATAAAAAAGATACAGAACTATTAAAAAAAACCCAAATATAAGACTCAGAAAAACAAAGATAGAGATTCAAAAACACTCACCATTCCTTACCAATCTTTGTATACTGGGAAAAGAAATAATTTCCAGGATAACAACAGCCTCGACAGTGTCAGTGTGTTCTTGGCTCCTAAATCCAAGGAAGAAGCAGCTCCAAAAGTTGTTAAACAGGCCCCAAAATCTGGTGACTCCATGGAAGGGATGTGGGACTTTGATGCAGCTCCTGAAAATAAAAAAGAAACAGAACTATTGAAAAAAACAACAAAGATACAGAACAGTTGAAGAGAGTTTCTGCTTTTATCCAAGTGTTTATTCACTCCAGAATCTCCCTGGCAAGGGTTAAAGGAAAGGCTTCACGTTGCTCTGGTTTTGGAATAAAATCAGCAAATCCCACTTTAGAGGGTTTGAGGTGTAGGAAACCACCCCGGGCTGGAGACAGGAGCTCCATCTGTGTTTTTACTCCCTAGAGAACAACTTCCCATTGATAAAAGGATGTTGTGGCTCCTTATTTTGCATTTTGGGCTGTGTGATGTGGCCCTGACATCTGGAACACGTTCTGGTCATTTCTGTCGTGCCTGATCCTCAGAACAACTCCAGATTTAAGCAGGACTCACTAAACCCTTTCATGGTTTGGAGCACAGATTCAAAAATTGAACTTTCAAGTAATTCCCCCCCCCCCAAATTTCACCCTGCTCGTTTTCATTCTGAAAACAGAATAATTCTAATATTCCAAAAATGCACTGCACATTTTTCTGTCCTGGCCATATTTCCCTGGAAGAGCCTGAGCCTGAGCTCCTAATCGTGGCAGTAACTTTTCCATAGGTTGAAATAGGTGACTGCTTTGGGTTTATTTCCTGAAAAACACATTTCCCATCCATACAGTAAAAGAACTAAAGGCAGCTATAAGGAACTGTTTACTCACCAGCTTTAGCTACAGAGGAGGAGAAATTCCTTGGAATTGCACAATAAAACTTCAGGAGCACCAAATTAGTCGTGTTTTGCCTCATTGACACTCGGTATTTTCCAGCCAAAGTTTTCCTTGGGGAGATTTCTTTGCCTGGCTCAGGAATTCAGGGCTGCAGGTTAAATCTCCATCCAAGGGGGCTGCAGGAAAGTCCAACCTGTGCAATTCCTTCCCCCTGCCCATTGCTGGACAGGGAATCGAGGACTGGATTTTCCCTGGAGTGGTTCAAGTGGAGGAGGCAGCAGAAATCTCAGTGAAATCTTGGATTCCATGAGCCGAGATCCATCCCTGGGTGCAAGATTGATGGATCCATCCCTGGATCCCGTGGTACCAGCAGGAAAAGGGTTGCTCAGAAATGTTGTTCTCACTCCCAGCCACTGCCAGACACACATTTGCTGCTCCCTGTGCCCTGCTGGGGCTGTTCCTTGGAAAAGTGTCCATGGATCTCAGCCTTTGGAAAGGCTTCACATTAATTCTGTTCCACTTGCATTAAACTGCCAATCTCCATTAGTGTCTCAAACCTAAAAGCTCTTTCCAGGCTTGTTTAGGGGGCTTGGGCTGCAGTTTCTTTGCTCATTTTTTTTCTTCCTTGAGTTTGGATCAAGTCCTGGCTGGAAGAATTCAGAAAAAAAAAAAAAAAAAGAGTAGAAACCTCGTTCCCAAGTTCTGGATTTATTTGTACAAGATGCTTGTGGGATAAAAGATGGAAGAGTGTCAGTCTGGGGTCCAGATGTGGGAAGGGGTGTGAGAAGGACAGAGGGGCTCCAGGTGAAGGAGCTGGGGGACAGCTGGGGGGGTTGGGGTCGGTGTGGGGTGTGCCAACATCAAAAGAGCACAAATGAACGGGAAGCAGTTTTGGGTGGGAGCAAAGAGCTCAGCGGGGTCAGATCTACCTTTGAAGATGAGAGCTCAGCTCCTGCAGCTGAGCTCCAAACCCTCCCCAAAGGCCCCCTGCTGCTGGGTCCGGGATGGATGGCACACCTGGAAGAGCCTGAGGCACCAAATCACCAACTGTGCACTCAACTGCCTCATCCTGCTCACAGCAGCTCGGGTTTGGGGACCCCAGTCCCCTCCTTCCTCCCCCAGCCAGGCTGATTTAACACGTGGGCCACAGGGAAATGTCCCTGGCATTCCCAAAGGAACACCCAGGCCTTGGGATGAGCCTTTCCAGGGGGGTTTGGCATTTAATGGGCAATATTAAAAATCAGCTCTGGGAGGACAAGAGCAGTTTCCATGGCAAAGAGGAGAGGAATGCAGCGAGGCTGCTGGAGCTGGGGAGAAGGGATTGGAGGGGAGAGGGGAAGGGGCTGGGGCTGGGTTTTACTGCTCACACCAGCACGGGGACTGGGAGGCACCACCTCTGCAGGATGGAAGTCTGGTGCATCCAAAAATTAAATTAAATGCATTCCATGGAATCGTGGAATGATTTGGGGTGGGAGGAACCACAAAGCTCATCCAGTTCCATCCCATGGCAGGGACCCCTCCCACTGTCCCAGGGGGCTCCAGCCTGGCCTGGGACACTTCCAGGGATCCAGGGGCAGCCACAGCAAATCTGGGAATTCCATCCCACCTCTCCCCACCCTCCCAGAGGAGAATTCCTGTGTAAATCAGGAGGAAATCTGCTGCCATCAACTGAATTAACAGAACTAAAAGCAGTGTAAGCCCCAAATCTTCACTTCCACTTGTGCATCCAGAGAATAAAATCCATCTATTTTCCATGTTTATATGGAAACAGGCTCAGTTATTCATTTCTAGTTCCATAAAAGTTGAGGATTTAGGGCAGTTGTTGCTGGTTCTAACACAATTAAGCACTGATGAGATCCCAGCTAAACCAAACAAGCTCAATGAGAATTTAAAAACCCAGAGAAGTTTGTTTTTTTTCTGGAGCTCTGACCCAAGTTCATGGTGCCAAGTCCCCCCCCAGCCATGAAAACATGAGTTGATTCCATGGAATCATTAAAGATGTTCATCCTGGAGGGACCCAGCCCTTCCATCTGCAGTGGGCACAGATCTGGACAACAGCAGGGCTAAATTTCACTTTAAAAAGTTTTTAAAAAATTAATCTGAACATCCTCCTTTAACCACAGACTTCCAAAAAACTTTCAGGTAACTTAAAAATATTATAATAGGAATTTCTGGGATTCACAGAAGCGTTCCAGGAGGCTGGGATCCACCTCCCTTAATTTTCCCCCAATTTTCACCTCTGTTTCACAGTTTGGAAAGTCAGCAGATGATTCAGTTTCCATCTTTAGCCAGCTGAATATCCCAGCTCCCCACGTTTTCCTCGTGACTTCTTTCAAAGTTGAGGGAAGAGGAAAAACACCCAACCTCTGGAAAAGAGCCTGAAATAGAGGCAGCCCCAGAGTTGTTTCTAGGCAGTGTTTGGGCCAATACCATCCATCAGCAGCATTTTCCAGGTGGTTTATCCCCCCAAAAAAATCAGCTTGAAAAAGCTGGAACTTGTAGGATTTTATACCAGGGAGCCAAATTTTGCTGAAAACGACGTATCTTGAAAGTTCTGTGAGAAAACACTCAGTTTTTATTCTGCCAAGGGAGTTTAAAAATTAACAAATCAACAGGTAACTCGCCAAGAAAAAAACTTCCTGAAGTTTATTGCTGCTTAAAAGCTTCCTGAAAAGTTGCCTTTTAAAGGAACAAAGGTAATAATTCCAAAATTAGGTTTAAGCTTCCCAAGGCTTCTTCAGGATTTGAAAATATGGACGTGGGACAGGGGAAATAAGGAGAAATTCACTTTTACCCAAAATAAAACAGGAAAGGCAGTATTGCTTTTAGGGACAAATTTAGGGAAATGGGTTTTCCTTGAGGAGACCGAACAAGCAGTTTGGGAATAAATGACACCAAGGTTTTTTAGGAAGGGGAAATTCTCTTAGCTTCTTCCAACAGCTCCTAGAGGGGAGTTACCAAGCCAGAATTTTCCTGTGGCAAGAGTGAAGAGAATTCCTGTTAATGCGACCCAGGGGGCAAAAAGACCCTGTAAAAATTCCTTTATTTCCCTGCTCAGGATGCAAGAGCCCTCCCTTGCACCAGGCCAAGAAATTCCTGCTGCTCTCTGGATGATGTGCTTGGGCTCCCAGTGCCTCAAAGCTCCTCATGTAAATCAGGAAACACCTCTGATTTACCTGGGGAGATGGTGGGGGTGCTTCAAGAAGTGCTTCTCAGTTTCCTTCAGTGATGCTGCATCCTTTATTTGAATATAAACAAATCATCAGAGGTCAAGGGGGATGAAATGGGAACGTGGTGGAGTCCCCATCTCGTCTCTGGGGCATTTAGCCGTGGATGTGGCACTTGGGGACATGGCCAGGGGTGGCCCTGGCAGTGCTGGGGGATGCTTGGGTCACTGCCTGCAGGAGAAGATTGGAGGATAACAGGGCTGAAGGAGGGTCTGGCTGTTAGGGAGCAGCCAGAGGAGGGACACGAGGCTTGGGAAGGGCCTGGAGGAGCCTGGAGGAGCAGCTGAGGGCACTGGGGCTTGTTCTGCTGGAGCAGAGACTGGGGGGAAAGTCAGGAGGGGCAGCTCTGACCTGTGTGCCAGCAACAGGACCCGGGGAAGGGCTGGGGCTGGGCCAGGGCAGGCTCGGGCTGGAGATCAGGATCCTGCAATAACCTGAGCTCAGAGGGACCCACAAGGACCATCCAGGCCAATTCCTGCCCCTCCACAGGGGGAGGAAAATCCCAAAATCCCAGCCTGGGTATCCCCGGGAGTGTCCAAACACTCCTGGAGCTCTGGCAGCCTCGGGCTGTGCCCATTCCCTTGTTCAGTGCCCAGGGCCCCTCTGGGGGAAGAACTTTTCTCTGATCTCCACCTAAACCTCCCCTGGCACAGCTCCAGCCTTTCCCTGGATCCTGCCCCTCACCCAGAGGGAATGGGCACAGCCCGAGGCTGCCAGAGCTCCAGGAGCCTTTGGACAGCCCTGCCAGGGGTGCCCAGGCTGGGATTTTGGGCCAGGGATTGGTGATCAGTGATCCCTCCCAGCTCAGGTAATTCCAGGATTTCCTGAGGGTCAATCTTCCAGCACAAGGAGTCTGCACTCGCAGATTCCAGCTGCCATTTGTGTCACAGAGTCACAGCAGAGCTACACAGAGTCACACAGAGCTCTCGAGAAGAACATCTGGGAGGATAAACACACATAGACATGCACTTCATTATTTTCCTTTTGTATTGATACCCAAGCGAAAGGGGGGAAACATCCCTCAAAGCTCACACCCTCATTTGTCAGCCCCAAACCATCTGCTGGAGGCTCCTCTGGAGCCATGGTTGATCACTCTCCCCTCCAACCTGCAGCTGTTTCCTTTCTGATAGATAAATATGTGCTTAAACAACGTGTCCTACCTAAGCCTGTCTCTTTTTTTTTTTTTTTTTTTTAATGTTCCCTTTGACAACGGAATGTTTGCATCATGCCCAATAAAACACTTGGAGCCTGCCCCCGTTCCTGCTTTTCCGTGCACATTCAGGCTGCATTTCCTCAGCCTCACCTTCCTCGGGCAGCGCTGCAGCTGCTCATTATTCCCAGCACTTACTGCAAGAGACTCATTTCCAGCAGATCATTTTTTTCCCCTTTACAAGTCCATAAAACCGTTCTCGTTGCTGCCCACAAAGCCCCCGGTGGATCAGGGAGTGCTGGGAGCTTTGTTCTCTGCTTTCAAAGGGTCCTTTTTTTTTTTTTTTTTTTTTTTTCCCCTCCATGGAATGGGAATGGAATGCATCCCATTGTGCTGGGTTGTAGGAAGGGTTTGAAGCTGAACTCACTCCACACCTGCAGCACAAAGGGGGAAAGGGGAATCGTGTCAAGCCATTGTCCAGCACTTTGCAGGGCTCTGTCACTCCCTGTCCCTCGTCCTGCCCGTGGTGACATCGTGGTGACACTGAGATGAAGGTTCCAATGCTCTTCCTCAGGCTGGTCACAGTCCCTGCAGGCCTTGGGCCTTCTGGTGTTTAGGTGCAAGTCCGTGTGTTTTATTCCAGGGTGAAGAATAAGGAGAGGAACCCCATAATTACAGGGAAATCAATGGACACTTAAATAAAATCGTGGAATCGTTAAGGTTGGAAAAAGCCTTGAAGATCAAACCCAAAATGACCAACGTGGTACCACCACCATGGTCCCCACTGAGCCAGGGCCCCAAGAGCCACAGCCACACAGTGACCGAGCACTGCCAGGGCTGGGGACTCCACCACGCCCTGGACAACCTATTCCAATTCTTTACAACTCTTCCCATGGACAAACTTTCCCAAATATCCAATGGAAGCCTCCCCTGGCCCAGCCTGAGGCCGTTCCCTGTTCCCAGATCCCAAATCCCCCCGGCTGTCCCCTCCTGTCAGGAGCTGTACAGAGCCAGGAGGTCCCTCCTGAGCCTCCTTTTCTCCTTCTGAGCCCCTTCCCAGCTCCCTCAGCCTCTCCTGGGGCCCCAAACCTTCCCCAGCTCCATTCCCTTCCCCAGCTCTGTTCCCTTCCCCAGCTCCGTTCCCTTCCCCAGCTCCGTTCCCTTCCCCAGCTCTGTTCCCTTCCCCAGCTCCGTTCCCTTCCCCAGCTCCGTTCCCTTCCCCAGCTCCGTTCCCTTCCCCAGCTCCGTTCCCTTCCCCAGCTCTGTTCCCTTCCCCAGCTCCGTTCCCTTCCCCAGCTCCGTTCCCTTCCCCAGCTCCGTTCCCTTCCCCAGCTCCATTCCCTTCCCCAGCTCCATTCCCTTCCCCAGCTCCATTCCCTTCCCCAGCTCCGTTCCCTTCCCCAGCTCCGTTCCCTCCCCCAGCTCCATTCCCTTCCCCAGCTCCATTCCCTTCCCCAGCTCCATTCCCTTCCCCAGCTCCGTTCCCTTCCCCAGCTCCGTTCCCTTCCCCAGCTCCATTCCCTTCCCCAGCTCCATTCCCTTCCCCAGCTCTGTTCCCTTCCCCAGCTCCATTCCCTTCCCCAGCTCCATTCCCTTCCCCAGCTCTGTTCCCTTCCCCAGCTCCATTCCCTTCCCCAGCTCCATTCCCTTCCCCAGCTCCATTCCCTTCCCCAGCTCCATTCCCTTCCCCAGCTCCATTCCCTTCCCCAGCTCTGTTCCCTTCCCCAGCTCCATTCCCTCCCCCAGCTCCATTCCCTTCCCCAGCTCCATTCCCTTTCCCAGCTCTGTTCCCTCCCCCAGTTTTGTTTATATGAGTGGGAGAACCCTCATGGAATGGCTTGGCTAGAAGGGACCTTAAAGATTATCCACTTCCACCCACTGCCATGGCAGGGACCCCTCCACCATCCCAGGGTGGCCAACCTGGCCTTGGACACTTTGAAGTCCTGTTGATTTGATGAAGGATAAAACCAGTTGAATTTGATGGAGATAAAATAAAATTTTCTGTGTTGGGCAGCAGAAACAATTTAATGATTTCACTTTCTCGAATGGATTTGATGGCCCTTGATTTGCAACACTGGGGCAAGAATTTGAGATTCTGAGAGTTCTAAAGCCCCTTCTGTGACCCTCAGGTGGATTTTTTGTCACTGTGGTCCTTGAGTGGCTGCACTGGGGCCACCCCACACGACAGAGCCCAGCATGCAAGAATTCCATTAACATCAGCCAAAAAATCCAGTAGGAAACTCCCGGGTTGGGGAAACACACAAATATTAAATACAGGAAAGATTTATTCTGATTGTAACATCTCTCTCACACTGGAGGAGCAGCAAGGTCTGTTCTGCTGCTGCTGAGAGTTTTTTGGGAGCGTATTTGGTGTCAGCCCTCACAGAGTGGATGTTGTGGATGCTGGGAGAGCAGCAAGGCTCATTCTGCTGGTGCTGGGAGTTTTTGGGAGCCTGTTTGGTGTCACAGAGTGGATGTTGTGGATGCTGAGGGACCAGCAAGGCTCATTCTGCTGCTGCTGCTGGGAGTTTTTGGGAGCCTGTTTGGTGTCACAGGGTGGATGTTGTGGATGCTGAGGGACCAGCAAGGCTCATTCTGCTGCTGCTGGGAGTTTTTGGGAGCCTGTTTGGTGTCACAGAGTGGATGTTGTGGATGCTGGGAGAGCAGCAAGGCTCATTCTGCTGCTGGGAGTTTTTTGGGAGCCCGTTTGGTGTCACAGAGTGGATGTTGCAGATGGAGGATTAGCAAGGCTCATTCTGCTGCTGGGAGTTTTGGGGAGCCCGTTTGGTGTCACAGAGTGGATGTTGTGGATGCTGGGAGAGCAGCAAGGCTCATTCTGCTGCTGCTGCCGGGAGTTTTTTGGGAGCCCGTTTGGTGTCACAGGGTGGATGTGCTGGATGATGGAGGAGCAGCAAGGTCTGTTCTGTGCTGCTGGGAGTTTTTGGGAGCCTGTTTGGTGTCACAGGGTGGATGTACAGGATGACGGAGGAGCAGCAAGGCTCATTCTGCTGCTGCTGAGAATTTTTGGGAGCCTGTTTGGTGTCAGCCCTCACAGAGTGGATGTTGTGGATGCTGGGAGAGCAGCAAGGCTCATTCTGCTGCTGCTGCTGGGAGTTTTGGGGAGCCCGTTTGGTGTCACAGGGTGGATGTGCTGGATGATGGAGGAGCAGCAAGGCTCATTCTGCTGCTGCTGGGAGTTTTTGGGAGCCCGTTTGGTGTCACAGGGTGGATGTTGTGGATGCTGGGGGACCAGCAAGGCTCATTCTGCTGCTGCTGAGAATTTTTGGGAGCCCGTTTGGTGTCACAGGGTGGATGTACAGGATGATGGAGGAGCAGCAAGGCTTATTCTGCTGGTGCTGAGAATTTTTGGGAGCCTGTTTGGTGTCACAGGGTGGATTTGCTGGATGATGGAGGAGCAGCAAGGCTCATTCTGCTGCTGCTGGGAGTTTTTTGGGAGCCCGTTTGGTGTCACAGGGTGGATGTTGCAGATGGAGGATCAGCAAGGCTCATTCTGCTGCTGCTGAGAATTTTTGGGAGCCTGTTTGGTGTCAGCCCTCACAGAGTGGATGTTGTGGATGCTGGGAGAGCAGCAAGGCTCATTCTTCTGCTGCTGCTGGGAGTTTTTGGGAGCCCGTTTGGTGTCACAGGGTGGATGTTGTGGATGCTGAGGGACCAGCAAGGCTCATTCTGCTGCTGCTGAGAATTTTTGGGAGCCCGTTTGGTGTCACAGGGTGGATGTGCTGGATGCTGGAGGAGCAGCGAGGTCTCTTCTGCTGCTGCTGGGAGTTTTTGGGAGCCCGTTTGGTGTCACAGGGTGGATGTACAGGATGCTGGAGGAGCAGCGAGGTCTGTTCTGTGCTGCTGGGAGTTTTTGGGAGCCTGTTTGGGGTCAGCCCTCGCGGGGTGGATGTGTGGACACCCTGTATCAGCACCAGCTCCTGTGCCCCCCAGAGCTGCTCCTCCTGGGCTGCCCCCACTCCCAAACACACACACGGAGCCGCCGTGGCCACATGACAGGGGGAGTCATCTGGGGATAAAAGCTCTGTGTTCGTGTGTTTAGCTCGCGGAAAAATCTGTCCCTCAATCTGTGCGAGCTCTTTTTCTTGTTTGCTATTTTCCTTTCTCCCACCCTTCATCTGTCACTGCTGTCTGGAGCACAAGCTCTGCAGGGCAAGGGCTCGCTGAGTGCAAGAGCAGCTCCAGCTCTTGTCGAGGCCCCTGGGCACAGCAAACGGCACATTTGGGGTGGTGAGAGGTTTGTTTAGGTTTGTTTATCTTTAGGTTTCTTCTCCCGGTGTTTCACCTTCGTGCAGCTCAGGATAGCACCTGGATCTTAGCCGTGAAGCGTTGGGTGTTTGTTCCAGGTGGCTGCAGAGCCAGGAAAGGGAAAGAAATTCCTCCCTGTAATGGAGGGGAGGGGCTGGGATGGAATTCCCAGAAAAGCTGCGTCCTGCATGCCTGGAATTGTCCAAGGCCAGGCTGGACAACACTTGGAGCAGCCTGGTCTAGGAAAGGTGTCCCTGCCCATGTCAGAGATGAGCTTTAAGGTCCCTTCCAACCCCAAACCCTCCGGGATTCTGGGATTATCCCACGCAGAGGCTGTCAACAGCTGCAGCACCATGTTCCACCAGGGAAAAGCTGCACCCTGAAAACGTGGAATTCCCTGCTGGCTGATCCCTTTGGACACACCGGCATTGCCTTGCCCAGTTAGAACCAGTTTAGAAAACCGCAGAGTGGCTGGAACCCCTTTGGTTTGGGCGAGAGGTTGCTCAGAGGAGCTGTCACCGGCACGAGAAGCAGATATTCCCAGATTTCACTTTCCTGAAGGATCGTCTGAACCTTTTCCTCTCCACCCATCACCCCAGGACCGGCCCGAGGGGGCAGCGCTGTTTTTGCTCATTAATTAATTAATTAATGCTCGTGGTGCCGGGCTGGGGAGCAGACAGGTGAGTTTGGCTTTGGCCAGAGCCCGGAGCCAGCACAGGGCTGGTCACAGCCCAGGTGCTCTGCAGCCCTCTCCTGGCTGCATCCAAGAGTGCGGGGACAGCGCTTGGTGCCTCCACGTGTCTGAGCTGTTTGCCAGAGATATTCCCAGGTTTCAGCTCATCCCGCTGTGCTAAGGGCAGGTTTGGCTCCTGCCGGCTGCTCCAGATGGGTTCTGTTCTGTCCTGGACCAGTGTCCAGAGTGGCTGGCTGGGGGGACTGAGAAATGGGACAAAATTCAGATTTTTCTGCTCTCCCTCTCCATGATGAGCACACAGCTCGGAGCATCTTTATGTCTTCACCATCTTGGCCGTGTATTTTCTGTGCCAGTTCGTTGATATTTCACAGCATCAGGTTTGGGTTGGGCAGGGCCCTGAATCCCACCCGGTCCCACCCCATGCCATGGGCAGGATCACCTTCCCCTATCCCAGGCTGCTCCAGCCTGGCCTCAGATTCTTCCAGGGATCCAGGGGCAGCCACAGCTTCTGTGGTAGCAGAATTGTTGATCATTTAACCTTCATTTCTGCTGTTCCAGTGCTCTCCTCTCCTGTCATACAGCGCCTGCTTTGCCAGTTGGTTTATCTGGGGCTTCTGTTTGGTTTGGGAGTTTTTTAATGCCATGCACACATTCCTTTCTGCTTTAAAAGTGTCCCTAAACTACTGCTGCTCACTAAAAATTCCCATTGTTTCATGTGATAATTGAATGGATTCGCTCAGTTCTGTAGCAGCAAAGGTTGTTGGGGATATTCCCCATCATCTCTATTCCAGTTTTCTCAGGGATTCTGAAATGCCTTTATCGATGATTCCCCTGCACATTGAAACACTTGCCCAGCGGAATGAAAAAGTCATTTGTTTATTGCAGAGTATTAGCAGAGAATTCTCTCACCGGGGAATGTCCTTGCCTGCAATGCTGGACACTCTCACATTCATTTTCTGCTCCCTTGGTCTCTGATGCCCGAAGACCTTGCAGACCGTGACTGAAGCCCTGTTTGTGATGAATTTTTTGGGGGTGTGACTGAGCCCCTGCCCTGCCCCTCCTGCCCTCCGTGTTTGCCATTCCGGGAGTGTTCGGAGCAGGGCAGCGATGCTGCTGTCGCCTCCCTGCTCTGCCTGGCAGGCACGAGCAGCGGCAGAGCGCTGGCTCTGTCACGGTGAAGAGAGGCTTTAGCAACACACGGAGCTGTAGCGTTCCATAGCCAAGGATCTCGGGGATTTTTAGGAGCTTGGAGTCCTCGTTTGACTCTGCACCATCTCGTTTTGACACAGAGAAGCAAGGATGAGATACGCAGCTGTAACTACCAGGAGTATCTTTGTAGTTGGGCAGCCAGGGAGGCGCAGGGAGGTGGCTTTTCCTCGAGCTGCTGGACTGAGCAGCATCACCCCCAATGGAAGAGGAATTCCTTTGCCAAGGTGAGCAGGATCACCTCCAATGGAAGAGGAATTCCTTTGCCAAGGTGAGCAGGATCACCCCAATGGAAGAGGAATTCCTGTGCCAGGGTGAGCAGGATCACCCCAATGGAAGAGGAATTCCTGTGCCAGAGTGAGCAGGATCACCCCAATGGGTGAGGAATTCCTGTGCCAGGGTGAGCAGGATCACCCCCAATGGAAGAGGAATTCCTGGGCTGAACAGCATTGCCCTCAATGGGTGAGGAATTCCTGAGCATCACCCCTGAATGGGTGAGGAATTCCTGTGCCAGAGTGAGCAGGATCACCCCAAAGGGTGAGGAATTCCTGGGGTGAGAAGCATCACCCCTCAACAGGTGAGAAATTCCTCTGCTGGGCTGAGTAGGATCACCCCCAATGGGTGAGGAATTCCTGGGCTGAACAGCATTGCCCTCAATGGGTGAGGAATTCCTGTGCCAGAGTGAGCAGGATCACCCCCAATGGGTGAGGAATTCCTGTTCCAGAGTGAGCAGGATCACCCCTCAATGGGTGAGGAATTTCTGTGCCAGGGTGAGCAGGATCACCCCAATGGGTGAGGAATTCCTGAGCATCACCCCAATGGGTGAGGAATTCCTGTGCCAGGGTGAGCAGGATCACCCCTCAATGGGTGAGGAATTCCTTTCCCAGCAGTTTGAGCTCCCTGGGTTTGGAGCTGGGGATGGGTTTGCTCCCGGGGTCAGGATGTGCTCCAGCCTCTCCAAGCTCTGTGCTGACCTGGAGCCACCACCCTCAGCAGCCCCGAGCCCAGGGCCTGTCCCTGGCAGTGCCACCCCCACCAGGCACCTTCCTGCCACTCTTCACCCCCATCCCTCCATTATTTCCCTCCCTCAACATAAAATAATCATTTCCCTCTGTGTCTGCCCTGCTCCAGCTCAGCTCCTGGTGCTGCCAGAGGTGGGGATTGTCCCTTCCTTTGGGTGCAGGTGACACAAATCCTGGCCCCTGTGTGAGTCCCATGGATGAGTTACCCTTGGAGCTGCGGTTTCCTCACGGCTGATGGAAGTGTCACAGCCAGGAAGAGGAGGAATTCTGAATTCTGCTCCTGGATTCATGCCGGTGCCACCAATTCCTCTGCTGGGAGACCATGGAGGCAATTAAAACCTTGGGATTTCCCAGGAATGGAGCCCTGCTGGGACCTCCAGTACAAACAGGAGCTCCCTCCCATTTCCGAGGAGCCGGGAATGCTTCTGGCTTCTCTCCCTCCGGAGGGAATTTCTCTCCCTGTTTCCTCAGCAGAAACGAATAATTCCTTGGTCTGTGCTCAGCTCCCACTCGTGAGGCTTTGCTGCTTCTCCTTCCTGAGTTTCAGACGTTCCTGCTCAGGATCTCTGGGTGTGGAGAGATGGGCCCAGCTCAGCTGAAACAACAGCAGCAGGAGCAGCTCTCTCATTTTCCCTCCACTCATTCCTTCCTTTGACACCCGTTTTCTGTAAAGAACAACGCCTTGAGATGACTGAAAAAAACCCAAATTATCTCCTCTCTTAGGCCAGCGTTGAGCATTGAATTTCAAATGATGGCAGAGGAGGATTTTGTCCTCTTAGAGTTTGGTGGGGGTGCAGGGGCTGGATATTATTTGTACTTTTAATATTGCCATATAAAATGGAATTGTGCCAATTGCAAATGTGCCAATTACAAATGTGCCAATTACAAATGTGGTTCTAAGCAGTTTTTTTAATCAAAATGGGTTGAGACTCACCTGACTGCAGCCAAAACCTTTAGGGTCTAGGATAAATGGATAACAGTGAAGGAAAATTGCCCATTTCTTTTATCCCTTTCTTCTCACACTGGTGTGGGTTTAATCACCAGTCATGACTTGCCTTGTTTATACCTTCTCATGTCTTCAGGCCCAAATATTGTACAATTTGAGTCATGTTCCCCCGGCTTTAGGAAACACAGTTTTGTTCTCTTGATGTACAGGATCAATGCACAACTTGAAACAGTATTTAAAAACCTTTGGAGAAGCCATCAATTCCTGGAGAGCTCTTTTGCAGCCCATCAATTCCGGGCAGATCTAATGAAAAGCAGTGTTTGAATATGAGACAGAGACTTATTCCACTCATTCTGCAGCACCTTCATCTGTCACTGTGGCAGCAACATTATCAGAGGTTCCTATTAAATCCTGGATTTATTTGTTGGGAGTAATGGAGGGAGCAGGTTGCCATCTTTTGGATCACCACATGGAAGAGCAGCTGCACCTTTTCCTTCATTGCCATAATTCTTTTTTTTGAAGAGTGAGCCCCGTTCCCTACATGATGCTCTGGCCCCAGGTGTGAGGATGCTCCAGGCTCTGGAGTACCATGGAAGGTCCAGCTCCGTGGAATTTGGGGGCTGAAATGGCAGGAATTCAGCAAGCTGGGAGTGTTGGAATCATTATGGGATTCCTGACACCTTCTCTGCTCTTTCTCTGTGGTCCCTTGGGCTGGAGGCACCTTTGGCTTGGCCTGGGAGGTTGAGTTCAAACTCACTTCGTTCTGCAGCTCTGCCATGAGCCGGGAGCACAAATTCCTGGGGAAAAAAAAAAAAAAGAGCTTTAAGTGTCTAAATAGAAGCTGAGTTGGCTTCAATTTAGGAAGGTCTGTGCCTCTGGGCACCCAAAGATAAGGAGGGGCTCCCAGTGGGTTTATTTTACCTGTGGATAAGGAGCTGCTCCAAGGGACTGTGCTGTGTTTGAGGGACTCAGAGCTGTCCCCAGGCTTTGTTTGACCCCCCAGGCTTCCATCCCTATCGACTTCCATAGGAAACGATCCCAAGAGCACTCAAAGCAATTATTAATGGCTTTCTAATTAGGATATCTAGATAGTTTGTTTATTTGATTGGCCCTCCACGGCAGAAAATCAAAGGTTCCTGTGCATCTCACGCCGACTTTTTCATCAGTGGGGCTCTTTGTCAGGAGCCAGACACGCCATAAAAAAACAGATCAAGCCATTTAAAAGAAATATTTTGCCCAAGGAACAATAACAAGGCTTAGAAGGCTTTTTCTTCTTTCTGGGAGTTTCCTTTAGGGAAACCTTTTCATTTCCTGATTGAAAGATCAAATCTGCCCATGGAGGGAGCAGTGGGGTGTGGATGATTTTTCTCCTGATCTCTAGAAAAACACACTCAGTTAAAGAGTCCGTGGAGAGGTTCTGCTTTAAAGCAGAAGGCATTTGTGTGATTGGAGGGAAGGATTAGGAATTTATCTGTAGGGAAGGCAAGGAAAGCTTCAAATCCAGTTCACAGTGTCAGTGGAACTGTCAGGGTGATGTTCCAGGGCTTTAAAACCTGGAATGCACTCGGCAAGGGTGACCCAATAAATCATAAAGTTCTCTCTTTGGTGCCCCTAGTCTGGCCTGCAGATGGTTTAAAAGTTGGTGGATGCTTTCATCTCAAATTAGAAATTAATAGCAGTGTTTTAATTCGGTTGGTATTAAATTGACCAATTTTACCAAGTATGATATAATCCCATAGATTCCTAAATTGCTTATTATCAAGATGTGCAATTTCTTAGGTTAATATGCCTCTAATCACATCTAACACAGTGATGTTTGTTTAATTCCTGTAGTTATTAATTATCAGTTAGCTTTTTATGAATTACAGAGAGACCTTTAACAGGCCTGGAGAAGGAGCTGGGGGCTGCAGATCTTTGTCCTGTGTCTCCTGTCTGTTGTTTCTCTGCATTTTCCATACCAAGACCTCTCTTCTGTCAGTCCCTGCCAATTTTGGGATCTTATTCCCACAGAAATACAAGAACTGAATAAGATTAATGACAATTTTGTAGAATTTAGGCTCCAAATTTCTACTGACACAAGTTTTTTTCCCTAGGACATGGTCTGAGACATGCCAAAAACCAAAAAAACCCACTTTTATCTCCAGCTTAGATTTTTACAAGGAAAATGCATTGGAGAAGCCATCCTATGCCCAACCCCATCATCCTGCAAAATATTTCAGGCTTGGTTCCAAACACCTTGATTAATTCTTGGACTGGCAAGATCCAAGTCTAAGTGAGCAGAGCTCAGGGTGGGATGTGGAATCACAGAATCAGGGAATGGTTTGGGTGGGAAGGGACTTTAAAATCATCCCATTCCACCCCCCTGCCATGAGCAGGGACACCTTCCCCTATCCCAGGGGGCTCCAAGCCCCATCCAGCCTGGCCTGGGACACTCCCAGAGGTCCTGGGGCAGCCACAGCTGCTCTGGGCAGCAGTGGATACAGGATGCTCATAGGATCTGCTGGCAGAATTATTACAGTGGAAATAAGAGTAAAACAAGGGGAAACAGCCTGCAGAGAAGGGAATCCAATGAAAAGACAGATTTATTTAAGTCAGGCTTAACTCTGGACAACACTGGGATTTATATTCCAGTTTGTTTGTCTGTGCACAATGCTCAGGAGATCAGGAACTGCCCCATCCCTGTGGAACAGATCAGGAACTGCCCCATCCCTGTGGAATAGATCAGGAACTGCCCCATCCCTGTGGAGCAGATCAGGAACTGCCCCATCCCTGTGGAACAGATCAGGAACTGCCCCATCCCTGTGGAACAGATCAGGAACTGCCCCATCCCTGTGGAACAGATCAGGAACTGCCTCATCCCTGTGGAACAGATCAGGAACTGCCCCATCCCTGTGGAACAGATCAGGAACTGCCCCATCCCTGTGGAACAGATCAGGAACTGCCCCATCCCTGTGGAACACATCAGGAACTGCCCCATCCCCATGGAACAGATCAGGAACTGCCCCATCCCTGTGGAACACATCAGGAACTGCCCCATCCCCATGGAACAGATCAGGAACTGCCCCATCCCTGTGGAGCAGATCAGGAACTGCCCCATCCCTGTGGAACAGATCAGGAACTGCCCCATCCCTGTGGAACAGATCAGGAACTGCCCCATCCCCATGGAACAGATCAGGAACTGCCCCATCCCTGTGGAACAGATCAGGAACTGCCCCATCCTCATTGAACAGATCAGGAACTGCCCCATCCCTGTGGAGCAGATCAGGAACTGCCCCATTCCCATGGAACAGATCAGGAACTGCCCCATCCCTGTGGAACAGATCAGGAACTGCCCCATCCCTGTGGAACAGATCAGGAACTGCCCCATCCCTGTGGAACAGATCAGGAACCGCCTCATCCCTGTGGAACAGATCAGGAACTGCCCCATCCCCGTGGAACAGATCAGGAACTGCCCCATCCTCCTGAATTTCCTGGATAAAACTGACAGCTGGTGTTTCTTCTGGAACTCCTGATTTTGGGGCAGTGGCTCAGTGTCCTGTGGGTCCCTTTGTCCAGCCTGAGGCTGTCACCTCCTCCCTCAATCCCGGGGGCAGCTGCAAAGACCACGGATGTGGAGAAGAGAGAGGAGGCCCAGACATGGGTTCTGTCTGCAGTGGGAAGTAAATTGGAGGTGAAATCGATTGTGGGAATTGCACCTCCCATCCCAGCTGCCCAAAGGCTCCTGCTCCACACTTTGTGCCTGACAGAGGCACCAACCCCAGTGGAGCTCCCGGTGGGATCTGCAACACTCAGAAATCCTGGGCTAATTAAGGAGCTTGAAGACCTTCACCTAAAACTGCAAAACTGCAGCTGGCAGATTTCCTGAGCTGCTCAGATGTCACAGGGACCAGCTCAGTGACAGCAGAGCTCCAAAACCCTCCTCAGAGCCGAGCTTGCCAATGCCCAGACACCTAAATGTTTTAATAAACGAGGTTTTGATTTTTATTTTTTATTTTTTTGTGTGTAATCAATATGAGAATTACCTGAGGAAACACGGATTGCAGAACAAAAGGCCCGTTCCAAAAAGCAGCCAGGCTTTTTGTGCTTGTTCCAAGTGGAAGCAGAACACACAGCCCTGCTCATATTTCAGCACTCAGCTCAGCGTTTGTCCCTCGGAACGGCTTTGATGGGAATGTTTGATGGGGCATTTTCCTGAATAGGGATATTTTTTCTGTGCTGCCTCCAAAGGGATGTTCCAGGGCTGTTGCCTGTGATTTTTTCAGTGGCGTGAAATGCGCTGGAATTGTTTATCCCAGCTCTGTCTGCCTAATGTGCCCAATCAATCTGTCTCCGAGGTGAAGCCGCATGCTCCGCTAATCGCCGCGCCACCACAGAACATCTTGCTTATTTTTACTCTAAATTATGATCGGCTTGGAAATGAACTCTGAATTTGATTTATCAACAGCTCTGATGCTAATTCACCAATGAAGTCATGGTGCTCTGAGACTAAATATTAGCGCTAATGAGAAAACATCGCTCCCATGTTTTGTAACTCCAGCGTATGGACAGCTCCTAAAGTTGTGTGTAATTAATTCATGTAATCATTAACTGGGCAAGCACTGCCACGGGAATCATCTTACCTGGATTAGAGATTACCAGCAAATGTGAAACCAGACGATGCTCAACTGCCACAGAATATTCATGCTGCGTTTTTATTGTTTCAAAAGGGAAATGTGTGCCCTGTAGGGCAGGGCTGGTTGTCTCCTGTCAGCCTCCAGCAGGAGGGACAGAGCAGGTGTTGAGTTTTCAAACCAGGATGTTCCTCCTCTTTGAAAACACAGGCACCAGAATTGAAGGGTTTGAGCTGCAGTGTCTAAACAGTGCCTGGATGAAGCCAAGGTGTCCAGACTGAGGCAGCTGAGACAGTCTGGGACTCAAAAATTCATCATTTTCCCTGCCAGGATTTGGGTTTTGGGCTCTTTCTGGAGCAGCCATTTGTCTGAGGCTCCTGTGACAGCGTGAGCCTTTGCACCATCTCCTTTCAGGGATAAAACAAACTCCACTCCATCCAAACTTCTCCCCAGAGACTGCTGGGCTTGCCAGTCCTTCCATAGATTACATGCCTGTCTCCTGTTGGGAATTCTGGCAGTGAGTCACCCAGACATCCACGGCCATTCCTGAGGCTCCACAAAGACTTTCCTGCTCTGCAGGGTGACTGATGGTGAGCGACCCATCCTCCAAAATGAGCACAAAGAACAAACTCATCGTATTTCCAGCACACAATCGACCTGTCCCCAAAACCTGGGCGGCCAAACTTTGATTTAACGAGCACCAGGGAATTGCTTCAACCTGAGATGGGTGATTTCATCTGGCTGAAGTGATTCGGGGTGAGGCAGAGAGTTCATCTCTGCCTGATCCCCGAGGAGTTTGCCCTGCAGTGAGGCTGCTGTGAGCACAGAGGCAAATTCCTGGAGCAGGAGCTGCAGTTGGGCACAGAGCTTGGAATTCCCTCCTGGAATCGCTCGGTAGGGAGGTGTCACATCCTAGAGATCATGTTGGGCTGGATTCCAGCTTGTCTGAGGTGTCCTGTTGGGAGGCAGAGCAAGGAATTAAGAATGTGTGAGAGTGTTGAACACAGGAGAGGTGAGAGAGAGAGAAAAGCACTCTGGAAATGAGGTCACTCAGACCCCAGTCCAAATCCTTGAAAGCTCCCTGATCCCAGTGGGAATATGGTGATGTTACATCCCTACTGCTGTGCTTTCCAAGTTCCAGGATAAGGATTTTTATTGATATTTGGCTAAAAATCTGGGGTTTGATGGCTGCACCTACCAAAAATAGGAGTCCAGGCTAAATTCTAAACTCTATTTTTAATAGAACTTTCTTGTGTGATAATCACAGCTAATTAAATCCCAGACATTTTTCAACCTAAATGAAACTGATAGAAGTCGGTGCAGTGTCAAAGAAATGTAAAAGACAAAGAATCCAGGTTGCAATGTGGGTACCTGCATTTGCATGTTTGGGTGTCTGAGGGTTGAGCTGAACATCCGTGGTGGCTGTCAGAGGAAAAGTGGGCAGGGCATGTTGGAAAACATCTTTTTCATGCAGGTCAGAATCTCCCTGAATTTGGGGTAACACATTTTTCATGCAGGCCAGAATGTCTCTGAATTTTGGGTAACATCTTTTCATGCAGATCAGAATCTCCCTGAATTTTGGGTAACTCTTTCAATGCAGACCAGAATCTCTGAATTTTGGGTGACATCTTTTCATGCAGGCCAGAATCAACTTGAATTTTGGGTAACACCTTTTTCATGCACGTCAGAATCAACCTGAATTTTGGGTAACAGCTTTTCAATACAGGCCAGAATCTCTCTGAATTTTGGGTAACTCCTTTTTCATGAAGGTCAGAATCTCCCTGAATTTTGGGTATCACATTTTCATGCAGGCCAGAATGTCTCTGAATTTTGGGTAACTCTTTCAATGCAGGCCAGAATCAACCTGAATTTTGGATAACAGCTTTTCAATACAGGCCAGAATCTCTCTGAATTTTGGGTAACACCTTTTTCATGAAGGTCAGAATCAACTTGAATTTTAGGCAACACCTTTTTCATGCAAGTCAGAATCTCCCTGAATTTTGGGTAACACCTTTTTCATGAAGGTCAGAATCAACTTGAATTTTAGGCAACACCTTTTTCATGCAAGTCAGAATCTCCCTGAATTTTGGGTAACTCCTTTTTCATGAAGGTCAGAATCTCCCTGAATTTTGGGTAACATCTTTTCATGCAGATCAGAATCTCTCTGAATTTGGGGTAACACCTTTTTCATGCAGGTCAGAATCTCTCTGAATTTTGAGTAACTCCTTTTTCATGCAGGTCAGAATCAACCTGAATTTTGGGTAACAGCTTTTCAATACAGGCCAGAATCAACCTGAATTTGGGGTAACACATTTTTCATGCAGGCCAGAATGTCTCTGAATTTTGGGGTAACACCTTTTTCATGAAGGTCAGCATCTCCCTGAATTTTGGGTATCACATTTTCATGCAGGCCAGAATGTCTCTGAATTTTGGGTAACTCTTTCAATGCAGGCCAGAATCAACCTGAATTTTGGATAACAGCTTTTCAATACAGGCCAGAATCTCTCTGAATTTTGGGTAACATCTTTTCATGCAGACCAGAATCTTCCTGAATTTTGGATAACATTTTTTCATGCAGACCAGAATCTCTGAATTTTGGGTGACATCTTTTCATGCAGGCCAGAATCAACTTGAATTTTGGGTAACACCTTTTTCATGCAGGTCAGAATCTCCACATTTTCATGCAGGTCAGAATCTCCCTGAATTTTGGGTAACAGCTTTTCAATACAGGCCAGAATCAACCTGAATTTTGGGTAACATCTTTTTCATGCAGGCCAGCACCTCCCTGAATTTTGGGGAGCACCAGCTACTCCAGCAGGTTTTGAGGGGAGCACTTGTGCTCCAGCAAAGCTGCTGAGCTGGGAACCTCTCCAGTGTCAATTGGACTTTGACAGGGAGGATTTGCATTCCTTAAATTCCCACCGCTAAATCTTTTGTCTTCCTCCCGTGGCTGGGGATTTATGTAAATTGTGCTCGTAACAGGAGCTCTGTCTGAAGTGTGTGGCTGCTTGGATGCAACATTTAATAAGTTTAGAGTGGAGATCTGTGGGGTGTGGGCTTGAGAAGTCAAGAATGGGAAACTAATCCAGGCCTAGGGCTCAAAACCCACTGAACCCTCACAGGGGAACAGCTCCAGGCTTTGCTTAATTAACTGCTTGCCTTTTTGGACGGGATAATAAAATCATCATGGAATGTTTGGGTGGGAAGGGATCTGAAATCCCATCAGAGCCACCCCTGCCATGGCAGGGACACCTCCCACTGTCCCAGGGGGCTCCAGCCTGGCCTGGGACACTTCCAGGGATCCAGGGGCAGCCACAGCAAATCTGGGAATTCCAGCCCAGCCAGGAATTCCTTCCCAATATCCCATCTAAACCTGCCCATGGCATCTTGGATTGGAGGGGACCTCCAAGTCCATCCAGTCCCACCATGGGCAGGGACACCTTCCACTATCCCAGGCTGCTCCAGCTGGGCCTGGAACAGGGATCCAGGGACATCCCATATTTCTTCCCAAAATCCCATTGAAACCAGCACATGGAATCCTGAATTCCTTTGGGTGGGAAGGGACCTGAAATCCCATCAGAGCCACCCCTGCCATGGCAGGGACACCTCCCACTGTCCCAGGGGGCTCCAGCCTGGCCTGGGACACTTCCAGGGATCCAGGGGCAGCCACAGCAAATCTGGGAATTCCATCCCAGCCCCTCCCACCCTCCCAGGAAGGATGGACAGGGAGTTCTGCCACACATGGGCTAAACACAAAATGTTCCTTGTGTGTCGGTGACTTTGGAGCTCGTCCTTGTGCTGGTTTGTGTTTTTTCCTGCTGCAAAAAACTTCCAGTACTTCAGGTAAGATTTGGGCAGTGCTGGTTTTAGAAATGAAAATGGAAATGAAAAGAGAAAAATTAAATAGAAAATCTTGAGAAAATGCTGTGAAGAGGCACAGCAGCTCAGAGGAGCTGTGGCTGCCCCTGGATCCCTGGAAGTGTCCCAGGCCAGGCTGGAGCCCCCTGGGACAGTGGGAGGGGTCCCTGCCATGGCAGGGGTGGCTCTGGACAAGCTTTAAATTCCCTTTCAACCCAAACCATCCCATGATTCCATGTTAAATCCCTCCAGGGATGGGGACTCCACCACCAGCCCATCCGAGTGCTTGAGGACACGATCCCAGGGCTGTATTTATTTGTCCGGATTTTTTTTTATTATTTGACTGGAATTGGATCTGCTTTTTATTTTTTAGTCTCTTGGAGACCAAAGCAGCTGAAAAGGCCCAGCTCAGGTCACAGCTGGGTTGTTTCAGTCCCTGCACAAACAGTCCTCACCTCAGAGAGCTCCAAACTCCAAGGACAAGCAGGAGTAGGACTGAAGCTTCTCATTTTCCAGCTCATAAAATGACTTGTGCAAGGTCACATCTGAGTGTCTCAGGTATTAGTTCCATAGCAGGAATGGGGGAAAAAAAAAATTACCTCAGAACCTAGAAGAAAAACATTTCTAAAATTAATTCTCTGCAACTTAGGTGATTTGAAATGTGTTTTGTTGATCTCTGAATCTGTAAAAATAGAATAGTGACAGCTTTGTGTGGAGGGAACAGCATCATCAGTGTTTTCCATCATTTCACTGGATGAGTGCTGGCACACTTGTCCCCACATTTGCAGCAGTTTCCACAGCCAAGGCTGTGTCCTGGAAAAGCTTTTGGGGGGCTCAGGTGTCACCTGCAGTCACCTCAGTGTAAATTAAAACCCAGCCCTTGTGTCTCCCTGCAAATGCAAAGTTATTTTCCAGGGAAGGACGGGGCTCTGTGGGACAGTCCTGGTGTCCTCCCTTTGACCAGGAAAATTTGAGTTTGCTCTTGTGGTTCTTTTCTTGGTTCCAGAGGCATCCCAAGGGCTGCCAGGGCTGGAAGGGGCTGGTGGCAGCTCTGTCTTCAGTCTTTACTGGAGCACAAAGCTTCTCACATTCATTTGGCACAATTATTTCTTTAATTTCCCCGAGTGAAATCCAGGCCCCAAAAGAAGGAGAGGAAGAGCAGCACGAGGGCCAAGCTGAGAACCCCTTGCTGGGCCTCATTATCCAAAAAATGCTCTACCAATTAACCTGCAACATCCTGCTTTTCTTTAACCTACAAATTAACCTGATAGATCTCTTTGGCTTTATTTTTTACACTGATAAAGAATATCCACCCTCCCTCCACCCAGCGACCTTTACTGCTGTGATTTATAAGTGCACAGAGCTTGGGAGTGAAAATTAGCGAGAGATTCTACAAAGTCACTGGAAAAGGGCTGGGAAATTCTGTGTTTATCACTTTTTGGAGATGTTGTGGAAATCCTGGTGCCTCTGAGTCCCGTTTGGAGCTCTCAGCCAGGCCTCAGGTGCTTAATGGGCTGTGTGTTATTGCTGCTGAGGCAGGACCTCCATCCCTCAGCTCTCCAGAACACAAACAGTCCTTGGCTTTTATGGAACCATAAAGAGCTGCCTTAAAGCTGAGGCCAAGCTCAGCCCTGACAGGGGCTGGCACAGATTATTGCTCTATCCAGGGGAGAGCTGGGTTCTTGTGAATCCACAAGTGAGCACAGCTGTCCTATCAAATTCCTCCCAGCAGCTTGTCCTCCACATCCCTGCCACTCAGCTGGCGTGTCACATCGTATTTGCAGCTGAATTCCAGCTCTTGGAAGGGTTTTGGGATCTCTCCAGCGTTCTGCAGGGGATCCACATCAAGAGGAACTCTGACCCTGCAAAACTTCCCAATTAGCCTTAATGCCTTCGCTTTCTCCATGGTTTTTTTTTTTTTTTTGGGGATGAAGTGCACCGAGCAATGAAAATTTGGGAGAAATTAGCTCTGTGGTCTTCACTTTAAGTTTGGCCTGGAAAATCAAAAGGCATTTGTTCCAAGATTGGATTATGTGTAGGATATCTCCAGCTATAATGAGCTCAGGTTTGCTGGCAGCGTTAGAATCAACTCTCGCCTCTCTCTCTCCTGCTGCATGTGTTTTTCTCCCTCAGAGCATATTTCTTTCGACTTGATCAGCTCATCTCTTGCAGATGATAAAATTATCTGCAAAGATTTGTATCTGATGTTGTGCCATAAATCATATTTAGTCGTAGGATTAACATTTGCAAGCGTAGAATATTTATGGAAGAGGGGGGAAAAAAATTAAAAAGAAAAAAGCAGATGGGGGGCTGGCAGCTTCTGAGGATTTACATAACGAAGAGTTGGGATTCAGGATGGATCTGGCAGGGTTTGGAAATACATTTGTACAAGGTGTGGATGTGCTCAGCTCTGGTGAGCAGCAGTGGAGCTGCTTGGACAGTGTTTGTCTTGGGGAGGTTGGAAGATAAAGAACGCAGAGAATCGTGACCTTGGGTGAGCAGCTTTGTCCTGGAAGCAATAAACAGATGTTCCAGCTGTGCTGGCACCAAGGAATAAACCCCTGTTCCAGCTGTGCTGGCACCACCCCTGCTGCCAGCTGGCTCTGCCTTTGACATTCCCAGGCTGGTCTGGGCGCTCTGGAAACACTCAGCAGCTTTCCAGGCTGGAAAAGGGGATGGATTTTGGGAGCTGCTGGGTTTACAAACCCCTCGGTTTGTATTTCAGAGCTGGCTCATCCCAAAGAGTCAGAACTAGGCAGTTTGAACATCTCTGGGGACAGGGAGGGAGAGCAGCTGCCTCTGCTCGGGCTCCAGCACTGCCAGGTGGGACATCCATCCAGGAGTGGAGATCATGGAATTCTGGAATGGTTTGGCTTGGGAGGGACCTTAAAATTATCTCGTTCCACCCTCTGCCATGGGCAGGGACACCTTTCACCATCCCAGGCTGCTCCAACCCGGCCTTGGACACTCCCAGGGATCCAGGAGCAGCCACAGCAAATCTGGGAATTCCATCCCAGCCCCTCCCACCCTCCCAGGAAGGAATTCCATCCCAGTATCCCTCCCAGCTGTGCCCCCTGGCAGTGTAAAACCACTGTCCATATAAAAAGTCCCTCTCCCTCCTTTTTCTCAGCCCCTTGAGGCCCTGGAAGGGGCTCTGAGATCCCCCTGGAGCATTTCCCCCTCCGGGCCGAACACCCCCAGCTCTCCCAGCGTGGCAGCGCTGCTCCAGAGGGACCTGAACGTGCTGCAGGGAGCTCTCAGGGGCTTCTCCCGTGGGCTGGTCCCGGGGGATTGAGGCCCTGCTGCCATTTCTGGTGCTGCTGCACCAACACGAGCTGCTGACACGGGGGCCCAGCCCGGTGCTGACATTTCCTCTTCTCTTCTCCCTTTTTGCTCGCAGGTCCCTCACCACATGAAGACTTTACCCTACTACAGCTACGACCAGCCCGTGATCGGCTACTGCCAGGCCCACAAGCCCCTCCACGTGAACAAGGGCTACGAGACGGTGTCCCGGGAGCCGGCGGACACGTCCAGCCTGGAGCTGGGCCGGGAGCACGGCTTCATCGCCACCATCGCGCGCTCGGCCGCGCCCGCCATCTACATCGAGAGAATACCCAACTAAGGGCGGCCACGCTGCCGGGGGACAGCTCTGGCACGGACCTTCCGTCGTGTGGGCACAGAGCCGGGCGAGGAAGGCGCTGGGAACCGCACGGTTCTGGCGGGAAACGCTCCGAGGGCATGGGGACGGCGGCCAACGCCGGCGCGCGGAAGGCGCGGAGAACTTCGGGATTTTTTTTTTTCCCCTTTTGCTTTAAACTCTCGAGTTCCTCGATGTAAATATTAAAGAGAGGGATCGTCGAGTTCTTATTAAAAAAAAAAAAAGAACGGCAGCAACGGCGGCGGCGGCGACAGCAAATAGATTTCACTCTAGCTACATAAAGGGATGGATTAAGAGTTTTGTTTGTATATTTGATTTTTCTACATTGCACGGTTCCAGGGAAGGAGAACCACAGGTAAAAATGAACGGGGTGGGGAGGGCGAGGCTCTGGGGAGGGTCAGCCATGTTCCCTTATTAAGTGTTTATTACAAAGATCCGTTGACTATTTTTGTTCTTTTTAAACCGACAAAAGATAGCTCTATATTTTCTTTTTTCCTTTCGGGGGTTGGTTTTTTCGGTTGGGGTTTTTTTTTGGGGGGGGGAGTTGTTTTTTAAGTGGTCAAGCATTAATATTTCAACCTTCAGACATGGGCATTAAAGCTTATGTTGAACCAAAAGGACCTTGGCAATTGATGCAGCAGAAACAAAGAAACTCGGGTGCATGTACATTTAAGACACAGGCTGTACACTACGGAGGGGGCTTTTGATTTTTTATCTTCATTGTGCTTCATTGTTGACACTCTAATTCCTTTACGGGCTCTTAAAAAAAAAAAAAAAAAAAAAAGGGGGAAATACTGCAACGGAGTCACGACTCAGATTCCAGGCCAGTGGTGCTTGTTAAGGAAAATTCATGGACGTCTGGGAACCAAAATGGAAGTGAAGTGCTTGAAACGGTTCAGAAGGAAAATCTTTCAAAGAGCATTTAGTGCAACTCACTGGCTGACACAGTTTCTAAAACACAGCAGAATGTGTAACGTTGTTTTTTGGTTTGGGTTTTGGTTTTGTTTGTTTTGTTTTTTTTTTTTTAATTAATTATTATGATCAGTTAGTTTTTGTGTAGTTTTTATCAATAAAATGACAACAACAAACGGAAAAAAAAAAAAAAGTGGTGGAAAAAAAAAATAAACATATTATTTTGTGGTTGGGACACCACAGCCAAGCTACTGTTTGATTTCTCTGGGTGTGTGACACGGGGATCCCGTGGAGAGAGGGGACAATGCTGGGTCCTGGTTCTCTCCTCTTGGAAATAAATCAGGGAATTGTTCTGAATTTTAAAAACCTGAGTCGGGAGAAGCTCAATTTATTTGGTTTGTCTGAAAAAAACAGGTGGTTTGGGGGCTGGGGGAGGGGAAGAGAGGGAAAACAATTTGGGTTTTTTTTTTTAACTAAAAGTTGGGGTTTTAATCAGAAGGGAGGTTTTAATCAGAAGGGAGGTTTTAATCAGAAGGGAGATTTTTCATCTGCAAACCTGAGCTGGAGCTAAACCAACTCAGATTAGAATCCATGGGATGAGGTTTTATCTGGAGGGGGAAGAACACATCGACAAAGTTTAGGACAGAATGAATCTGGTGATTATTTCAGGTATTTATTGGGGTGTGTGAAGTGAAATCTTGGCCACAAGGCTTAATGAATTCCTGCAGGTGCTGAGTGCTGTCTCACAGACACAATATTCTACTGCCTCTTGTGTTTCTCACCTGGAAAAGTGATTTATTTCTCCCTGGAAGGCAAGGAAGGATGGGGATGGATGTGCTGGGCTAGGCAGGACACAGGGAGTGAACCTGAAGCGTGGAAGGCAATGCATTTAAAATTAAGTGTTGGGCAGGAAATGAAAAGAAAATGGAGTGAAAATGTGGGTGAGGAGTTTCCAGATGAGATCTCCTGAGATCTGTCAGCCTTGGCAGTGCCATGGATGGAGGGGAAAAGCTGCTCCAAGCACGAGATATCTCCAAGCAGGGTTTAAAACACCGACCCATGCAGCTGAAAATGGAAGAGCTCCCACCCACTCCTGGAGGCTCCAGGTCAGCAGGAGGATGCATTCCAAGAAATATCCAAAGGGCAGCAGCATTCCCGTGCTCCTGAAAGGTGAGAATGGAAATATTTTTATTGTAAGGATCATTAAAGGCAATTTAATCGCCCTGGTGTAATTTTTGAGAGGATTGTTCTGTGTCAGCCAGGACTGGGGAAGGAAATGTCACCCAGAATTATTTCTTGTCTTGGTGTTTGTTTTTTTTTTTTTTCCTTAACCCCCCCACCTGCTGGGCATGTGGATGTTGGAGAATATATTGCTTAATTTTTTAATTAGTTTATAATTGTCTTGACTGCAACTTCCCCCTGTGCTCTGGGAAAAGCTACTGAAAGAGAAGGTAAAATTAAACAAACTTCCCCTTTTTTATTTCCTTATTTCAAAATAACCTAATTTTAGCATTGATTTGGAGGATGTGTGGAACTGACATTAGATTACAGATTTTCTTGGCAATTACTGGGAATTGTGGGAACAAAATAAACTCCTGTGGGCACAATCTCTGGGTAAATTCATGGTTTTCTGCCTGAGATGTTGCTGGGTTTCCTCTATTTATACCCAGATGCCAGTTTGGGTAAGAAGCCCATAACTTTTGTTTGTATCCTTAAAAGTTAAGGAGAAAATGCTCCAAGAAGGAGTTGAAGGCATGAAGTTAAACCTTCCTCAAGTGCTAAAGGTCTGCAAGAGCCAAAAATTTGTGTCCTGGATTGCTTTGGATCGAAGCAGAAGCCATTGGGCTGAGCTCAAGTAATCAAATCAAATCAAATCAAATCAAAATAACTCTTTACGAGCTGATGTGGGGCTCCAGATTCTACAAAAATCAAAATTTTAACTCTCCTGCAATTAAAGCCAAAGACATTTATATAAAACTTTCTTTTCAGCCATAGTGCCAAAACCCAGGATTTATGTGTTGACCCTCGGGTTTTTCTTATGAGTTTTATATTTGTTGTGTTCTTTTTAAAGTCTCAGTTCCTGGGTTCGTGTGATTCTGTTGCACCTTCAGCTTCAGACCATGTCCAAAATCTCCTTCAGGCAAGGTCCTCCTACCCCTCTTCACACGGTTCTGGTGAGGGAAGTGGCTGCTCTGCAAGGGAGGATGGAGAAACTCGACAGATCTCCAGGTAAAACCCCAAAAATTAAACTTTGATGGAGTTCCCAGGGACTCCCCTCCCAGCAAACAGCAAAAGGAGCTTTAATGAAGGGACCTCGTTACTGAAGGGTGGCTTTGGTGGCATCTGGGGGGTCCCAGAGCCCCCAGAGGAGACGATGAGCTTCAAACCAAAGCTGTGCTCTGCAAAAAAAATCAAAAAACACCAACAACTGATGGGTGTAAATGACGGATTCTCAAAGGTTTTGGGGAAAATCAGACGCTGCTTTTCTCCCTCACTCATAATCACCTTGCAGATGTCCATGGGCACTGAAATTCCCCTGTCCTGGGAATGCTGGGGTGGGATCTGCATCCCACAGCCTGTCCCAGCACTTCTCCTGCCCCAAGTCATTTCCAAGGCTGGCAGTATTTTGTTGTGAGATTTAAAAATCTTTTTGGAATAAGCTGCCCTTTTCAGTAATGAATTGCAAGTGTTCCAAAGATTGATAAACACAATTTCATCCCGACTCCCCACTGGAAAAAGTCCCTGAAGGAATTTGGCACGTTGGCCATGGCAAATCTAGTGCTTTTATAGATATTTTCAAGCTGCATGAAGATTTAAGGCTCTAATGTAGTGTGTATTGAAAGTTATTAAATTTTAGGTGGTTTTGGCTCCTTTAAATGTCACTTGTCACTTTTTTAAAGCTGTAGAAAAGAAGGGGGGGGTTGGTGGGGCTGTGAGTCCATCAAGCTGGAACCTCGCCTTAAATTAAGAAAAATAAATTACCTGTCTGATATTAATGCTTTCCTCATAAGAGTGAGAGCAATAAAGAAGGCTCAGAATGACTTGGAGTTTGAGCTTGTTGGAGGGCAGGAATTAAAATCTTTCCTTGATCCCCAGAAAACGGAGGAAATCAGATTTCAGGGACACACCACCCATTCCTCAGGGCAAGAGCAGAAAATGTTCTGCTCTCCAGAGATCCTGCTCATGGCTGGGAAGATGAGATTTGAGTATCTTGATTTTTAAAAGTGTCATTATGAGTATGATAAAGAGAATAAATTAAAAATAAGGATAAACCAGCCCCTTTTGGGGGAGAAGCTGTGGCTGCCCCATCCCTGGAAGTGTCCTGGATATTGGATGGGGTTTGGAGCAACCTGGGACAGTGGCAGGTGTCCCTGCAGGGCTCTGGAAATGCATTTTCCAGGTCCCTACCAATCCAAATCATTCCGTGGCTCTCTGCTTAAAAACACCCCGTTCTGTAAAAGAGTTAAACAGAAAATCTCAATAAAGAAACTGGAGTTTTCAGCAGAGCTGGGTCCCAAGTGGAGTGAGACACCAACCATCCCTCATTAGCTCCGTGCAGCTCCTCCAGCAGCACTCAGAGCCCGTTCCTGCCTTGGGGCTCTGCTGATGGGGTTTAATAAAACTTGGGCAGCTTCACATAGACCAGAACCAGCAGGGAATGCTGCCAGTCCTGCCTGGAGCCAGGGGACACGTCCTGCAGGGGTGGGCACGACACACAAAAAGGCACATTGTGTTTCAGAAGGCAAACACTCTGTTTATTACAACAGCACGCTGGCTTTTATTCCCTCTGCACAATTTACACTTTCCTCATTGGTTACAATTAGTCAACATAATGTTGATTGGTGTAAAATATCTATGCCTCTGTTTTCTACAAAACTTTTCTGAAAATACTTTCCTAGCTGCAGGTTTCTTCTCTCGTTCTCTTCTTGGTCTCCAACAAGCCTTGGTGTGGTCACTGCCCAGAGAGAGAAAGGACAGCAACACCCACGGAGCTCTCTGGGGAAAAAAGGCCAATTTATTGCACAGCCAGCCCGGATTTAAAGTGTGTCAGTGCAGCCAGGACAGGACAGGAGCTGATGGGACAATTGGGAAAAACATCCTTGGGACAGCACCTCAGGATGAGTCCCACGGCAAAGACACCAGGGGTTAATGTTGGTGATGAATTCCACTCTGTTTGTCACCGTGTTGTCACCCTGGGAGACTCCTCCCTAACTGAAGCTGCAGTCAGCTTGGCAGCCTGGGAATGGAGCTGAGAGTCAGGAGAAATCCAGGCCTGGAGAGAATTCCCAAGCTGGAATTCCCCAGCTCTATAAATGTGTGTGCACACACCTTGGTCAGAGAATCCTTCTCCAAACAAACCTCCTTCATTAACCCTCTCTGACCCACAGACCAGCTGAGGGTCCAGCTGGATCCCAGAGCCTGTCCCAGCATTTCTCCTGCCCCAGGTCATTTCCAAGGCTGGCAGTATTTTGCTGTGAGATTTAAAAGTTTTACTACAGGGACACATCCAGCCGTGCAGGGACAGATCCCAGGCTGGTAAAAACCAGACTTTAGTTGGGGTCTGAGGCTGGGTTGTCTCCCAGAGAGCTCCCAGTGCTCCCTCAGCACTTCCAGAGCCTCCAGGGAGCTGCAGGTGGGAGCAGCTCTGCCTGCTGCAGGAGGGGCTCCAGCGCCTTGGGGACATGGGAATCCTTTGGGATTGATCAGCCTGGAGAAGAGAAACTCTGGGGTCACCGAATGGCACCTTCCAGGATGGAGAGAGATGATTTATGGGGGATGAAGGGACAGGACACAGGGAATGGCTTCCCATTGCCAGAGGGAAGGGTGGGGGATATTGGGAAGGAATTCCTGGCTGGGATGGAATTCCCAGATTTGCTGTGGCTGCCCCTGGATCCCTGGAAGTGTCCCAGGCCAGGCTGGAGCCCCCTGGGACAGTGGGAGGTGTCCCTGCCATGGCAGGGGGGGCTCTGATGGGATTTCAGGTCCCTTCCAACCCAAAGGAATTCAGGATTCCATGTGCTGGTTTCAATGGGATTTTGGGAAGAAATATGGGATGTCCCTGGATCCCTGTTCCAGGCCCAGCTGGAGCAGCCTGGGATAGTGGAAGGTGTCCCTGCCCATGGTGGGACTGGATGGACTTGGAGGTCCCCTCCAATCCAAGATGCCATGGGCAGGTTTAGATGGGATATTGGGAAGGAATTCCTGGCTGGGATGGAATTCCCAGATTTGCTGTGGCTGCCCCTGGATCCCTGGAAGTGTCCCAGGCCAGGCTGGAGCCCCCTGGGACAGTGGGAGGGGTCCCTGCCATGGCAGGGGTGGCTCTGATGGGATTTAAGGTTCCTCCCAACCCAAACCATTCCAGGATCCCCTGATTCCATGAATTATTTAGGTGAGTTTAATTAACCAAGCAATATCTTTATATCATTTAATGTTTATCAAAGTTGTAGGACTGAACTACAGGTAAGACAAGCTCTCCAAACAGCTACAATTAAACTGCCAAATTTGTTCATGCTCCTTTGAGTAATTTCTGGTTTGGTTTTTTTTCCTCCAGGATTTATGCAGAGCTGAGCAGGAAAGGAAGAGAACAATTCCAAACTCAGCAGCAGCATCTGCAAGGCAGCCTTGAGTAAGTCAGGAGTGGCCTCCTGTCACCCAGGTGAGATGCAGGTGCCACCTGGCCAGGGAGCAGATCCCGTTCCTGTGCCATTCCTGTGGACACCGAGGAAAAACCTGGAGCAGTGGCATTGCAGGAGCTCGTGGGAGCGAGGGCAGGACAGTGGAGACTGAGAGGAGAGATGTCTAAAGCCAGGCCTGGGGAGCTGTGGCTTATGGCACAGGCTGTGGGTGAAAGCTGCCAGCCCCAGCCCAGAGCAGGCTGTGAGAGCTGCAGGGCAAAGGAAAAGAAGGCTGAGAGAGTGAGAGTAAAGAGAGTAAGAGGTAAGAGAGTGAGGTTCCCTTACAATACAATCAATCTTCTGCTGTGTTGAATATTCTAATTCTCACTCACCAATCTAATACAAGATACAAATCCCATGGCATTTCCATACAGCCTGTAAGAATCACTGCATTACCAGACTGTGTTACATTTAAACCCTAAAAACAACTCTAAACCCCAAAACCAACTCTTTGGACCCCTCTGCCAAGCCAGCAGGGTCTTCTCTGACCCTTGGCCCTGTCTGCAGGCAGAGGGGATTGTTCAGCCAAGAGGGGATTATTTTCAGTTGGCCACACTATTGTTTTCCAGTTGTTCAGTAACTAAAGTTTGGTGTCTCAAAGATGGCTTTCATTTCCATCTCGCTTATAGTTCCCATTTTCTCAAAATCTTTTGCCAGGCAATCATATTTATAGTTTTCCTTTTTCATCTTCCTCAACAGGAGCCCAGGGGTCACCTGTGTGGAGTCTCTGCTTTACTGGGAGCCTTCTGAAATACATTTAACTTTTTCATTCCTTCCTGGCCATAAGTGGGAGCTTTTCAAAGCCCAGCCCACGCCTGCCTTTCTCCAGGCAACAAGTGACAGAGCAAGAGGACACAGTCTTCAGATGCACCGAGGGAATTTAGGTCGGATATCAGGAAAAAGATTTTTTTACAGAAGGAGTGACAAAATACTGGAATTGTCTGCCCAGGGAGGTGGTGGAGTCACCATCCCTGGATGTGTTTAAATAAAGAGTGGATGTGGCACTGGTTTAGTTGAGGTCTTAGGCCGTGGGATGTTCTCCGAGGTCTCTTCCAGCCTGGTGATTCTGTGACTCTGAGATTAAACCCAGCTCTTTGCCAGCTCGCTCTCAGTGACAACAGAAATCAGTGACAAAGTCAACCCAGGCTCTGTGCCTGCCCCCCCTCCCCTTGCTACCCCCCAGTGATATTCTGTGTATTAAAAAGGCAGAGGAAAATCAAGTTGATAAGGCACAAACTCCAGCAGCTCGTGACTTTCAATCAGCGCCTGGGGCTCCCCAGTGCTCTGGAGGGCTCTCCTTGCTAAAAGGTTGTGCTCAGCACAGCAGGATCCAGGGCATCTTGAGAGGCTGATGAAGGAGGGCAAAGAAAGCATTTTCCTCCCAAACCCTCCTGGGATTCAGGGTTGAAAGAGAGGGCAGGTTGGCAAAGGCAGTGATGTCAGTGCTCTGCTGGGACAGAAAATGTGGTCACGACCGTTTAGAGCAAAATGCATCATAAAATCTTGTCATAAAATCACAGAGTGGCCTGGGTTAGAAAATCTCTTTCGGATTCCTTGAGTTGGACAAAGGGAGCAACACTCCAATAAACTGCTGGTGATATTCAAGTTGCAATTTATAAACAGTCTCCTCAAACATTGTGGTATTTGCAATGTATTTATATCATATTATGTAAGATAAATGGCTGGCAAACATTCATAAAGTATTTATTGGACATGCCACTGTTTGTTCAATGATTTATAAATCAATGCTGGGAAATGGGAAGTGGTGGCAGAGTTTCAGATAAATTCGTTGCAAAATATTTGCTGTGCATCAATAATTCTGATATTAATTAGTTTAGGCTTTATCTGCAAGTACCTTGGGAATGATTTACAGTTCATTTTCTCTCCAGCCCTGGGCTCAGGGGGCTGCAGTTCCTGCTCAGGTTGGATGTTCTCAGTCCTGGTTCTGCCCAGAGCTGGATCTGTCCCTGGTTTGTGCATCTTCCTTGAAGGCCCATTGGAGAAGGGCTGGGATTGGGATTCCCTGAGTGTCTCCAGGAATTATCTGTTCCCTCCCTCTGCTCTTCCTGCAGGATTAAATCATGGAATCCCAGAATGCCTTGGCTTGGAAGGACCTTAAACCCCACCCAGTGCCACGCCTGTGTCCCATGGCAGGGACACCTCCCACTGTCCCAAATTATAGGACAAGACTAAAGAGGAACTCCCACATCATTCCAGGCATGGGACATTCCTGAATCCCTTGGCATCAGGGTTTGGGCACTTGCATAGGAAAACCACCAAAAATAAATAAATAAATAAATAAATAAATAAATAAATAAATAAATAAATAAATAAATAAAATTTAAAAAAAATCTGATTTTGTTGCTCAAATATCACATTTTGGTGCTTCTGGTTTGAGACTGGCCATGAAAAGTCAGAGTGAATCTCACAGGGGTCCTGAGCCCTCTCAAAGCTGGGAATGGTTTAAGCCCATCCTGTGCTTTTTAGGTCACCTTGGAGGCCTTAGAAAACATTCTGTAGAAACTGGATTATCAAAACATTTTTAAAAGAAAGTTTGAAGTTGCCTCACCAAAGGGTTTTTACATTGATTTAAGAAAAACACCCCAAATTTGCAGCAGCTTTTTAAAGACCCAGATGAAGGTTCTAGGCTTGGTTTAGTGGTTGAATCCCATCCTCTGGAGCTCATCACAAGCTCCTTGCTCTTCTTGAGGGGCTCTGCTCACCTCCTTCCCCTAAAATCAACTCAAACGAGGAGATGTGAATCTTTAAAGAACTGACATTGCCCCTGGTGAGATGCAAATGCCTCCTGGTTTATATTTCTCTATGCAAATAAGTTTTGAAGTAGTGCTTGAATTTCATTCTGGTCCAGTGGATCAGCATGAGGGCTCTTGGTGCTTAAACTCATTAAAGTTCAAACTGGAGCTGGGTTTGGAACTGTGGAAATGAAAATAACTTCTGCTAATTGGGTATTGCAAAGTGTGCATCCCTCTCTGCTGATTGTTTTTCTGCAGGTTTCTTAAGGTGTAAGAAGTTATTAAAGTTATTTAAAGTGGGTTTAGCTTTTATTTGATGGGTGACAGAAACACTCAGAGATGTGGCAATGCCCTGGTGAAGATGGATAAATAAATTAAAATCCATCAGCTGCTATCAAGGAGAGGATAGCAGAGTAGAAAACAACACTCACTGGACACTCACTCCAGGATCTTTGGGTGGGAATTGATGTTTTATTCCCATGTAATAAAGGTTTTAGTTTATAATTGCATCAAAATGAAATGGCTCTGGAAAAAAGGGAATTTTGTTTTGCTGTAGGGGATTTTCAGGTGGGATTTGCGTAGCGCTGTTTTACTCTTTGGAATTTTCAGATGGAATTTGTGAAGCCTTGTTTCAATCCTGGGAATTTTCGGGTGGGATTTGTGTGGCCCTGCTTTGTTTGTAGGAATATTCAGGTGAGATTTGTGTAGCCCTGTTTTGCTCTTGGAAAATTTGGGGTGGGATTTTTGTAGCCCTGTTTTGTTTGTGGGAATTTTGGGATGGGATTTGTGTAGCCCTTGTTTATTCCTTGGAATTTTCAGGTGGGATTTGGTTAGCCCTGCTTTGTTTGAGGGAATTTTTGGGTAGGATTTTTGTAGCTCTGCTTTGGACAATTTTGTCTCCTGTTTGTGGGAATTTTGTTTCCTATTTGTTTCCCTGATTGTGGGAATTTTCAGGAGGGATTTGTTGCAGCCCTGGTTTCTTTGTGGGAATTTTCAGGTTGGATTTGGTTATTCCTGCTTTGTTTGTGGGAATTTTCAGGTGGGATTTGTGTAGCCCTTGTTTAGTCTTGGGAATTTCAGGAGGGATTTGTGTAGCCCTGCTTTGTTTGTGGGAATTTTCAGGTGGGATTTGTGTAGCCCTTATTTACTCTTTGGAATTTTCAGGAGGGATTTTTGTAGCCCTACTTTGTTTGTAGGAATTTTCAGGAGGGATTTGTGTAACCCTGGTTTCTTTGTGGGAATTTTCGGGTTGGATTTGGTTAGCCCTGCTCTGTTTGTGGGAATTTTCAGGAGGGATTTGTGTAGCCCTTGTTTACTCTTGGGAGTTTTCAGGAGAGTTGTGTACTCCTGCTTTGTGGGAATTTTTTGGGTGGAATTTGCTTAGCCCTGCTCTGTTTGTGGGAATTTTCAGGTGGGATTTGTGTTGCCCTTGTTTACTCTTGGGAATTTGCAGGAGGGAATTGTGTACTCCTGCTTTGTGGGAATTTTTTGGGTGGGGTTTGTGTAGCCCTGCTTTGTTTGTGGGAATTTTCAGGAGGGATTTGTTGCAGCCCTGGTTTCTTTGTGGGAATTTTCGGGTGGGATTTGGTTATTCCTGCTCTGTTTGTGGGAATTTTCAGGTGGGATTTGCTTAGCCCTGCTCTGCTTGTGGGAATTTTCAGCTGGGATTTGTGTAGTTCTCCTACGTTTGCAGAAATTTCCAGGCAGGATTTTTGTAGCCACGTTTTACTGGGAGAAATTTCCAGGTAGGGTTTGGTCGTCCCATTTTACTCCAGGGAATTTAGGGGTGGGATTTGTGCAGCCCTTGTTTACCCTTGGGAATTTTCAGGAGGGAATTGTGTAGCCCTGCTTTGTAGGAATTTTGGGGTGGGATTTGGTTAGCCCTGCTCTGTTTGTGGGAATTTTCAGGAGGGATTTGTTGCAGCCCTGGTTTCTTTGTGGGAATTTTCGGGTTGGATTTTTGTAGCCCTGCTCTGTTTATAGGAATTTTCAGGAGGGATTTGCTTAGCCCGTGTTTACTCTTGGGAATTTTCAGGAGGCAATTGTGTACTCCTGCTTTGTGGGAATTTTTGGGTGGGATTTGGTTAGCCCTGCTCTGTTTGTGGGAATTTTTGGGTGGGATTTGGTTAGCCCTGCTCTGTTTGTGGGAATTTTCGGGTGGGGTTTGTATAAAACCTTCAGGCCCTGGTGCAAACCCCAGCCCGGGGGTTGCTGTGATTTCTGTGCCTTTTCAGCCTCCCGCTGCAATAACCACAGAGAGCAAACCTCCCACGACAGCCCTGGGCAGCACCCCCAGGAAATGTCAGGTATTTCAGGCAAGGAAACGAGTTTAAAAGCTGGGAAAGCTTCAGGAAGCACTGCAGGGAGCCATCCCTTCCTCCTCAACATCCCCGACCTCAGCCCGGAGATGATCAGTGTGTTACACTGAAAAAAAATGGAATTTCTCGTGTCCAGCACCACACTTGCCCTTCCTCTGTGTCAAACCTTGCATCTTTAAAAGATCAGCTTGTCTGGGCAGGGCCTGGCTGTTTGAGCAGGTTTTTGGTGGAGCTCTGCATGCTCTGCCAGGCTTTGATAAATAATGTAAATGACAGGCAGGTCGATAGAGATGTAGATGAAGTAAAACAAGCGTGTGGCGCAGCATCCGAAGGCTGAGAGTTCAATTAAGTGATGGAGATGATAAAGGGCTGCTCGTTAGAGCTGCACAGGACCTGGTGCTGGGAGCACCTCGTTAAGGTTGGAGCTGCTCACATCTCCAGCCCCACGTCCAGGGAATTTCTGTCTGCGCCCATCAGGCAGAAAAATCAGTTTATGGCTTCAGAAGTGCAGAGAAACGCAGGCACAGGTCTGAATTCAGCAACCAGATACGGTGTGGGGAATAAAGGGTGGGAATTTAGGGGGGAGAGGTGCTGGCAGCAAAGGGAAAACCTCTCGTGGGCATCGTGTCCAGAGGGCCTTTACACCAGTTGTGTTTTGGGATGAGGTTAAAAGAGGGATGTGAGTTTTCACCCCAGCAGGAACCTGATCATGGCATCATTAAGGCTGCAAAAGGCCTCCAAGTCCAGCATCTGAGCAAATCCCACCCTGCCCATAAATCCTGCCATGAAGTGCCAGCTCTGCTTGTTTTTTGAACCCTTCAGGGTGGGTTTTAAAAGCTGACCCTCCACTTTTATGTGATGCTTCTGCTGATTTTGATGCACAGAGTGGATTTTGGGCAGCAGCCAGGGCAGAGCAGGGCTGGGGTGAGGCTGTGTGAATGCAAAGCTGTGTTTTTAGCAGGTTTTTTTTTTTTTTTCTCATCCCAGGTGAGGGAAAACCCTGGAGTTCCATAGGTGTGGTGATTCCACAGGCTGGGATCAGGTGGATCCTGAACCTGCCCTGTGCCAGTGGCTGAAAACATTTATTGGCAACAACAGAGATGGATTGGGAGGGGTGGAAAGGCCCAGAGCAGCTGGGATTTGTGCTATAAACTCCACTTATCCTCCCCTTTTTTCTTCCAGAGGTTGAATCCATCACTTTTTAAGTGCTTTTCCCTCCGAGTTCTGCCTCTTCAGCACTCGCTGCCTCACTTTGCCTGAATGAAATGATGTGGGCAGCACCCATGGAAAACATCAGAAGGTTTTTTTTTCCCCTCTTGTTGGCGTGGCCAGCACACGGAATTCTGGAGGATTTTCAGCCCTGCTTTGTTCTGGGACATTTTAGGGGGAGGATTTGTTTAGCCCAGGTTTGTTGGTGGGAATTTTCAGGTGGGATTTTTGTTAACCCTGGTTTTACTCCAGGGGGGTTTTGGGGTGGGATTTGTGCAGCCCTGGTCTCACTCTTCAAACCCTTTAAGGAAAGGGGGTTGGCAACACCAGCGAGATCGTTTTTAAACCCCAATAATTTATTTTTTTTTTCATAATTAGCTCCTTATTCAGGGGCTCCCCAGTGTGCCATGAGCAATTTGAGGGGGTCACCTCAATATTTGTCATTTCTCCTGGGAATCCCAGCTCTGTAACCATCCCTGGAAGGCTGGAACCCCCGGCTAGGAATATTTATATTGGAATATTAGTGGTTGTTTCAGTGTAAAGAGCACAGAGGAATCCTTCCCTGCAAAAACATCTCTATTCCTGTGAAAATATGGAAATATTATAAAAGCATTTTAGAGGCACAGTGTAAGCTGACAACTTCATGGCAGGATTATTGGAGAGTTGTTTAGGCCGAATTTTCTTGGTGTATTCTCTGAAGTAATTGATTTTTGGGGCCAGAGCAGGAGTGATGTTATTCAATTAAAAAGGCCTAACATGAAGATTTTTGAACCAGCAAGAAGTAAAGTTTTGGAAAAGACAAGTCCATTTAAACAAGAGAAAGAAAAAACATGTTGGGTTTTGGGGGATTATTTTTTTTTTTTTAGGAAGAGCTTGATGAATGTCAGCTTTTAAAACCCATAAAAAGCAGCAGTTAAGAAAAATGTGGTTTGGGGTTGTTTGGGTTTTTTTGTTTTTTGGTTTTTTTTTGCCTTGGTATAGATTTAGCTGCATCATTTTAGACCTCATATGTGGAACTGAGTTTTTTCAGTCAAGTTTCCAACCTTCTAAAAGCCATCAATATTTCAGAAGCACAAGAAAGTTGGTTTACAAACTGTGGGGTTGTATTAAATAATATATCTACACTTGTGAAGAAAACAAAAAAATCAATGGCTACTGCAAGTTTAGCTCTGAAAGAATCCTGAAGAAATGTCAGCAGCTCTTTTCTGGGCTCTTTCTATTGTGCCCATCAAATGTTTGAAGTGATTTTCAATATTGGCTTTTACTTTGTGGTACAAACTTTATGCTGAACATTCTTGGGGGAGCCTAAACTCATTTATTTTATCCTCAAGGGCGAGTTTACAGAGATCTTGAAGTGTTTCTCTGAGAAGTGGCAGTGAAATGATTGGGCACTGAAATGTCCTGTCCTGCCCATGTGAAAATCCCAACTTTTCCCTCTCACTGCCCCTCATGGAACCAGAGCTGCTTCCAGGGCTTCTGTGTAGGTTGGGATGCTCAGAATTCCGGCCTCAAGTGGCCAAAAAGGTTAAAAAATAAATTAAAACTCCTTTTTGTCCAAACCACTGGCAGCTTGATGAGACAACTGGGAAGATTTTTGGGGGCGTGTGGTGATTTATTTCCTTTTTTGATCCCACATGACAATTATTATTTCCTTTCCTGAGGACCTGTTCTAGGTGCTTTTACACCTTCAGAAACAGAGTTTATAGCAGAAAGAATGGCCCACACTGAGCATATCACTGAATAATCCATTCAGTTCAGAAATATTCTCAAACATCCTCTGGCCTTTGGGGTTTTGAGAGCACCTGTAACAATTCCCACTGATGATCCCTGTGGATCCCTTCCAGCTCGGGATATTCTAGGGTTTTATGATAATAGATGCACTTTTAAAAATAAAACCAGTTTATAAACGAGCAAGGATTATCCCCTGTGTCTATTTATATGTTCAGCATTACAGAACATCCAGAGTTTTATGTGGAATTTGATGTGGAATCCAATCCTGGATTGCAGTGGAGGTGCTGCCCCGGGAGAGAGCTCTCAGTAAAATCTCTGGAGTGTGTAAAAAGTCAAGCACTGCTTGTGGGGATCCCAATCTTGTTCCAGGAGGGAACAGACCCAGTGGGATCCCCAAAAGTATCAGAATTTAACACACCACCATCTCCTGGGGGCAGATTAAATTCATTCCTTCTGCAATTAGTTTGATTAACACAAGTTTCTCAACCTGCCCAGCCCTGGCTGTGCACGTGGCAGAGTCCCCATCCCTGGAAATGCCCCAAAAATCCTCAGGATGTGGCACTTGGGGACACAGGGATGACCATGGGGCTGGTGGTGGCCCTGGTGGTGCCTCAAGGTCTTTTCCAACCTCAACCACTCTGTTCCCTTTAGCAGAACACCTTATTTCCCACTTTATTGCCCCAAATTATTTTATTATTTCCCAGTTCATTTCCCCAAGTTATTTTATTATTTCCCACTTTATTGCCCCAAATTATTTTATTATTTCCCACTTTATTTCCCCAAATTATTTTATTATTTCCCAGTTTATCTCCCCAAATTATTTTATTATTTCCCAGTTTATCGCCCCAAGTTATTTTATTATTTCCCAGTTTATCTCCCCAAGTTATTTTATTATTTCCCAGTTAATTTCCCGAAGTTATTTTATTATTTCCCAGTTTATTTCCCCAAATTATTTTATTATTTCCCAGTTTATCGCCCCAAGTTATTTTATTATTTCCCAGTTTATTTCCCCAAGTTATTTTATTATTTCCCAGTTTATCACCCCAAATTATTTTATTATTTCCCAGTTTATTGCCCCAAATTATTTTATTATTTCCCAGTTTATCTCCCCAAGTTATTTTATTATTTCCCAGTTTATCGCCCCAAATTATTTTATTATTTCCCAGTTTATTTCCCCAAGTTATTTTATTATTTCCCAGTTTATTTCCCACTTTATTTTATTATTTCCCAGTTTATTTCCCCAAATTATTTTATTATTTCCCAGTTTATTTCCCCAAGTTATTTTATTATTTCCCACTTTATTGCCCCAAATTATTTTATTATTTCCCAGTTTATTGCCCCAAATTATTTTCATTATTTCCCAGTTTATTTCCCCAAGTTATTTTATTATTTCCCAGTTTATCTCCCCAAATTATTTTATTATTTCCCAGTTTATTGCCCCCAATTCCCAGTTTGTGCCTCCAGCTGCTGAATCCAGCTGCAGATGGGTTGGGGAAAGGTCAGGGGTGGGAAGGAGCAGCTGCTTTTGGGGGAAGGTGGAAAACAGCAGCTCCAAAAGCTGCCAGGACTGGTTAAATCTCCATTTCCAGCCTTAACACCCACAACCACCTTCCTGCCCTGGGAATTCGAAGCAGAAATGTTGGAGCTGCACTTGCAGGCCTGATCCCAGCCTGGAAAATGGAGCTGACAAAAACTGGGAGGATCCAAATGATTTGGAAGGGTCTGGGCTAATGAATGAGTTAGAGCTCTGTCAATATTTGCAGCCAGGGCTGTGGAATTAGCGTGGCTAATGCATGCAGGAGATGTAATTTTCAATTTACTTATCAATGTAAACATTCATTTAAAGCTGAAGGTAAGCCTGGTTTACAGAACTTCACTTGCTGGGAAAGCAGGGAAATTTATAATTTACATTTTCCAAGGGAGGGCTGCTCCCAGGTCCCCAAACCTGGGGTATTTTGGTTGTTGTTTTGCTGTGCAAAATTCAGTTCTTGCCGTGGAAGATGACTTGATGTGTTATTCCAAGAATATTTTTCCATGTATGTTGTGTGGCTTTTTTCCCTGAGAACACAAGGAAGTCTTTCCCAAAACAAATCTTTTTGTCTCTCTCTTTTTTTTCCCCTGTTACTGTTGAGCAGATCATAATCTCATCCATAATGGATGTGGGACTGAAAAATTCCAAGGAGTTCACGTTTCCCAGCACTGCCTAGGGAAGGAATTTTCTCCTGAAGATCCAGCTTTAATATAAAAGAGGAATAGCTGATATTACCAAGTTCACATCCAAAAACTGCTAATGGAGCCCTGCTGATGTTTAATATCAGCTGGATTCCCTGGGCCTGGTGTTAGGATAATTTTTGGAGGTTGGATTTATGGTTCTGTGATGAGCAGCTGGAATAATTACATCCCCCCAAAAAAATCCACTGCCCTGGAACTGTGTGTCAGGAAAATTTGACAGATTTCTTTTCAATTGTAATTAAATTGAAGGAATTTGATATTTTTGGGGTATGATTAAAATATCAGAGGAGCTCGGTTCATCCCAGAGTTATTGATGCAGCAGAGCACAAGGGTTTGTTCATAGCTGCTTAAATCAACAATTTTGCTTTATATCTCATTTAACATCCTCCCAGGGGAAAGGAAACAATTGATCCCATCAAGACTTGCTCTTGTTTGACATTTTTTTTCCCCACTTTTTGAAGTGTTTGAGGCCAGGCCTGGCAGGGGAGGTGAATTCTCACCCAGCACTTCTTGCTCCTCGCTGAGTTCCCCGGGGCTGATTTTTTCGTGGAGATAACTGGGATGTTGTGCTCTGCTCAATCTCAGCCCTGGTGGAATTTTTCTCCAGGTCACTGCACCAAAACCTGCTGGAAGTTTCTCCCTCTCTGGGAGGGTGGAATTGATGGAGTTGGTGCAGCAGCAGGAATGGGATGGAGGCTCTGGCATCCATGGGGGAAATGTGGGGGAAAAAAAACCTCACAGAGACAGGGGAGGGAGGGAAATAACTTTAATTTTGAGAGTGAGGAGGAGGGCAGGCTCCTTGTGCTGGTGACAGCAGGAGAGCCAGGGCACTGTGAGAAACGAGATTCAGTTTCCTGGTAGATTTTAAAAAGTTTAATAAAAGACAATAAGAGACAAATAATAAAGCCAAAGGTTATGGCAGGTGCTTGGCATTCAGCCAAGAGCACACCCTAACTCAGGGAACACTTCTTTAAATGCATCAACACGTTGAATATTCTTAGGCCTTTGTAAATTGTTCAAATTAATCCCCCCCCAACCTGTAAATCAAGATTTTTGTGGTGCCATCCTGTCACCTACTCCCTGATCAATAAATTCCTTCCCTGGATTTCTGGTTATCTTCATCCAGATAGGATAATCCAAGAACGTGAAGAATTTCCTGATTATCTTTTTACCGTTTAGTCACATGAACAAAAGCTTTTCACATCACCATATCATAGTCCAAGAAAAAAAATGTATTTATCACGCCACTATTTCTAAATTTTGTTAATAGCAGAGCTGAAAGAAACCATTCATAGAGCAAACACATATATAGAATATATGAATATCTAGAATTCATGTTAATATTTGCACAAAGCCAATATTATCATATGTACCTAGGACAGGGAAAAGCCATGCAGCTGCTCACTGAGGAGGCAGAGAGGCATCCCTGGAACATCTGTGCAGCACAGGAAGCTCTTGGGAAGGAGCTGCCAGGGAATGCAGGCTCTGGGCATCAACTGCTGCTCCAGCCTGAGCCCCTTTTCTGGGCTTTTCTGTGGACACACACATTTAGAGAGTTAGGAAATTACAGCTGGAGAATTTTTTCACAGGCTTGGATTTCTCCTGCCTCTCATTCCCAGACTGATAAACTGATGGTGGCTTCAGTTAGGGAGGAATTCTCCCAGGATGGTAACACGGTGACAAACAGAATGGAATTCACAATAAAGAGTAACACCTATGTAGCCGTGGAAAGGGGATTTAACCCTTTAAGGGAGGCAGAAATAAGATGCACAGCTCCATGGTTGTTTTTCATGACAGGAAGAAAGAGCCAAGTTTATTGAGAAACACCCTTGGTTTTATAGCAGGACTGCAACTGCCAGAGCAGAGAAAAGGTGATTGGTTCAGAGAGAAGACACCCCATGGCCAGGGCCTGGGCACACACCACAACAGGGCTTCTGTCTTGGTATTAATTCCTTTTGATTGTGACCAAATGATCACCCTGGCAGAAATTCTCCCTGGCCTTGAGCTGGAGCAGCTCATCAGGCTGGGAACAGAGCTGAGAAGATCCAGCCTGGAATATTTTCCAGACTGTCATTTTCTTATTTTCTCAATGTGTGTCCCACACCCCTGGTGTCTTTGCCGTGGGACACATCCTGAGGTGCTGTCCCAGGGATGTTTTTCCCAATTATCCCATGAGCTCCTGTCCTGTCCTGGCTCCGTGTAACACGATTTAAACACAGGCTGTCCATTCAGGAAACTCGGCCTTTTTTCCCCAAAGAGCTCCGTGTGTGTTGCTGTCCTTGCTGTCTCATTTTTCTCTCTCTTGCACAGTAACCACACAATTCTCTGCATTTCCCAGCCCCGGGGAGTGAAGCAGCAGGGAAGGAGCTGAGCGAGCTCCAGGTGGGAGAACTGGTGGCACCAGGAATGTGTGTGAGAGCAGCAGGGCAGCAGCAGAGATCCCTCCCAGCCCACGTGGCACCGGGGATGGGGCTCCTGCCACAGCAGGTTTTGGGGAAATATTTCTGGAAATGTGCTCTGCGCTGTGCCTGCTGCTCATCCAGCCGAAAAAATCCATTTCCAAACAGCCAGGGATGGCTCCCCTCTGCTCCCCCATCAAAGCTGGAAGAGGTCACTGGCTCTCACCATGAGATGGGAGGCAATTCCTTGATCTTCAAATCCTTTCCCTCGGATTGATGCCTGTAAAGGTGGCTGGGAGGTTCCCAGCTTGATTTTGGGAGCAGAGCAGGGGCTTGCTCCCTGTTACTGTTTGATCAGCAAGTCCCCAGCTATTTTCCTGAGCTTTGGGGGCCACGAGTGGCTGAGTCTTTGTAGTTTTAACAGCACCTGTTGTGCAGGGACACTGAACCTCCTCAGAGCATTGCAGTGCCCAGAGCCACAGCCCAGCTCCATATTTCAGCACATGAAAAATTTCATATTTCATATTTCATATTTCACATTGCATATTGCATATTGCATATTTCATATTTTCATATTTTTATATTTTCATATTTTCATATTTTCATATTTTCATATTTTCATATTTTCATATTTTCATATTTCATGAGGTGACGTCAGGAAGGACCCAACACCCTCTAAAACAGAATTCTTTGTGGGACACATATTGAGAAAGTCAGAAAATGACAGCCTGGAAAATATTCCAGGCTGGATCTTCTCAGCTCTGTTCCCAGCCTGATGAGCTGCTCCAGCTCAAGGCCAGGGAGAATTTCTCCCAGAGTAATAATTTAGTTAAAATAAAAAAGAATTAATAACAAAGATAGAACGCCTGTTGTGGTGTGTGCCCAGGCCTGGGAATGGGGTGTCTTCTCTCTGAACAAATCATCTTTTTTCTGTTCTTGGAGTTGCAGTCATGCTGTAAAACCAAGTGTGTTCCTGTAGGGACACACATTGAGAAAGTAAAAAAATCACAGCCTGGAAAATATTCCAGCTCTGTTCCCAGCCTGATGAGCTGCTCCAGCTCAAGGCCAGGGAGAATTTCTGCCAGGGTGATCATTTGGTCACAATCAAAAGGAATTAATACCAAGACAGAAGCCCTGTTGTGGTGTGTGCCCAGGCCCTGGCCATGGGGTGTCTTCTCTCTGAACCAATCACCTTTTCTCTGCTCTGGCAGTTGCAGTCCTGCTATAAAACCAAGGGTGTTTCTCAATAAACTTGGCTCTTTCCTATCATGAAAGAAAACCATGGAGCTGTGCATCTTATTTCCACCACACTTAAAGGGTTAAATCCCCTTTCCACGGCTACAATTCTTCACGGGTCATTTCTGGGTACCCTGTGAGTCTCAGCTGCTCAGATCCTTTTCCATGCAGGATAAATTAAACCCCCCACGTTTTTTGGGGTGCTGGTGGCTCAGCCTGTGGGGCAGGGCTGTTTGAAAGGTTTCTGTGCCTCTCCCACATCCAATTTCCTCTTTGCTCCCTGCTGGCACGCAGCGATCCTGTCACAATTAACACCTCCCAGAGTTTATTTATTCTGGCAGTTCTGGCCCCTGCAGGTTCAGCATGGCACGGGCCAGCCTGGGTTTGTTGTTTTCTTTCCTGGGCAGGTTCTGTATTTACATGGACAGCGTGGATTCCATCCTTTAATTTTATCCCCTCTGACAGAAAACCCTTTTTTGTCACCCCCCCAGTTCTCACCTGTGCAGGTGTCACATTGTGGTGTTTGAGAGGAATTTTGGATTTGTCTTTACAAACGAGCTGTGGCTCTGCTGGGAGATAAAAACCAGCACTGAGAGAGGAAAGAAACAATGGGATGGATTCCACTGATTGATGAATGGAAAAAGAGATTTGCCTTTACAAACAAACTGTAGGTTTGGTGATAAATAAAATTGGATATTGAAAGGTGGAAGAAGCAACGGGGAAAAACCATGAATTCTGTAAGAATTAAAAACGCAAAGGGAGGGTTGTACATTAGAGGGGAATCTCAGGGATCAGGGGTTTGGGAAGTCTGGGCCTCTCAATTATCTCAGCCCATGGGGAAAGAGAGAGGGAAATTGGGATAAAAAGGGAGGGGAGTCCTCCAAAAATGTGAGAGACCCCAGGGGAATGTCCCATGGCCTCTGCCTTTATCCCAATAAAGCTCCAGGGCTCCTCTGGCTCCTTTTTGGACACTCTGGAGTTTGTGGATTCATTTTCCTGACACGTTCATAAAGCCAGAGCTGGGACAGATTCCATGGAAAAACCCCGAGGAGCGGAGCTGGGAGCTGCTTCTGGAGGAGGGATCACTGTGACGCCGTTTGATTCCTCCCGGCTTTTCGCAGGGATGATTTCCTCCCCTTGCTCCTGCTGGATGAGTCAGGAATGCAGAGCCCTGAGCTGCTGCAGTGTCCGTGCTCGCTCCTGCCTTCCCTCCCCAGCAACTCTGAATTCGCATTCCACAAATTCCATCAATTCACGGGCTGGGAGACAGGGCACGGGACTCTCCTAGAAAAACAACAACAACATAAACACAAAACAAAAAACAAAGGAAAAAAACCACAAAACCAAACCAATCCAAACAAACCAACAAACAAACAAAAAACCAACAAAAATTAAAACTTCTTGTGCTATTCACCCAACGGAAAAAGCACCCAATCCCTGTCTCAGGAACCTCTCCACCCTCCCCTGAGAGCTCCAGGTGCCCATTCTGAGGGTTGGAAGTGGTTTCTGAGCCAGGTGGGTTTGGGAAGGGCTGTCCTGTGTCCCTTTTTGGGACAAAACCCCGTTTATGTCTCAGAAACTCTTCCAGCACTCAGGAACTTTTGCTGAGAGCTCCAGATCCCCAAACTCCATTCTGGAGAAACTGGGATCAGGGACACGACCCAGCTGGGAGGAATTTCGGGATTCTTCCATCTGTGACAGAGCAGAGGATGAACCTTTTCGTCACCCCAACCCAAATTTTCCAGCTGGGAAAAGCAGCCACCGTGTCTGGGTGTGCTTTGATGCTGTGGGGTCTCTGAAATCGGGGTCAAGTCTTTTATCAGGGAGGGGACTCTGCTCTTTTCTGGCTCCTGGAGAAGTTTTGAAGATTCCTCAGCACTTCAGAGAGAAAACCTTGCTGTTTTCTCCTGTTCTAATTGCATGGGCAGGAGGGGAATAAGAAATCAGCCCTCTCAGATTTGTCCATTTTCAGAAGCTGTGAAGCCATTCCGGTTTAATTTTGCTTGGGAGCCGTTCCGTTGTGGATGCAGGGAGGAAACCATCCCTGCTGGCCCTCGGGAATGCCAGAGTGCTTTAGGATCAGTTTGGGCAGTCAGAGATGTGTGAGTAATAAAAGTCTGCTCTGGGAAGGGCCCCTGCCCACCCTTGGCAGGGGAAGCTGGCACGGAGCTCCTGCCCGGCTTTGCTGCTCCTTCCCCTCCCTCTGCCTCCTCCTGCAGCCTCCCCATCTTTTCCTTTCCATCTCTCCTCTGATTTTTTTCCCTTTTTTTTTTTTTCCCCAGCAAACCTCCGAAGTTAAGGCACCACAAGATGCAACATGACATAATCAATAAAGAAACTTTCCGAGCTTGCCAAAGCTTGGGATTTTTTTTTTTTTATTTTTTTTTTTTTATTTTTTGAAGTGTCTTGCTATCTGTCAGCATGTGCTAATTGAGCCTACACGCCCATATGGCACCTGCTCCCTGCAGGGAAGCGTTTCCATAGCCCTGGAGAGCACAAAGAGTGCTTGGGAGGGAAGCATTTGCCTGGGAATGTTGTATTCCTGGAAAACAAACTGGGGATGGTACCCACAGGGCTCGGTTGGAGCCTTTGGTGTCATTGCTGTGCTGCTTTGGATGCTGACACTGGCTGAGCTGTGCTGGGCTTGGCTTAAATTTAGAACCGTGGAAGGTTTTAGTCCTGAGGAGGGTGGGAGAAATGATGTGTGGGGGGTTTCCAGTGAGCTCTGTTAAAGCTGAGCAATGGTGGCTGGGATGCCCAGACATCCCTGGGAATGGCTCAGTAACACATGCAGCCACTCCAGCTGAGCCCAGCGGCTGGAATTTCACATTCCCAACCTCCCCGGGGCCATCCCACCACAACCTCGGCCAGGCTTGAGGAGCTCAGGCCCCGGTGCTGGGGAGGGCTGGGCTCCACCTTGGCATTCAGGAGGCATCTGCCAGGGTGGGGAAGGGAGCTGCTCCCTCCCATCCACAGATGGGCAGACAGAAGGAGAAGGGGCTGCCTGAGCCATGCATGGAGAGGGAGCACGAAAAAAAAAAATAAAATCAAACAGTCCTGAGTTTTGTTGTGCAGAGCATAGAAAACACTCGGTGACGTTCTGGGGGTCCTGGGGCTCTGTCAGCCTGGCCACCACCTGGGACAGGTGTGACAAGAGGCCTGGGAGGTCTGAAATCCTGAAATCCTGAAAATTCCGCGCTGGGGGATGTGAAATAGCTACAAATGTGTGAATAGGGGCGATGCAGAGCTGGGGCTGTGGGCAGGCAGCCGAGGTTTGGGATCAGTGGGGTTGGCACGGGAGCCTTCTGCACCTCCTGACACCCCCAGGAATGCAAGAGCAGCACCCAAAGAAGCAGGACTGGGCTGTTTGTGGCAGAAAAACCACTGGAGTTGAGGGCTGAGTTGCTGTGTTGCCATGGCCTGTGGTGCTCTATAAACCATAATTCCAGGGCTTTGGGATTTCGGGGTGTGCAGGGAGGTGAAACAGCTCAGTCGTGTACCCAGAGTCTTCAGACCTGGCTTTTTAGGGATGCCAATGACACAAGCACGCAGCTTTGGGTCTGAAATCAGTGGGTTGCTCTCGAAAGGAGAGATTTTTTTTTTCCTTTTGCTGTCCTGAGCATTCCTTGGTGCTCACTGAGTGGCACAGGAATTGTAAACAGGAATCGCTGTGCTTTGGGTGGATCAAACCGTGCCTTCCACCCCCTCCCATCCCTCAGGGCTGGTTTGTTTTGTTTTTTTTTTTGCAGAAATGGCACTGATTAAACCCTGTGTGACTCTGTGCTTGTGTTTGGTGCTTTACCTGGGAAGAGGAGGGAACGTCCCCCAAAAAGCCCCGGGGTTTGGTTGGTCAAACACGATGGAATCACTGAGTTTGCCGAGACCCCACACTTGTGTGAGCTTTGATGTTGACTAAAAACACCTGCAGGAACAGGTGAAATGAAATCCCCCCTCCCACACAGCAAAGCTCTGAGAACAGCTAAAGCCCCACAGGCTAAGGCTTGATAAAGTGATTTTATGATCACTCAAAATCCATTTAGTTTTCCCATGTCCCTTTCTGGTTTTTGTCTGTAAGGGCGAGCTCTGCACTCGTAGCTCTTGCTCAAAAATGAATTGATGGTGGTTTTCAGTGCCTACTGAGTGGCTGGTTGGGATTTTTAGGCGAGGTTTCCTCCAGAAACTGGGGTTTGCTGGAATCCAGCCCTTTCTGGAGTATTTGCAAAAACAGAGACCAAAAAACCACAGCTGATAAGAAGTCCCAGCACATTTGGGTGTGTGAGAGAGGCTGATCACATTCACCCACCTCCCTGCAGTAGATTGTCACAAGAATTGTCATCTGAGAATCTCTTGATCCTCGTGCTGCAGCACTGAGGGGCTCTGTCACTTTGTCACTGCTGTGACACCAACGTGATCACCTGGGTCACTCGGAGGGGAGGCTGGGAACATCCACCTGCACATTTATGGGCCTGGGACCAAACTCTGGTTTCCCTCCTGATCTGATCCTGACAAAGGCACTGGGCATTGGAGCCTCAGCATTTCAGCTTTTCTGTTTTCCATCCATGTGTAACCCTGCAGTTCTTTAGTGTGTAACTCCAAACTCCACACCCAGTGGGAGCTGCTGCTCTCCCACTTTGGGCACACACAACAATTCCTCTCCAGGCTGGCAATCAAGGACCCCTCACTGCCCCAGGCCCCAGAGATGGAAACAAAAGGGAGCTGGGGGAGCAAACCTGGGCTAAATGACTTCATTACCTGGAGCTGCAATTGGGACATTAACCCCAACATGGAAATGGACCAAATTTATAAAAATGTGAAAAACTGGTGACCATTGTCCATTTTGGGTGTAGCCTCTCAGAGCTTTGACTGCCCAAGGTGCATCTATTGAAGGCCTTGAATAAATCCCCACTTTATTCTCTTCATCTTAATTTTTAGCCTCTGCTCTAGGGAGCCACTCCAAGGCATCAGGGGGTTTGTGCTTGGTGCCAGGGCAGGGCCAGAGCCTTGGCTGGGGCCACCAGGAACATTTTATCTTTGAAACTTGGGCTAAATGACTTCATTACCTGGAGCTGGAATTGGGAGATTAACCCCAATATTCAAATGGACCAAATTTATAAAAGTGTGAAACCCCGTGACCCATTGTCCATTTCTGGGTGCAGCCCCTAAATGTACCTGAACACCTTCAATAAACAGAACTGCTTTTTATTTCCTTAATTCTGTCTGGCCTCTGTTTTCAGGTAGCCCAAAAAGGCATCATCAGGAGGTGAGAGGTCCTGGCTTCAGCCTGGCTCCAGCTCCAGGAACCTTGTCCTGCCCCATTCCCTGATGGATAAACAGCTGCTGTTAGATCTTCCCTTCACCTGGGAGAGCTGCAGCTCTGAGGGACCCAGCTCTGTGGATCATCTGTCTTGATTTAAAAAAAAAAAAAAAAAAAACAAAAACAAAAAAAGGAGATTTGTGTGTAAAAAATCAAATCTCTTCCTGAAGCTGATGGAGATCTTAATGATTATTATTCCCACAAGCTCTGGGAGCAATCCTTGCTTCCTTCTGCAAAGATGAGGATTTTCTTTGGTCTGATATGGACTCAAGCTTTGCTCTGCCCCCTCACCTGGCTGAAGGAGTTCCCCAAAACCCTTCCTCTGACTTCTTTCCCAGCTTGTTTCCTTCTGAAGAATCCCAAGCTGTTCTAGGTGTGCCCTGGATACCCTTGGGCTGGTTCAATCCCTATAAATTCCCCCAAAATCAGCCTGATTCGATGGGATGCTCCCTGGTGCTCAATCAGGGCACCAGGAGCTTTATTTAAAGCTGTCAATGAGCTCATCCTGTGGGACAGGCTTGGGGCAGCAGCAGAGCTGGCCATCCTCCCTTGGAGAGGGAAGAAAACGGTTCTGATGTGATGGTTCCAGGTGGTGGTGGCTGAGGGAAACCCCCAGGACAAAGCAGGCCCTGCTTTACATTGGTGACCCTAAAGCTGAGCTCAATCCATCTGTGAAACGTGATGGCTTCAAGCATTCCAGTTTTTTCCCATTTTATGCAGCATCACTGCACCTTTCAGCTGCTGCAGTGCCAGTTTTAATCAGGATAAATCCCCAGGGAGGCTCAGATCCAAGGGGAGATGTGGATTATGGGACTGAGAGCTGGGCTGAGCACCGAACTCCTAAAATTTCCTTTGTGTGTGTATCCTGCAGGGGCTGCCCAGCCTGGAATTTCCTTTGGAGCTGCCACGGGCTCGGGGTGGGAATCCTTCATTGCCAAGCAGAGGGGCTGAGCACTGCTGAGCCCTCAGGAGCATTTCCTGCCCCTGACAGGGCACATCCCAGCGTGGAAGGGCCACAGTGAACGGGACATGAGGCAGCCGGAGCACAGAGACGGCAGAAAACCAACAAATAAACCCCAAAGTGGGAAAGTTGGCTTTGCTGGCTGGGCTTTGTTCGGGAAGTGCTGGTGACCAGATGTGTGTGGGAGCAGGGAGGAGGTGCTGCGGGCTTGCAGAGCTGGTGGCAAGCACAGAGTGGGGATAAATTGGATTAGAGCAGCTCGGATGGCTCCGGGCAGCTGTGGGTGTTCGCCTGCGGGGCCAGCCGGGCACGGCTGCTCCGGGAATATCCCGGGATTGGGGATGGAGGCTCTGGGACTGCAGGGAGCTCAGCAGGGTCTGTGCTTCAGCTGGGGCCTGTGTGCTTACACAACAGGCTGAGGGGCTGGCACTGCAGCAGAGATGTTTTCCTGCCTGGTTTTCCACGTGGGTGGAACTTGGTAGACAGGAATCCTCAGGTGGGGAAGGGGAAGGAGTGCCTGGGGCAGAGGGAATGTGCTAAACTCGGTGCTAACACAGAACCCAGGCCTCAGCCTGGCTATAAATTGCCACCTTGCAAAGCAATTTTGGCTTTTGCTGTGTTCTCACTTGTGATAAATTTGCTGGGAACTGGAGGTGTTTCACCTCGGATGACTTGAGCTGTTCCCTGAGTCTTTCCCAGGGCTTGGAGAGGGAATTTGTCTGTCTGCTGTGCACACACTGCACATCCTCAGGGGCCCAGGGAGGCGTTTTCCTTAGGAAAACCTGCTGCTGCAGAGGGTTTTCTCCCAGAAACAAAACCTTCAGGGAAGTGGAATGTTTATGGCTTGGAAACTTCTCTTGGCAAGAGGTGGAGATGAGGCAGGAGGTGAAAGCTGAAGCTGTTGGGGCTCATTCCCCTGGCCAGGGCTGGGCTGGCCAGGGCTGGGCTGGGTTGGGCTGGGCTGGGTTGGGAGGGACCTTCAGGCCAGGCTTGGGTTGGGCTGGGTTGGGCTGTGTTGGGCTGGGCTGGGTTAGGCTGTGTTGGGAGGGACCTTCAGGCCAGGCTTGGGTTGGGTTGGGCTGGGTTGGGTTGGGTTGGACTGAGCTGGGTTGGGTTGGGCTGGGCTGGGTTGAGTTGGGTTGGGAGGGACCTTCAGGCCAGGCTTGGGTTGGGTTGGGTTGGGTTGGGTTGGACTGAGCTGGGTTGGGTTGGACTGAGCTGGGTTGGGCTGGGTTGGGCTGGAATGACTTGGGTTGGGTTGGAAGGGATTTTCAGGCCAGAATTGGACTAGGCTGGGTTGGGTTGGGCTGTGTTGAGTTGGATTGGGAGGGACTTTTAGGCCAGGGTTAGGCTGGGTTGGGTTGAGTTGGGTTGGGAGGGACTTTTAGGCCAGGGTTGAGCTGGGTTTAGTTGGGAGGGACTTTCAGGCCAGGGTTGGGCTGGGTTTAGTTGGGAGGGATCTTCAGGCCAGGGTTGGGCTGGGTTGGAGGGACTTTTAGGCCAGGGTTGGGCTGGGTTGGAGGGACTTTCAGGCCAGGGTTGGGCTGGGTTTAGTTGGGAGGAATTTTTAGGCCAGGGTTGGGCTGGGTTGGGCTGGGCTGGAGGAGCCTTCAGGCCCAGCCCATCCCCCGTGCCATGGATGGGGACATTTCCCTGGATCAGGGCTCTCATCTCCACATCCAGCCCTGGAGCAGTTGTGGCCCCTGGCTGGGGGCTCCTGGCTGTTCCTGCACGCTCTGGGCCCGGCTCTGAGCACAAACACGAGCCAGCAGCTGAGCTGGGCTCAGCTCCCTCCTCCAAATTCTCTTTGGAGCCTTTGGGCAGAACATTCACCAGTGAACAAAACCTTTCTGAAGCCTCATGGACCTGGGACCCCTGGAAGTGATGCAGCAACAACCCTCCCTGCAACAGGTCCTCGTGGAATTTATTCAAAAAATATTCCAAAATTCAATTTTCACAGCAGGAATTGCCAGCCATTCCTTGCTGAGTTTAACAGAGCTTGAGTTACTCCAAGCACGGAGGTTCTGCTTTAGGAATCTACAATTTGGAGGTAAAAGAGGGAGATCTGGTAAACCAGAGGCTTTAAAACGCATCAGCACATAAATGCCAGCATTAATGGCATTCTGAATTCTATTTTTTATTTTCCTAAAGGTCACTGGCTTTGAGCAAACCTGAAGGAGTCAGACAATCTTTGTTTGGTGATGTGCTGATAGCTGGAATCCCCAGCTGGAGCAACAGGAACCAGGGACATGGAGCCTGGGAGGAATTTTAACCGACAGAACGCCGGAGTTTTTTTGGCAATAGCACCAAAAAAAAGGAGGGGAGGGTTTGTTTTATTCCCCCAAAGTGCACAAGAGGTGATTTGGGGTGAATAAAGTCTGTGTGGTCTGCTAGGAAGGGACAGAAACAACAGCTCAGCTCCCCAGCTCAGGGGGCCAGGAGAAGCAGAAGGATTTATCCTTAATTGTGCCTCAAATTAAGGATTTCTCTCCTTGATTCAGGCTGAGGCTGGGATGGGGATCAGGGCTGAGGAGCTGGAAATCAGGGTGGAACTGGGAGCAGACAGAAAGGCTGGGAGAACTGGGAATGTTCAGCCTGGAAAGAGACGTGAGGTGACTGAACTGTGACCGGGCAGGACCTGAAGGTACAGGAAAAATGGAACAAGATTTTGGACAGGGGATGGAGGGACAGGACACAGGGAATGGAATCCCCTGCCAGAGGGGATTAGGTGGGATTTTGGGAAGGCATTCCTCCCTGGGAGGGTGGAGAGGGGCTGGGATGGAATTCCCAGATTTGCTGTGGCTGCCCCTGGATCCCTGGAAGTGTCCCAGGCCAGGCTGGAGCCCCCTGGGACAGTGGGAGGTGTCCCTGCCATGGCAGGGGTGGCTCTGGGTGGGATTTCAGGTCCCTCCCCACCCAAATCATTCCAGGATTCCATGATTTCCCTTCAGTTCTCTGATTCCCATCCCCACCACCTCCCTGCCTGCTCCCAGCTGCCCTGGCAGGTCCAGCTGACAAGAATTGTCCCTCAAATCCCTCAAATCCCTCTGGGAGGCAGCTGCAGCTGTGGGGATTTCGGGAACATCTGCTGGAGGTTGGGAAGAGGGAGGAGCTGGGCAGGGATCCTGGGATCTGCCGAGCAGGTGGAGACTGAGCAGCTTCTCCTTCCCAAATTTGGGTTTTTTTCTGAGAAATGAGATCCATCTCCACGCTCAAACAGGAATTTGGGGTTGGTTTTTGTTGTTTCCCAGAGGATAAAAGGTCCTGGTGGCAGGACAGAGCAAAGCTGGACTTGGCTTTCAACGGTGGGAAGGAAAAATAATTCACCTTAAATGTTTGGCTGCTTCATTCTGTGTTTTCTGGGGAAAGGTGGGAATCTGTTTGGGATCTGCAGAGGAAATCTTAAAGTAGATGTGGCAGGTTTAAAAAATTATTTCATTTCTAGGGTTTATGTGAGGTGAGAAGTTCATAAATCTGGGAATTGGTGCCCAGTTCTCTGTGGAGCTTCCCCACACTTTGTCCTGAACCTCTTCAGGAGTGCCAGAGATTTTCTCAACAGATTTTGAGAGCAAACAAGGAAAATTATTAATTTTTCTGCTTTTATTTTTCTCATCTACTGTTTTAAAATATTTACTTCTTTCCACAGCATTAGAAAGTGCTCTGAGTAACCCAAGCAGTGGAGATGAAAACCTCTGCAAGAGGCTGCTCACAAACTGATTAACTTGGGCTCCAAAAGCTGCTCTGAAGTCAGGGTGATGTTAATCAGCAGCAGAACTGAACGAGGGAAAAGATAAACACACACTTGGTTTTCCAGCCCTTTCAAAACAGCCCCCACAGCTGCTTTGGTTTAAAGAATTGATTTTATTTTCATGTAGATATTTTGAAATGACTTGAACGCTTTTTTTTTTCTTTTTTTTTTTTTTTGATGTGACAATAAAGATATTTGAATGATTTAAATTGAAATGTATCGTTTCAAAACAGAATCATGGAATCATTTAGGCTGGAAAAGGCCTTTAAGGCCGAGGCCAACCACATTTCTGTAGTTGTGTCATGTTTAACTTCATCTAATGTGGTTAAAAAGAACTTAAAGGAGACACTCTGGGATCTCTCAATGGCACGTGTCCAAATGAAATATTTTACATTTATTTCCTCCAACCTCTTCACCCCCCAAAATCGAATTACTGCAATCAATGTCACTTTAACCATTGACAACTGTATTATAATCCCCATTAGGCCCTTCTTTCCCCAAAACTCCTGCACCCAAAAGGCCTGGAGGGAAATTTTGCTGGAGTATTTCGGGGTGGATGAGACATCCTCATCTTTTCAATCATAATTTAAAACAGAGGGGAAAGACTCCTTCTCTTGCTGTAGGAGCCCCTCCCACCATTCCCATCCCAGGGCAGCTGTCTCCAGCTCACCTGTGGGACAGGTACCTGTGGGAGGGACACTTTGGGAGGAGCTGCTGCATCATCTCCATCCTCTGCCGTGGATGCAGGTGCCAGACCTAGAGAGTGAGCAGTGCTGCATCCAGCTGGGTCACCACTGGTGTCCCCAGGGGTCTGAGCTGGGCCGGTCCTGTTCAATATTGTGTTGATGGCATGGATGAGGGCACTGAGCCTTTCATTAGGAAATTTATAAACACTGAGCTGGGAGTGTGTGTGGATCTGCTGGGAGGTGGGAGGGCTCTGAAAAGGGACCTGGAATGGTTGGGTGGATGGGCAGAGTCCAGGGGGATGAGGTTTAATAAGTCCCAGTGCCCAGTCCTGCATTTTGGCCACCATAACCCCTGGAACGTTCCAGGCTGGGGACAGAGTGGCTGGGCCAGGGACCTGGGGACACTGATGGGCAGCAGTTGGACATGAGCCAGCAGTGTGCCCTGGTGGCCAAAGGCCAGTGGCTCCTGGCCTGGGTCAGGAATGGTGTGGCCAGCAGGAGCAGGGGGGTCATTCTTGACCTGCACCTGGCACAGGTGAGGCCACACCTCGAGTGCTGTGTCCAGTTCTGTCCCCTCAGGTTGGGAAGGACATGGAGATTCCTGAGCAACGAGGCTGGGGAGGGGTTTGGAGCACAAACCCTGGGAGGAACAGCTGAGGGAGCTGGGGTTGTTTATCCTGGAGCAAAGGACACTCAGGGCTGATTTTATCACTCCCCACAGCTCCTGAAAGGTGCCTGTGTCACCTGGGCTTGGGCTCTGTCTCCAGGCAGCTCTGACACAACCAGAGGACACAGCCCCAAGCTGAGCCAAGGCAATTTAGGTTGGATATTAGGAAAAAAAAATCACTTTTTCCTGATATCCAGCCTAAAAGATTGATAAAATACTGGAATGTTCTGCCCAGGGAGGTGGTGGAGTCACCATCCCTGGGTGTGTTAAATAAAGCCTGGATGTGGCTCTGGGTGCCAGGGGTCACTGCAGGGCTTGGGCTGGGCTGGATTCAATGATCTTGGAGGTCTCTTCCAACCTGGTCATTCTGTGAGTTCTGTGAATTCTGTGATTCCTTCCTGCTCCATTGCTCCAGCCAAACACACTGAAGGAAAAAGGCAGCCCCAGGAAAGCTCTGGAATGGCACCAGTTAAATGCCAGTTGTGGTTTTCCAGTGGAATTAACAAACAGGGCCCTTGGCTCCCCCAAAATGCACAGTGAGAGCTGGGAACCTTCTCTGCTTTTTATTCCTCCCGATTTAAAACCCTGGGAAGTGTTTCTTGTTTGTTCAGCCTGCAGGGTTGGGGTGACCGAGCTGTGACCTCCCAGTGCCTGAAGGAACCTGCAGGGAACTTGGAGAGAGGCTTTCCAAGGGATGGAGGGGCAGGGAATGGCTTCAAACTGACTGAGAGCAGAGTTTGGATGGGATACGAAGAGGAAATTCCTCCCTGGGAGGGTGTGAGGGGCTGGGCTGGAATTCCCAGATTTGCTGTGGCTGCCCCTGGATCCCTGGAAGTGTCCCAGGCCAGGCTGGAGCCCCCTGGGACAGTGGGAGGTGTCCCTGCCATGGCAGGGGTGGCTCTGATGGGATTTCAGGTCCCTTCCAAGCCAAAGGAATTCAGGATTCCATGTGCTGGTTTCAATGGGATTTTGGGAAGAAATATGGGATGTCCCTGGATCCCTGTTCCAGGCCCAGCTGGAGCAGCCTGGGATAGTGGAAGGTGTCCCTGCCCATGGTGGGACTGGATGGACTTGGAGGTCCCCTCCAATCCAAGATGCCATGGGCAGGTTTAGATGGGATATTGGGAAGGAATTCCTGGCTGGGATGGAATTCCCAGATTTGCTGTGGCTGCCCCTGGATCCCTGGAAGTGTCCCAGGCCAGGCTGGAGCCCCCTGGGACAGTGGGAGGTGTCCCTGCCATGGCAGGGGTGGCTCTGGGTGGGATTTCAGCTCCTTCCAACACAACCCATTCCATAATCCCATAAAAGATCTCCTTCTGGGGTGGTGATGGCACTGCAGGGCTTCTTCCCTTCTTCACCCAAACCTTTGGGATCCTGTTTCTAGCTACAAATTCCCATGATTTCTGCTGGAAGCCAATATTCCATCCTCCTCTTCAGAGGTCCCACCTGCAGCTCCAACAATCCTGGGCACGGTGGCAGCTCCACTCCTGTCACCTGCAGCTCTGGGAATGCTGCAGAGAGAAGGAAGAATAAATCTATTAATGCACAGGCAGGAAAATTGGTGCCTGTTAACAGCAGCTAAATTTAACTGAGGGAGCCAAATCCTCTTTGGGGGTGAGCTGGGTGACGTCAGTGTCTGCTGTAAATTAGGGATTCACTCTGCTCTGTTTAGGGTTGTGCAAACTCTGAGTGGTTGTGGTGTCCCTGTGTGCAAGGGATTAAATGAAATAATGGCTAAAATGCTTGGGTTTTGTTGGCCTCATTCCTGGAAATAGTGGCAAGCTGGAAATGGAGGGGGGTGGTCCTGGTCTGTGTTGGGATGAACTTTGTGTTTGGAGAACTCTGAACTAAACTGGGGCGAGCTTTGTGTTTGGAGATTGTGCCGTGGCTGCCTGCAAACGCCTTCGATTTGAGAATGAATTTCTGCCCCATTTTTTTCAGAGAGCTGAGATCGTGGTGCAGAGCTCCTCAGACACGTTTTGCAGTGACCTTTTCCAGCAGCACTCTGTGTCCCCTGCGTGTCCATGGCGATGCACAGACCCCGGAGCTGCACCAGGAGACGCTGAGCAAATTCCATTTTCCATATGGTCACCAATTCTTACTTTTCCCACAGGAATTAAACGTGCAGAGCACAGATAAATCCTCTTGCTCCTCTCTGTGTATTTCCCTTGGCTGCCATCACTGTTCTGAACTGGGCTCAGCTCGGTTTTAAATCCCCCTTTTCCTCCCAGTCCTGGGGGCTCGTTTTCCCAAATTGTTCCGTGGGCAGCTCTTTGAATTTTGTCCCTGCCCGACTCTGTCAGGAGCATTTGGAGCCACCCTGTAGAGCTCTGCTGAGATCCTGGGCTTTGTCCTCACCTGGCTCTGGAAGCAGCTGATCCCCCAGGATTTCAGCTTTTCTGTTTTCCATCCATGTGTAACCCTGCAGTTCTTTAGTGTGTAACTCCAAACTCCACACCCAGTGGGAGCTGCTGCTCTCCCACTTTGGGCACACACAACAATTCCTCTCCAGGCTGGCAATCAAGGACCCCTCACTGCCCCAGGCCCCAGAGATGGAAACAAAAGGGAGCTGGGGGAGCAAACCTGGGCTAAATGACTTCATTACCTGGAGCTGCAATTGGGACATTAACCCCAACATGGAAATGGACCAAATTTATAAAAATGTGAAAAACTGGTGACCATTGTCCATTTTGGGTGTAGCCTCTCAGAGCTTTGACTGCCCAAGGTGCATCTATTGAAGGCCTTGAATAAATCCCCACTTTATTCTCTTCATCTTAATTTTTAGCCTCTGCTCTAGGGAGCCACTCCAAGGCATCAGGGGGTTTGTGCTTGGTGCCAGGGCAGGGCCAGAGCCTTGGCTGGGGCCACCAGGAACATTTTATCTTTGAAACTTGGGCTAAATGACTTCATTACCTGGAGCTGGAATTGGGAGATTAACCCCAATATTCAAATGGACCAAACTGATAAAAGTGTGAAAACCCCGTGGCCCATTGTCCATTTTTTGGTGTAGCCTCTCAGAGCTTTGTCTGCCCTAAATGTACCTGAATATCTTCAATAAACAGAACTGCTTTTTATTCCCTTGATTCTGTCTGGGCTCTATTTTTAGGTAACCCAAAAGGCATCACAGCTATTAGAGAAAATATGTTCTCCATATCCCAGCAGCCTGAGAACCCCCATTAGCTCTGAGGATGAACACATCTCTCATTTCCAGGAGCTCAGGGAAGCTCTTGTGGGGCTGGTTTTGACACAGCAGTAAAAGATTCTTTCCTCTCCTGACAAGATCATTTTTGGTCTTTGCTTCCCCACATTTCCACATTGTCACAGGACCAACAGGATGCTGCTGATATGTAATTTTATTTTCTTTTTTTTTTTCCTTCAAATTATACTTTAAAGGTGGTAGGAGCTGCAGCAGCACTGGAACTTAATTCCTTTGGAATTAATTTGGAAGTTCCTGAGCATCTTCAGGTAAAATTAACAAACACTGCAATTAATTTATCCCAGTTCCTCTGGCTAAGAATCCATTTCAGTGTTGGTTTATGATCACGCAGAGCTAAGGAGGCCACGAATATGCAAGAATGCAAATTTTTCTGGCACGATTTGGGGGTTTCTGTGTAGCTCGTGATGCTGAAATTGCTGTTTTGAGACTCTTTGAGCCGTGGGGTTCCCAGGATTTGAGCTGAGCCAGGGGAAGGAGTGACGTGAGAGTGACGGAGGTGCCCAGTGGGAGCCTCTCTTTTAATGCTGGAGATGGGAAAAGGGAGAGCAGGAACACGGCCCTGGAAATTCCCAGTGATTGCAGATATTCCCTGCTCCTGCCCCACTGAGCCACCAGCCTCCCCACAGGCTCCAAATTCGCCGTGCCTTCATCTCCTCCTGGGGATGAAGAGGATGAAGAGACTTGGATGGCCTCTATGGAAAGCAGAATCCAGGTTTTTAAAGCATTTTCTCTCATTATCTACAGGTTTTCTACAAGTGTAAAGCCCCAAACTTCAACCCTTCCCCCATAGAAATAACTTGGGAATTGCTGAGTTCACAAAAATTCACATTTTTTGGGAATTCACACCAAAAAAAAAAAAAAAAAAAAAATGAAAAACGTGAAAATGTGAACAGAATGAATTTTTAGATGCCTTTAAAATCCCCCCCCCCAAAACTCATCTCTATCCATTGTGTGGTACATGGGATTTGTAGTTTGGGAACCACCCTTAGTTTAGTTTGATTTAAAGGTTGGAGTTTTCAGGAAAGATCCTTTGGCCAGGTGGAATTTTACACACCTGCACTTTACCTGTGCAGGGTAAATATTGTGGGTGCAGAGCAACACTTTTCCAAACCATCTCTGAGTTGATTAAACACTCCCGTTTTGTCAAATCCAAGGGGAATTCAGACAGTTTTTGATTATGTGAGCCTTGAACTCTCCTGTGCCACGTTCTCTTGTGTAAATATGGGCAAACATCACATCCGTGGCCGTAGTTAGACACAAATAAATTGAGTTCTGTGACTCTTTGACCTCCTGTAAGTTGAATTCTGACAGCCCCACGTCGCCTCCTCAGCTGCCTCTGTGGCTCCCCGGTGTTTTACAGCAATTTTGGGCTCGGCCACGGCCGTCCTGCAGTTGGAAATGTTGCACCTGGCTGATTCCTGTCAGCAGCCAGGTTAATCCTCAATCCCTGCTCCTCCTGCAATCCTCCCAGCTCCACTGCACCTGATAAAGGTGTAGATGATGAAGGATCTGGATCATGAATAAGAATAAGAATAAGGGTAAGAATAAGAATAAGAATAAGAATAAGAATAAGAATAAGAATAAGAATAAGAATAAGAATAAGAATAAGAATAAGAATAAGAATAAGAGTAAGGATAAGGATAAGAATAAGAATAAGAATAAGAATAAGGATAAGGATAAGAATAAGAATAAGAATAAGAATAAGAATAAGAATAAGAATAAGGATAAGGATAAGAATAAGAATAAGAATAAGGATAAGGATAAGGATAAGGATAAGGATAAGGATAAGAATAAGAATAAGGATAAGGATAAGGATAAGGATAAGGATAAGGATAAGGATAAGGATAAGGATAAGGATAAGGATAAGGATAAGGATAAGGATAAGGATAAGGATAAGGATAAGGATAAGGATAAGGATAAGAGTAAGAGTAAGAGTAAGGGTAAGGGTAAGGGTAAGGGTAAGGGTAAGGGTAAGGGTAAGGGTAAGAGTAAGAGTAAGAGTAAGAGTAAGAGTAAGAGTAAGAGTAAGAGTAAGAGTAAGAATAAGGATAAGGATAAGGATAAGGATAAGAATAAGAGTAAGAGTAAGAGTAAGAGTAAGGATAAGGATAAGAATAAGAGTAAGAGTAAGAGTAAGAGTAAGAATAAGAATAAGAATAAGATATTATTATATCTCCTCTCATGCCCTTCCACCCTTCCCCAAACCCTTGGGGCCCTCCAGGCTCGTGGCTGATGCAGCAACGGAGCCCTTGGCACTGGAGGAGTTAAACCCAAGCTGTGGCTGCTGCTGCTGCTGCAGATGGTTTCACTCTTGGACAGGGCTGGGAGGGAGCAGGATTTCAGCCCCTCCTGTGCTCGGCTTCTGTCAGAGCCCGGGCAGCAGAGGCAGCAGCAGATGGGGTGAGTGGGACTCTGTTGAGGAATGAACTCTTCTCCTGCCTCCTCGTTTTCAGCCTGGCTGACCACGGGCAGAGGAATAAATGGCACGACAGAAGTGAAGCCTCTAAGTAGGATCCTCCTGGAGAAATCTGTATTTATGCAGTGGTACAGAATTTTTATTTCCCCTGTTGCCTCTTTCTTCCCCTCCTGTTCTGGTATCTCACCTTTTCCAGCCCGTCTCTGTCGTGTATCTGATCTCAGGGCTGTGCTGCAGACAGGAGCAGATTTCCACGCCAGGGATCAGTGCCTGGGGTTGTAATCCCTGCATGTCAACCCGGGCTCCTTGTCACTTCCAGAGCATCAACTCTTGATCCTCCTCATCCAGAGCCTCACTGAAGTTCCCAGGAACCAAGTGTCTGCCAGCATTGACATTCCACAGAGCTGCTGCCACATGAAAAGGGGAAAACGACCTCTTGCCTTCCCCAGAACCCTGAAAAGAAGGGATTGTTCCCAGGGCAGTGACACCAGTCCCAACATGGCAAAGCTGTGCCTCGCTGGAGGAAATTAATTCATCTCGAAGTGCGAGAAGAGCTGAACCTGCTCGGAATTCTCAGGCCCCACAGGTTTGGTGCTCCCGTGACCTGATTTGCAGAACTGCTGCCCATTTGTGATGGAGCTGCAGCTTCACAGAGGTTTGGGCAAGGCTGTGCCCCCGAGGCCGTGCTCAGGCTCTGTCAATCCTGCCTGACCTTCTCCAAGGGACAAAGCCTGGGGCTCTGGCACAGCCTGAAAGGGAGCGGGGAGCAGGGGCTGGAGGCAAGCGAGGCCTGCTCTTGGCTTTTAGTGGCTTTTGGGTGCCTGGATGAATCATTTGCAGGTGTAAGGATAGGGAGAGTGAAGGAATAAGTTTGTTTTAGAGCTGGGGATAATGTTCAGTCAGGTTGAAGTCCACAGTCGTAGCTGATGAGTCACTGTGGGCACTCAGGATGATTTTGCTGCATCCCCATCCAGCATCTTTGGCTTCCTTTGCAAGATCTCCTCATTTCTGTTTTGTTGGAGGTCATGTTTCTGGGTTGTGCTGACTTTTAGTCCCCACTTTCACTATTTATATGGCAAAGTTTTGCCTTTTCTTCAGGTCGTGGAATCCTCACTCAGTTGCAGTGGGTCTTGCACTAACAGAAGTCACTGCAGCCCTTGGAATAGGAGCAGCCACTTTCATCCTCCAAGCTTTCTTTCCCCCACTCATCTTTGTGAGCACTAATTTCTATCTCAGGGAGGTTACGTTTTTTTTTCTTGGACCTTTTCCTTAACCTCCTGACCTGCCTGACAAAACTGGGTGCTGTGCTGCTGTTCCAGGCACAATAAATGAAACAAGAGCCGTGGGCCAGAAGAAGGGAGCTTTCCCTCCTGCTGCAGCAGAGTGTTCAAAGCCACCCACGCAAGATGTGAGTGTCTGACCTGGATGAAAAGGCCTGGAAAGGGGCCTTGAAGAGGCCACTACAGAGAGAACCTGAAAGTGGAGGCTCTGAGCCTTGCCACAGCTCGGAAGTCGCCGCTTCAGAGGCGAGAGCACGGCACACCCATGGGAAGGTTTTGTGTGGCTTTGTGCTCCTCCTCAGCCTCATCCCAATAAACTGTGGAGAGCCACAACGAGGAGAACCCTCCTGACCCTGAAGGGCAGGAGATGCACACAGAGGATGCAATAATGAGGCTGACTCTGCTGTCAGATCCTCCATGAGCCCTTGGGGCCAGTGAATAAGGACGGGGTAGTGCCAGAGCAAAGGTTGGGGAGGCTGTTGTGGCTTTGTAGGACTCCTTTTTGTCTTCATCCAAAGCTCACAGGGAGCTCAAAGCTCTTTGATGCCACAGGGGATGAATGTTGGATCTGAGGCATTGGCAGCCACTTGTTGAAACGCTTGGACAAATCGTCTTCAACTCAACGCCGTGCAGAAGTCACTTAGAGCTGCACCAGGGTGGGATTTGAGATCAAAAATAAGATCAGCAGCACCCTCAAGACGAATTAAAGTGGAATTAGACAGGTACAGGACAGTGGTGTTAGATCAGCAGCATCCTCAAGATGAATTAAAGTAGAATTAGTCAGGTACAGGACAGTGGTGTTAATCTAAGGCTTAATTATCTTGGAACTGCCTCCAACTGTTCACTGCAGCAGCACCCAGAGAGGCCCCAGAGATGCTGCAATGAGGGAGAGAAGGAGGGAGGTGGGAGGTGTTTGTCTCTGGAATGGGTCACCTTGGCCTGGCTCATCTTTGTGGAGCCACAGCTGTTCCAGCATTAATTTTATATTTCCGTGTTTGTGCAGCCAGTTGTGATTTAGCTCAGCTTTTTACTTCTTGCTGATGGGTTCCTTGGAGCTCAGGCCTGACCTTTAGAATTTTTTACGAGGTTGTCATGTCCCAGCCACAACCCCAGGAGGAGCAGGCCCGTGGAGGGAAGGCTGAGATCAGCCCCAGCACTTGACCAAGGACGGTGTCAGCAGAAAGGAATATTTTATGAAAACACTTCTCCTGACCTCTGCTAACAGGACTTGTATTTCGTGGCAGAATTGCCACTAAAATGACTTTTGCAGCCCTCCCCAGTGATGTCTTTGGGATATAAATACACCCAAATAAATAAATAAATACTCTGAAATGAGTAAGGCTGAGGGTCCCCATGGGTGCTTTGTGTTTCTCCTGGATTTGAGGTGCTCAGGGCACAGCTTCACACCTGGAAACTCTCGATTTACAGGAGGGGGAGAGTTCTCATTTCTAGATTCACCTTTATCCCAGCCATCCATGCTGTGCCCTTTGGCAGATGCCAGAGGAATGACCACAGGCCATTGGGAGCATCTGAATCTTAAAATCGCACCCAGGAATTTAAGATGGTCAAAATCTCATGGAATTTCTACCCAGAAGAGTGGGAACAGAAATGTTTTCTCCTTGGGTATCTCCAGGAAATAAAGGGTTAGGAGCCAGGAAGGTAAAAGGCAATGAAAAACGGTGACATTATTCAGATTGTTCAAAATTCCTCTTTTTTTTGGTGGTGGTTTTGCCTGGAAGGGGGTGTTTAAAAGGCAAGTTTCAGTTTATTTAGGCTTTTGCTCCAATTCCCTTTACACTGTAAACTTTCAGAGACGTCCATAATTCTGTAGTGAAATCCATCGTGTGCAGCTGTGGATAAATAATCTGGTTATAAAACAGGAGATGCCCTTGGTACAATGTTATGGAAAACATGGAGAAGGTTGGGAAGGAAAAGCCCAGTGAGCAGCAAAACTCTGCTTTTAGTCCAACTAATGCCTGGTTAAATTTATGGTTTAACAAATTGATGGAATTGCTGTGGATTTACATGGAGACAACAGTACAAATGGGTCCATTATCAGCTCTTCTTTATGGAAGTGGCACTTAAGGAAAACGACACCCGGTGCAGTTTTATGGAAATTAAGTCTGAACTGACTCAAATTCAGCCCACAGGTAGGAATGATGATTGGGCACTTATTCCTCTTTCAAACTTCAAACACTGCAGGGCCTTGTGCAGTGGTCTTTTAAAACTCATCAGCAGGTTATAATAAGAACAACAACAAAAAAAAAAAAAAGGAAATTTTGGAGTTATTTTTCCCTGCGTTATCCAGTGGTGGAGCTGGTTGCCACAGGATATTTGAGAGGGCAAAAACTGAAGTTATTTCGGAGAGAGAATAAGATGCACTTCCAAAAGAACAGCCTCGAGGGACAATAAACACAGCTGATAATGTAAGATCTTCTGGTTTGGAAAAGCTACACTTTGCTGTTTCTATGGAAATTGGAAAGAAGGGATCCATGGTTGTGTTTCCCACATGTTTTCCCTGAACATCCACCCAGACAGAGGAGTGACCTTGGGGTCTCTGGACCTTCAGCCTGGCCCAGCACAGCCACCCTCCCACTTTGCTGCAAGAGGCAGGAAAAGGTTGAGTAAAAAATAGGAGAAAAGTAGGAGAGAAATAGAAAAAAAGAGGAGAAAAATAGAAATTTTGCTCTGTCTGAGCCAGATCCACATTTAGATAATGCTCTGTGTTTTTCAGGCAAGGAGAAGGGAAAAGGAAATAATTTAATGATTTTTTTTTTCGCTTTATCTGAAAGAAACTCGGTGTGTTTGTTAACTCAGAGTTTAGTTTTGCCTGGGTGAGAGGCTGAGGTGTCTTGGAGCTGAAACGTTCCCATCTGGGGTCCAGAGCTGACTGATGGCTCCTCTTCTCCAAAACTTCCCCTCAAACCCTATTTTTGATATTTCCTCCCAATGAGTTGGGAGAGGGAGAAGAGGCTGTGTGGGTTTGGGATTTTTTTTTTTTTTTTTTTGTTATTTGCCTTTTTTTGCTGAATTTTTTTGGAGAAGGCACAGTGACAGAAACATTTCCTAATGACATTCCTCCCTCAACCTTCATCCTGGAGCTCCCTCAGCCTTGACAGGGTAGGAGGATCAGAGGATGAGCACAACCATCACCCAGAAAAGCATGGGCTGAGATGGAGATTTGTTCTGGGGAAGAATGGTCTCCCAAAATCCAGAGTTCCTGGTGTCACTCCCCCGTACATCCATCAGCTTCTTGCCGTTGAATGAACCAAATTCTTTATTTTTATATTTAATGATATCCACGATAACAGAGGATCCACATTCTTGGAGGATGAGGAGAAAGGTGGAAGTGTCCCAGCCCATGGAATGAGAAGAGCTTCAAGGTCCCTTCAAATCCAAACCATTCTGGGATTCCAGGAAACAGCAGAACTGGGGGGTCTCGATTTTCCTTGTGTGTCCTTCAGAGCTGCCTTTATTGCCCACACAGTGGAAAAGGCTCTGAAGCTGCCAGGCAGGTTCTGGAAATAAGGAAATAAGGAAATAAGGAAATAAGGAAATAAGGAAATAAGGAAATAAGGAAATAAGGAAATAAGGAAATAAGGAATGTTGGAATGGTTCCTTCCATCATCACTCGAATGCCTCCTAATTAGAAATGGAAGTGCTGTGCTGCTGTCAAGTGACTCTCCTGCACCAGGTTGATATTAAAAATTAAGGAATTTCGTCAGGACAATTTCGTGTCCTCTCTGTCCCCAGTCTCCTGTGAGTGGGGGGATGGAAGCACCGGGATGGTGGGAATTGTCTCCATTTCTGTGAGCACTGATTTAACTGCACAACCCTCATGTAGCCAGCGTGGATAACAGGATAAATATCTGCTTCCCCGAGCTCCTGCTACTTCAGACCATGTCTTTTCATTAACCCATCACCCACTGTGATGTTTCACCTCCTCCCAGTGTTCCCGTGGAAATGAATTCCCAGGTTTCAGGTTGCTATTGAAACCAGCAGCAGCAGCCCTGCTCCTGCACCAGGTACTGCAGGATGGGCTGTTCCTGCATCCTTCAACTTTTCCCTGCATCATCTCCTCCTTCCTGCACCTCCACACAGCTTCTTCATTCCCTGGGAAAGAATGGAAGTGTGAAAAGTTGGGAATTGCAGAGTGCAAGGAGGGGGGAGGATGTTTCCCGAGGAATGGAGTGACAGGACACAGGGAATGGCCTTAAGCTGGAGGAGGGAATGGGATTTAAATGGGATATTGGGAAGGAATTCCTGGCTGGGATGGAATTCCCAGATTTGCTGTGGCTGCCCCTGGATCCCTGGAAGTGTCCCAGGCCAGGCTGGAGCCCCCTGGGACAGTGGGAGGTGTCCCTGCCATGGCAGGGGTGGCTCTGATGGGATTTCAGGTCCCTTCCAACCCAAAGGAATTCAGGATTCCATGTGCTGGTTTCAATGGGATTTTGGGAAGAAATATGGGATGTCCCTGGATCCCTGTTCCAGGCCCAGCTGGAGCAGCCTGGGATAGTGGAAGGTGTCCCTGCCCATGGTGGGACTGGATGGACTTGGAGGTCCCCTCCAATCCAAGATGCCATGGGCAGGTTTAGATGGGATATTGGGAAGGAATTCCTGGCTGGGCTGGAATTCCCAGATTTGCTGTGGCTGCCCCTGGATCCCTGGAAGTGTCCCAGGCCAGGCTGGAGCCCCCTGGGACAGTGGGAGGTGTCCCTGCCCATGGCAGGGGTGGCTCTGGGTGGGATTTAAGGTCCCTTCCCACCCAAACATTCCATGATTCCATGAGACCAAACCTTTCCTTAGACATGCTCATGACTGATTTCTCCAGTCTGAGCAATCCCAAAAACCCACGTGGGCTTTGGTCTAAAACTGGGATCAAACTGGGCGTGGTGTCACCTCTGCAATCTTTGTCTCCCTTGCTCTGCTCTCTGCCCCCCTGCTGTCCCCCAGGAAATAATAAAACACCTCAATCCTTGGGGATATCCCTGGTTTAGGACAGTTTTGCTCTCATTGTGTCTTTTCCCCTTCGGTTTTTCTCCTCCTGAAATTCAGAGACTCCTGGAGTCCCTTGGAAGCAACAGAGGGAGGCGCTGCTTCAATTAAAGAACCCAAAAGTAAAAAAATCCACAAAAACATTTCATTGCCGCTTTGACAACTTTGTCATCTTAAAAATGAGAGAGGGAAGAACCTCAAACGCAAGGTTTGTGCATTTTCTGAAAAGAACAACCGTTTCTCCGAGATTTTGCCAGCTCTGACAGGTTTCCAGGAACAATTCCATGAAATGCCAGTTCTTCAGAGCACAGAGATCCTTGCAGGAGTGTTTTGATGAGTTCCAAGGAGGAGCAATCTCCAAGTGCTCTCCACTTTTGAAACCAAATCCCATTTGTACCCTCAGATTCTGTCACCCAGGGCAAGGTGACACCTGCAGACGAGGAAAAGTTTCTGTTTGCAGAGAATTCAGCTCACAAAGATCTCTGCAGCAAAATCAAAAAATAATAATGCCAAAAATGTGAGGGGGGTTGAGCTCAAACAGCAAAATATCAGTGAAAAGAGATGATTCCATTGCCTGTGTGAGGTGGGGGGATGGAAGGAGGAATTTGTTGGGAATTTCTTTAAATACTCCTTTTTTTTTTCTTCTTCTTTTTTTGAATTTTTTGTTTCTCCTTTCCTTATTTGAATTTTTCTCTTTTGTGGTTCTCACTAAAAAAATTCCTATCCCTGGCTGATAAATCCTATCCCAGTTGTGAATTCCTTAATTTCAGCCAAGCATCTCCACATCCAACCTGAGCTGGGACCACCTTTCTCCCATCCCTGAGCCTGGTAATAAATTATTCCTTGAACTGAACGAGAATTCTGTCTGAATTTCAGAATTTCTGCCTGAAATTGAAGAGCAAGTGAATTTTCCAACAGGTGGGCTCAGATGGGAAGCAGATCCCTGCCAATGGAGTCAGGTGGATGAAACATCCCTTGCCTGGGATAAAAGCAGCTTGGGAGGGTTGAACATCCTTGGGAGAGCTCTGTTTCCCAGCTCAGTGCTGCAATCTGTTCAAAACAAGTTAATTTTAGGGCTTGGCTGGTGGAAAGGAACCATTTCCTTCATCTTAATCCCACATTTCACATGTGCACGGTGTGGGAGATTGGGATTGACCTGTCAGGGATTTCATGGGATGGAAAATCAATTGAGAAGATTGAGGATTGAGAAGATGATTTTGGGATCGATGGGGACTGGGTGGATTTCAGTTTTTGGGCTAAAACCATGGAGCAAAGGATTGGGATGGGACTGTGGATTCCAGAATGGCACTGCCTGTGGGGATCACTGGGTGGGTGACTTTGATGGGAATGGGTTTATCATTCCTGAAGGGATCATTTTCCTCTCATCACCTCCCTGAGCTGGGTGTTCTCCTGTCCCAGGACGTGTTGGGAACCTCCACCAATTCATGATGGGAACGTTCCTGGAGCTCTGCGTGCTCTGGGCAGGGATTTCTGCTGGAAATGAGGGGGCTGGAGGGTTTATTCCAGCTGTGGTCACTGCAGGAGGGGCTGAGTGCCAGGGAATGAGCCTTGGGATTGACCCTGGAGCTGCCTTGGAGAGGCTGAAAGCAGGGCTGGGATCCCGGGTCCAGCCTCTCACCAAACACTAACGATTTAAAGAGGAAACAAAAGCCCCCCAAAATACACAAATGTTGTTTCCTGCCTCCCCTGCATCTCCACCGTGGCCAAAACCAACTCCCATCCCAGTTGCCACGGAAGGGGCATCCAGTCAAGGCACGTTTGGCAGCTGTTCCCACTCCATTAAACAACATCAGGCTGGAAATACAAGTATAAAAGGGGGGGAAACAGCTTGACTTGCATCCAACTGCAAATTCCACTGGTACAGAATGGAAACCTTTTTTGTGGAAACCTTTTGTGCTGAGAGTCAGAAATCTCCTCTGACAAGCTGACAGAAGAAGCTATGAATAGTAAACCAAGAATTTTAGAATTTGTTGCGATTGGGAGCTGTGTTTTTCCTGAGCAGATGCCTTTGCTGCCTATTTCTGTTTTGCCTTTTTTCCCTCTAACTGCTCTACCAGTGAATTTTGCAGATGGATCTGGGAATTGCAGCATGACCTGAGCTGGATTGTTTGGAAGCTCTTGGGTGCTTCCAATTTTTTCCATAATCACTGGGATATGAAGATGTTTAGCACTTGTGAAAACCTGGTTTAAGAGCTCTTCCCCAGCGTGGTGACTCCTGAGGCTCCCTGAAAATTTCCAGGAGCAGGTGAGCCAGCAAAGGTCAAATCAATTGAGTAGAGAACAAAGAGGCTGATAAATCCTTTGGAGGTGCCACTGCCCTTCACAAAATCAAACTTGTTACCCTGCAGGCAACAGAAAAAATATCAGAAATAATTGAAAATGGAGGAATTGACAACGGCACAATAAAGCTTTTGCTTTTAATCCATGGAGCCAATTCTGAGGAAATGTTGTTTATCCTCAATCAGTGGAAGTCCATAAGATATCGAGGGTTTATGAAATATTGCATTCCAGACTGGTACAAACTGCAGGGAGGAATGGCTGAACGCTCTCACTTGTGTGATGTGGTTATTCCAGAATTATTTCTGGACTAAGGAGAATAATTCGTCAATTGTTGAGACTCAAATCCCCTTCAAAATAGCAAAAGGTTGTGAATTTCATGAATTATGAAACATTTTTGTACCTTACTTATACCCCAGTTTAAAATAGGTTGGGAACTGATTCAGCTTGTGGAGGTCCAATCCCAAGGGGTTTTGGGAAGCTCAGCTCAGCTTTCCAAAAGGATCTCAGTCGGAAAAAACGATCCCTGTTTTGAGGGTAGAAATGGAGATTTTTTTTTTGAAAAATTACTTTAATTAAAGCATTGCAGGTGCTCGAGCATGGCACCCACTGAAGCCTTTGGTTCCTGGGATCTCTGGGACAGTTCACTGGGAAGTTCAATGAACTTTTTGGGGTACATTTAATGAAGGGGCTATTTGTGCTTGATGGCCCATTTTGATGCACGGAGCATCAACCCATCCAGAGTCTGGACCCACGTTCCTTCCAAAGTCCTGGAGCGTTGGATCCCCTTCAAAAAGCCTTTTTTGGGTGTGTGGGCTGGGACTCAGCCTCTCCTCCAGTCCTCAGGCAAAGATGAGTCTTCCTTTGCATATTTCATGCCGTGCTCATCCGTTGCCTGTCAGGATTCTCGGGGAACTTGGCTCCTGCACCGGGGAGCTTGAATCATGACTTTTCATTGTGCTGCAGGGGAAGAGCGGATTGGAGGCAGAGAAATTGGATTTGTTCGGTTCTTCCAGAGGTGCTGCTGGCTGTGCTGGTCAGTGCCCAGCTCTGGTGGTGGGTCAGGTGTTGATTTTCCAAAGTGATTTTATTACTGAGCACAATTTCTGCTCTAAATTGAGTGAGCAATTTTCTTCTCTGAGCCGTGACCCTGCTGTCCCCGGCGACAGAAACTGAACCCAGATGACCCTGCAGGGGCTGAGGCAGATTTGAACGAGGGGATTTTGTGTCCTGCAGGTCACCCAGAGGTGCCAGGGGTTGTCAGGACTTTGTTTTTCCCTGTTCCCAGGTGGAGGGGTGGGATTTAGTGGAGTCCTCACCATCGAGCCGAATCCAGGGTCAAAAATTCCACTGATTGGGATTAAACGTTAGGGATGAAAGTTTTTCTTTGTGTTAACCTGCAGTGACAAATGGATTCCTGGAGCTGCAAAAGCTGCCGGGCTGGGGCCACCCAGAGAATTCCCAGGAACATCTGGAAGTGCCCTCGGTGCCCAGGTCCCCCCAGGGCCCGGTGTTGGCATCCACCCCCTTTGTCCTGGCCATGAATGGAGCTGCTCCAGCCCTCTGGCATTTCAAGCTGTGCCTCCTTCCTCTCCCTTCCTCTTCCTTCTCTTTCTCTCTTTCTTTCTCTTCCTCTCTTCCTTTTTCTTCCTTTTTCTTCCTTTCTCTCCCTTTTTCTTCCTTTCTCTCCCTTTTTCTCCCTCTTTCTCTTGCTTTCTCTTCCTTTCTCGCCCTTCCTCTCCTTTTCCTCTCCCTTCTTTTCCCTTTATTTCCCGTTCTCTCCCCTTCCCTCCCTTTCTCTCCCTTTCTCTCAATTTCTCTCCCTTTTTCTCCCTCTGTCTCTCTCCCATTCTCTGTTTCTCTCCATTTCTCTCCCTTTCTCTCTCCCTTCCTCTCCCTTTCTCTCCCTTTTCTTTCCTTTTCTCTCCCTTTCTGTCCTTTTGTCTCCCCGCTCCATTCTCCCTTTCTCCATTTTCTCCCTTTCTCTCCCTTTTTCTCTCCTTTTCTCTCCCTTTCTCTCCCTTTCCCTTTCTCTCCTTTTCTCTCCCTTTCTCTCCCTTTTTCTCTCCCTTTCTCCATTTCTCTCCCTTCCTTTCCCTTTTTCTCTCGCTTTCTCTCCCTTTCTCCATTTCTCTCCTTTTCTCTCCCTTTCTCTCCCTTTTTCTCTCCCTTTTTCTCTCCCTTTTTCTCTCCTTTTCTCTCCTTTTTTCTCTCCTTTTCTCTCTTTTTCTCTCCCTTTCTCCCCCTTTCTCCATTTCTCTCCCTTCCTCTTCCTTTTTCTCTCCCTTTCTCTCCCTTTCTCTCCCTTTTTCTCTCCTTTTCTCTCCTTTTTTCTCTCCTTTTCTCTCCTTTTCTCTCCCTTTCTCCCCCTTTCTCCATTTCTCTCCCTTCCTCTTCCTTTTTCTCTCCCTTTTTCTCTCCCTTTTTCTCTCCCTTTTTCTCTCCCGTTTTCTCTCCCTTTCTCTCCCTTTTTCTCCCCCTTTCTCTCCCTTTTTCTCCCCCTTTCTCCCTTCCTCTCCCTTTCTCTCCCTGCCCCATTTTCCCCAGGTTTGAGGTTTCTCCTTTCCCGTGTCACAGCCGGGGCTGAGCCAGGAGCAGGATTTGGATCATCCCCAAACTTAAAGACAAAGCTGAGCCCCTCCTGGTGATTTGCATGAAAACTCTTCTTTCCCATCACATTAGAGAAAAACTCATTTCTTCTGTAAAAATAACACTGAGGGCATCCCGCTGCTTCCCCCCAAACCTTTGTTATTCTTTTGTGGGATTGTGAGCCGGTGCTGTTCCTAATAGTGGCTGAACCCACAAGGATATAAAACATTTCATCTTAGTTAAAAGCAGCAAAATTCTCTGAGAGTTTTCCCCCCTCTGTGTACACATTAAACTGCATCAGATCAAAACTTCCTTTAAATGTTTGGTATCGTGGAGATGTTTTTCCCTTTCATCCCAGCTGAGGCTTTTGTTATTCCAGGCACTGAATAAATCTGTTCCTGCCCTTAGGAACTTAATTGAATTTTTTCCTTTTTGTTGTAAATATGCAAACAGGATTTTTGCCCGTATTAAAAAATGGAAAATGAAGTGGGAGCAGATGAAATTTGTCACATTTTAAGCAGAAGTTGGGGCACCTGCTCCAGCACAATGCCAGCCTGGTGTCCTGGAGAGAGGAGAACTGTGGAGGAGAGGAGGTCATGGCAAGGTTTTCACTTCTGGGGATTTATCAAAGGAGATTTGAAACGTGGAGTTTTATTTCAGCCCGTGCTGTTTTCTGTACAGACATCTTTTAAATGGGTCATTGTATTTTATCAGCAAAACACATTGTTGGCATTGTCCAAACACTTCTCAACAATCAATATTATCTTTTCTGAGGGGAAATAATAACATTTTGTGCATGTCTGGAGTCCAAGTGATTTTCGGTGCTTATCTCCACTTTGTTTTCTCTCCTCCTGCAGTAAATTCATTCACTCTTTACTGGGGTACAAATTGATCCATAAACATTTCATTACCAGCAAACGCTGCTCCTTCCATCGAGTATTTTATTTCTCTCATTTTAATTGCATCTAAAGCTGAGCACGGGGCTGGCAGATAATGAAACCAAAGCTGCCATTAACAGAAATGTGAAACTGTATTTCCTCCCTATTTTTGAAGTAGTTTTTCTGCTTATCGTGGCAATCTGCTGCTCCACTTCTCAACCCGACAAATCTTGTGTCATTTTTTCCTGCTGAACAGCCCAGGTCGGCCACAGGAGGGGGAGGAATTCCAGCCAGAGGGGCTGAGTTTTATGGATTTCCCTCTGGCAGCCAAGGAAGGGGAGTTTAATCTCCCACCCGTGGGCTAAGATTTGTATGAAGAGGAACAATCCCTGCCACTCCTGCCAGAGCTTCCCAAAAATCCCATCCACTGTGGCTTGGGAAGGAGAGGGCACTTCTCCATCTTAGGGTGCAGGAATTCCGAGGCAGAGCATTTTTTTCTTATTAAACTGAATTTAAGGAGTGTTTGGGCAATGCTCTCAGGCACAGGGTGGGATTTTTGGGGTGTCCTGTGCAAGGCCAGGAGTTGGATCCACGATCCTGATGGGTCCCTTCCAGCCCAGCAGATTCCATGAAAATTTAACTTGAGCATCCATCCAGCTCCGAGGGGCTGGAAACCCATCCCAAAAACTCCAGCTGCTCCATGGAGGAGCTGAGCAGGGGCTGCAGCTTCGTGGTTGTGATTTTGGGACCCACTTTGGCTCTGGATGTGCTGGGAGAACACAACAGAGGTGTCATCAATCTCGTCTGTTCCTGTTCAGAGCCAGGATTATTAGAAAGGTGATCGGGACAGTTTCTCATGTTTGGACTTGGATGTTTATTACATCTCATCAGAAATTACAGAAAGTACAACAGCACCTCCAGCTCCTTGCTGGAAGTGGGGAAAAGGCTCCAGCTGAGGCTGCTCCAAGGCCTTTTAAAGCCAAACAAACCAATAAAAGTTTAACCCCTCCATTATTGATCCTTTTGACCCAATCATAGATTCCCACCACCCTTAGAGTGACATTTGACCAACCAAAGGTCACTGCCCGAGTTCTGGGGAGAAGAAGGAAGAGAAGAAGATGAACAAAGAAAAAGACACCACCCCAAATTCTCCATCCTGTCCCACATCCACCCCTGTGCTGTAAAAACCTCAAATTTAAACCCCATCCCCCAGTGCAAACACACACACCTGACCCACTGCACATTGGGGATTTCTAACTCATTATTCACATTTCCAAGCCTTCTCCAAGGTTCCAGCTCCAGAGCAGTGTTTGCCAGGGGGTCTGTGCCTGGGAGCACAGAAAGCTCCAAAACTCCACATTCCTGAGATCCAACACGGAGCCCACATTAGTGTAGGAAGGAAGGAATGGTGGAAAAATGGAATGGGACAGGTTCCACTGTCCCAGGGAGCTCCAGCCTGGCCTTGGGCATTTCCAGGGATGGATCCAGGGGCAGCCCCAGGTTCCCTGGGCAGCCAGGGGAGGTTGGGGGATGCTCAGCCCGCCCTGGAGCTCCTCTGCTTCAGGTGGAACACTGAGAAGGAACCCAAGGGGCCCTGAGGGGCTGGAGGAGGAGGAACGAGGGGGGAAATTTGTTCTGGACAGTCCCAGGAGGACGTGGTGGAACAGCTCTGGAGCAGGAGCCTGGAGTGATCCATGGGGGCTGGGTTTGTCAAAGGCTCTGTGGATCAGAACCGAGCTCTGTGTGAAGAACAACAGCCCAGGAGCTGCAGAAGTGCTGCAGCCTCGAGACAGAAATGAGAAACTGCCTTTGGGAAGCTTTTCCCGAGGCTGGAGAGGGGGCGAGTGCTGCACTCAGCCTGAGCAAATGGTGATAAATGGCCCTGGAAGTAACTCCTGTGTTAGGCACGATGTTATTGCTAAGCACATGTTTGGATCAGCAAATTCCCCCCGTGTTCAGGAGCTAAAGGACAACGGGAATCCTTCTCAGCTGCACTTTCCAGTGCTGGCCATTAAACCCTGCTGCTGCTGTTGCAGGAGCTGGCATTGTCCACAGAAGAAATCGGAATTTGCATTATGGAACAGCGGTGTCTATTTTGATTAAGAACAACACTCTCCCCTGCTATCCTGTTTCATGAATATTTAAGTTAATTAAGCCCAGCAAAGATTTCATTTCAGCTTAATGACTTCTAAATGTGACTTCTTATGTCTGTGGAAATGAGTGAGATACGACAGGCACAGCTCTTAATACACCTAATTATGGGATTGATGCATTCCAAGGATATGGGGCGGCAGGGCTTTGTCCTTAGGAAATGTGACATCCTGGCCTGGCACCCCCCCAGCCTCAACATTCCACAGCTGGGAAAGGGGGAGAAAACGCAGGAAAAGCCTCGTGGGTCCAGACAGGGCTGTGACAAAAGCGTGGGACAAACTTTGAGCGATGTCACTGAGTTGTTTTGGGGCACTAAACATCACCTTGGGGTATCAGCTCATCCATAGGAAACCTGCAGAGAGCAGAGAGGCTCTCGAGTTTTCTCACATCTCAGCAATTTGGAGCAGAGGGGTTGCAGGGAGTGATTCTGGTTTGTAGCAAATTGCTGGAATTGGATTTGCTTTTTTTTTTTTTTTTTTTGTCAGGTAATTAAAAATCCAGCCCAACTTCCCAAACTGGCAGCTTTGGGATGAGTGAATTGCAAATTGGAAGTCTGCATCAGAATTGGAGAAGTGGTTGGATATGCTTGGAAAATGAGTGTCTTTAAGCTTGGCTGTTAGGGGGCCTTATTTTAAAAAAAAAAGCACCTAGGCAGAATTATTGGCTGCTTTGGAAAATCTGACTCCCATTTTCTCAGGCATCACTGAACCTCGGTCCCAGGTAATTCAGAGCAGCTGATATTACTGGTAATGGTGGTTAAATACAGAGCTTATCCTAATGCTCACGCTGGCATCAAAAGAACCATCTCTAAAATCACCCCTCTCAGGAGTAATTCCAGAATCCCATTAGTGACTGGGCAACCTTTGTGCTCAGTCCTGAAAATGAGAGGATTATCTGCCCCAAAAAGGTCACACACAGGCAAAAATGGGGTTTGTGGCTGGTGGCAGAGAGCCTTGGGAAAGGATGGGGAAAAGGAATTCAGAGCAGTTCCATGTGCAGTCCCTTGAAGGATTTTCAGCCACTCCTGACAAATTCCTGCCCTGTTCTTCCCAGGAAAAACCTGGGGAAACGCTCCCTCATTTCCTTCATTCCTTGGCTGCTATTTGAGTGAAAGGCTCAGACATTTTTGTATTTAGAAAGAAGTGTTTGAAAATAATGGCCTGGAGTGAAAAAAATCTTTGTTGTTCTGTGAGGAACTGGTGCTTCTGTGGGACAGGCAGGGAAATTCTGGGGATCCCTGGCCCTGCCCTTTCCTGGGACATTGCAAACTCATTCCATGCTTGGGCACCATCCACATCTGATGAATGAGGCAGGGAATGAATTGTTGAGCATTCCCAGGTTGTAACACTATTTGATTTTTTTTTCCCCCCATCTTAATCCTTACAAGTGTGGGGGGAGCAAATTGAGATTCTGCCTTAAACTGATGGGTCTTGACTCAATTTAAATCCAGCTAAGAGTGTTAAATTGACATCTGAGTAGGGGAGTCAAGTGCTAAGTCTCTTTCAGAACAAGCTGTAGGTGTGTTGTGATTCCAATTTATTTCTTTATAACTCCCCTAATGGGATAAAACGTACGAGAGGGATGGAAATGCTGGGATGAGGAACGCCGAGGGGATGGGATGTGGTTTGAAGGGGAGGCTGCGTGGAAATGAAAAGTGAAATCAAGCAGATTAAAAGGATGTTCTCACCTGATGGAAGGTGCCAGGGGGAATCAAGAGGGGGACTCAGCCTCGGAGTTAGTCCTGATTTTGATTCTCAGAGTTAGTCTTGATTTTGATTCTCTCCCCATTCCCGCTCCCAATTCTCCCATGTGCTTTTGGGAATGGGAATTATTTCTTTTTCTTTCACCCCTTTTGCCTCCAGTGAAGTGAATTCTGTTCCTGTGGACACCAAGAATTCCCTCCCCACTTAAAGTCTTGGGAGAGATCCTCTTTCTGAAGATGGAGCTTTGCTTATAGCAGAGAAATACCAAAGCTGATGTAAACCAGCGAATTACCAAGGCCTGGTATTAAATGTGACAGTGGTTTTGATGCTGGGGTGCACTTGAGTGGACTCTGCAGAGGGAAGTGTCAGAGAGAACTCAGGGAGACCCAACAAGGACCCCCTGAACCCCCTCCCAAGGGGACTCCTGGTGCAGCTGGGTCCAGGTTTAGTCCTGGGTTTGGTCAGAGATTTGTGTCCAAAGAATTACATGGACACAATCAATCCTTTCTGTCAGCCAAGATCTTGATGTTAATCTTTGAATTAACTGTTAATCCTGGCTGTTAATCCCTTCCCAAGGATCTTTTATGGTAAGGAATCACTCAGCCTTTGAGGAGTACCTGAATGTTACTCTTGACATTTGAGGAGTAACTCAGAAGGTTACTCTTGACCTTCAAGGAGTAACTTGGAATGTTACTCTTGACATTTGAGGAGTAACTCAGAAGGTTACTCTTGACCTTCAAGGAGTAACTTGGAATGTTACTCTTGACATTTGAGGAATAACCCAGAATGTTACTCTTGACCTTTGAGGAGTTACTTTAAAAATTACTCTCAACCTTTGAGGAGTAATTTTGAGAGTTACTCTCAACCTGCCAGGAAAAATTTTGAGTTACTCCCATCCTTCAAGGAGTAACTTTGGAAGTTACTCTCATCCTTCAAGGAGTCACTTTCATGGTTACTCTCAACTCTTGGGGAATAACTGAGAATTACTTGGGGAGTAACTTTGGGAATTACTCTCAACCTTTGAGGAGTAACTTTAGGAGTTACTCTCAACCTTCGAGGAGTAATTTTGGGAATTACTCTCAACCCTTGAGGAGAAACTTTGGGAATTACTCTCAACCTTTGAGGAGTAATTTTGGGAATTACTCTCAACCTTTGAGGAGTAACTTTAGGAGTTACTCTCAACCTTCGAGGAGTAATTTTGGGAATTACTCTCAACCCTTGAGGAGAAACTTTGGGAATTACTCTCAACCTTTGAGGAGAAACTTTGGGAATTACTCTCAACCTTTGAGGAGTAATTTTGGGAATTACTCTCAACCCTTGAGGAGAAACTTTGGGAATTACTCTCAACCTTTGAGGAGAAACTTTGGGAATTACTCTCAACCTTTGAGGAGTAATTTTGGGAATTACTCTCAACCTTCGAGGAGTAATTTTGGGAATTACTCTCAACCCTTGAGGAGAAACTTTGGGAATTACTCTCAACCTTTGAGGAGAAACTTTGGGAATTACTCTCAACCTTTGAGGAGTAATTTTGGGAATTACTCTCAACCCTTGAGGAGAAACTTTGGGAATTACTCTCAACCTTTGAGGAGAAACTTTGGGAATTACTCTCAACCTTTGAGGAGTAATTTTGGGAATTACTCTCAACCTTTGAGGAGAAACTTTGGGAATTACTCTCAACCTTTGAGGAGAAACTTTGGGAATTACTCTCAACCTTTGAGGAGTAATTTTGGGAATTACTCTCAACCTTTGAGGAGTAACTTTGGGAATTACTCTCAAGCCTTGAGGAGAAACTTTGGGAATTACTCTCAACCTTTGAGGAGTAACTTTGGGAATTACTCTCAACCCTTGAGGAGAAACTTTGGGAATTACTCTCAACCCTTGAGGAGAAACTCTGGGAGCTCCACGAACCCTGGACTCTGCTCTATTTATTGTTGACTCCCAGTGCTATTTGCAGCCCTGCTGTATTTTGGGCTGGCCCCTGCCCAACCTCCCCCCAGCTGCTGAACATCTCTCTGCCCTTAGATGTTCAGAGAGAGATTCCTGCCTTCATCTCTTTTCTTGTGGTCTCTGGGCCAGATGGAGCCATCACCACCCCCCTTCCCAGCAGGAAAAGGGGGAGCACAGATGGTTTCCAGGCAGAACCTGTTCCCCTTCCTCAGGCATCCAGAGAATGAGGGGAAAATACAAACCTTGTGTTGTCTGCTCCCCAGAAAGAACCATTCTGGAATGAAATGAGGGATTTGAAGCCTAAATATTTGCCTTGGCACCGAGCAGGACCACCTGGCACTGTCTTTTGCCATGACAAAGTGTCTGAAGGACCTTTGGGATTTATGGACGTGTATAAAATAATTGGAGGCCCAAATACCATTTTTAGAGTTGGTGGTGAAACATAGATAACCTCCCAAATCTGTTCTTTGGATAAAAGAGATTTGTATTTCTTTGGGGTTGGATGGATTAGGAGCTGAGTCTTGCGAAGCATTTTCAGTATCAAAATTAGAACTTGATATTTTGCCCCTAAAAAAAAAAAAATGAACCTTTTCAAGAGGCTGACTTTTCACCAACTGCTGCTTCTTCAAAATTCTTTATGGTCTTGAAGTCGGGTGTGCAAAATCCTGTCAGGTGTCCCAGTGAATAGATGAAAAACTTCCTTTATTTTAAAAATAAGGCATCTCTTTTTTGGCTTAAAAGTATGAGGCAGATGAAAAATGGAAATATGGGAAGCCTTTGTATGGAGAAGTGTCTAATGAGGCAGCTTTATCTGCAGCAATGAGGAGATTTGTCTGTGAATGGAGGTTGAAAAAGCCTTAAATATGTCGTTAGTGCTAATCTGGGGTGTTTGATCTGGCCAAGGATCTTAATCTTCAGATATTTCACAAGCACTGAGACAGATTGATGCCTCAGTTTGTCTCGCCTTAACTTCGGCTCTTCTGCTGCTGCGGCGCTGATCCCCAAGTTCAATGAACTCATTGAAGATGTGTTCCAGAAATTCGACAGAAAATGGCTTTAAGCTCCTTCAGATTCTCAGTTAATCTTCGAGGAATGCCTTGGATTGTAACAAAACAAATGAGGGCTCTAAGAATCGTTTTTCATTTTTGAAATTCAGTTTATCACAATGGGGAACATCACGTCTGAGAGTTTATAGATTTCATAGTTTATAGATTTTATAGCTCGTGGATTTTATAAATCTATAGCTTATAGATTTCTTGAGGTTATTTTGTCATGTTTTTAATTCCTTTTTGTAAAATGTTTTCTGGAATAGTGGGTGGGGGAAAGGTGGGGGGATGAGGTGGGGACAGGTGAGAGGAGGAGATGGGGACAGGTGAGGGAATGAGATGGGGACAGGTGAGAGGAGGAGATGGGGACAGGTGAGAGGAGGAGATGGGGACAAGTGAGTGAATGAGGTGGGGACAGGTGAGGGAATGAGGTGGGGACAGGTGAGGGAATGAGATGGGGACAGGTGAGGGAATGAGATGGGGACAGGTGAGGGAATGAGATGGGGACAGGTGAGAGGAGGAGATGGGGATAGGTGAGAGGAGGAGATGGGGACAAGTGAGTGAATGAGGTGGGGACAGGTGAGTGAAGGAGATGGGGACAAGTGAGTGAATGAGGTGGGGACAGGTGAGTGAAGGAGATGGGGACAGGTGAGGGAATGAGGTGGGGATAGGTGAGAGGAGGAGATGGGGACAGGTGAGGGAATGAGGTGGGGACAGGTGAGAGGAGGAGATGGGGACAGGTGAGTGAAGGAGATGGGGACAGGTGAGAGGAGGAGATGGGGACAGGTGAGAGGAGGAGATGGGGACAGGTGAGTGAAGGAGATGGGGACAGGTGAGAGGAGGAGATGGGGACAGGTGAGGGAAGGAGGTGGGGACAGGTGAGGGAATGAGGTGGGGACAGGTGAAGGAATGAGGTAGGGACAGGTGAGTGAAGGAGATGGGGACAGGTGAGAGGAGGAGATGGGGACAGGTGAGTGAATGAGGTGGGGACAGGTGAGAGGAGGAGATGGGGACAGGTGAGAGGAGGAGATGGGGACAGGTGAGGGAATGAGGTGGGGACAGGTGAGTGAAGAAGATTTTTAGCACTTTTCAGTGAGATTTAGGCAGAGGGGGTGACTTGTTTGCTCGTTTGACAAAAGCAGGGACTGTCAGAGTTGTATTCAATGGCTTTTAAAGTCACTGTATCACCTCCTCTCCCCGAGTCTGAGGTATTTGCTCCATCCCAGAGATAACGCTCATTCCCTGCAGCAAGGCACTGTGCAAACTCATCAGCTTTGCTATTTAGATTATTGCCTCGTGCCTTTACAAGGAGCCGTGTACTATCAGCAGCCCTTGTTCTCTTCGTTAGCACTGTCAAAGCAGAGTGGATGGGCATAATTACCGAGGAGTTCTGGGCTGCTGAAGTGGATAATGAAAAGTGCCACTGACACAGTCTCTGCATGCCATTAAAAAAAATTAAGGTAATGATTCAACAAGCAGAGTTTCACCTGTGCTGTTGGTACTCTCTGTTCCTCCCAAAAGCGTGTGGTGCTGCCTGCACTCACACACTGCCCCAACGTGCCCTTCTCTCCAGCAGAAACACCCCGTGCTCTTTGTTTATGGCTTTATCCCAGCAGCTGAGTCCTGAAGATTCCTCTTGGCATCAGTTCTGGGCCGTGTTGGAAGGAAGAAGGTTGGGTTTGAGAGTTTTGTTGGGTTGTTTGGGTGCAGGGGGGGTTTTATGCCACAATTCTGGGTGGGTATTTGGATGCCCACTCCTTGTGTGGCTTTGGCTCAAGCTGTGTCACAAATCACAGAATTGTTGAGGTTTGATCTTTAAGATCATCAGGGCAAAGCAGCACCAGCACACTCACCACTGAACCTTGTCCTCCAGTGCCATGTCCATGTCTGAACACTGCCAGGGGTGGGGACTCCACCACACCCAGGGCAGCCCATTCCAATGCTCTACAACCCTTCCCATGAGGAAATTCCACCCTGAGCTCCCCTGGCCCAGCCTGAGGCCGTTCCCTCTCCTCCTGTCCCTGTTCCCTGTTCCCAAATCCCCCCGGCTGTCCCCTCCTGTCAGGAGTTGTGCAGAGCCACGAGGTCCCTCCTGAGCCTCCTTTTCTCCCCTTCCCAGCTCCCTCAGCCTCTCCTGGGGCCCCAAACCCTTCCCCAGCTCAGTTCCCATCTCTGGACACGTTCCAGCCCCTCCACATCTTTCACAATCCTTAAACAATATCCCGGAGTTTACTGACTGTCACCTGCTGGTGCCCAGGGTGTTTTAAAGCCAATCCCATTCATCTCAGGCTAAAGGCCATTTCTCAGCCACTCCATAAAGTTCTTAACTGCCTGGCCCTGCTGCACTCCCCGGGAAGATATGACACACTGGATACCTGCTTTCAATTTCGCCTGTTAAGCCTCTTCATTTTCCCCGGGTTATTTCAGCATCCAGCTACTCCCTGCTTTATGCAGGAAAACCGTTTATTTTTTAATGGAGCTCAACATTTCCAGCTCAGGCAGCAGCCAGTGGATAACTTCCACTTGTGGAACATTAAAAATCAGAAGGAGGAGACTTTGGAAGTGATTTGGTGCAGAGTTAATGACACCTCTGCTGTTGACTTCTGTGGGGATGGATGCAATAAAAAAATCACAAAGACCAGCAAGAAAACATCAAGGATTGCCTCAGGATTGCCTTTAGACAGTGAAAAATCTTCCCTTATATTCATCAGCTTAATTTACATCAAGAACTCAATTTATAGACTAGGTGAGGCTTTTTTTTTCCCCTATGCCTTTAAAAGCTCCCCAGAATTCTTCATTAAATCCTACAAGGAGGTTCAAAACACTTAAAAATGCATGATTAATTTCTCTGCTGTTCTGTAGGGCTTTTACTGAATTGTTCAGCCTTGACTAGGATGTCCTGGGAGAATTGTGACAGAATTACTCAGAAAATTTCATATTCAGGGAGATTTTGTGCTGCAGATCTTCTTGCTCTGAAACACAGCTCCAAGAATGATGATAAGGGAGGCGAAATTGTACAGGGAGGGTTGCTCTGCAAACATCTCTTCCCTGCTAATGTGATTTAATGCAGTCGGAAATAGTTGATGAAGATCCATTGCAATCTAGGAAAGCCTGAAAATTAGGAAGGGCGTGGATTAACAGGACCAAAACTCGGCATTCCAGGATCCCTGTAAAAGATCCATTGATCCAGCTGCTCCAGCCCAGCGCTGCTGAAATCAGTCCACTCCACAAACTGACACAGCGGCGGCGTGAAAGAACGCGCTGGGGGACGTCACAGCGAGCTGGTATTGAATAAAATTCCTTCTTTTTGGCACTCTGTGAAGCTTCCCTGCTCTGCTGCTCCCCGGTGCTTGCCTGGGGACTCGTGGCTGGCAGGAAGGGCTGGGGCTGAGCTGTCTCTCAGCACAGGGGAAGGGATGAGCGGCTGGATGAGCCAGCAGGACGTGCCGAGCCCTGGCAGCCGCTTTGCTTTGGGAACAGGACGCTTTTCTCCCTCTCTAATGAGAAAGCCATACATAATATCATGCACGATGACAAGGGCCAAATCCACCCCTGCAGACAGGGCTGATAAGATGAAAGGCTGCAGCAGGGAAGAGCTGTTGTACATGGAGTTCACGTCTGGAGCCAAGCACAGCGTCTGTAAAAGATGATGCCTCGTTCATGCAAATCAGTTGGAGGCTCTGCTATTGAATTTTCATATGGAAAACACCCCGGTCAGGCTTGAATTCCCCAAGGAGGCCTGGAACTCGGATGGGAGCAGAAAAACCGCAGAGGGAAAAGAATTCTGCTCGCCCCTCCCCTGGTGGCCTGTCCCTGCCGTGTGTCACTCACATGGCAGAAATCGGGGGTTTGATAAACGCCCCCAGGCCTTCAGCAGCACTGGGGGATTTATTGGCCTCCTGTGCCGCTCTGGCTGCAAATCCTGCGTCGGAACATCTGGAGCTGGCACGCCAGGCTCTGCTCAGCACAGCTGCTTTGGTTCTTACCAGGGGATTCTGTGCGAGTTGCACTCGAACTCTTGTTGTAGCAAAAGTAACTTTTATCTGCGAGTGCAGATCGGGATGTGAGGGTATTATCAGGACTAGAAAACATCTTTAACTGCCTCTCTCAGCAAAGTTTCACATAAACCTCTCTCTCTCTCAGCATGTGCAGTGAGTAAAATCCACAAGGAAGCTGGAGGCATTTTTCCTGCAGCTTCAAGTCTCGGGCCGTGCTTGGAGAATTTCAGAGTGAATTTCTTGGCCACTTGAAAGGCCCAGCCTGCTCCCACTGTTCCCTTTGTGCTGGGGAGAGGAACAGGAGCAGAAATAGGTTAGGGAGTAAATGGGAGCGGTGGTGGAGACGTGGAGCTGCCTTGATGTATTCGCTGCAGACGTTGAAAAGATGTTCCCTGTGTAAAACACGGTGCAGGACGAGCTGGGAGCACGGCGAGCGTGAGCTGCTCTGACATCTGCTTCAAACCATGATGTCAAAGCAGCTCCACCGTGCCTGAGAGCTCCTGAAGTGGAAAGTTCCTGTTAGGTTTGGTGATTTGGAACAACACTCGCAGGGAGACAGGGATGGTACAAGCCCTCAGGCTTTACCTGAACACGCCTGTGCTTTTCTTCTGCTTATTGAATTTTGGGGTTGTTTCTTGACAGCCTCGGCATCTGCAGTAATTGGCTTCCTCGGCTCAGATCAAACAGTTTAGAAAAAGGGCTCTTAAACAGAAGATATCTGCATAAAGCAGCGTGGAAAGCGCTGGCTTTAAAGAGCCTTTCTGCTCTTTTTGCTGAAAGTTTGTAGCAGATTGTGCACCCTGGTAAAGGAGCAGCTCGAATGCTCAGCGTGGGCTTTGCTCTGCAAACCTCATTTTTTGGGGGGTTTTGCTGGAGGGCTTTGCTGCACGAGGCTTTAGAAAAGGTTATCTTGGTTTCTGTAGAGGAAATTTCTGGCTTGGATTGGAACACTGGGCCCAAAGAAATGGTGACAGGTCTGTGAGCAGACCCAAATCTCCTGGATCTTTCCAAAGGGCTGGAGATCATCCTGTGCCACGGAGGGTTTGGTATCTCTGCAAACCAGGCTGCAGCCACTGGGATTTCCACCTACAAACTCAGGTGCCAAATCTGCAAGGGACTTTTTTTTTTTTTTTTTTTTTTTGGTGAATAACCCATCCTTTGCTCGTGGCTCCTTGGCTCCGTCCCCTGGATCCTGGACTGCTCCTGATAACTCGTGATTCTCCCTTGCTCCAGTGGAGCAAACAGCTCAGTGGATGCTCCAGGAGCGTCTTCTCCAAGTGCTGTAGCTCAGAGCGATGTCACTTGAATGGCTCTTAAAATTAGGTCTGTCTGGGAGAGAATCATTTAAATTCCACCGTTAAAACTCCTGGTGATTGAGAACAAACGAAACTGCTGTGAAGGCTTCAGGAACTCGCTAATGGCTGGAAAGAAGAGGGTCAGGGTCTAGTTGGGAATCGTTTAAAATCCTTCCCTCCCCATTACTCACTCTTTAAGTGACACCTTGATAGTTGCACGAGGGTAGTTAAACATGAATTGTTAATACCACCAGCTTTTGTAGGGAGGGCTCTTTTTTGCTCCAAAATGAAGCTGATTTATTTTTGTGCTGGTTCCCACCAGTTGTCGAGGCCGTTAAATATCCTTAATTGCCTGGAAATGGATTCACATAATAGAGTCCTGGTAATTCAGAGATCTGGGAGCTGATGTTTCAGTCAGCTCTCCCTCGGGAATGACGAGCCTGAAATCACCCAGTGCCTCTCGTTCCCTGGCTTTTGATGGATCAGCAGCAGAGGTTCTGCAGTCTGGCTGCCATCAGCCTCAGAGGAGCAGCTGGAGAGCTCCCCAGCTGTATTTCTGTGTGTGCTGGAAAAAAATACACCTTGGGACCTCCAGGATCCCAGGCAGAGCAGTCCCTCAGCTGCTGGAAACCTGGAATTGTGGTGCTTTGAAGGCTGGGGCTGAGACACCTCAGCTGGGGTGCCTGTGAGGAGGGCAGTGCCCTGAAAATGTCAGCAGCAGCTGAAAATTGTGATATTCCAGTTGTGGTTTACATCTTTTTATGAGGTTTTTTTTGTTTGTTTGTTTTCTGAGCCCATTGAAGAGCGATTCCAAGGCTGAGATTGTTCCACAGAGCTGATTTCTCACTCTGCTTGATCTTATTGCCCCATGTATCCACCCATGGTGTACAGCCAGCACCAATATTTGCTGCCTTCTTAACTTTGATTTTTGTGTCCACACACCAGGATCTCACTCTGCTGCCTCCAGCTCTGGGATTGGGAACTTGCAAAGGGAAACCACTTTGTATTAATAAGCAGAAAACAAACAAAAAGCTCTCAAAAGTTATCATTTTCCTTAGAGAACAAACTCACAATATGATGAGGGGTTTTTTTAAATTTACATAGTTCACTGATGGTTTTGGGAGCTGCTTTGGAGCTGTAAAGCCTCTGGACACTCCCTAAGAGCAAATATTGGAGGGCCCCTGAGCTGGCTGGGGGTGTTGGGGTGTGGGGCAGCCCCTCTGCAGAAAATGCCTGGGCCAGGTTCCCAAATCCCCATTTCCCACCTGGAAGTGTTTCCTGGCCCTGTCAGGTGCGGGAGAAACTGGTTTGGGGGCATGGCCAGGGTGTGGCATGGCCAGGTTTGGGGACATGGGCAGGTTTGGGGCATGGGCAGGTTTGGGGGCATGGGCAGGTTTGGGGCATGGGCAGGTTTGCGGCATGGCCAGGTTGGGGGACATGGCCAGGTTGGGGGGCATGGCCAGGGGTGTGGCATGGCCAGGTTTGGGTCATGGCCAGGGTGTGACATGGCCAGGGGTGTGGCATGGCCAGGTTTGGGTCATGGCCAGGGGTGTGACATGGCCAGGGGTGTGGCATGGCCAGGTCTTGGGCATGGCCAGATTTGGGGCATGGCCAGGTTAGGGGACATGGCCAGGTTGGGGGGCATGGCCAGGTTTGGGGGCATGGCCAGGTTTGGGGGCATGGCCAGGGGTGTGGCATGGCCAGGTTTTGGGCATGGCCACATTTGGGTCATGGCCAGGGTGTGACATGGCCAGGTTGGGGGACATGGCCAGGTTTGGGGACATGGCCAGGTTTGGGACATGGCCAGGTCTGGGGGACATGGCCAGGTTTGGGGCATGGCCAGAGTGTGACATGGCATGGGTGTGGCATGGCCAGGTTGGGGGGCATGGCCAGGTTTGGGACAAGGCCAGGTCTGGGACATGGCCAGGTTGGGGGGCATGGCCAGGGGTGTGGCATGGCCAGGTTGGGGGCATGGCATGGGTGTGACATGGCATGGGTGTGACATGGCCAGATTTGGGGCATGGCCAGGTTTGGGACATGGCCAGGTTTGGGTCATGGCCAAGTTTGGGGCATGGCCAGGTTTGGGACATGGCCAGGTTTGGGGACATGGCCAGGGGTGTGGCATGGCCAGGTTTGGGGCATGGCCAGATTTGGGTCATGGCCAGGTTTGGGGCATGGCCAGGTTTAGGGACATGGCCAGGTTTGGGGACATGGCCAGGTTTGGGACATGGCCAGGTTTGGGGCATGGCCAGGTTTGTGGCACGGGCCAGCCAGGACCTGTGAGGTCCAGAGGAAGAGGAGGGGAAGGGAAGATGAGTCCAGGATAAATCCTGTCCCTACAAGCTGTGACTGCTGATCCCAGAGGAGCAATCCCAGCTCCCACCTGCCAAGGATCCGCCCCACTGGAAGTGCAGCGAGCCCAATTCTCTGGGTGGAAATAAATCCCCCCAGAGAAGCCAGAATCCTCTGCAGAATCCCCTGCAAAAGTGTGGCTCGAGCTTGGAATTCCCACACAGAGCAGGGTTCAGACACCTGCAGGCAAAGCTGCTCTGTCCGACCTCCACAGGCTGGGGAACGCCCTCCTTTTCCTTTAAAAACGGGTCATTAATGATAATCGTGATAACCCGGGCTCATTTTCCCAGGTGCTGCCATCGTTTGTCACTCAGCTCTGCTCCAGTCACTGGAGACACCCTTTGTGCCTTAGGATAATCCCCAGAAAATCTGGGATGAACTCAGTGGGTTGGAATTACACCCAACCATCCCTACTCCGCTTTTTCCCTTTGCATTTGGGGTCCAATCCAGTAAAAGCAAGATTTTGGAGTTCAGTCCAGTAAAAGCAGAATTTTGGGGGCCAATCCAGTAAAAGGAAGAGTGAAAGCAGTGGGAATGGGGTGGTTTTTTGGGGAATATTTTTAATGGCAGAGACAGTTCCTAACTCACCACATGTGCCCCTGGGCAAGGGGCAACCCCGGCTCGTGTTCACATCTGGGAATCCAAGAGATTTTATTTCCACTGGGAAAGGGACTGGGATGGACTGGGATGGGCTGGGATGTGCTGGGATGTGCTGGGATGGACTGGGATGGACTGGGATGGACTGGGATGGACTGGGATGTGCTGGGATGTGCTGGGATGGACTGGGATGGACTGGGATGTGATGGGATGGACTGGGATGTGCTGGGATGTGCTGGGATGGACTGGGATGTGCTGGGATGGACTGGGATGGACTGGGATGTGCTGGGATGTGCTGGGATGGACTGGGATGTGCTGGGATGTGCTGGGATGGACTGGGATGGACTGGGTGTGCTGGATGGGAGGACAGGTCTTGCCCAAGCTCGTGTTAAGGACGTGCCCATCCTTAAACATAATCCCCTCCTTTTTAAACAGAGAATACTGGGAATATTTTATTTTATTGGATTTTAACACAGCAGCCATCCAGAGCCTTCTGAGAAGCTGGAGCTGCCAGTCAAACTCTTCCACAAGATTTTTCTCCTTCCCCTTTTGAACTTGGATTTTATATGAACTCGTGGCAGTGGTGTCTGAGGCATTTGAGGTGATGTCCCCTGCTGGGACAGCTCGGACTGATCTCTGTGCCCTGAGTGATACTGGTAAGTTATGCAACAAGAATTTGGCACCCAAAACAAGTCTTTTAAACCCAAAATGAGATTTACAACGCCATGTGAATTATTGAAAATGAAAACATTCATCTTTGGGGATTTTTCTAAGTCTTTTCTAATTTTTTTTCTAATTGTTCATTCTAAAATTCATGCCAAGCCTCATTCTCTTAAATAAAATTCCAATTCTGGCCACGCCACCCCCTTCCCCTGGGTCTGAGCATGGGGCTGGTGGCCTCCAGCAATGTTGGTTTGTGCTGCTGAGCTGGGTCAGGAATATTTTGGAATTGGATGGGAGACCTCCAGGGCACTTCCCAATGTGCATTGGGTTCAGCAAATGCTGCTGTAAATCCCATTTATTGCAGCCACCAAGAACAGGCCTCTGTTAGAGAATCAGGGAATATTTTGGGTTGGGAAAGGCCTCCAGGATTCTCTTCCAAGCATTTTCCCAGCATGTTGTGCTGGTTCCTGTACAAGTGAAAATGTGCTCAGGAATTCACAGCTGGGAGGTTCCACACAGCCTTGGGAAGGGGAAGCTGTGGCATGGCCAGGCCAAAACAGTAAACTCATTAACTGTGCACCTCATACTCCAATTAAATCCAGATTTTTGGGATTCCTGGCAGTGCAGCAATGTCCTGGAGAGATGTGCCCTGACCATGGACTCAGGAATAGCCCCAAAAAGGAGGAGCTGGGATTCTCCCAGTACAGTACCAGGAGAGTGGAGGCCAAACTGAGTGTCCACATTGTCCCCAATTCTTGGTGCTGTGGGACCCTTTGTCCCTTTCTGGGAATCCCCTGGGAAAGGCACAGGCTTAGCTGAGCAAAAACCCCTGTTGGGCCTGTCTGTCTCCCACTCAGAGTCATTTTTGGACAGTTTTTATCAAAATGTGGGTTTGTCACTTACTTGGTCTCATGTCTTGTATCTCCTGCTGTCAGATTTGTGGGACTGTGGACACCTTCCCTGCTCCAAATTCTGTCCAGCCTGGCCTTGGACACTCCCAGGGACACAAGGGAAGCCACAGCTTCTCTGGGAATTCCATCTCAGCCCCTCACAGAGAAGAATTCCCTCCCAAATCCCATTTGTCTTGGCTTGCAAAGCAGGATGTAATAAAAAATGTGGATTCTATCCCCAGCTGTTAACCCAGGTGTGATCCTGATCCCTGTGGGGATCTCTGCTGTTCCTGTTCCAGCTGTTCACCCAGCTGTGGCAGTGATCCTGATCTCTGTGGGGATCTCTGCTGTTCCTGTTCCAGCTGTTCACCCAGCTGTGGCAGTGATCCTGATCCCTGTGGGGATCTCTGCTGTTCATGTTCCAGCTGTTCACCCAGCTGTGGCAGTGATCCTGATCTCTGTGGGGATCTCTGCTGTTCATGTTCCAGCTGTTCACCCAGCTGTGGCAGTGACCCTGATCCCTGTGGGGATCTCTGCTGTTCATGTTCCAGCTGTTCACCCAGCTGTGGCAGTGATCCTGATCTCTGTGGGGATCTCTGCTGTTCATGTTCCAGCTGTTCACCCAGCTGTTGCAGTGTTCTTTCTCTTCCCCACAGCCCATCCTCCCTCCAGGAGATCTCTCCTGTCCATGGCCGTGCAGTCCCAGGGCAGGGCTGATCAAATTCCATCATCCCATGGGGAGATGCTCCAGCCAGGGCAGGAGCCGAGCATTTCCTACCCAGATCAAAGGGGAGATTTGGAACAGCAGAGCAGCCTTTTCCCACTGGATCCCAGAGGAAAACCAGAGCCTTGCACATCATCCCTGCAGCTTTGGAGGAAAAGTGCACCTTGTGCAGGAGCCCTGCTCCAGCAGAACCACATCTGTCCCTGCAGGAGGATGCAGCCACCATGGAATGGGACTGCACCAACCCTGACTGACTGACGGGGGGTCAGCTTGGATTCTCACTCTGACACTGCTCTGGGTTTGCTCTCTGCAATGCTGGATTTCTGTTGTAATTTTCCTGGTAAAGAACTGTTATTCCTATTCCCATCTCTTTGCCTGAGAGCCCCTTAATTTCAGAATTATAATCATTCGGAGGGAGAGATTTTACATTTTCCATTTCAAGAGAGGCTCCTGCCTGTCTTGGCAGACACCTGGCCTTCAAACCAAGACACCATCCCACCCTGCCCTCCCTCATTTTTAAACCATTCTCCCTTTTCTGTGTGAAATTTCCTCTTTTGGGTTGTGCCAGACTGGTTCCAAAGTGTCAGGGAAAAGGGAAAACCCTGGTTCTGCTGTTTGACTTCTGTTCCTGATGGCTGATGTTGGCTCCTGGCAGAGAGGATTGATTTTATTTCCATTTAAATCTGGACATGCAGGAGAGGCTCAGTCACGAAGAAAAGCCTCTGAGTTGGTTGGATTTTTGGGATTTGATCACAACCAAGGTTAAAATTGAGGGGTGTGCATGGTCCTGTTAAAATTCTGACAGTTCTTTTTGGGAGAAATCTCCTTAAAGTGATAAAACTGCTCCAAAGTGCTGCTGGTTTTAGATTTTCACATTAAAAATGCAAGGAATGTGGGATTTTTAGATTGGCTTCTTGTTTCCAGGACAATGTGGGAACACAGTCCTGGGTTATTTGTCCAGTTTCAGGGATTCAGGAACGGGGTTTAGAGCTGATAGTGAGATTTGAGAAATTCTATTCCTGTATTGTGGTAATATATATATATATATATATATAAATATATATAAATATAAATATTATAAATATATTTATAGTACTTTTTCATCTGACATGTGTGGTGGAGCTTGGCATCTTAAGGAGTATTTTTATCTTGATTTATCCATTATATGTTAGATACATTGAGATGCATAAAATATATATATCAATATATTGATATATATAAAATACAGATTAATACATGTATTGATACATAAAATCTATATTGATATATGCAATAGATATTGATATGTGTATTGACATATATATCAATATCTATTGAAATATCCATGTGGTATTTGTTAGACAAATTTAACATGAAAAGTTAGATATATTTATAGACAGCTTTATAAACTCAGTCTGGAATTAGAGTTTGAGTCCTCAGCTGATTTCTCCTTTACCCTCCAAACTCCCTGAGTTATTCCTTTATTTACAAGGTTCATAAATGCCCTATTTTCCCCCCTTTATCCTCTTCCAACTCTGTCATTTTCCTCTTTGCTTTTTCATTTTTTTTAAATTAACACTTTACCCAAAAATCTTCGAGCAGTGAGCTGTTCTTAAAAATCAAAAATACCATTAAAATAATAACTCCTCATCACCATCCTCCTCTCCCTGCCATGATTTCTGCCCTTTTCCCACCTGGGGCTGTCCCGACAGCGAGCCCAGAGAGGCAGGAGCAGCATCTCTGCCGAGTTTCCAGCAGGAACAAACCCAGGGATTCTGCTGGGATAAAATGTGGAAAATCCGGTGCTGCTCCAGCCCTGTGTGGGTAAAACCCTGCTGGGAGCATTGGCATTTCAGGGCATTTCTCCAAGCTGGGACCAAAACTCTGACATTCCCTGGTTCGTGCTGAATTCCAGGTTTGATTCCAGGACTTGTTTTGAAACAGCAGCAACTCAGCGTGGATTTGTGTTGGGCCAACACTCCACCCAAAATATCCCTCGGAATGCTCAGAATAGAACAATTAGGCAGCAGGAATAGACCTGATTATTTGTTTTTTTTTCAGCCCTGGCAGTGGAGAGAAGCTGTTTGGGGTTATTTTAAGCTTTTTCTTTGTGCATGGAGCAGCCCCGCTGAGCGTCTCTGATGCTGGAAACGCACAGAGCAGATTCCAGAGCTCGGGACACTTTGTCACCTTGGAAGGAAATGCCTTTCCCTTGGGGGGGCTTGTGCAGTGTGCTTCTATAGAATAATATTCTAATTTGAAAATAATTGGAAGGAGACACTCTTGACATTGCAAGTCGGGGAGAATAAAAAGGAGTTTGGGTTAATGTGACAGAGCACTTTTAATGCCTGCGAGCGGGTGGAAACAATAAAGAACTTCAGGGACTTTAATCTTGTTTGTCAAGTAATTTATCACAGTTGTTTTCATAAATCTCAGAGATAATCAGCATCCGTGGCAAATGGAACCGGATTAAACATGAGCTGCTGGGTTGTTCTGTTCAGCTGGGTCTTGTAGCACAACGTGTCGGGATTTTCCTGGGACACGACTGCAGAGAAACGTCTCACACGCTGGAGAGGGGGTCGGGAAGATGGAATTCCACCTGAGAATTCCGGGGAGAACAGGTCTGCATTGCCTCTGCTCCCTCCTGGCACCTGAATCCTGGGGAATGAGGCCAACCAGAGCTTCTCAGGGCTTGTGGATGGAGGTGATCCCGGCTCTTGCAGAGCAATTCCTGCCTTTCCACAGGGATCCCGTGGTTTTAGGGGTCATTCCATCATATCAGAGACTTCTGGCTCTGCACAACTCCTGGGGCAGCAGGTGGGCTCTGATCTCAGGGAACAGGGACAGGAGGAGAGGGAACAGCCCCAGGCTGGGCCAGGGGAGGCTCATGGTGGGCAGCAGCAGGAATTTCCTCATGGAAAGGGTGGGCAGGGGCTGCCCAGGGAGTCTCCATCCCTGGAGCTGCCCCAGGAAGAACTGGAGGTGGCACTGAGCTGGGGACAAGGTGGGCATCAGGCACAGCCTGGACTCGATGATCCCAGAGGTCCTTTCCAACCTCAAAGATTCTGGGATTGAACACTGCCCAGGAAATTCCTGGTTTGGCTTGAATTTTTTTGCCTGGGAACTTTTTTGCCTGGGAACTTTTTTTTTTTTTTGCCTAGAAATTGTTGCCCTTTTCACGAATTCAAGGAGGATTTAGGGAACTGCACTTTGGATTTGAAGGTTTTGGAGCAAAACCTTCCATGGTTTGTCAATACCCTGGGGGATTTAACAGCCATGGGAATGTGGCATTTGGGGACACAGCTTAGGGTGGCCTTGGCAGTGCTGGGGGATTTTCTCAGAGGGCTTTTCCAACCTCAACCACTCCATGACCAAACAGATATTTGGGATATGGACAGGTATTGGGGATATTTTGGGATAAGGACAGCAGAAGTGGCCACCTCCTGCTGTTTGTGGGGCTCCCAGGTGGGATTTGTGGCACCACAACCTCTCCCAACATCGTGTGGGGCTCGGGCTGCACACCTGGATCAGGTACAAACACTCCTGAGCGAGTTAAAAGTGGCAGGGATGGCTTTAAACCAGCACTTGAGGGACGGACTTCTCTCCCTGGAACTGGGCTCACTATTGGATTTGGGGGAAGCAGCCGTGCTTGGCCAGAGCTGGAGATCTGTCTCTATTAGAGCTCAGCTCAGGGTGCCTTTGGCTCCTGCAGCAGCTGTATTTCATCACTTTAAAACGCTGGGTAATGCTGCATCAATAAATCCTGAATTAAGGAAATCTGCAAAGGAGCAACAGCCTTATCTTAATTAAGCAAAATCTATGGCTCCTGCCACAGCCTGGACCAGGAGCCAGTCAACCTTGGAACAGGCTTTTTTTTTTCTGCTCTTTGATACTCCTTTTGGGGTTTTTTTAGCGTAGGATTTGGGTTTGGGGACAGAAAAGCACATGGCCTAGAAGTACAAGTGGCTGTGACAGGAGGGAAGAGAGATAAGATACTTGATAAAGAGTTTTTCATGTGGTCTCTCTGCTTTTAGCCCCTTTGAAGTAGAAATTGTCCCTCAAGATCCAACCCTGTGCCTTCCATCCTCCTCCCAGACCAGGGCTGGCAGCCTGAAGCTGAAACAGAGCAGCTCCTGGGCTGGGCTGCCAAGTTTCCCAAAGAACTTTAAATGATTTGAGTGAAATGGATCTGAAATGTTTTCCTACAGATTCTTTTTTATTTGAGGCTTGGTTTCGTTTTTACTGACCCAAAAACTTCCACGGCTGCCTGATGCTGTGTGATGCTGAAGTGCAAAGGAGGGATAAAAACTTCCCTGGAAAGGAGGGATAAAAACTTCATCTCCTCTGTATCCCTTGGGATACCTGGACTGCATCTAAAACACCGGGATCATCCTGTCTGAGCTCAGTGTTTGCCAAGCTGATCACAGAATCGTGGAACATGGAATGGTTTGGGTGGGAAAGGACCTTAAATCCCACCCAGAGCCACCCCTGCCATGGCAGGGACACCTCCCACTGTCCCAGGGGGCTCCAGCCTGGCCTGGGACACTTCCAGGGATCCAGGGGCAGCCACAGCAAATCTGGGAATTCCAGCCCAGCCAGGAATTCCTTCCCAATATCCCATCTAAACCTGCCCATGGCATCTTGGATTGGAGGGGACCTCCAAGTCCATCCAGTCCCACCATGGGCAGGGACACCTTCCACTATCCCAGGCTGCTCCAGCTGGGCCTGGAACAGGGATCCAGGGACATCCCATATTTCTTCCCAAAATCCCATTGAAACCAGCACATGGAATCCTGAATTCCTTTGGCTTGGAAGGGACCTGAAATCCCATCAGAGCCACCCCTGCCATGGCAGGGACACCTCCCACTGTCCCAGGCTGCTCCAAGCCCCATCCAGCCTGGCCTTGGCACTGATGTTACTCTGCATCTCCAAAACGTGAAGAGATGCATTCTCAGAGAATTTATTCTTTATTTTTCCCTTTTCCTGTTGTTTCTGTTGCACTGCTGTGCTCCCACAGCTGGGTTTATTTGGAGAGGAGTGGCCTCTATCCATAGACAATCAGGAAAATCTGGTTTTTTTCCAGCTAAAGGGCAGTGAATAAACTCGAGCTGTCCCTCACCATCTCCACGTGGGATCAGAATTTTCCAGGGAGAGGCTTTGTGGCCCAGGAGCTCCACATTCCATCCCTGGATTTGCAGCAGCTGCTTTGCCTGGCCCTGTTTCTCCTTAACTTCTCAATGTATTTGGGAAGGTTCAGCGAGCCTGGGTTGAGGTGGGGAAGTGGATTTCAGGATTTCAGCACTGACCACTTAGAGGCCACTCACATCCCATGGATTGCTTCCTTGCTGGGAGGCAACAGGAATGTGGCAGCTGCCCCTTGTTCCATTCGGTGGATTTAACTCATTTGAGGTGAATTCCTGGCACTGTCCCAGTTTAGCTGCTCCATGTCCCTGGACATGCTCCAGGCTCCTGGCACAGGGAGGTTTGAAGCCAGCAGAAGCCTGGGAGGCTCTGGTGGATTCATCCTTGGGACAGAAGGAGCTTCCTCTGTGCCTGTGAGGTGGGAGAAGCCTTTCCCTGCTCCCAGGTGTGCCTGACCTGCAGGAATGTTGGAAACACCGTCCTTTGGTTCTGTTTCCAGCTCGTTCTGCATCCCAAAAGAACAGGATATGTCACCACAGAGCTTTGCTGCTCCTCTGTCCCAGCTCCTCCCGTGGGAATCGCTGCCCAGTGACACAGGAGAGGCACCAGGGAGCAGGAAATTCCTGATTTAGGGAAAGTTCTGGGCTCAGAGCAGTCACTGGAGAGAAGGTCCTTGAACAAAGCTGGTGTGAATGGGAGTCAGGGAATGCAGAACACGAGACATGAGGAGTTTGAAGCCCCAAGCTGGTGAAAGGAAATGGAAGAGAGATGAAAAATATTTTATTTCCATGGTTTTGTTGAATTTAAAATATATATATATTATTAGCAAAATAATGAATTTCAGAGGCTCTGCAGGAGCTGACCAGGAACACCTGGCCCAGAGCAGGGAGAAGGGAATGTTCCAGGGAAAAGTGAGATCAACTCCTGCCATTATCAGGCTCCTTCTCCTCCCCAGCCCCCACATCCACACAGTTCCCAGTAAAGCTCATACTGGGAGTCAGCTGGTGCTGGTGTGAGCAGGATCAGGATTCACACAAAAAGCAGGTGTGAATGGAAAGGGAATCACCTGAGTGTAAAACACGAGGCCTGAGGAGTTGGGAATCCTGCAGCTGGTGGCCAGGAACAGAGAAGGGACAAGAAATATTTTAATTCCAAGGTTTAGTTTGGGGGGGTTTTAAATATCACCACTAAAAACAGTCTAAAATGCATGTAATAATGAATTTTAGACCTGGTATGGGATGCCTGACCCAGAGCAGAGAGGAGTCTGTTCCCAGGGAAAAGTGAGATCAACTCCTGCCATTATCAGGCTCCTTCTCCTCCCCAGCCCCCACATCCACACAGTTCCCAGTAGAGCCCATACTGGGAGTCAGCTGGTGCTGGTGTGAGCACAGGATCCCAGATCTTTATAAAACAGTCGGGTCTGGTGGTGGAACAGCTCTCCCTCCTCCTCCTCCTCCTCCTCCTCCTCCCCACTGCCCTGGACAATCCTGGATTACTCATTGCTGCTCCCCACGATCAGCAGAGTACAGATGGTATCGCATTGTTTGGAGGCCACCACAGATAAGCTGTGATGACAATTCTTTGTTACCGGTGATTTCCAGCTCGCTTCTTTTCCTTTTAAATGTTTATTCAGTCAAGAAGAAAGGAACCGTGGGGCTTTTTCATTTTAATTTACAAACCTCGCCGGCTCTCTGCTGTTGCCATTTAAGGGGAAGTTATGGCCAGAAAAATGATGCGATGAAAAATAAATGACCTGGGGAGCGCCATAAACTTCACCTGCTCCCTCCAAGACTCCCTGATCGAATCTGCTCGGCTTGCAGACCCAGAAGATGCCCGTGCAGGTTGCCAGGACTGTGAAATCCATTGGAAACCGTTCTTCTTTCTCTGGAGCTGTGCTGTGCCTGGGCTCCTGCGGGCAGGGCCAGCAGGGCTCCTGTGGAATACCGGAGGCAGGAGAAATTTCCAGGTCTCACCAGGAAAAAAGTCATTAGAGAGAATTTGTGAGGGAAGAGGTGGAGAGGGCCTGAGCACTGATGGACCACAGCCTTTCCACCCTTTTTTCCAGCAGCAACAGCATCAGTCACCTTTAAAAAAGGCACAGGAGGCTTCTCAAAAACAGTCTTGAATAGCTGGAAGTGGTTTTGTCCTGGTTTTCCATCTTCATCGGGTTTCACTCCCAGCAGCCCAGGCTTAATTTTACTCAAAAAAGGTGAATTGAAAGCTGCCCATTATCCTGTCCCACAGGTTTGGTGTTCCTGAGAACAGAATCCAGATCAGTCGAACAGAACCAGTGCCTTGCAAGCCCCAGAGGCTCTGACAGCGCTGCCAAAGTGCTCTGCAGAGCAGGAGCTGGGAATGCAGCTGGGACAGCCCAAAGGCTGCTCTGAGTGCTGAAACACAGCTGGAATTGTCTGTCCTCAGTCCTTCCCTTCTCCTGCCCAGCCCCAGCTCCACGGGGACGAGTCCCTGGGCTTCCTTCCCTGCTGCCACCCGTGCTTTACAGCAGGTCTGTTGCAGCGCGTTTATTTTATTCAGTTTATTGCTATAATGGTTTGTTCCTATGTACCCCTGTGTCTTCCCCAAGTTGTATCCACCCCTGAAACTCCTTTGTTTGGCATTCTCTGTCCCTTGTCCATTATTGTAACCCTGCCCCTTGTTCCTGTTCCTTCCTGTCCATCATTGTAACCCCGCCCCTTGTTCCAGCACCTTCCCTGTCCCTCATTGTGACCACGCCCCTTTTCCCATTTCCTTCCTGTCCATCATTGTGACCCCGCCCCTTGTTCCAGCACCTTCCTGTCCATCATTGTAACTCCGCCCCCTTTTCCAGGCCTTTCCCTGTCCATCACTGTAACCCCGCCCCTTTTCCATTTCCTTCCTGTCCATCATTGTAACCCCGACCCTTTTTCCAGTCCTTTTCTTGTCCATCATTGTAACCCCACCCCTTTTTCCAGTCTTTTCCCTGTCCATCATTGTAACCCCACCCCTTCTTCCAGTTTCTTCCCTGCCCATCATTGTCACCCCGCCCCTTTTCCCAGTCCCTTGTCCATCATTGTAACCCCGCCCCTTTTTCCAGTCCTTTCCCTGCCCATCATTGTAACCCCGCCCCCTTTTTCCAGTCCTTTCCCTGTCCATCATTGTAACCCCGCCCCTTTTTCCAGTCCTTTCCCTGCCCATCATTGTAACCCCGCCCCCTTTTTCCAGTCCTTTCCCTGTCCATCATTGTAACCCCACCCCTTCTTCCAGCACCTTCCCTGTTCATTATTGTGACCCTGCCCCTTTTTCCAGTTCCTTCCTGTCCATCATTGTAACCCCGCCCCTTTTCCCAGTCCCTTGTCCATCATTGTAACCCCGCCCCTTGTTCCTGTTCCTTCCTGTCCATCATGGTAACCCCGCCCCTTTTCCCATTTCCTTCCTGTCCATTATTGTAACCCCGCCCCTTTTCCCAGTCCTTTCCCTGCCCATCATTGTAACCCCGCCCCTTTTCCCAGTCCTTTCCCTGTCCATCACTGTAACCCCGCCCCCTTTTCCAGTCCTTTCCCTGTCCATCATTGTAACCCCGCCCCTTTTTCCAGCACCTTCCCTGTCAATCCCACCCAGGGCCAATCCCGGGTAGCTCCGCCCCCTTGTCAATCCCCTATTTCTCGACTCCCCATTGGCCCACGTGACCCTTTCTCCTCCCCCTGTTCCCCTCATTGGTTTCAGCTCTGCCAGGCCCCTGAGGATCCCTCACTGGTCCATTGTTTGTACCCACCCACTGATGTGCCCTGTGGGATCTCAGGAATGTGGAGTTTTGGAGCTTCCTGTGCTCCCAGGCACAGACCCCCTGGCAAACACTGCTCTGGAGCTGGAACCTTGGAGAAGGCTTGGAAATGTGAATAATGAGTTAGAAATCCCCAATGTGCAGTGGGTCAGGTGTGTGTGTTTGCACTGGGGGATGGGGTTTAAATTTGAGGGTTTTACAGGACAGGGGTGGATGTGGGACAGGATGGAGAATTTGGGGTGGTGTCTTTTTCTTTGTTCATCTTCTTCTCTTCCTTCTTCTCCCCGGAACTCAGGCAGTGACCTTTGGATTGGTCTAAGGGCCATTTTTCCTACTTCTAGCAAGCAGCTGGAGGTACTGTTGGACTTTCTGTAATTTTTGATAAGATATAATAAACATCCAAGTCCAAACACGAGACACCATCTCGGTCGCCTTTCTGATAATCCTGGCTCCGAACAGAAACAGAGATTGATGACAAACCATTAATTAGTGGTGCAAAGCCCAGCACACCCCAACATTCCCCTGTATTTAATCCTGAGCCCAGCAGTGCTTGGGGCTCTTTGTCCCTGAACCCTCTGTTATAAATGAGAGACAAAAGTCTCGATATTCAGCAAAATTTAGATTGTTTTATTTGATATAGAAAGAGCAAAGCAGAGCTGGGGAACGTGAGGGGTCACTGCCCACTCCACGCTCCACCCAACCTTGGTTTGCTGCTTCTTCTTATACTGTGGGTTCTCGTTGTAATCAATAATTTTTGGATTTTTGTTGTCATAAGCAGTGGTGGTTGAATAAACATCCTTACACAAATTCACAAAGCCTTTGGGTGATAATCAGTCACAGATAGCCATCTGATCCTTGTAGATAACCACCAGAGAAGTTCTGGAGTCTGGTTTTTGGGATAGGCAGTATTGATCAGACAAAGGCAGGAAGGGCTTTTGGAAAATCATTGATCAGTATTGATCAGACAAAGGTAGGAAGGGCTTTTGGAAAATCATTGATCAGTATTGATCAGACAAAGGTAGGAAGGGCTTTTTGGGAAGTCCGATTTTGCAAGCTGGTAGCTGATACAACTTATTTGGAAAACATCACATAACATATTATAATGGAACATAATAGAACATAATATAACATAAGAAGGTGATTTTAAACAGAATGATTTTATCATAAAATTGCCTTTATCTAGTGTCAATGCTTCACTTCAGAGCTTAGTATTCTGGTTTATACAAACCCCAATGCTTTTGTGATTAACAGGAATCTTTTATCAATTATCACATCTCCAACCTCAATAAACCCTTTGGAACCTCAGAGGCACAGAGCCTCCCTCGCCTCCTTTACCCAGCCCTGGACATCGGCCACACTGAAGAGCAGCTAGATTTAAAAGTTCTGTCTCCAGGAAGTTTCCCCTTGAGGCAGCTCCCCACACCTGGCAGGTGCTGCTGTGCCCCTGAAGAGCATCCCGGGAACTGCAGCGGGCCGTGTCCCAGGGGGAATTCCCGGCAGGAATGCTGCGGGCACTGCCCTGCTGAGCACGCCGGGACAGCCAGACAGAGCCAGGGCTGCCATGGCCAGAGCTGCCCGTCCACTGGGTCAGGAAAATGAATCCACAAACACCAGAGGTTTATGTCCAAAAAGGAGCCAGAGGAGTCCTTTTTGCTTTATTGGGATAAAGGGAGAGGCCATGGGACATTCCCTGGGGTCTCTCACATTTCTGGAGGACTCCCCTCCCTTTTTATCCCAATTTCCCTCTCTCTTTCCCCATGGGCTGAGATAATTGAGAGGTGCAGAATTCCTGAATCACCTGAGACCCCTTTCCAATGTATCCCCACTTTTCCTTTCCCTGTGGAATTCATGGTTCCTTTCATCTCTAATATCCAATTTTATTTCTCAGCTGACCCACAGTTTGTTTGTAAAGACTGTCAGGAAAATGAACCCACAAACACCAGAGGTTTATGTTCAAAAAGGAGACAGAGGAGCCCTGGAACTTTATAGGGATAAAGGGAGAGGCCATGGGACATTCCCCTGGGGTCTCTCACATTTTTGGAGGACTCCCCTCCCTTTTTATCCCAATTTCCCTCTCTCTTTCCCCATGGGCTGAGATAATTGAGAGCTCCAGACTTCCCAAACCCCTGATACCTGAGATTCCCCTCTAATGTACAACCCTCCCTTTTAATTTTTAATTCTTATAGAATTCATAGTTTTCCCCCTGTTGCTTCTTCCATCTTTTGATATCCAATTTCATTTATCAGCAGCCCCACAGTTTGTTTGTAAAGGCAAATCTCTTTTTCCACCCATCAATCAGTGGAATCCATCCCATTATTTCTTTTATTTCTCAGTGCTGGCCTTACCTACAAGCAGATCCACAGCTCATTTGTAAAGACAAAATTCAACATTCCTCTCAACTGCCACATCTCAGAGGGACACTGAGCCTGTGCAGGGAGTTTGTTCTCTTTTAGGGGGGTTGATTTTTTTTTTATTATTAAAGTTTGGGGGGTTTTTATGGCAGAGTTAAAGGGAAGAAGCAGCTGTGGGGAAGGTGAATTCGTGGGGAGGTGTGGGGACGATGGAGCTGTGGGTGTAAATATTAATGACCTGGATCATCCTGGAATGCTTTGGGTGGGAATGGACCTTAAATCCCATCCAGTCCCCCCCTGCCATGGCAGGGACACCTCCCACTGTCCCAGGAGCTCCAACCTGGCCTGGGACACTTCCAGGGATCCAGGGGCAGTCACAGCAAATCTGGGAATTCCATCCCAGCCCCTCCCGACCCTCCCAGGGAACAATTCCTTCCCAATACTCCGTCCAACCCTGCCCTGTGGCAGTGGGAGCCATTTCCTGTGTCCTGTCTTTCCATCCCTTGTCCCTCCCCGGCTCTCCTGGAGCCCCTTTAGGCTCTGGAGGGGCTCTCAGGTATCCCCAGATCCCTCTCTTCTCCAGGTGAACCCCCCCAGCTCTCCCACAAGGCTCCAGAGGGGCTTCAGCCCTCAGAGCATCTCCGTGGCCTCCTCTAGACTTGCACCAACACATCCCCATCCTTTGGATGTTTGGAGCCCTAAATAAATTATCCAATGTGGTTGGGAATCCCCCACAAACTGGGCATTGCTGCTTTCATTGAGCTGAGTGTTCACTGCTTCACCTCCTTTAACACACAAAAACCTCCCCTGTGCTGCCCCTTCCGCCCCCTCCAACATCTTCCCATTTGGGGTGGATTTCCTGGCTGTTCTTCATTCCAGAAAGAATCTGGTTGTGGTTTCTGGCTGGAAAGTCTGGAGCCAGCAGGAGAGGGGCGATGCCAGACAGATCCCGGGACACAAAACCCACCCAAGGGACAGGAGAAGCCAAATTATTTTTATATCATATTATTTTTCCAGAGCAGACCTGGAAGGGTCTCCCGAGCTGTCTGGTGTGGAGGGGACTATAAGAGCTTCACTTTTCTCCCTCTTTTATTTTTCATTCTACTTTGAAGCATGAGGACAACCCGGATCCTCCAGCCTGGCTGCTCCTCCTCTTCCTCCCCACAACAAACCAATATTGACAATCAGGTCAGAGCACCTGAAATGTTTGGGAGAAGTTTTTTTTTTTTGTCCCTTTGCTGAGCCTGTCTGCTCACGTTACAGCAGGAACGGGGACACTCCCACTCCTCTCATGCGTTAAGGATGGATCACTCTATTTTCTTCCCAAATAACAGAGGAAAGGGAAGCAGCTGTGACAACTTAAGCAGCGAGGAATCATAAATCATCCTCCCTTTCCCTTGTCCCCCCGCATAAAAATAAATGTGGAGCCCTTTCGGAGATGTTTTTACATTTTTTATTTAGAGCTGGGAGGTGGAAAACTGCGGGGTTTTGGATATTTGGAATTGGGGTTTTTAATAAGTAATCAGAGTAATTGAAATGGCAAGGGGGTAACACTGGAATTCATTTAGAAAGGAAATAGTGTCACGGTCCTGGTATTCCACAGAAATTTCCACGAGAATCCCCTCAATTTCTGATTGATTTTTTTCAATTCCAGCTGATTATTCAGCTGATAAACATATCAGGTTTTACAAGAAATGCTGTTATGTCATAGTTGGGGGAAAATTAACTTTTTGTTTGCTTGTTTAACTGATTCTGCTCTTGGGTTGTGAATGTTCTGGGTTAATTAATATCGAAGCCACATCACCTGAAAGCTCCTATATTCCATATTTCTCCTAATTCCTGCCTGTGAACCATGGGACGACCCTAAGGGATATCCCTGGCCACAGGAACTTTCTGAATATTGATTTCAGAGCTTGCTCCTGCATCAGCCTCTCCTTGGAGCCCGGCTCCCATTACTCTGCATGGCTGCTTTTCCTGGGCGAGGACATTTACTTTTATTTGCTCTTTATTTTCCTTGGGGAAAACCCATTTCTGGCGTGTGCCAGGAAAACCTCCTGGAGTCTTTCTTGCTGCTTCAAACACACCTTGTCTGAGCCTCCACAGGATTTCTGCCTTTACCCCCGCCCAAATTTCAATATATTCAAGCAATAAATGTTAATTCTTTTCTTTTGGCCTCCTTTGGGACTGTCAGAGCACACAAGATCCATCCTTCTTCCCCAAACCTTGCAATTTAACCCTCTTATCATCCACCTTAGGAAAACACCTTTTGTACTTTGCTTCGAAGAGGTTTTTTTCAACCTTCCCTCTTTAAGGTTAATCAGGCCCATTAGCAGAAGTTAATTAGACTAATTAGGTGGGTTAGCAGACTCTCCTTGGCCTTTGCTGAAGCCGGGAATGTGAGGCCCGCAGTAAATACCCGAGATTGATGGCAGCGTCGTGCCATTGTTTATCCCTTGTTTTCGGGAGAGCTGATGGGAGATTGATGCTCTCCGGGATGATTTTATCATAAATATTGTAAATGGCCCCAGCCCGTCCTTTGCTGCCTGACTTGGTGCATTAAACTTTTATCCTGCCCGTCGCAGCCTCTCTCGGAGCTCCGCGCTGCCCTGCAGGATCTGGTGGTGAAAATAGCAGGATTTCTTTCTCCCCTGGGGGAATTCCATTGTGCCGGGGCCGGGGAAGATGTTTAAAGATCTTCTGTGCCATTGCTTCTGTTTAGTCGCAGCTTGTCCTGAGCCACTGCGACATCCCCTCCTCGCGAGCTGTTGTGTTTTGGCTACCAGCGATTTTCTCATTCCTCGGCCCCTGACATCACTGACAGCCACGCTGGATCCACTTCAGCTCCAATCTCGTCTCCCATCAGGGGAAAAACTCGGCTTTTCTTTTATTATTTTCTTCTTTTTTTTTTCCCCTTTTGACAATACAGCTGTGATTTCCCGGCTGCTGTTCCCATCTCCAGGAAATCTTCCCTCACATCTTCTCTCTAATGCCTTTTTTTTTTTTTTTTTTTCCTGGTGAGACCTGGAAATTTCTCCTGCCTCTGGGATGTTTTCAAGCTGGAAGAGAACAAATTGAGAGGGATTTTGGGATGAAATCCTTCCCTGGGAGAGGCTGGGATGGAATTCCCAGAGGAGCTGTGGCTGCCCCTGGATCCCTGGAATTGTCCAAGGTCAGGCTGGAGCTCCTGGAATGTTCCAGGGTGTGGAATGGGTTAAATTTTAATGTTCCTTCCCAAACTATTCCATGATTCCCTTCCTCTGAGCTCCTGCACTCTGCCTGGCACTGATGCTGCGATTATTCCAGAGTTTATTTTCTGTTCAGGGGAAAAATTCTGCCCTCAGCTCCCTACCAGTGCTCCCAGTCTGGGTTTACTGGGCTGGCTCAGGACACCAGCACAGCACTGGGAACTTCTTTGCCACCTGAATTATAGCACAGCTTGATTTTACATATAAATATAAATATAAATATAAATATAAATATAAATATAAATATAAATATAAATACAAATATAAATATAAATACAAATATAAATATAAATATCCTGATATATAAATTCATCTCTCCTTCTATATAACTATATAGCTCCTTATAGATAAATATATATCACATGTAAATATATATATTCTCATATTTATATAACATATATTCTCATATATATATAATATATATTCTCATATATATAATATATAATATCTATAAATATAGGAGTATAGGAGTATATAGGAGTATATATATAAACATAGGAGTATAAAAATATATAAATGTATAAATATAGGAGTATATTATATATATAAAAAAATATAAATATAGTTCTTATACTCTTATATAAGAAAAAAATACCCTTTTTTATATAAGTGCTGCTATAACACCACAATGTCTAAGAGTGCAGCTCGTGGCCTGAATATATTTATTTCGACTTTTTTTTTCCCCTATTTTTCCATTGCTTTCTTTTAATCCTCATTAAATACTGCAGGGTTATGGAATTTGCATCTCACTTCCAGCAGAGTCTGTCCCAAACACTCAACGTTGGTGTTTTCACACAATCACTCCTCGATTCCCTAAAAAATTCCACTTTTTTTAGGGCCTGAACAGAGAATTTCTCCACATTTGCTCATTCTGTCCAAAAAAGCGTCACTTTGGGGTGAGAGGGGATTTCAAAACCGCTGAAAATTTGGTGGAAAATGTTGAAAACACCCGGAGTTAATGCTCTGGGAGCTACTGGAAGTGAAGTGGGAAAAGATGTCAAGGAGCAAAAAAAAAAGCAACAGACTCAGAGAATTTCTTCCTAAAGGAGAATTTGGGGGGGGGCATAAGGAAATGCACAAATACAAGACTAAAAATATCCTACAAATGTGCTACGGGGTTAACAAATATCCTACAAATAAACTACAATGTTATTTAATATCCTACAGAAATCCAGTGAGAAATATCCTGCAAATACACTGCAAGGTCAACAAATATCCTGCAAAAATCCAGTGACAAATATCCTACAAAAATCCAATTAAAAAATTCCCTACAAAAATCCAGTGAGAAATATCCTACAAATACACTGCAAGGTCAACAAATATCCTACAAAAATCCAGTAAAAAAATTCCCTACAAAAATCCAGTAAAAAAATTCCCTACAAAAATCCAGTGACAAATATCCTACAAAAATCCAGCAAAAAAATTCCCTACAAACATCCAGTAAAAAATTTCCTACAAAAATCCAGTGAGAAATATCCTACAAATTCATTACAAGGCCAACAAATATCCTACAAAAATCCAGTAAAAAATATCCTACAAAAATCCAGTGACAAACATCCTACAAATACACTACAAGTTCAACAAATATCCTACAAAAATCCAATTTAAAAATTCCCTACAAAAATCCAGTGAGAAATATCCTACAAAAATCCAGTGACAAACATCCTACAAATTCACTACAAGGTCAACAAATATCCTACAAAAATCCAGTGACAAATATCCTACAAAAATCCAGTAAAAAATATCCTACAAAAATCCAGTGACAAATATCCTACAAATGCACTGCAAGGTCAACAAATATCCTACAAAAATCCAGTTAAAAATTCCCTACAAAAATCCAGTGAGAAATATCCTACAAAAATCCAGTAAAAAAATTCCTTACAAAAATCCAGTGACAAATATCCTACAAATGCACTACAAGGTCAACAAATATCCTACAAAAATCCAGTGACAAATATCCTACAAATACCACTACAAAGTTAACAAATATCCTACAAATATACTACAAGGTCAACAAATATCCTACAAAAATCCAGTTAAAAATTCCCTACAAAAATCCAGTGAGAAATATCCTACAAAAATCCAGTAAAAAAATTCCCTACAAAAATCCAGTGACAAACATCCTACAAATGCACTGCAAGGTCAACAAATATCCTGCAAAAATCCAATTAAAAAATTCCCTACAAAAATCCAGTGACAAATATCCTACAAATACCACTACAAAGTTAACAAATATCCTATAAATGTCCAGTAACAAATATCCTACAAATATACTACAGGGTTAACAAATATCCTACAAAAATCCAGTAAAAAATATCCTACAAAAATCCAGTGACAAATATCCTACAAAAATCCAGTAAAAAATATCCTACAAAAATCCAGTGAGAAATATCCTACAAATTCACTACAAGGTCAACAAATATCCTACAAAAATCCAGTTAAAAAATTCCCTACAAAAATCCAGTGACAAATATCCTACAAAAATCCAGTAAAAAAATTCCCTACAAAAATCCAGTGAGAAATATCCTACAAAAATCCAGTAAAAAATATCCTACAAAAATCCAGTAAAAAATTCCCTACAAAAATCCAGTAAAAAATATCCTACAAAAATCCAGTAAAAAATTCCCTACAAAAATCCAGTAAAAAAATTCCCTACAAAAATCCAGTAAAAAATTTCCTACAAAAATCCAGTGAGAAATATCCTACAAAAATCCAGTAAAAAATATCCTACAAAAATCCAGTAAAAAATTCCCTACAAAAATCCAGAAAAAATTCCCTACAAAAATCCAGTAAAAAATTCCCTACAAAAATCCAGTAAAAAAATTCCCTACAAAAATCCAGTGACAAATATCCTACAAATTCATTACAAGGTCAACAAATATCCTACAAAAATCCAGTAAAAAATATCCTACAGAAATCCAGTGAGAAATATCCTACAAAGTTAACAAATATCCTATAAATATCCAGTAACAAATATCCCACAAAAAAATACCCTACACATACACTAGAAGGATAACAAATATCCTGTAAATATCCCATAACAAATATCCAACAAATAACTTACAAATATCCTACAAAAATCCAGTAAAAAAAATCCTAAAAATATACAAGGATAACAAATATCCTACAATAATCTGGAAAAAAAATATCCTAAAAATACACTACAAGGATAAAAAAAAAAATCCTATAAATATCCAGTAACAAATATCCTACAGGGTTAACAAATATCCTACAAGTTTAACAAGTATCCTACAAATACATTACCAGCATAACAAATATCCTGCAAATATCCAGTAACCCTTGTAGGATAAATGTTCTTGTTAAGTAAATTATTAAAATTATCTTTGGTATAAATCATTCATTTCTCCTGTGCAGCTGCTGTGAGATTTCTAATTTATATTTAAAGTCTTACCAAGTCAAGCCTAAGCTGGTTTTTTTTTTTATGCTTTTTCTCTTTTCTAGACAATGCTTTTTTTAACGTGGAAATTGCCAAAATCATCCAAACTCCTGGAAGTTTTCAGTGCTGACCAAATTTTCCAAATTATTTGCTCCTGTTCTGAGGAAATTAGGGAATTTTGAGCTTACAGGCATTGCAAAACCAGGGATATCTTTTACTGGATATTTGGAGCATGAGAGGGAGAGAAAAGTCACAATTAAATTCAGTGAGAATTCTCCTACAAGGATATCCCACGAGGATATTTGGGGGTGACTTTAATTGGGATTTTTCCCTCCCTCTCATCCATTCCTGGCTGCCTGGAAGGTTCAGCAGTGTCGTGATGGGTTTTTTTTTTTGTGGAATGGCACAAGGACAGGGATGGAGACTTGGGCTTTGCAGGGCTCTGTTTAAATCCCAAAGAAATCCTGGTGTGGATGAATCCTGCCTCGTGTGCCCCTGGAGGATCCTTGGGGTGGGAAACCCGCAGGGATGAAAAGTTGGAGGTGCACAAACCTTTTCCCCTGTGAAAATTCCCAATAAATCTCTCATTTGCTCCCATTAATCCAGGAGAGCCTTGGAGCCTCTCCCTGCTCTGCTGCTGCCCCAGGAGCAAGGGGACACCTTCATCCTGGAATCTTTTTATTCTGGAATTTCTTTATCCTGGAATCTCTTCATCCTGGAATCTCTATCCTGGAATCTTTTTATTCTGGAATTCCTTCATCCTGGAATCTTTTTATCCTGGAATTCCTTCATCCTGGAATCTCTTTATCCTGGAATCTCTTCATCCTGAAATCTCTTCATCCTGGAATCTTTTTATTCTGGAATTCCTTCATCCTGGAATCTTTTTATTCTGGAATTTCTTTATCTCGAAATCTCTTCATCCTGGAATCTATTTATTCTGGAATTTCTTTATCCTGGAATCTCTTTATTCTGGAATTTCTTTATCCTGGAATCTTTTTATTCTGTAATCCCTTTATCCTGGGATCTCTTTATCCTGGAATCTTTTTATTCTGGAATTTCTTTATCCTGGAATCTCTTCATCTTGGAATCTTTTTATTCTGGAATTTCATTATCCTGAAATCTCTTTATTCTGGAATCTCTTTATCCTGGAATCCCTTTATCCTGAAATCTCTTTGTCCTGGAATTTCTTTATCCTGGAATTTCTTTATCTTGAAATCTCTTCATCCTGGAATCCCTTTATCCTGGAATCTCTTTATCCTGGAATCTCATTATCCTGAATCTCTTCATCCTGGAATCTTTTTATCCTGGAATTCCTTCATCCTGGAATCTCTTTATCCTGGAATCTCTTTATCCTGGAATCTCTTTATCCTGGGATCTCTTTATCCTGGAATCTCTTTATCCTGGACAGATTCCAGGCCAAGAATGGACAAATATCATCAAAGCCCTCAGGGTTTTCCTCACAAATCTGGACCAGCCTGGATCCTGGGAATGGGGCGTGAAAGGTCCTCAAAAGAGGAGTAATTGGGGAATTGGATGGGTGGAGGATTTCAGAGAGGATGTTGCTCCCTGATTTGGGAATTTTGGCACTTGCTGCAGGTTTTCCCTTTGCTGCAGCTCGAGTTATTAAAATCAAGGAATTCTGTGGTTTATTTGTTTCTGTGAGACACTGCAGAGCTCACAGTGCCCCACAGAGCAAAGTGAATGGTGCCATTCCCACTTTTAATTGCAGGGAAACTGGAAATAAACGGGGCAGGGGACAAGACCTCGCTCGAGGTCACGTGGAAGCGAGTGAGCTAAACCCAAGAATCCTGGAATGGTTTGGGTGGGAAGGGGCTCAAAGCCCATCCCATCCCACCCCTGCCATGGCAGGGACACCTCCCACTGTCCCAGATTATCCCAGCCTGGCCTGGGACACTCCCAGGGATCCAGGGGCAGCCACAGCAAATCTGGGAATTCCAGCCCAGCCAGGAATTCCTTCCCAATATCCCATCTAAACCTGCCCATGGCATCTTGGATTGGAGGGGACCTCCAAGTCCATCCAGTCCCACCATGGGCAGGGACACCTTCCACTATCCCAGGCTGCTCCAGCTGGGCCTGGAACAGGGATCCAGGGACATCCCATATTTCTTCCCAAAATCCCATTGAAACCAGCACATGGAATCCTGAATTCCTTTGGCTTGGAAGGGACCTGAAATCCCATCAGAGCCACCCCTGCCATGGCAGGGACACCTCCCACTGTCCCAGGGGGCTCCAGCCTGGCCTGGGACACTTCCAGGGATCCAGGGGCAGCCACAGCAAATCTGGGAATTCCATCTCACCCTCATAGGGGAGAATTTTTTCCCAATATCCCATCTAAACCCAAACTCTTCCACTTTAAGCCGCTCTCCGTTATCCTAACACTCCTTTCCCCTGTAAAAAATCCAGGCTGGACCCTTCCAGTGAATCCTATTTGATCTCCAGAGGAAACTCAACTTAAAAGATGTGGAGCCAAGATTCTCCCATCAGAACCTCTGCAGCCATAAACGAGGTGAAACTTCCCCCAAAACTCTCGGAGCGTTCAGTGCAAGTACCAGGAGCCAAATCCAGGAGGAATAATAAGAGAGTCAAGGATAAAGGGACAAAGTGAGTCAATCCAATCATTATGCAGGGATAATATTTCTTACTGTCCAAAGAGAATATTAAGCTGCTGGCTAGGAAGGAGGGAAAAAAAAAAAAAAAAAAAGGAATAAGCAGAAAAAGTTATTAAGGAATGATAATGGAGAGAAGGGAATATTATGTTGATTCTCCCAACAGTTATGAATGAATAAAGATACAGAGGCTGTGATAAAAAAATCACATTTCCCTGGAGAGAATGGAAAAAAACCCAGCCACTGCCAAATCCTGATCATTCTTTCAAATGCTGAGCACCAAAATAACCCCACCTTTTCAAGTTTGCTGCTGATAAGTCCTAATCGGACCCTTTGAGTCATAAAAACATTTCCAGATTTCGATCTGCTTCGAGAGGAGCAATAAATCACCAGGATGGGGCAGACGCCGGCAGCAGTCCTGGAATCACTCATTTGGCACTTAAAACTAAAAGTGAGAACGACAAACCTGCCGTGTGCTCCGTGGCTGTAATACCTCAAATATTTTATAAATGCATCAAATGTCGCTGCGTTACAAGAGTCACAGAATGGTGGGAGCAGCTCCCTGGAAAAGACTCTGGAATTGGAATTGGAAAATCCGACGGTCTCTCAGCGCTGGAGGAGCCGATTGGCTGCATCAAAGAGTGAAATTTTTTTTAAATAAACCAAAAATCGGCGATTCTTTCAAGTCACCCCTCCCCTCAGGGCGCATTTTGTATCTTCCTGCAGCTCAGGGGGGAGCTGGGCCGGGAAGCCTCGGAGCAGGGGAGGTTTTGTGGTGGAAATGACTGAAAATGAGCTGCCATGGAATTCTGGGCGGTGGGAGCCATGGAATTCTGGGTGGTGGGAGCCATGGAATTCTGGGCAGTGGGAGCCATGGAATTCTGGGTGGTGGGAGCCATGGAATTCTGGGAAGAGGAGCCATGGAATTCTGGGCAGCAGGAGTCATGGAATTCTGGGAAGGGGAGCCATGGAATTCTGGGTGGTGGGAGCCATGGAATTCTGGGTGGTGGGAGCCATGGAATTCTGGGAAGGGGAGCCATGGAATTCTGCGCGGTGGGAGCCATGGAATTCTGGGCACTGGGAATTGGAACCATGGAATTCTGGGAAGGGGAGCCATGGAATTCTGGGTGGTGGGAGCCATGGAATTCTGGGAAGGGGAGCCATGGAATTCTGGGCAGTGGGAGCCTCAAAGCTCAGAGGCAAAGTTTGGGGGGCGCTGGTCTTGTATTTGTGTCCAGGTTTCCTGGGAATCCAAGGACTCTCCCTGCATGGCTCAGGGCTGTTGGGGTGGGTGTTTAATTAGGGTTGGATGTTTAATTAGGGTTGAATGTTTAATTAGGGTTCACCATTATGGGCAGAAAGACATCTCGAGCTCTGAGGGTTTGCACAGGGCAGGAATTAGGCTGGGAATGACCTTTCCCCCTCCACCTGGAGAGAGACCAAACCACAGCAGATGCTTGGAGGAGAAAATGGGATCTCACCCAGCCTCAGCCGAGCATCTGGAACGTTTCCTCCCTGCAACCTGCTGGGAAGCGAATTTAGGGAGCCGTTCCTGCTGCTCCCTTCTGCTGTTTGCCACAGGCTTTTCCAGCCCTTCTGCTGGCAGTGTCCAGCTGGATGGGCCTGACAGGGAGAGGCAGGACAGCGATCAGAGGGATCAGAGTGATCCAGGATGACGCTGATGGATGCTGGAATGGCAGCCCTGGACCGCGACGCTCCTGGGCCGGTGCACGGCAGGATGAGTTGAGCACCGGCCAAGCTCTGAGCTTGTTCCTCACAGCAATGACAGCCAGTGACCCCAGATTTCCCTTTTTAGGCCACTGTTTGCCATGAAAATCCTGCTTTGGGGATCTTTTGGGGAAGAAGCTCGGGGCAGTTTCCAGGCCCGAGCTCTCAGGGATGGATCTCGGTGCCGGATGTCTAAATTGGGATTTCACCCTCGCCGTTATCTGGCACATGCAGAGGGTTGCTCTTGTTCTCAGGAATGAAGTAATCCTAAAGGTTAAGCCTGTGGGGTGTTCTCAGCCCTGCAAGAATTAATATGGTGACATTTAACTGCTATTAGAAAAAAAGAAAAAAATCTCATTTTTTGCCTTCCCACACCCCCGCCCTCCCCTCCTTTTTTTTCCCTCGGAAAAGCGTGTGAGGTGTTTGTTTTGTAGCAGTGGTTGTTGAAAATAAACCCACAGCTCCCACCAGTGCCTGATGGATTGGGGCTGTCCCTGCTGCCCCAGCCCCCCTGGCACATCCTGACTTTTCCATGGCCACTCCTTCAGCTCTTCCATGGGGATCCCTGTCCCAGGAAACGCAGGAATGGGATCCCTGCAGATGCCACTGGGAAATCTCCACTGGGGATGTCACATTTGCAGTTTTTCACTAATCTGGGGATTTTTTTCTGCCTGTTGTTCATTGTGCTGGAGCCTGGGGTCGGAGTGGTGGAGGAAAGATGTGGAGCCAGGGATTTGTTGTGTTTCCTGAAGTACAGGGTGGGATATAATCCATGGCTGGGTTGGGATGTCCCTACACTGGAATCAATTTATTCCTCCAGTCAGAGCTGGCTTTCCTCTCCCTCTTAATTTGCTGGACAAAAATTACTTTTGATATATTTGGCTTCTTAAAAATATCTTTCTTGTATTTATTTATCAATTGAATGTAAGAAATGAGAGAATAATCCTGGTTTGGGGGCTTGGTCCAGCGAAATCTTTTCCCCTTGGCTCTGCTGGGTTTTAGACCATTATTTTTCCTCTTTTTTTCTCCTTTCTTCCATCTCTTTTTTTGCTCTCTTTTCTCTCCACTGAAACCAAGTCCACCTCTATTAATATCAGTTATTCTTGCTGTAAAAAATCAGCCCATTCATCAGAATAAATAACCCCCCTCTAAAATGATGATCGTAAAAAAGGGCTGAGTTAACACAAAATTTCCTGCCTTTTAAGGGAATGACCATGGTTGGACAGCACAAAAACAGATCAATAAATTTTTTTTTCCTGTATTTTTCTCTTAAGATTAATATTTTTAACTTAAATATTGAGAACAGACAGGCAAGTTATGATCCACTTGTGCAGTTTTGTAAAGCCAACAATTTTTCTGGTACCAAAAGCTGATTGATTTTCCATTTAAATTCATCTTAAAGAGCCTCAGTTTATGAAGTCAAGTGGACATAAACAAGCTCTGGATACATTAGGGAGGAATTTGTGGATGTGATGGAGTTGCTTTGCTTTGTGGAACACCAGATCAAAGATACAGGGCAAAAAAATCTGGGAAAGATCCAGCCCCAAAAAAAATATTTTATAAATTAATAACCCTGAAAACAAAGAGGATGAAGATTTGGAATGGATCCCTCCTGACAGGGAGTGTTTGATCTGATCAGCCCCTTCTTGGCAAATCTCTTTTTGTTTTTGTACCCGTTATTATTTTATTTTAAATTGTCACCACTTATTTCATCTCATTGCCCAAACCCAGTCACGGGAGAGCAGCTCCTCCCAGCTCTCATCCCTTCTCTTGTTTATTCCTGTTTCCCAAAGCACCAGGGATGTAAAATTAGGGATCCTTATAAAGCCCTTTTTTGACTGGATGGAATGGTCCTAAAAAAAATTTTATTGACTGAATGGAGTGGCCCTAAAAAAAAACCTTTTTTACAGGATGGTGTGGTCCTATAAAGCCCTTTTTTGACTGGATGGAGCGGCCCTAAAACAAAATTTTTTGACTGGATGGAATGGCCCTAAAACAAAATTTTATTAACTGGATGGAGTGGCCCTAAAAAAAACCCTTTTTTAGACTGGATGGAATCCTAGAAAAGCCCTTTTTATACTGGATGGAATGGTCTTATAAAGCCCCTTTTTGACTGGATTGAATGGCCCTTAAAAAGCCCTTTTTTAAGTGGATGGAGTGTCCCTAAAAACCCTTTTTTTGACTGGATGGAGTGACTCTAAAAAAAAATCTTTTTTGACAGTATGGAATGGCCCTAAAAATACCTTTTTTGATTGGATTGAATGGCCCTAAAAAAACCCTTTTTTAGACAGGATGGAGTGGCCCTAAAAACCTTTTTTTTAGACTGGATGGTATGGCCCTAATAAAGTCCTTTTTTGACTGGATGGAATGGCCCTAAAAAAAATTTATTGACTGGATGGAGTGGCCCTAAAAAAAAACCGTTTTTTAGACTGGATGGAATCCTAGAAAAGCCCTTTTTATACTGGATGGAATGGTCTTATAAAGTCCCTTTTTGACTGGATGAATTTGCCCTAAAAAGCCTTTTTTGACTGGATGGAATGGTCTTATAAAGCCCCTTTTTGACTGGATTGAATGGCCCTTAAAAAGCCCTTTTTTAAGTGGATGGAGTGTCCCTAAAAACCTTTTTTTTGACTGGATGGAGTGGCTCTAAAAAAAAATCTTTTTTGACAGTATGGAATGGCCCTAAAAATACCTTTTTTGATTGGATTGAATGGCCCTAAAAATGCCTTTTTTAGACTGGATAGTGTGGCCCTCAAAAGCCCTTTTTTGACAGGATGGAGTGGCCCTAAAAACCCTTTTTTAGACTGGATAGAGTGGCCCTAAAAACCCTTTTTTGACTGGATGGAGTGGCCCTAAAGACCCTTTTTTAGACTGGATAGAGTGGCCCTAAAAACCCTTTTTTAGACAGGATGGAGTGGTCCTAAAAACCCTTTTTTAGACTGGATAGAGTGGCCCTAAAAAAAACCCATCAAGCATCTCAAGTAGTTCTGGAACCATGGAGATAAGATCTGTTCCTTGAAGGGCAAAACGAAGCTGTCAAGAGGTCAAAACAAAGTAAGATTAAATGGTATTAAAATGTTCTTTGTGAGTGAGAACCTGCTCTGCCCTCGGTGCCCAAAAGTGACAATTCCTGTCCTGAAGCCAAAAAACGTCACCTGGTGATTCCAGGTGAGGTCAGTGCTTGTGCAAACCGGGCCTCTCCCATTTCCTCTTTTCCAAAAAATATTCCAGGAATGACCCGTGGCTACATCAGCTGGATGGGAAGGTTTTACTCGGTTTCTCACAATTGATAAATGTGTGGGGTTTTTAAGTATTTTCTTTTCTGGAAGTTTTTTTTTTCCCCCTGGAAGTTTCATTTCATCCCACAAACGGGCAGAAAATAAAGCACTGAAGTGTCCCCACCCTCTGTTATCTGGTCTTGTTTTCCAAGGCACAGCAATTAAAATCCAGGAAGGAATTTTTTTAATATTCATATTTTGTGCATTCGGGTGAATTTGCTCTTCAGGTGCCTCCAAATAATGGGAGGATTTGGGGCTGAGAGGTGTTTTATTGGGAATGGGTGGGAAAAAGGCAAACTGGAGCACTTATCCTTAGCAGAGGCAAAAAGGAATTTTTTTTTTTTTCCAGGTATTTTTGGCTGTCAAGGAGCTTCAGCCACCTCCCCCCACACCAGGGGTTCTTTCATTCCAGGTTATTCTCAATATACTTTTAAAATGGTAACTCTGACAAATCTACTTTTATGACAGGCTTGTGCTTAACAGGTTTTTTTTTTTTTTCCCCTGTATTATTCTTCCCTTCTAAAAGCAGAGCATTATTTAAAGTCAGGCCACAAAACTCTCATAAATAACGAGCTGGGAAGCAGGGAAGGCCACGGGCTGTAGCTGCTGTGAGAATTCCAGCATTTACTCAACTCCCAAAGTCCTAAACCAGCTCTTTCCCCCAAAACATTTGCAACCAAACTGCTCCCTGCAGCACTCGTGGATTCAATGACAGAAATTGTTAGGAATGCTGTAATATAATTTGTAAATGATGTTGATTTACTCATTCCAAAGGCTTTTGAAGCAAATAGATTGTGTTCATTTTCTCCAACAAGCTGCACATTCAGAGCAACCATTGGAACACTCCATTTAAATATATATGCAATTAAACTAATGATGTTTTAGAACATCCTAAATAACAACACAGCACAAGGACAGCTGTCCACAGCCTCTCTTGAGGTTTTCATTCCTGCTGCGGAGTTTGCCGGTTTAATTTTTTACAAATATTGGTCAAAATTGTCCTTTTTGCTGCATCTCTGAGAGCAGCAGCTGCCCCCAGCTCAGAGCTGGCCATGAGAGGAGGAAAAGATGGCAATTAAAAAAAAAAGGAAAAAACACAAAACTGTTCAGGTGTAAAATTGGGGTAAATCTTGATGCTTTCAGGTGGTGTAAAGACACTCCAGGGGAAGGGAGAATTAGGCCCCGGAATATCCAGTGTAATTATGCAAATTGGTGTTACATAAAGTGCTTTTAATTGGGGATGCTGAAGGAGATTTGGAGAGTGCCAGGTCCTGGATCTGGGGGGGTCGGTTCTATCAAAGATTTCTCACGGGCTGAGGGAAAGAATCCTGCCAGGATCTTTGCTGGGGCGTTTCCTGATGCTCACCTTCATGGGATCATGGAATCATGGGATCATGGGATCGTGGAATCATGGAATTGTGGATCACAGAATCGTGGAATCATGGAATCATGAAATCATGGAATCATGGGATCATGGAATCGTGGAATCATGGATCACAGAATCATGGAATCGTGGAATCATGAAATCATGGAATCATGGGATTGTGGAATTGTGGGATCGTGGAATCATGGGATTGTGGGATTATGGGATCATGGAATCATGGGATTGTGGGATCATGGGATCACAGAATCATGGAATCATGGAATTGTGGGATCATGGGATCGTGGAATCATGGAATTGTGAGATCATGGAATCATGGGATTGTGGAATTGTGGGATCGTGGAATCATGGAATCATGGGATTGTGGGATCATGGGATCACAGAATCGTGGAATCATGGAATTGTGGGATCATGGGATTGTGGGATTGTGGAATCAAAGAATCGTGGGATGATGGAATCATGGGATCATGAAATCATGGAATCATGGGATCGTGGAATCATGGAATCTTGGAATCATGAGATCATGGGATCATGGAATCATGGGCTTGTGGGATTGTGAAATCAAAGAATCATGGGATCATGGAATCATGGGATCATGAAATCATGGACTTGTGGAATCGTGGGATTGTGAAATTGTGGAATTGTGGAATTGTGGGATCATGGGATCACAGAATCATGGAATCGTGAGATCATGGAATCATGGGATTGTGGGATCATGGACTCATGGAATTGTGGGAACATGGAATCTTGGAATCCTGGAATTGTAAGCTCATGGAATCATGGAATTGTGGAATCACAGAATCATGGAATGGCAGAATCATGGACTCATGGAATCCTGGAATCATGGAACAGTTTGGGTTCAAGGGATGTTAAATCCCACCCAGAGCCACCCCTGCCATGGCAGGGACACCCCCACTGTCCCAGGGGGCTCCAGCCTGGCCTTGGACACTTCCAGGGATGGGATCCTTGTTTCCCATCAAGCATTTCCCAGCAAGGGATTTTCCCCACACAGTCCAGATCTTTCCCCACTCTGAGCTCCTGATTAATTTTCATCAGTAAATAAACCTCCCACTAAAACTCACTTCCAGGTAATGACTCCTGGTTCGAACTCGCATCAACTCCCAAAATCTTCATCACCCCTTCATTTCAATAATTGCTGCCTCTGTTTGCCACCAGCCCTTCCAAGGTGCTTCCACTCCGTGCAGGAATCACCCAGGCTTGGCTCGTTGGGAGAGGAGACCCCTCATTAACTGTGAATATTCAACGAAACAGCTGAGCTGGTAACCAAACCAACAAAGCCCCTCCCTGGCACTGGGGACGCAGTCGTCTCCTTCATGGATTAATTAGATGGTCCATTATACTGAAATGAGGGGTTTGATATCCACACCGCTTTTGTTCTGCGGTTTTTCTACTCTGCAGCTGCTTTAATGCTCTTTATCTTCCCGGGGACGAGCGGCAAATTGCAGATTTCTTAACCTGAAGGACGAATTTAGAGCAGTTTTGGATGTCTCTTATTTAAAATGAGTTCCAGGAGAAATGTCCAGCCTGTGGAGCGGGAGGCTGGTGCAGCTCTGCCCTGCCGTGATCCCTCCACGTTTTTTTGGAAGCAGCCAAAAAACGGGATCAGACCCCAGCCCACACTGCCCCACATCTCCAGGCACCATCCCGTGATCCCTCCCACGTTTTTTTGGAAGCAGCCAAAAAAACGGGATCAGACCCCAGCCCACACTGCCCCACATCTCCAGGCACCATCCCTGCTCTTGGAAGGAATTTCACCTCTTTGGGCTCCACTCTCCTCCTGTGGGTTTACAACCATGATCCACCAGTAACTCCCCATTTCAGACCCCATTTTGAGCCTCTGCAACTGGGATAAACTGGGGGAAAAAAGCTCTTTGGCTCGTGCCAAAACTGCTCTGGAAGCTGAACCAAAACATTGTAAATAAAAAAAATATTTAAAATTCGGGATTGCTTCAAAATCTACCCAAACCAAACAAACTTGATGGGATCCAAGGTGTTGTACAGCTTCAGGACAGCCCGGCTGGGATGGTGGCTCTGCTGGGATGGGGACAAAGCTGTGGCACGTCCAGGACATCCAGGCTGGCAGGGGAGATCCAGCAGGGTGTTGGGCTGGTTCTGTTTCCCCTCTCCAGCCACATCCAGAAGCTCAAGGAATTCTTGGACATCAGTGCTGGAGTCTCCTGCCCGGTGTCAGGGAATGAGCAGAGGGGATTTTCAAGCTAAAACACCCGGAATAAATTAATTAACTGACTAAAGTAACACTAACGAGCTGTGCAAGTACCTCAATAAACTCATCTCTGCTCCAGCACCGAAGGAAAATTCAGGTTTTGATGAGGGTGGTGACACTTGAAATGATACTTCAAAGACAGGGAGAAGGACCAAGCACTTGGAAATGAGGGATGTGTTTATCTGCAGCAGCTGCCGAACTGAGGGAATGGGAAAATTCAATTTGTCCCATAATTATCTTTTGTACAAACAGGCAGTGGCCCTCCAGCCAGGCAGCTCCGAAAAAAGCCTCTAATTATTGCATATAATAACTCCCAACATTAATCTTGGCTGTTGCTTGTACAAAAATTATAAATTACTGCACCAAATCTTATTACTGCAAATATTAAAAGTTACTCAGCATTTATTGGAACTTTGATTTTTTTTTTTTTTTTTTTTTTTTGCCTTGTAACTTCGTGTTAATTTTCTCCATATTTCACAACTCCAGCCAGAGAGATTTGAGAGTGTCAAAAATTCACTGCTCTGAGATTGGATTTATATGGAAAAAGGAGAGGCCTTGAAAAGTCAGGAATATTGGGATTTGGCCAGCTCCAGGAATTCCTTCTTGCCCAAGGGGTGTTCCTCAAGAGTTGTTTAGTTTAGAAATCAGCTGAAAACTTGAAATTATGTTTTTGAGCCCCTAGACCATCCAAGTCTTCCCTCCCTGGAGGAATTCTGGCTGGGGAATTTAATTCTGGAGAATTATGGGGAATTTAAAGCTGATAATGCTTTTGGGAGCTTTGCTGGACTGGACTGGGAAGGAAGAAGAGTTAGCACAGGACTGAAAAGGATCCAGAAATATCAAAATCCAACTCAAATTTTCAGTTATTGTTGGTCTGGCACTCACAGATGGAGTTTTCAAGGCTTCTGTTCCAAACCTGGTGGGTCAAGGCCTAAATGAGCTTTTATCATTTTTATTACTGTCACATCCCGAGGTGCTTTGAGCACTGGAACTTTCTGGGACTCTGCTGTGCAGGAGGACTCAGGACCTTATGGGACCATCTTTAATGCCTGAAAATTCATGGAATTATTGAATCATGGAGTGGTTTGGGTTGGAAGGGACCCTAAATCCCACTCAGAGCCACCCCTGCCATGGCAGGGACCCCTCCCACTGTCCCAGGGGGCTCCAGCCTGGCCTGGGACACTTCCAGGGATCCAGGGGCAGCCACAGCAAATCTGGGAATTCCATCCCAGCCAGGAATTCCTTCCCAATATCCCATCTAAACCTGCCCATGGCATCTTGGATTGGAGGGGACCTCCAAGTCCATCCAGTCCCACCATGGGCAGGGACACCTTCCACTATCCCAGGCTGCTCCAGCTGGGCCTGGAACAGGGATCCAGGGACATCCCATATTTCTTCCCAAAATCCCATTGAAACCAGCACATGGAATCCTGAATTCCTTTGGGTTGGAAGGGACCTGAAATCCCATCAGAGCCACCCCTGCCATGGCAGGGACACCTCCCACTGTCCCAGGGGGCTCCAGCCTGGCCTGGGACACTTCCAGGGATCCAGGGGCAGCCACAGCAAATCTGAGAATTCCATCCCAGCCAGGAATTCCATCCCAATATCTCATTTATTCTGCAGCAGCAACAGAGACATGCCAGGTAAAAGCTGAACCAAAAAAAAACCCAAAAATTTTCAGAGCTTCTCCCGGTTGCCAAGGAAATTTTTTGTCCTTTTTTCCTTTTGCTGCTGTGCTGAAAAGCAGAAGAAAAGTTTGGGAAAGCAGTCACTTAAGTCATGAAGAATTTAAAGTGTAAGACAATGTTCTTTTTTAGACTGTGCTTCTACAGAAACAGAGTTTGGAAATTTTTCTCCAAGGTATTTATAGAATTCTCTCTGTTCTCCCCTAAATAATCTCTGGTGCCTTTTTTTTTTTTTCCTGTCTAATTCTCAATTTTTGAAGGTTTATTTGGGTGCTTTTTTGACATTTGATTTTTCTGGGGGGTAGCAAGGATTCTTTTGAATATTCTTCCTCTTTAATTTGGAGGGTGAAGCCAAGCCATGAAACCTTCAAGCAGCAGAGTCGGGGTCGAACCTGGAGACACAACTTTTGGAGCTGGGAATTGGGTATCCCATAATAATCATCCTCTCCTGCATTCTCCCTGCCCCTTGCACCGTCTGTGGTTGTTTTTCCAGCGGGTTTTTGCAGTGTGTGATCCCATTTTTCCAGCTGGGAACGTGGAGGGAGCTCTGTGGGTTTTTTTATTTTTTTCCCAGGCACGGAACATCTCCCGTGCACCCAGGACAGGGGCAGCTCTGCCGGCTTCCCCAGGCTGCTGCTCTGCCTCCAGGGAGGATTTTCCTCCCCAAAACCATCCCCCAAAAGCAAAGGATTGAGGATTTTCCCAGAGCAGTGGGATTGGGAAGCAGGGAGTGGATTATCCCAGCAGTGTGAGCTCGGCAAGGGCTGATTTCCATCCTGTGCAAAGCCAGCCTGGCTTTGTTTTTAAAAAGCATGATGATGGCTCCATTTAGAGATTTTTCTTTTTTTTCCCCCTGGATTGTCAATCATTCATTTATCACTCTGTCAATCATTAATTTATCACTCTGTCAATGCATAAGGAATTCCTGTCAGGGCTGAGCTAACAATGTCTGATTTTCCCAGCTCTCCAGGCTGATCCTTATCTCCAAGTGGATTCATTCAGCTCCTACAAAGCACCACATTTCCTCCTCTATTTAATAATAATTTTCTGCTTTAGGCAGGGGGGGTTTTTTGCCCCTTGGATTGGTTTTTGGGTAAATATGGTTTGCTCCTCCCAGTGCCAGGTTTTGGTCCTAGAGTGGATGGAATTGCTGAATTGCCCTTGCTCAGCCCAGGTGATCTGAAACAATAACCTGATTTCTGCAGTCCAGAGCTCGGTGTGAGGCCACGAATCCTACAGAAATCATTAATTAAACAGTCCCTGAAATCATTAATGAAATGATCTCTGAACCTGTTAATGCGTGTAACTGCAGGAGAAGATTTTGACAGGAGAAGGGAATCCTCAATGTCCCTGAAAAGCAGAAACCCAAGGTTCTCTTTAAAAGATATTCTGCACTTATATTTGATTATCGTTGGTTTTGTGGCATCACAGAGTTCTGTGCTCCAGACTCAACCCGGAAAATCAAGAGGTAAAATAATTCCCTTTGCATTCTGTGATTTATAAAGGACGAGGAAGCTCCAGGATGTCCCAAAGGATCAGGATGATCCAGGATGTCCCAAAGGCTGAAGAAGCTCCAGGATGTCCCAAAGGATCAGGATGATCCAGGGTCTCCCAAAGGATGAGGATGATCCAGGGTGTCCCAAAGTGTCAGGATGGTCCAGAGTTTCCCAAAGGCTGAGGAAGCCCCAGGATGTCCCAAAGGATGAGGAAGTTCCAAGGTATCCCAAAGGATGAGGATGGTCCAGGATGTCCTGAAGGATGAGGAAGCTCCAGGGTATCCCAAAGTGTCAGGATGATCTTTGGGTCTCCCAAAGGATGAGGAAGCTCCAGGATGTCCCAAAGTGTCAGGATGATCCAGGATGTCCCAAAGGCTGAGGAAGCTCCAGGATGTCCCAAAGGATGAGGAAGTTCCAAGGTATCCCAAAGGATGAGGATGTTCCAGGATGTCTCAAAGTGTCAGGATGATCCAGAGTGTCCCAAGGGCTCCAGAAGCCCCAGGATGTCCCAAAGGATCAGGATGATCCAGGGTCTCCCAAAGGATGAGGATGGCCCAGGATGTCCCAAAAGATGAGGAAGCTCCAGGGTGTCCCAAAGGATCAGGATGATCCAGGATGTCTCAAGGCTGAGGAACTTCCAGCATGTCCCAAAATATGAGGAAGTTCCAAGGTATCCCAAAGGATGAAGAAGCTCCAGGATGTCTCAAGGCTGAAGAAGTTCCAGGGTATCCCAAAGGCTGAAGGACTTCCAGGATGTCTCAGAGGATGAGGAAGCTCCAGGGTATCCCAAAGTGTCAGGATGATCTTTGGGTCTCCCAAAGGCTGAGGAAGCTCCAGGGTGTCCCAAAGGCTGAGGAAGCTCCAGGGTGTCCCAAAGGATGAGGATGATCCAGGGTGTCCCAAAGGATCAGGACGATCCAGGGTGTCCCAAAGGATGAGGATGATCCAGGATGTCTCAAGGCTGAGGAACTTCCAGCATGTCCCAAAAGATGAGGAAGTTCCAAGGTATCCCAAAGGATGAAGAAACTCCAGGATGTCCCAAAGGCTGAGGAAGCTCCAGGATGTCTCAAGGCTGAAGAAATTCCAGGGTATCCCAAAGGCTGAAGGAGTTCCAGGATGTCTCAGAGGATGAGGAAGCTCCAGGGTGTCCCAAAGGATGAGGAAGATCCAGGAAGTCTCAGAGGCTGAAGAAGTTCCAGAAATTCTCAGAGGCTGAAGAAGTTCCAGAAATTCTCAGAGGATGAGGAAGTTCCAGGATGTCTCAGAAGCTGAAGAAGTTCCAGGGTATCCCAAAGGATGAAGAAGCTCCAGGGTCTCTCAAAGCTGAAAAAGTTCCAGGATGTCTCAAGGCTGAAGGAGTTCCAGGATGTGTCACCTCCGTGGCCCAGCTGCATTTTTTCATTTTCCCTTCCCTGGGATTGATCTCTCTCCATGAGGACAAAAACCCCCGGGAGCATTTAACACCATTTCTGCTTTTCCAGGAATGACTCCATAAAGAGCAGCAAAGAGGGAGGGTCAGGAGTTCACCCTTTATTTGGAGCTGTAACATTTTCCCTGCAATCCCATAAAACTTTATAGGTTTGGGTCAGCCCTTCCCTGCACGTGGCAGCTGGATGCATCCACACGCTCCTCGTTTGGTTTTGCAGCTTTGGCTCACGAAAAAAAAAAAATTAAAAATCATCTTTATCACCTCCTCCCTAGAATTCCAGACTGGGATAAATCCCTTCTGTCTCGCTCTGCATTTGTGACCACACCTGGGTTGCCACGAGGGGACTCTGCCTCTCTTGGTTTGGGTCTCAGGGAGGTTTTATGGGGCTGGATTTGCCAGGACACAGATTGGGAATGTTGCAGTGTCCCGTGGGATTGGGGGACGTTCTGTTCTACTCTCTCAGCATCATTTGAAAGGTTGGGGTCTTGCCCTTCCCGAGTTCCCTTTTCCTTAATTGTTACAGAATCTTGGAATGATTTGGGTTGGAAGGGCCTTAAAAATCATCCAGTCCCAATCTCCACTTTAAAATACATATATATATATAAAATTTATTTATTTATCTATTTATTTATTTATTTATGCTCAGGGACATCTTTTTAGTGTCCTTTAAAGCAGAATTTGCTTCAGTCTTTTCATTATCTGATGAAATTGCAGGGTCACCTGCAAGGCCAAAGACTCCATCATGGAGGTTCCTGTGTAACTTATCCAATAATATATATTATATTATTATTCTATTCTATTCTATTCTATTCTATTCTATTCTATTCTATTCCATTCCATTCCATTCCATTCCATTCCATTCCATTCCATTCCATTTATTATACTATATTTATTATATTTTCTATTACTATCATTTATATTATCAATTATATTCTTCTTTCAAATAAAATGAGGGAGGAAAACCACAATATTTGTCACTGGATGAAGAACTGTGCCTTTTGCTAAGGAAAACATCAGTCATGGAATCATGGAATGGTTTGGGTTGGAAGGACCTCAAAAATCATCGAGTTCTACCCCATGGGCAGAGGCACCTCCCACTATCCCAGGCTGCTCCAAGCCCCGTCCAGCCTGGCCCTGGACACTGCCAGGGATGGGGCAGTCACGACAAAACCATCATCATCATCATCATCATCATCATCATCATCATCATCATCATCATCATCATCACCATCAGTGCTTAAGCCTTCTCCTGATCTTCCTGAGATTTTTAAACTTTTCTGACTCAATCCCACTTTTTCTTGTCCTGATTTTCTTCTGGACTGTCTGGTTCTGATCCATCCTAACGAGTCCTTCAGGTCCAAACCCTCCCTTGTTTCCCTGTGTCACCTCCCCGGAGCCCCAGGATCCCATTAAAGCCTTCAGTGCATTTTTTAAATCCTTCCAGTGCGTTTTTTAAATCCTTCCAGTGAGTTTTTCAAATCCTTCCAGTGCGTTTTTTAAATCCTTCCAGTGCGTTTTTTTAAATCCTTCCAGTGCGTTTTTCAAATCCTTCCAGTGAGTTTTTTAAATCCTTCTAGTGAGTTTTTCAAATCCTTCCAGAGCGTTTTTCAAATCCTTCCAGTGCGTTTTTTTAAATCCTTCCAGTGCGTTTTTAAATCCTTCCAGTGCGTTTTTCAAATCCTTCCAGTGTGTTTTTAACTCCTTACAGTGCGTTTTTTAACTCCTTCCAGTGTGTTTTTTAACTCCTTCCAGTGTGTTTTTTAACTCCTTCCAGTGTGTTTTTCAAATCCTTCCAGTGTGTTTTTTAAATCCTTCCAGTGCGTTTTTTAAATCCTTCCAGTGTGTTTTTCAAATCCTTCCAGTGCGTTTTTAACTCCTTCCAGTGCGTTTTTCAAATCCTTCCAGTGTGTTTTTAACTCCTTCCAGTGTGTTTTTAACTCCTTCCAGTGTGTTTTCAAATCCTTCCAGTGCGTTTTTAACTCCTTCCAGTGCGTTTTTTAACTCCTTCCAGTGCGTTTTTAACTCCTTCCAGTGCGTTTTTTAACTCCTTCCAGTGCGTTTTTTAAATCCTTCCAGTGTGTTTTTCAAATCCTTCCAGTGCGTTTTTAACTCCTTCCAGTGCGTTTTTCAAATCCTTCCAGTGTGTTTTTCAAATCCTTCCAGTGCGTTTTTTAACTCCTTCCAGTGTGTTTTTAACTCCTTCCAGTGTGTTTTTAACTCCTTCCAGTGTGTTTTTAACTCCTTCCAGTGTGTTTTTAACTCCTTCCAGTGTGTTTTTAACTCCTTCCAGTGTGTTTTCAAATCCTTCCAGTGCGTTTTTTAACTCCTTCCAGTGTGTTTTTAACTCCTTCCAGTGTGTTTTTAACTCCTTCCAGTGCGTTTTTTAACTCCTTCCAGTGTGTTTTTAACTCCTTCCAGTGTGTTTTTTAACTCCTTCCAGTGCTTCCAAACGAAACCACAGCGTGGCTGTGACCTGGGTCCATCCACGCAGGATCGAGGTGCTGGCAGGGATATTCCCTGGTTTTTCCTGCCTCTGGAATGGGACTCGGCTCTGTTAGCCCCAGCCTTGCCCTCCTGCCTGTCCCCAGCCCTTGGAGCTGTGTCCTGGTTAATTGAGTTCCCTGGGCTGATGTGGGATCTCCACCTCTGACTGTGAATAAAACCGTCTGCTGAACCTTTGCCCAATTAGTGAAATCGAGGTCAGAATTCCCTCAGTGTTATTTCAGGACTCACTTTAGGACTGTTTAGGTGCACTGGCATCTTTTTCGATGTCCTTTAAAGCAGAATTTGCTTCAGTCCTTTAATTATCTGATGGGATTGCGGGGTCACCTCCAAGGCCAGAGATTCCATCGTGGAGGTTCCTGTGTAATTTATCCAAACACTTTCCCCAGCGAGGCTGAGTCTGTTCTCCACCGAACTCCACTGATCTCGGCCTAACTGTGATCTAATTCCTGCGTTTTGCCAGTGGGAATGAGCTCCGTGTTCTCCTCCTCATTCCTGGAGGAGTGGAACTCCAGCCCCCGGATTTCTCTGCTCCGTGGCCCCCGTGGTTTTACCCTGACCTGCCCACGGGGGCCTTTAATGGATTTTTTTGTTGTTGCAGGGTGATCCCAAAGCTGCTCCCGGGCCTGTTCTGGACATTCCCTGCCTGGTTCTGACATTCCTTCTCCAAACAGAAGAGATGGGAAACTGTGAGGGGCTTCAGGCTGGAGAGCAGGGATCTTATTCCTTATTCCAGAAGGAAAAATATTCCTTAATTCCTTAATTCCTTAATAATATTCCTTATTCCAGAAGGAAAAATATTCCTTAATTCCTTAATAATATTCCTTATTCCAGAAGGAAAAATATTCCTTAATTCCTCAATAATATTCCTTATTCCAGAAGGAAAAATATTCCTTAATTCCTTCATAATATTCCTTATTCCAGAAGGAAAAATATTCCTTAATTCCTCAATAATATTCCTTATTCCAGAAGGAAAAATATTCCTTAATTCTTCAATAATAATCCTTAATAATATTCCTTATTTCAGGAGGAATAATATTCCTTAATTCCTTAATAATATTCCTTATTTCCTTAATAATATTCTTTATTCCAGAAGGAAAAATATTCCTTAATTCCTTAATAATATTCCTTATTCCAGAAGGAATAATATTCCTTATTTCCTTAATAATATTCCTTATTCCAGGAGGAATAATATTCCTTATTTCCTTAATAATATTCCTTATTTCCTTAATAATATTCCTTATTCCAGGAGGAATAATATTCCTTAATTCCTTAATTCCTTAATTCCTTAATTCCTTAATTCCTTAATTCCTTAATAATATTCCTTATTTCCTTAATAATATTCCTTATTCCAGAAGGACCCAGCCCTTCTGAATGTCAGAAAATCACGGAATGGGTTGGGCTGGAGGGGCCTTAGACACCATCAAGCTTTAACTGTCCCAGGTCACTCTCCCTGAAGAATTATCAGAGAATTCAAAGGGATCCAGAAATATCACCGGAATCCAACTCAAGTTTTCATGGTTACATTGCTCTGACATCCATGGGGGGGATTTTCGAGGCTTCTGTTCCAAACCTGATGGATCCAGGCTTAAAATGTCACTTTTATTGCTGTCAGAGCTCGAGGTGCTTTGAACACTAGAACTTTTTGGGGACTCTGATGTGCAGGACGACTCCATTATTCCTTGGGGGCCTTACAGGACAATCTTTGCACGCCTGAAAATTCGTGAAATCATCATCATCATCACCATCATCATCATCATCATCATCATCATCATCAGTGCTTAAGCCTTCTCCTCAATGGTTTGAGTGGGAAGGACCTTAAAGCCCCTCCAGTCCCACGTCCCATTATCCCAGGCTGCTCCCAGTCCTGTCCAGCCTGGCCTTGGACACCTCCAGGGATCCAGGGGCAGCCCCAGCTCCTCTGTGCCAGGGGCTGCCCACCCTCAAAGGGAAGAAATTCCTCCCAAAATCCCATCTGAATCTCCCCTCTTTTAGTTTCTAATTGTTCCCCCTTGTTCTGTCACCTCGTTCCTTGTCCCAAATTCCTCTCCAGCTCTCTGGGAGCTTCTTTAGGTCCTGGAAGGGGCTCTAAGTTCTCTCCAGGCTGGACAATCCCAACTCCCTCAGCCTTTCCCCATAGGAGAAGCTCTCCATCCCTCCAATTCCCTCATCCTGCCGCGTGTGGAAAAGGAATCAGCCCATTTTGGGAACAAAATTAACCTGAATCGTGGATCTGAGCTTTCCTGCCCCTGGGCCGTGCACAGCCAGCCCGAGGCAAAACCTTTTCCTGCCCTGGAGCTGGCACGAGTGGCACACGTGGCAGAAGAGATCAGGGATGGATGTGGAGCTTTTCCAGGAGAGGGGAGGGGACTGGGAAAGGTTTGAGTCCCTTGGGAGATCATCCCCTGGTTTTATTTAATGTCAGCTTGCTCTGCACAGTGGTTCAGGGATTAACAGTTCTACGGGTATGCAGATAGCTCATTATCCTCGGGGGTTGTTAATTTGTTAATCCAATTAACACTTTGTTGCCCTTGTGTTTCAGCCTTCTGATTGCTGACAGATTCTTTTTACCGTTTCTCACACTCTTTTCTTGTAAATAATGAATGTTTTGCATCCCTCTTTGGAGGAGAGGATTGCTGGACTCTCGATGGGACCTATGGGGTGAGGAGGAATTATCCTCACTCTCCAATCCGTGGTCAGTTGGAATTCTATAAATGGACATGAAATGTCAATAAAGGGGTTCTTTTCCTGCTTGATTCCGTGGAGTCACTGAGTGTGAGTGTCTTTCCCTCTGTGTCATTTCGGTGACAACACCTGATGGAAGGAAGGGAAGAGGCTTCGAGTGTGTTGTGCTCTCAAGGCAAAGCAGGGCCCTGGGTGTTTGCTGTGACAGAGGAAAGGAGGAATATCCGAAATTCTGGGATTTTTCATCTTTTCTCCTTGCAGGAGAAGGTTCTGAAGTGATGGAAGCAGAGCCCAGGCAGGGTCATGGCAGCGAGCTCCCCTCCAGGATGTCCTTGAGGAGTCGTGGAGTCACTAAAGGATTTGGGTGGGAACAGCCTGGAATGGAAGGTACAAAAAAACCATGGAATCCTGGAATGGTTTGGGTGGGAAAAGACCTTAAATCCCACCCAGAGCCACCCCTGGATGGGCAGGGACACCTCCCACTGTCCCAGATTATCCCAGCCTGGCCTGGGACACTTCCAGGGATCCAGGGGCAGCCACAGCAAATCTGGGAATTCCAGCCCAGCCAGGAATTCCTTCCCAATATCCCATCTAAACCTGCCCATGGCATCTTGGATTGGAGGGGACCTCCAAGTCCATCCAGTCCCACCATGGGCAGGGACACCTTCCACTATCCCAGGCTGCTCCAGCTGGGCCTGGAACAGGGATCCAGGGACATCCCATATTTCTTCCCAAAATCCCATTGAAACCAGCACATGGAATCCTGAATTCCTTTGGGTTGGAAGGGACCTGAAATCCCATCAGAGCCACCCCTGCCATGGCAGGGACACCTCCCACTGTCCCAGGGGGCTCCAGCCTGGCCTGGGACACTTCCAGGGATCCAGGGGCAGCCACAGCAAATCTGGGAATTCCAGCCCAGCCAGGAATTCCTTCCCAGTGTCCCACCCCACCCTGCCCTGGCAGTTTGAGATCTGAAGATGCTGTGGCTGGTGCCAGGTGTGGCCACCTCTGAATTCCTCCTTTTGTGATTCCCACCAGGTGTGTCCTGGGTAAGACCCCCCTGGTACCCAGGTGTTGTTTTTGTTTGGAATTCTCCCATTTTAGGGACAGAGGGGATTGCCAGGCCCACAGCTCTGCTCTTCCCACTGCCAGAGCCCCCAAGGAAAGTGCAGGAATCCATCCCAGGGAATGAGCTGGAGCTGTGCTTGGAATGGTTTGGGAATGTTCAGCTGTGGGGGTGTATGCTGGGCTTTGTACTATTATTAGTGGTTTGTCATTAGTTTTGTTTGTTTTGTTTTTTTTTTTAGAGCTAGGATTATTAGAAAGGTGATTGGGACGATTTTTGTGTTTGGACTTGGATGTTTATTGTATTTTATTAAAGAATTACAGAAAGTATTACAGTACTTCTAGTTTTTTGTCAGAAGTAGGGAAAATGGCTACATTTGAGCCTGTTTGGAGGCTTTTTAAAGTTAAACAAACTAATAGAAGTTTAACACTTACATTATTTATTTTTTTTATTTAATAATAGATTTTTATAGCTTTTAGAGTGACATTAGACTGACTAACTAGAGGTTATTACTAAAGTTTTGTGAAGAAGATGAACAAAGAAAAAGACCCTATTTAAAATTTTAAATTTTTGTTCTATATTCTCTGCTATACTAGAAAACTTTAAAATTTAAAACCCATCACTCAGTGAAAATACACACATTTAACCTGCTATACATTTAGGATTATTTATATTATTTATATTTAATATTGATATTTACAAGCTTTTTCTAAGGTTCCAGCTCCAGAGCAGTGTTTTCCAGGGGGTCTGTGCCTGGGAGCACAGGAAGCTCCAAAACTCCACATTGCTGAGATCCAACATTCAGCAAGCTCAGCTTTTCCAGGACTCTCCTTTCCAATCAACCTCATTAAGTGCAGGATTCTTCCTCTGCTGCTCCAGGAGCTCCAAGCTCTCTGCAGTTCCCAGCACTGAAGGCAACCCAACAATGGTTCCTTTGACACTGATATTCCTGGAGGGAAAAGGAAAGGAAAGGAGCCCTTCAAGAAACTCACTGGCCTCTTTCTCCCCGAGTCCCCTGCCCTCTCATCTCCAAAAGAATTTCTTGATTGTTCTCTCCAACACCGTTACAAACTTAGCTTCAAGGGAAGGGAAAAGAGCTTTTCTTTATTTTTTTTTTCTGGCTTTTTCTCTCTCTGCTCCCCTGAGTGCTCCTGTTTTGAGTCCTTCAGCCTGATCTCTGTTCAGCAGGGCTCTTTTGCTGACCACAAAGGCAGCAAAGAAAAGCTTTGAGCAGAAGTTACTTGCGAAGATTTTTTTTTTCCCCATCTTCTCAGAAAATTTCCTAATGGCGTGGGAACATCAGGAGTTCAAGGTTGCTTTCCTGCAGCTTCCACTGTTTCTCGAAGGCCTTGAAATTGTGTTTGAAATCCCACAGACACATCCACACAGCCCTGAGAGTAATTCTGAGCCATTTACTTCCAAAGGCGAGTCTGCTCAGGGAAGGCAGCACAAGGAACAGGTCTCTGAGTGTTTCTTTCTTAACTTAAGGAGCCTTAGAGGGCACCTGGGGTGTTGTTTTCCACAAAAAAAAAAGTTCCTGTTTATCACCACACCAGGTTTATGTGTGGGGCAGCCCAGGCAGAGTGAGTTCACCAGTCGTAATCTGGAATTGCTGGAGGAAAAATCGAGTCAATCCTGTTGATTTCTCAGGAGAACGGACATTTTTGTTGTCTTGTTTTCCCGTCCCATCTCCACTTCTTTTCCCTTCTTGCTCCCATCGTTTCTTCCCCATTTCTTTTTCCCTCTTACGAAGCAGCAGGGGCAAAAATGCCAGACACAGCACTTTGGTGTGCCCAAAAAAAACAATGAAAAAGAGAGTTCTGACACCTCAGTGTCCTCTCAACGGCCCCAGATTAAATGTCAGTGCCTGAAGAATGTAAATTAATAAACCTGTGTGGTCTAGGTCAGTTTATTCCAGCTGGGAATCTCACCCTGAGTTGGTGAATTCCCAAGTTTAGGGGTGAGGACGGATTCAGGGTTTGACATTCTGGGGCTGAGCAGAGGCAGAGCTGAGCCTTAGGTCAGCCCAGGGTTCTCATCTGGGTTTTTGTGGGATTTCTGCTTTCACAGGAGCACGGATCGTGTGCATGAAGGAATAACAAAACAGCTCTGGAGCAGCTGAGGCCTCCCAGCAGGGAAGAACCTCCAGGAGGACTCTGAGACATAAAGACACCAAATAAACACAAGTGGCACTGAAATTCCAGCTCTGCTTGGCTGGGAGGGCACAGTTTGTCTCCTGTGCGAGTTCATCAGCCAGACACAGAGTAAATGCCAGGCCTGTTCCTGTATTTCCCAGCAGACTGACCCTATAAAGAAGATTATCCTCAATTCCCCTCCTCCTGCCTGTACTGGTTTGAAAGCAAAACCAGTGAGAGACTCCAAGTCAGTAATAAAATTTAATAGGAAAAAAAAAAGAAAAAACAAAATACATGCAATAAAACAAAAGAAAAACCACTGCCAGAGTGAGAATCCAAGGTGCCCCCGTCAGTCAGTCAGGGTTGGTGCAGTCCCATTCCATGGTGGCTGATCCTCCTGCAGGGACAGATGTGGTTCTGCTGGAGCAGGGCTCCTGCACAAGGTGCACTTTTCCTCCAAAGCTGCAGGGATGATGTGCAAGGCTCTGGTTTTCCTCTGGGATCCAGTGGGAAAAGGCTGCTCTGCTGTTCCAAATCTCCCCTTTGATCTGGGTAGGAAATGTTTGGCTCCTGCCCTGGCTGGAGCATCTCCCCATGGGATGATGGAATTTGATCAGCCCTGCCCTGGGACTGCATGGCCATGGACAGGAGAGATCTCCTGGAGGGAGGATGGGCTGTGGGGAAGAGAAAGAACACTGCAACAGCTGGGTGAACAGCTGGAACAGGAACAGCAGAGATCCCCACAGGGATCAGGATCACTGCCACAGCTGGGTGAACAGCTGGAACAGGAACAGCAGAGATCCCCACAGGGATCAGGATCACTGCCACAGCTGGGTGAACAGCTGGAACAGGAACAGCAGAGATCCCCACAGGGATCAGGATCACTGCCACAGCTGGGTGAACAGCTGGAACAGGAACAGCAGAGATCCCCACAGAGATCAGGATCACTGCCACAGCTGGGTGAACAGCTGGAACATGAACAGCAGAGATCCCCACAGGGATCAGGATCACTGCCACAGCTGGGTGAACAGCTGGAACAGGAACAGCAGAGATCCCCACAGGGATCAGGATCACTGCCACAGCTGGGTGAACAGCTGGAACATGAACAGCAGAGATCCCCACAGAGATCAGGATCACTGCCACAGCTGGGTGAACAGCTGGAACATGAACAGCAGAGATCCCCACAGAGATCAGGATCACTGCCACAGCTGGGTTAACAGCTGGGACAGAATCCACATTTTTGCATGGTAACCCAGGACACTGCCTCAGTTTGTTCCATCCCTGGGAGTGCCCAAGGCTGGGGCTTGGAGCAGCCTGGGATGGTGGGAGGTGTCCCTGCCCATGGAACTGGGTGGGCTCTAAGGTCTCCCCAAACCTTTCTGGGACTCTGATTTTAGATTTTTCACTCTACAGGTCACATATCTATCATGTTGGGGGTTTTTCTCTGGCTTCTGGAAGGTGCTGAGGAGTGAGAAAGGAGCCATGACTGTGTTGGTGCCCGGGTTCAGGATTTGGATCAGGGGCTGGCAGGAGGTGTCACCTGAGCTGGGCAGTGCATCCTGCTGCCTCCTCAGAGCAGAGCTCACCTCAAGGCCAGCTTGGTTTGTCAGGGACCTTCTCTGGATTTACAGCTCTCCTCAAAGGAGGCAGGTGGAGTAAAGTCAGTGCAGAGCCTGTTCTAAAGCTCTGCTCTAAATGGTAAAAAAAAAATCTTTGTGATTTGGGCTGTGTTAGCAGCATGTCCTGAAGGTTTGCAGGATCCTGGAGTGGTTTGGGTGGGAAAAACCTTAAATCCAACCCAGTGCCAGCCCTGCCATGGGCAGGGACACCTCCCATTGTCCCAGGGTGCTCCAAGCCCTGTCCAGCCTGGCCTTGGACACATTTCCTCACTTTAACCCAATTACACCCTGACTAACAGCATTAAATGAGATATTTTGCTCCTTCCTTTGGCTTTGCAGAGATGTCGCTGTGACAACAACCTGTCCCAGCTATTATGGAATATCAGATGATGGAAAATGTTCTTCCCATTCCCCTCTCTCCTCTTTATTTGCTTCCTAACCTTGCCCTGTGCTTTCTGTCCTGCTCAGGGATGTTCTGCCCTCACCTCCCTGTTCCTGCTGCTGGATTGGGGTCAGGAGGTGTCCCCAGGAGTGACTGACTGCAAAGGTGCAGCAGCAGATAAACCCTCCTCAAAACCACTTGTGAGAATGGAGCCAAGGATTTATATTTAGAAATCCATTTAGGTCTCCCCATCTTGCTTAAAATGGAATTGATAATAATAATAATAATACCTGGCTGGGCCGTGCACTTAATGAAAAGCAGTGAATGGGAAAGTTAACAAATGTAAAAGTTGAATTTTTTATGGGAGCTTTGCTTTTCCAGTAAGCTTTTAAAGCCCTATTCTCATTGGAAGCAATCTACTGATACATTTAACAAATGTCAAGATGAAATGCTTCAGCAGAGATCAAAAGGAGTGAGGTTTTATTGTGCTGCTCTTGCAGCACTGATAGCCTGGATTGAACTTTCATGCTAAGGATCAATAGCTTTATTTGATCAAATATGGGCAGCTATCAAAGCCATTGGGCTCTACCTAAAGGACACTTCAGCCTGAGCTGCCTCCCTCGAGAGCACTCGGGCTCTTCACTGCAGGCTTTGATATTTGCTTGTTTGGAAATTGGGATTTAATTAATTAAAAAAAAGAAAAAAAGAAAAAAAAAAAAAAAAAGAAAGAAACAAAACGCTCCTGGGTTGTTGTCTGTGCCTGAGTACTCTCCACGCTCCGTGGGGATCAAAGGCACCACGTGCCACCGAGGGGCCAGTGCTGGTCCTGCCTTTGGAATCTGGAGGCTTTAGAAGGCTGCAGATCCCAGGGGATTCCCAAGGAGTGATGCAGTGAGGCTGGGAAATTCAAAGGGCCCCAGGGAGGAGGGGAGGACACAACACCCCTGGTGCTGATGGAGGAGGAGAAGGGGCAGAGATGCCTCTCCCGAGCTGGAAAATCAACAATTTGTCCCCAAAACTCCACAATTTGACTCCAAAACTCCATAATTTGCCCCCAAAACTCCATAATTTGACCCCAAAACTCAACAATTTGACCCCAAATGTCATCCCAGTCTTCCCCTCCCTCCATCCCACCTCCCCCATAAATGATGAAGAGCTTTTCCTTGTGAACTTGACACAAACATTTGTGTTTATCGGCAGAAAATGTGGTGGGTTAGAAGACTCAAATCCCAAGGAATTCCCAAGGAGTGCTGCAGTGAGACTGGGAAATACAAGGAGCTCCAGAGGGGAGGACACAACACCCCTGGTGCTGATGGAGGAGGAGAAGGGGCAGAGATGCCTCTCGTGAGCTGGAAAATCAACAATTTGGCCCCAAAACTCAACAATTTGCCCCAAAACTCCATAATTTGACCCCAAAATTCCACAATTTGGCCCCAAAACTCAACAATTTGACCCCAAAACTCCATAATTTGAACCCAAAACTCCACAATTTGACCCCAAATGTCATCCCAGTCTTCCCCTCCCACCATCCCACCTCCCCCATAAATGATGAAGAGCTTTTCCTTGTGAACTTGACACAAACATTTGTGTTTATCAGCAGAAAATTTGGTGGCTTTGGAACACTCAAATCCCAAGGAATTTCCTACAAGTGAGGCTGGGAAGTTCAAGGGGCCCCTGGAAGGGAGGACACAACAACCCCTTGTGCTGATGGCGGTGGGAGAGAAGAGGCAGAGATGCCTTTCCTGAGCTGGAAACTCAACCCAAAACTCCCCCGAGTGTTCCCCTGCCTCCCTGCCACCCCCAGCATCAATGATTAAGAGCTTCTGGCTGGTGAACTCGGAACAAACATTTGTGTTTATCGGCAGAAAATGTGGTGGGTTAGAAGACTCAAATCCCAAGGAATTCCCAAGGAGTGCTGCAGTGAGGCTGGGAAATTCAAGGAGCTCCAGAGGGGAGGACACAACACCCCTGGTGCTGATGGAGGAGAAGGGACAGAGATGCCTCTCCTGAGCTGGAAAATCAACAATTTGTCCCCAAAACTCCACAATTTGACCCCAAAACTCCAAAATTTGACCCCAAAACTCCACAATTTGACCCCAAATGTCATCCCAGTCTTCCCCTCCCACCATCCCACCTCCCCCATAAATGATGAAGAGCTTTTCCTTGTGAACTTGACACAAACATTTGTGTTTATCAGCAGAAAATTTGGTGGCTTTGGAACACTCAAATCCCAAGGAATTTCCTACAAGTGAGGCTGGGAAGTTCAAGGGGCCCCTGGAAGGGAGGACACAACAACCCCTTGTGCTGATGGCGGTGGGAGAGAAGAGGCAGAGATGCCTTTCCTGAGCTGGAAACTCAACCCAAAACTCCCCCGAGTGTTCCCCTGCCTCCCTGCCACCCCCAGCATCAATGATTAAGAGCTTCTGGCTGGTGAACTCGGAACAAACATTTGTGTTTATCGGCAGAGCTGCCGAAAGAGGAAAGCGGTGGGAGCAGGTGGAGGTGGAGGGGGGGAGAGGGAAAGAATTGGAAGGACAAGGGGAGGAGAAGCAAAAAAAAAAAACAAAAAACAAAAAAAAAACCACCAGAACTGAGCTTCCCCCCACACTCGAGAGCAGCTTGGCTAAAGGAGCATTTCAGCTCCAATCCGAGGAATGGCAGAGGCTGCAGGAAGTGGAGAGGGCTGGGATGTGGTGGCAGGTCCTGGTGGGTGGAGAGGGGGTTCAGTAAAGCCCTCGGAGCATCTGTTCTCCTCTGAAAACAGGCCCCGAGCCTTCAGGCTGATTCTTGTGACAAAAAAAAAAAAAAAAAAAAAGTGTTTTAACTTCTCCCGAGCTGGAGGAGCTGCTGGGTTTGGGAGCTCACCTGTGCCCAGGTGAGGATTTGTGTGGATGAAGGAGCAGGAGGATAAAGCAGCTCTGCAGGGATGAGCCTGCCCTGCCAGCAGAGATTAAACCCCCTGAGCCTCCCTAGTGAGACTGAGAGTGGGGTTTAGCCCTGAATCCCAGCTCAGAGAGGTGCCAGCACCCCCAGGAGCGACGCTGCAGGCAGAAATGTGGCTTTTCTCCTTCCTCCTGCCCCACCTTTGCTGCTTTCTCAGCTTAATTTCAGCACACCAGGGTCAGGAAGGAGGCTGGGAAGAGCCTGGAGAGGAAAACTCTGCTGTGCTGGCAGTGCCAGGGGCCTGAGAAGATGAAGATTTGAGGAAATATTTCAGCAGTGCATTAAATCAGCCTGCAGTGAGCCTGGTTTTATTTCACTCATCGCAGCAGAGCTTGTTCAGTTTTGTCCCAAACAAATCAACAACCAAAGAAAGGGCTTGGAGTCATGAATAATTCAGGTGGGAAAAGAGCTCTGAGACCATCCCTGCCAGCCTCAGGGAATAATGGGAAGGAATTCCTGGCTGGGCTGGAATTCCCAGAGGAGCTGTGGCTGCCCCTGGATCCCTGGAAGTGTCCCAGGCCAGGCTGGAGCCCCCTGGGACAGTGGGAGGTGTCCCTGCCATGGCAGGGGTGGCTCTGATGGGATTTCAGGTCCCTTCCAAGCCAAAGGAATTCAGGATTCCATGTGCTGGTTTCAATGGGATTTTGGGAAGAAATATGGGATGTCCCTGGATCCCTGTTCCAGGCCCAGCTGGAGCAGCCTGGGATAGTGGAAGGTGTCCCTGCCCATGGTGGGACTGGATGGACTTGGAGGTCCCCTCCAATCCAAGATGCCATGGGCAGGTTTAGATGGGATATTGGGAAGGAATTCCTGGCTGGGCTGGAATTCCCAGATTTGCTGTGGCTGCCCCTGGATCCCTGGAAGTGTCCCAGGCCAGGCTGGAGCCCCCTGGGACAGTGGGAGGTGTCCCTGCCATGGCAGGGGTGGCTCTGATGGGATTTCAGGTCCCTTCCAACCCAAACCATTCCAGGATTCCATAAATATCCACCGGGACGAGCTGATACCTGCCCTGTGCAGGGGTTTGAGCCTGCTCAGTGGGATCTGGAATTTGGGGACGCTCGTGTGGCAGTGACTGGACATGGGGAATAAATCCTCTCGTGCCTCGGCACTCTGAGTGTCCCCTCCAACCTTCAGCCTCGAGCACAACAATCCCCTGATAACGACAAAAATGCCAAGGATTGTTCTGGGCCAGCCACCCTGAGAGCAGGAATCGTTATTTCCTTATCCAGATTTACTAATTATGGGGGTAATTAAAGCCACTGAGCAACGGCTGCTGCCTCTCTCCAGCCGCTGAATTTCAGGGTCCTGCTGCCGATCAGTTTTAGTGTTTTCCCTCCTTTTAGCTGCAGTGGAATCTGTATCCCTGCCTTGGCAGACACGTCCCAATCTTCCCTAATTAAACCCCCCGGGAGAGCAAACGATTCTGCAGGTGATTGCTTAAATACCCCCTAAAATTAGCAACTGTTGAAGAGAATCCTCATTTAATCTGGAAAGACAACAGCAAACGTGATGCCATCGAGTGGAAAACAGCACAACAGAGCACACGAGGTGGAATTCAGTGTCTGAAGTGTCACACGTGCTCCAGGTCCCGTTTAGAGCCCCAAAACAGGAGCTAAATTGCTCAGAGGGGCAGTCCTGGATCTCTTTACGGGGATAAATTTCAGCGGTGCCCGTCCTGACTGAAATAAACTGCTGGGGGGAGTTGCTGTGCCTGGAAGGAAATGTTCTGCAAGGGGGATGAGTGATGCTGCAGAGATTTCTCTCCTGCTGGATTCGGTTCCATTCATACCCTCCCAAGCACTGCAGGAAAAACGCTCCTGGTTTTGCATATTCCAGCCCAAAAGAGCTGAGCAGTCAGAGCTGTGCTGGGAAGTGATGGAAAACCCGGATTTGGGCATTTGTTACTGCCTGCATCGCATTCCAGGACACTGGAAATTAAACACCTCAGCTTAGTGGTCTCCCCTGACCATTAAAAGTCTCCTTCTCTCCATTTGCTCTTTGTCATCCAGACATTTTGTCTTTTATCTCTTGGAGATGCCGTGAAAAATAAATGGTTTGTGAAAATCTCCAAAACAGCTGAGAGCCATAAAAAAAAAACATGGAGGAGCATTAATTGGATGTGAGGGGGAAAATTTGGGGGAATGTGCTGGAAATCAGGGGCAGGAGCTCTCAGAGAATGACCAAGGACCTGACAAAGTGGTGGATGGTGTTGGGGGAGTGAGGACAACCCGCCCTGGGCATCGTGGATCCGACCCTGGTGAGGGGAAGGAAGGGAGGGAAGAGGGAAATAATCAGGAAAAATCGAATTGCTCTGTTCTGGAGCTCAGTGTGTCCTGAAGCTGTGGCTGCCCCATCCCTGGAAGTGCCCAAGGCCAGGTTGGGTGAGATTTGGAACACCCTGGAGGTGTCAAGGGTTGGAATTAAATGATCTTTAAGGTGTTTTCCCACTCACTTCCATGATTCCCTGCCAGAGCCGGGCTCTGTTTCCCAGCTTTCAGTTCTTTGTCTCCAAAATTGACTTTTCATCAGCAAAATCACCCCTTTGAGGATGCACTCTGCCCCAACAACACCCCTGATGGTGTGAGCTGTCCTTTCCTCCTTTCCAGGCTCCCTGTTGGCTCCTGGAAGGGTTTTTAGGGGGTTTGAGTTATTTGGGTTCATCTATCAAAAAGAATTAGGGATGGGAACTGTGCTGATTCCAGAACAAATCCCTGAGCTGGGCTGTGAAATCCCAGGTCCTGTGTGCACATCCCCGCTGCTTTTGGGTTGTCTTTAAGGGATTTTCAAAATGGTTGTTTTTAAATTCCGATATTTATGCCTTTGTGGGTATTTTGTCTGTTGGATCGAGAACAGAAAAATGTCATTTCCAAAATTCCCTTCCTTAGGAGGAACAGAAAAATCCTAAATCTTCCTTTAGTCCCTGAAACATTGGCAATGTTTTTTCTCCCACTCAGCTGAGCGGGAGGGCTGATTCCACAACGTTTAGTAAAAAAAAAAAAAAAAAAAGAAAATGGCATTTCAGGCTTTGCTGATGCAACACTGCATGGAGTTGTCACTTCCCGGCTCCCTGCAAACAACCCGGGAGAAAACACCCGGAATTTGGGAGCTGCAAATGGAAAATTCTCCTGGCTCCAACCCACTTCCCTTTGTGTTCTGGAGGAGGCAGAGTGGCAGCTTGGCATCGCTGCCCAGGCACGGGACTCCTGCTTCACCTTCCCGTGGATCCCGCCCGGTCTGGGGGTGTCAGGATAAAGGAAAATAATCCCGAGCGGCTCGGCTGATGGGAGCTGTCGGTTGGTTCGGGTGCTCGGCGTGGATCTGCTCGTCCTGGAGCTGAGAGGAGCCGAAATCCCGCATTCCACGGGAGTTCCAGCTGTCGGATCAAAGGAGCATCCCCTCAGTTCCCCTTTGCTGCTGCTTTCCTGACATTTCCAAGGGCTGAACCCTTCCACCATCCCTCTCCAGGTGTCAGCTTTGCAACGCCCTGAATCCAGCTCGTTGCCTTTTGATAAATGCAAAAAAAAAAACCCAAAAAAACAAAAAAAAGAAAAAAAAAATCATTAGAAACACTAAGGAATGTGCCTGATATACGCCAGAAAAACTGGGAAATGGGAATCATCAAAATTCCAAACTCACACAGCTGATTTTGGTCCACGTTTGGCTTCATTTGGCTCCATTGAAGAGAAATAAAAAAACCATTTCTTCATTTAAGAGAAATAAAAAAAGCCAAGCTCGAGGTTGACAATCGCAGGGACTTTTAATTAGGTTTAAATCCTGCAGGATTGAAGTCAATAGCTGGGAATTGTCTCTGTGCCTGTAGTAAATCATTGGGAATTCGATTACTGGAAGAGACAGTCCCAAAATACAGGCTGGTGCTTGCTCTGACTCAGTAGGTGTTTAATGAGGTAAATGCAGGTGATTCTTCCATTTTCAGTGTTCTTGTGTCATTTTTTGCACGTGTTGGACCAAGAAATGTAAAAATCTGGGAGCTAACCTGCAAAGTACCTGATTAATAAATACTGAAAGGTTTTTATTACATTATAATAAATATTAATATGATATACGAATAATAAATAACCAAATGTGTGCAGAAGTTCTAAAAAGATGAAAAGTGCATCTACTAAGAAGTTGGGGTAGCACAAATTTTGCCATTTTTCTCTGTATTTAATATTAAATATTAAATGCAATTAAATTAAGCTTTGGAAAGTGAGCTCAAGACATCAATGTGATGATAGGGAGAGAGAATATTTTGATTTTCCTGGTCTCTGCTGTCCCATCCTTCTCCTGCCCATCCTCTTGGGGTGGTAAATTCCCAAATTCTCCTTTGGATGTGTGATCTCAGCTAGCCCAGGAATTGCCCATGGATGGTCAGCTTGGGTCTCCTCTGGATCTCCAATGGGAATTTCCCAGTGATCAGTGTCATCCATGAAATCATGGAATTGTTTAGCTTGGAGAAGCTCCCTGAGGTCACTGAGTCCAACCACCCCAGCCATGTCCCCAGTGACACATTTGTTGTTAAATCCCCCGGGAACGGGGGCTGCCATGGACAGGAAAACCCTTTCCATGCAGGAATTGTCCCCATATCCAACCTGGCACAGCTTGGAGCTTCCTCCTGTCCCTTCCTGTGTGATGTGGGCATGGATTCCTCTGCTTTCATTCCCTCCAGTTCCATTTCTCTGCGAGTTTCAAAACTCCAGAAGGAATGTTTTGGGTGGAAAACCGGGATGTGAGCAGCAGAACAACACGAGCAGAAGGCTCTGGCTGATGCCAGTAAATTCCTCATCGCTGTAACTTCTCCATAAGCATGAGCACAGAAGGATTCCAGGGGGAGAAAGGACTAATGCTGAAGTGATTTGAGTCAAAATTTCCTCACACAGAATTTGTCCCACAGTGCTCCTGGGAAAATCCGGTGGCAAATCGAATGGGAATGGATCCTGAACACACCAACACCTGTGTGGTTCAAACGGGAAGGGGTTTAGTGGGGCCTGCACCTCATTTCCCAGGTTAACAAAGGCTGGATTTCGGGTTTCAGCTGGATTTTTGTGTGTGTAGGACAGGGATAAAATCCCAGGAACAAACTCCAAGGGCTGAGCCTCCTCCAGCAGGAGGAGCAAGGCACAAAAACCTGAGGGAGCAGAAGGGATGTGGATGGCAAAGGACAGGAGAGGATCTGGGCATTGGTTTGGGATTAGAACTCCTGGGATTCATCCAGGTGTGAGCCCTGATGCTGCTTTTGGGTGGAATCCCTGGAATTGGGATAGCTGAATTCACTGCAACCTATTAAACTCGGGCCAGGGATCTTTTCCCTTTGCTCCCTGCTCTGCTCCAGATGGACAAAGGACAGGGCTAGGAGGGACATGGGGAATAAATTCCAGTGTGTGTCATTAGGATAAGGCTGGAGCCTGGAGAGCTGGGAATGTCCAGAGTGGAAAGAAGGATCCAGGGAGAGCTCAGAGCCCCTTCCAGAGCCTAAAGGGGCCCCAGGGGAGCTGGAGAGGGGCTGGGGACGAGGGATGGAGGGACAGGATGAAAGGAAACCCCTTGAAACGAAAAACTGGGGATCCGGATGGGATATTGGGAAGAAGTTCCTCCCCGTGGGGAGGTGAGGCCCTGGCACAGGTTTCCCAGGGCCCCAGGGCTGTCCCATCCCTGATGTCCCATCCCTGGTGTCCCATCCCTGATGTCCCATCCCAGGCCCTTGTCCCAGTCCCTCTCCAGCTCTCCTGGAGCCCCTTTAGGGCTCTGAGCTCTCCCTGGAGAGGGGTGTTGGACAAGGGATGGAGACACAGGAGAAGGGGGAGCAGTTTTGGATGAAAAGAGGGGAGATTTAGATGGGATATTGGGAAGATTCAGATATTTGGGATATTGGGAAGAAATTCCTCCCTGTGAGGGTGGCAGGGGCCCTGACACAGGTCACAGCTGTGGCTGCCCCATCCCAGAACATCCCACTCCAGAGTGTGAAACGAGGATGTTCCTCCCCATCCAGAGAGCAATTCCAGGAGGGCAGGAGGGAAAGGCAAAGTGGAGCAGCCCAGCAGGGCCAGGCCTGGCTTTGGTGACAATTTCCCTCCTTATTTCACGGCACAAACAATCCAGTGTGAATATCGGGAGAGCGGAGCCACTTCCCGTGGGATCCAGCCCTGCCTCTGCCGCCTCGGATATCCCTGAATTGGAGCTGTCAGTCTGCTGCCCGAAACCCCAAATTAAAACACAAAGTAACAGAGTGTCAGTTTATGCCGTGCTTTATTCGGGGCCCGGGGACCTGCGGACTCGCGTCCAAAGTCAGGATCCCACCGGTTCCCTTTTTCAGAGGGTTTTTATACCCTTTTTACAAACGGTTTTCGTGCAGAGGTACATATTCTTCTAAACAATATAGATACATTCACCTTGTAGATAACATTTTACGTCATAAATCCTTCAAGGTTGCTTACCCTAGGACTATAGTGTTCTCCCCCTTGATCTCTCTCTCTCGCCACTGCCCACCACCAGTACTTTATTTATGATTATACTTCAACCTTATCACTAGCAGTTCTGGTTTTTTTTGCTAATTGTTTTCTCAGCACAGCACATTCCTAAGTTGGTTTCCCAGGGCCTACTCTGCAGTCTCCAAGCCTTAGCATTACTACTACTATTATGGTTTATACACTTTATATTCTAATATTCAGGATTTCTAGTCCATACGGTAACAACTCTTTCCAACTCCATCGAGGCTGAAACAACCACGGGATCCAGGCATGAAAGGGGAGACTCGAAAAGCAAAGCAGGCAGCGGGTTAGACCCGTTTAATTTAAATGTGCTGGATCCAGCCCAGTGCAGCTCTGATCCTTATTAGCGCTCCTGGGGCAGGGGAGGTGTTTTAAACACGGCCGGGCTGGAGGGGAGGGGGAGTGGAATCCTCACAGAGGTTTGGGATGGGTTTGGAATCAGCTCCTGCACTGAGGAGGGAGGGAAGGAGGGAGGGAAGGAGGGAGGGAGGTGTGCTGAGAGCTGCCTCGGCATTTCTGGGGATAAAAAGGTGGATTTGCATCCCCAAGACAAGGGAGGAGGGACTAGGTGGTTAATGTGGGATTGGGGAATTGATGTGGGATTAGTTAATAATGTGGGATTGGGGAATTAATGTGAGATTGGGGAATTAATGTGGGATTAGGGAATTAATGTGGAAATTGGAAACTAATGTGGGATTGGGGAATTAATATGGGATTAGTTAATAATGTGGGATTGGGGAATTAATGTGAGATTGGGTAATTAATGTGGGATTAGGGAATTAATGTGGGATTGGGGAATTATTGTGGGATTAGTTAATAATGTGGGATTAGGGAATTAATGTGGGATTGGGGAATTAATGTGGGATTAGGGAATTAATGTGAGATTAGTTAATAATGTGGGATTAGGGAATTAATGTGAGATTGGGGAATTAATGTGAGATTAGTTAATAATGTGGGATTAGGGAATTAATGTGGAAATTGGAAACTAATGTGGGATTGGGGAATTAATATGGGATTAGTTAATAATGTGGGATTAGGGAATTAATGTGGGATTAGTTAATAATGTGAGATTAGGGAATTAATGTGGAAGTTGGAAACTAATGTGGGATTGGGGAATTAATGTGGGATTAGTTAATAATGTGGGATTAGGGAATTAATGTGGAAATTGGAAACTAATGTGGGATTAGGCAATTAATGTGGGGTTAGTGAATAATGTGGGATTGGGTAATTAATGTGGGATTAGATAATTAATGTGACCTTTGAATGTCCAGGAGGACCCTCAGGATGGGCACTTTGTCCCTGCGGGTAAATCCATTTTGCAGGATTTTCCCTTCACTTTCTGCAGGGAACTGGGGATTTCAGGGAATTGGGGATGGATTTCAGGGAATTGGGGATGGATTTCAGGGAACTGGGGATGGATTTCAGGGAATTGGGGATTTCAGGGAACTGGGGATGGATTTCAGGGAATTGGGGGTGGATTTCAGGGAATTGAGGATTGCAGGGAATTGGGGATTTCAGGGAATGGGGGATTTCTGTCCTTCTGCTGAAGCAGGACTGGGGACACAATCCCGTTTTAGGATCAGGAGCAGGATGGGAGCAGCTGCTCCCTTTCCTGGGTGACTGTGGAGTTCAGAGCACCAAAAATGATGGAAAAGCAGGAAAAGGAGGGAAAATGAGAGGGAAGAAACCCCAGCCCCGTGCCGGCAGTGCTTGGGAGCTGAGCTGGGGAGATCCCTGTGCCTCAGGAGTCAGGAAAAGGCGATTCCCGGTGGGGCAGGGAGCAGGGAATGATGAAGGGAATTTGGGATTTGCCCTCGGGCAGCTCAGCTCTGTCAGACTGCAGGTTTGGGGATGGAGCTGCGGAGCTCCAGGTGGATTTGGGTCCTGCCAGGTGCCTCCAGACACTGCAGGACATCCCTGGGAAGCTCCTCAGGGGAGAGAAGTTTTATTTGTCAGAGCAGAGCTGGCAGGAACACGGAGAGGGGAACCGTGGGGCAAAGGCACCGCTGGGGTCACCCCGGGGATGGAGGGTCCCTGCACAGCCCCTCCCTGCATGGTGAGAAAAACCGGGATTGATAAAAATGGGATTGTAAAAGATGCTCCAAGGGCTGGAGCCCCTCTGCTGTGAAAGCTGGCCGGGAGAGCTGGAAAAGAGAAGGATCCAGGGAGAGCTCAGGGCCCCTGCCAGGGCTAAAGGGGCTCCAGGAGAGCTGGAGAGGGGCTGGGGACAAGGGATGGAGGGACAGGACACAGGGAATGGCTTCAAACTGAGAAAGGACAGGGATGGATGGGATATTGGGAAGGAATTCCTGGCTGGGATGGAATTCCCAGATTTGCTGTGGCTGCCCCTGGATCCCTGGAAGTGTCCCAGGCCAGGCTGGAGCCCCCTGGGACAGTGGGAGGTGTCCCTGCCATGGCAGGGGTGGCTCTGATGGGATTTCAGGTCCCTTCCACGCCAAAGGAATTCAGGATTCCATGTGCTGGTTTCAATGGGATTTTGGGAAGAAATATGGGATGTCCCTGGATCCCTGTTCCAGGCCCAGCTGGAGCAGCCTGGGATAGTGGAAGGTGTCCCTGCCCATGGTGGGACTGGATGGACTTGGAGGTCCCCTCCAATCCAAGATGCCATGGGCAGGTTTAGATGGGATATTGGGAAGGAATTCCTGGCTGGGCTGGAATTCCCAGAGGAGCTGTGGCTGCCCCTGGATCCCTGGAAGTGTCCCAGGCCAGGCTGGAGCCCCCTGGGACAGTGGGAGGTGTCCCTGCCATGGCAGGGGTGGCTCTGGGTGGGATTTAAGGCTCTTTCCAACCCAAACCACTCCAGGATTCAATAATTCCATGAATTTTCAGGCATTAAAGATGGTCCCATAAGGTCCTGAGTCCTCCTGCACAGCAGAGTCCCAGAAAGTTCCAGTGCTCAAAGCACCTCGGGATGTGACAGTAATAAAAATGATAAAAGCTCATTTAGGCCTTGACCCACCAGGTTTGGAACAGAAGCCTTGAAAACTCCATCTGTGAATGCCAGACCAATAATAACTGAAAATTTGAGTTGGATTTTGATATTTCTGGATCCTTTTCAGTCCTGTGCTAACCCTGGCACAGTGGGAGGTGTCCCTGCCATGGCAGGGGTGGCACTGGATGGGATTTATGGTCCTTTCCCACCCAAACCATTCCAGGATTTTTTTTTTGGACCTTCCATTCCAGGCTGCTGGCTTGTGCCTGGAATTTCCATGTGACAGATTTAATAAAAGCCACCAAAGCTCATTGTGCAGTTTAATAAAACCTCAGAGCTCTAGGATTAGGGAGCTGCATCCCTGGATAATCCCTGGAGATCCTGGGAGAGAATTCCTGCTCCAGCCCCTCCAATGTGAGGGGGATTTCACAGCAAGCTCCTGTGCTCCAAGTTTTCCTTAGGCAGAAAACAGGGAGGCAAAACCTTGGAAGATAATTAAACCTTTTGTATCTTTATGGATTCAGTTACTGGGAGAAAAACAAGATTTGTATAATACAATATTCCCACCCTGCAATCTTTGGGGGTTTCCCAGATGCTTTTTCCATTTGTTTGGTTTCCTTTTTTATTTAAAGAAATGAAAAATTCATTTCATTTTTTGTTGTTGTTTTTTTTTTTTTTTCTGACCAAGTTTTCCATCAGCTGAGGAAGGATTTGTTTCAGTGCCACGGGGAAAACCTGCATTAGCAGGAATGGAGAACCATTATTTGGATGGAAATTTCTGTTGGGATTCTGACCTGGATGCTGAAAAAGCCAGAGCTCTTGTTCTCCCTGTTTTAGCAATCCCCATGGAAAACCTCAGGGATCTCCACAGCTTTTTCCTCTGCTTTCAGGGAAAAGAGTCTGGGTGGGAGATTAAACTATTCCCAATGTTGTTATCAATCAGTCATTATCAATTTGGGGGAAAATCATTTAATTCGATAAAACTCCCTCAATAATTCCCATTCCAGAGGGGGCTGGAGTTAAGGAATAACCACTTTGGGGTTAATTCTCAGCAGGGTTTGGATTTCCCTCCCTGTGCTCCCCCAAAGCATTTCCAGAGCTCTTAATGACAGGAAAATTGTTGGATGGAGCCACCCCCTGTAATGGGATGTTCCAGCAATTTATTCCCCACAACATTTTAGCCCCAAAAAGAGAACTTTGGGCAGCTGGGAAAACCTGGAGAGTCTCCCTGCAGGCAAAAATCTCTTTACCATGGAAAATTTTCCTGCAGGATGTGTTTTTTTGGGGGGAAATGGAAGCAGAACTCTGCACACTCAGAGATGTTAATTTGTTTGACAGGACGACTCCAAATTCACCCTTCCCCTGCTTGACACGAGTGGGAAAAAAACAAAAAAAAACCTGGAATTTGAGGTCTTGGATGTTATTTTAATTCAGAGCAAAAATTGGGTTTGAGGTCAGCTACCCTTTGGATCCAGCATTTGTGCAGAATATTCCTGAGCTCCTCTTTCCTGGGCTCCAGCAGGGATGAAGCAGCAGGGCCTGGGTTCTTTGTTCCTTTCTCCAGACCATTTTTAGCTGGATTTTACCTGGATTCTGCCTCTCCTGTTCCCTGGATTGGCACTGCCAAGGCCAATCCTTTTCTTTTCAGACACGTGGGATGAATTCCAGCGCTCCCAGTCTCTGATCTTCTGCCTGGGGTGCTGCTCCCTGTTGTTTTAATGGATTAAAACAGAGTTTGGAGCTTGCTCTCATCTCCTCCAAGCCCTGAAATCCTGGAGTTTTCCATCACTGGAATTTTTCCAACCCCTAAAGTGATTTTCCCTCCCATCTCGACTCTGTGGAGTCCTGCCCTGCTCCTGTGCCCAAGCTGGGATGTTGAAATTAATTTCTTTTCAAAATTTGTCTTTTAATTCTGACTCTCTTTTCCTCACAGCAGAGGGAATTTGTGAGCTCAAAAAAACAAAAAGAAAATAAAAATTAAAAATAAAATTAAATAAAGAAAAATAAATTCAATTAAGTTAATTTAAATTTTAAAAAAATAAAATAAAATAAAGCTTTGCACTGTGCTCTGGTTTGAGCCATTGATTCCAGCAGTGCCTCTAAATGAATGGGATCTCTACAACTGCATGGAATATTCTGGATTTTTCCATTTCAGAGCACCAGGATTCCTGAGAAATTGGAATTCCAGCCTTGTGTCCTCCCGCATTTACTGAGGAGCTGAGGAATAGCAAACACAGAATGATCTTCCCTGGGACTCATTAAAACCCAGGACCAAGGTCCTGTTTTGATTTCCCTCGTCTCCACAACAATCATTCCAATAAAACCTGGCAGCAGCACTTCCAGCATCCTCCCAAATGGATCAAAATTGGGATTGTTTGTTTATTTCCCAGCTAATCTAAATTAGGGATGTGTCCTGGATGGAGGCTGATCCTGAGGCTCCTTTTCTTCCTCTCCTTGTGCATTTTAACGCTGCCAGCACGGGCTGGAATTCCACATTTTGCAATCAGAGCAGGTTTTTCCAAGCCTTGCCAGCCTTGGAGCCCACCAGGATTCAGGGAGGTGCAATCACACCTGTGAAATCTGAATTTCCACCTGGGGAAGGCTGGGACAGGAATGAATCTGAGATAAATCCTCGCTGGGATTTGGATCAAAGCTCATCCACACTGGATTGGAGCCAGGGGATACAAAATCCCCTCCCCGACATCCTGAGGGGTCATTTTGGGGCCGTTTGCACCAAGAAATGGAACTTTTGGGTGGCTCATTTGGGGTTAGATTGTTGAGCCCCCACCCTGGAGAGGTGTCTTGGTTTGAAGGACAGGTGTCTGCCAAAGCAGGCAGGAGCCTCTTTTTAAAATGGAGAATGTAAAATCCCTCCCTCCAAATTATTAAAATTCTGAAATTAAGGGGCTCTCAGGCAAAGATGTGGGAATAGGAATAACAGTTCTTTACCAGGAAAATTAAAGTAGAAATACAGTAATACAAAAAAAAAAAAAGAAAAAAAAAAGAAAAAAAGGAAAAAAAAAACCCTCTGTCAGAGTGAGAATCCAAGCTGACCCCCCGTCAGTCAGTCAGGGTTGGTGCAGTCCCATTCCATGGTGGCTGCATCCTCCTGCAGGGACAGATGTGGTTCTGCTGGAGCAGGGCTCCTGCACAAGGTGCACTTTTCCTCCAAAGCTGCAGGGATGATGTGCAAGGCTCTGGTTTTCCTCTGGGATCCAGTGGGAAAAGGCTGCTCTGCTGTTCCAAATCTCCCCTTTGATCTGGGTGGGAAATGCTCGGCTCCTGCCCTGGCTGGAGCATCTCCCCATGGGATGATGGAATTTGATCAGCCCTGCCCTGGGACTGCATGGCCATGGACAGGAGAGATCTCCTGGAGGGAGGATGGGCTGTGGGGAAGAGAAAGAACACTGCAACAGCTGGGTGAACAGCTGGAACAGGAACAGCAGAGATCCCCACAGAGATCAGGATCACTGCCACAGCTGGGTGAACAGCTGGAACAGGAACAGCAGAGATCCCCACAGAGATCAGGATCACTGCCACAGCTGGGTGAACAGCTGGAACATGAACAGCAGAGATCCCCACAGGGATCAGGATCACTGCCACAGCTGGGTGAACAGCTGGAACATGAACAGCAGAGATCCCCACAGGGATCAGGATCACTGCCACAGCTGGGTGAACAGCTGGAACAGGAACAGCAGAGATCCCCACAGGGATCAGGATCACTGCCACAGCTGGGTGAACAGCTGGAACATGAACAGCAGAGATCCCCACAGAGATCAGGATCACTGCCACAGCTGGGTGAACAGCTGGAACAGGAACAGCAGAGATCCCCACAGAGATCAGGATCACTGCCACAGCTGGGTGAACAGCTGGAACATGAACAGCAGAGATCCCCACAGAGATCAGGATCACTGCCACAGCTGGGTGAACAGCTGGAACATGAACAGCAGGGATCCCCACAGAGATCAGGATCACTGCCACAGCTGGGTGAACAGCTGGAACATGAACAGCAGAGATCCCCACAGGGATCAGGGTCACTGCCACAGCTGGGTGAACAGCTGGAACATGAACAGCAGAGATCCCCACAGGGATCAGGATCACTGCAACAGCTGGGTGAACAGCTGGAACATGAACAGCAGAGATCCCCACAGAGATCAGGATCACTGCCACAGCTGGGTGAACAGCTGGAACATGAACAGCAGAGATCCCCCCAGAGATCAGGATCACTGCCACAGCTGGGTGAACAGCTGGAACATGAACAGCAGAGATCCCCCCAGAGATCAGGATCACACCTGGTTTAACAGCTGGGGATAAAATCCACACTTTTGGTCACATCCTGCATTGCAACAAGAGGTTTGATCCCTGCCAAGAGATTTTTTGGGAATTCCTTGAGGGGTTCTGAGTGCTGGCAAGGGCATCCCAGGCTGTGGAATCATAGAAAAGGTTGGAAAGGATTTCCAAGATGATGAAGTCCAAGCGTGTGTGTGAAGATTGATGGGATTTTAATGGGATTTTCCTGGTTAAACTCCTGGTTTAAATAATCATGGAATCCTAGTTAGGTTTGGGTTGGAAGGGATCTTAAATCTCACTGTCCCAGGGTGCTCCAAGCCCCAGCCAACCTTGGACATTTCCAGGGATCCAGGAACTTCTCTGGACATCCAATAATGAAGAGTCTGAGCAATCCCAACAAAAAAAACCCTCAGCCAGGAAGAAAAGAGAGGATTTTTCCAAGAGTTCATTAAATCCATGGAAATCCAGAGCCTTTCTGCTCCTTCTAGCACATCCTAATAAGTGTTATAATTATCACAGAATCTGCTAAAGGAAAACCTTCTGAACCAAATGAGTTCTTTAAGGGTATAAAATATACAAAGCTCAGACCTAAGATCTGAGTGAGTTGCACTGGGATTATTTTTCTCATCCTTGTGAATGTTTTAAGTTTCAAAAGTGGAGTTTAGTCCTGATTAGGAAAAGAAATTGGGAATTTTAGCGCTTTCAGCTCCCAACAATGGGGGAAAATGGTGTTTCCCTGTTCCATCTCCCACAGAATGAACTGTGCACAAAGAGCCCCCAGGTATCATTATTATCACTAATTACACACTTTGTGTTTAATGAAAGGCTCCTGTCTCCTGTCAGAAGCTTTCATGAAATGTTAATTTTTGCTCCTAATCAACTTGAAACATAAAAGCTGCAGCTCCTGCACAAATCAGTGAACTTTGTGTTTGCCCTGTGCTGCTTTGGAAGTTTTCCAAGCTCTTCCTAGGACGATCCATCTTTTTTTTTTTTTTTTTTTTTCAGGCTGTAGGACAGCAGCAGCTCAGCAGAGCTCCCATAAATCCATGATATTCAGAGTAGTGTGGAACCAGTGAAATCCTTACCCTGGGTTTAGTTCAGCCTTACAAATGCATTTTCCCGGGGCAGGTTTTCCTCTCAGCAGCCCTGGGAAGGTGACTGGGATGAGCTCTGGAATTCCATCCCAGGAAATAAAGATGATTAAAGGTTGTGTCACAGGAAATAAGTCACCTGCCTAAATCCTCTCGAGCCTTTCTGAGCTGCTGTGGGCCCCAAAATCTTCTGAGATCTTGGGAATTTTAAATCTACCCTGGCATGGTTTGGGTTGGGAATGACTTTAAATCCCACCCAGAGCCACCCCTGCCATGGCAGGGACCCCTCCCACTGTCCCAGGGGGCTCCAGCCTGGCCTGGGACACTCCCAGGGATCCAGGGGCAGCCACAGCAAATCTGGGAATTCCAGCCCAGCCAGGAATTCCTTCCCAATATCCCATCTAAACCTGCCCATGGCATCTTGGATTGGAGGGGACCTCCAAGTCCATCCAGTCCCACCATGGGCAGGGACACCTTCCACTATCCCAGGCTGCTCCAGCTGGGCCTGGAACAGGGATCCAGGGACATCCCATATTTCTTCCCAAAATCCCATTGAAACCAGCACATGGAATCCTGAATTCCTTTGGCTTGGAAGGGACCTGAAATCCCATCAGAGCCACCCCTGCCATGGCAGGGACACCTCCCACTGTCCCAGGGGGCTCCAGCCTGGCCTGGGACACTCCCAGGGATCCAGGGGCAGGCACAGCAAATCTGGGAATCCTCCCCACCCTCATTCCATCCCCAATCCCATTTCAATCTCCCCTTTTCCAGTCTGAAGCCATTCCCTGTGTCCTGTCCCTCCATCCCTTGTCCCCAGTCCCTCTCCAGCTCTCCTGGAGCCCCTTTAGCCCTGGCAGGGGCTCTGAGCTCTCCCTGGATCCTTCCCTTTTCCTTTGGACACTTCCAGGGATGAGGTGGCTGCTCTGGGAATTCCATCCCAGCCCCTCCCCACCTCACAGGAAACAATTCCCTCCCAATCTAATCTCAACCTGCCCAAAATGGCTTTGTTTTGATTATTTGTTTGCTAATTAACGTGTAAACACCGGCCTGTGGGGAAATAGGATTGTGCTATGGAAACCAGGCTGTCCCTCAGCGTTAGGAAATTCTGTTTATCCAGAGAAAACTGAAAAACATCCACCAGACTCCGGATCCAGGGAGTATCTCTGGCCGGTTTTTGGGAAGGTGGTGGCTCCTCTGGCTTTGTGTTTGGCCCCATCCTCAGCTCCCCTTTGGAAGGAGCAGGAAGCACAGAGAGTTTGGGGACATCTTTGTGCTTCCCGTGGTTCAGGGCTCTGGAGTTTAAATGTGGCTTCAGGATTCAAAGCCAAAGTGGGGAAAGAACCAACTTTGTAATTAATTCCTCAGCTCTTCCTTGATTTTCTCCCTGTTTTCCCTTGGAAGTGGCTGTTGAGGAACACGTTTGGTGCAGGTGGAGCTGTGAGGGGCTGGAATCTGGGATAAGAGGCCAAGAAACTTCCAAACCCTTGGATGACAAAGGGACTGTGGCACAGCCAGGTGAGGGACACAGCAGGAGCTGAGGATTTGGGGAAAAAAGCAAAACTTTTGGACTCAGAGGGGATAAAACCCCAGGAATTCTTTGTTGAGGAACCTCAGAGGCACCAGCTGTTCCCGTGTGGCTGCACCAGGGATAAATTGATTTATGGAGCTGGACATCCAAGACTCTGCCATGGGAAACCTGGGGTTGAACCAGGGAAATCTGAATGAATTCCAGCATCTACAGTCTGGGGGTGGGAATGTGACAGCCAGAGAATCCCAGGGATGTCAGACTGAGACGGTTCCTGAACAACGAGATTGGTACCAGGTCCTGGAATCATGGAATGGTTTGGAAGGTTCCTAAACAGAGAGACTGGTACCAGATCATGGAATCATGGAATTATGGAATCCTGGAATGGTTTGAAAGGTTCCTAAACAGAGAGACTGGTACTAGATAATTAATTCATGGAATTATGGAATCCTGGAATGGTTTGGAAGGTTCCTTAACAGTCTGGTACCAGATCACAGAATCGTGGACTCATGGAATTATGGAATCCTGGAATGATTTGGAAGGTTCCTAAACAGAGAGACTGGTACCAGATCATGAATTCATGGAATTATGGAATCCTGGAATGGTTTGGAAGGTTTGTTAACAGATTGGTACCAGATCACAGAATCATGGACTCATGGACTCATGGAATCATGGAATCATGGAATAGTTTGGAAGGTTTCTTAATAGAGAAATTGGTACCAGATCCCAAAATCCTGAAATGGTTTGGAAGGTTCTTTAACAGAGAGACTGGTACCAGATCATGGAATCATGGAATCCTGGAATCATGGAATCATGGAATGGTTTGGAAGGTTCCTAAACAGAGAGACTGGTACCAGATCATGGAATCATAGAAACTTGGAATGGTTTGGAAGGTTCCTTGATAGAGAAATTGGTACCAGATCATGGAATACTGGAATCATGGAATCATGGAATATTGGAGTCATGGAATCATGGAATCATTGAATCATGGAATCATGGAATGGTTTGGAAGGTTCCTAAACAGAGAGATTGGTACCAGATCATGAATTCATGGAATCATGGATCATGGAATCATGAAATGGTTTGGAAGGTTCTTTAACAGAGAGACTGGTACCAGATCATGGAATCCTGTAATCCTGGAATCCTGGAATCCTGGAATCATGGAATCATGGAATGGTTTGGAAGGTTCCTAAACAGAGAGACTGGTATCAGATCATGAATTCATGGAATCATGGAGTCATGGAATGGTTTGGAAGGTTCCTTAATAGAGAAATTGGTACCAGATCACGGAATACTGGAATCATGGAATCGTGGAATCTTGGAGTCATGGAATCATGGAATCATTGAATCATGGAATCATGGAATGGTTTGGAAGGTTCCTAAACAGATAGATTGGTACCAGATCATGGAATCATGGAATCATGGAATCATGGAATCATGGAATCATGGAATCATGGAATGGTTTGGAAGGTTCTTTAATAGAGAAATTGGTACCGATCGTGGAATTGTGGAATCATGGAATGGTTTGGAAGGTTCCTAAACAGAGAGACTGGTACCAGATCATGAATTCATGGAATCATGGAATCATGGAATGGTTTGGAAGGTTCCTAAACAGAGAGACTGGTAACAGATCATGAATTCATGGAATTATGGAATCCTGGAATCCTGGAATCCTGGAATCCTGGAATCCTGGAATTATGGAATCCTGGAATCCTGGAATCCTGGAATCCTGGAATCCTGGAATCCTGGAATCATGGAATCATGGAATGGTTTGGAAGGTTCCTAAACAGAGAGACTGGTACCAAATCATGGAATCCTGGAATGGTTTGGGATGTTTTGGGATGGTTTGGGTTGGAAGGGCCTTACACCCACCCACTCCCACCCCTGGCATGGGCAGGGACACCTTCCACTCTCCAGGTCTTACATGAGCTCTTTAGAGGGAACAGCCTGTGCTAAAAATCATCATTGGAGCTTTTCTTTGCCTGTTTAAAGCCGATTTCTGCCTATTTTAAACCTATTTTAAGGCTGAGTGTGCAGGGAGATCCTGGTGTAAATGAAATCCAGCCTCATTATCCATTGTCACCCTCATCCTTTGCCTTCCCTGCCCCCTCCTCTTCAGCCTGGGATCAAAAAATTGAACAAACCAGACTTTGGGGTGGGCTTTGAGCTCCTGCCTCTCCTCTGGCTGCTTCAATCATTAATAAATTAATAAACATTAATAAATTTGGAGAGTGGATAGCGCATTTTCAGGGAAAAATTGAGGTCTGACTTTGAATTCCCACTTTTTCTGGAGCTCACATGGATTCAGGAATGACTCTGGGCATGGCACAGACCCTGTTTTCAATAATGCTCCTGTGACCAGAAAAACCAGAGCAGCCCTTCTGCCCCAGAAAGCAATTTAAGATTTAATTAATACTTGAGGGCCACACTGCTCCAGTGAAACGAGCAGGAAGGTCTCCTCATTTCAGGCCCTAAGTGTCCTACATTTGCTGCTAATTAAAGCAGGAATTTTATATTAAAAAATAACTTTTAAAAGAAAATAAAAGAAGGAATCCAGACTTAAACCGACGACTAAACAGCCCTTGTGTTCTTTGGGTGTCTTTTCTTGTTGGTGTTAAATGTAAATTGGTGGAGCCTCGGAAATGGAAATAGGGAATGAGAACTCAGATATATTTTCTTCCCTCCTAAAAATACCTCTGTGTATGGGAGGGTTGGCTCTGGGATGATTAAGTGGTTCATCAGTGCAATAATAGTTACAGAAATTCAAGGAAAACGGTGCTGGAATGGAAGGAATCTCTGGGTATTTGTGTGGCTTCTGTGTGGAAGCAGCACCTGATACCAATTTTCTTTCTTTTTTTTTTTTTTTCCTTTTAAGTTGATTTGATTTTTCGAACTCATTTAAAAACCAAACCTGGCTGTGCTCCCCTGATGTGCAGCTTTTGTTCTCTGCTCCCACTGGATGCATTTCACAGAGCCTGATTTGCCTCTAGGAAAGGGATTTTAGCTTTTGGGAATTCCCATCCTCCATCCATCCCTCAGGGAGGATGGATAGAGTGATTCCAGAAGGGTCAAGTGTCCAAAAATCTTCAGCTAAAAGGTTTGGACAACAAATTTCCAATGGATTTTGTAAAATCACTCCTCGAAATTTCTCCACGTGCCACCTATGGCCGCATTTCCAGGCTGTTCCATTTTGCTTGGGTCGAGTTTCATTTTTTATTTGTGGTTTTAATTTATTTAATTTAATTAATTGGGTGCCTGGCAGGGAATTGATTTTTTTAATGATGCTTTGCTCAAAATGTGCCAGACCTGCCCCGTTCCCAATTGTGTCTCCCTCCTCAAGGAGCTGCTCCTCTTGTCCTGACCCAGTTTCCCATTCCCAACCCAGGGCTGAAAAATCGGGAGAACCATCACCCCTTCCTCCTACTCCTACTCCTCTTCCTCCTTCTCCTCATCCTCTTCATCCTCATCCTCCTCATCCTCTTCATCCTCATCCTCCTCATCATCCTCATCCTTATCCTCCTCATCCTCTTCCTCCTTCTCCTCATCCTCCTCATCCTCTTCATCCTCATCCTCCTCATCCTCATCCTCATCCTCTTCATCCTCATCCTCCTCATCCTCCTCCTCCTCATCATCCTCATCCTTATCCTCCTCATCCTCTTCCTCCTCATCCTCCTCCTCATCCTCCTCATATTCATCCTCCTCATCCTCTTCCTCCTCATCATCTTCATCCTCCTCATCCTTCTCCTCATCCTCCTCATCCTCTTCCTCCTCATCCTCCTCATCTTCTTCCTCCTCATCCTCCTCATCCTCCTCATCCTCCTCATCCTCATCCTCCTCTTCTTCCTCCTCATCCTCCTCCTCATCCTCCTCATCCTCCTCATCCTCCTCATCCTCCTCATCTTCTTCCTCCTCATCCTCCTCATCCTCATCCTCCTCATCTTCTTCCTCCTCATCCTCCTCATCCTCCTCATCCTCTTCCTCTTCCTCCTTCTCCTCCTCCTCCCTGGGGGCTGTACCTGCCCAGCATTTTCTCCCGGCCATAAATCAGGATGGGAACTGGCTCTAAAGATTACTTTAAAAACAATCTGTGACCTGATGTATTGATGGGATATTGATGGGATATTGGTGGGATATTGGTGGGATATTGGTGGGATATTGGTGGGATGTTTATGGGATATTGATGGGATATTGATGGGATATTTACGGGATATTGATGGGATACTGATGGGATATTGATGGGATATTGATGGGATATTGATGGGATATTGATGGGATACTGATGGGATACTGATGGGATATTGATGGGATACTGATGGGATATTGATGGGATATTGATGGGATACTGATGGGATACTGATGGGATATTGATGGGATACTGATGGGATATTGATGGGATATTGATGGGATATTGATGGGATACTGATGGGATATTGATGGGATATTGATGGGATACTGATGGGATACTGATGGGATATTGATGGGATGTTTATGGGATATTGATGGGATGTTTATGGGATGTTTATGGGATGTTTATGGGATATTGATGGGATATTGATGGGATGTTTATGGGATGTTTATGGGATATTGATGGGATATTGATGGGATGTTTATGGGATATTGATGGGATGTTTATGGGATATTGATGGGATATTGATGGGATATTTATGGGATATTGATGGGATGTTTATGGGATATTGATGGGATATTGATGGGATATTGATGGGATGTTTATGGGATATTGATGGGATATTTATGGGATATTGATGGGATACTGATGGGATATTGATGGGATATTGATGGGATATTGATGGGATGTTTATGGGATGTTTATGGGATATTGATGGGATATTGATGGGATGTTTATGGGATATTGATGGGATGTTTATGGGATATTGATGGGATATTTGTGGGATATTGATGGGATATTGATGGGATACTGATGGGATATTGATGGGATATTTGTGGGATATTTATGGGATATTGATGGGATATTGATGGGATATTGATGGGATATTGATGGGATATTTGTGGGATATTTGTGGGATATTTATGGGATATTGATGGGATATTGATGGGATGTTTATGGGATATTGATGGGATATTGATGGGATATTGATGGGATACTGATGGGATATTGATGGGATATTTATGGGATATTTGTGGGATATTTATGGGATATTTATGGGATCATGACCGTGTTACCCTGGGATGAGAGGGAGTTCACCTCCTTCACATTTTTCCTGTGGGAAACGAGCGTGGGTTTTCCTTTCAGCCCATGATGGATGGGATAAAGCAGGCCAGGAGTTTAATTCTCATGATTTATGGGAGCCCTGAACTCACCTGTTTTTCCTCTTGGTCTGGCGGTGTGGTGCCAGGGAGGCTGTAAACAACCCATTGCCCTTTCCAGGAGAGTGCAGCCATCGACCCCAGGGCTTCTCCAGGTGATTGATCCCAAATTCCTGGCGTGGATGGAGCTTTGGGAGGAGGGGGAGTGGTTTTGTGCTTTCTCTGTACACAAAAAAAACCAATTTTTTTGCCTGTGTACAGGCCTGTCTGTGCTTTAGAAGGGAATTATTGGAGGTTTTTAAGGGTAAATCGACTTCCAGTTCAGAGAGAAAAGGTTTAGTGCCTCAAAGAGGTGGGTCCAGGCTCCTTTATTAACATTTTCATTTCATCTGTGGCCTTGAACCCCTTGATGAAGTGCTATTAATGTAATAATTGCCAGGTTATGTACAGTGCCTTGTCTGCCATGACCCAGCTGGGTTAATGGCTGGGCTCGATGGCCTTCAAAGGCTTTTCCAACCTAAATTACATTTTCCAACCTAAATTTTTTTTTTCCAACCTAAATATTTTTTTTCCAACCTAAATATTCTCTGAAACCATGGACTAAACCCATGTCTAGCCCACAAAACCAGAGTTTTGTCCCTCTGGCTGTGGCTGGCAGGGCAGGAGCAGGCCAGGGCTGCACCCATGGGGGATTTTAGGGTGTAAAAAAAGAATAAAAACGGTTCAGAGTGACCCCAAAATGAAAATGGTTCAGAAGGACCCTAAAATTAACATGTTTCAGCCACCCTAAAATGCAAGCAAGGAGCAGCAGCAAAGGCTGAGCCTCTGTTTCCAGAGGGCTCAAAGCAGGGCCTGGGCTTTGGGGAGATTTTGGGGACATTCAAACAAACTTGCTGTGTGTGCCATAAATATATTTAAGCACCACGACAGGGAAGAATATTTGAGAGAGGAGCTTCTTTTCTCCTTCTTCCTTCACACTTCCTTCATGAATTCTCCCACAAGCAGAGCAAATTCCTTGAGCTGGGAAGAGTTAAAGGGCCTGGAGCTGGGGGCTCAATTTGCCTCTTTCTCTTCCCGTGTGACCCTTGGCACTTTTAAACCTCGAAATTGGGCCAGGGACCACTGCAGAGTCATGAATACAGCCCTGA